>CM065297.1:46716836-48056756 GCA_032871835.1 Dipteronia dyeriana
TCAAGAAAATTGTAGACGCCACACTCAAGAATAGGAAAGAAGGTGAGTGATAAGTCAAGGTTGGAACGCCACAAGGTGGAACCTTGATAAGTTCCAAGTTCTATGAAGAACCAAAGAGAAAATACTCTCAAATTTATTTCAATTCAATTCAATTCTCAAATTACATCAATTGGACCCTTTTATACTAAAAATATCTAAGACCTAAAAGGGAATAAATATTAGGCAATTAATGCCTTACAATCATGAAAATAAATGCAAACAAATTTAGGAAATAAGTAAATACTAAACTAGCAGCTATTGACTTGCTTCCTAATTGGAAAGCTAAATCTGGAAACAAATCAGCCCCTTAATTTAGGAAACAAATCAACTATTATTCTTTGAAAATTAAAAGGAAATAAATCAACCCAAATTTTACTATTCTCCTAGCTTGTGCCACACGACCAAGTCTTCCATATTCGGCCCAATCCATTGTCTTGATGACATTAATTAAGGCATGGTCTTCATGTGAGCCGAATTTGAACTTTAACAACCATAATCAGCCCATAAATAAATGTTTCTTTGATCCTATTGCTTTCATGTAATTGGCCCAACTGGAATATGCAATGGATCCTTTGGTGACCCTTCTTGATTCTCATCATTCCCCCTCTTTTCAAAATGACTGTTGATAGTCTGCACAATGAAATATGGTTCCCCTCTTTTATCTTTGTTTGATGAATCAATTTTGAAAGACATATTATTTTTTGTTATATCAATGCTCGGAATCAAGAAAATAAAAAAAAATTGTTGATATAAGTTCAACCACACAACCAAAAAAAATGTATTTTTTTTAATATAACGAATCTGATAATTTTTGTTTTTGCACCGGATCTGATTTTTTTTTTTAAGATCAAACAGAAAAAAAAAGACGAAGAAGAACAAGGATAGATTAAACCTGATTTAAAAAACCTAAGCTCTGATTCCAACTGATATGAACCTCACCAAGAACAGTGAGACCCGGAACCAATATATGGTAACGAAGGATCATTTTCTAACCAAGTTTACAAACAAAAAATGTTATCGGACCGCGACCCGTTACCTATAAGGAGGTAAGAACCAACGGTATCAAGAAAATTGTAGACGCCACACTCAAGAATAGGAAAGAAGGTGAGTGATAAGTCAAGGTTTGAACGCCACAAAGTAGAACCTTGATAAGTTCACAAGTTCTATGAGGAACCAAAGAGAAAATTCTCTCAAATTTATTTCAATTCAAGTATATTCTCAAATTACATCAATTGGTCCCTATTATACTAAAAATATCTAAGATCTAAAAGTTAATAAATATTGGGCAATTAATGCCTTACAATCATGAAAATAAATGCAAACAAATTTAGGAAATAAGTAAATACTAAACTAGCAGCCATTGACTTGCTTCATAATTGGAAAGCTAAATCTGGAAACAAATCAGCCCCTTAATTTGGGAAACAAATCAACTATTATTCTTTGAAAATTAAAAGGAAATAAATCAGCCAAAGTTGACTATTCTCCTAGCTTGTGCCACACGACCAAGTCTTCCATATTCGGCCCAATCCATTGTCTTGATGACATTAATTAAGGCATGGTCTTCATGTGAGCCGAATTTGAACTTTAACAACCAGAATCAGCCCATAAATAAATGTTTCTTTGATTCTATTGCTTTCATGTAATTGGCCCAACTGGAATATGCAATGGATCCTTTGGTGACGCTTATTGATTCTCATCATTCCCCCTATCTTCAAAATGACTGTTGATAGTCTGCACAATGAAATATGGTTCCCCTCTTTTATCTTTGTTTGATGAATCACTTTTGAAAGACATATTATTTTTTGTTATATCAATGCTCGGAATCAAGAAAATAAAAAAAAATTGTTGATATAAGTTCAACCACACAACCAAAAAAAATGTATTTTTTTAAATATAACGAATCTGACAATTTTTGTTTTTGAACCGGATCTGATTTTTTTTTTAAGATCAAACAGAAAAAAAATAGACGAAGAAGAACAAGGAGAGATTAAACCTGATTTAGAAACCTAAGCTCTGATACCAACTGATATGAACCTCACTAAGAGCAGTGAGACCCGGAACCAATATATGGTAACGAAGGATCGTTTTCTAACCAAGTTTACAAACAAAAAATGTTATCGGACCGCGACCCGTTACCTATAAGGAGGTAAGAACCAACGGTATCAAGAAAATTGTAGACGCCACACTCAAGAATAGGAAAGAAGGTGAGTGATAAGTCAAGGTTGGAACGCCACAAGGTAGAACCTGGATAAGTTCACAAGTTCTATGAAGAACCAAAGAGAAAATTCTCTCAAATTTATTTCAATTCAAGTCTATTCTCAAATTACATCAATTGGTCCCTTTTATACTAAAAATATCTAAGACCTAAAAGGGAATAAATATTAGGCAATTAATGCCTTACAATCATGAAAATAAATGCAAACAAATTTAGGAAATAAGTAAATACTAAACTAGCAGCTATTGACTTGCTTCCTAATTAGAAAGCTAAATCTGGAAACAAATCAGCCCCTTAATTTAGGAAACAAATCAACTATTATTCTTTGAAAATTAAAAGGAAATAAATCAACCGAAGTTGACTATTCTCCTAGCTTGTGCCACACGACCAAGTCTTCCATATTCGGCCCAATCCATTGTCTTGATGACATTAATTAAGGCATGGTCTTCATGTGAGCCGAATTTGAACTTTAACAACCAGAATCAGCCCATAAATAAATGTTTCTTTGATTCTATTGCTTTCATGTAATTGGCCCAACTGGAATATGCAATGGATCCTTTGGTGACCCTTCTTGATTCTCATCATTCCCCCTCTCTTCAAAATGACTGTTGATAGTCTGCACAATGAAATATGGTTCCCCTCTTTTATCTTTGTTTGATGAATCACTTTTGAAAGACATATTATTTTTTGTTATATCAATGCTCGGAATCAAGAAAATAAAAAAAAATTGTTGATATAAGTTCAACCACACAACCAAAAAAAATGTATTTTTTTAAATATAACGAATCTGATAATTTTTGTTTTTCAACCGGATCTGATTTTTTTTTTAAGATCAAACAGAAAAAAAACAGACGAAGAAGAACAAGGAGAGATTAAACCTGATTTAGAAACCTAAGCTCTGATACCAACTGATATGAACCTCACTAAGAGCAGTGAGACCCGGAACCAATATATGGTAACGAAGGATCGTTTTCTAACCAAGTTTACAAACAAAAAATGTTATCGGACCGCGACCCGTTACCTATAAGGAGGTAAAAACCAACGGTATCAAGAAAATTGTAGACGCCACACTCAAGAATAGGAAAGAAGGTGAGTGATAAGTCAAGGTTGGAACGCCACAAGGAAGAACCTGGATAAGTTCACAAGTTCTATGAAGAACCAAAGAGAAAATTCTCTCAAATTTATTTCAATTCAAGTCTATTCTCAAATTACATCAATTGGTCCCTTTTATACTAAAAATATCTAAGACCTAAAAGGGAATAAATATTGGGCAATTAATGCCTTACAATCATGAAAATAAATGCAAACAAATATAGGAAATAAGTAAATACTAAACTAGCAGCTATTGACTTGCTTCCTAATTGGAAAGCTAAATCTGGAAACAAATCAGCCCCTTAATTTGGGAAACAAATCAACTATTATTCTTTGAAAAGTAAAAGTAAATAAATCAGCCAAAGTTGACTATTCTCCTAGCTTGTGCCACACGCCCAAGTCTTCCTTATTCGGCCCAATCCATTGTCTTGATGACATTAATTAAGGCTTGGTCTTCATGTGAGCCGAATTTGAACTTTAACAACCAGAATCAGCCCATAAATAAATGTTTCTTTGATCCTATTGCTTTCATGTAATTGGCCCAACTGGAATATGCAATGGATCCTTTGGTGACGCTTCTTGATTCTCATCATTCCCCCTCTCTTCAAAATGACTGTTGATAGTCTGCACAATGAAATATTGTTCCCCTCTTTTATCTTTGTTTGATGAATCACTTTTGAAAGACATATTATTTTTTGTTATATCAATGCTCGGAATCAAGAAAATAAAAAAAATTTGTTGATACAAGTTCAACCACACAACCGAAAAAAATGTATTTTTTTTAATATAACGAATCTGATAATTTTTGTTTTTGTACCGGATCTGATTTTTTTTTTTTAAGATCAAACAGAAAAAAAATAGACGAAGAAGAACGAGGAGAGATTAAACCTGATTTAGAAACCTATGCTCTGATACCAACTGATATGAACCTCACCAAGAGCAGTGAGACCCGGAACCAATATATGGTAACGAAGGATCGTTTTCTAACCAACTTTACAAACAAAAAATGTTATCGGACCGCGATCCGTTACCTATAAGGAGGTAAGAACCAACGGTATCAAGAAAATTGTAGACGCCACACTCAAGAATAGGAAAGAAGGTGAGTGATAAGTCAAGGTTGGAACGCCACAAGGTAGAACCTTGATAAGTTCACAAGTTCTATGAAGAACCAAAGAGAAAATTCTCTCAAAATTATTTCAATTCAAGTCTATTCTCAAATTACATCAATTGGTCCCTTTTATACTAAAAATATCTAAGACCTAAAAGGGAATAAATATTGGGCAATTAATGCCTTACAATCATGAAAATAAATGCAAACAAATTTAGGAAATATGTAAATACTAAACTAGCAGCTATTGACTTGCTTCCTAATTTGAAAGCTAAATCTGGAAACAAATCAGCCCCTTAATTTGGGAAACAAATCAACTATTATTCTTTGAAAATTAAAAGTAAATAAATCAGCCAAAGTTGACTATTCTCCTAGCTTGTGCCACACGCCCAAGTCTTCCTTATTCGGCCCAATCCATTGTCTTGATGACATTAATTAAGGCTTGGTCTTCATGTGAGCCGAATTTGAACTTTAACAACCAGAATCAGCCCATAAATAAATGTTTCTTTGATCCTATTGCTTTCATGTAATTGGCCCAACTGGAATATGCAATGGATCCTTTGGTGACGCTTCTTGATTCTCATCATTCCCCCTCTCTTCAAAATGATTGTTGATAGTCTGCACAATGAAATATTGTTCCCCTCTTTTATCTTTGTTTGATAAATCACTTTTGAAAGACATATTATTTTTTGTTATATCAATGCTCGGAATCAAGAAAATAAAAAAAATTTGTTAATATAAGTTCAACCACACAACCAAAAAAAATGTATTTTTTTTAATATAACGAATCTGATAATTTTTGTTTTTGTACCGGATCTGATTTTTTTTTTTTTAAAGATCAAACAGAAAAAAAATAGACGAAGAAGAACAAGGAGAGATTAAACCTGATTTAGAAACCTATGCTCTGATACCAACTGATATGAACCTCACCAAGAGCAGTGAGACCCGTAACCAATATATGGTAACGAATGATCATTTTCTAACCAAGTTTACAAACAAAAAATGTTATCGGACCGCGATCCGTTACCTATAAGGAGGTAAGAACCAACGGTATCAAGAAAATTGTAGACGCCACACTCAAGAATAGGAAAGAAGGTGAGTGATAAGTCAAGGTTGGAACGCCACAAGGTAGAACCTTGATAAGTTCACAAGTTCTATGAAGAACCAAAGAGAAAATTCTCTCAAATTTATTTCAATTCAAGTCTATTCTCAAATTACATCAATTGGTCCCTTTTATACTAAAAATATCTAAGACCTAAAAGGGAATAAATATTGGGCAATTAATGCCTTACAATCATGCAAATAAATGCAAACAAATTTAGGAAATAAGTAAATACTAAACTAGCAGCTATTGACTTGCTTCCTAATTGGAAAGCTAAATCTGGAAACAAATCAGCCCCTTAATTTGGGAAACAAATCAACTATTATTCTTTGAAAATTAAAAGGAAATAAATCAGCCAAAGTTGACTATTCTCCTAGCTTGTGCCACACGCCCAAGTCTTCCTTATTCGGCCCAATCCATTGTCTTGATGACATTAATTAAGGCTTGGTCTTCATGTGAGCCGAATTTGAACTTTAACAACCAGAATCAGCCCATAAATAAATGTTTCTTTGATCCTATTGCTTTCATGTAATTGGCCCAACTGGAATATGCAATGGATCCTTTGGTGACGCTTCTTGATTCTCATCATTCCCCCTCTCTTCAAAATGACTGTTGATAGTCTGCACAATGAAATATTGTTCCCCTCTTTTATCTTTGTTTGATGAATCACTTTTGAAAGACATATTATTTTTTGTTATACCAATGCTTGGAATCAAGAAAATTAAAAAATTTTGTTGATATAAGTTCAACCACACAACCAAAAAAAATGTATTTTTTTTAATATAACGAATTTGATAATTTTTGTTTTTGTACCGGATCTGATTTTTTTTTTAAGATCAAACAGAAAAAAAATAGATGAAGAAGAACAAGGATAGATTAAACCTGATTTAGAAACCTAATCTCTGATACCAACTGATATGAACCTCACCAAGAGCAGTGAGACCCGTAACCAATATATGGTAACGAAGGATCGTTTTCTAACCAAGTTTACAAACAAAAAATGTTATCGGACCGCGACCCGTTACCTATAAGGAGGTAAGAACCAACGGTATCAAGAAAATTGTAGACGCCACACTCAAGAATAGGGAAGAAGGTGAGTGATAAGTCAAGAATGGAACGCCATAAGGTAGAACCTTGATAAGTTCACAAGTTCTATGAAGAACCAAAGAGAAAATTCTCTCAAATTTATTTCAATTCAAGTCTATTCTCAAATTACATCAATTGGTCCCTTTTATAATAAAAATATCTAAGACCTAAAAGGGAATAAATATTGGGCAATTAATGCCTTACAATCATGAAAATAAATGCAAACAAATTTAGGAAATATGTAAATACTAAACTAGCAGCTATTGACTTGCTTCCTAATTTGAAAGCTAAATCTGGAAACAAATCAGCCCCTTAATTTGGGAAACAAATCAACTATTATTCTTTGAAAATTAAAAGTAAATAAATCAGCCAAAGTTGACTATTCTCCTAGCTTGTGCCACACGCCCAAGTCTTCCTTATTCGGCCCAATCCATTGTGTTGGTGACATTAATTAAGGCTTGGTCTTCATGTGAGCCGAATTTGAACTTTAACAACCAGAATCAGCCCATAAATAAATGTTTCTTTGATCCTATTGCTTTCATGTAATTGGCCCAACTGGAATATGCAATGGATCCTTTGGTGACGCTTCTTGATTCTCATCATTCCCCCTCTCTTCAAAATGACTGTTGATAGTCTGCACAATGAAATATTGTTCCCCTCTTTTATCTTTGTTTGATGAATCACTTTTGAAAGACATATTATTTTTTGTTATATCAATGCTCGGAATCAAGAAAATAAAAAAAATTTGTTAATATAAGTTCAACCACACAACCAAAAAAAATGTATTTTTTTTAATATAACGAATCTGATAATTTTTGTTTTTGTACCGGATCTGATTTTTTTTTTTTTTAAAGATCAAACAGAAAAAAAATAGACGAAGAAGAACAAGGAGAGATTAAACCTGATTTAGAAACCTATGCTCTGATACCAACTGATATGAACCTCACCAAGAGCAGTGAGACCCGTAACCAATATATGGTAACGAATGATCATTTTCTAACCAAGTTTACAAACAAAAAATGTTATCGGACCGCGATCCGTTACCTATAAGGTGGTAAGAACCAACGGTATCAAGAAAATTGTAGACGCCACACTCAAGAATAGGAAAGAAGGTGAGTGATAAGTCAAGGTTGGAACGCCACAAGGTAGAACCTTGATAAGTTCACAAGTTCTATGAAGAACCAAAGAGAAAATTCTCTCAAATTTATTTCAATTCAAGTCTATTCTCAAATTACATCAATTGGTCCCTTTTATACTAAAAATATCTAAGACCTAAAAGGGAATAAATATTGGGCAATTAATGCCTTACAATCATGCAAATAAATGCAAACAAATTTAGGAAATAAGTAAATACTAAACTAGCAGCTATTGACTTGCTTCCTAATTGGAAAGCTAAATCTGGAAACAAATCAGCCCCTTAATTTGGGAAACAAATCAACTATTATTCTTTGAAAATTAAAAGGAAATAAATCAGCCAAAGTTGACTATTCTCCTAGCTTGTGCCACACGCCCAAGTCTTCCTTATTCGGCCCAATCCATTGTCTTGATGACATTAATTAAGGCTTGGTCTTCATGTGAGCCGAATTTGAACTTTAACAACCAGAATCAGCCCATAAATAAATGTTTCTTTGATCCTATTGCTTTCATGTAATTGGCCCAACTGGAATATGCAATGGATCCTTTGGTGACGCTTCTTGATTCTCATCATTCCCCCTCTAATCAAAATGACTGTTGATAGTCTGCACAATGAAATATTGTTCCCCTCTTTTATCTTTGTTTGATGAATCACTTTTGAAAGAAATATTATTTTTTGTTATACCAATGCTTGGAATCAAGAAAATTAAAAAATTTTGTTGATATAAGTTCAACCACACAACCAAAAAAAATGTATTTTTTTTAATATAACGAATCTGATAATTTTTGTTTTTGTACCGGATCTGATTTTTTTTTTTAAGATCAAACAGAAAAAAAATAGATGAAGAAGAACAAGGATAGATTAAACCTGATTTAGAAACCTAATCTCTGATACCAACTGATATGAACCTCACCAAGAGCAGTGAGACCCGTAACCAATATATGGTAACGAAGGATCGTTTTCTAACCAAGTTTACAAACAAAAAATGTTATCGGACCGCGACCCGTTACCTATAAGGAGGTAAGAACCAACGGTATCAAGAAAATTGTAGACGCCACACTCAAGAATAGGAAAGAAGGTGAGTGATAAGTCAAGAATGGAACGCCATAAGGTAGAACCTTGCTAAGTTCACAAGTTCTATGAAGAACCAAAGAGAAAATTCTCTCAAATTTATTTCAATTCAAGTATATTCTCAAATTACATCAATTGGTCCCTTTTATACTAAAAATATCTAAGACCTAAAAGGGAATAAATATTGGGCAATTAATGCCTTACAATCATGAAAATAAATGCAAACAAATTTAGGAAATAAGTAAATACTAAACTAGCAGCTATTGACTTGCTTCCTAATTGGAAAGCTAAATCTGGAAACAAATCAGCCCCTTAATTTGGGAAACAAATCAACTATTATTCTTTGAAAATTAAAAGGAAATAAATCAGCCAAAGTTGACTATTCTCCTAGCTTGTGCCACGCGCCCAAGTCTTCCTTATTCGGCCCAATCCATTGTCTTGATGACATTCATTAAGGCTTGGTCTTCATGTGAGCCGAATTTGAACTTTAACAACCAGAATCAGCCCATAAATAAATGTTTCTTTGATCCTATTGCTTTCATGTAATTGGCCCAACTGGAATATGCAATGGATCTTTTGGTGACGCTTCTTGATTCTCATCATTCCCCCTCTCTTCAAAATGACTGTTGATAGTCTGCACCATGAAATATGGTTCCCCTCTTTTATCTTTGTTTGATGAATCACTTTTGAAAGACATATTATTTTTTGTTATATCAACGCTCGGAATCAAGAAAATAAAAAAAATTTGTTGATATAAGTTCAACCACACAACCAAAAAAAATATATATTTTTTTAATATAACGAATCTGATAATTTTTGTTTTTGTACCAAATCTGATTTTTTTTTAAGATCAAACAGAAAAAAAATAGACGAAGAAGAACAAGGATAGATTAAACCTGATTTAGAAACCTAAGCTCTGATACCAACTGATATGAACCTCACCAAGAGCAATGAGACCCGGAACCAATATAAGGTAACGAAGGATCGTTTTCTAACCAAGTTTACAAACAAAAAATGTTATCGGACCGCGACCCGTTACCTATAAGGAGGTAAGAACCAACGGTATCAAGAAAATTGTAGACGCCACACTCAAGAATAGGATAGAAGGTGAGTGATAAGTCAAGGTTGGAACGCCACAAGGTAGAACCTTGATAAGTTCACAAGTTCTATGAAGAACCAAAGATAAAATTCTCTCAAATTTATTTCAATTCAAGTCTATTCTCAAATTACATCAATTGATCCCTTTTATACTAAAAATATCTAAGACCTAAAAGGGAATAAATATTGGGCAATTAATGCCTTACAATCATGAAAATAAATGCAAACAAATTTAGGAAATATGTAAATACTAAACTAGCAGCTATTGACTTGCTTCCTAATTGGAAAGCTAAATCTTGAAACAAATCAGCCCCTTAATTTGGGAAACAAATCAACTATTATTCTTTGAAAATTAGAAGGAAATAAATCAGCCAAAGATGACTATTCTCCTAGCTTGTGCCACACGCCCGAGTCTTCCTTATTCGGCCCAATCCATTGTCTTGATGACATTAATTAAGGCTTGGTCTTCATGTGAGCCGAATTTGAACTTTAACAACCAGAATCAGCCCGTAAATAAATTTTTCTTTGATCCTTATGGTTTAATGTAATTGGTCCAACTGGAATATGCAATGGATCCTTTGGTGACGCTTCTTGATTCTCATCATCCCCCCTATCTTCAAAATGATTCGTGCTCGAATCTTCACCATAATACTATTGATAGTCTACAACATGAAATATGGTTTCCCTCTTTTATCTTTGTTTGATGAATCACTTTTGAAAGACATATTATTTTTTGTTATATCAATGCTCGGAATCAAGAAAATAAAAAAAAATAGTTGATATAAGTTCTACCACACAACCAAAAAAAATAATATTTTTTAATATAACGAATCTGATAATTTTTGTTTTTGTACCAGATCTGATTTTTTTTTTTTAAGATCAAACAGAAAAACATAGACGAAGAAGAACAAGGATAGATTAAACCTGATTTAGAAACCTAAGCTCTGATACCAACTAATATGAACCTCACAAAGAGCACTGAGACCTGGAACCAATATATGGTAACGAATGATCACTTTCTAACCAAGTTTACAAATAGTGTTAAATGCTTCTTTGATCCTATTGCTTTCATGTAATTAGCCCAACTGGAATATGCAATGGATCCTTTGGTGACGCTTCTTGATTCTCATCAAAAAGGTATCTCTATACTCTAATGCATGTTCTCTTAGATATTCATCTTTTGACTCAATTTTTGATATACATCTCATAGCATGTCATATTAGAGAATTTTGTATAACATACATATGGTTCTCATTGACATTTGCTATTTTAGGATCTAATAGTGATATTGTTCACATTGATCTTAACTTTGATGATTGTTTGTGTATGGTATATTGAGTGGCATTACTTTTGAAAGTATGAGCTTTATATTCTTTGAAAACTACTCATTAGAGAAGTAATGATCTTGAATAAGTCTCTAATTATTGCTCTAAGATCATGTGCTTATGAGCCATAAAATTTTGGTTTCTAAAAATTGCACCTTGCTTCTCTTATATGTTTTGCTAGTAGGTTGAGTTTACTAATATGTAAACATTGGATACACCTTGAAGTTGTGCTTAAGTACATTTAAAATGACCTATGGTTAGTATCCATTTTGCTTCGGCAATTACATAGAACTCAACGACCACCTTCATGAAAAAGGCTTCACACATTGGTTGTGAAAGCTACCCAAGATGAATAGTTGTTGCAAATTGTTTGCATTTTGATTATCAAACTACTTCTTGATATATATTTGAAGCATATCTCTCTGACACACTTTGTTTATGAGTATGATGATATTTTAGCAATTGCTGAAGAATTATGAGAGAACTTGAAAAATCTTTGTGTATCTCTCTTAGCATATGAAGCTTATTTAGTTGGTATTTCTTCAAATTGCTTGAATGTGTGATTGTGTGAACATCTTTGTGAACTTTATGCTATCATTGAATTTAGTTATAGCATTTATCATGGGGGGTCATTGTATGCTAGACATTGTTCTCTTTTATGATATGTTAACATGCTTCATTTTGTTACATGTTGGCATATTTTAACTTAATGATACTTGTAAGATATTACTCATTATCTTTGTCTTGCATGATGATTCATTTTTAAGTCAAATGTCTTTGTTTATATATTTGTGACTAATATGCTTGTTTTGTCTTTCACTCACTTTTATTGTATGTATATAGCATCTTATATCACAAGAACAAATGGGAAGAACTAAGGTTACCGGAAGTGGAAATCAATCGAATCTCATTGTGAAAGCCAAGTCTACCTCAAAAGGATCCAAAGCTTCAAGGTCAAAGGATTTAAGGATCTTTGGAACTAAGAAGATATTTCAAGAGAGAGGCATTGACTTAGGTAAATGTAAAGATTCTTATGTTCTTAAATGCATTAAGAATAGGAATTGGGAATCTTGGGTGAGCATGTTAGGAATAGTGAATGATATTCTTGTTAGAGAGTTTAATACTAAATATAGAGAAAGTGCCACCTTATTGGATGCTTTGATGGAGATTAGGGGTGTTGTGTTTAGAGTTAACCCGGAAAACATTAACAAGTTTCTTGGGCTATCTAATGATATAGATTCGAACTTTCTAGATGTAGATGTCATTGAGAATCTTAATATCATGGGTAGAACTCTTTGTGACAATGCTTCTTTTGAGTGAAAAGGTAAAGCTTATATTAGTCAACATGAGTTAACTAAGGCTAGTGCATTTTGGCATCTATTCATTTGCACTAACATTATTGGATCTTCGAATTCAACCAAGTTGAATAAAGACAAGATCAAATAGTGTATGCCTTGGTGACTAATCAATCTATAAACCTTGGGGATCTACTTATGCTTTATATTGATAGTACGGCTTTCTCTAATAGAGGAGATCAAAAGCTTGCATTACCGGGGTTTATAACTTCTTTGTGTTTAGCTCGTGGTGTTAAAAGTAGAGGAGATGATGTGTTGGTTCAACCCTTGGAAAAGTATAGTGATAAATGTGTGTCATACATGTCATATAAGGATAAGGGTAAGACATGTGATACTTTTGAACTCTTTAGTAGTTCTCAAGTTGATTGTCAAGAGACTAGCACAAACATTCTTCCGGATTGGGCTTTACATTTAAAGAAGAAGGTTGATGAGCTTATTGCTATAGTTGATAAACAAGATGCTAGAATAAAAGAGTTGGAGGAATTTATTGCCTCAAGTACAAGACCACCTCTCAAGCATTATATTAGATCAACTACACGCACATCTTTCTTTGGTGGACCAAGTAGCTAGTATTTGAGTCTTATGGTATGTTTCTTACCTTTTGGCATCATTTCATGTAAAAAAAGGGGAGAAAGAGTTGCTAGTTACTTAGCTTCTTTTTATGTTGTTTTTGTGAACTTTTAAACTTTCAGTGGCATGTAATAATTAGTCTTAAGATTTGGTTAAGAATTCTTGTATTTTGGCATGTATTGAGGGGGAGATACATGTATTTGTGGACTTAATTGTATATTCTTATCAATATTATATGTTGCCATATGTTGTTTTTCTCTTGTATATGCATTGTGCTTTGAGATGATTTGAAGGTTGCTTCAAGAGAAGATCAAGATGAATTTCAAGAGTTGGTGAAGATTAGTTATAAGAATCTTACTCATTGTAATGTGAGGGACTGATTTAGTGACCTATCTTCATTTTTATATTAGTAGTAAATGTAGAGGTGTTTTGACATGGAATTTGCCAAAGGGGGAGATTGTTAGGTTTTAGTTTGTGTTGGCATTAATTCCATATCAAAATGATGTTTACTTGTAATAAATTAATTGTTTAGATTGATGATGATTCAATCTTCAAAGAAGGATGAACAACAAGTCAAAGCAAGTTCTAAGTCTTCAAAGAGAAATGATGCAATTTGGTTCTACAAAGGTATACTAAGACCTTATCATTCTCTTACAAGGCTTAGGCACACACATACAATTCATTCATATGTGTCCATGCATCGTTGTGCACCATGTATAACACATTCACACACTTGAAGATGAATGCTCATGCATTAGAATGGAAATAACATGTTTTGGAAAATGTATGATTGAAGACTATCTCTATGAAGTTTGCATTCTAGTTTGAATTGTTTTTGTGTGCGTATATTTTTGTATAACATAGATATTGAACTTGAATTTAGTCTTAAATCATTCTTGATTGAGTTCCGGTCATTTCGGTTACTCATACTACTGATTTCAAGTTCTAAGTCAAAAGATACTACACTTTCAACTCATGTTGCATACATTGTCTTCGTATTCATATATCGAGTCTAATTATTATTTTCTGGGTTGAGTATCTTATATGTCCATGTCCATGTGAGAGTTACGGTTTGTCATCCGCAAACGGATTCGAATTCTGAGTTTGGAGGCCGGAGAACGGTCGAAGAACGCTTGGGAAGTGCCAGGGGATTGCATCATGGCCGAAGGCCATGAAGTGGTGCATGCCCGAGATGGCGCATGGCCATCTCGGCTGCAACACCTTGCTGCCCCGAGATGCCCACGCACCATCTCGGGGAAGCAATAAAAAATAAGGGCAAATCGGTCATTTGGCTTATTTCTTTCCCTCTCATTTATATTCTCTTTCCCTCTCACATTTCATTTTAAGAAGAAGAAATTCAAACTTGTGTGCAGAAATTTTCTCTCTACATTTTCTCACCTTCCAAACACTGTAACTTCTTCATTTGAACTCCGATTTGAGTGATTCGAAGTGAAAGTGTTTGTCTATTCATCCTACATCTTTTCTCTGAAGGTTTGAGTGAGTTTTATTGCTGTTGTTGGAGTCTAAACACACAAAAACGGGACTGCACCTAAATCAACTAAGGTATTGATTTTCTCTCAAAGTTTTCTTTTAAAACTTGGTCAATTGCCTTGGATTTTCTTCTTCAACTTATATATGTGTATTGTGAGTGTGTTGATTTGAGTTTTGAACTCTTTTAAAGCTAGGTTGGGTTTCAATTGTAATCATACATGTTGAGTTAGGTTTTTGATTTTGCCTATGTTTTCATATGTTTGGGATTGTATTGTGCTAGCTTTGATTCTAGGACTATTTGATGATCTTTGATTGATTGATTTTGTGAAAAATAGTTCCTCACATGTATTAGGCTTTCATGGCCGAATTCTCACATAATACACGTGCTTATGTTCTTTTGAGCTATTCATGTGTTTTGTTGAATACTATGAATAGAACTCTTTATGTAAGTTGACTTCCTTTCTATAATATAGATTGTGTATGTGTTTCCATTACTTTTTTGTATCACACTTTACTTGTCTTTATTTATTGATTAAGTGTCTTTAATTAATATATATATTGTGATACAAGAAATCTAGAGGGACAAACTTTTGTTTGTTTCTAAGGGAGTCGAAAAAGGTGTCTAACCTATTCACCCTCTCTCTAGGTTAGCCTTGAGCATTTAACCGTGTTTGTATTTTCAGTTGTGCGCCACTCAAGCTGCGCCCTCACCATCACCAACACCAACACCAGCGTAACTTTCTATTGGGCTATCATCGGTGGTACACTGGTCGTCATGCACACCACACTTGCGTACCTCGTCAAGTGGTTGCCCAATTGGCTGTCGCTGGTCGTGCCCCACTGCCCTGCGCTACTCCACTTGTGCCTAGCATAAAAAATAGGTTATGCATTGATGTTGCGCTACTCGACCAGCGCCACCACCAGCGCACAATGTAACTTTTGGGCAGTTTTGTTTAAACGATGTAGTTTCATTTTTGGCTTCATATAAATATATCATCTTATTCTCAACTCATTTTTAAGAGCTTTCAAAAACAGTTTTTAGTGAGAGAAAGCATTTCCTTAGTGAGAGAAGCTCCAAGAAGCCATTTTTACTAAACCAAACTTCAAAACATAATCATCAAGCAACTTTCAAGCATGTGACTTTTGTTTGTTCATGACTAATTATTATCTACATGCTGTAGACTTGATAGTTTCATTACAATGACATGTATACCTAGGGATTAGCTTTTATTTCAAATTAAATGCATGCTTTGTGGTTAATAGCTTTTATGACATGCTTGTGGTGTTTGTTATTGATTGAGATCATTGATTAGTGATAGCTAGAATTTAGGACGGTTTTACCCTTCTAGCTAATTCTTCTTGCCTATGAATTTATAACATTGATATATAGGATTTGCTTTTCTTGTCATTATTAGTCCTAGATAAGCATGAATGTTTTGACCTAGCATTTTTGCATATAGAATATTCTTCCATATTCACTTAGGTTGCAATTATCTCTTCATTGTTGATTAAACTTGTGGCTAACTGGTTAGTGCACAAGGTTGGTGATCCAAAATCACTATAAATGGCCTGTCGGGTAGAGTGAAAATGTTAGTAACCGTAATGGGTGTGATGGGAGGTCAACCTAGGTTGTAAACTTTCATTCAATAGTGGATTTTGAGGATCGAGTGTGGCGCACTGAACAACCCGCGGTTTTTCCCATTTGGAGGGTTTCCACTTATATTTTACGTGTTGTTATTGCTTTATGTTTATTGTCATTTTTTTGAACACTTGGTAGAATGGGGTAGTTCTGCTAATATTGATTAATTCACAAAATTGGTAATCAATCATATTAAAACCTATTCACCTTCTCTAGGTTTATAGACACTTTCTTGGGAATTTCAGAATTGCAACCTCAAGATGTTCCAATCAAATAACGAACGTAAATCACCTAAGAGTGTGGGCTCCTTTTCTTTGAATTGTGTACCTGAGGATGGAAAAACAAAAACTTTTTCTTTTGTTAGTCACAGTAGCCCTCATAGAGAAAAACAAAGAATGTTTGGTCACTTTTGAATTCTCAAACTTTTGATAAAAAACTCGCGTGAACCCAGTTCGATATTGTGCACAAAGCCTTTTGATATAAAAGCTACTAGTGTAATTTTGAAAATAAAACGTTCTCTTTCTTCTTCTTCTCTTGGCCGAATTCTCACACCTTTTCTTTGTGTTGGATGAAGTTTTTTTTAAGGCTAATAAAAAAAACTTCTCACCAAGACACTAGGATTTGTCAAATTCTATTGAAGGATTTATATAGGTCACCTAAAATCCTCACACAAGGAGGATTTCTATTTCACCATGACTCCTATAAACTTTCGAATTCAATCATCTTCCAACTCATAAGTGTATTATCCAATAATAAGTTATTGAATATAAATTAAATTGTGAATTAGTCAAAAACTTCCTAATTTGACCACTTGTCAACTAGAGTTTTAATAGATATCAAAAACTTCTTAATTTGAATAGATAAATAAATTCCTTTATTTATCTACTTATCAAATAAAGTCTTTGATACTTATAATATTACTAACAATAGTATGACACTAAGAGACCATTTTCTAGTTAGAAAAAGATTTTGATCTTTAATCAAATAATTAATTAATTAAATAAATAACTTATGTTTGATTAAATAATAAAATAAAAATAATATATTAGGCTAATTAATTTAGCCGTTGCCACCCAAGACAATATCATGGGCAATATTTTGTTTTTCCATTTTATTAAATCCACTGGGCTTTAATTTAAAGTCCACATGTGAACTAGACCCATTTTTACTAAAAGAAACAAGTCCATATGCCTTAAATTATTACATTAATATAATTTAATAGCCCATTTAATAACAAATGTGCAAATTATATTCTTAACGTATTAATGGAATGCAAATCGCACCTGATCGAAGCCGAAGGATTCCCACATCCTTGGCTGCCCATTCTAGGAATTTGAAGAATTCCCACGTGTCGTGATCACACATGACCACACCTCTTGACGAGCACATTTTTGTCATTAGAAACAGTACGTCAAACAATATTTATAAAAATCACAATAATGCCTCAAATGTTTACAAAACAAGTACAATGGCAAGTCGGGTGTCGTCCACAAAGAAAGGGAAACCAATTGACTAAACCTAGTTAACTAATATTAAAATAAAACTTTGCTTGAAAAGTAAATGTAGATGGTTGGTTTGAAACGTTAATAACTACAATGCAACTACAATTTGGCTAGTTAATCTACCATGCAATTAGTGTTAATAAGAATGCAGAATGGCAAGATATGATACGTGATGTGAATGCGAGAGTCAATGCAATTCAAACACAAATAATGGGCAATCCATTCATTAAGAACCGATGCAATTATTAAGGGCTAATCTATCTTTAAAGTTGACTTAGAGTCAATAACTCTCACTCACGACTACTTGGCCGGATTTGGAAAGACAAAGACTCTGATAACATAAATTATCTACTACACAACTACTTGGTTGGTTTATGAGAGAATCACTCTTTGGACATAAATAGATTCTAATTGTTATGGATAGATTGGAAGGGCATATTCACAATCCACCCATTTCTATTGAAGCCTAAATGCATAGGAAGAGCATATTCACTACACATTCATTTCATTCAATTTAGCTAGTTTTAATCACCAAAGAGTGTGTATCTAGAGAGGGCATATCTACCCAATCCAAGTAGATGTATATTCCAATTTAATAACTCAAAAGATATTGATAATCAACAAGAACCAAGAGAGGGCACATCAACTTAATGCAAGAGATAATCAATTGCATTGAAAACCATTGATTGAAACTAAATAATCAAATACTAAGAAAATGGTGGAAACCTATAAACCAGGAATTATTACATCGACTCCCATAAAGGAATTTATTTACTCATGACAATTACAACAAAATAATAAGGAGAATAGAGATAGGGAATACCCATGTGTAGACTCCTTATCCTTGAATCTTAGATCTAATCTCCTGATGTCCTTAAGTAAACGAGGTTGAATGCTGATTAGATTTTGTGAGGAATGTTTCCTAAATCTAGGTTATTTAATTTGATATAAGAGAAAGTGTGTGTTGAAGATAAGATAAATGATTCTAAAATCCCCTCAATTCGTCTCCTAAAGGAATATATTTAAAGGGTCGCAATATTAGGTCTGAAAATGTTGGTATGGTATTCTTAACACATGCCAAATTCACGGTAGTGCGTGGGAAGGACCCGCACAGTGCCCTAATACTGTACCTTTTCTTCTTGATTTTTGGCTATTGTGCGGGTAGAGGGCGGGTAAGGACCCATGCAGTGACCCGTGCACTGACTTAGTGGCACTGGATATTCTTCTCGAATCTGCTCAGTTACGTGATTTATGTGCTGGTTGTACGTGGGTTTGGACCTACGTAGTGCTTGTACACTGAAGCATTTCTTCACTGATTTCGGCTGGTTTTCATCCAATCTTCACAGTTTTCATCCTTTCTTCCAAAATATACCTAATTGCCTGCAAACATACCAAAAGAGGTATAAGACACTTAAAAATGCAAGAAAACAAGACAAAGGAGCATGAAATTGAGGGCCAAAATATATGACAATTTTGGCACGATCAAATACCCCCAAACCAAACCTTTGCTCGTCCTCGAGCAAACTCTAAAAATAAAACAAGTAAGACATGACTCAATCTAAAATTTCCTAGACCTAAAACATTTGCCGTAACACCAACTAATAGAGAGATAAACAAGAGATAGTGGAAGTAAGGAATGGGTTGATGTAAAATGTTCTAAAGAACTCCAAGGCATGACAAGGGACACTTGCACAACACGAATCTCACATTTAAAGTGCGCTCACCTTGGAAACTACTCACTCTCTCGTCTCAAGCATAATTCGCTTCGATTTTAGGTCCACTCATGGCATCTCTCTTCTTTTTCCTCTCAAAACTTAGGTTCACAGTCACACAATATGTATGCAAATGAAGTTATGTAATGGAATCGAATTAATTGTTTACATATATTATAGAATGAACATTATTTAAGTGAATGAGTCTAATGTCAGAATCAAGTGTCATGAACGTGGAAAGAACATTCATCCACTAATATTCCCAATCTAGACTTCCACTAAGATCAAATAGGTCTTTCCCTTTGGTTGTAATGGGACCATGTGGTGAACAAAGAAATAGGATAATTTTTTAGTTCAAGAATAACCATTCATGTCTTAACATACTTACACACATTGTACAAACTCTTTTACACATTAGTCACACTTAGGCACTTTTACATTTTTGAGCCATTTCATACACAATTACATAGTTGCCTACATACATGTTATTCCACCTTAGAGCTCATACCTTCCAACCATACATACCCCACATGATTGGCAATTTAAGGGTTGGTTTGTGTTTGACTTATGGCTATATGGTTTAATGTGGTTCCAAGTGAAAAGGTTAGTTTTTGGCCACAAAATTGGCTTTGGAGAACACAAAGGGAAATAGGAATGTTCTTAGGCTAATTTAAGTAGTTAAATGCACATACATTGCCTAAAATCACTTCAAAGATTCCATCTATTAAGGGAATAGATGTTTCAATCTAGCAGTCCACATTTATGATGCATGTTCTATGACAAATGATAATTGTTGATGTAATGAGACTATACATGGTGTTTGAGATTTGAAAAGAATATTTCCCTTAGTATGTACGCTTTTGCCTTATGTTTATGATCTCACGAGGGTATCTCCACTATTAGAACTAAGCGCTTGAGCTCCGAGTCACCTCAACTTAGACAATAAAAGATGGGACAAACCAATGAAGTGAAAGTGAGACCCCTAAAGTGACTAAGAGCTATGAACAAGCATACATAAATTCGTCATAAACACTATGCTCAAGGTATCTCACCAAGCTATTTGAAGCATGAAATTTTGGCAAAGCTACAAGTTTTTGAAAAATTGATACAAAAAGAACTCAAAGACATAGAAAGATGACTAACAAGGCGTCTACACCCCTAACCCAAAACCTAACATTTTCCTTAATGTTGAAGATTAAAGAGTTCGACCTAGTAGCACACACCTAACTCGACTAAAAATAATCAACCTAGGCACAAATCATACACAATCAATGCCTAAAAAAACCAAAAGACATAAGATGACTCAACATAAAATATGGCAATATGATACAATATGACAATGAAGTTCAAAGTAACCACATCAAGCATTACATTTTACAAAATTGATGGTATGGGTACGAAACTACCCCCAAACCAATTTCCTACTATATGCTCAAAACCCGTGTAAGTATACGTATATGTACCACCCCAAAACCGAATGAGGCAATATATACATTTTAAGCACCTGTACAATCTCATGCAAAATCCTAAAAAGCATTTGGCTCATCACATCAAGAATGAAATAATCAATCAATTCAAACTCTTGGAAACCCAAAATTGTATCAATATTCACGACATTTCCATTCAATAAATATTAACCACACATGAAAACTAAACATATGTTCAATAAGCATATTCACATTCACCATCCAGCCAAAATTGTCTATGAACAAAAATAATATAGATAGAGATTGAGATGAAATGATTAAACCAACGTGGTGGTTCTCATATATATTAGGTTCCCGCCCGTTTTATGATCACTCTTGGCTTGCTCATCCCTCCAAAACTTACAAGTTGTTGGTGGGTCATTTCCAAGAGATAAGGAACATATCCTTAAAGCACAAATACTAACAAAAAAAAAAGGTTTACAACCATATGAACATACATCTCAAATCAAATATCTAACAAGATAATTCTTTCTGTCCAACTCTCAAAAATATCCAAACTAAACATTAATTCTAAAAATTCTTAAGGCAATGTAAATAAAGCAATATAAAGTGTTGAAAAATTACGAAACTAAAAATTGTTCAATAATATAAAGAAATTGCAAGTAATAGTATGGTGGCCTCCGCGTCACTCATCATCCAATGACTCCATATGCTCTTCACCCACTGGCTCATTCCCCTTTGGGTCTCGCTCTGCTCGAAGCCTATCCTCCTACTTCTGCCTGGATATCTCTATAACTCACTGATACTCGGGGTTAATAGTGGGACCTCCCTGGAATAAGGTAGGTCATTGCTGCTTCTTTCTCCTAATGTATGAGACTACCTTCAACTCCCTTCTTAAATTTGTTACATTGTCCCACACTTCTTCAAAGAACCCTCTAGCCTCATCCCAAACCTCCTCTATCTTATCTCTGTTCAATAATACTTGTTGTTTGATATCTCGGTACAACCTGCCAAGGATCTCTGCCATCCACAGGAATGTCAGGAGCTGGAATTCCCTGATCAAAATCCATATGTTCCTGCCCATGTTCCATATATTTCGAGTCTTCCTAGTACTGTCTACTTCTGCTAGCCCTGCTCTATTTTTATTCTTCCTATTTTTTCTTCTTTGGTTGGTAAAATCCCTCCTGTCTCTAGAGTTGTCCAAGTACCTGCCCCGATATCTGCCATGGGATCCTCAAATGGGTCGTCTCTAAAATTTACCCCAGCCCGCCTATAAAAATGTAATGATAAGGCATTGAAATAAATGTGGCCTTTTGTTGTTCTTTTTCTTCACTACAGTGATTATACACGACCCTGGTATAGATCCCACATTGATTGGCTGGCCGTGTTGGATGCAAAGTAGCATAGTAGCAATCTAGCACGAGACTGTGGTGATGTGTTTCTTTGGCCAAATAGAATGAGAAATGAAGTGGTTCCATACACCAAACTCGATCTTCAAGTTGGTGTGCTTAAAGTGGAAGTTTGGGACCATCCTAAAAAACATTCGATCAATCACAAGAACATTGGCTTGGTCTAAATTCTTCCCTTCATAAAGATCGTTCCAAGTAATTCCTTCCCTAATGCATCTCCTCTGGTCCTTAGAGAGCTCGATCCTATAATATATGTTTATATCATATACATTAATGATGACCTCTCATCCTTGAATCGTGAATGTTACGCCTGCATAAAAGTCTCTTGGATTCTTTCCTGTATAGAATTCTTCAACTGCCCGTCTATAAAGCCTAGGCAGAGTAATAATATACACTTGCCACTCAATTCTTCTCATTATACGAGGAATGTCGGTGTCTTCGAGCTCACTTATTGCTATTCCCCTTTCTTTTATAATTCCACATCCTTAAAAACTCTCCAACTGACTTCCAAATTCTACATTCAAGGTACATGGGGGAATTTAAGCTCTTTTCTTTCCATAGCTTGTATTATTAGTTTATAGTCTCGAAGATATCTGCAAAAGATATAGCATAATCAGAGAAAACATGCAATTAGCCATAGTATGTTTAGGGTATAACAGGGAATTTAAACAAGGGAGTATTATTCCAGCAGTGCCCAGTGCGCGGGTCATATGCTGGTAGTATGCTGATATGGACCTGCATACTTGCCCAGAATTGGCAGTAGGCAGGTTATGCATGGGTGATTCACCCGCACCGTCCTACCCACGCACTTGCTCAGAACCTGCATGAACATGACTTTCAATATACCCAGCATATGACATCAATTTTAAATCTATGTGAAAAGGTCATTCTCACCCAATTCTTAATCATTAAGAGGCATTGATTAATGCAAATCCACATCCAAATTTTGTCCGTTGATTTAATTTTTACATATGAACCCTAGAACTCTAATTCATGCATAATCATTGATATTTGACATTACAATCCATTCTCAAACTTGTAACATGCAATAATCAATACCCAAACACATGTATATGAATGATTCAATCATAAACACATTACAAGACCTTTGTTTACCTATATGCATGTCAAGAAATAGAGAGGGATGGATTTACAATTCATTGATCATGAAGTAGAAGAGGAATGAAGGAGAAAAACATACCATTTTGGCTAATTAGAGCCCTTACTTAGAGGTAGGATGAAGAATACCTTGAGAGGGAAAAGTTTTTTTTCCCAGTTTTTGAATGGGAGAGTGGTGTGCCCTACTTAAAAGTGACCAGTTGTATTTATAGTGGTACCCAAAGTACAGGTATTTCCCAATGTGTGTGGGTTTCCACCCGTACAGTATGACCCCACGCTTGTTCTTTGGTGCATTAGTTCCCTTGTCTTAACACTCTATGCGCATTCTTCACTTTGGTCGAGGCTTCTTGGCTCTATGCTGGTCTTTGCGTGGGTATGCACCAGCGCATGGACCAATGCATTGATGCCCTATGCTAATTTTAACCTACTTCTTCAATCTACTATTTCATTTTTCTTAAAATTTTCCCAACTCTTTAATCTACACACACACACACTTAAAATTCCAACTCAACTCAACATCCCTTATTATTTATTAGCAACAAAATTAATCATGAAAATAAAATCAAAAACTTAATAGCAAATTCCATAAATAATTTTCTTCTTACATGTATCACCACATTAACAAATATTCTTTAACCTAAGTAAATGGGCAACACAGATTATAAAAGAAAATAAATTATGCAATTTGACCAAGCATAAAAAATGTTCAATGGGATGCTAAGGGTGGTTTAAACAAGTTGGGAAACTCTCATTTTTTCAATCCAAACAAATTTAGAGAGCTTATTCATTTCTCCTTTCCTTAGGTTTTCACTTTACCTAATAGGTCTGTCCTAACTCAATTTTTCTTGACTTTTGGTGGGTTCTTCCTATACCTTTTTTGGAACTTAAATCAATGGGCATTAATATGCCATTTTTTAGAACAATGGAAACAAGTAAATGGGTGATGAAAAGAACTCCCTCTATAGTCATTATCGTGAGGCCTTTAGTGTTGCCTCCATTGAAAGGTCTTCAGTTCCTTCTCCACTTTTCAAAGCTGGACTATGTAGTCGCATTCCTTGACCTTGGCAATTTTGTTAGGTTTTAGTTTGTGTTGGCATTAATTCCATGTCAAAATGATGTTTACTTGTAATGATTTAGTTGTTTAGATTCATGATGATTCAAGCTTTAAGGAAAAAGAAACAACAAGTCAAAGCAAGTTCTAAGTCTTCAAGAGAAAGGATGCAATATGGTTCTACAAAGGTATACTAAGACCTTATCTTTCTCTTACAAGGCTAAGGCATACACACACATATCATACATTTGTGTCTCTGCATCGTTGTACAACATTATAGGCACACACACTCATATCATACATTTATGTCCCTGCATCGTTGTGCACCATTATAGGCATACACATACAATTCATTCATATGTGTCCTTGTATCGTTGTACACCATGTATAACATATTCACACAATTAAAGATGAATGCTCATGCATTGGTATTAAAATAACATGTTTTGGAAAATGCATGATTGAGACTATCTCTATGTAGTTTGCATTCTAGTGTGATTTGTGTTTGTGTGTGTATATGTTTTTTATAACATGGATATTGAACTAGGATTTAGTCTTAAGTCATTCTTGATTGAGTTTCGATCATTTCGGTTACTCATACTATTGATTTCAAGTTCTAAGTCAAAAGATACTACACTTTCAAATCATGTTGCATACATTGTCTTCGTATTTGTATATCGAGTCGAATTATTATTTTCTGGGTTGAGTATCTTATATGTCCATGTCCGTGTGATATTTACAGTTTGTAATCCATAATTGGATTCAAATTCTAAGTTTGGAGGCCAGAGAATGGTAGAAGAACGCGAGAGAAGCGCGAGGGGAATACACCATGGCCAAAAGGCTATGAAGGTGTGCATGACCGAGATCGCGTGTGGCCATCTCGGTTGCACAACCTTGCTGCCCCGAGATGCCCACGCACCATCTCAGGGAAGCATTACCAAATCAGGGCAAAATGGTCTTTCTTGGTTTCTTCTTTCCCACTCCTTTATAATCTCTTTCCCTCTCACATTTCATTCTAAGAAGAAATTCAAACAAGTGTGCAGAAATTTTCTCTCTAAATTTTCTCACCTTCCAAACAACATAACTTCTTCATTTGAACTCCGATTTGTGTGATTCAAAGTTGAGAGTGTTCATCTATTCATCCTCCATCTTTTTTCTGAAGGTTTTAGTTAGTTTTGCTGCTGTTTTTGGTGTCTAATCATACAAAAACGGGACTGCACCTAAATCAACTAAGGTATTGATTTTCTTTCAAAGTTTTCTTTTAAAACATGGTCAATTGCCTTGGGTTTTCTTCTTCTACATATATTTGTATATTGTGAGTGTTTTGATTTGAGTTTTGAACACTTTCAAAGCTAGATTGAGTTTCAATTGAAATCATACATGTTGAGTTAGGTTTTGATTTTGCCTATGTTATCACATGTTTGGGATTGTATTGTGCTAGCTTTGATTCTAGTACTATTTGATGATCTTTGATTGATTGATTTTATGAAAAATAGTTCCTCACATGTATTAGGCTCTCTTGGCCGAAAATCTCACATAATACATGTGTTTATGTTCTTTTGAGCTATTCATGTGTTTTGGCTAAATCTATGATTAGGAATATGCTCTAGAACTTTAGCTTAAATCTAATTGACTTTTTCATATGATTTTAGCATGTTTTTGGCTTGTGTGATTTAAACTTGATCTTGTGATTTATTGAACATATCTTGTGATTCAAATTTAGATCTATGCATGTATCTAGGTTGTGATTAATATTGAACATATCTTACATAATCTAGATTGATTACACATGCATGATTAACTAGACTATATGTGATTTGTGTATTCATGCTCATGTCTAGTATTTTCCATAGAATTTGTTGATCATAGCATTCTATGTTGTGTGCTTGTTTGCGTTTTGCATTCATGATCACCTAGATGCCTTGTGAGAAGAAAGTCTTGACAATAGGTGTGAGACCTATGGTGTTGAGCAAGAAGTCTTGGCAAGAGGTGTGAAGCCTTAGATTGTCGAGCAAGGAAGTCTTGGCTAGGATCGGGAGGATCCGGATAGTCGAGCAAGAAGTCTTGCCTAGAGTTGGGAGAACTCGGATAGGTGAGCAAGGAAGTCTTGACTAGAGTCGTGAGGACTTAGTTGAGCAAGAAGTCTTGCCTTGGGTTGAGTGGATCCAGATAAGGTGAGCAAGGAAGTCTTAACAAGAGGTGTGAAGCCTCAGATTGTTGAGCATAGGGCGACAACTTCTAGAGTAGGATAGGAGGGTAGTTTCTAGGTGAAGAGGTCACTTGAGAGATTGTACTTGTCTTATCTACTAGTGAATTTTGTTTGCCGGTGGCTACTAGCCCGTGGATGTTTCCTCTTCAGAGGTTTACCACATTATATCTTGTGTCAACTTTTCTCTATCCCTATCTCTCTAATATTTGTATTGTGGATAGAACTCTTTATATATGTTGACTTCTTTTCTATAATATAGATTGTGTATGTGTTACAATTACTTGTTTGTATCACACTTTACTTGTGTTTATAGATTGATTAATTGTCTTTAATTAATATATATATTGTGGTACAAGAAATCTAGAGGGACAAACTTTTGTTTGTTTCTAAAGGAGTCGAAAAAGGTGTCTAACCTATTCATCCCCCCTTCTAGGTTAGGCTTGAGCATTTAACCATGATTGTATTTTCAGATTTTCAATTGCTCTTCTTCCTTGTTTAATTGCCCCTTGACCACCTTCATGGCATTTTCTTTTTGTTCCACTTCTATCATCATTATTCTAGTTTTCCTTGCACATTCTTCTTCAAATTCTTCCAAAAGTGTAGCGATTTCCACTAGGTCCTTTGCAATACCATTCTTTTCTTCTTCAACCTTCTCAACTCTCTTCTCAATCTATTTGTTGAGGTTGGAGAGCTCTTGTACTTTCTTTTTCAAAATCTCATTCTCCGTTTTAAGAAGCTTGATTTCTTGATGAAGCTTTTTGTTCTCCTCTTCTAACTTGTTCACTTTTTCTTGCTTAATATCACTAGTTATCTCTCTAAGCATTTTTTCCATCAAATATCACCTCTTTCATTTTTAAGGCTTCTTTTCCTTTATCATCATATTGGCACCTTCTTTGTTCTCGTAGGCTAATTTGTATGCATTGGCAAGCTTACTAACCCTGCCCTCCTTTTTTCAGCTCTTTGGTACTCCTAACATTAAACACCCTCTTTGATTTGCTTTTTCCACACAAAAATGCTCTCAATTCAATGTAACTTTATCCTTTGCCAAATCTTTGTTTGCAACACAAAATGAGTTCCTTACAAAATCATGCCTATCTTTACCGTTGACAATCTCACCAATATGATGGTTGATCTTTGCATTTTTTGGCTTTGGTTGACTCGGGGTCCCCTCATGCCTTCTATTGTTTAGAGCTTCAATGATTGTCTCAAAACACACATCAATTCTTGTAATAAATGCCTGTCTTTCTTGATAATCCTGATGCCAGTGTTGCTCTCTTTCCAAAGTCAACAACTTTATCGTTTCTGAAACAAGAAAAGACAAAAATACCAAAAGAAGTAAAAATAAATAAAAGGAAACTAAAATAACTAAGATTTTTAACCAGAAAACTAGGATTAGCCAACTAATTTACGCCTATCTCTGGCAATGACGCCATTTTGACGAGCACACTTTTGTCATTAGAAATCGTACGTCAAACAATATTTTTTTAAAACCATAACAATACCTCAAATATTTACAAAATAAGTACAATGGCAAGTCAGGTGTCATCCACAAAGAAAGGGAAATCAAATGGAAAAACCTAGTTAACTATTATTAAACTAAAATTATGCATGAAAAGTAAATGTAGATGGTTGGTTAGAAAAGTTAATAACGACAATGCAATTACAATTAGGCTAGTTAATCTACCATGCAATTAGTGTTAATAAGAATGAAGAATAGCAAGATATGATATGACATGTGAATGCAGGAGGCAATACAATTCATACACGAATAATGGGCAATCCACTATTTAAGAACATATTTGATTGTTAAGGGTTATTCTATAATTAAGGGTTTCTTAGAGTCAATAACTTTCACTCATGACTACTTGGCCGGATTTGGAAATATAGAGACTCATATCACATAAATTTTCTACTATAAAACTACATGGTTGGTTTATGATGTTGGGATTATGCTCGATAGTAAGAGTAAAATAATGTATTTGACAAGCTTTTCATATTATTAAAGTGATTTCTAGTTTAACAAATCTTATAGCATTTATAGCTTGATTATTAAAATTGTTAAAAGTAAATAATCATAAGGTCAAAAGACTATGAGAAAAGAAGAATTGTTCATACATCTAGATACGTATGAGGTAGACAAAATTCTTTAGTTAGTCTTGAATAATATTCACAACTTAAGATAAAGGTTGGGCGTCTTTATCTGGTCAAAGTTGTAGATTCTTTTTCTAGCATTTGAGTGGGATCAAATGTGTTATGATGAGTTTAAAATCATCAAAGTGTGGTGTCTTTGGGCAAAAGAATCTAGTTCACATGGTCCATTAAATTGGATCACAGTGAATTACTTTATCTAGAACTGTCAATGGATAAAAGTTTTCACTTGAAAACAATTAGGGAGTCTATCTCAATCCTAAGATAAATGATGGACTTATGGTTCAAGTGTTATCATTTGAGCTACCAATGAGTACGATTATATAGCATAGTCTATCCTCGATAGTTTGGTGGTATTCATTTGTTAATCGTTGGAGGACTTCATTTATAGATATGAACATCGTGGTTATATATATTAAATGAGAGTTGAATATCATCAAATGGATGTTTTGAGGTATTGGATATTAAATCTTACCGTTAATTTTTCAATAGTGTCTATTGAAATATGGCTTCTGGACAAGTCAAAATATCCAAGTTCAAAATGTGGTCATATGAGTAAATATGATAACTTGGAGAGCTATAGGCAGTCTATGAGCTCTTGGCGATTACTGATATTCTTCACGAGGATACACTTTCTCCAGTAAGGTTGTAAAGGTATGAGTAAGAAATATTAACTTTTTCTTTCTTATTTTAATATTGCAATTTTAGTTCTTTAGTGGAATAAACTAAAATTAATAGATCGGGCCTATGTGAATCATTTGTTGATTGTGATTGGGTTGTGTCTATTGGAGCATAAATTTACATAGCCCGACAAGATCCCCAATTCACACGAACTTGCTTGGATCACTTCATATATTCTACCGGACCAATTTAGAGATATAATTGTATTGAGGCATGTGGACTTGTTTCTTTTTGTAAGAATGAGTCTAGTTCATATGTGGACTTTTTATTAAGGTCCAATGGATTTAATAAAATAGAAAAAATAATATAATGGCCCGTATATGGTGTTGGGCGGCAAAGCTATATAGTTTAGCTTAATTATATTATTTTTATTTTATTATTTAATTAAATGGATATTATTTATTTTGAAAATCTATTAATTGTTTAATTAGAAGTAAAATTCCTTTTTTCTAGTAGAAGAAGGTCTCCTAATATTATACTACTGTTGGTAGTATAATTAATATTAAAGATTATATTTGATAAGTAGATAAATAAATAGAACTATTTATCTAGTCAAATTAGGAAATCTTTAGTATGGTTACAAATACATTATAGAGTTGGATTAGGAGTCTTGGTGTAGGAAATAATTCTTTTTGGAAAAGGACTCTTGGTCACCAAGTAAATCCACCTATGGATAGGATTCCTACCCACCAAGTAAATCCTTCTTAGGAAAGGATTTGTGATCCTATATATACCTCTTGTAAAATTCGGCCAGCCCTAATGATTTTCTAAGAGAGAATTTTGGCCAGCCCTAGGAATTTTAAAGAGAAGATTTCGGTCAACCTAAGAATTTTACTTGGAGAGAATTCGGCCACCAAGAATTCGGCCAACCTAAAAATTTTGGCTAGCCCTAGTATGGACATATATATGTTTTTATATGTTGATTGTTATTGCTCAATTTTGGTCCTAGAATTTCAATGTATTTTGCTTTGCGATTGTAACAAGAAGGGTGACCTATCATTGCCATAATTTCCTTCTTGGTAGTTGCTAAATTTTTATTTATTTTACTATTGTAATAAAAATACTGCACTACATTGTAATAAAAAAAAACTGCAGTATTTTTTTAATTTAAAATTCTTCTGTAATACATTCAAGTATTGGAGACTCGAAGGTTTGAAGAATTGGAAGCAACCGGAACAAGCTTGGGACCATGCGAGCCATAGCAACAAACGTGCGTATGAAGAGCACGCGGCCACTATTGTTGTGGTATGGGCTTCGCACGGCAGCCCTATGGAAGCGCTACGCACGGCATCCCTATGAAAGCCATGGGCTGCGCATGGCAGTCCTTTATGGGGTTGTGGCATGCGCACGCCCATGGGAAGGGGCCAATGGTACGCACGTTCATGGGAGGCAACCGAGGGAGTCCAAACAACAAAGGTCACGTGAATACTTGTTTGCCAAGAAAGGAGTTTTTTGTATTCCAAGACATATAATTTATTTGCTTTTCTAGGATGGACCAAAATTTTAGCTATTTATATTTTTGTATATATTGCAATGTTTGTCATTGTTTGATAACATGTCATATAGAATAGGAGTGCCACTCATATATCTCTTTTGGTATAAACATGCTTTGAATGATTTAGGTATCTAATTGGACTCTAGATAACTTGGTAAATCATTCTATGGAATTCGATCACACTCCTTAAACAATTGAGTGGGAGAAGGTGTTTTGGAACACCTGCGGCCTCCAAGTTTAGTTGAGCTTTATGTTTCATGTAATAACCTCCCAAAAGGTATTCATAAAAGGAATTTAGCAAGATACTTCCTTACAAGAATATACTAAACAATTAGCCCAAACGATATCTACTCCCAAATGAGGGATATTCGTGATTGATTATATTGAAGGTCGATAACTTGGTAACACACTCAATGTAATTTTATTAATATCCTCTCAAGAGTTCCTGTTATTAAAATTGCAAGGCTAAAATTGAAAACGTTGGTTGTTATGTTAACAATTAGGTGGGACCTAGTCCAACTAGTAAATCGTGCGAACTACCAAAAGAGGCGTGCCATTTATGGGTGTTGGATCACCGTTGAATTTTACAATTGAATTATTTTATTTTTAAATCAAGATAAATATTCAAAAGTGCTATATCTTGATTATTTACTTTAAAAATTTTGTTATTAAAAAGAAATCATGACCCCATCCCTAATCAAGATCCTAAAAGATAATACTTTAACTAATGATAATTATGTCACACGGAAAAAGGAAAATTGGGTTGTTGTTGCAAGTTGAAAAGCATAAGTTCATTCTATGCACTCCTAAACCACCTACTCCTACTAGTGAATCTACTCAGGAGCAAAGAGATGAGTATTAGCAGTGGGAGTCTTTAGATGATATGGCTAAATGTTACATTATGGCCACCATCTCCAACGTGTTGCAACAGCAACGTGAAAGAATGGAGACTGCTGCCGATATAATGATTTATCTTTAGAAGATGTTTGTATGAGTTCTAGGACGACTAAGAGAGAGGCAGTGACTGCTTTTATGAATCTTAGGATGAAACTTGGATAAGGTGTGAAAGATCACATGATGAAAGTCATAGCACATCTCAATATTGCTGAACTGAATGGTGCTGAGATGGATGGTAAGATGAAAACTTGACATTATTGTCAACTCACTGTCGAATTCCTTTGGTTTGTTCAAGTTGGACTACACCTTGAACAATAATGAATACACCTTGCAAGGCTTGATGCAAGATGTTCAAAGCATTGAAAAGATTCTTGTGAAAGGCAAGGGTCAGAAGATTCATATGGTTGGTAAAGTTGCTACTGTTATGACCTGTCAGAAGGTCAAGAAACAACAGAAGAAAAAGCAACTTGGGCCGTACTAGTAGGGTTTTGGGAAAGGAAAAGACTTAATACGAATGAATTTAACTTGCATTTAGGCAATAGAGCGTTGGTGTCTACCAGTTCAATGGGAGATTTTAGAGTCAATCTAGATTATAGTTGGCATTTAGATTTAATAAACGTTTATTATATACCACAATTTAAGAAAATTTTAATTTCGGTTTCTTGTTTAAATAAATTTGGATATTCGGTTACTTTTAATAAAGGTTTTATTATGGGTAAGAATAACAAATTTGTTTGTAAAGGTACATTGGAAAATGGTTTTATTCTATTTGCATAGAAATATCTCTCACTTGTTAGACACAGAATCAACAGAACCTAATCATAAAAGAGTAAAATTATCAAAAGATGAAACCTACCTATGGCATTTGCGCCTAGGTCATATTAACCTTAATAGGATTAAAAGATTGGTTAGTGAAAGACCTCTAAGTGACTTAAAGGTTGATGATCTATCAACTTGTGAATCTTGTTTGGAAGATAAAATGACCAAAAGGTCGTTCACGACCAAAGGCACAAAAGCCATCGAATGTTTAGGATTGATACACACTGATGTGTATGGTCCTATTATCATTCAAGCTAGAGGTGGATATGAGTACTTCATCACTTTCACGGATGATTACTTAAGATTTGGCTATCTAAATCTCATGAGACATAAGTCAGATGCTTTTGACAAGTTCAAAGCATTTAAAGCTGAAGTTGAAAATCAGCTTGAGAAACGCATAAAAATCTCGAGGTCTAATCGTGGTGGAGAATATCTATATGTGAGTTTCAGTAATATCTTATTGATAATGGGATAATTTCTCAGTTTTCTGCACCAGGTATACCTCAACAAAATAGGGTGGCATAAAGGAGAAATAGAACTCTTTTGGACATGGTTAGGTATATGTTGAGTTATTCAAAAGCTTCCTAATTCTTTTTGGGGATATGCTTTACAAACTGCTATGTACATTCTAAACGATGTACCATCTAAGTCGGTTCCTAAAACACCGCATGAGTTGTGGATCGGGCGAAAGCCTAGTTTACAACACTTAAGGATATTTGGATGTTCTGTGCACATGTTAAAAGGAAAGACAGAAAAGATGGAGTCCCATTCAGAAGCATGCATATTTGTAGGGTATCCAAAAGGAACAAAAGGATATTATTTCTATAGTCCTTCAGATCTTAAATTTTTTGTTTCGACAAATGCTAAATTTCTAGAAGAGGACTATATGAATAATTTTGTGCCTAAAAGTAGAATTGTCCTGAATAAGCTTTCAAGCGATTCAATTCCACAAGAGGTTTCACAACCAAGCCCAATTGTAAGTTCCGTACCAACCCAAGATAAACAATCTTCCATACCTCATCGTAATGGGAGGGTTAGTAAACAACCCGAGAGATACATCGGTCTAAGAGAATCTATAGATAATCTTTCGGATGACGATGATCCTTATACATACAAGGAAGCAATGGAAGATGTTGATTGTCTCCTTTGGCAAAAGGTAAAGCATTCCAAAATTGAATCTATGTTCAAAAACAAAGTATGGTTTCTTTTAGACTTGCCTAAAGAGATAAAACCTATCAGGTGCAAGTGGGTATACAAGAGGAAAAGATGAATGGATGGAAAGGTGGAATCCTTTAAAGATAGATTGGTAGCTAAAGGTTATACATAGAAGGAAGGTATCGATTATGAAGAAACCTTCTCTCCTCTGTCCATGCTTAAATCCATTATGATATTCTTATCCATTACGACATCTCTAAACCTAGAGATTTGGCAAATGGATGTCAAGATAACTTTCTTTAATGTAAGTCATGACGAAAGCATCTATATTATGCAACCAGAAGGATTCATTGAAAAAGGCAAAGAGGAAAGGGTATTAAAGTTGAAAAGATCCATATATGGACTAAAGCAAGCATCCAGATCCTGGAACATAAGGTTCGATCAAGCCAAATTTTTTTTTGGATTTATTCAAAGCCTTGATGAACCAAGTGTATACAAAAGGATTAAAGGTTACAAGTTGGTTTTCCTAGTTCTTTACATTGATGATATACTACTCATCAGAAACGATGTGGGTGTATTGACATCAGTAAACGAATGGTAAGCAAAACAATTTGATATGAAGGACTTAGGAGAAGCAAGCTATATTCTTAGTATCCAAGTTATAAGGGATAGAAAGAATAGAATGATGGTATTATCCCAAGCTTCATACATAAATAAAATATTTTCTAGGTTCTCCATGCAAGATTCTAAGAAAGGTTTGTTGTTTTTCAGACATAGAATCAAACTTACTAAGAAACAAGTTCTTAAGAATGAGCATGAAGAGCAATTCATGAGCAGGGTTCCATATGATCGACAGTTGGAAGTCTTATGTATGCAATGCTCTGTACTAGACCAGTTATTTGTTTTACTGTGGGCATAGTTAGCAGGTTTCAACCGAAGCCTGGTCCTGATCACTGGACGTCAGTCAAATATATTTTAAAGTATCTCAGGAGAAGGATAGATTATATGCTTGTATACTTTAGAGGGGATTAAATTCCCATTGGGTATACAGATTCTGATTTTCAGTCAGATTCTGACTCTAGGAGATCAACATCAGGATCTATGTTTACTATTGGAGGAGGGGCAGTCTTATGGAGGAGTATCAAGCAATCTTGTGTTGTTGCTTCCACCATGAAAACTGAGTATGTTATTGCATGCGAGGCTGCTAAGGAGGTAATCTGGCTCTGACATTTCTTGATTGACTTCGAAGTGGTTCCTGATGCGAATAAGAAGATCACTATCTATTGTGACAATGGTGGAGCAGTAGTTAATTCGAGAGAACCAAGAAGATATAAGAGAGGGAAACACATTGAAAGAAAGTATCACATTCTGAGGGAAATTGTGCATAAGGGTGAAGTGAAGATTACCAAGATCACGTCAGCAGATAATCTAGTTGATCCCTTAACAAAGGCTCTTCTATAAAAGAGCTTTAATGGTCATCTAGAGAACATGGGAATGAAAGATATGACACATTTGCTATAGAGCAAGTGGGAGATTGTTGGGATTATGCTCAATAGGAAGATTATAATAATGTATTTGAAAATCTTTTCATATTAATAAAGTGATTTCCAGTTTAACAAATCTTATAGCATTTATAGTTTGATTATTATAATTGTCAAAAGTAAATAATCATAAGGTCAAAAGACTATGAGAAAAGAAGAATTTTTCATGCATCTAGATATGTATGAGGTAGACACAATTCTTTAGTTAGTCTTGAATAATATTCACAACTTAAGAAAGAGGTTAGGCGCCTTTATCTTGTCAAAGTTGTAGATTCTTTTGCTAGCATTTGAGTGGGAACAAATGTGTTATGATGAGTCTTAAATCATCAAAGTGTGGTGTCTTTGGGCTAAAGAATCTAGTGCACTATATGCATTGAATAAGATCAGAGTGAAATACTTTATCCAAAACCGTCATTGGATAAAAGTTTTTCACTTGAAGACAATCAGAGAGTTTGTCTCAATCCTGAGATAACTGATGGACTTATGGTTGCAAGTGTTATCATTTGAGCTATCAAAAAGTATGATTATATGGCATAATCTATCCTTGATAGTTTGGTGGTATTAATTTGTTAATCGATAGAGAACTTCTTTTATAGATATGGACAACATGGCTCTATTTATTAAATGAGAGTTGAATATCATCATATGGATGTTTTGAGGTATTGGATATTAAATATTAATGTTTAGTTTTCAATAGTGTCTATTGAAATAGGGCTTCTCGACAAGTCAAAATATCCAAGTTCAAAATGTGGTTATATGAGTGAATATGGTAACTTGGAGAGCTATAGGCAGTTTATGAGCTCTTGGCGATTATTGATATTCTTCACGAGGATACACTTTCTCCAATAACGTTGTCTAGGGTATAAGTAAGAAATATTAATTTATTCTATCTTTATTTAAGAGTTCAATATTAGTTCTTTAGTGGAATGAACTAAAATTAATAGATCAGACCTAAGCGAATCATTTGTTGATTGTAATTGGGTTGTGTCTATTGGAGCTTAAATTTAGATAGCCCGTCAAGATCCCCAATCCACACGAACATGCATGGATCACTTGATATATTCTACCGGACCAATTTAGGGGTCCATCTAGAGTTGTATTGAGGAATGTGGACTTGTTTCTTTTTGTAAGAATGGGTCTAGTTCACATGTGGACTTTTTATTAAGGTCCAATGGATTTAATAAAAAAGAAAATAATATAATGACCCATATATGGCATTGGGCGACAAAGCTATATAGTTTAGCTTAACTATATTATTTTTATTTTATTATTTAATTAAATGAAAATAGAAGGGAAAGAGAAAGAAAAGATAAAACCCATTGAGGCCTCAAACAGATTCTTCAAATCTTCAATGATAAATTCTTCTTCGTCTTCGAATCTTTGAATGCGTAAAGATGAATGGATGGTATGTGAGGTGATGTATAATGATGGAGTGATGGGGGATGGCCCTCTTGGTGGCTTGGGACCTCCCTTGACTTCTCTCTCCCGAATTTAGGGTTTACATGGTGTTTAAATAGATCTAGATGCTATGTCATGTCCTTTAACAACAAGGAAATCAATTCCAATATAGAACTCTACCTTTTTGGGACTTTATTTCTTTCCTAATTCAATAAAAAGACTACTTATTGAAGGAAGATTAGGATTAGGTTTCAACTTGTTTGCACAAGACTCCCAAACAATTCCAAGAAGGAAATATTTCCCATTCCGACAACTTGGAAAATCAATCCCGTCATTATTCACGAAATTATGACTGATCTGACCATTAGATACTAAAACGAGCATAACCTCTTCTAGAAATATCGGAATTGCGATCCGTAAAGTGGGCCGGAAACTAGACTTCCGGAGATTTTAATCCATAGGTAGTAGGACAGACAATTCGATCGGAATTGAGAGATATAGGCCCCGTAATATGACTGTTCTGCATTGGCCGAAAATCGACTTTTTGCTCTTTTTCTCCAAAATAACATCTAACACCTCTTGAATGGAATGTGACCTACACATGCTCAACAAACATATAAAATACCTAATTTTACCTAAGAACAAAGCACAAATAATAGAAAATGGGGACCTAAAACATATACAGAAATGGACCGATCAAATACCTTCAAACCTATCTTTTGCTAGTCCTCAAGCAAAACTAGAATAAAAACAAAAACTAAAAACAAAAAAAATTCTAAAAATAAAATAAAAATAAAAATAAAAATAAGCTAAGCCACTTTCGTAGGAAACACGATAGTATTGAGCGTATACTACAAGCCTTTAAACCTCTAGGTGTCCCTAGTAGGAGGAGTTTTGTCTCCTGAGGTTTTACAGCTATGCTACCCACAAACATATTTCTACGAAAAACCAAATAATCAAGATGCAAACTCACATGTACCATTCAAAACCAATACATGCTAGAGCCACTGAATAAAGACTAAAATTATGCCACAAATTTGAATGCATGCTTAGTTTTAATGAAAAGCCCATACTCAAGACACTCTAGCTTCCAAAACGCATCGTCAAACGCCATAGATATAATTCGTCTCGACTTTAGTTCCCACAGAATGTCACTTATAATTTTGCACAGAATCTAGGCAGATACACTCATTAAGCATATGCGAATGGAGTTTATGCACAAGAAATTTCAAGATATAATCGCATATGAATATAATAAAAAAAAGTTTGATTTTATGCAAAGGATCTCATGAACGGAATCAGATATTAAGAACAAGATAGAGCACATGTTTACCTTCACTCTCGAGCTAGCATCCCCAAAAGATCAATTAGGTATTTTCTTTGGTTGTAACGGGGCAATTGGGTGAAGGTTAAGAAAGAATGGGAAAAGGATAGCAAACAAACCTAGGATCATATCGAGAAATTCTTCGACATTCTTCATACTCGGCCAAATTTCTTCAAATTCTTCATTCCACTTGCATCCAAGCTTCTTGAACAATTTTTGTTCATTCTCCTCCTTGAGTTGATTTTGATTTCTCATCACTTTCATAATAAAGCTTTTTCTGTTTCACTTACATTTGTTTTGATTCATCATCTCATTCAATTATCTTTCTTTTTTTTTTCAACTTTTTTTTTATTATTCACTTTTTTTTATATAAGATGAGAATTTGTACATCAATTACATAATTCTTCCAGCACCTTCTTTGCATTTGATCTTCTAGCTTTGTCTTCGTACATGCACATCACAAATCACCCATTTCTAACTCTCTTCAATTATCTTCATCACCTCAATATGATCCCAAGCTATAAGGTATAGCTAATATATGGCTCATTGGGGTTAAGTAAATGTGGGTGATGAAAGAAAAAGGCTTATAATGTTTGGCTTCAAAATTGGCTATGGAGCACACACATAAGGTAGGAAATATTTAAGGCCTTTTAAGTGAGTTAAAGCACACATTGCTTATATCACTTCTAATGGTTCAACCAAAACAAAAGCAAAGTCCACATGTGATATCTTTTATGATGAATGTTCTTTAATATCCAATGCATAACCTATTGAGATCAATTTCTAATGCTAAGAACCTAATGAGTGTTTAGGAGTAGAAACAAAAGAACCCTCTATAATTATATTTATGTACGCTTTTTGGCTTAGTGAACTCACAGGGGTAGTCTCAACTATTAATCATGGTTATCCAACTAAGCATCCTATCCACTATCATATCAAGAGCATACCATAAATTTTGAAAAATGCAATGCACTACTCTAAGTGGCAAGACGTTAGTTTAAACTTAGTGAATAAAGCATATATTATGGCTCTTAAATCACATAAAAGAAGCATCGAAAAATAGAGGACAAACAATTCAAAACTGGTGACTTTCTAAAAAGACCTATGTCTGTTCTTTAATTTATATATATCACATTACTCAATATAATTTAACCATATTTTAACACAAGAAACTACACATAAATTCACACTTTTCAATAGAAAGTATTTCGAAATTCGAATCGAAAAAATGAGAAAACAGACATTGAAAACAGTTCACGTGCAGAATTGCAAAAACAGGGTATCGCCCATGACCTTTGGTCGAAGAAACATTCATAACTTTTAAACCACTGTCCATAATTTTACGTTATTTATATCGTTAGATTCGTATCGAAAAAATATAGAATTTAACGTGGACAGAAAAATTTATTTCTTCACCAATGAATACAGTTTTAATAAAATGTTTGCCTCAAAAATATTTAAAACAGGGCACTTTTTCATAGATTTGAACAAATCGCTCAGTAAAATAAAATAAACACAAATTCACACCCTCAAACCTAATCTAAACATTGTCCTCAATGTTTATATGACATTAAAAGCATGGACAACGAATAAAGAAAAAGTATGGAAGGCAAAAACTTGAAACACAAAAAAATAAATAAAGAAAGAAAACAAAAAACTAAAAACTAAAAACTAAAACTAAAACAAAAAATTAAAAAAAGATTAAAAAAAAATTACCTAGGTGGGTTGCCTCCCACCAAGCGCTTTATTTATCGTCTAGGCTTGACGGGTGCAAAAATGATTCAACCAAATTCTAAAGTCTCAAATTTACGCTTAACCACGATTAAGTCTTGAAAAAAAAAATCGTGTGTCGGCATGTTCCTATACACAATAAGCCAAGGCAAGTAAATGTTCAATATAATGTATGATGAAATAAGTTCAAAAAACCACTTATTCCATTTGATGTTGTGTAGGCTGCTCAGAAAAGATATGGGAGGGACATAAGGCTTGAGTTCCTTTTATAAGAGCGGTGCCTCAAAAGGGACATCTTCTGCTTCCTTCGCTTTTTCTTCCATCACCTCCTTTTCAACTTCTTCATCTACAACACTAGAAAAATCGTTAGAAAATTCATGGGTTACTATGGTATTGATAATCTCATCATTTGAAGGGATGTTGGTAGCTTCTTCCTGCCCCGTTTGGCAGGGGAATTCTTCAAGCTCCTCCTTTCGAAAATCTTCTATCAATTGCCCAATTTGTGTTTCTATCTTTCTTAATGAAGCTTCAAAATTTTACATTCTCACATTAGTGTCTTGGAATCTCTTATCTTGCTGATTCATCCTTTGGTCCATAGTTTGTATAAATTGCTTCATTGTATCCTCTAATTATGGTGAGACCGACAGCTCATAGGTATTGACTTTATTGTTGCTCCACGAGAAGTCTTGACGATTCCTCCAATCCGAGTTGTAAGTATTGTCATATGGTTCATAACTCGACCACTGACTATGGGAATTTCCATATGATTCATTGATAGGCCACAAATTGTAGGAAATTTCAAATGGTCCATGCATAGGCCTCATGTTGTAGGAATTCAACGCTTGAGTCTGTTTTTCAACATATTCTGGAAATTCTCCTCTCAAATGGCAGCCCCATAGATCATGACCAACCATTCCTTTAGGCAAGTCTACAAGAAAACAAACTTTGTTTTTTAACATAGATTCAATTTCGGAATGCTTTACCTTTTGCCCAAGGCGACAATCAACATCTTCCATTGCTTCCTTGTATGTATAAGGATCATCGTCATCCGAAAGATTCTCTACCGATTCTATTAGACCGATGTATCTCTCGTGTTGTCTACTAACCCTCCCACTACGATGAGGTATGGAAGATTGTTGATCTTGTGTTGGTACGGAACTTACAATTGGGCTTGGTTATGAAACCTCTTGTGGAATTGAATCTCTTGAAAGCTTATTCAGGACAATTCTACTTTTAGGCATAAAATTATTCATATAGTCCTCTTCTAGAAATTTAGCATTTGTTGAAACAAAAAGTTTAAGATCTGAAGGACTATAGAAATAATATCCTTTTGTTCCTTTTGGATACTCTACAAATATGCATGTTTCTGAACGGGACTCCATCTTTTCTATCTTTCCTTTTAACACGTGCACAGGACATCCAAATATCCTTGAGTGTTGTAAACTAGGCTTTCGCCATATCCACAACTCATGCGGTGTTTTAGGAACCGACTTAGATGGTACATCGTTTAGAATGTACATAGCAGTTTGTAAAGCATATCCCCAAAAAGAATTAGGAAGCGTTTGAATAACTCAACATAGACCTAACCATGTCCAAAAGAGTTCTATTTCTCCTTTCTACCACCCCATTTTGTTGAAGTATACCTGGTGCAGAAAACTAAGAAATTATCCCATTATCAATAAGATATTACTGAAACTCACAGATAGATATTCTCCAACACGATCAGACGACGAGATTTTTATGCGTTTCTCAAGCTGAATTTCAACTTCAGCTTTAAATGCTTTGAACATGTAAAAAGCATCCAACTTTTGACTCATGAAATACACATAACCAAATGTCGAGTAATCATCTGTGAAAGTGATGAAGTACTCATATCCACCTTTAGCTTGAATGCTCATAGGATCCTAAACATTCAATGGCTCTTGTGCCTTTGGTCATTAACGACCTTTTGGTCATCTAACCTTTCATACAAGACTCACAAGTTGGTAGATCATCAACCTTTAAGTCAGTTAAAGGTCCATCACTAACCAATCTTTTAATCCTATCAAGGTTAATATGACCTAGGCATAAATGTCGTAGGTAGGTTTCCTCTTTTGATAATTTTACTCTTCTATGATTAGGTTACATTGATTTCGTGTCTAACAAGTGAGAGATATTGTTATGCAAATAGGATAAACTGTTTTCCAATATACCTTTGCAAACAAATTTATTATTCCTACTAATAATAAAACTTTTATTAAAAGTAAATGAATATCCAAATTTATTTCAACAAGAAACTGAAATTATATTCCTCTTGAATTGGGGAACGTAATAAACGTCTATTAAATCTAAATGCCAACTAGAATCTAGATTAACTCTAATATCTCCCACTGTGGTAGTAGACACCAACGTTCTGTTGCCTAAATGCAAGTTGAATTCATTCTTATTAAGTCTATTCCCTTCCTAGAACCTCTTCTTGGTAGGCCCAAGTTGCTTTTTCTTCTATTGTTTCTTGACCTTCTTACATGTCTTAACAGTGGCAACATTACCTACCGAATTAATCTCTTGACCCTTGCCTTTACAAGGATTTTCTCGGTGCTTTGATCATCTTGCTTCAGACCCTACAAGGTGCATTCCTTATTGTTCATGGTGTAGTCCAACTTGAACTGATCAAAGGAATTCGACAGTGAGTTTATGATCATGTCAATTTTTGTCTCACCATCTATCTTGATAACATTGAGTTCGGTAGCGTTGAGATGTGCTATGGCTTTCATCATGTGATCTTTCACTTCCTATCCAGGTTTCATCCTAAGATTCATGAAAGCTATCACTGCCTCTCTCTTAGTCATCCAGGACTTCATAGCAAACATCTCTTCTAGAGACATCATTATATCAGCAGCAATCTCCATTCCTTCATGTTGCAATTGCAACATGTCGGAGATGGTGGCCATAATGTATTATTTAGCCATCTGATATGAAGACTTCCACTGTTGATACTCGTCTCTTTGTTTCTCAGTAGAATCATTAGTTTGGTTGTTAAGGAATAAACAAATAATTAATCTTTTTCAGCTTGCAACAACAACCCAATTTTCCTTTTCCATGTGACATAATTATCATCAGTTAAAGTAATTTTTTAGGATGTTGATTAGGGATGGGGTCATGATTTCTTTTCAATAATAAAAATTATATAAGTAAACAATCATGATATAAAAGTTTCGAATATTTATCTTTAATTAAATAAAATAATTCAATCGTAAAATTTGATAGTGAGTGAACACCTACAAATGTCACACCTCCCTTGGGAGTTCGTACCATTTACTAGTTGGACTAGATCCCACCTAACTGTTAAAATAACAACCAATGTTTTCAATTTTAGCCTTAAGATTTTATTAACAAGAACTCTTAGGAGGATATTAATAAAATCACATTGAGTGTGCTACCAAGTTATCGACCTTCAATATAGTGCAGTATTGTTAATAAAATACTTGTATGATGTGATCATATAGGACTGGGCAATGATCTATATAAATTTTGTTGGGGTTTATGCCCTAAGCATGTAATTTGTAAATGGATTTATGAAGTAAATAAAAGGAAAGGTTTAATTCATTCTGTTATGTTATTTATTTTATAAACTTGTGTACATATTAACAGCCTGGATTGCCGGATGTAATCTCGAAATGTGTATATGAGTGTCATATACGGATGGATACAGTAAGAGACGTGCAATCTAAAGAGTCCATAAATAGCAAATAAAGCTGGGTACTTTATTTGTGGTTAATCTATAGTTGTGGTCCATTCCGTAATGTACAGTGATTCTATCCTGAATCATTCATATGAGATATGGGAATGGAGGCACCTTGTATGATGTGATCATATAGGACTGGGCCATGATCTATATGAATCTCACACAAAGATCAGTTTATCGATAAGATTCATATATATCAACTAATGATGGCTATATATGGGTGATCTTAATCTTGAGTGTCTTATCGACTCCTTCAGGTTAGATCGTGGTCTTTGATATACCATGGGTAAGGTCTGATGTATTTCCTGATCAATATACTCCGTATGTTGGGATTGCGGTTTGGCTTGTGGCTGAGAAGGTTTGTACACAATAGTGAAATCCACTCCTTCTTGTGAGAAGTATATGGTAGTTCCCTTAAGGGTTGATTCGGGGCTTGGACAATATGAACGCTCTCCTAATTCCGTGAGGAAGTAGGATTTATTGTCCATTAGAGAATCAATGGTACTTAAAGGATATATGTAATTAGAGGGGTGTAACGAACATTATCACCCAGCTCTAATTATGAACTATTGTAGAGGATTACACCATATGTAATAGCTATATCGATGGACACCGAGTTGTATCGGTCTGTGTAAAAACGTCTGCAGTTGAGAGAGTGCAGCTTCGGGTTTTTAGTGGAATAACACCAAAGTTAATAATTAAGGAATATTAATTAAAGAGTTTAATTAATGATTCTGAGGATTATTGGAGCTCAAAATACTGTGGATCCATTAGGTCCCCTTGTTAGCCCGATCGATTTAGATAACAAGGGTCACGATTAATTAATTGGATTGACCAGTTAATTATGTTACAAAAGTGACACGTATTTATTCGGGAATTAATTGAATAATGAGATTATTTAATTAATGGATCATGGTGATTAAATAACTTAAATAATGAGATTATTTAATTATGTTAATAATCACTAAATGGAGGGTGTATGTTGATATTTATTTTTGAATAAAATAAGATAATGTGATTATTTTATTTTATTAAATTAAATATTTAATTTTTGAATTTAAATAGTTTGAATTCAAAATTAAAATCAAATAAAAGATATGAGATATTTTTTATATGAATTTTTTTAAAAAATCAAGTAAAAGATATGAAATATTTTTTATTTGAAAGTTTTTAAGAATCAAATTAGATTTGATTAGATTTTTTTTTTAAAAAAAATTATATATGAGATATATATTGTTTTGAAAAAAAAAATTAGAATAATAATTGGTTCTGTGATTTTTCACGCACAGGTCATAAACACACACACACACACACACACACACACACATATATATATATATATATATATATATATTACATTGGCAAAACATGGTGATAAAAAAAAAGGGCATGTAAGACAAAAAAAAAAGGTGTTTTGTTTTTTGTGTGGTTTTTGAAAACAGTAACGTGAGATATAAAAAAACCATACACTTGATATATGCAATAGCTTTGATATATTCAAGTAAGTGTGTGTGAGTTATTGTGTGCAAGTGTGCATGAAATACACCAAAAAGAGAGAAAAGTGTGCAAGTGTTGTATACTTATATCAAAAGAAAGAGTTTTTTTCTTCTCTTTTTGACATCCTCCATTCTAGTTCCTGAGTTCGTGACGCGCCCACACGCAGGTACCAGTCCCGGGATATAGCGAGGAAGATCTGTGGTACAGACCAGGAGCAAATCGAAAAGTAAAGGAGCCTCCAAACGTTGGTATGGTTCTATCTTTTAATCTTCCTTTTTATTATTGATTACAATTTCCTGTATTTACATATATATTTTATTAATGTAATAATTAGTATATGTATTTGTTCCAAAAATAAATACGATGAAAAGTTCACCGGTCCCAGATACAGACTACGATATGTATATAAAATTTTAAGACCCGTTTTCGCTGCACGATCGGTGAATTTGGTTCAAACAATTGGTATCAGAGCCAATTTTATTTTCGGAACAGGAAATTGTTTTCGATGCTCCTGTATGTATGATTGTGTAGGCACGATTTAAATTGACTGTATGATGTTTTTGTATGTATATTAATTTTTTTTATTTACAAAAACATGATGGATCGTTAATTATATGGTACTGTGGATTTAGGGTTTATGGTTTGTATATTTTTTTTTATTAGATTTTTTTTTAACTATTATTGGATTGTAAAAAAAATAATGTAACCTATGTTGAAGACCTGGAAAAATCGCGAAGAAAGATTCATGAGATGAATCGAGGTGACCTGAAGAGACCGGAAGACTTGGAAATTACAAGAATACCAAGGAATGCCTTGGGGGTATTTTTGTAATTTTAGATTCCAATTTTTTTTTTGGTTAAATAATCCACAGTACTCGGTCAATTCATGTATGCTTTATATTATGTGATGATAAAAAGCATTGTCATGCATACGTATGTCATTTAGATTAGAAGTGCCTACACAAATATATTTGATATGTCATACATGCATCATAGCCTATATTTTATGTATTTTTTTAATGTGATTAAAATGGATAAATACATAAATTGGCTATGAAAATGGGATTAGTTTTTAAATTGTTAAAAAACTTGGTAATTCTCATTAATATTAATCTAGTTATTAAAGAGTTTAATAAGTTGGATTAATAGGGTTATTTATAGTAATTAGGATTAATTTGATTAATTGCCTAATTATAAATGAACCGAAAATTGTGTTAGAGTTTTAATAGTTAAAACTTGGTAAACACTTTCATAATAATCTGAGCTTAGTAAATAGTTTACAAAGACTTAGATTATTCACTAATAGATTAGATTTTTAATTGTTAAAAATCATTAATAATTATTAGTTAATTAGAAATTGTTTATAATAATGAATTAGTCAATGCACTAGATAACTTGATTAAAGTTAGCCGTTTGATCCTGTAGAGTCTAGGTGCATTAACGGATAATAGAAAACCCAAGTTTTAAAATAGTGAGTGGGAGAGGGATATATGACATATATATCCCGCGGTTTCCATCATTAGTTCAACACCGTGAGATCCGAGTGTGGCCTCGTGACGGCTTTGCTTTCGTCCTACCTAAGGAGGGTTTCCACAAAGGTCAATACCAAGGTTGACTTCCTAACGGATAGGATTACTGAGAGTATTTCGGGATTGACCAACCCTAAGGCGGCAATTCTCGAGTTAAGCTCATGAGATATGAAATGATAGGTTACACTTACGAAGGTTTTGATTAAGTTTGTTAATTAAAAACCCGACTGAATAAACGATGGTTGAGTGATATGGAATAAGAGTTATTCTAGAATATCATTTGATTGAGAATGTCTCGGTCCAACATGCAAATATTTGACCGACCCTAAGGCGGCACTTTTTTGTGGTATGTTGGATTGTCGTGGTATAGTAACTATTTTTAGGGTAGTTCTAGTTCGTTAAACATGTTCATGCATCATGTTTAAATTTATACCAAAGCACCCGCACTTGTTTTAAATAAATGACTGAATGAATGTTTTATTTATTTCAGCAATGTCTTTTGCATTACTTCAAATTCTCGCAAATGACAAATTAACTGGTGATAACTACACAAAGTGGAAACTTAATATTAATACAATTTTGGTCACCAAAGACCTCAAATTTGTGCTTACGGAGGAATGTCCTCTAGTTCCTACTGCCAATGCCACACGAACTGTTCGTGAGGCATACCAGTGATGGGTCTCATCTGATAAGAAGGCCCAAACATATCTGTTGGCATCTATGACAGACGTACTTGTCACAAAACACGAAGCAATGTCTTCAGCATTCAAAATCATGGAGTCATTGCAAGCTATGTTCAGCCAGCCCTCTGAGCAAAAGCGACATGAAGCTGTTCGTCCCGCTATGCTTGCTTGCATGAAGGAAGGAACGTCAGTTCGGAACATGTCCTGAGCATGATGTCCTACTTCAACACGGCAGAAGTCAATGGCGAGGCTATTGACGAACCTAGTCAAGTGAGCATCATACTAACGACTCTTTTGAAGAGTTTTGATTAGTTTAAAAATAACTACGGGATGAACAAGTTAAAGTTCAATCTTACACAGTTGCTCAATGAGCTCGCTACCTTTGAGTCCTAGATTAAGGACAACAAAGGCAAGATCGGTGAGGTAAATGTTGCCGAACCATCTTCCTCTAATAATAATAAGAGGAAAAGGTCAGTTGGAAAAGCAAAAGGAAAGCCCAAACCAAAAAGAAAGGCACCTCCACTGACTAGGACAAAGCAAAATGTTTCCATTGTAACAAGGTCGGGCACTAGAAGAGGAACTGTCCTCAGTATCTGGAGGAGGTAGCCAAGAAGAAAAAGATGAAAGGTAAATATGATTTACTTGTTCTTGAATCTTGTTTAGTGGAAGATGATTCTTCACCCTGGATAGTTGATTCGGGAGCCACTAATCATGTTTGTTCTTCTTTGCAGTGGACTGATTCTTGGACACAGCTAGAGGAGGGAGCTTTCTCAATACGTGTGGGACCGGGGGATGCCGTATCGGCCAAAGCAGTGGGAGCAATAAGATTGCAATTCTGTAATAATGATAGTTTTTTATTATTAAACAATGTTTTTTATATTCCTGGATTTACACGGAATTTGATTTCCGTTTCTAAGTTGTTGGAACAAAAATATTACGTTTCTTTTAATAATAAGTATGTTATTATAGGAATGAATGGTCTGAATATTTGTTTAGGAATTAATGAAAATAATGTGTATGTGTTAAGACCGTTAATACACACTACACTACTAAACACCGAAATATTTAAGGTTGAAAAACCAAAAACTAAACGACATAAGATTTCTCCAGATAATGACACGTATCTATGACATCTAAGGCTTTGTCATATCAGCCTTGACCGGATAGACATATTAGTAAAAAGCGGATCTTTAAGTGAGTTAAAGGTTGGCACCTTACCTGTCTGCGAATCTTGTCTGGAAGGTAAGATGACTAAAAGACCTTTTACTGGAAAAGGGCTTAGAGCTAAAGAACAGCTACAGCTTATACTTACAGACGTCTACGGACCGATGAATGTTAAAGCTAGGGGTGGTTATGAGTATTATGTCACCTTTATAGATGACTACTCAAGATACGGATACGTCTACCTGATGCAACGAAAGTCGGAAGCATTTGAAAAGTTTAAAGAATTTCAAGCTGAAGTTGAGAATCAATTAGGTTGGACTATCAAGTCACTACGATCGGATTGTAGAGGTGAGTACCTTGACCAAGAGTTTGAAGATTTCATGGTCGAGCATGAGATAGTTTCCCAACTCACAGCTTCTGATACACCTCAGCAAAATGGTGTAGCGGAGAAGAGAAATATAACCCTAATGGAAATGGTGAGATCTATGATTAGTTTCTCATCATTACCAAATTCCTTCTGGGGATATGCGTTACAAACAGCGGCATACATTTTGAATGTAGTGCCATCCAAATCTGTTCCTAAGACTCCCTAGAGTTGTGGAATGGTCGTAAAGCTAGTTTACGACATTTTCGTATATGGGGGTGTCCAGGACACGTGCAGAAGAACAGAACTGGAAAGCTAGACTCCAAGTCTGTTGTCTGCCTGTTTGTAGGATACTCTAAAGAGACCAGAGGTAGACACTTCTATAGTCCCGAAGATAACAAAGTATTTGTATCGACAAATGCAACATTTCTTGAGGACAATTACATTTGTTACCGTAAACCTCGTTCCAAGATTGTATTAAATGAGTTGGAGCCTGGTGAGACTAGTGCTTCATCAACAAGAGTTGTTGATCCACAAACATCTGAGAGTCAGATGGTTCTTGATCAGGATACACTACCACCTAGACGTAGTGAGAGGGTTGTGAGACAACCTGAACGCTATTTAGCTATAGGTGAGGGATAATGTGTTGTCTCTGCTGATAGTATGGATGATCCATTAATATTTAAGAATGCAATAGAAGATCTTGATACAGAGGAATGGCTTAAAGCCATGAATCTCGAGATGTAGTCTATGTACTCTAACTCAGTATGGGATCTTGTAGACTTACCGGATGGGGTAAAACCCACTGGGTGTAAGTGGATCTACAAGAGAAAGAGAAGAGCAGACGGAAAGGTAGATACCTTCAAGGCAAGGCTAATGGCCAAGGGTTATACCCAGAAAGAGGGGTCGATTTTGAAGAGACCTTCTCGCCAGTAGCCATGTTTAAGTCTATTAGGATTCTCTTATCCATTGCTGCCTATTTCAATTTTGAAATTTGGCAAATGGACGTCAAGACTGCATTCTTGAATGACAATCTTGATGAAAGCATCTATATGATGCAACCAGAGGGATTCGTGTCTCCAGATCAAGAGCAAAAGGTTTGCAAACTGCAAAGGTCCATCTATGGACTTAAGAAAGCATCTAGATCCTGGAACATTAGGTTTGATGATGTGATCAAAACCTATGTCTTCGAGCAAAACATCGATGAGCCTTGTGTCTACAAGCGCATCATTGATAAAAAAATAGCTTTCTTTATCCTATACGTAGATGATATCCTACTCATTGGGAATGATGTAGGAGTGTTCTCTAATGTAAAGGGCTGGCTGGCTAGCCAATTCCAAATGAAAGATTTGGGAGAGACAAGTTATATTCTAGGGATCCAATTTATAAGGGATCATAAGAACAAACTTATAGCACTGTCTCAGGCATCATATATCGACAAGATTCTTATACGATTTTCGATGCAAAACTCCAAGAAAGGTAATTTACCTTCCAGGCATGGAGTTCACTTGTCTAAGGAACAGTGTCCTAAGATATCTCAAGAAGTTGAGGATATGAGACGTGTTTCCTATGCATCAGCAGTAGGTAGTCTCATGTATGCTATGTTATGCACGAGACTGGATCATTGGGTTGCTGTCAAGACTATTCTCAAGTATCTTCGGAGAACGAGAAATTATATGCTAGTGTATTTCAAACAGGATTTGATCTCGTTAGGATACACGGATTATGATTTTCAGTCAGACAGGGATTCTAGAAAATCCACGTCTGGATCAGTAATCACCCTGGGTGGTGGAGCCACTGTATGGAGAAGTATCAAGCAATCTTGCATTGCTAACTCCACCATGGAAGCCGAATATGTAGCTGCTTGTGTAGCTGCTTGTGAAGCTGCTAAAGAGGCTGTTTGGCTCCGTAAGTTCTTGAGTGATATGAAAGTTGTTCCAGACTTGGATAAGCCCATCACACTTTATTGAGATAACAATAATGCTGTGGCTTATTCCAAGGACCAAGAAGCCACAAGAGAGGAAAGCATATGGAGAGAAAGTATCACCTCATCAGAGAGATAGTGCAGAGAGAAAATGTTATCGTTACAAAGATAGCCTCACAAGACAATCATGCTGATCCATTTACGAAGACCTTACCGGCTAAAGTGTTTTCGGGTCACCTAAATTGTCTAGGGTTACAAGACATGCCTTACATGCTTTAGTGCAAGTGGGAGATTGTTGGGGTTTATGCCCTAAGCATGTAATTTGTAAATGGATTTATGAAGTAAAAAAAAGGAAAGGTTCAATTTATTCTGTTATGTTATTTATTTTATAAACTTGTGTACATATTAATATCCTAGACTGCCGGATGTAATCTTGAACTGTGTATATGAATGTCATATACGGATGGATACACTAAGAGACGTGCAATCTAAAGAGTCCATAGATAGCAAATAAAGCTGGGTACTTTATTTGTGGTTAATCTATAGCTGTGGTCCATTCCGTAATGTACAGTGATTCTATCTTGAATCATTCATATGAGATATAGGAATGGAGGCACCCTGTATGATGTGATCATATAGGACTGGGCCATGATCTATATGAATCTCACACAAAGATCCGTTTACCGATGAGATTCATATATATCAACTAATGATGGCTATATATGGGTGATCTTAATCCTGAGTGTCTTATCGACTCCTTCCGGTTAGATCGTGGTCTTTGATATACCATGGGTAAGGTCAGATGTATTTCCTAATCAATATACTCCGTATGTTGGGATTGTGGTTTGGCTTGTGGTTTGGCTTGTGGCTGGGAAGGTTTGTACACAATAGTGGAATCCACTCCTTCTTGTGAGAAGTAGATGGTAGTTCCCTTAAGGGTGGGGCTTGGACAATATGAGCGCTCTCCTAATTCCGTGAGGAAGTAGGATTTATTTTCTATAAGAGAATCAATGGTACTTAAAGGATATATGTAATTAGAGGGGTATAACGGACATTATGACCCAGCTCTAATTATGAACTATTGTGGAGGATCACACCATATGTAATAGCTATATCGATGGACACCGAGTTGTATCGGTGTGTGTAAAAACGTCTGCAGTTGAGAGAGTGCAGCTTCGGGTTTTTAGTGGAATAACACCGGAGTTAATAATCAAGGAATATTAATTAAAGAGTTTAATTAAAGATTCTAAGGATTATTGGAGCTCAAAATACTATGGGTCCATTAGGTCCTCTTGCTAGCCCGATAGATTTAGGTAACAAGGGTCACAGTTAATTAATTGGATTGTCCAGTTAATTATGTTACAAAAGTGACACGTATTTATTCGGGAATTAGTTGAATAATGAGATTATTTAATTAATGGATAATGGTGATTAAATAACTTAAATAATGAGATTATTTAATTATGTTATTAATCACTAGATGGAGGGTGTATGTTGATATTTATTTTTGAATAAAATAAGATAATGTGATTATTTTATTTTATTAAATTAAATATTTAATTTTTGAACTTAAATAGTTTGAATTCAAAATTAAAATCAAATAAAAGATATGAGATATTTTTTATTTAAAAGTTTTTAAAAATCAAATTAGATTTGATTAGATTTTTTTAAAAAAAAATTATATGAGATATATATTGTTTTGAAAAAAAAAAAAGAATAATAATTGGTGTTGTGCGTTTTCATGCACAGCTCACACACACACACACACACACACACACACACACACACACACACACACACACACACACACACACACACACACATATATATATATATATATATATATATATAGTTTACATTGGCAAAACATGGTGATATAAAAAAAAAGGCATATATGACAAAAAAAAAAGGTGTTTTGTTTTTTGTGTTGTTTTTGAAAACAGTAACGTGAGATATAAAAAACCATACACTTGATATATGCAATAGCTTTGATATATTCAAGTAAGTGTGTGTGAGTTATTGTGAGTTATTGTGTGCAAGTGTGTGCATGAAATACACCAAAAATAGAGAAAAGTGTGCAAGTGTTGTATACTTATATCAAAAGAAAGAGTTTCTTTTTCTTTTCTTTTTGACATCCTCTATTCTAGTTTCTGAGTTCGTGACGCGCCCACACGCAGTTATCAGTCCCGGGATATAGCGAGGAAGATCTGTGGTACAAACCAGGATAAAATCGAAAAGTGAAGGAGCCTCTAAACGTTGGTATGGTTCTATCTTTTAATCTTCCTTTTTATTATTGATTACAATTTCTTGTATTTACATATATATTTTTTTAATGTAATAATTAGTATATGTATTTGTACTGAAAATAAATATGATGAAAAGTTCACCGGTCCCGGATACAGATTACGATCTATATAAAAAAATTTAAAACTCGTTTCCGCTGCACGACCGGTGAATTTGGTTCCAACAAATCTCTCACCAAGATCGTTGAATACAAGTTGTATAAGAATGAAACATGATTGAAAAACACACAACAAGAATTGCAGTTAAACAAAAATGAAAAAGAGTGCAATTGGGTGCGTGAGATTGAAATCATGTGTGCAAGTGTGCGTTGGACTTATCAATAAGAAAAAGAGACACACGCAGCATTCATTGAAAATAGAAATATATCGGTGCTTGTGTGCGTAATATATATATATATATATATATATATATATATATATATATATATATATATCAATGTATGATCTCTTGATTGTTGTTGCATGAACATAGAAGAAAAAGTTTCTTTTGATTCTCTCTTTTTAACATCCTCATAAATTGTTGAGAACCATGACGTGCTCACATGCACTTACCAATCCCGAGATATAGTGAGGAAGATCAGTGGTACAGACCAAGAGCATATCGGAAAGTGAAGGAACCTCCAAACGTTGGTATGATTCTATTTTATTCTTCTTCTTTATATTGATTAAAATTTTCTTGTATACATATTTATTTATTATTGTTATAATTTTATATGTATTAGTTCCAAAAATAGTTACTATCCCAAGTTCACTGGTCCTAGATTAGTTATGATTTGTATAAAAATTTTAAAACCTATTTCCGTTGCGTTACCGGTGAACGGTGTTCCAACAATTGGTATCAGAGCAAAGGCAGTGGCGATTAGCCGATACCCTGGAACTTTAACGCGTGATCATGTGACGAAGCGTGGCTCTTTTCCCGGGGGATTCTTAGAGGATTTCTCTGATAGGTATCTGTGGGTGTCACCCCAAAGAGTTGGGATCGGGCCAACACCCATGAGATTGGGAATTGGTACCAACAATTGGTGTCAGAGCAAATTTTATTTTCGGAACAAGAAATTGTTTTCGATGCTCATGTATGTATGATTGTGTAGGCACGATTTAAATTGACTATATGATATTTTTGTATGTATATTAATTTTTTTAATTTACAAAAACATGATTGATCGTTAATTATATGGTACTGTAGATTTAAGGTTTATGGGTCATATTTTTTTTTTTTTACTGTTACTATATTGTAAATAAATAAAAAAATTGTAACATATATTGAAGACTTGGAAAAATTGTGAAGAGACTGGAAGATTTCTAAAATTACAAGAAGACCAAGGAATGTCTTGGGGGTAATTTTTATAATTTTAGATTCCAATTTTTTTTAGGTAAAATAATCCACAGTACTCAATCAATTCATGTATGCTTTATATTATATGATGATAAAAGCATTGTTATGCATACGTATGTCTTTCAGATTAGATATGCCTACACAAATATATTTGATATGTCATGCATGCATCATAGCTTAATGTTTTATGTATTTTTTAATGTGATTAAAATGTGTAAATACATAATTGGCTATGAAAATGAGATTAGTTTTTTAATGGTTTCAAAAAGTTAGTAATTCTCATTAATATTAATCTAGTTATTAAAGAGTTTAATAAGTTAAATTAATATTGTCATTTATTGTAATTAGGATTAATATGGTTAATAACATAATAATAAATGGACCGAATAAAGTGTTAAGAGTTTTAATAGTTAAAACTTGATAAACACTATCATAATAATCTGACATAGTAAAAAGTTTACAAAGGCTTAGATTATTCACTAATAGATTAGATTTTTAATTGTTAAAAATCACTAATAGTTTATTAGTTAATTAGAATTTGATTTAAATTAGTTAATGCGCTAGTTAACTTGAATAAAGTTAGTCGTTTGATCATGTAGAGTCTAGGTGCATTAACGGATAATAGAAAACCTTGTTCATAAAATAAAGAGTGGGAGAGGGGTATATGACATATATATCTCGCAATCTCTATCATCGGTTCAACACTATGAGATACGAGTGGGGCCTCGTGACAGCCTTGCTTTTGTCCTCCCTAAGAAGGGTTTCCATAAAGATCAGTACCAGACTTCCTAACGGAAAGGATTTCTAACGGTATTTCGAGATTGACCGACCCTAAGAAGCAATTCTTGAGTTAAGCTCGCGAGATCTTAAATGGAGGGTTAAACTCACGAAGGTTTTGATTATGTTTGTTAATTAAAAGCCTGACTAAATAAATGGTGCTTGAATGATATGGAATAAGTGTTATTCTAGAATATCATTTGATTGAGAATGTATCGGTCCAACATGCATAGACTTGATCGACCTTAAGGCGGCACTTCCTTGTGGTATGTTGGAGTGTCATGGTAAAGTAACTAGTTTTAGGGTAGTTTTAGGTCGTTAACATGTTCATGCATCATGTTTAAATTTATACCAAAGCACTCACACTTGTTTTAAATAAATGATTGAATAAATGTTTTATTTATTTCAGCAATAATGTCTTCTGCATTACTACAAATTCTTACAAATGATAAATTAACATTAATGCAATATTGGTCACCAAAGACCTCAAGTTTGTGCTTACGAAGGAATGCCCTCCAGCACACCTACTGACAATGCCGCACGAACTGTTCGTGAGGCATACCAGCAATTAGAGAGTGCAGCTTCAAGTTTTTATTGGAATAACACCGGAGTTAATAATCAATGGATATTAATTAAATAGTCTAATTAATGGTTCCGAAGATTATTGGAGCTCAAAATATTGTGGTCCCATTAGGTCCCATTGCTAGCCCAATCTATTTAGGTAACAAAGGTCACGATTAATTATTTGGATTGTCCAATTAATTGTGTTGCGAAAAGGACACGTATTTATTTGGGAATTAATTGAATAGTGAGATTATTTAATTCATTAATGGTAATGATTATGTTAATTAAATAATTATATTATTTAATTATGTAATTAATCATTAGTTGGAGGGTGTTGATTGATATTTAATCTTTTGAAGATAAGATAATTTGATTATTTTATTTTTATTAAATTAGATATTTAATTTTGAATTTAAAGAGTTTGAATTCAAAACAAATTGATTAATATCTTTAAAGATATGAGATATCTTAAAAGATTTAAATCGATTAATTTTATCCATATATATATATACACAATATATATGTTTTAAAGATTTATATAAGGTAAAAAGATAATAAAAAAATGCGCATATCAATGTTTGTATAGGATACAAACAATGCATGCTTGAAACAGAAAATGAAGAAAAACGTGCAGACTAAGAATTTCCATACGATGCAAGTTGTATAGGCAAGAAACTTGACTGAAACACGCACAACAATAATTACAATTAAAAAAAAGAGAGAGCAATTGGGTGCATGAGATTGAAATCATGTGTGCAAGTGTAAGTTGGACTTATTAAAGAGAAAAAGTGACACATGCAACATTCATTGAAAATAGAAATATATCAGTGCTTGTGTGCATGATATATATATCAGTGTATGATCTCTTGATTGTTGATGCAAGGGGTTGCATGAACATAGAAGAAAAAGTTTCTTTTGATTCTCTCTTCAACATCCTCCTAAGTTGTTGAGTACCATGACGTGCCCACACGTACTTACCAGTCTCGGGATATAGTGAGGAATATCAGTGGTACAAACTAGGAGCATATCGAAAAGTGAAGGAGCCTCTAAACATTGGTATGGTTCTATTTTGTTCTTCTTCTTTATATTGATAACAATTTCTTTGTATATATATTTATTTATTATTGTAATAATTTTCTATGTATTTGTTCCAAAAATAATTATGATCTCAAGTTCACTGGTCCCAGATAAATTATAAGTTCTATAAAAATTTTAAAACCCATTTCCGTTGTGTTACCGATGAACGGGGTTCCAATAATTTGTATGAGAGCAAAAAGCAGTGGTGACTGGCTGATCCCTGGGAACTCTCAAGCATGATAGTATAACGAAGCGTGGCTTCTTGCTTGGGGGCTTCTTAGAAGAGTGCTCTGATAGGTATCTGTAGGTGTCACCCCAAAGAGTTAGGACTAGTCCCACATCCATGAGATTGGGAATTGGTACCAACAATACTATCTCCTAAAAGCTCTTTTAGTACAATTCTAATTTTAGGCACAAAATTTTTCATATGGTCATTTTCTAGAAATTTAGCATTTGTCGAAACAAATACTTTAGGATCTAAAAGACTATAGAAATAATATCCTTTAGTTCATTTTGGATACCTTACAATTATGCACATTTCTCAACGGGACTGCATCGTTTCAATCTTTCGTCTTAGCACGTTCGCAAGACATCCAAATATCATTAGGTGTTGTAAATCGGGATTTTGCTTAGTCCACAACTCATACGGTGTTTTAGGAACTGACTTGGATGGTACATCAATTAGAATGTACATAGCGCTTTGTAAAGCATATCCCTAAAAAGAATTAGCTACTGTATTCCATATTGTTTAAGGTGTAGTCCAACTTGTTTGGGTTGTGAGTTATGTTGGCATTATTCTATATCAAAACAACATTTCATTTTTATTGTTTAGTTGTCTAGGATTCATGATGATTCAAGCTTCAAAGAATAAATGACAACTATTCAAGCAAGTTCAAGTCTTCAAAGGGAAAAGTGTTCATGATTATACAAAGGTATATTAAGACCTTTCTTTTCTCTTTCAAGGCTTAGGCACACACACACAATTCCTACATATGTGTCCCTGCATCGTTGTGCACCATTATAAGCACACACATACAATTCATTCATACGTGTCCCTGCATCATTGTGCACCATGTATAACACATTCACACACTTGAAGATGAATGCTCATGCATTGGTATGGAAATAACATGTTTTGGAAAATGTATGATTGGAGACTATCTCTATGTAGTTTGCATTCTAGTGTGAATTATGTTTGTAAGTGTATATGTTTGTATAACATGGATATTGAATTTGATTTTAGTCTTAAATCATTCTTGATTGAGTTTAGGTCATTTTGGTCACTCATACTATTGATTTCAAGTTCTAAGTCAAAAGATACTACACTTTCAACTCTTGTTGCATACATTGTCTTTGTCTTCATATATTAAGTCGAATTCTTATTTTATGGGTTAAGTATCTTATATTTCCATGTCCGTGAGGGAGTCTCAGTTCGTAATCTATAAGCAGATTCAAATTCTGAGTTCGGAGGCCAAAGAACGGTCGAAGAACGCGAGAGGAGTGCAAGGGAGTTGCACCATGGCCAAAGGCCATCAAGTGGTGCAAGCCCGAGATGGTGCGTGGCCATCTCGGCCACAACTCCTTGCTGCCCCGAGATGCCTACGTGCCATCTTGGGAAAGAATTCTCAAAAAGGCTATTTTGGTCATTTCATGCTCTTTTGTTTCCTCTCCTTTATATATATCTTCTTTCCCTCATTTGAATCCAAGGAAGAAGAAAATGTAGTGCAGAAAATTTCCAGGTTTTTTCTCTCAACTTTGAATCACCATATCTCTCTCATTTCTTATCCGATTTGAGTGATTCAAGTTGGAGAAGTTTTGTATTGAATTCCTCTATCATCTCCAAGCAACCTTGAAGTAATTTGTTCAATTTTTCTGGTGGATCGAACCATTTTCGTGACTGTACTCGAAATTGAAAAGGTAGTTGTTTATCTTTTGATTTCCTTGATTCTAATGTTCAAATACCTTGGGTCTTCTTCCTAATTGTGTGTATTTGACTTGAAAATTTGTGGATGAGTGATAGACCTTCAATTAAATGCTAGTTATGCTTAATTAGAAACTTGATTGTGAGTTGTATTGTGCTAGCATCTTATCTAGGACTATTTGTGCTTTGATTAACTTTATTTTCATGATTAATAGTCTTATCATGTGCTAGAACTCATTTGTTGAATAGATCTAGGATTAGCACATTTGATTTTATATTTAGAATCTATTAGAGTTTAATTGACTATTTTGTGAATATATACTCTAAATGATTGCTAGAGATTTGATTGATCATATCTTGTGTTTCTAGCATTTTTGTTTTAGTACTAAAGTCTTGAATATGTACTTCATGAACATGTTTATTTCAAGCTTTTGTAACATGAATAAAATCATGGTTAAAGTATGTGTTTGGAAATTTGGCATGCTCTAGTTTTTTATTCATGCATAAGATCTAGACATTATTATTTTGTGAACTTTATTGTCTATGTCTAGATATTCATGGAGTGTACCTAATCCATACATTTCATATGCTCATTCATCATCTTGTGTGGTGTCATTTTTGGATTATAAACTAGAAAATATACTTTGTGTGCTCATTGATTAATTCTAGTTTCTATAGAATTTGTTGATCATCTTATTCTATGTTGCGTGCTTGTTTGCGTTTTGCATTCCTGATCACCTAGATGCCTTGTGAGAAGAAAGTCTTGACAATAGGTGTGAGACCTATGTTGTTGAGCAAGGAAGTATTGGCAAGAGGTGGGAGACCTCGGATTGTCAAGCATGGAAGTCTTGCCTAGGATCGTGAGGATCTGAAAGGGTGAGCGAGGAAGTCTTGACTAGAGTCGGGAGGACTCGGATAGTTGAGCAAGAAGTCTTGCCTTGGGTCGTGAATATCTGGAAGGGTGAGCGAGGAAGTCTTGACTAGATTCGGGAGGACTCGGATAGTTGAGCAAGAAGTTTTGCCTAGGGTTGTGAGGATTCGGAAGAGTGAACGAGGAAGTCTTGACAAGAGGTGTAAGGCCTCGGATTGTTGAGCAAGAGGGTAACTTCTTCATGAGTAGGATAAGAGGGTAGTTTCTAGGAGAAGGGGTCACTTGAGAGATTGTACTTTTCTTATCTACTAGTGGATTTTGTTTGCCGGTGGCTGCTAACCCGTGGATGTTTCCTCTTTGGAGGTTTACCACGTTATATCTTGTGTCAACTATTCTCTATCCATATCTCTCTTATATTGGTAATTGTTATTTGAACAATGTGGATAGAACTTTACATGTAAGTTGACTTCCTTATACAATATTGTTTGTATATGTTAGATAACTTTGTATCTTGTGATATTCTGTTCAAGTTGTAAAGTATCACATTGTAATACTCTAAGTACAACTTATGGGATTTTGTCTACATTGATTCTTGTTATATGTTTTGTAGACTAAGAGTGGAGATTTGAGCATACATGAATATATTGTTTTCTCATAACAATCATGTTGAATGTTAATTTGTATGCTTATTAAGGTTTTGTTACTAGTCTCGAAAGATTTGTCAAAAGTGAGAGACAACCTATTTACCCCTCCTCTAGGTTGTTTAGTATAACCTTGTACATATTTTTTTCAATTGGTATCAGAGCGGGTCACTTAAAGTAGTTAGTGTGATTCAGGATCTACAAGGTTATTAACTAATCATTGATATCAACCTGTAGTCTACAATTGTTTATTTTTGGTTGTCCTCCTTCGTTGGTTGTGAAAAATGTTCTTCTTGTTTTATATTTCATTTGTCTACTAACAATTTTGTTGATAAGCTTGATAAGAAAGTTAGTTACAAAAGCAAATATGAAAAAGCTTTTTCCAGAGGATGATCGATCTAGACATGATTACTTGTCTTTACAACTAAAAGAAGAGAATTGCATGTCAAAGACCACCAATTTCTACTTGATGGCAAGAGTTCAAACTCTTTGCAAGGAAAGAGATGAAGCGTTAAAGGAAATTGAAGTGAAGAATGAAGTGATCAAATGTCTAGAAAAAAAGATCATATTTGAATTGCCAACAGTGGATCCCTTAGACCCAGTATTAATTTTAATTGATTTACATTTTATAACAAACTTATTAATTAATCTAGATAATTAATTCTACAAGGACTAGTGAACAACCTCCCTATGGTTCGACCCGGTCTTACCGGTTAATTTATTACTTTGACACTCTTATACTTGAGAGTAGGAACACTTCTTTAGGACGTGTCACATATGTATAGTCTTGATAATATCTTTGTTGATGGCAATAATGATGTGTTTGACATGAGTAATATCTTTATAGAGAAGATAGTTGATGATTTATCTTCTAGATAAATTTTTGCCATGAGAAATGATCATGATTTTTGTGTGAAAGTTCACCAAAGAACAAATGGTTCAAGGGTGAGTGCTCTTACCTCTAGTGTAAGTAGCACATGTGAGTTAGCTTTAAGGCAAAGTGTCAAGCGTGTTGAGAATTCTAGTTAGCTAGCTTGGAATACTCCACGTCTAGACACGAACTTAGCTATCTCACTTAACTTTGTATTGATAGTCAAAATCCATTGATTAACTTTTGAGAAGTTACTCTTATGAAATCTATTTGATGATTATCTTGTTAAGACTTTTGGAGAAAGTCATTTCTACGCTTGCATTGCATCATATAGCATATCATATTAGAGAAATAGTATATCATTCATATGGTCCTTGTTGACATTTGCTCTCTAAAGATCTTTTAGTGATGTGTTCACAACGATCTTACTCATGATGCTTGAAATGCTTGCTTGAATGATGAGTGGCATACTTTTTGAAATATAAGCTTCATATTCTTTGAAAGCTACTCATTAGAGAAGTAATGATCTTGAATAAGTCTTTACTTATTGCTCTTAGATCATGTGCTTATGAGCCATAAAAACTTGATTTTCAAAAAATGCACTTTGCTTCTCTTATATGTTTAACTTTGAGTAGTTGAGTTTGAAAATGTGTAGATTATGGATGCATCTAAAACTTTATTGCTTAGTACATGATAGATGACCTATGGTTAGCATCCATTTTGCTTCGGCAACTGCATAGAACTCAATGAGCACCTTCATGGAAAGGGCTATACACATTGGTTGTGAAGCCGCCCAATGTAAGAAAGGGCTACACCATTGTGATGAGTGAAAGCTGTCATGAAGAATTTATGTTTATGTATGCAAATCAAAGAAGTGTTGAAATAGAATCAATAAAAGAAAATCTTTGATTCAAAGCCTAAAAAGAAATGGAGAAAGGCTTAAAATGGAGTATAGTTGAAGATTGTGATTGCTCGGGTTGAAAAACAGAAATGGGATGACGAGCCACATGCACACACATGCTCATATGTTGAAATCTATTCTCTTTAAAGTAAAAATCTGGATGGTAATCGGTTTGACCTTGATTGGGAAAGCTTTAGATGGATAGGTGTTGAAATGGTTTGCATTTTGATATCACAATCACTCCTTTTATATATGCTTGAAGTAAAATTCACACACACACTTTTTCTTATAGAGTATTTTGATATTCTAGCAATGTTTTTGAAGAATTATGAGAGAGATTGAAAATCTTGGTGTATCTCTCATAGTTTGTGGAGCTTATTTTGTTGGATTTCATTAAAATTGCTTGAATGTGTGATTGTGTGGATTTATTGTGAACATTATTCTATCTTGATCTTAGATAGAGCACTTATCAAGGGGGAGCATAGTATGCTAGACTTTGTTCTCTTCTATGATATGTTCACATGTTTCAAGTTGATATTTATTGGCATATTCTTTGGTTGATATAATGAATCTTGTAGATGTTATTTCATGTTTCTTGATTTGCATGATGATTCTTTGTATTAACTTATGCCGTTGTATGTGTGATCACAAATAGTGCATGAAACATTTTTGTAATAATTGTATGATTGTATTTGCAGTCAACTTCTCCTTATTTGGGGTTGTATAGTAGTTGAGATTGCAATCAATTCCTTCATTCTTGAAATTGAAATGAGAATAGTTGCAATGAATTCTTCTTTGTTTTGGAGTCCATAGTAATTGTAATTGTAATTAATTAATTGATTGTAGTTACAAGGAATTCCTCTTTGTTTGGGGTCGATAGTAATTGTAGTTGTAATCAATCCAATTGGTTATAGCTGCAGCAAATTCCTCCTTTCATAGGGTGTTAGTAATTGTAGTTTTAATCAATTTAATTGATTGTAATTGCATAAAATTCCTCTTTACTTTGAATGATAGTAGTTTTGGTTATAATCAAATCTTTTCTTGTTTGAGGTTGATATGATTGTTGTTGATACCAATTCCTTCATATTTGGGGTTAATATGATTGTTAATCAATTGTTGAACTTGGTAGAAATGACCTATATGCTTAAGTGTAAAATTTATGCATTTGCGATTCACTATACCTTCATGAGTTTGTTGTGGTGTATAGATTTGAATAACCTTTGATAGGTTAACATGGAAAAGCAAATTAGAATCAAGGGAAAAGATATGGGAGCTAGATGCTTGAAATAAATAAATTCTTCAAGTAAGGCATCTATCTCTGAACATTATGTGAGATCACCAATTGTTTCACTATTTGATCTCAAGATATCATTTTTTTCTTTGGCATAATTTTATGTCAAAAAGGGGGAGAAATATGATATTGTTTTAGCATATCTTCTTTGAATATTTGTCAAGTTTTGAACTTCTTATGGCATGTAATATTGTGACTTCATTTGGTTAAGAATATCTTTGAGATAGTTTGTATTAAGGGGGAGATACATGATTCATTTTGGACATAAGAATATCTTTGAGATAGCATGTATTAAGGGGGAGATACATGATTCATTTTGGATATAAATGTTTAATTCTTGCCATAATTGTATATTGCCAAATGTGTCTTTCTCTTGGATATGCTTTGTGCTTTAAGTTGATTTTAGCTGGCTACAAGAGATGATCAAAAAGAAGTTCAAAACTTGTTAAAGATTAGTCTTAATGAAATAACTCATTGTAATGTGAGGGTATGATTTTGTGACCAATCTTCATTTTGTGTGTTTTAGTATTTTGTATAGGTGTTTTGACATAGAATTTGCCAAAGGGGGATATTGTTAGGTTTGTGAGTTATGTTGGCATTATTCTATATCAAAACAACATTTCCTTTGTATTGTTTAGTTGTTTAGGATTCATGATGATTCAAGCTTCAAAGAAGAAATGACAACTATTCTTGATTGAGTTATGGTCATTTCGGTTACTCATACTATTGATTTCAAGTTCTAAGTCAAAAGATACTACATTTTCAACTCATGTTGCATACATTGTCTTCGTCTTCATATATTGAGTTGAATTTTTATTTTATGGATTGATTATCTTATATGTCCATGTTCGTGAGGGAGTCCCAGTTCGTAATCTTTAAACGGATTCGAATTCCAAGTTCGGAGACCAAAGAACGGTCGAAGAATGCGAGAGGAGTGCAAGGGAGTTGCACCATGGCAAAAGGCCATCAAGTGGTGCAAGCCCGAGATGGCGTGTGGCCATCTCGGCCACAACTCCTTGCTGCCCCGAGAGGCCCAAGTGCCATCGTGGGAAAGAATTCTCAAAGGCGCTATTTTGGTCCTTTCATGCTCTTTTTTTCCCTCTCCTTTATATATCTCTTCTCACTCTCATTAGAAGAAAATGTAGTGCAGAAAATTTCTAGGTTTTTTCTCTCAACTTTGAATCACCATATCTCTCTCATTTCTTACCCGATTTGAGTGATTCAAGTTGGAGAAGTTTCATATTGAAGTCCTCTTTCATCTCCAAGCAACCTTGAAGTCATTTTTTCAATTTTTCTGGTTGATCGCACCATTTTCGTGACTGTATTCGAAATTGACAAGGTAGTTGTTTATCTTTTGATTTCATTGATTCTAATGTTCAAATACCTTGGGTCTTCTTCCTACTTGTGTGTATTTGACTTGAACATTTGTTGATGAGTGATAGACCTTCAATAACATGCTAGTTATGCATAATTAGAAACTTGATTGTGAGTTAGGTTTCAATCAAACCTATGTTTTCACATGATTGTGAGTTGTATTGTGCTAGCATCTTATCTATTACTATTTTTTCTTTGATTGACTTTTTTCCAAGATTAATAGTCTTATCATGTGCTAGAACTCATTTGTTGAATAGATCTAGGATTAGCACATTTGATTTTATATTTAGAATCTATTAGAGTTTAATTGACTATTTTGTGAATATATACTCTAAATGATTGCTAGAGATTTGATTGATCATATCTTGTGTTTCTAGCATTTTTGTTTTATTACTAAAGTCTTGAATATGTACTTCATGAACATGTTTATTTCAAGCTTTTGTAACATGAATATAATCATGGTTAAAGTATATGTTTGGAAATTTGGCATGCTCTAGTTTTTTATTCATGCATAAGATCTAGACAATCTTGTTTTGTGAACTTTATTGTCTATGTCTAGATCTTCATGGAGTGTACCTAATCCATACATTTCATATGCTCATGCATCATCTTGTGTGGTGTCATTTTTGGATTATAAACTATAAAATATACTTTGTGTGCTCATTGATTAATTCTAGTTTCTATAGAATTTGTTGATCATCTTATTCTATGTTGCGTGCTTGTTTGCGTTTTGCATTCATGATCACCTAGATGCCTTGTGAGAAGAAAGTCTTGACAATAGGTGTGAGACCTATGTTGTTGAGCAAGGAAGTAGTGGCAAGAGGTGGGAGACCTCGGATTGTCAAGCGAGGAAGTCTTGCCTAGGATCGTGAGGATCCGGAAGGGTGAGCGAGGAAGTCTTGACAAGAGTCAGGAGGACTCGGATAGTTGAGCAAGAAGTCTTGCCTTGAGTCGTGAGGATCCGGATGGGAGAGCGAGGAAGTTTTGACTAGATTTGGGAGGACTCAGATAGTTGAGCAAGAAGTTTTGCCTAGGGTCGTGAGGATTCGGAAGAGTGAGTGAGGAAGTCTTGACAAGAGGTGTAAGGCCTCGGATTGTTGAGCAAGAGGGCAACTTATTCATGAGTAGGATAAGAGGGTAGTTTCTAGGTGAAGAAGTAACTTGAGATATTGTACTTTTCTTATCTACTAGTGGAATTTGTTTGCCGGTGGTTGCTAACCCGTGGATGTTTCCTCTTCGGAGGTTTACCATGTTATATCTTGTGTCAACTTTTCTCTATCCCTATCTCTCTTTTATTGGTAATTGTTATTTGAATAATGTTGATAGAACTTTATATGTAAGTTGACTTCCTTACACATTATTGTTTGTATATGTTAGATAACTTTGTATCTTGTGATATTCCATTCAAGTTGTAAAGTATCACATTGTAATACTCTAAGTACAACTTATGGAACTTTGTCTACATTGAATATATTTGTTCATAAGATACATTGATTCTTGTTGTATGTTTTGTAGACTAACAATGGAGATTTGATCATACATGAATATATTGTTTTCTCATAACAATCATGTTGAATGTTAATTTGTATGCTTATCAAGGTTCTGTCACTAGTCTCGAAAGATTTGTCAAAAGTGAGAGACAACCTATTGACCCCCCCCCCCCCCCCCCCCCCCCCCCTCCCCCCTCTAGGTTCTTTAGTATAACCGTGTACATATTATTTTCACAACTTGAATTGATCAAAGAAATCCAATAGTTAGTCAACAATCATGTCAATATATGTCTCACCAATTATCTTAGCATCCTTGAGTTTAGCAATGTTGAGATGAGTTATGAATTTCATAACGTGATCTTTCACCACCTGTCCAGGTTTCATCCTAAGCTTCTTGAAAACAATCACTGCCTCTTTCTTAGTCGACCTAGACTTCATAGCAAACATCTCTTCCATAGACATCATTATATGGATAGCAGTCTCCATTTCTTTAAGTTTTTATTGCACCACATCGGAGATGGTGGCCATAATTGAACATTTGGCCATCTCATCTGAACTCTTCCACTGCTGATACTCGTCTCTTTGCTCCTGAGGAGATTCATTTTTAAGAGTTGGTGGTTTAGGATTTGAAAGAATGAACTTTTAGCTTGCAACAACAACCCTATTTTTCTTTACCATGTGTCATATTTATCATCGGTTAAAGTATTAACTTTTAGGATGTTGATTAGAGCTGGGGTAATGATTTATTTATAAGAACAAAAATTATATAAGTAAACAATCATGATATAGAATTTTTTAATATTTTTCTTGAATTAAATATAATAATTCAATGGTAAAATTCAATGGTGATCCAATACCCATAAATGTCACGCCTCATTTGGGAGATCACATCATCTACTAGTTGGACTAGGTCCCACCTAATTGTTAACATAACAACCAGCCTTTTCAATTTTAGCCTTGCTTTTTATTAACAAAAAATGTTGGGAGGATATTAAAAAAATCACATTGATTGTGTTACCAAGTTATCGACCTTTAATATATTCCCTCACGAATATCCCTCCTTTGGGAGTAGATATCGTTTGGGTCAATTGTCTAAAGTATCATGTTAAATTCCATTCATGAATACCCCTTGGGGGTTATTACACGAAACATAAAGTTCAACTAAACTTGGAGGCCGTATGGGTTCCAAAACACCTTCTTCCACTCAATTGTTTAAGGCGTGTGATTGAATTCCATAGAATGATTTACCAAGTTATCTAAAAGCTAATTAGATACGTAAACCATTCAATGCATGTTCATACCAAAAGAGATATATGAGTGGCACTCCTATTTTATATGACTTGTTATCAAACAATGACAAACATTGCAATATTTACAAAAATATAAATACCTAGAATTTTGGTGTATCCTAGAAAAGCAAGTAAATTACAATTTCTCGAACATAAAAACTCCTTTGTTGGGGAACAAGTCTTCACGCAACCATCGTCAATTTGCACACCCCTTGGCTACCTTCCATGGGCGTGCACACCCATAGGCTCCATAAAGGACTGTCGTGCGCAACCCATGACACCTATAGGGTTGCTATACGTAGCCCATGCCACAACAATCATGGTTATGTGCTCATTTACACGTACGATTGTTCCTATGGCGTGCACTGTACCAAACTTGTTCCAATTGCTTCCAATTCTTTAAATCTTCAAATATTCGATACTTGAAAATATTACAACAGTATTGTTAACCAAAAATTCACTCAGGGGGAGGAATTTCAGTTAGCAGCCTCAAGACCACTGCGTTAGAGTTCACGATCAGTGTTGGTACCTCCGATACCGAATTTATACATGTGATAGTTGATATATAGGTAAACAATAACACGATGTACTAAAGATAGGTAAAAGAAAATGGTATAACTTTATTACTGTTAAACCAATCACACGTCGTGTACAAAGATCACTCGAATACTCTCAGTTACTCTTGGGTACAATGGGTGTGGTGATTTGGTGCATGTCGAGTGGTAGATGACAATGGTGGCCATGTTTTGTCAATAGAATTTTGGTCGAGGTAAAATATATGTCTCATGTTCTACGTGTTGTTTTTCCTTTCTTTTTGTTCTCCTTTTACTCGTGCATGCTCGGGCATATTTATACACAGTCCAACTAGGTTAAACTCATGATTCTGTTGCCATTATTTTCTGGATCAAATCTCTCCTTATCGGGTGGGATATGCTATTTAAATGACAATGACTTTGGCTTAATAAAAGATTCGGGAATATCTTAGATAGAGATGAGTTTGTTTCCATTTTGGTCTCAATCACTTGCCCCGAACGTATGTGACGTTTCAACTCTAGTTGGAGAATGGAGGTGATCATATGCACTACCCTGGTAAGATGCATCATGGAGGTCACCGAATATGGCGTTCACTTTCTTGAAGGGTGAGGTATGTCTATGTTATTATCTTGGTGTTAGGAGCTTGGTCCAACCTTTCCAGGTCCCTTTTGGAGCTTGAAATGACTATGTCATCGCTCTTTAGTGATAACGAAGCTTCTACGAGCCTCATCTGGCCTGCTTGGATAGATTTGGTTCTTCCCTTATCAAAGTGGAACGATACCGTAGGTTGAACTTCATGCCCTTATAGATCATTTCATGCACCTGGAGAAAGTAACGGGCTTTTGGGGATGTCGCGAGGTATTTTGACCTCCAGAAGCCTAGGTCACCCTGTATCGATCTTGCTTCGAGTTCCTATTTCGATGTAAAAAGCTCGATTTGATCACATCGAGCTTCACCTAGGTGTTCCTAGGGTGTGACGACATATCCTTGCTTCTACAGGGTCATACAGTAGCTCGAGCCCAGGAACCTCGGTACCCTGTTGTGTAATCCTGGATTTGGACCCTAGCTAGAAGAGTGGAAACTTTACCTTTGGTACCTAGCCAAATTTGGTTGTCAATAGAAGTCCCATCCGATTTGAACACCAGTGATTTAGTTGGGGTTGGAGTCAGATTTCTGATTTTAATTGGGAAAATTTCCCTCTTCTTTTAGTTGCCAGAATTCAGGAAGGAATCTTCCCATTAAATACAATTGAAACATGGTGAGCAAGGAACGGTATATTTTTCAATCCCCGTAGGGTGAATTTACAATTGCGCATCTCTGCTGCTTCTCCCCGTAAGTAAAAGAAAATTGAACCATCCTGCTCCATTTATGCTAGCTAGGTTGGTTCTGACACCTGTCTTCCCTTTTTAACTGTTTCTGTTGTTGCTCCAACTTCTCATGAAGTCCAGCAACCTTGTACCCCTCCCCCTCCTGTCAGGCCTACCCGAGAAGCCTTTTCGATCATCTCGGAGAAAGGGGGCTAACTATTCCCGTTGTAATTTCACAAGCTTCTATTCCGTCTCCTTCCTAGCTTAAGTCCAAGATGGCGCTCCTCTCATCGCAGGCTTCTAAGGCACAAGGTAAGAGGGTCTTTACTCCTATAACTATTGCAGCCGTCGCTGCTTCTATCTCGGTTGCTCCTCCTGCTGTTACTACTACTTTTACCAATTCTATAGTCAGCCTCCCTGATGTTTCTATTCCTCCGTCTGTGTTCCTAACCTCTCGAGCTTCGGGGGACCTTGTGGCTAGTGCAGAGAAGGTTCCTCCCACTCGCTCTCAACATCAACCGAGCTCTAATGGGTAAGATGAAGTCTTAGAGTAGTTTGTTATGTCTTGTTTAGGTGGTGGTCTCTCTCGAATGGCTTCGATACTTATCGATATTCTAGTTACCTAGGGATCTGCTCTCTTGGTTGAGATATTTATCTTCTTTTGCTTTCAGTTGTGGTTGTTAGCTTGGTCAGTGTTTAACTTAAGCTTCGCATCCTGCAGGATTTCAAATTCAATATGGTTACGGGCCACCATATGGCTTCTCTCCATAACCGTATAGTGAAAGCTGAGGCTGAAGCTGAGAGGGTTATGGGATTACTTGCTCGGGCTCAAACTCTAGTGCCGGAGATGACCTCCAACCATAAGAAGATGGAGAAAGAGGATGGCCTAGCTTTAGTGCGACTATGACAGACTGAAGTGGTTTTTCGATTGAGAAACCCTTCAATCGGAACGTCGGGCTAAGCAGAGGGATTCTTGGAAAGCGGAGGCCAAGGTGTTGGATACCAAAAACTAGAATCTGTATGCTCAGATGGCCAAGCTGGATGCTGAGGTGGATACCTCCTTTAGTGATGGGTACTATTACGCCTCCTACCAAGCCGCATAAGCTATCCTTCTTCCCTTTGACCTGTCCGTCATTGCCAACTAGGATAGAGAGGAGATTATGTCAAAGGTCGTGGAGATGTCCCATCTTGTCGATGATGTAGTGGATCTTTCAAGTGCGGTTGAATCTTGGAAACAACCTGTTGTGGTAGGTCTTCCTCTTCCTCCTCCAGTCTTTCCAATCTCTTATCCCTGAGAGTCTTTAAGCAGGGTCCAGCCTATGCATCCCGAAAGAGGATCATCCCAAAGCCCAGGAGAAAGTCAGTGGTCACTCTAAAGAGCTCAATGGAGAAGAATCATGGCTTGAGCAGATGGTAACGGAGGCGGCTGCTACCACTTAGTATGCGATCATCCCTACTAAAGTTGTGGTTGTGGTAAATGAGGTCGTGGAAAAAGACCAGGCCAAACAGCAAGTGGTCGAGCAGCCTCAAGTTGATGGAGCAGCTGAACGAAATAACAAGATTAACTAACCGCCAGATGGGGTAGAGGTAAGTAAAGATCATCCAGAGGAAGAAGCGAAGGGAAAGAATCAGAAGGAGGCTGAAGTTTGATACGAACCCTTTACCGTCTATCTTGACTACCCGAAAAAGGGGTGGGTACCCTACTTTATTCATGACTAGCTTTGTTAATTTTCTCTATTATTTTTACTTTTTCTCTATAGACGCTGCATGGAATTAAGGGTTGGGCTCTCTACTTGATATATACGGCCCTGTGAGGGGATAGGCTCCCTTATTTGTTTCGATATTTACAGCCTTTAGAGGGGATAGGCTACCTTGTCGCGGCAAATGAAAAGTTTTTATGAGTTCCTTCATGTTAGCTTTGATTGATCCCTAGCCATACGTTTTTTACCTTGGTTTGAATGCTCCTTGTTTCACTATTGACCTCGACCAAGATGTGGTCTTCAGTGTAAAACTAACTTAATTAAATCTTGCTAAACTTTAATAAAGTTAGAGTCCAGTTAACTATTGTCGACCTTATCTATGCATTAAACTTGATTTGTTTTAATTAAGCTCTCCTTGTGGTCTCCCGTAACTGTGTCCCTAAGCTTAAGTTTCTGGATGATGGGTGGTAGCCCGACCATGACGTTAGACAAGTTATCAAGCAATCCTGGTCTCGAGATATGGATGACAATTATGCTTTTATTCTTAGATCCTTCTTAAGGGTGGTAGCCCAACCAAGGCGTCATAAAGGCTATCTAGATATTCTAGTCTCGAGATATGGATGGCAATTATGCTCTAATACTTAGACCCTTCTTGGGGGTGGTGGCGCATTAGGAAGGCTATCTAGCTATCCTGGTCTCGAGATTTAGATGGAAAATATGCTCTTACACTTAGACTCTTCTTTGGGGTAGTAGCCCGACCAAAGCATCGGGAAGGCTATCTAGCTATCATGGTCTCGAGATCTGGATGGAAACTATACTTTTACACTTATAACCTTCTTACGGGTGGTAGCCTGACCAAGGCATCAAAAAGGAAATCTAGCTATCCTGGTCTCGAGATCTGGATGATAACTATGCTATTACACTCAAACCATTCTTTGGGGGTGGTAGCCCGACCAAGGCATCAGGAAGGCTATCCAACTATCCTAGTCTCGAGATCTTGATGAAAACTATGCTCTTACACTTAGACCCTTCTTGTGGTCGGTGGACCGACAAAGGCATCAGGAAGGCTAGCTAGCTATCCCGGGCTCGAGATCTGGATGACAATTATGTTCTTACACTCAAACTCTTCTTGATTGAGGTGGTAGCCCAACCAAGACTAAGGAAAGGCTATCTAGCAATCCTTGTCTCGAGATCTGGATGGCAACTACGCTCTTACACTGAGTCCTTTCTTGGGGGTGGTAACCCAACCAAAGCATTAGAAAGGCTATCTAGCTATCCTGGTCTCGATATCTGAATAGTAACTATGCTCTTACACTTAGACCCTTCTTGGCAGGGGGTGGTGCCCATCCAAGCCATCACGGTAGCTATCTAGGTCTCATTGGTTCGTGACGATAATGGAAAATTTATTTGTGGAGAGTATAACCGGAGATGGAGAAAATAGCAGACGTTATTAATGTTCAAGATAGAGTACATTACTGTTTGAGAAACTTATTAAAACTTAAATAGAGGTAGTCTGCTAAAAAGTCCCCTGCCTAGGGATAGAACTATTGGGGTTTATGCCCTAAAGATGTAATTTGTAAATGGATTTATAAAATAAATAAAAGGAAAAATTCACTCCATTCTTGTTGTGTTGTTTATTTTTTAACTTATGCATATATTTAACATCCAGGATTGCCGGATGTATTCTCGAACTGTGTATATGAGTGTCATATACGATGATTACAGTAAGAGACGTGCAATATAAAGAGTCCATAGATAGAAAATAAAGTTGGGTACTTATTTGTGGTTAATCTATACTTGTGGTCTATTCCGTAATTTACGATTATTCTATCCTGAATCATTCATATGGAGATATGAGAATGAACGCACCTTGTATGATGTGATCATATAGGACTGGGCCATGATCTTATGAATCTCTCACCAAGATCCGTTTATCGTTGAGATTCATATATATCAACTAATGATGGCTATATATGGGTGATCTTAATCCTGAGTGTCTTATCGACTCCTTCAGGTTAAATCGTGGTCTTCGATATACAATGGGTGAGGTCAGATGCATTTCCTAATTAACATACTCCGTATGTTGGGATTGCGGTTTGGCTTATGGCTGGGAAGATTTGTACACAATAGGGGAATCCACTCCTACTTGTGAGAAGTAGAAAATAGTTCCCTTAAGGGTTGATTCAGGGTTTGGACAATATGAGCGCTCTCCTAATTCTGTGAGGAAATAGGATTTACTGTTCATTATAGAATCAACGGTACTTAAATGATATATGTAATTAGGGGAGGGAGGGGGGGAACGGACATTATGACCCAGCTCTAATTATGAACTACTGTGGAGGATCACACCATATGTAATAGCTATATCGATGGACACCGAGTTGTATCGGTCTGTGTAAAAGCGTCTACAGTTGAGAGACTGCAGCTTTGGGTTTTTAGTTGAATAACACCGGAGTTAATAATCAAGGAATATTTCTTAAAGAGTTTTATTAATGATTCCGAGGATTATTGGAGCTCAAAATATTATGGGTCCATGATGTCCCCTTGCTAGCCTGATCGATTTAGGTAACAAGGGTCACGATTAATTAATTGGATTGTCCAATTAATTGTGTTACAAAAGTGACACGTATATATATTCGGGAATTAATTGAATAATGGGATTATTTAAATAATGAATGTTAATAGTTAAATTAATTAAATAATTAGATTATTTAATTATATTGATAATTATGAATTATTAATTAACTATTAATTGGAGGGTATTAGTTGATATATGGATTTAGCTGAAGATAAATTAATAGAATTATTTTATTTTTACTAAATCATTTATCTAAGTATTTGAATTTAAGTTTAAATTCAAAATACTTATTATCACTTTTAATATATCAGATATATTTGAAAAGGGTAATTAAAAGATATATATCAATTAAAAACACAAGGGATTGCATTGGGTTCAAATTGGTGTGTGCACATGAAACATTAGTCGAAAGAAGAATTTGCATATGATGCAAATAATTGATATACACATATTCTTAATATATATATATATATATATATATATATATATATATATAACGCAAGGGGTTGAGTGGGCAAGAGAAAAAAAAAGGTTGATTTTTTTTTTACCTGATACATATGCAAAATAAAAGAAAAGAAAAAGTCAAAAGATGAAAAAAAAATATGAGAGGTGCGTGAAGCACAAAAGAAAAAAAAGATATAAATAATATATTTTTTTAGTGCTATGCAGTCGTGCACTGTTTATATATATTTAAGAACTAGAATTGTTCTAGTTAGTTTTCTCTTAGAAGAAAAAGTTTCTTCCATTCTCTCTATATCCTGCTTTCAAGTTCCTGAGATCGTGACGCGCCCACACGCAATTACCAGTCCTGGGAGATATTGAGGAAGATCGAGTGGTTCAGACAGGAGCATATCGTAAAGTGAAGGAGCCTCCAAACGTTGATATGATTTTCTTCTTTTGATTATAGCGATTTCAATTTCCTGTGTTTACATATTGTATGTATTAGTTTAGAAAAATAATTACAATCCCAAGTTCACTAGTCCCAAATACAGATTATGATCTATATTAAAAAAATTTAAACCTAGTTCCGCTGTGTAACCGGTGAATGGGGTTCCAACAACTCGTATCAGAGCTTATTTATTTTTTGGAACAAGAAATTGTTTTCGATGCTGCTGTTTGTATGAATGTGTAGGCACCGTCTTTATGATTGTATGAATGTTTATAATTAAATTTTTTAATTTAAACAAGGTTGATCGTAAATTTTCATGGTACTGTGGATTTAGGGTTTATGAGTTGTATAATTTGTATTTTATTTATTTATACTGTTATTGTATTGTAAATAAATATAATTGTAACGTGTAAACGAAGATTTGGAAACGCGGTACTGTTCACCGGGCACTGTTCATGTGGCACTGTTCATCGCACTGTTCATGTATGCTTTGTATTATATGATGATAAAAGCATGGTTATGCATACGTATGTCTTTTAGATTAGATATACCTACACAAATATATTTGATATGTCATACATGCATAATATCTTAATTTTTTATGTATGACCAATTATTGAATATAAATTAAATTGTGACTATATCAAAACCTTATAATTTGACCAATTGTCAATTTAGAGTTTTAATAGAAATCAAATATATTTTAATTTGACTAGATAAATAAATTCTTTTTATTTATCTGCTTATCAAATATAGTATTTGATACTTATCATTTTACCAACAATAATATGACTCTTGGAGACCCTCTCCAACTAGGATTTTTTTTTACTTTTAATTAAGTAATTAATTAAATAATTTCCATTTAATTAAATAATGAAATAAAATAAAAACAATACATAAGGCTATTTTGTAGGCCCCTGCTGCCGAAGCTATGTAAATATGGGCCAAATACTGTTTTTCCATTTTATTAAATCCATTGGACTTTTATGGATTTAATAAAAGGTCCAATGTGAACTAGACTCATTCTTACTAGAAGAAACAAGTCCTCATGCCTTACCACAATTCTAAATGGACCTATAAATTGGTCCGGTAGAATATATCAAGTGATCCATGCGAGTTCGTGTGGATTGGGGAACTTGGCGGGCTATCTAAATGTAATCTCCAATAGATATAACCTAATTACAGTCAACAAATGATTCACTTACGTCATATCTATTAATTTTGGTTCATTCCAATAATGGAATAAAATTGAACTCTTAAATAAAGATATAATAAGTTAATATTCCTCATTCATACCCTAGACAATCTTTATGGAGATAGTGTATTCTCTCGAAGAATACCAGTAATCGCCAATAGATCATAGACCGCATAAAGCTCTCCTAGTTACCATATTTACTCATATGACCACATTTTGAACTTGGATATTTTGACTTGTCCAGAAGCTATGTTTCAATAGACATTATCAAAAACTTAAAGTTAAGATTTAATATCAAATACCTCAAAACATCCATATGATGGTATTCTACTCTCATTCAATAAATGGAGCCACGATGTCCATATCTATAAATGACGCCCTCTATCGATTAACAAATGAATACCACCAAATTATCAAGGATAGACTATGCTATATAATCGTACTCATTGATTGCTCAAATGATAACACTTGCAACCATAAGTCCATCATATATCTCAGGATTGGGATCTCCGATTATATTCAAGTGAAAACTTTTATCCATCGACGGTTATGGATAAAGTATGTCACTGTGATCCTATTCAATGCACCTAGTGCACTAGATTCATTTGCCCAAAGACACCACACTTTGATGATTTTAGATTCATCATAACACATTTGATCCCACTTAAATGCTAGCAAAAGAATCTACAATTTTAACAAGTTAAAGGTACCCAACCTTTATCTTATGTTGTGAATATTTTTCAGGACTAACTAAGGAATTGTGTCTTCCTCATACATATCCAGTTGTATGAACAATTCTTATTTTTTCATAGTCTTTTGACCTTATGATTATTTACTTTTGACAATTATAGTAATTAAACTATAAATGCTATAAGATTTGTTAAACTAGAAATCACTTTATTGATATGAAGAGATTGTCAAATACATTATTACACTCTTACCATTGAGCATAATCCTAACATTTAACATTTCCAAAACGTCGTAGTTTCATCTATGGCTTATACATAAACCTCATATTCTTCCCCATTTCTTTTCAGAGCTCTCAAATACGGACATATGTGAGAGAAACCATTTTTCAAGAGAGAAAGAGAGTCCAAACACTCAACTTTACTCAACCAAACTCCATTTCATAATCATCTAGCATCATTCTTGCATCTTCCAAGCATGGAACTTCATCTTTTATTCAACTAGGTATTTTCTACATGCTCTAGAATTTCTTGTTTTATTCTTATGCCATGTTTACCTAGGAAAAGCATTTATTGTTCATGGAATGCATTTCTTTATGCTTAATTGCATTTATAACATGTTTGGGTTGTTGATTGTTGGTTGAGATTTTATGTTTATTGATAGCTAGGATTTATGACCATTTTGTCCATTCTAGCTAAATCTATTTGCATATGCAATTAGACAATTGATAATTAGGTTTTTGCATTTATTGCCATCCTTAAATTCCTAGATAAGCTTAAATGTGTTGACCTAGCATTTTTGCATATTTAACAATTCCATATATTCACTTAGGTTGCATATTCTCTCCATAGTTGTTAAGCTTTGTGACTAAATGTTTAGTACACAAGCTTGTTAGTCCAAGTTCACTATTATGGGCCCTTTAGGTAAAATGGAAGGGTTAGTAACTAGAAGGTATGACCGGAATCCACCTAGGTTGTAAACTTTCATTCAAGTAGTGGATTTTGTGGACCGTGTGTCTCTGAGTGGTTAGCCAGTGAGTTTTGCCCTGTTGGAGGGTTTCTCACATGAATCAAATACTTGTGTTTTTATTGTTTTATTTTTGATTGAATGCTTGATAACATGGGGTAGTTTCATGAATATTGATTAATCAAAATTGGTAATTGATTTGATTAAAAACTATTCACCCCCTATAGGTTATTAGACTTACACATTAAGGGGACTTTCAATCTTAATCTTGAGTGTCTTATCGACTCCTTCAAGTTAGATCGTGGTCCTTGATATACCATGAGTGAGGTCAGAGTTGCATTCCTGATCAATAAGCTTTGTATGTTGGGGTCGCGGTATGCCTTATGGCTGGCAATGTTTGTACACAATAGTGTAACCCACTTCTTCTTACGAGAAGTAGATGATAGTTCCCTTAAAAGGTTGAATCGGGGCTTGAATAATACGAGTTCTTTCATAATTCCTTAAGGAATGTAGGTGTTGATAGTCAAATTTGGCTAAGGACCAAAGGGAAAATTTCCACCCTTCAGCCTATATACAAGGGTCCGAATTCGGGCTTAAGTAACGAAATATCAAAGTTCCTGAGGTCGAGCCGCCACGCGATCCTACAAGAGCAAGGCGAGGCCGCCCATACCATCTGAACACCTTGCACGTATCCAGGTTTACCCGTTAAAGCCCGATGGAAACCCGTTAAGCCCCTGTACCAGAATTGAAGCCCAAAGCTAGGTCGACGTAGGAGGACCCGAGTTCCCTGAGATCAAGGAATCTCTTGACCTCCCCTAGAGCATGCTACCATCAATACTTTTACCAAGTGACTTTCAGGGTTCGGAACTTATCCCGTAATGATCTCCTACTTCATCGAGGTATAATCTCAACCTGTCCAAGCAGGCAAAGAGGAAGCCTGTCATCACCAAAAAGCACCAACACGGTTAGTTCAAGTTCCAAAGAAGGCCCGAAATTATCGATAAAAATATCGATACTAAAACACACCTCATTTGATAGCCTCTATGAAACACCTCGCTAGGGTAACACACGGTATCACAACTACACTCCAACATGCATTAAACCATTACACGCGTGCAGGTAAAGTCATTGAAACCAAAGAGGAAACAAAATTATCTCCCTTAAAGATATGTTCAAATCAGTTATTTAGTTAATGTCAAGCATATTTAAACGTAATATCCCGCCTAATAAGGGAGGATTTGATTCACTGAATGAAGGCGATAGAATAAAAAGCTAAACCTAAAATCTACAGTTTAATTATGCCTGAGCATGCACGAAAGAAGACACATTTTTGATATGCACAAATCGAGATTGAAATTCACCACTAGAAAATGAAGCTTCATTGTCGCCTAAGTTATGCTGACAGAACACGGCCACCGCTCAGAAACTTAGTCCACTTATCAACATGCTCGGGATTGCCACCTCCAGTCCACTCGGAAAGAGAGATTGAAATTGAGTTATAAACTTACTTTGTAATCAACTAATAGAAGTCAATTAAACAATACCTTTTCATCATATATCTCTTTTGTAGTGTTTTGTTATCATCTATCACGCTCCATTTTAAACACTTGATTTTGGCACCAAGGGTACCTACCCCGACCGTGACCTCCGAGGTAGCAGTCTTGAGGGTGTTAACTGATATTACTCACCCCGAGAGAATTTTCGACTAACACTTTTCGGTGTCATATGTGGGAAACGAACCCACACCCTTTTAAAATCACGCGTTTGAGTTTCTTTTACAGATACAATATGAGATGAAGCTTCAATCTTCCCAGGGGCGTCCTGAGGCGTTAGGGCACCATTCTACGGCCTCCACCCGTATGGCCTCGAGGAAAGGAAAGAAATCAAAGCACCCCGGTCCAGCTCCGGTACCGGTTAGCACCGCTCAAGCCCAAGCTCCCCCGACAGTAAACAAGGCCATTCTAGATCAGCAGGCTACAGCTTTTGTGGAAAGAGCCCGCTTAAGAACTTATTGTATAGGCAATCACCTCTCAACTAGTATGACCTAGCACCCGAGAGGGCCCCAACCAGTAAGCGATTAGGATAGTTGCTTTCAATTGATTGGGGCACTACCACTGGTACTAGTTGGCGGTATTACCTCAATCTAGGATCGGTTAGGGCCATTACATCATGATCCACAGGGACCGACTGGATACCAAACCCTACAGATGAAGTCAGCCATCGATGTACCTCCAAGGAGGCACAACCTCCCGATGCAACCAACAGATGTTGGAGTGGTGCCTCGGGCCAATACATAGGGTAGTAGAAGAAGTAACCAAGGAAACCCCCCCTCAAGAGGACAACTAGGGTGAAGATCCAATGTCATCTAATGGATCAGACAGTAAGAGCTTAAAGGTCGAGTCTAGGAAAGTTGGAATTAGGCAACTTTAAGATCACATAGCCCGGATGTACAATAAAATCCAGGAGCTTAGAAAGGGAAAGTGCAAGGAGGGCCGAAAGGATCCCTTAGGCAATGCCCCTTTCTCCCAAAAGATCGGGGAAGCAAAGCTCTTTTCAAAATTTAAAATGTTGGCCGACAATTTAACTAGCACCGAAAATCCTCTAAGAAAACCTAGAGAGCTACGTACAGCAAATGGAGGTCCAGAATATGACCCGGATGGCAATGTGCATGATGTTCCTGACCACATTAACCGATTATGCCAAAACATACTTCATAAAGCTACCCCATGGCAGCGTAGACAGCTTCACCAAACTCTCTAGAGATTTTTGCTCAAAGTTCCAAGGAGTCAAACCATTACCCAAGGATCCAATCCACCTCCAGTATGTGATCCATGAGCGAGGGGAAACTCTCTGGTCCTATATGGAGAGGTTCCACAATAAAGTCATCCAGATGGGAGTCTTCACCGAAAATAAGACCTTGGTGAACTTCTGTAGGAACCTATGGGCAGGTAAGCTTTTCCAGGTAAGCTTTTCCGATCATTTGCTAAGCGCCCTCCAGAAACCTATCAGGAGCCTTATGATAGAGCCCTCGAGCAGATCGAGATCGATGAACATCTTAAATTTAAAATCAAACACGATGACATGAAGGCCGCCAAGCGCCAGAAAAAGGAAGCGTCCAAAGATATGACAGCCCCGAAAGCATAGAACATACCTCCACAAAGATCTATATATCGTTCACCACCTTCCCAACCTTAGCGAGACCGGTATCTAGATAATCGATTCCCATATCGAGCTTTGCCAACTCCAAAAGTAGTAGCCCCCGTGACCCAGGATGAGAGAGGGTACATCGACTACACCTCTTTAGTTGTATCTTGTAAGATTATTTACCTGGCTATCCAAGATAAGAGTTTGCTCAGGAAACCAACTCAATGAAAGCACCAGCAGATGCGAGGAACCGATACAAGTACTGCAATTTCCACTAGGATATTGGTCACAATACATCAGAGTGCTACAACTTGCGCAACCAGATTAAAGCTCTAGTAAGGGGTGGTTGCTTGGTAAGCTTCCTGCAACAGGTGAGGGACAATATCCAGACCGGAAAGGAAGTACAAGCAGAGATCCGGGACCACACCGAGAAGGGAAATAGAGAACATAAGGACTAGATGCAACAAATCCAAGTCATACATACTGTTAGTAGAGGACCCACCCTGGCTAGCACCTCCAACAACCCTAGAAAGAAAAACGCATAGAAGATTCCCAGGGTTGAAGTGGGGCATGGTGTATTCAAAGTATGTCAGGGTATGGTGGAGACTTCCCAGTCAGCACATATTGTTTTCACCAAAGCAGATTTGTATAATACCGTGTAGCCACAAGACGACCCCATGGTGATAACAGTGTAGATCGCCAACTGTCTGGTCCACCACATACTGATCGACACCGATTGCAGCGTAAACATCCTGTTTAAGGACACCCTAGAAAAGCTCAACTTGAAATAGTGATGCTACAACAGTTGTACCACCCCTCTATATGGCTTCATAGGGACTCCATTATACTAGTAGGATCAAATATTCTACCACTAGTCATTGGCTGTTCTCCCCTATAGCAGAACATTTTGACGGTTTCGTTATGATTGACACCCCGTTGGACTACAATGTCATTTTGGGAAGGGCCTTCCTATCAACACTCAAAGGGGTTTTATCCATTTACCACAACATCCTAAAGTTTCTAGTGGCGAAAAAGGTAGGAGAGGTGCGAGGGTAACAACAAGTTACCCCGTAATTGCCATGCAGTGTCAGCCAATCCCGTTGCATCGATAAAGCAGTTCATACAGGTTGCAATAATCTAAGGAGATAGAACTCCAGAAATGGAAGACCTATTTATCATCGACTGAATGATTTCCACATTTAGACTGAGGACTCTTTAGCAGACTATCCCCATTTTGGAACCAACTATTAATAGCCAAATTCGGCTAAGGACCAAAGGTAAATTTTTCACTCTCCGAGTAAGGGTCCAAATCCAGGCTTACACAATAAGGTACCAAGGTTCCCGGGGTCGAGCTACCATACAACCCCGCAGAAGCGAGACGAGGTCTCGTACACCCTAGGAACACTTCACAAGTATTCATGGTCACCGGGGTGAAGCTCGATGTGATCAAATCGAGCTCTTTACATCGAAAGAAGAGCCCGAAGTAAGATTGACATGGGAAGACCTAAACCCCCGAGGTCGAGATATCACGTGACCTCCCTAGGAGCGTGCTACCATCTCCACTAGTACAAAGAGACGTTCAGGGCGTCGAGTTCTTCCTACAATGTTTTTCTATTTTCCTAAGGGACCGGGAAAGGTCAGAATAAACTTTTGATGTCAAGACAGGTATAGAGAAGTACCTCGCTCTTCTAGGTAGTGAGAGCCATAGTTGATGACCTTTATGAGGCATCTCACCAGGGCATCGTTCATGATCACATTTACACTCCAATGTGTATTAAATCACTACACGCATGCAGAGTTATTGAGTTCATAGAGGGAACAAACTTATCTCCATCCAAGATATTCTCGAATTCGTTATCGAGCCAAAGTCAATGACATTTAAACAAAATATCCCGCCCGGTAAGGGAGGATTTGATTTAGAGATTCATGGCGGTAGAATCATGAGTTTAAGCTAATTGGACCATGTATAAATATGTCGGGAATAGCACATAGAAGAGGACGGAAAATATCAAGACCTAAGTTCACCGGTACTTAACAGAGTTTCATCCTTGCTTAAAATCTAATCGTAGAACACGGCCACCATTTTTGTCCACTGATCGACAGGCATGAAAAACTTGGTGAACCATTTTTGTCCACAAGTTTCATCTTTTCCCAAACCCATCATACCTCGAGAGATTGAGAGTTTTAAGTGATTTTTGTAGGTTATACTTGAGTCGTTGACATTTATAAAACAATACCATTTCCTTTACCTATCCAATATAGAATTTGTCATCGCTATCGTACTATCTCCATTATTACACGTATAACTAGGTGCCTAAGGTACCACTCTGACCGCTGCCTTCGAGGTAGTTGTCCTGAAAGTAATAGTTGAAACTCCTCACCATGGGTGAATTTTCGGCTAACACTTTTTGGCATCATCTGTGGGAACACCCACACCCGATCTATACAAGGTTTACGTGATTGTTGTTTTACAGGAACTATAAAGCTTCAATCTTCCTAGACACAACCCGAGGCTTCGGAGTAATAATCTGTCGCGTCAAGCCAAAATGTTTTGAATAATGGTATGAAGTACAGGTAACATAAACATGCTCCAATACAACCAACCAATGCACGAGCTTCAAGCCCCTAGGTGATAAGATAGGCCATGCTCGATCAATAGGCAGCAGCTTCCATGAAGAAACAAGTAGACCTAGAGCCTAATAACTCAGTCGGCAAGTCCTAATATTTAAGAGGAAACAAGAAGACCTGGAGCCCGACAATCTTCTTTTGACCAGTTTGGATCTCCCCCATCGGTACAAACCGGTAATAGAATAGGACTTCAACCCTCAATATGGGACAGGTTAGGGCTATGCCCCCAGTTTCTTGCAAGCCATCCTGTTACCAACCCAGGCAGGTCAAATCTGCACCAGATGTCCCACCAAGAGAATAACATATTTCCTCTTGCTCGACTTTATTTAGGAGAGATACTCGGAGAGGTGCGGGAAGTAGCCAGTGACACGCTCTGGTAGATTCCCCTCGTGGGAAGGAGGAGTCCCTTTGTGGAAAGAACAAGATTGACATATCTAGCTCATCCAAAGGATCAGATAGTGAAGGATCTGAGGTCGATTCCAAAAATCATGGGAGCAAGTGCCTGAGGGACCAGTTGGCAAAGCTACAGAAAGAGATCCAATAAACGAAGAATGGGAAATACAAGAAAGCTAAGAAGAACCTCTTAAGTGGATGAATGCCCCATTTCTAAGAAGGATCAGGGAAGCCGAGCTCCCGTCAAAATTCAAAATGCCGACAGACAAGTTCTCTGGCACAGAAGACCCTCTAAGCCACTTGGAGAATTTTTTCTAGCAGATAGAGGTCCAGAACATAACCAGGGCTACCATGTGCAGGATGTTCCCTATGACAATGACTAATTACGTAAAGACTTAGTTCAAAAAGCTGCACACTGGTAGTGTGAATTCTTGCACAAAGTTATCAACCGACTTTAGCTCGCAGTTTCAGGTTGTCAAACCACGACCGAAGGATCCCAAACACCATTAATATGTGATCCAGGAGTGAGGAAAAAACTCTATGATCTTATGTGGAGTGTTTCTATAAGGAAGCCATCCAGATAGGGGTCTTCACCGAGAAGAAAACCCTTACCAATTTTTATCAGAACCACTGGGCGGGTAAGCTTTTTCGATCTTTCGCCAACCATCCTCGAATAACCTACCAGAAAGCCCACGATCGCGGTCTTGAGCAGGTTGAGATTGAATAATAGCTCAAGATTTAAATCATGCATGATAATATGAGAATGGTGAAGTGTCAGAAGAAAGAGGTGCCTAGATTTGCACCGGCTCAGAAAATACAGACCAAGCCTCCTAATAGGTCGACGTACCGCTTCCCTCCTTCCTAACCTCGGCATGAGAGATACCCTGTAAGGAAAATTTCCTCTATGAGCTTCGCCTCCTCAAAGGGTCATCAGCTCGATAACCTGAGATGAAAAAGGGTAAGAAACAATATGCTCCCTCAAATGCATCCAGCGAGACGATATACCTCACCATCAAGGACAAGAGGCTGCTTCGGAAGTCGGCACCCATAAAAGCTCCGACGGACATGAGGAACCAGTACAAGTACTGTGATTTTCATAGGGATGTAGGACACAACACGCCAGAATGATACAACCTACCGAATCAAATTGAGGATTTGGTAAGGGAAGGCTGCTTAGTAGAAATCTTACAACAGGTCAGAGATAATATCCAGACCGGAAAGGGGGTAAAAGCTAATATCTGAGACCAAGTCAAGAAGAAAAAGCAAATACTCGGGATCATACATACTATCAGTGGAGGCCCACCCTGGTTGGTACCTCTAACAACTCTAGAAAGAACCATGCAAGGAAAATTCACCGCGTTGATAAAGGCCGGGGTGTCTTTAAGGTAGACTAGAGCTCAGTTGGCCCATTCTCAATTGGTCCAGATTATCTTCATTGAGGCAGATGTCTATAATACTGTATTTCCTCACGACGATCCCATGGTGATCACAGTACAGATTGTCGACTGCTTGGTCTACCGTGTGCTTGTCGACACAGGCAACAGCTTAGATATTCTCATTAAAGACACCCTAGAGAAACTCAACTTGAAGCAGTGGTGCTAGAAAAGCTGTACAACTCCGTTGTACGGCTTCACTGGGGACTCAATCATACCTATGGGGTCGAAGATCCTTTCGGTGATCGCACAAACCATACTCTTTCAACAGAACATCATGACGGATTTCATTATGGTTAATACTCCGGCAGCCTACAACGCCATACTAGGAAGGCCATCCCATTAGCCTTTTAGGGGGTCATGTCCATTTGCCACAATGTCCTAAAGTTTCCAGTTAGGAACAAGCTGGGCGAGGTGTGCAAAGACCAGCAAGCTGCTAGGAAACGCTATACAGTGTCTACCAACCCAACAGCACTAGCAAAACAGTTCACGTAAGTCATAACAATCCAAGATCAAGAAACACCCGGGATGAACCTGAAAGATACAGAGCGCACTGATCATCCACAGAATGATCTCCTAATAATGGATGAGGTAGAGCAAAATAGGGAATGGGCCAGTGGACGCCCAGTAGTTGAGTCAGAGGAAATACCAATCAAAGATGATGACCTTTCCAAGGTAGTCAAGGTTTGAGCTACCCTAGAACCAAGAATGAAGGAAAGTTTGACCAAGCTTCTTCAAGAATTTGACGACATCTTCGCTTGGAACAACGACGAGATGCTGAAGATCCCGATATCTTTTATAGCTCATTGTCTAGCAGTAGATCCTACCTTCAAACCCATCAAATAGAAGAGACGTCACTTTAACGTTGAGAGGAACACTACGGTTCAAGAAAAAGTTGACAAGCTAATCAAACTTGGTTTCATCAGAGAGACTCGGTACCCTGAGTGGATTACCAACATGGTCATGGTCACAAAGGCAAACGGGAAGCCACATATGTGCATCGACTACACTGACCTCAACCAAGCATTTCTGAAGGATAGCTTTCCTCTACTAAAGAGTGGCCAGCTAGAGGACTCCACGGTCGAAAACAGGCTCCTAAGCTTCATGGACCAATTTTTGGGGTACAATCACATCATGATGCACCCTGCCGATCAAGAGAAGACCTGCTTCATCACGAGTCAGGGTATGTATTGCTACATGGGGATGCCTTTTGGCCTCTAGAATGTAGGCACCACCTACTAGCAATTGGCCAACCGGCTATTAAAGCCGAAAATAAGAAAGACAATGGAAGTGTACATAAACGATATGATCATCAAATCCTATGAAGTAAAGGAACACCAGAACCACCTCAGTAAAACTTCCCAGATAGTGAGAGAAAACCAAAAGCGGGTGAACACTACCAAATGCACCTTTGGGGTGACTACGGGGAAGTTCTTAGGTATCATGGTGAACGAGAAAGGAATAGAGGCAAACCCGATAAAGATTTGAGCTATCTCGGATCTGGATTCCCCAACCACTCTCAAGCAAGTGCAAGTGTTAGTAGGGCATATAGCAGTGCTTAACCGATTCATTTTGTGCTCCACTGATGAATTTATCCCCTTCTTTATAGCTATCAAGTAGGGCAAGAACATGAAATGGGACCAAGATAGCAAGTGAGCCTTCCAAGACTTAGAGAATTACCTCGTCAACCCACCACTGCTAGTTAAGCCCATTCAGGGAGAGGAGTTACAGATCTACTTAGCCGTGTAAAAAATGGTTGTAAGTGGGGTCTTGGTCAAGGAGTGCTGGTATGGGATCCAACGATCTATCTACTAAGTCAGACATGCACTAACTAGGCACGAGAGGAACTACTTCTTCTTTGAGAAGCTCGTCTTCTCCCTGGTTACCTCGGTAAGGAAGCTTCACCCCTATTTTTTTGCCTATTAAGTGCCTGTGGCGATAGATTGACCTCTTTAACAATTGTTACAAAGGACAGACGTATCCGGATGGCTAGTCTTGTGGGCCTGGAGCTTACTCAGTTTGATCATAAAGACAAGTCTCAAACAACAATCATGGCTCAGGCCCTAGCAGACTTTGTGGTTGAATTATCAGCCCCTTAAGTTAAAAGACCCCAATGACATTGAATCCGGCTCCAGGAAAGCTTCAAGAGACCGACAATTGGCCAGAAGGCTGTAATGCCTAGATAATCTACACCGATTGAGCATCTGGACAAGTAGGAGAAGAAACCGACATAGACCTGACTGTTGGGATTATGCTCGATAGCAAGAGTTTAATAATATATTTGATAATATTTTCATATTAATAAAGTGATTTCTAGTTTAACAAATCTTATAGCATTTATAGTTTAATTATTATAATTGTCAAAAGTAAATAATCATAATGTCAAAAGACTATAAGAAAAGAATAATTGTTTATACATCTGGATATGTATAAGGTAGACACAATTCTTTAGTTAGTCTTGAATAATATTCTCAACTTAAGATAAATGTTGGGCTCCTTTATCTTATCAAAGTTGTAGATTCTTTTGCAAGTATTTGAGTGAGATCAAATGTATTATGATGAGTCTAAAATCATCAAAGTGTGGGGTCATTGGGCAAAAGAATCTAGTGCACTAGGTGCATTGAATAGAATCACAGTGAATCTATTTATCCACAACCGTCAGTGGATAAAATTTTTTACATGAAGACAATCGGAGATTCTATCTCAATCCAGAGAAATATGATGGACATGTAGGGAAAAAACGGGTTCAAAATGCAACGGAAGCGAGAGAAAAATAGAAAATAAGGGTTAGCATATATATAAAAAAAAATCTCTTTTAATAACAAGAATCTTAACTCTAGATTAATTGATGTATATAAAAAGTATCGTACCTTATTTTTCCGTGACGATTGAACTAGTGTCGAATTGAATCCTCAAGATCTTCTAATCCAATCACGAACGTGAATCACCTAGGAGTGTGGGCTCCCTTTCTTTAAATTGTATACCTAAGGATGGAAACAAACAAAATCTTCTTCTTTGTTAGTCACAATAATTCTCCAAGAGAAAAACCTAGAACGTTCGGTTACTTTTGAATTATCAATCAATTTGATTGAAACTCAAGTGAACCTTGATTCGATATTGTACACAAAACCCTTTTGCTATAAAGGATACTAATGTACTATCGAAAACAAAAACTTTCCCTCTTTTCTCTACGCTTGGCCGAATTCTTCACACAATGAGTTGGACGAAGTTTTTTTTTTATAACAAAAAAAAAAACAAATATAAAACAACTACTCACACCAAAATCTAAGACTTGGTCGAAATTTACAATAAGTATATATAGGAGACCAAATCCTCTCATAAGAAGGATTTACTTGGTGGTTAAGAATCCTTTCTAAAAAGAATTATATCCTACACCAAGACTCCTAATCCAACTCAATAGTGTATTTATAACCATATTAAAGATTTCCTAATTTGATTAGATAAATAATTCCTTTTATTTATCTACTTATCAAATATAGTCTTTAATATTAATAATACTACCAACAATAGTATAATATTAGGAGACCATCTCCCAATAGAAAAATATTTTGACTTTTAATTAAATAATTAATTAATCACCAAATTAATTAATTTCCATTTAATAAAATAATAAAATAATATAATATAATTAAGCTATTCTAAATAGCCCTGCCGCCCAACACACATGAATGGTTCAATATATTATTTTCATATTTTATTAAATCCATTTGACCTTTATAAAAAGTCCACATGTGAACTAGACCCATTCTTACAAAAAGAAACAAGTCCACCTACCTCAATACAATTCTAGATGTACCCCTCAATTGGTCCAGTAGAATATATCAAGTGATCCATACAAGTTCGTGTGGATTGGGGATCTTTGCGGGCTATCTAAATTTAAGCTCCAATAGACACAACCCAATCACAATCAACAAATGATTCACTTAGGTCCGATCTATTTAATTTTAGTTCATTCCACTAAAGAACTAAAATTGAACTCTTAAATAAAGATAGAATAAGTTGGTGTCACTCATTCGTACCCTAGACAACCTTATTGGAGAAAGTGTATCCTCGTGAAGAATACCAGTAATCGCCAAGAGCTCATAGACCGTCTATAGCTCTCCAAGTTACCATATTTACTTATATGACCACATTTTGAACTTGGATATTTTGACTTGTCCAGAAGCCATGTTTCAATAGACACTATTGAAAACTTAACGTTAAGATTTAATATCTAATACCTCAAAACATCCATAAGATGATATTCTACTCTAATTTAATAAATGGAGACACGATGTCCATATCTATAAATGAAGTCCTCTGTCGATTAACAAATGAAAACCACCAAACTATCGAGGATAAACTATGCTATATAATCGTACTCATTGATAGCTCAAATGATAACACTTGCAACCATAAGTCCATCATTTATCTCAAGATTGAGATAGACTCTCCGATTGTCTTCAAATGAAAAACTTTAATCTATTGACGGTTCTAGATAAAGTATTTCATTGTGATCCTATCCAATGCACCCAGTGCACTAGATTCTTTTGCCCAAAGACACCACACTTTGATGATTTTAGACTCATCATAACACATTTGATCCCATTCAAATGCTAGCAAAAGAATCTACAACTTTGACAAGATAAAGACGCCCAACCTTTTATCTTAAGTTGTGAATGTTATTCAAGACTAACTAAAGAATTGTTTCTACCTCATACATATCTAGATGTATGAAAAATTCTTCCTTTCTCATAGTCCTTTGTTTTTATGATTATTTACTTTTGACAATTATAATAATTATACTATAAATGCTATTAGATTTGTTAAACTAGAAATCACTTTATTAATATGAAAAGATTGTCAAATACAATATTATACTCTTGCTATCGAGCATAATCCTAACAATCTCCCACTTGCTCTATAGCAAATGTTTCATATCTCTCATCCCCATGTTCTCTAGATGCCCATTAAAACTCATTTATAGAGGAGCCTTTGTAAGGGGATCCGTTAGATTTTTTGCTGTCACGATCTTGGTAATCGTCGCGTCACCCTTATGCACAATTTCCCTTAGATGGAGATACTTTCTTTAAATGTGTTTCCCTCTCTTATGACTTCTTGGTTTTCTCAAATTAGCCACTACTCCACTATTATCAGATAATGATCTACTTATTCACTTCAGGAACCACTTCCAAGTCAATCTAGAGAATTGGCAGAGATAGACAGTCTCTTTAGCAGCCTCGCATTCGGCTACATATTCGGCTTCCATGGTGGAATCAGCAATACAAGATTGCTTGATACTCCTCCATATGGTGGCCCCTCATCCAATAGTAAACACAGTTCATAATATTGATCTCTGGGAGTCAGAATATGACTGAAAATCATAATTAGTATACCCAACGGGAATTAAATCCCCTTCACAGTATACAAGCATATAATCTCTCGTTCTCCTAAGATACTTGAAAATATGATTGACTGCTGTCCAGTGATCAGGATCAGGTTTCGATTGAAACCTGCTAACTATGCCCAAAACAAAACAAAAATCTTGTCTAGTATAGAGCATTGCATACATTAGACTTCCAACTAGCGATGCATATGGAACCATACTCATGAATTGCTCTTCATGCTCATTCTTAGGAACTTGTTCCTTAGAAAGTTCGATTCCATGTCTAAAAGGTAACATAACTTTCTTGAAATCTTGTATGGAAAACCTATACAAGATTTTATCTATGTATGAAGTTTAGGATAATACAATCGGTCTATTCTTTCTATCCCTTATGACTTGGATACCAAGAATATAACTGGCTTCTCCTAAGTCCTTTATATCAAAGTATTTTGCTAACCATTCTTTTATTGATGTCAATACACCTACATCGTTTCCGATGAGTAGTATATCATTAACGTAAAGAACTAGGAAAACCAACTTGTCACCTTTAATCATTTTGTATACACAAGGTTCATCAAGGTTTTGAATTAATCCAAAACTTTTCACTGCTTGATCGAACCTTATGTTCCAGGATCTTGATGCTTGCTTTAATCCATATATGGATCTTTACAACTTGCATACCCTTTTCTCTTGGCCCTTTTCAATAAATCCTTTTGGTTGCTTCATGTAGATGCTTTCGTCAAGACTTCCATTAAGGAAAGCTGTCTTGACTTCCATTTGCCAAATGTCTAGGTCTAGAGATGCCGCAATGGATAAGAGTATCCTAATGGATTTAAGCATGGCCACAAGAGAAAAGGTTTTTTCATAATCGATACCTTCCTTCTGTGTATAACCTTTAGCTACCAATCTAGCTTTAAAGGTTTCCACCTTTCCATCAATTCCTCTTTTCCTCTTGTATACCCACTTGCACCCGATGGGTTTTTATCCCTTTAGGCAAGTTTACATGAAACTAGACTTTGTTTCTGAACATATATTCAATTTCGGATTGCATTTCCTTTTTGCCATTGGCAACAATCAACAACTTCTATTGCTTCCTTGTACGTATAGGGATCATCATCATCCGAAAGATTCTCTATAGATTCTCCTATACCGATGAATCTCTCAGTTTGTCTAACAACCCTCCCACTACGGCGAGGTATGGTAGATTGTTGATCTTATGTTGGTACAAAACTTACAATTGGGCTTGGTTGCGAAACCTCTTATGGAATTGTATCTCCTAAAATTTCATTTAGGACAATTCTACTTTTAGGTACAAAATTATTCATATAGTCCTTTTCTAGAAATTTAGCATTTGTCGAAACAAATACTTTAAGATCTGAAGGACTATAAAAATAATATCCTTTTGTTTCTTTTGGATGCCCTACAAATATGCATGTTTCTGAACGGGACTCCATCTTTTTTGTCTTTCCTTTTAACATGTGCGCAGGACATCCAAATATCCTTAAGTGTTGTAAACTAGGCTTTCGCCAGGTCCAACCCTCATGCAGTGTTTTAGGAACCGACTTAGATGGTACATCATTTAGAATGTACATTGCAGTTTGTAAAGCATATCCCAAAAAAAAAAATAAGGGAGCATTGAATAACTAAACATAGACCTAACCATAACCAAAAGAGTTATATTTCTCCTTTCTACCACCCCATTTTGTTGAGGTCTGCCTGGTGCAAAAAACTGAGAAATTATTCCATTATCAATAAAATATTGTTGAAACTCACCAGATAGATATTCTCCACCATGATCGGACCTCAAGATTTTTATGCGTTTCTCAAACTAATTTTCTACTTCAGCATTAAATGCTTTGAACATATCAAAAGCATCCGACTTATGTCTCATGAGATACACATAGGTAAATCTTGAGTGATCATCCATGAAAGTGATGAAGTACTCATATCCACCACTAGCTTGAATGCTCATAGGTCCACACACATCAGTGTGTATCAATCCTAAACCATCGATGGCTCTTGCACCTTTGGTCGTAAATGACCTTTTGGTCATTTTACCTTCCAAACAAGATTCACAAGTTGGTAGATCATCAACCTTTAAGTCACTTAGAGGTCCGTCACTTACCAATCTTTTAATCTTATTAAGGTTAATATGACCTAAGCACAAATGCCATAGGTAGGTTTCATATTTTGATAATTTTACTCTTTTATGATTAGGTTCCATTGATTCCGTGTCTAACAAGTGAGAGATATTTCCATGCAAATAGAATAAACCGTTTTCCAATGTACCTTTGCAAACAAATTTGTTATTCTTGCTAATAATAAAACCTTTATTAAAAGTAACCGAATATCCAAATTTATTTAGACAAGAGACCGAAATTAAATTCCTCTTGAGTTGTGGTACATAATAAATGTTTATTAAAACTAAATGCCTATAAGAATCAAAATTGATTCTAATATCTCCCACTACACTAGTAGACACCAATGCTCCATTGCCTAAAAGCAAGTTGAATTCATTCTTATTCAATCTATTCCTTTGACCCTTTTCATAACAAAAGAAACACTTTCCTTTGATCTTGGTTACTTTCTTGGTCTTCTTCTAAGAAGGCTCAAGTTGCTTTTTCTTCTGTTGTCTCTTGATCTTCTTACGGGTCTTTAACATTAGCAACTTACCAAGCATATGAATCTCTTGACCCTTGCCTTTCACAAGGATTTTTTCCGTGCATTGAACATCTTGCATCAGGCCTTGCAAGATGTATTTCTTATTATTCAAGGTGTAGTCCAACTTGTATTGATCAAAGGAATCCGATAGTGAGTTGACAATCATGTCAATTTTGGTCTCACCATCTATCTTAGCACCATTCAGTTCAGCAATGTTGATATGTGCTATGACTTTTATCATGTGATTTTTTACACCCTGTCCAGGTTTCGTCCTAAGATTCATAAAAGCAATCACTGCCTCTTTCACTTAGTCATCCTATACCTTATAGAAAACATCTCCTCTAGAGACATCATTATATCGGCAGCAGTCTCTATTCCTTCATGTTGCTGTAGCAACACGTCGGAGATGATGGCCATAATGTAGCATACATTTTTGCCATCTCATCTGAAGACTTCCACTACTGATAGTCAACTTTTTGCTTCCTGAGTTAGATTCATTAGTGTGGTGGTTAAGGAATATATAGAATGAACTTATACTTTTCAGCTTGCAACAACAACCCAATATTCCTTTTCTATGTGACATAATTATCATCAGTTAAAGTATTATCTTTTAGGATATTGATTAGGGATGGGGTAATGATTTCTTTTTAATAACAAAAATATATAAGTAAACAATCATGATATATCACTTTTGAATATTTATCTTGAATTAAATAAAATAATTCAATCATAAAAAATCAACGGTGATCCAACACCCATAAATGTCATGCCTCTTTTAGGAGTACGCACCATTTACTAGTTGGACTAGGTCCCACCTAATTGTTAACATAACAACCAACCTTTTTTTATTTTAGCCTTGCAATTTTATTAACAAGAACTCTTGGGATGATATTAATAAAATTACATTAAGTGTGTTACCAAGTTATCGACCTTCAATATAATCCCTCATGAATATCCCTCCTTTGAGAGTTGATATCGTTTGAGCTAATTGTCTAGTCTATTCTTGTAAGGAAGTATCTTGCTAAATTCCATTCATGAATACCTCTTTGGAGGTTATTCACGAAACATAAAACTCAACTAAACTTGGAGGCCATAGGTGTTCCAAAACATCTTCTTCCACTCAATTGTTTAAGGCGTGTGATCGAATTCCAAAGAATGATTTACCAAGTTATCTAGATGCCAATTTAGATACTTAAACCATTCAATGCAAGTTCATAACAAAAGAGATATATAAGTGGCACTCCTATTCTATATGACATGTTATCAAACAATGACAAGCATTGCAATATTTACAAAAATATAAATAGCTACAATTTTGGTCCATCCTAGAAAAACAAGTAAATTACATATCTCTTGGAATACAAGAACCCCTTTCTTGGCGAAAAAGTCTTCACATGACCTTCGTCGTTCGGACTCCCTTGGCTACCTCCCATGGGCGTACGCACCCTTCACCCTTACCCATGGGCCTGCGTATGCCACAAGCCCATAAAGAGCTGCCATGCGCAGCCCATTGCTACGAAAGGGATGCTGTGCGCAGCTTATGCCACAACAAACGTGGTTGCACACTCTTCACACGCTCGTTCATTGGTACGGCTCACACGGTCCCATACTTGTTTCGGCTGCTACCAATTCTTCAAACCTTCGAGTCTTCGATACTTGAATGTATTACAGAAGAATTATAAATAAAAAAATACTGCAGTTTTTTTTATTATTATTACAATAGTGCAATTTTTTTATTACAACAACAAAATAAAAAAAAACCTTAGCAACTACCAAGGGCGATCATAGACCACCCTTCTTGTTACAATCCTAAAACAAAATACATTGAAATTCCAGGACCAAAATTGAGCAATAACAAACCACATATAAAACATATATATATCCATACATTCCAATTTAAATATATATGCGAATACATAGTGTGCCATCTATTTCTAAAACAAGCATATATACAAAAAAAAGATTCACGAACACATACATCAATTAATCAAGGGTACAACCAGACTCTGATACCAATTGTAGGGAAAAAACGGGTTCAAAACGCAATGGAAGCGTGAGAAAAATAGAAATTTAGGGTTTGCGTATATAAAAAAAAATCGCTTTTAATAACAAGAATCTTAACCCTAGATTAATTGATGTATACAAAAAGTATCGTACCTTTTTTTTCCCGTGGCGATTGAACTAGTGTCGAATTGAATCTGCAAGATCTTCCAATCCAATCACGAACGTGAATCACCTAGGAGTGTGGGCTCCCTTTCTTTAAATTGTATACCTGAGGATGGAAACAAACAAAATCTTATTCTTTGTTAGTCATAATAATCCTCTAAGAGAAAAACCAAGAACGTACGGTCACTTTTGAATTATCAATCAATTTGATTGAAACTCGCGTGAACCTTGATCCGATGCTGTACACAAAACCCTTTTGATGTAAAGGATACTAGTGTACTATCAAAAACAAAAACGTTCCCTCTTTTCTTTATGCTTGGCCGAATTCTTCACACAATCTGTTGGACGAAGTTTTATTTTTTATATAACAGTAAAAAAACAATTAAAAAACAACAGCTCACACCAAAAACTAAGGCTTAGTCGAAATTTACAAGTAGTATATACAGGAGACCAAATCCTCTCCTAAGAAGGATTTACTTGGTGTTTAATAATCCTTTCCTTAGGTAGATTTACTTGGTGGTTAAGAATCATTTTCTAAAAAGAATTCTATCCTACACCGAGACTCATAATCCAACTCAATAGTGTATTTGTAACCATATTAAAGATTTTCTAATTTGATTAGATAAATAATTCCTTTTATTTATCTACTTATCAAATATAGTCTTTGCCAACAATAGTATAATATTAGGAGGCCATCTCCTAATAGAAATTTTTTTTGACTTTTAATTAAATAATTAATTAATCACCAAATTAATTAATTTCCATTTAATTAAATAATAAAATAATATAATATAATTAAGCTATTCAAAATAGTCTTGCCGCCCAACACATGTATATGGCCCAATATATTATTTTCTTATTTTATTAAATCCATTTGACCTTTATAAAAAGTCCACATGTGAACTAGACCCATTCTTAAAAAAAGAAACAAGTCCACATATCTCAATACAATTCTAGATGGACCCCTAAATTGGTCCGGTAGAATATATCAAGTGATCCATACAAGTTCGTGTGGATTGGGGATCTTGGCGGGCTATCTAAATTTAAGCTCCAATAGACACAACCCAATCATAATCAACAAATGATTCACTTAGGTCCGATTTGTTTAATTTTAGTTCATTCTACTAAAGAACTAAAGTTGAACTCTTAAATAAAGATAGAATAAGTTGATGTTACTCATTCGTACCCTAGACAACCTTATTGGAGAAAGTGTATCCTCGTGAAGAATAACAATAATTGCCAAGAGCTCATAGACCGTCTATAGCTATCCAAGTTACCATATTTACTCATATGACCACATTTTGAACTTGGATATTTTGACTTGTCCAGAAGCCATGTTTCAATAAATACTATTGAAAACTTAACGTTAAGATTTAATATCCAATACCTTAAAACATCCATAAGATGATATTCTACTCTCATTTAATAAATAGAGCCACGATGTCCATATCTATAAATGAAGTCCTCTGTCGATTAACAAATTAATACCACCAAACTATCAAGGATAGACTATGCAATATAATCATACTCATTGATAGCTCAAATGATAACAATTGCAACCATAAGTCCATCATTTATCTCAGGATTGAGATAGACTATCCGATTGTCTTCAACTGAAACAATTTTATTTATTGACGGTTCTAGATAAAATATTTCATTGTGATCCTATTCAATGCACCCAGTGCACTAGATTTTTTTGCCCAAAAACACCACACTTTGATGATTTTAGACTCATCATAACACATTTGATCCCACTCAAATGCTAGCAAAAGAATCTACAACTTTGACAAGATAAAGGCACCCAACCTTTTATCTTAAGTTGTGAATATTATTGAAGACTAACTAAAGAATTGTGTCTCCCTCATACATATCTAGATTTATGAACAATTCTTCATTTCTCATAGTCTTTTGACCTTATGATTATTTACTTTTGAAAATTATAATAATTAAACTATAAATGCTATAAGATTTGTCTAACTAGAAATCACTTTATTAATATGAAAAGATTGTCAAATACAATATTATACTCTTGTTATCGAGTATAGTTCTAAAAGGACATATGGTTGCAAGTGTTGTCCTTTGAGCTGTCAATGGGTACGATTATATAGCGTATTCTATCCTCGATAGTTTGGTGGTATTCGTTTGTTAATCGATATAGGACTTCATTTATTGATTTGGACGTCGTGGCTTCGTTTATTAAATGAGAGTATAATATCATCAAATGGATGTTTTGAGGTATTGGATATTAAATCTTAACGCCATGTTTCAATAGTGTCTATTGAAACATGACTTCTGGACAAGTCAAAATATCCAAGTTCAAAATATGGTCATATGAGTAAATATGGTAACTTGGAGAGCTATAGGCGGTCTATGAGCTCTTGGCAATTACTGATATTCTTCACGAGGATACACTTTCTCCAATAAGGTTGTCTAGGCTATGAATGAGTAACATCAACTTATTCTATCTTTATTTAAGAGTTCAATTTTAGTTTTTTAGTGTAATGAACTGAAATTAAATAGATCAGACCTAAGTGAATCATTTGTTGATTGTGATCGGGTTGTGTCTACTGAAGCTTAAATTTAGATACCCTGCCAAGATCCCCAATCCACACGAACTTGCATGGATCACTAGATATATTCTACCGGTCCAATTTAGGGGTCCATCTAGAATTGTAATGAGGAATGTGGACTTGTTTCTTTTTGTAAGAATGGGTCTAGTTTATATGTTGACATTTTATAAAGGTCAAATGGATTTAATAAAATAAGAAAGTAATATATTGGCCCATATATATGGTTTGGGCGGCAATGCTATTTAGAATAGCTTAATTATATTATATTATATTATTATTTAATTAAATGGAAATTAATTAATTTGTTGGTTAATTAATTATTTAATTAAAAGTCAAAATCTTTTCTTCTAATAGGAGAATGTCTCATAATATTATACTATTGTTGGTAGTATAATTAATATTAAAGATTATATTTGATAAGTAGATAAATAGAAGGAATTATTTATCTAGTCAAATTAGAAAATCTTTAATATGGTCACAATTACACTATTTGTGTTGGATTAGGAGTCTTGGTGTAGGAATGAATTCTTTTTGGAAAAGGATTCTTGGTTAATAAGTAAATCGACCTGAGGATAGGATTATTGCCCATCAAGTAAATCCTTTTTAGGAGAGGATTAAGTCTCATAAACTAAATGTAATTAAATTCGGACAACCCTAAATAGATTAGAGGAGGAATTTGGCCATTATATAAATGGCTTATATAATTCAACCAAAGAAAAGAAATTCTACTTGGAGAGAATTCAACCACCATAAGAATTTTGAGAGAAAATTTTGTTTTTGCTCAAGAAAAAAATCGATCAACTCTAAGAAATAGTGTGAAATTTGGCAAAGAAGAAAAGGTAGAAAGAACGTTTAGTTTTCGATAGTATACTAGTAGCCTTTACATTAAAAGTTTTTGTGTACGACATTGAATCAAGGTTCACGCGAGTTTCAATCAAATTGATTGATAATTCACAAGTAACCTAAGGTTCTTTTTTTTTTCTTGGAAGGATATTGTGACTAACAAAGAAAGAGATTTTGTTTGTTTCTATCCTCAGGTATACAAATTAAAAAAAGGGAGCCCACACTCTTAGGTGATTCACGTTCGTGATTGGATTGGAAGATCTAGTGGATTCAATTCGACTCTAGTTCAATTGTCACGAGAAAATACTACGATACTTTTAATAAACATCAATTAATCTAGGGTTAAGGTTCTTTCTATTAAAAGGGAATTGTTTTTAAATATACTAAACCCTAATTTTACGCTTCTGTTGTGCGTTTTTTCTTACACTGACTGACTTTAAAAGGATGAAATGTTGCCACTGTTTTAGATTTGATTTCAAAGCAACCATTAATGTGGTAGAGTACGATGATCTCCTGTAGGAATGAAGGCCATCATCGAGCTTGGGGCCATTACTTACATTTCAAGAGTGACTTGTTACTCATTGTTAACCAGGTTACATGGTTTTACCAAGCCAAGGGTAACAACATGGATGCCTATCTGAAACTGGTCCAACAACTTAGGGAAATGTTCAAGGGATTCAAGATTGAGCAAATACTTTGACAGTAAAATCATCGACGGACGTCTTAGCAAAGATAGCTCCAATTGGGGGTCAAGCCCTACCTAGGGGAATGCCCCTCCAGGTGATCTCTCAATCAAGCATAATAGCGGGCAAGGAAATCTGCCCCATTGATGAACTGCCATGTTGGATTGACCCAATTACTGCCTTGTTGGAACCCCATGCATGGGTAAAGCAGCGGAAGTAAGTTTTAATATTTTTATACACTGATCATAAACGATCTGGGACCAGTGAACTCGGGATCGTAATTATTTTCAGAACTCATATATACAATATTTATACAAAGGAATTGTAATCAATATAATCAGAAGAAAAAAAATCTAAGAACCTTATCAACGTTTGGAGGCTCCTTCACTTCTTTTAATGCTCCTTGTATGAACAATCTTACCAAAGTTTAGAGGCTCCTACACTTTAAGATATGCTCATGTCTAAAACACTCGATCTTCCTCGCTATGTCCCGGAGCTGATAACTGCGTGTGGGCGCAGCACAGTCTCAGGAACTTGAATGGAGGATGTTGAGAAAATAAAAACTAAGAAAAAACTCTTTGTTCTTTGTTTACTGTACAACACTTGCACTAGAATATCTCTCACGCACACAACTTTGCACCAATTTGTAAACCAATGTCTTTTGTTATGCGTTTATATCAAGTACCCGCAAAAGACAAAAAAAAAACACAGTTGCACCTTTTTTTTAGCAAAATGAATGAATGTGTTTTTTTTTTGTTGTCTTTTTGATGAAGTAAGTCATCAACGCATCCCACTTGCTTGCTTGCAACAAACAATATCATATATTGATGTGCGCTTATGCTTATATATATATATATATATATATATATATATATATATATATATATATATATTTATATATGTTGAATGTTTTTTTTTAATTGATTCACGCACATCATTGTTTGTATCCTATACAAACAATATGTGTGCCTTGGTTTTATCTTCTTTAAAATATTTAAAACATATATATATATATATATATATATATATATATATATATATTGATAAACTAATCAATTTAAATCTTTTAAGATATCTTATATCTTTAAAGATACTAATCAATTTGTTTTGAATTCAAAATCATTAAATTTAAAATTAAATATCTAATTTAATAGAAATAAAATAATCAAATTATCTTATCTTCAAAAAATAAATATCAATCAACACCCTCCAACTGATGATTAATTACACAATTAAACAATCTAATTATTTAATTAACATAATCATTTACATTCATTAATTAAATAATCTCATTATTCAATTAATTCCTAAAAAGATATGTGTCACTATCATAACACAATTAATTGGACAATCCAATCAATTAACCGTGACCCTTGTTACCTAAATCGATCGGGCTAGCAAGGGGACCTAATGGTCCTACAATATTTTGAGCTCCAATAATCCTTGGAATCATTAATTAAACTCTTTAATTAATATTCCTTGATTATTAACTCCGGTGTTATTCCACTAAAAATCCTAAGCTGCACTCTCTCAACTGCAAACGTTTTTACACAGATCGATACAACTCGATGTCCATCGATATAGCTATTACACATTGTATGATCCTCCATTGTAGTTCATAACTAGAGCTGGGTCATAATGTCCGTTACACCCCTCTGATTACATATATCCTTTAAGTACCGTTGATTCTCTAATGAACAATAAATCATATTTCCATACAGAACTAGGAGAGCGCTCATATTGTCCAAGCCACGAATCAACCCTTAAGGGAACTACCATCTACTTCTCACAAGAAGGAGTGGAATCCACTATTGTGTACAAACCTTCCCAGCCACAAGCCAAACCACAACCCCAACATACGGAGCATATTGATTGGGAATTGCATCCGACCTCACCCATGATATATCAAAGACCATGATCTAAGACACTCAGGATTAAGATCACCCATATATAGCCATCATTAGTTGATATATATGAATCTCATCGATTAACGGATCTTGGTGAGAGATTCATATAGATCATGACCCAGTCCTATATGATCACATCATACAAGGTGCTTCCATTCACATATCTCATATGAATGATTCAGGATAGAATCACCGTACATTACAGAGTGGACCACATTTTTGAATTAAGCACAAATAAAATACTCAGCTTTATTTGTTATCTATGGACTCTTTAGATTGCACATCTCTTACTATATCCATCCGTATATGACACTCATATACAAAGTTTGGGATTACATCCGGCAATCTTGGAGGTTAAATATAGGCACAAGTTATAAAATAAACAACACAACAAGAATGAATTGAACTTTTCTTTTTTTTTTTCATAAATCCATTTACAAATTACATCTTTTGGGCATAAACCCTAACATGCCTAGCTCTTGGAAGGAAAGCTTGCAGAAGATCCCAACCAAGCTCAGAAAATCAAAAGGATCTCAATCAAATATTTCCTGGTTGATGGGCACCTTTATAGGAGGGTAAAATCTCTTCCTTTGCTTCGATGTCTACATCCTAACAGTGCTAGTTGGACTTTGAAAGAGGTTCATTATAGGGAATGTGGAAACCATGTTGATGGGGAAGCACTGGCTTACATAGTGCTTCGCATGGGGTATTACTAACCAATAATTCACCAAAACACAAAAATGTTTACCTGATCTCACGAATCTTGCGAGAGGACCTCAAACCTGAACTACCTTCCTCCCAAACGGTTGTCCTCAATCTATTCACCTTACCCTTTAGCCATTTGGGTGGTCAAATTGATCGGTCCACTTCCCACCACTCCTGGACAAGCTAAACACGCTATAGTCGGTATCGACTATTTCACCAGGTTGGTTGAAGTATGACCTTTTTCCTAAATTTTTGAGGAGAATATGACTAAGTTTATGAAAACCAAAGTGGTCTGCAGGTTCTGCATCCTTCTCATCATAATCACCGACCTGGGCAAACAGTTTGACAATGCCCGATTTAGGAACTACTGTGAAGGTTTGGGTGTTGATCTCCAGTTTACGTCAGTAGTCGTCAACAAGACAATTAAGAAATTGTTGAAAAGGAAGCTACAACAGAAGAAGGGAAGATGGGTCGAGGAGCTCCCCGAGGTTCTATAGGCATATTAAACCACGAAGAGGACAACAATAAGAGAAACACCCTAATCTCTAGCTTTCATAGTCGAAACAGTCCTTCTCATCGAGCATAAGCTGACCTCATTCAGGGTACAACACTTTGAGCAAGAGAGCAATGATGTCAAGCTTTGAGCCAGTCTAGACATCCTGGAAGAGAATCAAGATCGAGTAGCTATGAAAGTGTAGCAGTTTATCAAAGCAATATTGTAAGATATGTTAACAGAAAGGTTAAAACTAGGAGCTTTAAGGAAGGAGACTTGGTTTTTAAGAAAGTAACACAGAATACCCGGGTAAGAACGAATGGGGTCATAGAACCCAACTGGGAGTGGCCATACTTGGTAAAAGTAGTGGTCCACAGTAAAGCTTACAAACTCGAAGTTATGGATAATCGACCCATCAACCATACCTGGAACACCGATCACTGGAGATGGTTCTACCATAGACATGGGACTTCTTAGCAGAATACCTCCATTTAGGTATCAATAATTTTCTAAACAGCAATGTACTCCATCTTGATCATCAATAAAGTCTGTTATTGATTTATCCATCTCTAGTTGCATTCTACAAAAATAAATTCATAACGATTGCCACGAACCGAGAAAGGCTAGATAGCTTCCTTGATGCCTTGGCCAACCACCACCCTCCCCCCTTCCCCAGCCAAGAAGGGTTTAAGTGTAAGAGCATTGCTACCATCTAGATCTCGAGACCAGGATAGCTAGATAGCATTCCCGATGCCTTGGTCGAGCTACCACCCCAATAAGGTTCTAAATGTAAGAGCATAGGTGTCATCCAGATCTCGAGACTAGGATAGCTATATAGCACTCATGATGCACTGGTCAAGCTACCACCTACAAGAAAGGTCTAAGTGTAAGAGAATAGTTGTCGTCAGACCTCAAGACCTAGTTGGCTTAGGGACTTTCTCGATGCCTTAGTTGGGCTACCACCCACCATGCGGGGATCAAAGCCTAAATACACAAAAGTCGACCAAGCCAAGATCTCTGTGGAAGGGTACCTCCAATCCCAATACAAGGTAACGAGATAACGAGGTACCCAAAAATCATAATATGAATTTCGCCTAAGTATCAGAGTGCTAGTACCTAGAACGACATCACCCCCGTCATCTGACAAGAAAAGATCCTTAAAAAATTCACTATGTACCACGATGAAAAATATCATTAACTACTTGTTCTCTATGTTTTCTTTTCAACTTTGTATGAACGTAATTATGGGAACCCATACCATGTAGAGGTATACAGGCAAGGTCGACAAATACCATGCAGAAGGACTACATACCAAGATTGACAATACATAAACTCCTACCAAGGCCTGAGAGCTAGAGTTTGTTATTCAGCCTGTTTGTCAACCTAGACTTAACAGATTTAAGATCATTAACTACCAAATTTAGTTAAGTCAGGACAACATAAAAGGTTACACCTAGATCGAGGCCAAATGTATAGCAAGGAGTATTCAACTAAAGTTAAAATTACCATGCGGTAATCATTTAGAATAAGCGTGGAGGAAATCAGAATAAATTTTCATTAATAATAAGGGAGCTTATCGCCTCGTAAGGCCACATGCATCAAAAAAGGAGTCAAACCCTTTAATTTCGGACAACATCTACAAGGAAAAACATAAAAGAATTGATAAAAAATTGGACATGAGTAAATTAGGGTACCCATTCTCTGATCGGGCAATCAAGACAGGTCATAAATAGACTATATCAAATTCTGGCGTCCTCCTGATTTCCTCCCTCTGCTCATCCTCCTTCCCCTTATTGATCTCTGTCTTATCTTTATTCCTTCTTATGGTTGCTCAGCCTGGTTGTCCTCTCCTCACACTCCTTCTTTCTAGAGTTGCCCGCCTATTTATTATCTAGCCTGATCCTCCTTAAAGACTTCATTAATCACGACCAAAACCTCTAGGAGAATAATTGTATCCTGAGAGGTTACAGTTACCCCTGTCTCAATCTGATCACCACCTGATTCTACTTTAGCAAGCTCTTTAAGGCAGTCTCTAGCCCCCTCTTGAATCTTAGGTAGACCCCTTTCCAAGTCTATGATAGCAGGAAGATCTTCCTCATGTTGGACATACTGAGCCCCCAAGCTTGTAAAGACAGGTTGATCCCCTTCAGACTGTATAGGCTGGACCCCGCTAAAAGACTCTCTCGGTCCCAAGATTGGAATAACTAAAGGATAGAGGGGAAAACCCACTTTAGGTACTTGTTTCCCTGCTCTAGCCACGTTTGAAGTGCTTGCTCCATCATCGACAGGAAGAGACATCACCTTGACCTTTCCCTTGATTTTCTCCCTGTTCCAGTCAACGTTGATGGACAGATCAAAGGAAAGGGGGAGCTTCCGCGGCTCGATAGGAAGTATAAAAATATCCATCACGAAAAAAGGCTTCCACCTCAGCCTGTAGCCTGGACACTTGAGCGTGCAATTTCTGGTTTTCAATATCCAGTATCTTAGCCTTCGCCTTCCAAGTGTCTCTCTATGTTGCCCGACAGTTGGACTTGAGGCTTTCTTGGTTGAAGGTCCGCTTTAGCCTTTAGTGGTCATAATAAAGCTGGGTCAGCTCCTTCTCATTCTTCTTTTGTCTAGTGGTCATCTCTTGTACCAAAGCCTGAGCTTTAGCAAGCAATCCCATGGAGTTCTCAGCTTCGACCTCAGCTTCTGCGATATGGTCACGGAGAAAAGCCTCTTGATGGCTCATAGCAACATTATATTTGAAAGCCTACAGGCAAAGTTCAAGTTAGTAAATAATCAAACTAGTTACCTTGATTACAAATGAAAGAAGATGGTTACCTTTGCGAAGAGAGCAGATCCTTGGTGAATAGGATGTCAGTGGGCGTTGAAGCCATCAGAGAAAGGATACCACCAGGACAAGATGCAATAAACTGGTCCACGACCTCATCTTGCATATCGGACCTTGGTTGATGTCGAAGGTGAGATAGGGGCAGGCGGAACCGCAGTTGGAGCGGATGGCCTCCCTTTTTCCAAGGTAGCTAAGGAAGTTTAACATATCAGGCTGGCAAGAGTGGGAGAACAGGTGCGAGCATGATGAACTTTTTAGATAGCATGAGCAATAACAAAAATTGTAAAAAAAGGTAGGGCATTAAAACCAGAGCATGTAGTAGAAGTAGGGTGAAAAAATTTAGGGCTCCATTTCTACAAGGAGAGGCAGCGGTAATACGCAGGTACGCATTCAACCTGTGAGGATCAAAAGGATCAGAGGTCGGGTACTGATGGTTCATATAATTTCGGGCCACGATGGCTTTCAAAATTGCTTCAGAATCAACCGGTAGTAAATCTCTATCCCTGGAAGGCTTGTCACTGAAGGCGGTAGGGACCTAAAACTCGTTCCTGCTAACAAAAATTGAGCTCCCCCAATCGCCTCTGGTTAGCACCCAATCCTCTTTCCAGGAAAAGTCTTTCTTGGAAGTGTCAGGTACGATGAACTTGAGTTTGTTTTTGGATTTGGCATAGAACTGACCTCTTGGGCAGTCGGATGAGCTGCCAATTTGGAAAACGTATGCCAGCTTCTTAGCTTTGAGCTCACGCTTGGTGGTAACTAGCTGACCTTGCTCGCTCTACATGACAAGAAAGCCGATTAGGTGCCTCCACAAGCTGGGGGTCATCTGGAAGGGAACTAGTTGAATGGCATTGAGAGACCGCTAAATGGAGGGTGAAGAGGAAGCCTGACCTCATTTTCTAGAGAGGCAATATGGATTGGGAGCACACCAGTAAGAGGAGAGAAGACATTGTAGTTCTTGGGAGGGACGGTGACAGAGATATTGTCAGGGATACCATATTTGGCTTTTAGGTGGTCAATTGATTCCAGTCTAACTAAAGAATCTAACTGAAGGGTGCCAACAACCGCGATATGGGCACCACCCGCTGCCATACCCCTAAATTTTTTATCTGAGTCCTTATCGACAGAGTCCAGAGGTTCGTCTGGTTTGTTCGAGAAGCTAGACCCTATTGATATGTTCTTACTCGAGGGATGACACTGTTGAGTTGGGGGGGAGTCCCCACTGCTAAAATATTTTCATGCCCGTTTCCCAAGAGCCAGGCTAGGGACATCGTTACCCTCTACCAAGAGATCAATGATGTCACTTGAGTTCGACATTATTTATTAATAGCCATTTCTGGCTAGGGTCCTAAGAAGAATTTTCCATTGCAGTTCTACCTGGTAGAAGCCCGAAACTTGGTCGACCAGGTAAAAAGGTCACCTACCTCGTAATACCAAAGTTCTCGAGGTTAAGGTACCTTACGACCTTCACAGGAACATTCCAACATCTTCACTTCTACCAGAGGGTCTTTTTGGATACCAGGTTTATCTTACCGGCCCTTCCAGTTCATCGAGATATGTTCTAGACCCATCCAAACATGGTTAAGACAAGTTCCTTAAAGTGCCCAGGATGGTTGAATCAAGCTCCCAGTAACACGATCGATACTGAAATGCACATGGCTATCTGAGATAGCAAGCACCCCATCAGGTAGCCTTCATGAGGTATCTTGCTAAATGACAAGCAGAACTGGTACCATGGTACCCTCTACCTGGTACTTTACCATGGTAACTCTTGTCTGGAACCTAGATACCACAACACCTGCCTGATACCTGAGTACCAGGATACCATTTTAACACCCATCCAGGGTACGTATCTTACCTGCCCAGTAATAAGAATGGTCAGGAAGGTACAAGCCTACCAGAATACATAGCTAGAACCATCGTTTCTCCTTTAACATTGAATAAGAGAAAGTTGACTTCTCCGGCCATTTACAATGCCATTAATGGAGAAAGTAAACTATAAATAATAATATAATCAACGCCATTAAGGGAAGATTATTAAACTCTTTAATGGCCACCATTAATGAGAGAATATTCAACTCCACATACGCCACCTTAATGAGAGAGTCCAAAGAGGTAAAAAACACCTTGCCTCCAAGATATCCTCAACAACCGATTATATAAGGTCAAATACAACAGAAAATCCCGCCTATCAAGAAAGGAAAGTCAATCCATTGATTTTTGACTTGCATGCCAAGAATGAAACCTAATTACACCATGTATAAATACTCTTGTAAAAATACATTTAAGTGGGGCATTCGATGCTTGATTCGACACCTAACTATAGATCTCATATTTAATGGAGAAATCGCCAAGCCAGAGAGAAGCCTCCAGACCTAGCTTAAATTCTCCTAACATCATCTTTGTGGTATCATCTCAATGACATGTATTGCCTCTCCCAAAAATATATTTGGATTAGTTAACACTCTGTTACTATTGTAATCTCTCCAAAACATATACGTTGTGCTACTTCACCATTTTTGTAAGCTCCTAGGAGCACCGCTTGATATATATACACAAGGAAGAGTCTTTCTTCTTCCTCTGGATACTGCCTTGGGGTGGGGTTTTCTAGCATATGATCTCTTGTGAAGCTTTTTCCCCTCAGGTCAGTCCACTTCCACCATAAACTTTACTTTCACCTATCTATCTTCTTTATTATGCATGCATGTATGTGTGTGAACTAGATTCCTACCCCGCTGGACCTAGCATTCTTATTCAAGTCACATATCTAGATAGGGAGAAACCATGGGGAGAAGCCACCCAGACCCACTTGAAGGGAGTCGAGGAACTTTCATGCACCCTCTCTTTGGGAAAGGACAAGGATCCAACACCGGAGTTAGATGAGCCTTTATCCTTACTTGTTATTTGAGTTTGGAAACTACAGAGGAGTACTGATCTTATCTTCTTGCTCGCCATTTAGATCAGGGAACTACAGGAATGAATCGAGTCCAGGACTGAGCTCCAGAACCTAGGTATCAGGACGAGGTTCTGACCTCGACCGAAAGTACCTAGAGGTAAACAATGGCTACCGGGAGGTCCAATCTTTCACGACCACATCTGTATCATCCTAGAGCATCAATCCTAACTCCTGGTTCACTATTTAAACCGAGGACACCTAAAGAGAAGACCAGATTTCAAGATCGTGTACTAGAACCGAGGACCAAGACCAGGACAAGGACAAGGACAAGGATAAGTACCAAGACCAAGGACTAGGGACCGAGATCAACCCTTTTGCACCAGTAGGGGAACCTCAAGCACTAGCAAAATAATCTAGTGCACTGGATGCATTGAATAGGATCACAATGAAATGTTTTATCTAGAACCGTCAATGGATAAAAAATTTCATTGTAAGACAATCGGAGAGTCTATCTCAATCCTAAGATAAATGATGGACTTATTGTTGCAAGTGTTATCATTTGAGTTATCAATGAGTACGATTATATAGCATAGTCTATCCTCGATAGTTTGGTTGTATTCGTTTGTTAATCGATAGAGGACTTCATTTATATATATGAACATCGTGGCTCCATTTGTTAAATGAGAGTAGAGTACCATCATATGGATGTTTTGAGGTATTAGATATTAAATCTTAACGTTAAGGTTTCAGTAGTGTCTATTGAAACATGGGTTCTGGACAAGTCAAAATATCCAAGTTAAAAATGTGGTCATATGAGTAAATATGGTAACTTAGGGAGCTATTGGCAGTCTATGAGCTCTTGGCGAGTACTGGTATTCTTCACGAAGATACACTTTCTGATGAGAATCAAGAAGCGTCACCAAAGAATCCATTGCATATTCCAGTTGGGCCAATTACATGAAAGCAATAGGATCAAAGAAGCATTTATTGATGGGCTGATTCTGAGTTGTTAAAGTCCAAATTCGGCTCACATGAAGACCAAGGCGTAATTAATGTCATCAAGACAATTAATTGGGCTGAATAAGGAAGACTTGGACATGTGGCACAAGCTAGGAGAAGAGTTAACTTTGGCTGATTTATTTTCTTTTAATTTTCAAAGAATAATAGTTGATTTGTTTCCCAAATTAAGGGGCTGATTTGTTTCCAGATTTAGCTTTCCAATTAGGAAGCAAGTCAATATTTGCTAGTTTAGTATTTATTTATTTCATAAATTTGTTTGCATTTATTTTCATGATTGTAAGGCAATTAATTGCCTAATATTTATTCCCTTTTAGGTTTTAGATATTTTTAGTATAAAAGGGACCAATTGATGTAATTTGAGAATAGATTTTGAATTGAAATAAATTTGAGAGAATTTTCTCTTTGGTTCTTCATAGAACTTGTGAACATATCAAGGTTCTACCTTGTGGCGTTCAAACCTTGACTTATCACTCACCTTCTTTCTTATTCTTGAGTGTGGCGTCTACAACTTTCTTGATACCGTTGGTTCTTACCTCCTTATAGGTAACGGGTCGCGGTTCGATAATATTCTTGTTTAAAAACTTGATTAGAAAACGATCCTTCGTTACCATATATTGGTTCCGGGTCTCACTGCTCTTGGTGAGGTTTATATCAATTGGTATTAGAGCTTAGGCTTCTAAATCAGGTTTAATCTATCCTTGTTCTTCTTCGTTTATTTTTTTTTTCTATTTGATCTAAAAAAAAATCAGATCAGTTACAAAAACAAAGTTTTATCAGATCCGTTACAAAAAAAAAGTTTTATCAGATTCGTTATAAAAAAAAGGTCCAAAAAAAAAAGATCCTGAAAAAAAATACATTTTTTATGTTGTGTAGTTGAACTTATTTCAATTTTTTTTTATTCCTTTTTTTGATTCCGTGTGTTGATATTAAAAAAAAAGGCAAGAGAGTGTGAGCTCATCAGATGGTAAAAGCCAAAAGAATTGAGTAAAACACGAGTGAGTGCCACAATATTTGAGAGTAAACACGTGAGGGAGTGTTGCGAGGCTTACTATTTTTTTTTTACAGGTTTCAAATTTGTCACGTGATAAAAGTAGAGACTTATCTGATGATGCACCAGAAACGATAGATCTCAAGTTTTTGTATAAAGCCATACAAAAAAACATGGACCGAATGGAGATTAAGATTGGTGAGGTGCATGATAGGATAGATAAGGTGGAGTCTAATTCACAAAGGGTGCAACCAATTAGGGTTCCTAATATGGAACGAAGAGAAAAAAACCCACCTAGGAATTACTATGAAGAAGATTATGGGATTGACCTAGAGGAGGATGATCGCATGTCTAATGTGGACGCAAACAGATTTCAACTTGGAATGGGAGGTAGAGGAGTTAGGAATAGGAATATAGGAGATAGGTATGGAGAGCTTTGGGTGGCAAGAAGGGCTCTTAGTGCTCAAGCCAAGGAAGATGATGAGGTACAACGTGACAATATTTTTCACACTCGCTGCCATGTTAATGATAAGGTATATAGCATGATTATTGATGGAGGGAGTTTTACTAATGTGGCTAGCACTAGTTTTGTGGAGCAACTGAATTTGGCCACTTTGAAGCACCCAAAACCTTATAAGCTACAATATGATAGTGGGGAAATCAAGGTGACTAAACAGGTGTTGGTGTCGTTTTCAATTGGAAAATACAAAGATGAAGTCCTTTGTGATGTGGTACCAATGAATGCGAGTCATATCCTTTTAGGGAGACCATGGCAATTTGATAGGCATGTGACGCATGATGAGTATACCAATAGATACTCCTTCGTACTTAAAAAAAAGTCAATCACTCTTGTACCTTTAACCCAAAACAAGTGTATGAAGATCAAGTTTTAAGAAAAGAGAGAGATGTCAAAAAAGAGAGTGAGAGTAAGAGTGAGAGTTCAAAAAAAAGAGAGATAAAAGAAAAAGAGTCCGAAATAGCAAAAAAGAAAAAAAAAAGATGAAAATGAAAAAGAGGCTGATGGGAAAAAAAAAAAGAAAACCAGTGAGTTTTTATACAAGAGAGAGTGAGATTAAAAAGGCTTTGTTTTCAAATCAACCAATGATTGCACTTTTGTACAAAGAGGCATGTTTTAGTACTAATGGAATTAACCCTTCATTGCCCAGTGTTGTTGCTTCTAATTTGCATGGCTTTGATGAAATGTCACAGGCTATCAACAAGATTATGGTGAAGATTCGAGGACGAATCCTTTTGAAGAGATGGGGAAATGATAAGAATCAAGAAGCATCACCAAAGGAACCATTGCATATTCCAATTGGGCCAATTAAAAGGAAGCAAGAGGATCAAAGAAGTATTAAATGATGGGCTGATTCCGAGTTGCTAAAGTCCAAATTCTGCCCACATGAAGACCAAATCCGGGCTGAACTTCGTGGACCTCTATAGAAAGCATCTAAAGTTAGATCGTCTATTATAATATGTTTTCGGAAAGCCCAAGACAAGCTCTATAGATGATATGAAGACTCTGTCCTCCAAAATAGATCACAAAAAGTCCAAATTTGGCCATCTATCTTATTGCGCGAAGACTTGAGTTGAGGAGTCCAAATTTCAAAATATTTCCTATATTTTGGGCGACGTATGGTTGGAGGAGAATTCAATTTCAGCATATTTCCAATTTCAGCATATTCCTTATTTTATTTATTTTCCCAAATAAAGAGTTGATTTGTTTTCCAAATAAATGGCTGATTTGTTTCCCAAATTCAGCTTTCCAAATAAGGAACAAATCAACTAGTTGCTAGTTTAGTATTTATTTATTTTTCTAAAGTTGTTTGTATTTATTTTCCTGATTGTAAGGCATTAATTGCCTAATATTTATTCACTTTTAGGTCTTAGATATTTTTAGTATAAAAGGGACCAATTGATGTAATTTGAGAATAGATTTTGTAATTGAAATAAATTGGAGAGAATTTTCTCTTTGGTTTTTCATAGAACTATGAACTTATCAAGGTTCTACCATGTGGCGTTCAAACCTTGACTTATCACTCACCTTCTTTCTTGTTCTTGAGTGTTGCATCTACAACCTTCTTGATATCGTTGGTTCTTACCTCCTTATAGGTAACGGGTCACGGTCCGATTTTGTTCTTGTTTAAAAACTTGATTAGAAAACGATCCATCGTTACCATATATTGGTTCCGGGTCTCACTGCTCTTGGTGAGGTTCATATCACTTTCTCCAATAAGGTTGTCTAGGGTATGAATGAGTAACATTAACTTATCCTATCTTTATTTAAGAGTTCCAGTTTAGTTCTTTAGTGGAATCAGTTGAAATTAAATAGATTGGACCTAAGTGAATCATTTGTTGATTGTGATCGGATTGTGTCTATTGAAGCTTAAATTTAAATAGCCCGCCAAGATCCCCAATCCGCACGAACTTGTACGGATCACTTGATATATTCTACCGGACCAATTTACGGGTCCATCTAGAGTTGTATTGAGGCATGTGGACTTGTTTCTTTTTATAAGAATGGGTCTAGTTCACATGTGGACGTTTTATAAAGGTAAAATGGATTTAATAAAATAAAAAAATAATATATTGGTCCATATATATGGTTTGGGCGGCAAGGCTATTTAGAATAGCTTAAATATTTTATTTTATTTAATTATTTAATTAAATGGAAATTAATTAATTTGTTGATTAATTAATTATTTAATTAAAAGTCAAAATCTTTTTCCTGATAGGAGATGGCCTCCTAAAATTAGATAAGGATTCTTAACTACCAGATAAATCCACCTAAGGAAAGGATTATTGTCAATCAAGTAAATCCTTCTTAAGAGAGGATTTATGATCCTATATATATATATATGTGTGTGTGTGTGTGTGTGTGTGTGTGTGTATGTTAATTTTGGCCAGCCTAAGGTAATTTCATAGAGATTTTCGGCCAGCCCTATTTTTCTAAGAGAAAAATTTGGCCATCATAGGAATTTTGAGGGAGAAAATCCGATTTTACTCTAGACAAAATTCAATCTACTCTAAGAAATAGTGTGTGATTTGGGAAAAAAGAAATAGGAAAGAAGAACGTTTAGTTTTCGATAGTACACTAGTAGCCCTTACATCAAAAGGTTTTGTGTAGAACATCGAATCAAGGTTCACGTGAGTTTCAATCAAATTGATTGATAATTCACAAGTGACCTAACGTTCTTTGTTTTCTTCTTGGAGGATTATTGTAACTAACAAAGAAGAAGATTTTGTTTGTTTCCATACTGAAGTTAACGATTAAAAGAAAGAGAGCCCACATTTCTAGGTGATTCACGTTCGTGATTGGATTAGAAGATCTTACGAAATCAATTCGTCACTTGTTCAATCGTCACAAGAAAAAGGTATGACACTTTTTTATATACATCAATTAATCTAGGGTTAAGGTTCATCTTAGTCAAAGGGAAATTTTTTATTTATACGCAAACCCTAACTTTTATTTTTCACACTTCCGTTGTGCAGATTTTCCCTACAGTTGGTATCAGATCCAGGTTGTACCCTTGATTAATTGATGTATATGTTTGTGAATCTTTTTCTTTTATTGTATATATGCTTGTTTTAGAAAGAGATGGCACTCTAGTTATTCACATATATATTTACATTGGAATGTATGGATATATATATATATATATATATATATATATATATATATGTTTTATATGTGGTTTGTTATTGCTCAATTTTGGTTCTAGAATTTCAATGTAATTTTGTTTTGGGGTTGTAACAAGAAGGGTGGTCTATCATCACCATAATTTCCTTCTAGGTAGTTGCTAAGTTTTTTTTTATTGTTGTAATAAAAAAAAACTGCAATATTTTTATTTTATAATTCTTCTGTAATACACTCAAGTATCAAAGACTCGAATGTATGAGGAATTAGGAGAAACCGGAACAAGTTTGTGACCGTACGAGCGGTAGCAACGAACGTACGTGTGAAGAGCACGCAACCACGTTTGTTGTGGCATGGGTTGTGCACGGTAGCCCTATGGAAGCCATGGGCTGCGTATGGCAGCCTTTTATGGGTTTGTGGCATACGCACACTCATGGGTAAGGGCCAAGGGTGTGCACGCCCATGGGAGGTAGCCGAGGGAGTCCAAACGACGAAGGTTGCATAAAGACTTGTTCGCCAAGAAAGGAATTTTTGTATTCCAAGACATATGTAATTTACTTACTTTTCTAGGATGGACCAAAATTGTAGCTATTTATATTTTTTGTAAATACTGCAATGTTTGTCATTGTTTGATAACATCATATAGAATAGGAGTTCCACTCATATATCTCTTTTGGTATGAACATGCATAGAATGATTTAGGTATCTAAATTTGCATCGGGATAACTAGGTAAATCATTCTTTGGAATTCGATCACTCGCCTTAAACAATTGAGTGAGAGAATGTGTTTTGGAACACCTACGGCCTCCAAGTTTAGTTAAACTTTATATTTTGTGTAATAACCTCCCAAGAGGTATTCATGAATGGAATTTAGCAAGATACTTCCTTACAAGGATAGGCTAGACAACTAGCCCAAACGATATCTACTCCCAAAGGAGGGATATTGATGAAGGATTATATTGAAGATCGATAACTTGGTAACACACTCAATGTCAAGTTATTAATATCCTCCCAAGAGTTCCTGTTAATAAAATCACAAGGCTAAAATTGAAAACGTTTGTTGTTATGTTAACAATTAGGTAGGATCTAGTCCAATTAGTAAATGTTGTGAACCCCCAAAGGAGGCATGATATTTATGGGTATTAGATCACCATTGAATTTTTACGATTGAATTATTTCATTTAATTCAAGATAAATATTCAAAAGTGCTTTATCATGACTATTTACTTATATAATTTTTGTTATTGTTCAGAAATCATGACTCAATCCCTAATCAACATCCTAAAAGACATTACTTTAACCGGTGATAATTATGTCACATGAAAAAGGAAAATTGGGCTTTTATTGCAATCCGAAATGCATAAGTTCGTTATGTGCATCCTAAACCACATACTCCTACTAATGAATCTACTCAGGAGCAAAGAGATGAGTATCAGCTGTTGGAGTCTTCTGATGTGATGGCTAAATGTTACATTATGGCCACCATCTCCGACGTGTTACAATAGTAACATGACGGAATGGATACTAATGTCGATATAATGATGTCTCTAGAGGAGATGTTTGCTATGAGGTCTATGATGACTAAGAGACCAAAATTGACATGATTGTCAACTCACAGTCAGATTCCTTTGATCAATTCAAGTTGGACTACACCTTGAATAATAAGGAATACACCTTGCAAGGCCTAATGCAAGATGTTCAAAGCGCGGAAAAAATCCTTGTGAAAGGCAAGGGTCAAGAGATTCATACATTAGGTAAAGTTGCTTCTGTTAAGACCCGTAAGAAGGTCAAGAAACAACATAAGAAAAAGCAACTAGGACCTACAAAGATGGAGACAAAGAAAGTAACCAAGATCAAAGAGAAGTGTTTCCTTTGTGGTGAAAATGGACATTGGAAAAGAAATTGTCCAAAGTTTCAAGACAAGAAGAAAAAGGTAATATTAATTATCTTGAAACATGTTTTTTGGTGGATTCTCTGGATTCTTGGATCATAGACTCTGGAGCCACTAATCATGTTTGTTTTTCCTTACAGGGGTTCAAGGAAAAAAGAAGGCTTAATGAGAACGAATTCAACTTGCATTTAGGCAATGGAGCGTTGGTGTCTGCTAGTTCAGTGGGAGATATTAGGATTAGTTTAGATTCTTATAGGAATTTAGATTTAATAGCCATTTATTATGTACCTCAATTCAAGAGGAATTTAATTTCAGTTTCTTGTTTAAATAAATTTGGTTATTCGGTTACTTCTAATGAAAGCTGTATTATTAGTAATAATGACAAAATTATTTGCAAAGGTACAATGGAAAACGGTTTATTCTATTCGCATGGAAATATCTCTCACTTGTTAGACACAGAATCAATGGAACCTTATCATAAAAGAGTAAAATTATCAAAAGATGATACCTACCTATGGCATTTTGTTAGGTTTTATTTTTTGTTGACATTAATTCCATATCAAAATGATGTTTACTTGTAATGATTTAGTTGTTTAGATTTATGATGATTCAAGCTTCAAAGAAGAAGGAACAACAAGTCAAAGCAAGTTCAAAGTCTTCAAAGAGAAAGGATGCAATTTGGTTCTACAAAGGTATACTAAGATCTTATCTTTCTCTTACAAGGGTTAGGCACACACATACAATTCATACATTTATGTCCCTGAATCGTTGTGCACCTTAATAGGCACACACATACAATTCATTCATATATGTCCCTGCATCGTTGTGCACCATGTATAACACATTCACCCACTTGAAGATGACTGTTTATGCATTGGTATGGAAATAACATGTTTTGGAAAATCCATGAGTGGAGACTATCTCTATGTAGTTTGCATTCTAGTGTGAATTGTGTTTGTGTGTGTATATGTTTGTATTACATGGATATTGAAATTTAATTCAGTCTTAAATCATTCTTGATTTAGTTCCAGTCATTTCGGTTACTCATACTATTGATTTCAAGTTCTAAGTTAAAAGATACTACACTTTCAACTCATGTTGCATACATTGTCTTCGTCTTCGTATATCGAGTCGAATTATTATTTTCTGGGTTGAGTATCTTATATGTCCATGTCCGTGTGAGAGTTATGGTTTGTAATCCATAATTAAATTTGAATTTTGAGTTTGGAAGCCAGAGAACGGTAGAAGAACGCGAAGGGAGTGCAAGGGAATTGCACCATGGCCAAAGGCCATTCTTTGGTGCAAGCTCGAAATGGCGCATGGCCATCTCGGCCGCAACATCTTGCTTTCCTGATATGCCCATGCACCATCTCAGGGAAGCAATAACAAATAAGGTCATTTTTTCTTTTGGCTTGTTTCATTCCCTCTCCTTTATATTCTCTTTCCCTCATACATTTCATTCCAAAAAGAAATTCAAACTTATGTGCAGAAATTTTTTCTCTACATTTTCTCACCTTCCAAACACCATAACTTCTTCATTTTAACTCCGATTTCAGTGATTCAAAGTTGAAAGTGTTTTTCTATTCATCCTCCATCTTTTCTATGAAGGTTTTAGTGAGTTTTATTGCTTTTTTCGGAGTCCAAACACACAAAAACGGGACTGCACCTAAATCAACTAAGGTATTGATTTTCTCTCAAAGTTTTCTTTTAAAACTTGGTCAATTGCCTAGGGTTTCTTCTTCAACTTATATATGTGTATTGTGAGTGTTTTGATTTGATTTTTGAACTCTTTTAAATCTAGGTTGAGTTTCAATTGAAATCATACATGTTGAGTTAGGTTTTGATTTTGCCTATGTTTTCACATGTTTGGAATTGTATTCTGCTAGCTTTGATTCTAGGACTATTTGATGATCTTTGATTGATTGATTTTATGAAAAATAGTTCCTCACATGTATTAGGCTCTCTTGGCCGAATTCTCACATTAATACATGTGTTTATGTTCTTTTGAGCTATTCATGTGTTTTGTTGAATCTATGATTAGGAATATGCTCTAGAACTTTAGCTTAAATCTAAATGTTTTTGTCATATGATTTTAGCGTGTTTTGGTTTGTGTGATTTAAACTTCATTTTGTGATTAATTGAACATATCTTGTGATTCAAGTATAGATCTATGTATGTATCTAGGTTGTGATTAATGTTGAACATATCTTACATGATCTAGATGATTTAAACATGCATGATTGACTAGACTACATTTGATTTGTGCATTCATGCTCATGTCTAGTATTTTCCATAGGATGTGTTGATCATAGCATTCTATGTTGCGTGCTTGTTTACGTTTTGCATTCATGATCACATAGATGCCTTGTGAGAAGGAAGTCTTGACAATAGGTGTGAGACCTATGTTGTTGAGCAAGAAGTCTTGACAATAGGTGTGAGACCTATGTTGTTGAGCAAGTAAGTCTTGGCAAGAGGTGTGAGACCTTGGATTGTCAAGTAAGGAAGTCTTGGCTAGAGTCGGGAGGACTCGGATAGTCGAGCAAGAAGTCTTACCTAGGGTCATGAGGATCCCGATAGGTGAGCGAGGAAGTCTTGACTAGAGTCACGAGGACTCGGATAGTTGAGCAAGAAGTCTTGCCTTTTGTCGTGAGGATCCGGTAAGGTGAGCGAGGAAGTCTTGACAAGAGGTGTAAGGCCTCGGATTGTTGAGCATGAGGGCGACATCTTCATAAGTATGATAGGATGGTAGTTTCTAGGTTAAGGGGTCACTTGAGAGATTGTACTTGTCTTATCTACTAGTGGATTTTGTTTGCCGGTGGTTGCTAACTCGTGGATGTTTCCTCTTCGGCGGTTTACCACGTTATATCTTGTGTCAACTTCTATCTATCCCTATCTCTCTAGTATTTGTATTTGTTATTTGAATACTATGGATATAACTCTTTATGTAAGTTGACTTCCTTTCTATAATATAAATTGTGTATGTGTTACAATTACTTGTTTGTATCACACTTTACTTATTTTATATATTGATTAAGTGTCTTTAATTAATATTTATATATATTGTGAAACAAGCAATCTAGAGGGACAAATTGGTATCAGAGCAGGACACTAGATTTCACTTAGTGAGAGTCCGGGTGATACATTCACGGTTCTTTTACAAATGATTGAAGTCATGGGTTTACAAGATGATGTAATGGCGGAAAGATCTTCAAATACTAGGCCACCATTACTTCGAGGCACTAACTATGGGTATTGGAAGTTGAGGATGAAAGCCTACATCCGCTCTATTGATGAAAGGGCTTGGATGGTAGTGGAAGAAGGTTATAGTCCTCCTACCAAGGTTCAAGAGGATGGAACCATGATACTCAAGCCAAGAAGTGAATGGACAACAAATGAGTTTGTGGTTTCTAAATGGCACCATCGTGCTATGATTTCCATCTTTGAAGGAGTTGATGGGCAACAATTCTCCTACATTCAAAATCTTGAATCCGTAAAGGAAGCTTGGGATAATTTCCAAGTTACTAATGAAGGAACCTTAGCGGTGAAGAAATCAAGGCTTCAAATGTTGGCATCACAATTTGAAGGTTTAAGTATGAGTGAAGAAGAAAAGTTTGAAGACTTCCAATTTCGGCTTCTTAACATTGCTAACCAATGTCAAGCACTTGGAGTACCTATCTCAAAAGAGCATTTAAATTGGAAAATCCTTATTCTCTTCCTAAGAGATTTAAATCAAAGGTGACGGCCATTGAGGAAAGCAAGGATGTGGATAGTATGAACATTTATGAGTTGCTTGGGTCTCTCCAAACTTATGAGATGTGCTTGAAGCTAAAGATTAAGAGTAAGGGAATCGCTATCAATGCTATTGAGGAGGAGAGTGATGATGAAAATGAAGAGATAACTCTTTTGGTTAGAAGGTTCAAGAAGTTTCTAAAGAAGAATGCCAAGCCTAGAGGCAAGTCTTCTAATGAAAAGGGACTTAAGAAAACATCATCTCCAAGGAATGAGAAGAATAGTCAGGCCATGAACAAGAAAGATGTTCAATGCTATAATTGTCATGGTTTTGGTTACTTTGCTAGTGAGTGCACCAAAAAGCCATCTAAGTAAGATAAGAAAGGCAAAATGTTGGTGATTACTTGGAGTGATGATAACTCTAGTGACAATGAGAGCTCTAGTAGTGAGTCTTCAAGTGATGAAGAGTTGGTGAGCAACTTTGTAGCTCTAACGGCTTCTCATTCTCCACTAGATGTTGATGGTACAATATCTTTGAACAAGAACTTTGATGCAAATCATCGTTAAAGCTCTAGCTCCATTCCTACTAATTTTGAGTTGTTGGAAAAGATAGAAAAGATTGAAGAAGCTAGAGATAATGCTCAAAGAGAAGTAGTTGAGAAGGATGATTTGATCAAGAAACAACTAGATGAGTTTGTGGTTGTCACTCGTAGAATTCTTGGTGAGAAAGGTGATATTATGAACAAGTTAAGAGAACTTGAAAAGATAAACCTTGAGAAGGATAATGTGGTATCTTCTTTGAAGAAGAGAGAACAAGAGTTAATGGAAGAGATAGACACGGCTAAGGAGGACATCAAGGACTTAGTGAATGATTCGGTAAGTGTGTCTAATGTTAGGAATCTTGTTAACTCTCATAGTGGTGAAGACGACTTGGTAGTTGAAGAGGAGCTCTTGGAAGCACCACTTCTTACTCACTTTGATGAAGTCGTGATTGATAAGAAACCACATAAGAAGAGAAGATCAAAAGCCTAGAAGAAGTTGGTGAACAAGGTATCTTTGCAAACTTCTAGTGAAGCTAGTTCAACCCCAAAAGGTACAATCTCATCTTTTATTCTAATTTGCCATTATTGCAACACAATAGGTCATATTAAACCTAGGTGTTATAAATATATAGAAAAATGCAATTTAGAAAATGAATCTATAGATAAGGAGATTAAACTTCAACTTGAACATGCTAGGACCTTGAAAGTTGAGAAACATGATAATATTGCTAAGCATGAGAAGAAGTTTTGGAGTAGAAAGAATACTAATCTTGTTCAACTTGACAAAGCTTGTGTTGAAAATGTTAAGGAAGAGTGTGTTAATGATATTCTTGTCAATCAAGTCATTGAAGGATTTTACTCTAGATTTAACATTGTTGTCAAGGATGATATTGGAAATGTTTGTGTAGGTATACCCAAGAACAAGTGGTTCAAGGGTGAGTGCTCTTATCACTAAAAATAAGAAGCATATGTGAGATAGCTTTGAATACTCCATGTATAGATATGAACTTGGTTATCTCACATCATGGTTGTTATGATGGTCAAATTTTATTGATTATCTTTAAAGAAGTTCTTTTGTTATATGTGTTGATTGAGTTGAGATATTATGCTTTTTATACTCTTGTTGTGAAACATCGTCAACTTGGTGTCATGAGGACATTCAAGGCAAGGCGGAAGTATGATATTTGGTGAATATAATGTGCAAAAAGGTATCTCTATACTCTAATGCATGTTCTCTTAGATATTCATCTTTTGACTCAATTTTTGATATACATCTCATAGCATGTCATATTAGAAAATTTTGTATAGCATACATATGGTTCTCATTGACATTTGCTTTTTAGGATCTAATAGTGATATTGTTCACATTGATCTTAACTTTGATGATTGTTTGTGTATAGTATATTGAGTGGCATTATTTTAGAAAATATGAGCTTCATATTCTTTGAAAGCTACTCATTAGAGAAGTAATGATCTTGAATAAGTCTCTACTTATTGCTTTTAAATCATGTGCTTATGAGCCATAAAACTTTGGTTTTCTAAAAATTGCATCTTGCTTCTCTTATATGTTTTGCTAGTATGTTGAGATTACTAATATGTAAACATTGGATACACCTTGAAGTTTTTGTGCTTAAGTACATTTAAAATGACCTATGGTTAGTATCCATTTTGCTTCGGCAATTACATAGAACTCAACGAGCACCTTCATGAAAAGGGCTACACACATTGGTTGTGAAAGCTACCAAATGTTGGAAAGAGCTACACCATTGTGATGAGTGAAAGGCGTCATGAAGTGAATTTTGTTAATGTAAAAAAAATTGAAAAATCAAAGAAATGTCAAAAGGAATTCATAAAAAAAAATTCTTTGATTCAAAGCCTAAAAAGAATAGGAGGGCTTAAAAAGGAGCATAGTTGAAAATGAAATGAGCTAGGGTTGAAAAACATAAATGGGATGATGAGCCACATGCACACACACGCTCATATGTTGAAATCTATTCTTTTAAAATCGAAAATTCTGAATGATAATCGGTTTGACTTTTTATGGAAAAAGCTTAAGATGAATAGTTGTTGGAATTTGTTTGCATGTTGATTATCAAACTACTTCTTGATATATATTTGAAGCATATCTCACACACACTTTGTTTATGAGTATGATGATATTTTAGCAATTGTTGAAGAATTATGAGAGAACTTGAAAAATCTTTATGTATCTCTCTTAGCATATGAAGCTTATTTTGTTGATATTTCTTCAAATTGCTTGAATGGGTGATTGTGTGAACATCTTTGTGAACTTTATGCTATCATGGATTTTAGTTATAGCATTTATCAAGGGGGAGCATTGTGTGCTAGACATTGTTCTCTTTTATGATATGTTCACATGCTTCATTTTGTTACATGTTGGCATATTTTGTCTTAATGATACTTGTAAGATATTTCTCACTATCTTTGTCTTGAATGATGATTCATTCTTAAGTCATATGTCTTTGTTTTTATATATTTTTGACTAATATGCTTGTTTTGTCTTTCACTCACTTTTGTTGTATGTATATAGCATCTTATAACACAAGAACAAACGGGAAGAACTAAGGTTGCCGGAAGTGGAAATCAATTGAATCCCGTTGTGAAAGCCAAGTCTACCTCAAAAGGATCCAAAACTTTAAGGTGGATCTTTGGAACTAAGAAGATATTTCAAGAAAGAGGCATTGAATTAGGTAAGCGTAAAGATTCTTATGTTCTTAAATGCATTAAGGATAGAAATTGGGAATCTTGGGTGAGCATGTTAGGAATAGTGAATGATACTCTTTAAAGCAAAAATCCTGATGATAATCGGTTTGACCTTGATTGGAAAAGCTTTAGATGGATAGATGTTGAAGTGGTATGCATGTTGATATCACAATCACTCCTTTTATATATACTTGAAGCAAAATTCACACACACACTTTTGCTTATAGAGTATTTTGATATTCTAGCAATTTTTAGAAGAATTATGAGAGAGATTGAAAATCTTGGTGTATCTCTCATAGTTTGTGGAGCTTATTATGTTGGATTTCTTAAAAATTGCTTGAATGTGTGATTGTGTGGATTTATTGTGAACATTATTCTATCTTGATCTTAGATAGAGCACTTATCAAGGGGGAGCATAGTATGCTAGACTTTGTTCTCTTTTATGATTTGTTCACATGTTTCAAGTTGAAATTTGTTGGCATATTCATTGGTTGATATAATGAATCTTGTAGATGCTCGATAGTAATTGTAGTTGTAATCAATCCAATTGGTTATAGTTGCAGAAAATTCCTCCTTGCATAGGGTGATAGTAATTGTAGTTTTAATCAATTTAATTGATTGTAGTTGCAGAAAATAGTATGTTTGGTTGTAATCAAATATTTTCTTGTTTGATGTTGATATGATTGTCATTGATACCGATTCGTTCATATTTGGGGTAATATGATTGTTAATGCAATTGTTGAACTTGGTAGACATGATCTATATGCTTAAGAGTAAAATTTATGCATTTGTGATTCACTATACCTTGATGAGTTTGTTGTGGTGTATAGATTTGAATAACCTTTGCTAGGTTATCATTGAAAAGCAAACTAGAATCAAAGGAGAAGATATGGGAGCTAGATGCTTGAAATAAATAAATTCTTCAAGTAAGGCATCCATCTCCGAACATTATATGAGATCACCAATTGTTTCATTATTTGATCTCAACATATCATTTTCTTTCTTTGGCATAATTTTATGTCAAAGGGGGGGGGGAATATGATATTGTTTTAGCATATCTTCTTTGAATATTTGTCTAGTATTGAACTTCTTATGGCATGTAATATTGTGATTTCATTTGGTTAAGAATATCTTTGAGATAGCATGTATTAAGGGGGAGATACATGATTCATTTTGGATTTAAATGTTTAATTCTTGCCATAATTGTATATTGCCATATGTGTCTTTCTCTTGGATATGTTTTGTGCTTTAAGTTGATTTTAGGTGGCTACAAGAGAAAATCAAGAAGAAGTTCAAGACTTGTTTAAGATTAGTCTAAAGGAACTATCTCATTGTAATGTGAGGGTGTGATTTTGTGACCAATCTTCACTTTGTATGTTTTTGTATTTTGTATAGGTGTTTTGACATAGAATTTGCCAAAGGGGGAGATTGTTAGGTTTATGAGTTATATTGGCATTATTCTATATCAAAACAACATTTCCTTTGTATTGTTTAGTTGTCTAGGATTCATGATGATTCAAGCTTCAAAGAAGAAATGACAACTATTCAAGCAAGTTCAAGTCTTCAAAGGGAAAAGTGCTTCATGATTCTACAAAGGTATATTAAGACCTTTCTTTTCTGTTTCAAGGCTAAGGCGCACACACACACAATTCATTCATATGAATCCCTACTTAGTTGTGCATCATTATATGCGCACACACACAATTTATACATTTGTGTCCCTGCATCGTAGCGCATCATTTGGTATAACACTTTCACACACTTGAAGTTGAATGCTCATGCATTGGTATGAAAGTAACATGTTTTGGAAAATGCATGATTGGAGACTATCTCTATGTAGTTTGCATCCTTGTGTGAAATGTGCTTGTTTGTTTATATGTTTGTATAACATGGATACTAAACTTAATTTTAGTCTTAAAATATTCTTGATTGAGTTCCGATCATTTTGGTTACTCATACTATTGATTTCAAGTTCCGAGTCAAAAGTTATGATATTTTCCAATCATGTTGCGTACATTGTCTTCGTCTTCGTTTATCGAGTTTATTTTTTTCTAGGTTGAGTATCTTATATGTCCATGTCTGTGAGAGAGTTATGGTTCGTAATTTGCTAACAGATTCAAATTCCAAGTTTGGAGGCCAGAGAACAGTCGAAGAACGCGAAGGAAGGTCGAGGGAAAAAGAAGACAGCAAAGCTCTTCTTTCCCGAGATGGCGTGTGGCCATCTCGGGGCAGAAGGCTTGCTGCCTCGAGATACCCACATGCCATCTCGGGCATCAAGCATGCTTGGCTGTATCTTGTCCCTTTTGGTCATTTCATATGCCCAATTTTCTTTCTCTTTTATATATTCCTTCCCTCTCACATTTCATTCTAAGGAAGAAGAAAATGTAGTGCAGAAATTTCCAGGTTTTTTCTCTCAAGTTTGAATCACTATATCTCTCTCACTTCTTATCCGATTTGAGTGATTCAAGCTGGAGAAGTTTCGTATTGAAGTCCTCTATCATCTCCAAGCAACCTTGAAGTCAGTTTTTGGAAAATATATGATGTTCTTAACTCTTACACGACCTTAATGCAAAGAGTTATATATATATGAGATCCAAACAAAGTGAGGTTGTTTTGGAAAAAACGTTCGAGCTTCCTCTATGAGCGCTGATCGAGTAGCACACCACCAGTGCATAGCCTAATTTTTCAATAGGCACTGGATAAGTGGTGCAGCTCAGTGGCGCATCACATATGACAATCCACTGGAATGTTGCGTTGGTGAGGCTGCGCTAGTCGAGTAGCGCACTGCCCACTTTTCCAACACTCAAACACACAAAATCAACAAGTCATAGAGTGATGAAAATGCATCCTATTCAAATGCAAATGAATCAACAAGAGTCATTTAAACCAAAATGCACACAAGTAAAACACACAACATATATGAATATGAGTTATGCATGAATTTGTGAGTGTGTGCAACTATCTCTTCAAAGCAAGTAAGCACAAGAAATTTACCTTTGGTGCTTCTCCTCTTGAGGTCTTGAGAGCCTAAGCTACCCTTACATAATACCCCAAAAATGTGATTTGTTCATGAAATAAACCAATCAATAAATGAGAACTTTACAATCTCCCCCTTTGGCTATTTCGTGACAAAACCACCACTCATATTGATCCTCACAAAACAAAATAAAACACCGGGAATATATTCTACAGTACAAAAATATATACATAAAAAAAAACTTCAAATCTTCAATCTCTTGTAGAATCATCAACCCTACACACAAAACAAACAACAAGTACACTTTCCAAACCAAGTGCATGTGAGATGATCAAGTGGATCGAAAACAAAAGCACTTGGATATAAGAATATGAGTAATGCACCACATCATGCAATGCTCCCCCTCAAAGGGTTACTCCCCTTACATGTAATCTCCCCAAAAGCAAGTACTACTCCCCTTAAAGCCAACACATGCTACCACATGCTACCACATGCTACTCCCTTAACACCACAATGCTAGGTCAATGCTACTCTCCCTTTTTGTCATGATATAGGCAAAGGAGAAGTCCTCAACCGGGTCACTCGAGGCAAAGAAAGAAAGGAGCATACAAGATTGTTGCATAATTATTTAAACCACATTTATGCAACTCAATTAATATGAGAGAAACAAGAAGATTTATTTGAAGAAAATGTGTGAATAAAAAATGCTTTACATACAAGACCTGTTGCATTCAAGTCTAAAAACAATGGTATTTGGCAAAGCAAATGACAAAGGTTTCCAATAGAATTCAAACCAATTTCACCATTTGTCATGAGATAAGCAAGGATATAGAGTTTTTATAGATATCAAATTTTAATGGCACTATATCCAACTTTATACGTGAAACATGGCATGAGCAACTTTGCACCCTATTTGATTTTTCCGGGTAGGATACCCGTATGATAGTAGCCATGTTCAACTAATAAAGAAAGAGAGACATTGATGCAACATTTTAGTCTCACTAGTTTTTTTTTTCACACAATATTTTGCATTCAACAATTGCAATCATCAATTCAAGCTTTATCATTTTTCATTAGCATGTCATTAAAGAATCATCATGTCATGGAGATAATTATAGGTCATTCAAATGTACTTCCTATGTAGATCTCCTAGTCCAAAAATGCATGTTTGAACATAAATATGACATGGATTGTAATCAAAGCAAACTTCACACTTATTGAAGAAAATACAATATACTATAGTATAAGTGCAACCAAGCTACTCAAGCAATCAATAAAGGAGCATAAACATTTTTAAAAAATTTGGATGCAACAAGTATTCAATAGCTCTCTTTGCTTGAGTTCCTCTTATGGGGTCAAAGACCACAACGCATCACTTCATGAAACAAATCCCAATAGATCTACTAAGAGTCTTGAATCGAGTAGCATCTAAGGGTTTAGTAAATAGATCTGCTAGTTGATCATTAGTACCTACATGCTCAAGTACTATGCATTTGCTCTTAACTAGTTCTCTAATGAAATGATGACGGATGTCAATATGCTTAGTTCTAGAATGTTGAACCGGATTCTTGGAAATATTAATTGCACTCATGTTATCACAAAAGAGACTAAGAGTACCTTGATTGAATCCATAGTCGACTAGCATTTGCTTCATCCAAAGGAGTTGTGTGCATCCACTCCCACCAACTATGTATTCGGCCTCAGCTGTGGACAAGAAAATCGAATTTTGCTTCTTGCAAAACCAAGAGACAAGGTTGTTCCCAAGGAAAAAGCAACCGCCCGATGTTCTTTTCCTATCATCACAATTTCCTGCCCAATCTGTATCACTAAAGCCTACAAGACTAGCATTAGTGTCAAAAGAGTACCAAATTCCATAGTTAGATGTCCCATTCACATAACGAATGATTCTCTTAACGGAAGAGAGATGGGACTCCTTAGGATCCGATTGGTACCTAGCACACATACCCACACTAAAAGAGATATCGGGCCTACTTGCGGTCAAATAGAGCAAGCTACCAATCATGCCACGATACAAAGTTTGGTCCACACTTTTACCAATAGCATCCTTGCTTAGCTTCAAAGTGGTACTCATGGGTGTATCACAATGTTTGGCACTTTCAAGCCAAATTTCTTCACTAGGTTTTTGGCATACTTAGCTTGAGATATGAAAATCCCATCATCCATTTGCTTAATTTGTAAGCCTAGAAAGTAACTTAGGTCACCAACAAGACTCATCTCAAACTCATGAGACATGACATCAACAAATTGTTGGACTTTTGTGTTATTAGTGGAGCCAAAAACTATATCATCAACTTAGATTTGAGCTATGAAAAGCTGATCTTTGTCTTTCTTAATGAATAGAGTCTTGTCAACACTACCACTAGTGCAGCCATTGTCTATAATAAATTGGGTGAGACGCTCATACCAAGCCCTTGGTGCTTGTTTCAACCCATTTAAAGCTTTGTTGAGGTGATAGACATGATTAGGGTGGTGAGGATCCACAAACCCTTTGGGTTGCTCTACAAACACTTTATCTTGCAAGAAACCATTGAGAAGGACACTCTTAACATCCATTTCATATAATTTGAACTTGTGCAAACAAGAAATGGATAAAAGAAGCCTAATGGACTCAGTCCTAGCAATGAGAGCAAATGACTCCTCAAAGTCAATACCCTCAATTTGGGAGTACCCTTGTGCTACAAGCCTAGCCTTGTTTCGCACAATGTTGCCATCCTCATCAGATTTGCTCCTATATACCCACTTGGTGCCTATCACATTGGTGTTCTTGGGCCTAGGAACTGGAGTCCAAATCTCATTCCTTTCAAATTGGTTAAGCTCTTCTTGCATAGCAAGAACCCAAAATTCATCCTTTAAAGCTTCATCGACCTTCTTGGGTTCTATTTGAGAGGTGTAACAAGTGTAGCTAATTAGATTAACCATTTGACGCCTAGTCATAACACCCTCATTAACCTCTCCAATGATGTCATCCTTGTCATGGAGTTTCCTAACCCATGGAGCAGGTTCTTTTGAGTCCAAGTGAGGAATCCTAACAATAGGTTGTGTTATGTCATCATCAAGATTTGTCTTTTCAACATTAGAAATATCAACAACCTTCTCCAAAGGGGAGTCATCAACTAGATCTACCTCCTCCTCATGGTCATTAGATTTGAGCCTAGTATCATCAATGAAACCATTAGATGATTCCATTATGGTCCTAGTTTTTAGATCAAAAACTCTATAGGCTCTACTATTCAAGGCATAGCCAATGAAGATACCCTCATCACTCTTAGCATCAAATTTACCAAGTTGATCACGATCATTCAAAATGTAGCATTTGCTTCCAAAGGTGTGGAAATAGCTAACATTTGACTTTCTACCTTTCCATAACTCATAGGAGGTTTGGCTAGTGTGGGGCCTTAGAAAGACTCTATTTCCTATGTAGCACGCCGTATTGACGGCTTTGGCCCAAAGATTCCTAGGGACTTTGTTGCTAAGCAACATCACACGGGCCATTTCTTGAAAAACCCTATTTTTCCTCTCAACAACTCTATTTTGTTAAGGTGTCCTAGGAGCCGAAAACTCATGAGAGATGCCTAGACTATTGCAATAGTTTTCAAAATAAGCATTCTCAAATTCCTTCCCATGGTCACTCCTAATCCTTTTAATGCTTTTAATCTTGGAGTTCATTTCATTTTGAATTTTGGAACAAAGCATTTTAAACTTGTCAAAGGTTTCAGATTTTTCTCTAAGAAAATAAGTCCAAGTGTATCTAGAGAAATCATCTACACACATAAAAATGTATCTCTTTCCACCTAAACTCTCGGTTTGCATGGGACCCATAAGATCCATGTGGAAAAGCTCTAGAGGTTCCTTAGTGGATAAATACTTGCCCTTTTTGTGCATACTTTTGGTTTGCTTCCCTTGTTGGCAAGGTCCATAAACACTATTTACCTTTTTCCCAAGCTTAGGAAGGCCTCGCACAACATTGAACTTATCTAAGGTACGTAAATCCCTATAGTTCATGTGACCAAGTGTTTCGTGCCACAACTCAATTTGTTCATCCTTGGACACATTGCAAGAGACACCTCTAGCCTCAAGACAATAGCAATTGTCGCTAGATCTCATTCCTTTTAACAAGGTTTGTCCATTTGGCAATAGGATAGAACAATCATCTTTCCTAAACATGACGGAAAGTCCTTCATCACTAAGATGTGAAATGCTTATCAAATTAGCTTTTAAACCATCAACATACAAAGCATTGGACAACGAGGGTAATCCGGGAATGGAAATGGTTCCCTTTCCTTTAACCTTCTTTTTGGATCTATCACCAAAGGTGACATTTCCCCCATCCTCCATCATAAGAGTCTCAAAGAAACTCTTATTTTCAGTCATGTGCCTAGAGCACCCACTATCCAAATACCAAAAATCACAAGAATGAGCTTTCAAGGCAATTTGTGCAACATGGAAAAAATGTTCATCCTTTCTAATCCACCTAGGTACAATATTTTTCTTCCTAGTGGTCAATGGTACATGGGCTCTAAGTGTCCTAGGATAATGCAAAGGTGTTCTATTTTTCCTAGTGGCATGCATCATGGCTTTAGTCTTTTTCTTTTCTATCATGCTTTCAATTCTACACAATTTAATATATCTAAAGCAATTTGATCTAATAAGACCATCAATACCTCAAAAATGACATGTAGAAATGAAGTTAGGAATCATACCATAACCTTGTGGATGCATTGGAGCCTTCCCATGTCTTTGTGGTTGTCTTGATTGTTGTTGAGAAGCTTTCCTTCTTTGTTGTTGAGCAAGACTTGATTGCTTCCTTGGTTGAGCTTGCATGATAGGTATCTTCCTTTTATTAGCTTTCGGCTGACGGAAGTTAACTTGAGGATCCCTTGTAGGATGGGCTTGAGGTAGGCTTCATGGTGGCACCTTCACTCGAGCACTACTTGAACACTCTCCTAGGTCAAGTTTCTTTCTAGGCGATTGATGAGAAGATGACCCATTAAAGTTCATGCTTCTTACAAAAATGGTGTTGCTTGGAGTGGAGGACATCTTGTCATCTTCAAACTCAAGCCCCTTCTTGTCACTTGGCCTCTTTCCAACATCTAGCATGTGGTCAAGTTTTTTGGTGCTAGAGTTCATCTTGGCCAATAACTCTCTAGCATCTTCAAGCTCTTTCTTCAACCCTTCTTCACTTCTCTTAGAGCTCACCAACTCTTCATTTAAATGGTCAACTTGAGTTGAAAGGTCTATGTTTTCTTCTTTTAATCTCTTAATTTCATTCTTGTTTTTTAACCTTGAACTCTTAAACTTAGTCATATAGTCCTTGAGATCCATCATATCCACACTTCCATTTATGGATTATGATGAAGATCCATCATCACTTGAGTAGTTTTCCTCTTGACTCTCATTTTCTTCTTTACACTCATATTTGCTCCTAAGAAAGGATGTAAAGGCTATGAAGTTGGCCATGAGTTCTTCATCATCCAAAGACTCATCTCATTCGTTAGAGTTATCACTTTCACTCCATGTGGCAGCCATCACTTTTCCCTTTTTCTTGCCCTTGTGATTTGCACATTCAGGGGAAAAGTGACCTATCCCACCACATTCATAGCATTTGACTCCTTTCTTCTCGGTCTTTTCTTGCCTAAACTCAATCTTTTTTAGGGGAGCCATTTTCTTGAAGTTTTGACCCTTGGATCCAAAACCTTTCCTCTCGGACTTGTAGAATTTCTTGAACTTCCTCATTAGCAAGGCCATTTCTTCATCCGAGTAATCACTTTCCTCCTTCTCAACTTTGGAGGCTTTCAAAGCAATATCCTTTTGCTTTTTCGATGCTGTGGGGTTAGGACATTTCCTAGATTCATAAGCTAGAAGCCTCTCAATCACTTCACTTGGCTTCATATTCTTATAACCACTATTCTCTTCTAAAGCCGTCACCTTAGACTCAAATCTATCGGGTAGAGATCTCATAATCTTCTGCTTGATCTTCCTATCCGAATAAGGTTCACCAAGTTGATGACTTTGGTTCACATTGTCCGTCAACCTCACTTTAAAGTCATTGAAGCACTCGTTCTCATCCATCTTGAGCAATTCAAATTGTGGTTGGAAAACTTGAAGCTTCGATTCATTAACCACATTGGTTCCCTCATGTGCATCTTCTAGGATATCCCATGCCTCCTTAGCTATCCTAGTATTTTGAACCAACTTGTACTGGTTATCATCCATTGCACATAGGATGGAATGCATTGCCTTCCTATTCCACTTCGATGCCTCAAACTCTTGTGCGTTCCACTGTGCCTTTGGCTTGAGTACATCATCTCCTCCATCTGTAGGAGTCATCATGGGTAGAGTGTAGCCATCTTCAACCGCCATCCATGCTCTGTCATGAATTTGGCAAATATATGACTCCATCTTACCTTTCCAAGAGACATAATTCAATCCGGTGAGAAATGGAGGTCTAGTGCTAGAAGCTCCCTCATTGCCACCGTTTCCACTCATTGTGTTTAATGAATGAATGATATGAATGCAAGTGTATGAATGATCAATACACACATAAAATGCAACACACACCAAAATGAGCAAGGATCACCTATGTATGTCTAGGAATGAGCTCGTGAGTTTTGCCTAGTTGGAGGGTTTCTCACATAAAACATATCGTGCGTTTCATTAATGCTTACTAATATAGGTAGTTTTTGCAATGTTAATTAATCGAAATTTGGTAATCAGCCGATTAAAACCTATTCACCCTTCTCCCCCCCCCCCCCCCCCCCCACCAACCTCTAGGTTAGTTTAGACATATTATTTATTTTCAGTTATCCACTAACGCAAACATCCATTCCATTACAAAATCACTTGTCAATAGCAGATAAGATATAGCTATGACCAATAGATTTGCCATCTTCAGCCCATCTTTACCTTGCTTATAGGTCGGTCGTTTAAAAGTGTCAAACAATGATGCATCTGAATTTTTATTCTTGAAATGTCTTCTGTATAGGTTATTCTTAGTAAGAGTATACTTTACTCTTATTACTCATTCTTTTGAGCCTAGAGATTAGGCAAAACACCTTCTGACTGAAACAATATTGTCACATACCCAGCCAAAACCACAGTTCATCATCTCAAAGTGGTGATGTATTTGGAGTATACTGAATCTGCCATTTCAGAATAGTATGAAAAACTTTTGCATGTACAATTAAGGGCAACTACAAGCCTAAATAGTCGTAAAAAGGCCCTTGCTTAAACCCTTTTGAAACATGTAATCTACCTATGAGTGTATATCTTGCACTCCTCAATCCCTCATGATACGGAGTGTTTGGGTCTAAAGTTGTTGACGGTGATTTCTGGACTAATCCCCCATCACACAATTTAAGCAAAGTAGCGACTAATTGCAAATAAAATCCCGATGTGGGGAAAAGTCAACGGTTGCCAATAGCAGCAACAAGAATTCATTATGTTGAAAAGAGGTTACACACTCGATCTCTCTCGTGCACTTGCTAATTTAATTGCGTTCACCCATTTATGGGTGTTATTGAGGTCTATTTATACATGTATTGAACCATAATTCTCAATGTACAAGTAAGGAAAACTCTTATAATTAAATAAAACTCTAACTTATTGGAATCATTTTTCCCTTCTTCGTTATCTCTTATTGATTGTGTTTTGGTTGTATTAGATCTTTTACCTAATCCGGATTCGGATATCTATAAGTTTGTTTTCTTGTCAAAGTATACTTCCAGAAACCTTGTTCGTGTCAGACTCTTTTTTTACGTATTTGAGTCGTGACTTTGTTAAGTCTGAACGTTGTCCAGGTGTCACACAATTGACCATTTGCTGAACCCGACCATAAACACTTTTCTCCAATTGATGATCTTTACCCCTGACCATCTCGACAACCCCGATCGGGTCTTCTTACCCGATTGGTTATGTTGTCTAGGTCGGGAGGAGGTTTGACGTGTGCTCTTTGGTCAAATTGGGTTGGCTCATTCTGATCGCCTTCCAGTGACATGGCACCCCCGACCCTAGTCTTTTGGTGATGTGTCGTATCATCTAGAATTTACCAATGACAACACCCATTCAAACATACAAGATTGAGTATCTCGTTCGAAATGAAACTCACTCGGCGAAGTAGATTTAACTAATTATTATTTTTTAGCGTGGTGTCCATAAATACACATTTAGTGCTTTACGGCTGAACGTTAGTGTCAATCACGCTTATTTTGGCTAATGCAATCATTTGTCCAGTTTATTGAATTTTAACTGGCACGTGTTTTTCATTTCGTGGGTACCTACCCCCATTCGTGTCTGATGATGTACGCATGCTCAAATGACGTCATTTGTTTCTATATAGCTTAGAGACTTTTCATTTTTCCCTCACGACTTCATAGTGATTCTTCACAAAAAACCCTAGCTTTTTGTCTTCTTCAGATTCTTGCTCTTCTTTGCTCCTTAACTTTTATGTCTTCACCACGCTTGATTGTACTCCAGGTATGGATCCAACTCTCTGCTATAGATATTTTAAACTTATCATGCATGCTATTGAGACTAGTGAAAACAAGAATATCGCTAGACTTGAATCTATTATTTGGGGTCATTTTCCTTCATCCCAACCCACTACTTTAAATATGGATTATTCTTTGGCTAGTTTTAGGTTTATTCCTTCTTCTTCTTCTTCTTCTTCTTCTTCTTCTTCTTCTAACCCTCTTGGTTCCACTTCTGTTGATGTCCATTAAGATATGTCAAAGATGACCAGGCAAACTTCCAGAGCTTCTCCTAAAGAGACTGCCCGACTAACAAGTGATTTGAAAATAACTTCCCAGACATTTAAGCTAAAGGATGTCTCGAGGGAATAGCTGGCTAGCATGCTAAGGTTTTCGACAGACCATCCTTACCGCTTTGACCTCGAGATGAATATAACAGCGAATGTAGAACTTACAATGTTTTGGGATCAATTTGACCTCCCTCGCTTGGTGAAGCTGTCCTGTAGTGGTGATCGCGCAGTGTGGAACCCACATCCTGGTTCAGTCACTATTTATGGGGTCATGCTATCTTTTGGGGTCACTTTCCCCTTACAGCCTTTTATTGCCCGCTTCTTGGCAGACGCGGGTGTTGCCCCTGCTCAACTAACCCCTAATTCGTATTGGGTGGTAATCAATCTATGGTATTTATCGAGAAAGATTGGGGCAAAGTATCCCCTGACCCCTTAGGAGATACGTAATTTTTATACTTTGGGTCGATCAGATACATGAGGGACTTCTTATCTCCAGTCAACATCGTCGAGAAGTTGGATCCCTCAAGGATACAAGGGAAAAGATGTCCCTCCAGCCCATAAAGACCACAAGGGTTTCATCTGAGGGTTCCCAACTTCTAACAAATACTAGAAGAACAACTGGTTCTTTGTTAGCGGAGGCTGAGGTAAGGTCGTGGTGGTCAATCCATCCCATCGGTTAAATCGAAGCGTCGTCCCAAGACATTTCTGTAGTCCCAAGCTATGGAACAAAGCTGCACCCGTTATGACTCAAGAATAAGCCGACACAGTCGTTAAGGCAACCCAGACTGCTTGGAAGGTTAGGGACCGCTGGAACTTGTACTTGAAGATGTTAGGATTATGCTCGATAGCAAGAGTGTAATATTGTAATTAACAATCTTTTCATATGAATAAAGTGATTTCTAGTTTAACAAATCTTATAGCATTTATAGTTTAATTATTATAATTGTCAAAAGTAAATAATCGTAAGGTCAAAAGACTATGAGAAAAGAAGAATTGTTCATACATCTAGATATGTATAAGGTAGACACAATTCTATAGTTAGTCTTGAATAAAATTCACAACTTAAGATAGAAGATTGGGTTCCTTTATCTTGTCAAAGTTGTAAATTCTTTTACTAGCATTTGAGTGGGATCAAATGTGTTATGATGAGTCTAAAATCATCAAAGTGTGGTGTCTTTGGGCAAAATAATCTAGTGCACTGGGTGCATTGAATAGGATCAAAATAAAATCCTTTATCTAGAACCGTCAATGGATAAAAGTGTTCATTTGAAGACAATCGGAGAGTCTATCTTAATCCTGAGATAAATGATGGACTTATGGTTGCAAGTGTTATCATTTGAGCTATCAATGGGTACGATTATATAGTATAGTCTATCCTCGGTAGTTTGGTGGTATTCATTTGTTAATCGATAGAGGACTTCATTTATAGATACGGACATCGTGGCTCCATTTATTGAATGAGAGTAGAATACCATCATATGGATGTTTTGAGGTATTGGATATTAAATCTTAACGTTAAGTTTTCAATAGTGTCTATTGAAACATGGCTTCTGGACAAGTCAAAATATCCAAGTTCAAAATGTGGTCATATGAGTAAATATGGTAACTTGGAGAGCTATAGGCGGTCTATGAGCTCTTGGCGATTACTGGTATTCTTCACGAGGTTACACTTTCTCCAATAAGGTTGTCTAGGGTACGAATGAGTAACATCAACTTATTCTATCTTTATTTAAGAGTTCAATTTTAGTTCTTTAGTGGAATGAACTAAAATTAAATAGATTGAACCTAAGTGAATCATTTGTTGATTGTGATTTGGTTGTGTCTATTGCAGCTTAAATTTAGATAGCCCGCCAAGATCCCCAATCCACATGAACTTGCATAGATCACTTGATATATTCTACCGGACCAATTTAGGGGTCTATCTAGAATTGTAATAAGGCATGTTAACTTGTTTCTTTTTGTAAAAATAGGTCTAGTTCACATGTGGACTTTTTATTAAGGTTCAATTGATTTAATAAAATAAGAAAAATAATATATGGTTTTTATACTAGGTATGTGCGGCAATGGCTATGGTGAATAGCATAAATATATTATTTTTATTTTATTATTATTTATTTAAATGGAAATTAATTAATTTTTTGATTAATTAATTATTTAATTTAAAGTCAAAATCTTTTCCTAATAGGAGATGGTCTCCTAAAACTATACTATTGTTGGTAGTATAGTTAATGTTAAAGACTATATTTGATAAGTAGATAAATAAATGGAGTTATTTATCTAATCAAATTAGGAAGTCTTTAATATGGTTACAAATACACTTTTAAGTTGGATTAGGAGTCTTGGTGTTAGGATAGAATTCCTTTTTGAAAAGGATTCTTAACCACCAAGTAAATCTACCTAAGGAAAGGATTCTTAACTACCAAGTAATCCTTCTTAGGAAAGGATTTGTGATCCTAATCTATATCATATAAAATTCGGCCAACCTATATATATATATACAAAAGAATAGAATTTCTTTAAGATAAGGACTCTTAACTACCAAATAAATCCACCAAAGGAAAGGATTCTTACCAACCAATTAAATCCTTCTTAGAAAAGGATTTATGATCCTATATATATGTGTGTGTGATTTTCGCCCAGCCCTATGAATTTTATGATGAAAATTTATGCCATGCCTAGGTAATTTTCAAGGGAGAATTTGGCATAGCAAGAGAGAATTTTGAGGGAGAAAAATTAGTTTTTGCTCTAGACAAAATTCGATCAACTCATAGATGAAGGGTGTGTGAATTCGGCCAAGAAGAGAAAAAAGGGGAACGTTTTTGTTTTCAATAGTATACTAGTATCCTTTACATCAAAAGGGTTTTGTGTACAACATTGAATCAAGGTTCACGCGAGTTTCAATCAAATTGATTGATAATTCACAAGTGACCGGACGTTCTTGGATTTTTCTTTTGGAGGATATTTGTAACTAACAAAGAATTTTTTTTTACTTTGTTTCCATCCTCAAGAATACAATTTTAAGAAAGGGAGCCCACACTCCAAGGTGATTCACGTTCGTGATTGGATTGGAAGATCTTGCGGAATCAATTCAGCCCTTGTTCAATCGTCACGCGAAAAAGGTACGATACTTTTATATACATCAATTAATCTAGGGTTAAGGTTCTTGCTGCATAAAAGGGAAAACTTTTATTTATACGCAAACCCTAATTTTCATTTTTCTCACGCTTCCACTGCGTTTCTAAACCGTTTTTTCCCTACAGGAGAAAGCTGATTGAATTGGGTCTCTTTCCTGAGATATTCGCCCTGTGCGGGCGTCGTAAGTCTCTGTCTTCAAAATTCTTAGTAGTGGCTCATTATTATTACTATTTTTCATTTGCTCATTAGTTTTTGCAATGCCTTTCTCTTTCAGTTTATGAACTAGACATTGTTGCCGGTGAGCAAGAAGAAAAGGCTAAGAACCTTGATCGAGTGAGCACGAAAGTAGTTGCCGATCAGGTGGCTTAGGGTATTGCTCCCCCTCGAACATGACTTGGTGGAGCATGTGTATGAATCCGATCAAGATTCTTTGGTGGGCCCTGCTGACTGAGTTATGTAAAGTAGCCATGATCCCCCTCCCTCTCGAAGCAATCGGAGGGGGTAATCTATTGACAGGACCGATCGGGTTCAATCTTCCACAAAGGGGTCTGATCGCAAGAGATCTAGTAAGGAAAGATCGAGCAGAGATAAGTCCCTACGGGATAGGCGGAGCCGAGAGGAGCCAACTAGGGGTAAGTATCATAGGACCGATTCTAATGACAATATCTCTAGTAACACAGTGGTCAAGATGGTTGAGGGATCCTCTGCCCCCTAGGCCATCCGTAAAAGGGGGAAGATTACAAGTGATATCGATCCGTTGCAATCTCGACCGGTGGTTGGCCCCATTCTTTTGGATAAGGAAGATGAGGATGACCAGGGGACCTTTATTGAAGCAGCGGTTAGAGAAAAGAGGTAATCAAGTGTTTCGACGTCTTCTGTTGTCCTGTTTGAACCAACTGAGATCATCAAAGCAGTAATACCTCCAACTTGTCCCTCGCTTTCTCAGATTTAGCCCTATCATTCTCCTACAAGGCTCCCAACATATCATCCGGGGAAAGTTCCCATGGATTTTTCAGATAAAAGTCAGATAGTTTTTACAAATTCAGACTCTGATGATAGATAGTGCAACTCGGAGGAGCTATTTATTGGTGGTGATCTCCTGGACGTCACTGAGGGTCAAATGCTTAGGCTGGTGTTGAAGTCGAGGATCAGTGCTGCAGTTAAACTAGTTGAGGATATTCAAGCAACCCAGTCTGGGGGTATTCCCATCCTTACACCATCTGGACCCCTACAGAATGACAGTGTCAGAGAAGGTCAGGTTCCCAAGGGGCAAAGTTACAAAGCTCATGTGGTTGTTCCTCAGGCTAATAAAAGTATTGTGGCTTCACAGATGCCAAACACTACTGGCCCGAAGCTTCCTATAATGCTTCCAGTTACCTCTGCCTCAGGTTGGCACATCCCATCGGTGATTTCCAGTTCTTCAGCTTCTAGGTCCCCTTACTCATACGGTTTTTGAGCTGACCCTGTCTCTATGCTTTGCTCCATGTCAACCGATAAAGGGTATATTGGTGACGGCAACCGGAAGGGGGCCTGGGCAGCTAGTCCCTTTGAACAGGTTTGTATGATTTTCAACAACGTTATTTTTATAAGTGCCTTCCAGATCACCTCGTATTCACCTACTTTTCGATTTTCTTAACCCTTACTCTCTTTTTAAGCGGTGGAGGAACAGACCCGGGTCATGGCTGATCAAAAGAGGTAGGCTATAGAGATATCTCAGATAAAGAAGACCCTTGTATAGAAAGATGATGCCCTTAAGTCTTTCTCTGCCAGCGCCTCAAAAGTCAAGCAGTATGAGGAGCAGCTGAAGGCCTATGCTGCAACTGAGCTTGCCTTGAGAAACACCATATCGAACATCCAGGGTAAAGCTTCAGCGTCGGAGGCAACTCTCAGGAAGCTTACCATGAGGAACGTTAAGCTAAAGAAGAGGGTTGCCATTTCTGAATTATCAAAAACTCAACTTGATTCGAGGGCCATCCTTATTGAGACAGCTGTAAAGAAAGCCCATGAGGAAACTCAGCTTGCCTAAGACACCCTTACCTCTGCCCAATAATTCATGCTTGAAATGTAGCAGGCATCTAAGGAAGCTCGGGTTCATTATGAGTTGATGGCCAAGGACTTTGAGCAATAACAAGTTAGCATAGAGTTTCTTTCTTAGGAGGCTAGGTCGGCCCTTGAATTCCAAAACATAGAGGGATATAAAAGATCCCCAGCTTTTGCCGCCGTCATACTGAGGGAATTCGATAAGGGACTTACCACTGTTCAGGCTTTTTTGGGGGTAAGGGAGAGATCTTTAGAGGAGTCCTACCACAAATGGGATAGAGCTATCAAGAAACACAAGGATGAATTCCTGGAGGCTATAAGGAATCAGAGGATTCATTTGTGGGCCTAGTGTCGATCCATCGATAGAGACCCTCATCTCATGCACCTGGAGCTTCCTTCATCGTCTTCTCTGGATGTTTTCCATGCTAGTTAAGAAAGCAGTGCCTTAACTAAGATAGTTAATGTTGGTAATTTGCTGGGTATGGATTACTCTTCCTTCATGGCTGATGTGCCCGAAGATAATATCACTTAGCCAGATTTTAGAGATTCAAGTCAAGAGCATAGTAGTGATGTTCCTCCTGACGATTCATGGCTTGGAGGTCCTTCTATCACACCGAATGCTAGAGAGTTCTTTTTTTATTAATTATTATTTTGTAATTGCACACTCTATTAATAAAACAAAATTCATTTCCTTCACTATTTTTGAATGCTTTACAAGTAATTGTAACCGCTTATTAACTTGAACTTTGTGTGTCGAGCCATATATAAGTTTATCATTTCGAGTTGTGATTATATTCTCTAGCCTGATCTTTCTAACTTGACTAAGACTTTTTATTAACCCAAGCTTTATTGAGTCTGTGGTCCTGACTTTGGTCAAATAACTTCGTATGGCAGAGTTTGTCATAGCCCTTAGATAGAAAGGGTTAGGGAGTTGTTCGGGTCAGTCGATCGGTTACTCATGCCTCCAGCCATCTTGTTGTTTTTATGTCAGGAAGAGTTCTTTTACAACCCAATTACATGGCATAGAACTTATAGACTCTTGTCTTTTATCTGTCAACTAAGTCATTGGGAAGTCTCCAGCAGTCTGTTGATCAAGATTCGTTGAACCAAGGCATCTTGTGTGTTACTGACTTAGAAGGTGTCTTGACCGCGCCTGTTTTTAAGTAAAAATACTTATCCCTTATTCAACTCTTGGTGCATCCCATCAGGTGCTTATGACCTGAAGGTGCCTATGACCTGAAGGTGCCCTAGCAGTGCTTTATTCCACCCAGCTAGTCTAGGTGAGTGTACACTGTCTTTACGACACATGTTTTTAGCCTCTTAACTTGGCCTCTCAGGTGCCCCCACCTGACATTGAGCGATTTCTAGGTTCCCCAAGATTGCTTTTGTATACGAAAGCAAGGTTTTTGAACACTATTCTTGATTTTTTAAATTGTTCCCTCAAAGGGGTTTTTATTGAATGCTAAAAGAAAATACAAAATAATCAGCTAACAAAATAAAATCAATCTCTAAGAAACAGAAATAGACAAGAAGAATTGAGGGACCCTTAAGAGTAAAACATTTTTAGGTATTGGGCATTGCATGGCCTATGTGACTCGTTTCCTTCTGGTCGGGAAAGGCGGTATGCCCCATGTCCGGCCAACCCGACCACGTTGTACGGACCTTTCCATTTGTATGCCAGAGCCCCAGTTGACTTATACCTCATGTTGGGTGACAACATTCTTATAAATAGATCTCCGAATTGGAATCTCCTAATTAGGACATACGAGTTGTAGTATCTGGCGACCCGTTGCTGATAAGCCGTAGTTCTTATTCTCGACATATCTGTTTTTTCTTCCAACTCATCCAAGTTCTACTTCATCTTCTCAGCATTTAACTCGAGATAAAAGAGATGCACCCTAGGTGAATTATGATTACTTTGACTGGGATTACTACCTTTGTCCTGAACACTAATGAATAAGGGGTTTCCTCTATCGAGGTTCTTTTTGTGGTCCAATAAGCCCATAGAACTTCATGTAGCTTGTTTGCCCAGTTCCCTTTCTTGGTGTCTAGCATTGCCTTCAGGGTGTGATTGATTATTTTGTTTACATCTTCTGCTTGGTTGTTGGTCTGAGGGTGAGCTGGTATGGCATAATAATTTTCTATAACAAAATCTTGACACATGTTTTTAAAGTTGTCACTGTTAAACTGAGTTCCATTATCTGTAATTATCGTGTATGGGATTTCGAACTGATAGATGATATTCTTCCTGATGAAGCTCATCATGTTAGCCTCGGTTATATGCACTAGTGCTTCTGCCTCGGCTCTTTTGGTGAACAAATCTACGGCCATAACAACGTGTTTTGCCCTACCCTTGGTTGCAGTTGGCATTAGGCCGATCAAGTCTAACCCCCACATAGCGAACGTACAAGGTGATGATTGACTCTTCAATTGTTCGGGAGGCCTCTTTATATTGTTAATCTGGCAACCTCCATATTGTTCTTCGACAGCCTGAGCATCTTGAAATAGGGTTGGCCAATAGAAGCCTTGTCTGATAGTTTTATGTGTCAGGCTTTTACCTCCTGAGTAATTCCCGCATACTCCCCCATGGATACCTTCTAATATCCGCATGCCCTTTGTGGGGCAGACACATCTCTGCAATGCTTTTAAGAATCCTCTCCTGTACAATTCTCCCCCGACCATTGAGTACCTTGTAGCTCTATACATATGGTGTTTCGCTTCAGTTACTTTTGTTGGCAGTGTTCCATTCTCCAGGTAGTCCCTGATCGGGGTCATCAAAGTGATTTGATCTCCTTCAATCGTACATATCTCTAATATCCCTTCTTGGTCCTCGATGCTTGGCCTTTTAAGATGGGCGACTAGGATGGTATTTGACTATACACCGATAGTAGTTGACGTTAATTTTGACATAGTGTCCGCCTTTCCATTCTTTTCCCTCAGGATCTGGGTGATCTTGTACGTTTTGAATCTTCCTAATAGTGTTTTGGTCCCCCCCAAATATGCGACCATGTTGATATCCTTGGCTTGATATTCATCCAAAATTTGGTTTACAATCACTTGCGAGTCACTGAATATTTCTAGCTCATCTGCCTCTAAGGTCGTACAAATACTAAGCCATGCCAAAAGTGCCTTATACTTGGCCATGTTATTGGTGGCTTTGAAGTCAAACCACGGGGCACATTCTACCTGATCACCTTTTGGGGTAGATATTAAAATCGTGACAAACTACCATGTGTGTTTGACGACCCATCTACATGTATTTTCCACGCGAACTCGCCATTCTCTTTCAACATCCTGATCACCTCACTATTTGGTTTAGCGAATTCTGTTATCATATCAACCACAACTTGCCCTTTATTGTGGCCCTTAGCATATATGCTATTTCGAACTTGCTTCAACAAATAATCCGTATAGACATCGATCCTGTGGGCTTGGGAATATGGCATTAGCTTCTGTGCCACAGTTACAAGGGCTAGTGCCATCTACTCAGCCAGTGAATACCTTGTCTCGGTTAGTAACAAAGCTTTGATCGTATAGTACACTGGCTTTTGTACACCCGCTTTTGTACACCCTTATCAAGTCTAACCAATACTTAGCATGCCGTTACAGGCGTTACGGACATGTACAAATAAAGCATTTCTCATTCCAGAGGTTTGGATAGAATCAGGGTTTGTCCTAGATATTCCTTGATCTTTCTGAATGCCTGCTCGCACTCGGCATTCCATTGCACCCCCTTACCATTCTTACTTGCTTTTAAAAAAAGCAAGACATTTGTCAGTTGACTTGCTTATGCATTGATTCAGGGATGCCAAGCACCCCGTTAGCCTCTGGATCTCTTTTAATGTTCTGGGGACCTTATTTTCTATAAAGCCTTTATTTTTTCCAGGTTAACTTCAATTCCCCTCTAGTGAACTTGGAACCTTAGGAATCTTCTTGAATGCACTCCAAAAACACACTTATATTGGTTTGAGCTTCATACCGAACCTGCGTAGCACTTCGAATGTTTCCCTGAGATTTCTTGCATGTTCTTCCAACGTTATGCTTTTTGTTAGCATATCATCCATATATACCTCCATGTTTTTGCCTATCTATCGAGTGAACATCTTATTCACCAATCTCTGGTAAGTTGCCCCGGCATTTTTAAGACAAAAGAGCATAACTTTATAGCAATATAACATCTGGTCGGTAGAAAAGGATTTCTTGTCCTCATCAGGTTCAAACATCCAGATCTGGCTATACCCCGAGTATGCATCCATGAAACATAACAACTCATGACCAGCCATTGCATCCACTAACTGGTCAACACGAGGTAGAGTGAATCTATCCTTTTGACATGCTTTGTTGAGATCAGTAAACGACAAGCACATCCTCCACTGACAAGTACCATGTTGGCCACTCATTATGGATATTTTACTACCCTTATAGATCATGTTGCCAATAGTTTCTCTACTTCTTCCCTAATCACCTTACTTATTTCTGGGTTAAACCGTCTTCTTTTCTGAACAACCGACTTGCGGTCAGAATCGACTGCTAAGTAGTGCGAGATTATCTTTGGATCAATTCCCGGCATGTCCTCATGTTTTCATGCAAACACATTTTTAAATTCCTTTAGTAGTTTAATCATCTCATCCTGCACTTGCTTTATCAGCCAAGCCACGAGCCTTATAGTCATTTCAAGATTGTGGACATCAATTGCGACCTCTATGGTCGGTTCATCTTCCTGACTTTACCTATCTTCCAGAGTTGTCTCTCTCGGGTCCAGATCGAACCGGGTAGGAGTTTTCTCTCTGACATCCACGTCATCAATCTTCTGGTCTTCGCTATCCTCAAGTGTGTATAATTGCATTGCCCCCTATTCTGCTTTCTCCCCGTACACAGCCAGATTTTCCTTTCTTGTCCACTATTGTGAGCTTTTCATGACTCATACTCCTGCTTCCGTAGGAAACTTTACCATTAGTGCATAGGTGGCTGTCACGGCTTTTTTTCTTGTTCAAGAAAGGTCGACTCAGTAAGGCATTATATGGTCAATTCTCTACACTCACGACCACAAAATCTAGTAGCACTGTCTTAGTACAAGAAAAGTTACCAATCTCCACAGGCAGCTTTACCATTCATAGTGACCTTACCTTCGCTCCTCTAAAGCCTCTAAGTGGGACTTTATGTGGTTAGAGGTCCCTTCTGTACAACCCGAGTTGGTCGAACACTTCTACACTTAGAATATTCATCGAGCTTCCATTGTCGATCAGTACCCTTTTTACTTCCCTATATCTTACACTAACCGAAACTACAATTGCATCATTCGGTTTTACTTTTGGTGCATGCAAGTCTGCTTCGGTGAAAATTATAGGGTCTCAACCTTGTTCGAATTTCTTTTAATCTGGCCCTAACAGGTTCATCTCCAGGTTTCTCTAACTGCCTATAGCTTCTCCAACTTCAGACATCCTTTCTCGACTACTACTTTCGGTATATGGTCCACCAAAGATGGTATTGATTTCCCCATCACCCGGATCTCTCCTTGGACTCTTCTGACTTCTATCTCCCTCCTTTGTTATGGTGTTCTTGCACCGATCATCCCCACTTTGGAAGACCATGTCTTTGAGGTGCCCTTCTCTGATCATCTTTTTGATGTAGTCCCTCAGCGGATAACACTTAAAGGTTTCATGGTCGTTCTCTTGGTGGAACCTACAGTACTTTGTGGTGTCTCTACTGGTAAAACTTGACTGCCATGTCCTCTAGCCAGCGGAGTGTAGTTAGTATATTGCCTCTTAAACTGCCTACCACCTTTATCGTTGTCCTTTCATCCTTCCTTACCTTTTCCCCGACTGCCTTTCTACTGCCTTTTGCCGCTATTCTTTGGGTTACCGTCCTTGTGCTTTTGGTTACTTTTAGGTCGACCCTCATGTATAAGTTCTCCATAACAGTTGTTCCTCCTCTACCATGGCGTATCCTCCAACATGGTCTACCATGTTCACGTACGTGGTCGGTCCCCTTTACCTTAGGCTTAGCGTCAGATGGTTGTGCTATAAACTGTTGATGAACGCCAACACTATTGTATCATCATTGGGATCTTGTACTTTTGAGTTAGGTAGTTTTTCAATTTCTCATCTTTCCTTTGATTCAGGGTTAACAAGGCTGCTATAGACTTCCTTTGCTGGGTGTTGCCCATGAATTTCCTGGTGAATGCATATACTAATTCTTCAAAATTCCTAATGGAGCCTGCAGCTAGCTCTCCAACCCAAATGGATCCCTGATCTCCCAAAGTTTACGGGAACATGTGACACATGAGGGCGTCATTGTAATCATACTTCCCCACGGCACTTTGGTACCTCCTTACACGCTCCTGAGGGTTAGTATTGGCTTTAAACTGCTCCACATACGGCATTCTAAATTTCTTTGAAAAACAGGCATGTGTTATTGAATCATCAAACGGGCTTCCGAAGTTCCCGACTAGAGGGTTTCCCAAGCACTGCCTTCGTTCAAGGGCTTCTATCCTCCTAAGGAGAAAATCTCGCTCCTCTTCTGGCTCTCCACTCTCATCGAACCTCTAACAGATTGTGAGCCCATATAGATCCCTAGGGACCCTCCCGTTGATCTGGGCATTGAAGGGGTCTCGTCTGACCGCTGGGGTTGCCTGTCTACTCCTTCTAGGGGCTGTTTCATCATCACTTGAATATGAGTGGGACCTCTTTCATTGGTTATCATATCTATACACCCATTCAGGGTTGGTTTCTGCTTCATTGTACCTTTCCACATCTTCCCATAAATTGATTCTCGACGTTCCTTTGCTCCCTAGCCTTCTCAGCCACCTCTCATGTATGAACGTCCCCTCTTTCCATAATGTTCTACCTAACCTCTTCCGAGTTTTTAGGGTACTCCTGGAATGACCGCTATTATCTCAGAGCGCACCTTAGGATCCTGGGCCACGATTGGCGTGGAAAGTTGGTAATGCAAACTCAAGTTAGTTATGGCTGATATGCTAATTCCCTACTTAGCGACATCTTCGATGACTACTCGCTAGAACTCTTAGGCCTACTTGAACACTTTCACGGAGACACCGGTAGCTATGCCTATGGATATGACAGTGTCAAATCTTGTGGACGGCGTTGTCCCTAAGGATTGGTCTTCACCTGTAGCAGCGATACCTGCATGATTTAGGCATTAACATTGAGCATTACGTCAACATTGTGAAGAGATGGGGTTCTGTCCCTCCACGATACCGCCTTTAACTAACTTCTTTCAAAATTAATCAAGTAAACCAAATACTACCGGAGGTTCATCCTCCTTCTTCTAGCACCAGTTGTTGACGGTGATTCCTGGACTAATCCCCCGTCACAACACTTAAGCAAAGTAACGACTAATTGCAAATAAAAAGTAATAAGAAAATAAATTAGACAATGTCAGGTCTTATGGATAGCGTTGTCTCTAAGGATTGGTATTCACCTGTAGCAGCGACACCTGCACAATTTGGGCATTAACATCGCGTGTTGCGTCCATATTACGAGGAGATAGAGTTCTGTCCCTACCAGTTTCAATGATGTCGCCTTTAGCTAACTTCTTTCAAAATTAATCAAGTAAACCAAATACTACCGGAGGTTCGGCCGCTTCCTTCTAACGCCAGTTATTGACGGTGATTCCTGACTAATCCCCCATTATACAATTTAAGCAAAGTAACGACTAATTGTAGATAAAAAGTAACGAGAAAATAAATGAGACACGAATTTTTACGTGGAAAAACCCCAATGTAAGGAAACATCCACAGTTGCCAATAACAGCAATAAGAATTCACTATGTTGAAAAAAGATTACATACTCAATCTCTCTCATGCTCTTGATAATTAAATTGTGTTCACCTATTTATGGGTGTTACTGGGGTCCATTTATACATGCATAGAACCTTAATTCTCCATGTACAAGTAAAGAAAACTCTCATAATTAAATAAAACTCTAACTTATTGGAGTCATTTTTCCCTTCTTCGTTATCTCTCATTGATTGTGTTTTGGTTATAATATATCTCTTGCCTAATCCGGATTCTGTTATCTATAAGAAATTTTGTTTCCATGTCGAAGTATACTTCCAGAAACCTTGTCTGTGTCAGACTCTTTTTCTGCATATTTGAGTCGTGCTTTGTTAATACTGAACGTTATCCATGTGTTACGCAACTGACTAGAATCACTTTTCCTCGATCGATGATCTTTACCCCTACCATCTCGACAACCCTGATCGGGTCTTCTTGCCAGATTTTTTGTGTTGTCTTGATCGGGTGGGGGAGGGAGGTTTGATGTGTGCTCTTTGGTCAACTTGGGTTGGCTCATTCTTATCGCCTTCCAGTGACATGGCATCCCCGACCCTAGTCTTTTGGTAACGTGTCATATCATCTAGAATTTACCAATAACAAAACCCATATGAAAATAATAAATGTACGGAGTGGATTATATATTAGACACAAGTGTCGTTGAACTTTTCATCGGATAGAATATATTAAATAATAAGCGTTTGGATCCTAGAAGTAAGAAAATAGCTTTTTTTAATAACATAGTTCTACAAGTGGTTGGCATGGTTGTCATGAATAGTGCTGAATAATCAAGGAAAATCATGGCAGGTCATGTAAAACCATATGCAAATGGAATGTCATAGAAAAAGATAGGAAAAAAGGAAAATAAAAGTATGGAAATCAAAATAAGGGGTTAACATGTTTGTGATGAAAAGTCAAGGAAAGTCATAGGAGTATAGATGTCATGTTCAGGAGACATCATGGGCACACATCATGGAATGTCATGGTTAAGAGACTTTATGGGAACATCATGGAAAATGAAATCAAGGGACATCATAGGCACATTATGGAATGTCATTGCAACATAATAAAAAGCATAGTGCATAACGTAATGTCATGGGCACAATATGGAAAGAATAATGTAAAGTCTTTGGAACATCATGGCAGTCATGGGACCATCGTGGAAATCATGGGCAAATCTTGGAAAGCGTCATTGTAACATCATGGAAAGCAAAATGTAAATTCATGGGTACATCATCGAAAGCGTAATGGAAATCATGGGGACATCATGGAAACCACCATTGCAACATAATGGAAAGCATAATGTAAAGTCATGGTCATATCATGTAAAGCATACTATTGATGGTGATTTTTAGATTGACTGCAATTTACCACGCGTCACACAAATGGATGTAAATATATATGGCCAAAAAACTGCAAAAGAGAGAAGGTAAAACTAAAGACAATATTTTACGTGGTAAAACTCCAATGTGGAGAAACGTCCACGGTTGCCGGCAACGACGAGAAAAATTCACTATGTAGAAGATAATTACAACCCTCAATCTCTCTCGCACTCTTGTAAGCAGAATTTGCTTTAAGCCCTATATAGGGGTTATTATGGTTTATTTATACAATTATAGAACTGTATGCCCTAGTGTACAAGTTAGGCCAGTTCCCATAATGGAATTGAATTTTAACTTATCGAAATCGTATTATTCTCTTCCTTGTTTGTGTTGATTGTATTTTAATGGTATTAGGTCTCTTGCCTAATCAACACCTTGATATCTATAAGGAAGTATATTTCCTTATCAAAAGGTTCTTCAAGATGTCTTGTTTGGGTCGAATTCCTCTTATGCGTATCAGAGTAGTAACTTTATTAAATCTGAATATTGTTTGTGTCAATCAGTCGATCATCTGCCAATCTCGACCATGTGGTTTCCCCCGATCACAAACTTTACTCCGACCATCTTGATGGTCAGGATCGGGCCTTCTTATCTGATCGCCCATGTCATCTTATTCGCAAGGCTTATGGGTCTTCTATGGTCAACTTAGGTTGGTTCAGTTTATTTGACTTTTGGTGATGTGGCACCACAAACCCTTTTATCTTGCTGACTTGTCATGCTATCTGAATTTCACCTATAACAATACCCCATTAAACATAAAATACCAAGTATCTCGTTCCAAAAGGGAACCTGCTCAAGCGAAGTGTGTTTAATTTGTTCTCCTCATTTGTCTCGTAGCTCATTAATACATATTAAATGCTTAACAACTAAGCATTAAACCCAACCATATCTGTTTTTGCTGATGCAATCATTAGCAACTTTTCAAATTTTAAGATGTTGGGATTATGCTCAATAGCAAGAGTGTAATAATATATTTGACAATCTTTTCATAATAACAAAGTGAATTCTAGTTTAACAAATCTTTTATCATTTATAGTTTAACTACTATAATTTTCAAAAGTAAATAATCATAAGGTCAAAAGACTATGAGAAAAGAAGAGTTGTTCGTACAGCTGGATATGCTTGAGGTAGACACAATTCTTTAGTTAATCTTGAACAATATTCACAACTTAAGATAAAGGATGGGTGCCTTTACCTTGTTAAAGTTGCAGATTCTTTTGCTAGCATTTGAGTGGGATCAAATGTGTTATGATGAGTCTAAAATCCTCAAAGTGTAGCGTCTTTGGGTAAAAGAATCTAGTGCACTAGGTGCATTGAATAGGATCAAAGTGAAATACTTTATCCAGAACTATCAATGGAAAAAAGTTTTCAATTGAGGACAATCTGAGAGTCTATCTCAATCCTGAGATAAATAATGGACTTATGGTTATAAGTGTTATCATTTGAGCTATCAATGAGTACAATTATATGGCATAGTCTATCCTCGATAGATTAGTGGTATACATTTGTTAATCGATAGAGGACTTCATTTATAGATATGGACATAGTGGCTCCATTTATTAAGTGTGGGGAGAATATCGTCATATGGATATTTTAAGGTATTGGATATTAAATCTTAATGTTAAGTTTTCAATAGTGTCTATTGAAATATGGCTTCTGGACAAGTCAAAATATCCAAGTTCATAATGTGGTCATATGTGTAAATATGGTAACTATGAGAGCTATAGGCGGGCTATGAGTTCTTGATGATTACTAATACTCTTCATAAGGATACATTATCTCCATTAAGATTGTCTAGGGAACGAATGATGAACATTAACTTATTCTATCTTTATTTAAGACTTCAATTTTAGTTCTTTAGTGGAATGAACTAAAATTAATAGATTGAAACTAAGTGAATCACTTGTTGATTGTGATTAGGATATGTCTATTGGAGATTAAATTTAGATAGCCCGCCAGATCACCAATCCACCCAAACTTGCATGGATTACTTGATATATTCTACTGGACCATTTTTTGGGTCCATCTAGAATTGTTTTTGGAATTCTGAATCCAAAAGTTTTGGAGAGGTGCGGTCATGTGTGATCAAGACACGCGGTAACTCTTCAAATACATAGAACGGGCGGCCAAGGATATGGGAGCCCTTGGACGGCCCTAATAGTGTGCAATTAGCATTCCATTAATATATTAAGAATATAATTTGTACATTTTAAATATATGGGTTGTTTAAATTATATTAATGTATTAATTTAAGACATGTGAACTTGTTTTTTTTTAGTAAGAATGGGTCTAGTTCATATGTTGACTTTTTATTAAATCCATTAAGCCCAATGGATTTAATAAAATGGAAAATCAATGTATGGCCAATATAACAAGCTTGGGCAGCAAGGGCTAATATAATAGCCTAATCTATTGTTTTTTATTTTATTATTTAATTAAATTGAAATTAATTAATTAATTTAGTAATTATTTATTTAATTAAAAGTTAAAATCTTTTTCCTAGTATGAGAAGATCTTCTAGTGTTATACTATTGTTAGTAGTGTAATAAGTATGAAGCACTTGATTTTATATGTAGATAAATAAAAAGAATTTATTTTTCTAGTCAAATTAGAAAGTATTTGATATCTATCAAAACTCTAATTGATAGTTGGTCAAATTAGGAAGTTTTTGATAAAATTACAATTTAATTTATATTCAATAATTAGTTATTGGATAAGTATACTAATGAGTTGGAATAGGAGTCTTGGAGTGCAAAAGAATTTTTCTTTTAGTGAGGTTTCTTAACTATGACACAAATTCTTCTTTTAAGGATTTGGACACAAGACGTAAAACCTTCTTTGGAGAGGATTCGGCCATGACCTATATATCTCTAAGTGAGAACTCGGTCAACATAAGTTTTTTAGAGTGAGAATTCGGTCAAGATTAAAATCTTGAAGAGAGAATTCGTCCACCAACCTAGTTCTTGTGTGAGAATTTTTTTTTCGCTAATATAGTTAAAAATAAAACTTCATCTAACTCATTGTGTGAAAAAGTTGGCCAAGCATAGAGAAAAGATGAAACATTTTTGTTTTCGATAGTGCATTAAAAGCTTTTACATCAAAAGGTTTTGTATACAAAACCGAATCGGGTTCACGCGAGTTTCAATCAATAGATTGAGAATTCACAAGTGACCAAACATTCTACGCTTTTCTATAGGAGGATTATTGTGACTAACAAAAGGAAAAGAATTTGTTTGCTTTCCATCATCAGGTATACAATTCAAAGAAAGGGAGCCCACACTCCTAGGTGATTCACGTTCATGATTGGATTGGAAGATCTTACGAATACAATTCAGCGCGACTTCAATCGTCACAAGAAAAATGTACCTACTTTTATTATATATTAATTAATCAAGGGATAAGGTCCATTCTTTTAAAGATATTTTTTTAAAATATACCAATCGATATTTTTCGCTTCCACCACGTGTTTTTCCTACACGAACTGCGCGTGATTTTTAGGGTTTGTGCACCTACTCCCTCTCTCGGATGTTATGCCTAGTGACATTTACTTGTTCTGATGACATCATCCACTCCTATATATAATTCGAAACTTTTCCATTTCCCCCTCATGACTCCATATTTTCTTTCATAAAAAACACTAATTCTTTCCTCTTAAATCTCGAGCTCTTTCTTCTTTCCATCTCTTCTTTATCGACGGTTTGTGTTTTGTTGCTCTCACCAATCTCTCACATATGGATCCTACTCTTTGTTATCAGTATTTTGAATTCCTTATATGTGCCATTGAGGCCGGTGATATAGAAAATATTGCTAGGCTTAAGTCTATTTTTTGGGGTCACTTTCACACGTACACTCCTTCGTCTCAATCGGTCGCCTTAAATGTAGATTACTACATTGTTGGTCCTGAGTTTATTCTATCAAATGCTAATCCTTCTGCTTCTACCACTGTTAATGTTTGTCCAGATATGTCGAGGAAAATTAGTTCAAGGCAAGCTACTAGGGCTTTGCCTAAGGAAATCACCCGTCTTGCGAGTGATTTGAAGATAACCTCACAAAAATCGAAGATGGAGGAGGTTACATAAGAAAGACGGGCACTCATGTTGAAGTTTTCTATTGATCACCCATTTGCCTTTGACCATGATATAAATGTGGTAACTGATTATGAACTTGGAAAGTTTAGGGATCGGTTTGACATCTCTCATTTGGTGCAACTGATCCCCAGCGGTGAGCATACCGTATGGAACCCTCTTCTTGGTGTTGTTGCTTTTTACGGGGTCATGCTGACATCTGGGGTCACCATCCCCATTCAAGTTCTCGTTGCTCGATTCTAGCCGGTGCGGGTATCTATCCTATAAAGTTGAGCCCTAACTCGTATCGGGTGTTGATCAGCTTGTGGCAAATGTGGAAGAAGATATGGGCTAAGTACCCTCTGACCCCCCCCCCCCCCCCCTCTAAGAGATATACAATTTTTATACCCTTAGATGCTCAAATGCTGAAGGCACCTTCTATCCGCAGTCGACCTCCTCGAGCAACTGAATTCCTTATGGTTTTGAGGATAAGCCTACCCCTCCCACTCACAAGGACTACAAAGGCTTCATCTGGGTTTCCCCCTCTTCTAACAAATACTAGAAGAACAGTCGGTTCTTCGTCAATGGCGATTGAGGCGAGACTGTGGTGGCCGATCCCAATCAATGGCTAACCAAAAGTAGTGTTCTAAAAGCACTTCTATAAACCCAAGCTATGGAGCAAGACTATGCCTGTGAAGAATCATAACCAGACAAACAAGGTTTTCAAGGTGACCCAGACTTCGTGGGAGGTCAAGAATCGCAGAAATCTGTTCATAGAGAAAAATCTGGTCAAGTTGGGGTTTTTCCCAGTTATCTCTACTTAGCACAAATGGTGTAAGTTCTAACTTCCTAATCGCTTAGTTTTAAGTTATTTGCACTTGTCCTGAGATCGAATCAAGGCGCTAAGCTCAAATTGAGGACCATTTTGACTGAAATAGCAATGGACAAACTCAAAGAGGAGACCCAAATCGCCCAAGACATCTTTACCTCTGATCAACAAGTCATGATTGAGTCGTAGTAGGCATTTAAGGGTCTCAAATTCATTATGAGCATCTGGAAAAATATCTGGAACAATAGCAGGTCAGTATGGAAGTGCTCTCCTAGAAGGCTAAATCAGCCCATGAAGTTCAAAATATAGAATATTACAAAAGGTCTCTCACTTTCGAAACTGTCATGCTGATGGAGTTTGAGAGATAGCCAGATACTTCACGGATGTTCTTTGGTGGCAATAAGTGGTCTTTGGGGGGAGGCTCGTTGAAATTGGGACAAGACCATCAAGAAGCATTAAGATGAGTCCCTGGAAGCCATAAATAACCAAAGGATCAGATGAAGGGCCTATTGTAGATCTATCGGGAAAGTTCACCACCCAAAACACTTGGAGTTTCCCTCTAAGTTATCCCTGGTGTCCTTTCATGCAGAGGAAGAGACTAACAACCTGATAAAGGTAATTGATGTTGGCCTCTTACCCGACACAGTTACTACTCTTTTATGGCTGATGACCTGGAAGATGATATCAGCAGGCCAGACTTTGGAGACTTAACCAAGGGTTACGGGGATGATGACATTCCTCTTGGCAAATCCAAGCCCGGAGGTCTCTCGAGCACTCTAGATGCTTGATTCTCTTGTCCTGCTTTCGGCATGTTTTGTTTACGTAGTTCTTTGATCATTATTTTTGTAATCTCCCAAAAGTTGCTTATGTAATTTTTGTTAGGGTTTATGCTCTAAAGATGTAATTTGTAAATGGATTTATGAAATAAATAAAAGAAAAATTCAATTCATTCTTGTTGTGATGTTTAATTTATAACTTGTACATATTAACATCCTAGATTGTCTTATATATTCTCGAACTGTGTATATGAGTGTCAAATATGGATGGATACAGTAAGAGACGTGCAATCTAAAGAGTCCATAGATAGCAAATAAAGTTGTGTACTTTATTTGAGGTTAATCTATAGTTGTGGTCCATTCATGTACGGTGATTCTATCCTGAATCATTCATAGGAAGATATGGGAATGGAGGCACCTTGTATGATGTGATCATATAGGACTGGGCCCTGATCTACATGAATCTCTCACCAAGATCCATTTACCGATGAGATTTATATATATCAAGTAATGATGGATATATATGGGTGATCTTAATCTTGAGTGTCTTATTGACTCCTTCAGGTTAGATCGTGGTCTTTGATATACCATGGGTGAGGTAGGATGCATTTCCAGATCAATATGCTCCATATGTTGGGATTGTGGTTTGGCTTGTGGCTGGGAAGGTTTGTACACAATAGTGGAATCCACTCCTTACTCTAAGGTGTAGATGGTAGTTCCATTAAGGGATGATTCGTGATTTGGACAATATGAGCGCTCTCCTAAATCCGTGAAGAAATATGATTTATTGTTCACTAGAGAATCAATGGTACTTAAAGGATATATGTAATTGGAGGGATATAATGAACATTATGACCCAGCTCTAATTATGAACTGTTGTAGAGGATCACACAATGTGTAATAACTATATCGATGGACACCGAGTTGTATCGATCTGTGAGAGAGCATTTTCCGGTTTCTAGTGGAATAACATCGGAGTTAATAATTAAGGAATATTAATTAAAGAGTTTAATTAATTATTCTGAGGATTATTGGAGCTCAAAATACTATGAGTCCATTAGGTCATCTTGCTAGCTCGATCGATTTAGGTAACAAGGGTCACGGTTAATTAATTGGATTGTCCAATTAATTGTGTAACGAAAGTGACACGTATTTATTTGAAAATTAATTGAATAATGAGATTATTTAATAATTGAATAATGGTGATTAAATAAATTAAATAATAAAATTATTTAATTATATTATTAATCACTAAATGGAGGTTGTTAGTTAATATTTGATTTTAAATAAAATAAAATTATACGATTATTTTATTTTATTAATTTAAATATTTGAAATTGAATTTGAAATGTTTAAATTCAAAATAAATATTTAATTATCTTTTAAATACATGAGATATTTTTTAAAAGGTTTTAAAATCAAAAGATATCATGAGTTTTTTTTTAAAGATAATATATATTTAATATGTATGTTCTTTGAAAACCACGATCAACACAACTGATATTAATGAGAGAAGAAAAACTAAAACACTTAAGGGTCCGTCATGTAAGCGTTTTTCATTTGTTATTTTTTAAAAAGAAAAGTGAAAATGAAAACAGTGTTTTTGGTTTCAATTTCGAAATCCGAAAAAGCGTCTGGTAGCAAATGATAAAAGCTGGATTGTGAAAATGAAAACGGAAAAAACGTGTCTGGTAGGTTAGCCAAAAATTTCAAAAATTAAAATATCATTTTTACATTTTATTTAAAAATTACAACAAAGCAAAAATAAAATAAAAAATAACAAAGAAACAACGAAGATCGAAGCCACTCAAATGGACACTCAAATCGTAAGAACACTCAAATCATAAGAATACGTAAATCATTCTATCTTTATGAATCTCAAAACCATTCTATCATAAACAAACACCACAAAATCACTCCATATAAAACACATACACATACACTAGCCAACTCTAAAACAACTGAAAAAACAACGAAGATCAAAGGTAAAAAAAATTACAAGATCGGCTGAAGAAGAAGAACCAGATCGGTTCAAGAAAAAGAACCAAATCAGCTGAAGAAGAAAACGAAGATGAAGAAGAGCATATTGGTGGCGAAGAAGTAGATCGGGGGCTGACCGACAGCAAAGAAGATTAGATCGATGGTGAAAAAGAAGTGTAGATCGGCGGGCCAATCGATAAAAAGAAAAAGGGTGTCGCCGGAGATGAAGAAGAAGAAAGTTTGGAAGAAGATGAAGAAAAATAGTGACAGGATGATGTGAAGAAGGGAAAAGTTAAAAAAAATCATATTAAAAAAGAAGTGAAAGACAAAAACAAAAACAAAAACAAAAAACAAGTATTTTGTGTTTTTCAAATCTTTCACTTTTAACACTGATTTTGCTTTTTATTTTTTTTCGAAAATAAAATGAAAAACGGTTAACGAGCACGTTTTCAAAATCGTTTTTGAAAAATAAAAATGAAAACGGGCTGAAAAGCAACTGTAGTACGGGACCTAAGATTTTTGAATGTGTGCATGCCGTGCACTGTTTAATGAAAGAAAAAAATTGTTAATATTTTTTTACTAGAATTGTTGTAGTTGGTTTTACTTGGAAGAAATAGTTTATTCTTATTCTCTCTTCTTCTTCTAGTAGTTTCTGAGTACCGTGATGTGCCCATACGCAGTTACCAGTTCTAGAAGATAGCGAGGAAGATCCGTGGTACAGACCAGGAGTATTGCAAGAAGTGAAGGATCCTCCAAACGTTGGTAAGGTTCTAATATTTTTTTTCTTATTATTGATTTCAATTTCCTATGTATACATATATTTTATTACTGTAATAATGTTGTATGTATAAGTTTCGAAAAATTGTGATTCCAAGTTCACTGGTCCAGATCGAGTATGATATCTATAAAAATGTTTAAACCTATTTCCGATGCGTGACCAATTTTTCGAAGTCAATTTTTCAGAACAGGAAATGGTTTTCGATGCTTCTGTATGTATGATTATGGAGGCACTATTTAAATTGACTGTTTATTATTTTTGTATGCATTAAATTTGTTATTTTATAAAAACATGATTGATCGTTAATTATAAGGTATTGTGGATTTAGAGTTCATGGGTTGTATAATATATATATATATATATACTATTATTGTATTGTAAATAAATAAAAATTGTAACCTATATCGATGACGTGGACAAATCTCGAAGAACACTGTTTCAGTCAACGAATAGGTAAACCGTGCATGCACGTTTCCGAAGGTAATTGTTGCCTTGTGCGTTCCGTGTAGATTTCTTGTTCTGGATTCATGAGATGAATCGGAGTGACCTAAAGAGACTGGAAGATTTCTGAAGTTACAAGAAAACCAAGGGATTCCTTGGGGGTATTTTTATAATTTTAGATTCCATTGTTTTAGGTTAAATAATCCATAATACTCGGTCGTTTTATATTATGTGATGATAAAAGCATTGTCATGCATGCATGTCATTTAGGTTAGATGTGCCTACACAAATATATTTGATATGTCATATATGCATCATAGCCTAATATTTTAAGTATTTTTTTAATATGATTAAAATAGGTAAATACATAATTGGCTATGAAAATGAGATTAGTTTTTTAATAGTTCGAAAACTTGGCAATTCTCATTAATTATTAATCTAGTTATTAAAGAGTTTAATAAGTTAGATTAATCGGGTCATTTATTGTAATTAGGATTAATATCCTAATAATAAATTTACCGAATAAAGTGTTAGAGTTTAAATAGTTAAAACTTGGTAACATAATAATCTGACCTTAGTAAATAGTTTACAATAGCTTAGATTATTCACTAATAGATTAGATTTTTAATAGTTAAAAACCATTAATAAATTATTAGTTAATTAGAATTTGATTCTAATTAGTTAAGGTGATAGATAACTTGATTAACGTTAGCTGTTTGATCATGTAGAGTCTATGTGCATTGACAGATAATAGAAAACCCTAGTTTTAAAATAGTGAGTGAGAAAAGGATATATGAGTCAGTCTTTGACGTGAATAATACCGTTCTTTTTTTCTTCGACTAATGTTTTTACCTTGCGTTACATGGCTTAAATAACATGTTGGTTATCAGGCTTAAGTCGAACGGTATAATCTTAACCGAACATTTTTATTAACGATCGAAGTCATGAACTGACTCAAACTATGTGTGTTGCCTTACACCAAGTCGATTGACTCGATTGAGACCATATTAACGTGTTTGGTTGTGATCGTCTCTTGATTGGTTGCTCATTTTTTATCAAGCTTGAATTGGATGCACCACCTTTAACCAAGTAATCTTACTATGGCCAGGATCGCTCGTCAACTTAAACTGTATGGACTAAGTTAATCATCCTAACTTTGACCAAGCAACTATACGTGGTCGGGTTTAGTGTGGGCCATCTTTAGGTAGCATTGGTTCTAACTCGGTCGGTTACTTTGCTTCGCGACTGCTTTGTTGTTTTTAATCTTTTGTCAAGTAGTGTTCTCTTGTAGACCATTTACATGGTACCTAATTTATAGACGCTTGTCTTTTTTCTGTCAACTAAGTCATCGGGATGTCTCCCAACAGTCTGTTGATCAAGTTCGTTGTAATGGAGTATCTTATATTATACTAACTTTATAGGTGCTTAGATTTCATTCTATTTTGAGTATAAATATTTTATCCCTCATCCTAACAGTGTTTCATTACGTCTAGTTAATTTCGTTGAGTGTACACTGCCTTTGCGGCATGTGTTTTTGGCCCACTAACTGGACCTCTCGGTGCTCCTATTGGCATTGAGCTACTTCTAAGTGCTCTAGGATTGCTTTTGTAAATGAAAGCAAATTTAAAACACTTTTCTTGACCTCTTGAAACTGTTCCCTCAAGGGGATTTTTATTGAACGCTAAAAAAAGACATCAGCGAATTGGCTAATTTATTAAAAACAAAGCAAACTAATTCCTAAGCTAACGAGAAATATTTAGAAATGAGAGATCTCAAGGGGTAAAACATCCTCAAGTATTGAGCATTGCATGGCGTGGGCAGTGTTAGGATTATGCTTGATAGCAAGAGTGTAATAATGTATTTGACAATCATTTCATATTAATAAAAATGATTTCTAGTTTAATAAATCTGATTAACACTGAAAAGTGTATGTTTACTAAGGGATAATATCATCATTTTACACTTCCAATATGATTAATTCCTCAATTTAGATATAATTTCGTTCGTTCGCTTAAATAAATGTGTTGTGTAGTAATCAGTGTATTTTTCTTTGTATTTCAGAGGTAATTCGATCAATTCATAATTATGGAGAAGTCAGATGGCAAAACAAACATCGTTTTCAAGTTTAGAACATCAAAAACCTTAGGAAGGCCACGAATGGTATTTTTATAATTTTAACTATTCACTGTTTACAGTTGACTTTCACTGTTCTTGATGATGTGGCACATTCCTATTAGCCCAAACTGCGAGTGCACCATACACGCGGCTGCAGAGAATTATATTTTAGAAGCCGGTGCACTGTTCACTATTCACTTCACGGATGAGTTACTGTTCACTGTCACTGTTCACTATTCACTTCATGGATGAGTTACTGTTCACTGTCACTGTTCACTGATGACGTGGTGAAATCTGGACGCTCCATTCTAAATTCATTCGATGGTCAATTTTCATCCATATTTTGTATAAATATGGGGCATCTCCCCCCTAATTTTGATATTCTGAATCCAAATATGATATTAGATTTGTGAAATTCTCTCTCTTTTGTTCTCAAATTCTCATTTTAAATAAAATAGTTATTTTCTAGTTAAATTATGTCTGGCTAATTTTATATAGCTGAGGCCAAAAGTGATACTGTTGGTATGGGAAATATGATCCAATTATGGTAAGTTTATTATTTTTATGTTTTCTCCCCTCTGATCTTTGTAGAGTTTTTGACTTACTGTAGATAGACATATATTGTCTAGTACAGTGGGTACTTTTACCCATATCTATTAGAGAGTGGTTTCTCTCCTCTGATCTTTGTGGAGTTTTTGACTCACTGTAGACAGACAGATATTGTCTAGCACAGTGAGTACTTTTACCCATATCTATCATAGAGTGGTTTATCCCCTCTAATCTTTGTGGAGTTTTGACTCACTGTAGACAGACATGTTGTCTAGCACAGTGAGTACTTTTACCCACATCTATCAGAGAGTGGTCAGTGGAGTGGAATATCATCCCATTAATCTGGACTAAATATTAATAATTTGATCATATTCGAATTACAAGCAGTGGATCCCATAGCCCTAGTATTAATTTTAATTGATTTACATTTTATAACAAGCTTAGTAATTAATCTAGATAATTAATTCTACAAGGACAAGTGAACAACCTCCTTGTGGTTCGACCCGGTCTTACCGGTTAATTTATTATTATGACACTCTTATACTTGGGAGTAGGAACACTTCTTTAGGACGTGTCAAGTTTTTGGCACCGCTGCCGGGGAGGTAAGTCTGTCTTTTCTTTGTAGAAGTAATTTCTTTTTAATTTTATTTTAGTTTTTCTATTTTTTTTCTATCTTCTTTGTTCTTATTTTGTATTCAATTTTGCATCACTCATCTCAATCATAAACTTCATCCACCTAAAAAAAAAAGCACTTGTAATCATTAATCACATTTTTGCATTTTAGTCCTTCAATTTTTTTATTTGCATTTTAGCTTAGATCTAGTTTGCATTTGCATATAGGTCATTTTATTTTTCATTTTTTGCATATCAGTCTCTGTAATTATCACATTTTTTTCTTTATTCCCTATATTTATAATTATTTGCACTTTTACCCCAATACTTGTGCATATTTGCATTTACACCCCTAGAATTTTGCATCTTGTTATTTTTATCACTTTTTCTTTTATTTTCTTTATTTTTGTGTATTTCACCTCCATGAACCCTCATTAAATTTGCATGAGAAGTTGGTCTCGAGCATCTAGTGGTAAATTAATTAGGAGATCACAATCACCCACATTCACCTACAACATGGTTGAAAACCCACATAGACATCCAACAGGAAACCAAGCCGAGAACCTTTTAGACAACCTTGACAACATATCTCAACGCAGCAACCATCTGCCTTATGTTGACCATAACCAACACATTAACCCAAATCCACCTAGAACTCTTAGAGACTACATGAATTCCACAGGTACTAGAGCACCTTCATGTATAGCTTTCCCACCAAATGCAACACACTTTAATTTTAAACTGGGAATCATTCAACTTTTACCCAATTTTCACGGTCTTGAATCTAAAAATCCATATCTGCATCTTAGGGAGTTTGAGGAAGTCTGTAACATTTGTATAGACCAAAATGTTAGCACGGATATAATCAAGCTTAAGTTTTTCCCTTTTTCCTTAAAAGATAAAGCTAAAACTTGGTTACAAAACCTTAGAACAGGATCAATCCAAACTCTCTTAAGAGGCAAATCACTTCATTTGCCTAAAAACCTAGGGAAACACTTTACCAATGTTGGGATAGGTTCAAAGAGTTGTTAAATGTCTATCCATATCACGGTTTTGAAACATGGAGAATAGTGTCACATTTCTATGAGGGACTCACACCCCAAAATAGACAAGTCATTAAAATGTTGTGTAATGGGGAGTTTAGTGACAAAAATCCTGAAGAAGCACTTGAATACCTTGACCATATCGCCGAAAGTGCTCAAAATTGGGACACCATTAATTTCTATGAGTCCATGAGCAAACCACAGCCATCTCCATCTAGTGGAGGCATTTACAATCTTAGGGATGATCATGACCTTCGAGCTAGATTTGCATCCCTAGCTAGGAAAGTTGAAGCGTTAGAAACTAAAAAGAGTGACCATGTAAAATCTATACAAGAAATCGCATGCCATGTATGTGATTCTGGTGATCATATCACTCATAGTTGTCTAACTTTGCCAGCCATAAAAGATTGCCTTCATGAACAAGCCAATGTTTTGCACACTTTTAACAAGCCAAATTCCAACCCATACTCACAAACCTACAATCCTGGTTAGAGAAATCATCCAAACTTTAATTGGAGGAACAACAATCAAGCCTAGTCTTTACAACCACTAGGTCCATCACATCCACAAACACACCAGAATTTCCAAAACCCTCAAGGTTATGCACCTTATGTCCCACCATTTAGGAAAAACCTTGAAGACACTTTACACTTATTCATTGAGAAGCAAGAATCCATTAACAGCCAAACTGCACAAACCTTGATAGATATTAAAGATACTTTGGCAAAGATTGCTTCTTTACTCACCACACACGAAAAAGGTAAATTTCCATCTCAACCACAATCAAATCCCAAGAGTCAGTCAAGTTCCTATGACAATAACCAACGTCCAGATCAAGTCAAATCAATTATCTCTCTTCGTAGTTGTAAGGTCATCGAAAAACCTATTCTTGAATCTGTTAAAAATGATGATGAGTCATTTTCAAATGGTAAGAAATGGGTTGATGAGACCACTGTTAACGAAGAAATAATTGAATCCCCACCTACACTTCCATATCCTCAAGCTCTTAAAAATTCACAGAAATCAAAGCATCCCCTAGAGATTTTTGAAATTTTCAAACAGGTAAAGATCAATATCCCTTTGTCGGACGCAATCAAACAGGTACCTTCCTATGCCAAATTTTTGAAGGCTCTGTGCACTGTGAAAAGGAAGCATCAGGTAAGAAAGAAAGCCTTTATGGCTGAACAGGTAAGTTCCATTCTTTCTAATAAAAATGTTTTGAAATATAAAGATCCTGGTTGTCCCACTATTTCCTGCACAATTGGTAACTGTAAAATTGAGCATGCTTTACTTGACCTAGGGGCTAGTGTAAATTTGCTCCCATACTCATTTTATCATCGACTTAAACTTGGTGAGTTAAAGCTGACTTTAACCACACTTTGTCTTGCTAATAGGTCAATTAAAATACCAAAAGGAATAGTGGAAGATGTGTTAGTACAAGTCGATAAATTTATCTACCCAGTAGATTTCATTGTCTTGGAAACACAACCTATTGTTAATGAGCAGAAATCAATTCCTGTTATAATGGGTCGACCATTTTTAGCTACTGCTAATGCCTTGATTAATTATAGGAATGGAATAATGAGCATGTCTTTTGGAAATTTGGAAATTAAAATTAATGTTTTCAACATGTCTAAGGACCCATTTGATGATGAAAATGAAGATGAAGATGTAGACATTATTGAAACCATTGTTGAAGATCATGTTCAAAAGGATTCTTTTAACTCATCTGAAATTTGTTTGATCAATTCACCTAAGTCAAGCATGCATTCAAATCTTGATAATTTTTTACAGGTTGTCGAAGAAGAAAGAGACACTTTAGATTTTGAAGAATTAGAATAGAAAGATGACGAGCCAGAAGAAAAAGCAACCATCAATGATTCTTTTCCTGATAATCTTTTATTCTCTATCACCTTTGTCTTGGTATGCTGACATTGTTAATTATCTTGCAACAGGAATGATGCCACTCGATTGGAATGCACAGGACAAAAAGAAATTTTTGATCGAGGTAAAACGTTTTTACTGGGATGACCCGTACTTATTTAAGTATTGTCCTAATCAAATTGTTCGACGGTGTATTCCAAGCAATGAGGTAAGTAATGTCATTGAATTTTGTCATTCTGAAGCATGTGGTGGTCATTTTTCATCAAAGAAAATGGCTGCAAAAATCTTGCAGTGTGGATTTTATTGGCTCACCTTGTTTAAAGACGGACATGCATTCTGTAAAACCTGTGAAAACTGTCAAAAGTTAGGATCCATTTCCAAGTGAAACATGATGCCTTTAAACCCCATTCTTGTCATTGAAATATTTGATTGTTGGGGTATTGATTTTATGGGTCTATTTCCACCGTCATTTGGATTTTGTACATTTTGGTGGCCGTTGATTATGTGTCAAAATGGGTTGAGGCAATTCCTTGTCGAAATAATGATCACAAAACAGTGATTAAGTTTTTAAAAGAAAATCTTTTGAGTCGATTTGGAATCCCTCGAGCCATTATCAGTGATAGAGGTAAACACTTTTGTAACAAACCTTTTGAGTCTTTAATGAAGAAATATAGAATCACACACAAAATTTCCACACCATACCACCTTCAAACAAGTGGTCAAGTTGAGTTAGCAAATAGGGAGATAAAACATATCTTGTAAAAAACGATTAACCCTGATCAAAAAAATTGATCTCTGAGACTAAATGATGCACTTTGGGCTTACCGCACTGCATTCAAAACATCTTTGGGTATGTCTCCTTATCGTTTAGTTTATGGAAAACCTTGCCACTTACCTGTTGAACTTGAGAAAAAAACATATTGGGCTATTAAAGCTTTCAATTCTAACCTAAATGATGCTGGTGAATTGTGCAAGTTGCAATTAAATGAACTTGAAGAATTAAGAAATGATGCATATGAAAATGCAAAAATTCTTAAAGAAAAATCTAAAACCTTTCATGACAGATGAATTTTAAGAAGATCATTTGAAGTTGGTCAAAAGGTTTTGCTTTATAATTCTCGACTTCATTTATTTCCTGGCAAATTGAAATCAAAATGGAGTGGTCCATTTGTGGTGAAACACGTGTATCCATATGGTGCCCTTAACATTGAGAATCCTAGGAATGGTAACACGTTTAAAGTAAATGGACAACGTGTGAAACTATTCTTATAATATACAGATTTTCAAAAAGACTCTACCGTCCTTTCTGACCCTTGTTACAAAGGTGAGTAAACAAATCTTTTGCTTTTGACTTTATTTGCGTTTGCAATTATTATTTTTGCTTTTGTTTGATTTTATGTTTTGAATTTTTACAGGATTAATTTCTAGGTTCAATTTTTACCTGGTGTGTTTTGCTATATAACCCCTGTTAAATGGCGGATAACGGTACTCCGTGACAATTCAAGTCGGTTTAATTCAGTTTCCCAAATAACTGATCCCCAAAACAAGGCATGGACAAAATTTTCACAAACCTGCGAAAACATTTTCCATCGTTGCCCCAAAATGCTCTGAAAAAGATTTACAAAGTACGTTCCGAAAGATTAAGCTTACTGATGATAAACAACATTCCTGTTGAAATTCGCTGGTTGATCGAAGCTAAGGTACGTCTAGCAGGTGAGTCTGCTGATTCATTTATATCTTACATGTCTGGTTTTGGAAGAAGTAACCTTGCAAAAAAATGAAGAGCTAAGAAGTTAGGGGTCACTTGTCACAAATGTGCACGTACAACTTGCAACACACGTTGTCGTTCTTTAGGAAAGGTGTCTAATAATCGGGAAGATAAAATTTTATTCATTAGGCATGGTTTGCGTAGGGAGTCATTGGATAATATCCTAACGACTCTTGATGCACATCCTAGTGGATATGTGCAAATGGTAATTGACCGACTATGGCCACAATTTCAAAAAGAACATGCACAATATAGTCTTGGGAATCTGATTTTAAAAGACCCTGTTTGTCAATTTATAGGAAAATTGAATGGGAAGCATATCCCCGACCCATAGAGGGCGTTGAATCCATTTCTGGACGTAAAACCAGAGGAAGATGTGAGCCACAATCACAACTACCAGTAAATATCCTGTAAGTTCCTAGGTTTTTTATTGGCTCATTTCGTTGACAACCACATTTTGGGATCAATATGTAATGGTAGTTTAGGTCATCTTTCCTCAAGTCCTCTTCCAAGCATCAAAGGTAAAATCACTTGCTTAACTTCATTGAAGAGATTTAGTGCATACACTCAGACTCATGCATTTTCTTTTAATTATCTTGCTTGCATGCTTATTTGCCATTTTGTGTGCCTTGTGTGGCTTATTTTTTGTTTGAGTGTTGAATGTATGTTTGTGCCTTAAAAAGAAGATTTTTCCTCTATACCGCGATCTAGACCGCTCTCTGTGCAGTGCCTTCACTGCGGCCTGAACAACTGTGTTTACCAGAGGACGCATGTTGTGTCTTCCGCGGTCTGTGCTTGTTGCATACGTCGCAGTCTCCCAAACGGAGTTTCACAAATGATGCATGCTGTCCAGACCGCGGTCTGTACACACTGCATGCAGAGCGGCCTACAGAGCGGCGTTGTTAGGGCGATATACTGCTCTCTGTGTCCCGGTATGGACACTTACCTGGACTGCGGTACAGCCAGCGGTCCTGACGAGTTTGGATTGCCTTTTACCCAAAACGATGCAGTTTCACTTAAGACTTTATATAAATATACCATCTTCTTCCCAACTCATTTTTAAGAGCTTCCTAACCTATTTTTGAGAGAGAGACAAGGTTCTTTAGAGAGAGAAGCTTCAAGAAGCCATTTTTACTCAACCATCCTTAAAATCCAAATCATCAAGCATCTTTCAAGCATGGGTTTCTTGTTTGTTCATGACTATGTATTCTCTACATGTTCTAAACTTTATGTTTTCATTACGAAGACATGTATACCTAGGGTTTTAGTCTTTATTGCATATTAATTGCTTGCTTGTGTATTGATTGTTGGTTGAGATGCATTAATTTGTGATAGCTAGCATTTAGGACGATTTTACCCTTCTAGCTAATTCTTCATGCCTTTGCATTTAGAACATTGATATCTAGGATTTGCTTTAATTGTCATTATTAATCCTAGATAAGCATGAATGTCTTGACCTAGCATTTTTGCATATAGAATATTCTTGCATATTCACTTAGGTTGCCATTATCTCTTCATTGTTAGTTAAGCTTGTGGCTATGTGATTAGTGCACAAGGTTTGCGATCCAAAATCACTATTAAGGCCCGTTGGGTAGAGTGAAAGGGTTAATAACTCGAGGGTTAGATGGGAGGTCAACCTAGGTTGTTAACTTTTTCTCAATAGTGGATTTTGAGGATCAAGGGTGGCGCTCTAAATAGCCCCCTTGGTTTTTCCCATTTGGAGTGTTTCCACGTATATTTTCCGTGTTGTTATTGTTTTATGTTTGTTGTCATTTATTTGAACATTTAAGTAGAATGGGGTAGAATTGTTAATATTGATTAATTCGCAAAATTGGTATTCTATCGAATTAAAACCTATTAACCCCCCCCCCCCCCCCCCCCCCCCCTCCCCCCTCCCCCCTCTAGGTTATAGACACACACTTTCTAGGGAATTTCATATCCTTTTGTTTTTATTATCTTTTTATTATCTTTTTATTATCTTTATCTCTGCTTCAAGTCCTCATGAGCTGATTGACTAGTTACAAGCTTTCAATTATGAGCCAGATCCTTCAACCTCCAAAATTGATTGGTTCATTGATGAAGAGAACAAGAAACGTAGAATTGATCTGAATCTTAGTTTGTGATTGTCCCATGGTTTTTATGCATTTTATTTTCCTATATTTTGTATTTCTTTTGTTGTTTTGCAGGATTTTGTTGTCTTTCAAGTTGTTCAGGTGATATCTTCTAAGCCTGACCTCTTTCTAATGACATTAGGGACAATGTCTCATTCTAGTTGGGGGGAGAGGATATTTGATTCAATAACTTTTGTTTTTCAAAAAAAAAAAACTAACTTCTGACCATTTTTTTTGTAAAAATGGTCTAGTAAGGAGATCTTTTAGATACTTCTGAGATGCATCTTTGTAGTTCTGATGCATTATTCCTCTCTTCTGACTATTCAAATCTATAAACTCTCCATTGTGATATTATTGACTAATCCTTTTGTTCATTAAGTCATCTTGAGAAAATTTTCGAACTATTCTAGACACACACGCACATTGACACGTGATTATGAGCAGTAAGTTGAGATTTTAAGATATTTAGTTCTGAAACATTATTCAAGGGTAACAACCGAAGGTAGTGGTCTTGTTTAAAAATATATATAGTAATAATAATAATAATAATAATTTTGTGTGTTGTGACCAAAACTCTTACTTAGTAGCGGAGTCTCATGCCTCAGTAAGCATAGAGTGTTCGAGCAAAATGGCGGAGTCTAGATAAGAATAAAGTGCAGTTCCGTAGCCTCTTTAACTCGAGCAATTAAGTCTGAGGGGTGCTTTAACACCTAATGCCCTAAGACCAACTGGTTTGGGAGTCATTGACCCAAAGCTCGTTACACGGGCTAAAGTGAAAGCTTAAGGGAATTGTTCTAAAAAAAAACATCTGCAATCCGAGTAATTAAGCCCGTAGGAGTGTTTTAACACTTAATGTCCTAAAGCCAACTGGTTTGTAAGTCATCTTGAGAAAATTTTCGAACTATTCTAGACACACACGCACATTGACAAGTGATTATGAGCAGTAAGTTGAGATTTTGCAATATTTAGTTCTGAAACATTATTCAAGGGTAACAACCGAAGGTAGTGATCTTGTTTAAAAATATATAAAGTAATAATAATAATAATAATTTTGTGTGTTGTAACCAAAACTCTTAATTAGTAGCTGAGCCTCATGCCTCAGTAAGCATAGAGTGTTCGAGCAAAATGGTGGAGTCTAGATATGAATAAAGTGCAGTTCTGTAGCCTCTTTAACTCGAGCATTTAAGTCTAAGGGGTGCTTTAACACCAAATGCCCTAAGACCAACTGGTTTGAGAGTCATTGACCCAAAGCTAGTTACACGGGTTAAAGAGAAAGCTTAAGGGAATTGTACTAAAAAAAAAACATCTGCAATCCGAGTAATTAAGCCCGTATAAGTGTTTTAACACTTAATGCCCTAAAGCCAACTGGTTTGGGAGTCATTGGCCTAAAGCTCGCAACATGGATTAAAGATGGAATGTTTGTTTCCAATTTTGTTATATTAAAAAAATATATATATATATGAATAAACTGCTGCCTAAGGAAAAAGCCTTGATGAGATTTCAGAATGAAAATGTTGTTTGATTTCAATTGAATCTTATTGTTATCGTGTTGATCTTTATTAACTCAATTGATGGCTGGTTGTCAAATGGTGAAAAAAGATGTATGGGAGAGTTTGTCTATTTGGTAGTTTAGAGATTTGAAATTGAGTTTTTGCTATTTTCGCTTTAGATGCTAGGGACTAGCAATAAGCTGGTTGGGGGGGGGGTGTGATTAACACTGAAATGTGTATGTTTACTAAGGGATAATATCATCATTTTACACTTGCAATATGATTAATTTCCCAATTTAGATATAATTTCGTTCGCTCGCTTAAATAAATGTGTTGTGTACTAATCAGTGTATTTTTCTTTGTATTTCAGAGGTAATTCGATCAATTCAGAATTATGGAGAAGTCAGATGGCAAAACAAACATCGTTTTCAAGTTTAGAACGTCAAAAACCTTAGGAAGGCCATGAAGGGCAATTTTGTAATTTTGACTATTCACTGTTCACAATTGACTTTTACTGTTCCTTATGACATGTCACATTTCTATTGGCCCAAACTGCGACTGCACCATAAACGCGGCTGTAGAGAATCATATTCTAGAAGCCGGTGCACTGTTCACTATTCACTTCACGATGAGTTACTGTTCACTGTCACTGTTCACTGTCACTGTTCACTATTCACTTCACGGATGAGTTACTGTTCACTGTCACTGTTCAGTGATGACGTGGCGAAATCTGGACGCTCCATTCTAAATTCATCTGATGGTCATTTTTCATCCGTATTTTTTATAAATAGGGGGCTTCTCCCTTCTAAATTTGATATTCTGAATCCAAATATGATATTAGATTTGTGAAATTCTCTCTCTTTTGTTCTCAAATTCTCAGTTTAAATGAAATAGTTATTTTCTAGTTAAATTATGTCTGGCTAATTTTATATAGCTGAGGTCAAAGGTGATACTGTTGGTATGGAAAATATGATCCAATTATGGTAAGTTTATTATTGTTATGTTTTATCCCCTCTGATCTTTGTGGAGTTTTTGACTCACTGTAGATAGACAGATATTGTCTAGCATAGTGGGTACTTTTACCCATATCTATCAGAGAGTGGTTTATCCCCTCTGATCTTTGTGGAGTTTTTGACTCACTGTAGACAGACAGATATTGTCTAGCACATTGAGTACTTTTACCAATATCTATCAGAGAGTGGTTTATCCCCTCTAATCTTTGTGGAGTTTTGACTCACTGTAGACAGTCAGATGTTGTCTAGCACAGTGAGTACTTTTACCCACATCTATCAGAGTGTGGTCAGTGGAGTGGAATACCATCCCATTAATCTTTACTAATTATTAATAATTGGATCATATTCGAATTACCAACGGTGGATCCCTTAGCCCCATTATTAATTTTAATTGATTTACATTTTATAACAAGCTTAGTAATTAATCTAGATAATAAACAACCTCCCTGTGGTTCGACCCGATCTTACCGGTTAATTTATTACTTTGACACTCTTATACTTAGGAGTAGGAACACTTCTTTAGGACGTATCAAAATCTTATAGCATTTATAGTTTAATTATTATAATTGTCAAAAGTAAATAATCATAAGGTCAAAAGACTATGAGAAAAGAAGAATTGTTCATACATATGGATATGTATGAGTTAGACACAATTCTTTACTTAGTCTTGAATAATATTCACGTCTTAAGATAAAGGTTAGGCGCTTTTATCTTGTCAAAGTTGTAGATTCTTTTGCTATCATTTGAGTGGGATCAAATGTGTTATGATGAGTCTAAAGTCATCAAAGTGTGGTGTATTTGGGCAAAAGAATCTAGTGCACTTGGTGCATTGAATAAGATCACAGTGAATTACTTTATCTAAGAACCGTCAACGGATAAAAGTTTTCACTTGAAGATAATCGGAGAGTGTATCTTAGTCCTGAGATAAATAATGGACTTATGGTTGCAAATGTTATCATTTGAGCTATCAATGAGTACGATTATATAGCATAGTCTATTCTCGATAGTTTGGTGGTATTCATTTGTTAATCGATAGAAGACTTTATTATAGATATGGACATCGTGGCTCCATTTATTAAATGAGAGTAGAATATCATCATATGATTGTTTTGAGGTATTGGATATTAAATCTTAATGTTAAGTTTTCAATAGTGTCTATTGAAATATGGCTTCTGGAGAATTTAAAATACCCAAGTTCAAAATGTGATCATATGAGTAAATATGGTAACTTGGAGAGCTATAGTCGGTCTATGAGCTCTTGGCGATTACTGGTATTCTTCAAGAGAATACACTTTCTCCATTAACATTGTCTAGGGTATGAATGAGCATTATTTAAGAGTTCAATTTTAGCTCTATAGTGGAGTGAACTAAAATTAATAGATCGGACTTAAGTGAATCATTTGTTGATTGTGATTAGGTTATGTCTATTGGAGCTTAAATTTAGATAGCCCGTCAAGATCTTCAATCCATACGAACTTGTATAGATCTCTTGATATATTCTACCGGACCAATTTATGGGACCATCTAGAATTGTAGTAAGGTATGTGGACTTGTTTCTTTTAGAAAGAACGGGTCTAGTTCACATGTGGACTTTTTATTTAAGTCCAGGATTTAATAAAATAGGAAAAACAATATTTGGCCCATATATATAGGCTTGGCCAGCAAGGGACTATTTATTAGTCTTATATGCTGTTTTTTATTTTATTATTTAATTAAATAGAAATTAATTAATTTATTAATTATTTATTTATTTAATTAAAAGTCAAAATCTTTTTCATAGTAGAAGATGGTCTCCTAGAGTCATATTATTGTCGGTAATATGATAAGTTTCAAATACTATATTTGATAAGTAGATAAATAATAGGAATTTATTTATCTAGTCAAATTAGGAAGTATTTGATTCTATTAGGACTCTAATTGACAATTGGTCAAATTAGAAAGTTTTTGATTTAGTCACAATTTAATTATATTCAATAATTGGTTATTGAATAAATATATTATTTGAGTTGGATTAGGAGTCTTTGTGTAGAAAAGAATTTTTCTTTGAAAAGGATTCTTGGTCACCAAGTAAATCCTCATAAGGAAAGGATTCTTGTCCACCAAGTAAATCCTTCTTAGGAGAGGATTTGGTCTCCTAAATTAAAAGGGTGAAGAATTCGGCCACTATATATATACGATAGTGTTGAATTCGGCCAACCTAATTTTTAGAGAGAAAAATTTCGGCCACTTCCTTTTCTTGGAGAGAAATTTCGGCCTAACCCAAAACTAAGGGAGAGAAATTTCGGCCAAAAGAGAATTTGAAGTGCAGAGAATCTGGATGTTGCTCTAGATAAATTCTTTCAACTCTAAAGATTGGTGTGTGAAAATTCGGCAAAGAGAAAATGGAATAAAGAACGTTTTGTATTCGATAGTACACTAGTAATTTTTACATTAAAAGGTTGTGTGTACAACATCGAATCTAGGTTCAAGTGAGTTCCAATCAAATTAATTGATAATTTAAAAATGACCTAACGTTCTTTCTTTTTCTTCTTGGAGGATTATTGTGACTAACAAAGAAAGAGATTTTATTTGTTTCCATCCTCGGATATACAATTAAATGAAAGGAAGCTCACACTCCTAGGTGATTCACGTTCGTGATTGGATTGGAAGATCTTGTGGATTCAATTCGGTGCTTGTTCAATCATCAAAAGAAAAAAAAGTACGACACTTTTAATCTATATCAATTAATCTAGGGTTAAGGTTCTTTCTATTAAATGGAAATTTTTAAAATATATCAAACCTTAATTCTACGCTTCCGCTGCATTTTGAACCAATTTTTCCCTACAGGCATCTTGCCCTTTTTGGTCGGGCAAGGCAGTACGCTCCATGACTGGCCAATCTAACCACTTGGTATGGTCCTTCCCTGCTAGTGATCCAGTTGATTTCTCCGTTGTGTTGGGTGACACCCTTCTAAGAACTAAATTCCCGAGCTTGAATCTCCTGATTCGGACATGTGAGTTACAGTACCTTGATGCTCTTAGCTGATTGGCAGCGTTCTTTAACCTTGACAGGTCCCTTTTTTCGTCCAACTTATCTAGGTTATGCTCTAATATTTCCATATTTGCTTCGGGGTGAAAGAGTTGTACCCTAGGTGAATTGTGAATTACTTCAACCAGGATTACTGCCTCTGCCCCGAATGCTAGTGAATAAGGGGTCTCTCCTATCGAAGTCCTTTTCATGGTCCGGTATGCCCACTAGGCTTCATGAAGCTTGTCTAGTTAATTCCCTTTCTTAGCATCCAGCTTTGCCTTCAGGGTATGCTTAATTATTTTATTCACTGTTTACGTCTGGCCATTTATCTGAGGATGGGCCAGTGTGGCATAATAATTCTTTATACAAAAATCCTAACACATGCTCTTAAAGTTGTCAATGTCGAATTGGATCCCGTTGTCTGTGATTATTGTGTTCGGGATTCCAAATTGGTAGATGATTTTCTTTTTCATAAAATTTGTTGTGTTAGCCTCAGTTATGTGCAATAGTGTGTCTCCCTCCACTCATTTTGTGAAGTATTCTACAGCCACAATGGCGTGCTTTGCTTCTTCTTTGGTTGCTATTGGCATTAGGCCAATCAGATATAGTCCCCATATGGAAAACGACAAGACGATATCAAGTTCATCAACTGCTTAGACAGCCTTTTGATGTCATTAGCTATCTTCTGTCAGTTGTCGCACTATTCTGCGACTGCCGGAGCATCCTGGAATAAGGTAGAAGAAGCCCTATCTATGAGTCTAGTGCGCCAAACTTTTACCACTGAGGTGATTCCTACACACCATTTTGTAGATGCTTTCTAGTATCTGTCTACCTTTTGTTGGGCAGTTGCACCTCTACAAAGCCTTCGAAATCCTCTCATTTACAATTCTTCTCCAACTATCAAGTATATGGTGGCTCTGTATCTGAGGCGCTTTGCTTCAGTCACCTCTGCTTAAAGCATTCCATCTTCTAGGTATTCCCTGATCGGGGTCATGCAGTTGGCCCACCGTTATTTGATCACTCCTATTGCTGACGCCCCTTCTTCATCTTCGATGCTTGGTCTTTTGAGGTGAGCAACTGGATTGACCGTATACTAAAATTTGTTGATTCCAACTTGGACAAAGCATCAACCTTCTCATTCTTTTCCCTCGAGATTTGAGTAATCCTATAGGCCTTGAATCTCCCAAGCAATACCCTGGTTATCTCCAAATAAGTGGCCATGTTGCTGTCTTTGGCTTGATATTCACCTAAGATTTGGTTCACCACCACCTGCGAGTCACTGAATATCTCCAGCTCATCCGCTCCTAGAGTCGTACAAACCTTAAGTCCTACCAAAAGTGCCTCATATTTGACCATGTTATTATTGGCTTTGAAGTCAAACCGTAGGGCACACTCTACCCGATCACCTTCCGGAGTAGATATCACTATGCTTACCCCACTACAGTGCGTGTATAACGACCGATCAACTCATAGTTTCCAAGCAAACTCTTTCTTTCCCTTTTCCCTGAGCATTTTGATCACCTCATCATTTGGCTTGGTGAACTCGGTGATTAGGTCGGCTACAACTTGCTATTTTATTTCTACTCTTGGCAGGTATGTTATATCGAATTCACTCAACTCTACTGTTCATTTGGTTTGCCTCTAAGATACCTTTGGTTTTGTTAGAATCTGCTTCAACGCTTAATCCGTGTTGACCTCGATCTTCTAAGCTTGAAAATAGGGTCTTAGCTTTCTTACTGCTGTTACTAGTGCTAACGCCATCTGCTCGACCGTTGAGTATCTGATTTCTACTGGTAGTATAGCCTTACTTATGTAGTACACTGGCTTTTGTACTCCCTCATCCATCCTTACCAGCATCGGCCCCGTCACCACATATGTGACTGACAAGTACAAATATAACACCTCTTCTTCTAGGGATTTAGACAGGATTAATGTTTTCCTTAGATACTCCTTGATCTTCCGGAAAGCCTACTCACACTCATCATTCCATTCTACCCCCTTGCCCTTCTTGATTGCTCTGAATAAAGGCCAAGCATTTATCCGTCAACTTGCTAATAAATTGATTCAGGAATGCTAAGTAGCCTATTAGCCTTTGAATTTCCTTCAGGGTCATTGGGAATCTCATATCCTCTAATGCTTTTATCTATTCCAGATTTACTTCAATTCCTTTATGATATACTTGAAAACCGAGGAATCTTCACAAGGGCACTCCAAAAATGCACCTCATTGGGTTGAACTTTATACTGAACATCCTTAGCACCCAAAATGCCTCCCTAAGATCTGATGCATACTTACTGGATGTTGTGCTCTTTGTTAATATGTCATCCACATATACCTCTATATTTCTACCGATATGTCAGACAAACATCTTGTTTAACAGTGTCTAGTATGTTGCCTCAACATTCTTGTGACCAAATGACATTACTTTATAGTAGTATAGCCCTTGGTTAGTTGTAAAGGCAGTTTTTTCTTCATCTGGCTCTAACATCTGGATCTGGTTGTAGCCCGAGTAGGTATCCATGAAGCTTAGCAGTTCATAGTCGATTGTTGCATCTACCAATAGATAGATTCGGGGTAACGAAAGATTTTCCTTTCGGCATGCTTTGTTGAGGTTAGTGAAGTCTACACACATCCTCCACTAACCGTTCTACTTTTTTACTAACACCACGTTGGCAACCCACTCGGGGTACTGCACTTTCTTTATGGGTCTTACCCCCAACAACTTCTCTATTCATTCCTTGGTCGCTTTGCTTCTCTCCAGGTTGAACTGCCTTCTCTTCTGGATGACTGGTTTTCTATTGGGATCGACCACTAAATATTAGGAGATTACCTTTGCGTCGATTCCAATCATATCTTTATGCTTCCATGCTAACACATTTTTGTATTCTTTATATAAGTTGATCATCTCATCCAAAACTTGTTCTTTCAACTAAGCCCCAAGCTTTATCGTCTTGCTAGGATTACCATCATCAACCACAAACTCCATACTCGGCTTATCTTTCTAGCTTTTCCCATCTTCCAAAAATGTCTCCCTTGGGTCCAGGTCGAACCGAGTTGGAGTTTCCACTCTAGTTTCACCTTCATCCATCTTCGGGTCATCGATGCCTATCTATATCACTCCCGGTTTTGCTTTTTCCTTGTTTACAACCAGATTCACCTTTCTTGTCCATTCTTGAGAGCTTTTCATAACGCCTACCCTAATTTCCTTTGGGAACTTCACTATTAGGGTGTAGGTGGTAGTCACAGCTTTTGACTTGTTCATGAAAGGTCGGCCTAGCAAGGCGTCGTATGGCCAATTTTCTACACTTACAATTACAAAATCCAACAGCACTGTTTTGGTGCACGGAAAGCTCTCGATCTTCACAGGTAGCTTTATTGTTCTCAATGACCTCATTTCTGCTCCTCAAAATCCCCTTAGCGAGACCCTGAGTGTCTGAAGGTCTTTTCTCTGTAGCCTTAGTTGGTCGAACACTTCTACACTCAGGATATCTATTGGGCTCCTATTATCGATCAACACTCTTCTTACTTCTTTGTGACCCACGTGAACCGACACAACTATTGCATCGTTCAACCTTACCTCTGACACATATGTGTCTGCCTATGAGAATACTATTGGGTCCCATCCTTGTTTGAAATTTTTCTGATCGGGGCCCAACGAGTTAACTTCCAGATTCCTCTGAATTTCCATGGATTCTCTAACTTCAGTTATTCTCTCTCTACTAATACCCCAAGTGTATAGCCCACCAAAGATGGCGTTAATCGCCCCAATATCTGAATTTCTTTTTGGGCTCCTTTGGCTCATATCACGTTCTTTCTTCAGGGTGTCCTTGTACTGATCATCCCCATTCCTTAAGATCATATCCTTGAGGTGCCCCTCTCTGATCAACTTTTTGATGTAATCCCTCAACTGATAGCATTTAGAGGTTTCATGGCCACTCTCCTAGTGAAATCAACAGTATTTGGTGGTGTCTCTCCTTGAAAAGCTCGACTGTCTCAGCGGATTTTTGTACAAATTTTTGTCTTCTAATACATTCAAGATCTCCGATTACCTCATGGCTAATAGGGTGTAATTGGTGTAGTGCCTTTTAAAGTGCTTGCCGCCTTAATGGTCATCATTTTTACGTCCATCCTTACTCTTTCCCCTATTGCCTTTCTGGTCCCCTTTACCGCCACTCTTCGAGTTGCCATATTTGGGTTTTTGGATGTCCTCAGCCGACCTCCATGTATGAGCTCCCCACCATGGGCTATTTGTTCTTCTTCGCCATGGCATGTCCTCGGACATCATCTAGCATACATACATAGGTGGTCAACCCCTTCTGTCTCAAGCGTAGCGTCAAGTGGCTAAGATGTAGACTATTAATAAATGTGGACACTACTATGTCATCATTGGGGTCACGTACTTCCGATACCTCAAACAAAAACCTGGTTAGGTAATCTTTCAACTTCTCATTCTTCCATTGTTTTAAGGTTAACAAGGCTGATGTGGATTTCCTTTGCTAGATATTCCCCATGACAGCCTAGTGAAAGCTTGTATATTAGTTCCTCAAAGATCCTAATAGACCCGGTCGCAAGTCCCCAAAACTGTTTGGATTACTCTCGATAGCAAGAGTATAATAATGTATTTGACAATCTTTTCATATTAATAAAGTAATTTCTAGTTTAACAAATTTTATAGCATTTATAGTTTAATTATTATAATTGTCAAAAGTAAATAATCATAAGGTCAAAAGACTATGAGAAAATAAGAATTGTTAATACATCTAGATATGTATGAGGTAGACACAATTCTTTAGTTAGTCTTGAATAATATTCACAACTTAAGATAATGGTTGGGCGTCTTTATCTTTTCAAAGTTGTAGATTCTTTTGCTAGCATTTGAGTGGGATACAATGTGTTATGATGAGTCTAAAATCATCAAAGTGTGGTGTCTTTGGGCAAAAGAATCTAGTGCACTGGGTGCATTGAATTGAATCACAGTGAAATACTTTGTCTAGAACCGTTAATGGATAAAAGTTTTCACTTGAAGACAATCAGAGAGTATATCTCAATCCTGAAATAAATTATGGACTTATGGTTGCAAGTGTTATCATTTGACCTATCAATGAGTACGATTATATAGCATAAACTATCCTCGATAGTTTGGTGGTATTCATTTGTTAATCGATAGAGGACTTCATTTATAGATATAGACATCGTGGCTCCGTTTATTAAATGCGAGTAGAATATCATCATATGGATGTTTTGAGGTATTGGATATTAAATCTTAACGTTAAGTTTTCAATAGTGTCTATTGAAACATGACTTCTGGACAAGTCAAAATATCCAAGTTCGAATTGCGGTCATATGAGTAAATATGGTAACTTGGAGAGCTATAAGCTGTCTATGAGCTCTTGGCAATTACGGGTATTCTTCACGAGGATACACTTTCTCCATTAAGATTGTCTAGTGTTTGAATGAGGAATATTAACTTATTCTATCTTTATTTAAGAGTTCAATTTTAGTTCTTTAGTGGAATGAGCTAAAATTAATAGATCGGACCTAAGTGAATCATTTGTTGATTGTGATTGGGTTGTGTCTATTGGAGCTTAAATATAGATAGCCCGCCAAGATCCACGATCCATACAAACTTGCATGGATCACTTGATATATTCTACCAGACCAATTAAGGGGTCCATCTAGAATTGTATTGAGTCATGTGGACTTGTTTCTTTTTGTAAGAATGCGTCTAATTCACATGTGGACTTTTTATTAAGGTCCAATGAATTTTATAAAATAGTAAAAATAATATAATGGCCCATATATGGTGTTGGGCGGCAAAGCTATATAGTTTAGCTTAATTATATTTTTTTATTATTATTATTATGTAAATCGAAATTAATTAATTTGGTAATTAATTAATTATTTAATTAAAAGTCAAAAAAAAAATCTAGTAGGAGAAGGTCTCCAAATATTATACTATTGCCGGTAGTATAATTAGTATTAAATATTATATTGATAAGTAAATAAATAAAAGGAATTATTTATCTAATCAAATTAGGAAACAAATACTCTAATGAGTTGGATTAGGAGTCTTGGTGTAGAGTAGAATTCCATTTTGAAAAGGATTCTTAACCACCAAGTTAATCCACCTAAGGAAAGGATTCTTAACAACCAAGTAAATACTTCTTAGGAGAGAATTTATGACCCTATATATACCACCTCATGAAATTCGGCCAGCCATATGGTATTTTCTAATAGAGAATTCAGCCAAGCAAGAGAATTTTGAGGGAAAAATTTAGTTTTTTGCTCTAGACAAAATTCAGTCAACTCATAAATATAGGGTGTGATTTCGGCCAACTTGAGAAAAAAAAGGAAACGTTTTTGTTTTCGATAGTACACTAGTATCCTTTACATCAAAAGGGTTTTGGTGTACAAAATTGAATCGGGTTCACGCGAGTTTCAATCAAGTAGATTAATAATTCACAAGTGACCGAACGTTCTTGGATTTTTCTCTCGGAGGATTATTGTGACTAACAAACAGAAAGATTTTGTTTGCTTCCATCCTCAGGTATTCAATTTAGCCCACACTCCTAGGTGATTCACGTTCGTGATTTAATTGGAAGATCTTGCGGATTCAATTCGGCGCTGGTTCAATCTTCACAAGAAAAAGGTACGACACTTTTATATACATCAATTAATCTAGGGTTAAGGTTCTTGTTATTTAAAAGGGAAATTTTTTTATTTATACCGAAACCTTTATTTTTCAATTTTTCACGCTTCCGTTGAGCGGGTTTTCCCTACACAAACCACCTAGACCCCTGATCTCCCATAGTCTGAGGGAACATACGACACATTAGGGCATCATCATAATCATACTATACAATTGTGCTTTGATATCTCCTGACATACTCATGTGGATCGGTGTTAGCCTTGAACTGCTCCATGTGTGGCATCCTGAATTTACCCAAAATTTAGGCCCACCTTATTAAATCGACAAATGGACTATTCTTCTAAGAATGACCTCCCATTCCCTTTCTAGGTCTTCACGCTCATCAATTTTTTGGTGAATGGTGAGCCCGTATGGGTCCCTAGGGACTCTCCCAATGATTTGGTCACTGTACAGGTCGTGCTTGACCACAGAGGTTGGCTCTCTACATCTTCTAGGGGCCACTTCTTCATCACTTACAACCAAGCGAGACCTTTTCCTATAGCCGTCATGCCTATCTACCTGCTTGGGGTGGGTTTCTCCTCCATCGTATCTTGCCGGATCCTCCAATGAACCGATCTCCCTGAGCTCTCTTGTTCCTCGATCTTCTTGGCGGTCATGCCTTCTACGTGAATGTCTCTTCTTTCACGACGTTCTGCCCTATCTCTTTCAGATTTTTGGGGTGCACCAGTAATGTTTGCTTATATTTTAGAACGTATCCTGGGATCCTAGGCCACCAATGGTGTAGAGAGCTAGTACGAAGAACTCAGGTTGGCAGTGGACGTTATATTGATTCTGTCTTGCGGCATCGTCGACAACTTTCTACAGGGATTCCTAGATCTGCCGGAACGCATCTGGGAAAATGCCAGCTGTCATCCATAGATGTCATTATATCGTGTTTGGCAGATGGTGGAGTCCTTGACGGAGGATATTCTCCAACGGCAGTAACTGTAGGGAAAATCGCACAACGAAAGTGTGAAAAATTATTATTAGGGTTTAGTATATTTAAAAAATTTCCCTTTTTAATAAAGAACCATAACCCTAAATTAATTGATGTATATTAAAAGTTTCGTACCTTTTTTTTTCGTGAGAATTGAACTAGCGTCGAACTGAATCCGTAAGATCTACCAATCTAATCATGAACGTGAATCAACTAGGAGTGTGGGCTCCTTTTCTTTAAATTGTATACTTGAGGATGGAAACAAACAAAAACTTCTTCTTTGTTAGTCATAATAATCCTCCAAGAGAAAAACCATGAACGTCCGGTCACTTGTGAATTATCAATCAATTTGATTGAAATCCGTGTGAACCTTAATTCGATGTTGTACACAAAACCCTTTTGATGGAAAGGATACTAGTGTAATATCGAAAACAAAAATGTTCCCTCTTTTCTCCATGCTTGGCCGAATTCTTCACATAATGAGTTGGACGAAGTTTTATTTTTATATATATAACAATAAAAAACAAATAAAAACAACTTCACAACCCAAAAATTAAGGCTTGGTCGAAATTAATAGGTATTATATATAGAAGACCAAATCCTCTCATAAGAAGGATTTACTTGGTGGACAAGAATCATTTCCTTCAGTGGATTTATTTGGTGACCAATAATCCTTTAAAAAAAAAAATTTCTTTTCTACACCAAAACTCCTAATCTAACTCATTAGTGTATTTGTGACCATATTAAAGACTTCCTAATTTGACTAGATAAATAATTCACTTTATTTATCTACTTATCAAATATAGTTTTTAATATTAATTATACTATCAGCAATAGTATAATATTAGGAGACATTCTCCTATTAGGAAAAATATTTTGAATTTTAATTAAATAATTAATTAATTACAAAATTAATTAATGTTCATTTAATTAAATAATAAAATAAAAAACAATATAATTAGCTATTTTATATAGCCTTGCCGCCCAAGACAACATATGGGCATATAAATTATTTTTCTTATTTTATTAAATCAATTGGACCTTAATAAAAAGTCCACATGTGAACTAGACCCATTTTTACTAAAAGAAACAAGTCCACATGCTTTAATACAATTCTAGATGAACCCATATATTGGTCAGGTATAATATATCAAGTTATCCATACAAGTTCGTGTGGATTGGGGATCTTGACAGGCTATCTAAATTTAAGCTCCAATCGACACAACCCAATCACAATCAACAAATGATTCACTTAGGTCCGATCTATTAATTTTAGTTCATTCCATTAAAGAAATAAAATTGAACTCCTAAATAAAGACAGAATAAGTTAATATTTCTCATCCATACCCAAGACAACTTTACTGGAGATATTGTATCCTCGTGAAGAATACCAGTAATCGCCAAGAGCTCATAGATCGCCTATAGCTCTTCAAGTTACCAAATTTACTCATATGATCACATTTTGAACTTGGATATTTTGACTTTTCCAGAAGCCATGTTCAATAGACACTGTTGAAAACTTAACGTTAAGATTTAATATCCAATACCTCAAAATATCCATATGATGGTATTCTACTCACATTTAATAAATAGAGCCACGATGTCCATATCTATAAATGAAGTCCTCTATCGATTAACAAATGAATACTGCCAAACGATCGAAGATAGACTATGTTATATAATCGTACTCATTGATAGCTCAAATGATAATACTTGCAACCATAAGTCCATCATTTATCTCAGGATTGTCTTCAAGTGAAAAGATTTATCCATTGACGTTTCTAGATAAAGTATTTCATTATGATCCCATTCAATGCACCCAGTGCACTAGATTCTTTTACCCAAAGATACCACACTTAGATGATTTTAGACTCATCATAACACATTTGATCCCACTCAAATGCTAGCAAAAGAATCTACAACTTTTACAAGATAAAAGCGCCCAACCTTTTTCTTAAGTTATGAATATTATTTAAGACTAACTAAAGAATTGTGTCTACCTTATACATATCTAGATATATGAACAATTCTTCTTTTCTCATAATCTTTTGACCTTATGATTATTTACTTTTGACGATTATAATAATTAAACTATAAATGCTATAGGATTTGTCAAACTAAAATTCACTTTATTAATATGAAAAGATTGTCAAATACATTATTATACTCTTCTATCGAGCATAATCCCAAAAATCTCCCACGTGCTCTATAGCAAATGTGTCATATCTCTTATCCACATGTTCTCTAAATGCTCATCAAAACACTTTTGTGGAAGAGCCTTTGTAAAGGGATCCGCTAGATTATCTGCTGACGCGATCTTGGTAATCATCACGTCACCCCTACGCACAATTTCCCTCAAAAGGTGATGTAAGGAAAATCGCACAATGGGAGCATAATTTTTTTAAAAAAAAAAATTAGGGTTTGGTATAAATAAAATTTTTCCCTTTTTAATAACAAGATCTTTAACCCTAGATTAATTGATGTATATAAAAAAAGTATCGTACCCTCTTATTATTTTTATGGTGATTGAACTAGCATCGAATTGAATCCGCAAGATCTTCCAATTCAATCACGAACGTGAATCACCTAGGAGTGTGGACTCCCTTTCTTTAAATTGTGTACCTGAGGATGGAAACAAACAGAATCTTCTTATGTGTTAGTCACAATAATCCTCCAAGAGAAAAACCAAGAACGTCCGGTCACTTGTGAATTATCAATCAATTTGATTGAAATCCGCGTGAACCTTAATTCGATATTGTACACAAAACCCTTTTGATACAAAGGATACTATTGTACTATCGAAAACAAAAATGTTCCCTTTTTTCTCTATGCTTGGCTGAATTCTTCACACAATGAGTTGGACAAAGTTTTTTTTTATAACAATAAAAAAAAAAAACAACTTCTCACACCAAAAACTAAGGCTTGGTCGAAATTTACAACCTATATTTATAGGTTCACAAATCCTCTCCTGACAAGGATTTAATTGGTTGGCAAAAATCCTATTCTTAGGTGGATTTACTTAGTGACCAAGAATTTTTTTCCAAAACGAATTCTTTCTTACACCAAGACTCCTAATCCAACTCATTAGTGTATTTGTGACCATATTAAAGACTTCCTAATTTGACTAGATAAATAATTCTTTTATTTATCTACTTATCAAATATAGTCTTTAATATTAATTATACTACCAACAAGATTCACAAGTTGGTAGATCATAAACCTTTAAGTCACTTAGAGGTCCGTCACTTACCAATCTTTTAATCCTATTAAGGTTAATATGACCTAGGCGTAAATGACATAGGTAGGTTTCATCTTTTGATAATTTTACTCTTTTATGATTAGGTTCGGTTGATGTCTAACAAGTGAGAGATATTTCTATGCAAATAGAATAAACCATCTTCCAATGTACTTTTACAAATAATTTTGTCATTCGTACTAATAAGAAAAGTTTTATTAAAAGTAACCGAAAAAACCAAATTTATTTAAACAAGAAACTGAAATTAAATTCCTCTTGAATTCAGGTACATAATAAACGTTTATTAAATCAAAATGCCTACTAGAATCTAAATTGATTCTAATATCTCCCATTACACTTGAACTGATCAAAGGAATCTGATTGTGAGTTGACAATCATGTCAATTTTCGTCTCACCATCTATCTCAGCTCCATTCAGTTCAGCAATATTGAGATGTGCTATGACTTTCATCATGTGATCTTTCATACCCTGTCCAGGTTTCATCCTAAGATTCATGAAAGCAGTTACTGACTTTCTCTTAGTCATCCTAGACCTCATAGCTAACATCTCCTATAGAGACATCATTACATCAGTAGCAGTCTCCATTCCTACATGTTGTTGTTGCAACACGTCAGAGATGATGTCCATAATGTAACGTACATTTAGGAATATCATCTTAAAGACTTCCACTATTGATACTCATCTCTTTGCTCCTGAGTATATTCATTAGTAGGAGTAGGTGGTTTAGGAGTATACAGAATGAACTTATACTTTTCAGCTTGCAACAACAACCCAATATTCTTTTTCCATGTGACATAATTATCATCAGTTAAAGTATTATCTTTTAGGATATTGATTAGGGATGGGGTCATGATTTCTATTTAATAACAAAAATTATATAAGTAAACAATCATGATATAGCACTTTTGAATATTTATCTTGAATTAAATAAAATAATTCAATTATAAAAATTCAACGGTGATCCAACACCCATAAATGTCATGCCTTCTTTAGGAGTACGCACCATTTACTAGTTAGACTAGGTCCTACCTAATTGTTAACATAACAACCAACGTTTTCTATTTTAGCCTTGCAATTTTATTAACAAGAACTCTTGGGAGGATATTAATAAAATTACATTGAGTGTGTTACCAAGTTATCGACCTTCAATATAGTCCCTCATGGATATCCCTCCTTTGGGAGTAGATTTCGTTTGGGTTAATTGTCTAGTCTATCCTTGTAAGGAAGTATCTTGCTAAATTCCATTCATGAATACCTCTTTGGAGGTTATTACACAAAACATAAAGCTCAACTAAACTTGGAGGCCGTAGGTGTTCCAAAACACCTTCTCCCCCTCAATTATTTAAAGCATGTGATCGAATTCCAAAGAATAATTTACTAAGTTTTCTAGATGCCAATTTAGATACCTACATCATTCTATGCATGTTCATACCAAAAGAGATATATGATTGGCACTCCTATTCTATATGACATGTTATCCAACAATGACAGACATTGTAATATTTACAACAAATATAAATAGCTTCAATTTTGGTCCATCCTAGAAAAGCAAGTAAATTACATGTCTTGGAATACAAAAAAAAAACTCCTTTCTTGGCGAACAAGTCTTCACGCGACCTTCATCGTCCGGACTCTCTCGGCTGCCTCCCATGGGCGTGCGCACCCTTGGCCCTTACCCATGGCCGTGCGCATGCCACAAACCCATAAAGAGCTGCCATGCGCAGCCCATGGCTTCCATAGGGCTTCCGTGCGCAGCCCATTCCACAACAAACGTTGTCGGGTGCTAATCGCATAAACGTTTGTTGCTACGGCTCGCACGGTCCCAAACTTGCTCCGGTTGCTCCCAATTCTTCAAACCTTCGAGTCTTCGAAACTTGAGTGTATTATAGAAGAATTATAAATAAAAATACTATAGTTTTTTTTTATTATTACAACAACAAAATAAAAAAAAAAACCTAGCAACTACCAAGAAGGAAATTATAGCGATGATAGACCACCCTTCCTGTTACAATCCCAAAACAAAATACATTGAAATTTTAGGACCAAAATTGAGCAATAGCAATCCACATATAAAACTTATATTTATATATATATATATATATATATATATATATATATATATATATATCCATACATTCCAATGTAAATATATATGCGAATATCTAGAGTGTCACTTATTTCTAAAACATGCATATATATACAATAAAAAGAAAAAGATTCACGAACACATACATCAATTAATCAAGGATACAACCTGGCTCTGATACCAATTGTAGGGAAAAAACCACGTACAGCGGAAGTGTAAAAAAAAAGGGTTTGTGTATAAATAAAAAATTTTCCCTTTTTAATAACAAGAACCTTAACCCTAGATTAATTGATGTATATAAAAAGTATCGTACCTTTTTTTCATGACGATTGAACTAGCGTCGAATTGAATCTGTAAGACCTTCCAATCCAATCATGAACGTGAATCACCTAGGAGTGTGCGCTCCCTTTCTTTAAATTGTATACCTGAGGATGGAAACAAATAAAATCTTCTTCTTTGTTAGTCACAATAATCCTCCAAGAGAAAAACTAAGAACGTCCGGTCAATTTTGAATTATCAATCAATTTGATTGAAACTCTCGTGAACCTTGATTCAATGTTGTACACAAAACCCTTTTGATGCAAAGGATAATAGTGTAGTAACGAAAACAAAAACGTTCCCTCATTTCTCTATGCTTGGTCGAATTCTTCAAACAATGAGTTGGACGAAGTTTTTTTATATATAAAAATAAAAAAACAAATAAAAAACAACTTCTCATACCAAACACTCATGATTGGTTGAATTTAATAGGTATTATATATAGAAGACTAAATCCTCTCCTCGTGGTTAAGAATCTTATCCTTAGGTGGATTTAGTTGGTGGTTAAGAATCGTTTTTCAAATGGAATTTTTTCCTACATCAAGATTCCTAATCCAACTCAATAGTGTATTTGTAACCATATTAAAGACTTCCTAATTTGATTAGATAAATAATTTATTTTATTTATCTACTTATCAAATATAGTCTTTAATATTAATTATACTACCAACAATAGTGTAATTTTAGGAGATCATCCCCTATTAGGAAAAAGATTTTGACTTTTAATTAAATAATTAATTAATCAATAAATTAATTAATTTGTATTTAATTAAATAATAAAAAAAAAAATTAGGCGTTTATACATTAGCCTTGCCGCCTATTACAATATATATATATATATATATATATATATATAAATATATATTATTTTTCTTATTTTATTAAATTCATTTGACCTTAATAAAAAGCCCACTTGTGAACTAGACCCATTCTTATAAAAAGAAACAAGTCCACATGCCTCAATACAATTCTAGATGGACCCCTGAATTGGTCTGGTAGAATATATCAAGTGATCCATGCAAGTTCGTGTGGATTGGGGATCTTGGTGGACTATCTAAATTTAAGCTCCAATAGACACAACCCTATCACAATCAACAAATGATTCATTTAGGTCCGATCTATTAATTTTAGTTTATTCCACTAAAGAACTAAAATTGAACTCTTAAATAAAGATAGAATAAGTTGATGTTACTCATCCATACCCTAGACAACCTTATTAGAGATGGTGTATCCTCGTGAAGAATACCAGTAACCGCCAAGAGCTCATAGACCGCCTATGTTTTTTAAATACGTGTTTTTTTTTATGACAACTGAATATAAGTGCTAAGTTGTTGTTTTTTTAGTTACAAATTTCTTAAAATAAATATTTTTAAATCTATGCCCTTTCAACTATTATTTGTTAAATATTTATATATTAATATATTAAATACAACTAAAACAATAATTTAGTAATATAATAACAAATTTATATTATAAAAAATCAGAGTATAAAAATTATAAAATAAGTTAATTGAAGTTTAGTTTATGAAATAACAATAGATTGGAGTTAGCCAATTATAATATTTATTTATACTATATATGTGGAAAAATAATATTGTTAGGCTTTAGATTTGTATTGACTTATTTCCATAACAAAACTTTCTTTGTTTGTATTGATTAGTTGCTTAAGTGGTTCGTGTTTGATATAAGCTTCAATAGGAAAGATGTTTATTTGGATGTAAATGTATCGATGTTCTTTCTCCTCTTGTAAGGCGTAAGGCACACACACATTTCATAACATTTGTCTCTGCATCATTGTGCTCATTTGGTATAACACATACATACACATATCATTGTATGCACGTGCATTATATTTGAATTTATATTTTTTGTAAAAATGCATGTTCTAGAACTATCTCTAAGAAATGGCATACTTATGTGTTATTTTGTTTGTTTTTTTGTGTTTTATTGGTATCATACTTGAATATATTCTCATATTGTTTCTTATTGAGTTCTAGACGTTTCGGCTACTTATTCATAAATGTTAACGGGAAATTTGCTCGGGATGAGAAATTCCAACTAACACCCTTGAGACCACTACCACGAAAGTGGTGGTCGGGGTCGGTACCATTAATACCTGACCTATTGAGAGGTAAACAAGAGGCTGGATCATAGTAACAGTAAATGAGAGCTTTTATTATTGATACTTGCTTTAAAATACAAATCACTCTCTTATATGCTCGCAGTCTCTCTAAGATCTAGGATGGTGGCAACTATGTGCCTGATGAATAGAGGAAACAAAGGTGACCGTGTTCTGAATAAAGAATTTAGGCATTCCCCTTTTCTTTTGTTTTTCTCTTCTCTCTGCTTCTATGTATGTTTTTCTGTATATTTATGTATCCTGCTTGGCACTATTTATATATGGTCCAAGTTGGTTTGAATTTGCTGATATCCCGCCACGATCCTTTGAATCTGTTTCCTCTTTATCGGGCTAGATCCTTCATTTAAAAGTGGTTGACCCCGAGTAAATAGCGGGAACAATTAACGTGAATGAGTTTGTTTCCTTTTTGGAATCAAACTCTTGGCTCGCACGTATACGGGGATTAATGATGGTTATCTCCACGATATGATCTTGTATGTTATCGCGGCATGGTTCTTCATGGAGGTCACCCAGCTAGCTGTCTGCTGCCCCGTAGAGCGAGGTAGATCCCTGCTCCAACTCTGTTCCTAGAAGCTTAAGATGGATTTTCCCTGACCTTTAGGGGCTCGAGGTGTTCCTGTAGACATTCCTGAGAGGTAGTCGGGGTAGTGTAGATTTAGGAGTGATTCTTCCTTTATGTCCAGCATGGACAACGGGCTTCTGGAGAGATTGGCGGGCATCTCTCGAATATCTCTTAAGCTTGGAGACTTCTCCTAGCATTCATGGGGCGGTTGAGGAGCTCGACCTCAAAGCCGGGGTTCCCCGATAGGTGGCCTAGAGAAGCCCGGGCTCCAGTATTCGTGTGGGGGCTCGTCCTGATCGTGCCTAGCTTGTTTTCTGTTAGTTGTGAAGTCGAGCCGGCCTTCCCTACTCCTGCGGGGTGGCTTAATGGTATATCCGGGCTTTCATGATTGTCGATTATGGGTTTTGACTAATGGTGGGAAAGTGGAAAATTTCTCTTTGACCCCTAGCCAAATTTCACTATTAACAGAAGTCCCCTATGACTTTAACACCGGTGGTAGAGTTGGGGTTGGAATCAGATTTCTTGTTTAATTGAGAAAGTTTTCCGCTATAAAAATAATTAATGAGAGCGAAATCTTCTAATTAATTACCCAACATTTGAATTTGATACAGTGTTTTATTCGAAGAAAAACGGTTGCAATACAGCTCCCTCCACGACTCCAGGTGATCTTCCCGAGGATATCGCCGATATCATTACCCTTAATCCTCTATTTAAACCCGGCCATACTGTCACTTTCTTCACACTTTCTCAAATCTCAAATTTTCAGGTTTCTTCTTTCCTGCTTTTCTCTGCCGATTTCCCTCTGTCTTCCGCTTATCTTCAAGTTATTATTACACATTAATGTCAACTTCCTCACATAGTATTGACGCCTTGGTTGAGGTCACCGGAGGCCCTAACCTAGTTCCTCGTAAACGGGTGTGAGGAATTTGGAGCTAAGAGGAATCTTCCCAGGTCCACCAGCTCCGTAGATCTAGCAGGAACTTCTCTATTGGCTTCGGCTTCTTGAACCAGACCGACAACCCCCTAAATCTAGTTGACGAGGATTCTGATGTCGGGGAGAGAGTCGATGTTGTTGGGAAGGTTCAAGTTACAGTGCGCGGAGCTTCCTTCAGCGACGACCCCTTCTTTTGAACCCAGGGTCATCCCTGATTCCACCGTCAACCCTTAGTCGATTAGCCGTCTTCGGGACAAATATGGTATTCCTGGCACCATTTCCCTTACTGTCCCCCATAGGAATTATGATGTTTTTAGCCCGCCCAAAAGCGTACTTCCTATCCACGTCGCAGCTTTTGAGAGCGGGTGAGGCTCCCTCTTCACCCTACCTTTAGGCGAGCTTTTAATGCCCTTCAGTCAGCTCCGCTCCAATTGACGCCCGGCTTCCGAAGGTATCTAGTCGGCTTCCTTGTGTTATGGAGGGAGCAATGCAAGATGAGCAGTGTAACTAGGGAGCCTGAGGCTGAGGAACTCGTCTTCCTTTTCCAGATAGGTAGCCTGGCTGAAGGCCAATTCTACACCAAAGCCAAGAACAAGTTTAATTTTATCATCCCCGGGGCTTCAAAGAAATACCCCGCTTGGAAAGAGGAGTGGGTACTGGTAGGGGGAGACTGGGGAACTCTGTATTCGTCGGCGGGCATGAGCTCGAGGTTCCCACCGCTTTTAATGATAAACCCTCATGGGATCGGGATTCCTTTCCCGCTGAGTCTGAAGCCGTGCTGAAGACCATCCTAGCCCGAAATTACTTAAATTTGAAGTTTCCAATTGCTAACCTCTTCGATCCTCGCAGGGTGAACAAGTACCTACGGATCTCCAACGCTACTCCTCGTAAGTATCTCGCTCTATCCTGTTTTTAAATTGTTGGACGGTTCAGTTCTAATGATCTTGACCCCCCTCCCCCCTTTTAACAGTGTTTGTTGTTGCTCCAACTTCTCGCGAAGCCCACTAAGAAAGGACCCCTCTTCCTCCCTCCAGATCATCCCCGGGAGCTCTCTCTACCGCTTCGAAGAATGAGGGGTCAACCATTAAGGCTGCTACCTTACTTAATCCTGCTCTAACTCCTTCTCAGGTAAAGTCTAAGATGGATATCCTTTCGTCTTGGGCCGTAAAGGCTCAAAATCGAGGATGGCTCGCTTCCCAAGCCGCTGATAAGTCCACTATTGCCCCTTCACCAGTAGCTTCTGCTTCAAACGATGCTTCCTCAGTCACATTATCCCTTTCTACTAATCCGACTGTAACCCGGGCAGTCAAGGTTCCCAGGGAGCCCGAAGCCAATACTCCTAAGGTCACCCCTTCTCGCCCCCACCAGCAATCGAGCTCGGCGAGTCAAGACGAGGTCTTGAAGCAATTCGTTGCATCCTGTCCAGGCGACGGGCTTTCTAGGATGAACTCGATGCCCGTGGATATCATGATTACCAAAGGGTCTGCCCTTCTAGCCGAGGTAATCGTCGCTTTTACTTCCTCATTCAGCAGTTTGATTTATCATTTTCTAATAAGAATTTCCTTTGCAGGCCTTCAAGTTTCAGGTAGAAATGGGATATCAGGTGGCCTTTCTCCGCGATCGGTCAGCCAAGGCTAAGGCTGAGACAGAGGCTGAGCGAGCCATGAGAATGCTCTCGAGGGCTCAAACCCTGGTCCGGGTGATTACCTCTAGCCAACAAGGAATGGAAACACAGCTAGCTGAGCTCCAATGCGACCATGAGAGGTTGAAATGGGATTTTGATCAGGAAACTCTCTGGTCGAAGCGACGAGCTAGCCAGTGGGATGATTGGAAGGGAGAGGCGAAGGCTCTGGATGTCGAGAACCAAGCTTTGCAGGCTCAAATTACCCAGCTCCAGACCAAGGTGGAAGCTTTTTTAAACGAAGGGTACTTCTATGCCTCCTATCAGGTTGCAGTAGCCTTTCCTCCCCCATTTGATCTCTCCAGCATCGCTGGCTGGGATAGAGAAAAGGTTATGTCACGGGCTGCAGAGATGTCTCGCCCTGAAAATGATGGAGCTGATCCTTCTGGGGAGGGAGCTGGGAAGCGGTTGGAGGTGCCAGATCTGCCTCCTCCTGTTCCAACCTTTCTGGAGTTTGGTCCTGGCGAATTCTTGAGGGGGGTCCAGTCCGAGAAGCTAGAATGAGGCCTTACTGAAGCCCGAGATCCCTCCACAATGCTCTCAAGAGTGGAGTCAACAAAAGGCGGGATTATGCTTGAGTCAGTGGCCAGCTTTCTTGATACAGCCATACCGCCGGAGGTTTTAGCAGTGATAAATGAAGTCGTGGAGGTAGATCCTGTTGATCCCAAAGCAGCCGGGGTAGATCCTCAAGAGGAGGTGGTAGAGACAGTATGTGCCATTGATCAGGATGAGCTACGACCGGAAAAGGGAGCAGGGGGTGAGGTTCACTCTGTAGAAGAGGAGGCGGGAGGTCCTCAGGAAGACGAAGAAGTTTGAGAGCTCTCCTATGTAATTCATTTTAAATGCCCGAAAATGGGGGTGGACATCCCATCTTTAACCATGTTAGACCTTTTGTCATTTTATTCTCTTTTTTGTAGCCCAGAATCAGGGATTGGGCTCCCTGCTTGTTGTAGCCTTATTGGGGAATAGGCTCCCCCACTTAATAATAAAGCTTCAAATTTAGATCTAACTCTCACTCCGACTTGCATGTACTTACTTGAGATCCCTCCAGGTCCAACATTTATAGCGAAACGAACTATCTTGGGGGAACAACAGGATAAGAAAACTGTTTAAACATGAAAACGGGCAGTTAGCGTCGGGCTTCCTGACCACCGAAACTCGTAGCTTCAACTTCTTTAGTCGATAGTTCTCTTGTTTGATTGTAGGCCTGTTATAGTGAGTAACCACGTATCAAGGAGGGCAAGTAACCAGAACTAACTGGTATATTTAGAGTTTAAGTAAATCGAGCCCTCTATCCCTGAACCCTTTTAGGGGGTTGTAGCCCAAACGAGGCATTATGTAAGAAACTGTCTTGGCCCCTTTTTTTAAGCTAGGGATCGGGAAGGCTTCCGTGTTCTTAAATTTGAATCTTTCCTGGGGGTGGTAGCCCAACCAAAGCATCAGGAGGGCTATCTAGCTATTTTCTGGTCTCGAGATCTGGATGACAACTATGCTCTTACACTCGGACCCTTCTTGGGGGTGGTAGCCCGACCAAGGCATCAGGAGGACTATTTAGCTATTTTCTGGTCTCAAGATCTGGATGACAACTATGCTCTTACACTCGGACCCTTCTTGGGGGTGGTAGCCCGACCAAGGCATCAGGAGGACTATTTAGCTATTTCCTGGTCTCAAGATCTGGATGGCAACTATGCTCTTATACTCAGATCTTTCTTGGGGGTGGCAGCCCGACCAAGGCATCATAAGGTCTATCTAACTATTTCCTGGTCTCGAGATCTGGATGGCAACTATGCTCTTACACTCAGATCCTTCTTGGGGGTGGTAGCCCGACCAAGGCATCAGGAGGGCTATCTAGCTATTTCCTTGTCTCGAGATCTGGATGGCAACTATGCTCTTACACTCAGACCCTTCTTCGGGGTGGTAGCCCGACCAAGGCATCAGGAGGGCTATCTAGCTATTTACTGGTCTCGATATCCGGATGGCAACTATGCTCTTACACTCAGATCCTTCTTGGGGGAGGTAGCCCGACCAAGGCATCAGGAGGGCTATCTATTTATTTCCTGGTCTCGAGATCTGGATGGCAACTATGCTCTCACACTCAAACCCTTCTTGGCAGGGGGTAGTGCCCGATCGAGGCATCAAGAGTTGTGGGGGGGGCTTCCCCGGCTTACCCCTGGTCTTGAGGTGATAATGTCGAATTTTCCATGTATACCCAAATCATTGTAGGACATAGCTTAAGAAGGAGTAAACAAGAAAGCAGGCTTTATTGACATGATGGATGAAGTACATTATTTTCAGAGAAAAAATAAAAAAACTTTTCGAAGGCCGCCTGCTCCTGAGTCCCCTATTCAAGGGTAGAATTTCCTTAGGTGATTTGCATTCCAAGTATTGTCGATGAGTCGGCCATTCATATCCTCGAGCTTGTTTGCCCGATTACGGATCACCATCTTTATTAGGTATGGTCCTTCCCAGTTGGACCTTAGAACCCCGTCTGACCTCTTCCTGGTATTCAACTTTACCTTCTTGAGAACTAGGTCTCCTTCTTTAAAGTTTCGGGCTTTAACAATCCTTTTGAAGTACCTGGCAATCCTACTTTGGTAGATTGCTACCTTCTCGGCTATTCGATCTTGTTTTTCCTCCAAAAGGTCCAAGCTAGCTCGGAGCTTACTTTCATTGCTCCGAGGTTTGAAATGTTGGACTCTAAAAGAGGTCAACTTGTGCTCTATAGATAGGACTGCTTCAACCCCGAAGGCCAGCGAGTAGGGCGTTTCCCCGGTAGCTGTTCTCCTTTTAGTGTGGTAAACCCAGAGGACCTCTGGAAGCTCCTCGGCCCATCTACCTTTCTTCTGCTGTAGCTTTTTCTTCAACAACTTCTTAATGGTTTTGTTCGTGGATTACACCATACCATTGGTCTGAGGGTGGGCTACCGAGGCAAACCGAAGATCGATTCCCAAGCCTTTACAAAAATCTCTAAATCAGCCATTATCGAACTGTTTTCCGAGGTCGGCTATGATGGCAAGGGGGGTTCCAAACCTAGACACTATATTAGTCTTGATGAACCTTATTGTGTTTTCTTCTGATATCTGGGAGAGTGGTCATGCTTCAACCCATCTTGTGAAATAGTCAATCGCTACGATAGCATGCTTGGCCTGTCCCAGAGCTGTAAGAAGTGGTCCAATCAAATCGACTCCCCACATACCAAAGGGGTATGGCGAGCTAAGAGACGACAAGCACTCTGGAGAGAGGTGACTCAAGTTTACGGCCTTCTGGCATGCCTCGCAGGTTTGCACCAAGTTCTTCTCATCTTGATGGATGGTCGGCCAATAATACCCCATGTGGAGAACCTGATATGCCAAAGCCTCTCCACCAATATGGTTCCCGCATTCCCCAGAATAAACCTCTTTCAATGCCCACTTGGCGTCTTCAGGGTGTAGAAAACAGAGAAGGGGAAGGGATTTTCCCCTTCGGTATAAATGCCCATCCACCATACGATACCAGACCGAGAGCCTTTTGACTCTCCTAGCTTGGTCGGGCCCGGTTCCCATCCTGCAGATACTCCACTATCGGATCCATCCAGCATGGCTATCGGTCCAAGGTATAAGCTTCCTTACCTGTCATAATGCTAGGTAGGGGGATTACTTGAGGAGGGACTTTGTGAGGTAGAGTCTGGCCACCATATGCAGCTATCTTAGCAAGGACGTCAGCCCGATGATTTAGTTGTCGAGGTATCTGCTCGATTCTGAATCCCTTAAATCTGCTCTTGAGTTGTTGAACCAATTTCAGGTAAGCAATCATATTATCTCCTTTTGCCTGATAATCCCTAGAGACTTGGTTAACCAGGAGTGAAGATTCGCTCTTGATATTCAGGTAATCAACCCCAAGTTTTATGGCTGCCTTTATTCCATCTAGAAGGGCTTCGTACTCCGCCTCATTGTTTGTGGCATTAAATTCAAACCTGAAACAGTGACACCACTCAGTTCCTTCTGGGTCGATGAGGACTATGCCCGTTCCTCCCCCAGATTACCCGAAAGCTCTGTCAGTGTAGAGAGACCACTACTCGCAGCCTTCTGTCCAGTTGTCAGATTCTGGAATCCTCTCAAGGGTTACATATTTACCGTAGGGGTTTCCTGGCCTGAAGATATTGAGAGCTCGGCTACAAAGTCTGCTAGTGCCTGAGCTTTTATCGCGGTCCTAGGCTTATACTTTAAATCAAACTGGGTAAGCTCTAGGGCCCATAGAACCAACCTTCTAGAAACATCCGGCTTTTGTAAGAATTGACAGAGGGGTTGGTCCGTCACCACTGCTATTGAATGAGCATGGAAGTATGGACGAAGTTTCCTTGTTAAGGTCACCAAGGCGTAAGAAAGTTTCTCCAATAGAGTTTAGTTCTTCTCGGGCTTGGTTAGAGCGTGACTCACATAGTAAATAGGTCGCAGGATCCTATCCCCGTATTTTTTGACCAAAACCCCGCTCACGGCGGTCTCTGAAACGGCCAAGTATATTTGGAGCTCTTCTCCAGGATTTGGATTGACCAGCAGTGGAGGGCTTGTTAGGTATCATTTCAAAGCTTGAAAAGCTTGAAAAGCTTGAAAAGCTTGTTCACTCTCCTGATCCCATTTCATGTTTCTTCTCTGCTTGATAGCTTTGAAGAATGGTAGGCACTTATCGGTAGACCGAGAGATGAACCTATTGAGCACTACTACATGTCTAGTCAAGGCATGAACCTGTATAAGAGATGTGGGGGATTCTAGATCCATGATAGCCATTATCTTTTCTGGGTTAGCCTCTATGCCTCTCTCATGGACCATGAAGCCCAGATATTTCCCCGTAGTTACCCCAAAGGCGCTTTTGGAAGGGTTCAACCTCATTTGGTTTTCCCTTAGGATCATGAAGGTCCTACGAAGGTCGTCTAGGTGGCCTCCTGAGGTTGAAGATTTAATGATAATGTCGTCGATGTACATCTCAATCAACCTTCCGATTTTGGGCTTGAACAACAGATTGAGTAACCGCTGGTAAGTAGCTCCAGCATTTTTGAGCCCGAAAAGCATCACCTTGTAGCAGTACAAGCCTTGCGCGGTGATGAAACTAGTCTTTTCCTGGTCCGCGGTATGCATCATAATCTGATTGTAGCCGGAAAATGCATCCATGAAGCTCAGAAGCTTGTTCCCGGAGGTGGAATCGACCAGCTGATCAATTTTTGGCAGAAGGAAACAGTCATTCAAACATGCCCGATTGAGGACGGTGTAGTCTACACACATGCGCCACTTCCCATTTGCCTTTGTGACCATGACCAAGTTGGCTATCCACTCGGGGTAACGGGCTTCTCGATTGAAGCATGCCTGGGTTAGTTTATCATCTCTTCCTGAACCGCCACATTTCTTTCGGTGTTGAAGTGGTGCCTTTTTTTTAATGGGTTTGAAGGTCGGATCCACCGCCAGTCGATATGCAGCTAATATCATCGGGATCCGTGATATCTCAGCATGACTCCAAGCAAAAATGTTGTTGAACTCTGTGAGGAGCCTAATCAAACCCTCTTTCGTTCCTGGCTCAAGGGTAGCTCCGATCTTGACGACCGTCGAGGGATAGCTTATTCTGACAAGAATCTCTTTTAACTTATCCACTGAATGGCCGCTGGCCCATTCCCTTCTCTGTTTTTCCATGTCGGGCACCACAAGGCCTTCTTCAGGGTAATCGGTGGAACCCGCATCTTCCAGGTTTAGTGCAGGGGTTATCCTACCTTGGATCGTCGTCACCTGGGTGAGTTATTTTGCTATAGCTGATGGGTTGGCTGACACTGCGTAGTATTTCCTAGCTGTTTGCTGATCACCCCGAACTTCCCCCCACCTTATCTCCTACCGGGAACTTCAGGACGTTGTGGTAAATAGAAAAGACCTTTTTTAAGGATGATAGAAATGGCCTCCCTAATATTGCATTGTAGGCCGATGGGGTATCCACCACCACGAAGTCGGTCATGATATTTTGCTAGAGAGGTGCGGCTCCAATGATCACTAGTAGGATTGTTGATCCTACGGGTGTGATTGAGTCCCTAGTGAACCCATATAATGGAGTAGTGCAACTATTGTAACACCATTGTTTCAAGTTTAGCTTTTCCAAGGTCTCTTTGAACAGGACGGCGACGCTGCTACCTGTGTCGATGAGCACACGGTGCACCATAAAGTTGGCAATTTATACCGTGATGACCATAGGGTCATCATGAGGCTGCACGGTGTTATAGACATCTGCTTCGGTGAAAATGATTTGTGACAGCTGGGAGGGGTTGGTCGGTCTCTGGTCGACCTTGAAGATATCCTGCTCCTCGTCCGTACGAGAGACCTTCCATGCATGGTTCTTTCTAGAACAATTGGAGGTACCGGCCAGAGTGGGCCCCCCGCTGATAGTATGTATTATCTGAATCTGTTGCATCAAGTCCGCCTGCTCTCTCTTCCTTTTCTCGGCATGTTCTCGAATCTTGGCTTGCACCTCCTTTCCAGTCTGAATGTTCTCCTTGACTTGTTGTATGAATTCTACCAAGCATCCTCCCCTTATCAAAGCCTCAATCTGGTTCCGCAGGTTGTAGCATTCTAAAGTGTTGTGCCCTACGTCATCATGAAAGTCACAATATTTATAACGATTCTCTTATCGACTGGGGCTTTCATGGGAGCTGGCTTATGTAACAACCCCTTGTCCCAACTGGTGAGGTAGACTGTTTCTAGGGATGCATTTAAGGGAGTGTAATGGTCGTACCCTCTCTCATCGTCAGCTATAGGGGCCACTGCCATGAGAGGTGGTGAAGCTTGAGGAGGAGCTCGCTTATCTGGATACCTTTCTGATTTGGGTTGAAAGAGGGTGAAGCGGTATGTTGATTTATTAGGGGGTTTGTTCTGGTTTTTTTGAGCTTGCTCAGGTCTGGGAGCTTCATTCTTTGTCATTTTACAGCTCTCATGTTGTCGTGTTCCATCTTGACCTTGAGTTGTTCATCGACCTCAATCAGCTCTAGAGCCCGATCATAAGCTTCTTGGTAGATTTCTTGAGGTCTCTTAGAGAAAGACTGGAAAAGCTTTCCCGCCCACAGGTTCATTCTGAAGTTGGCGGGGGTTTCTTTCTCGGTGAAGACCTTCATCTGGATGACTTCCTTATGGAAACGCTCCACATAAGCCCGGAAGGTTTCCTCTCTCTTCTGGATCACGTATTGTAGATGGATCAGGTCCTTTAAACGGGGCATAACTCCCTGGAATTGTGAGCAGAAATCGGTTGATAACTTGGTGAAGGAATCCACGCTACCGGCAGGTAGTTTTCTAAACCAGGTTTTAGCATAATTTGTGAGTGTAGTAAGGAACATTCGACACATAGCGGCCCTGGTTGTGTTCTGGACCTCCATCTGTTGAACGAAGCTCTCTAAATGGCTCAGAGGATCTTCAGTCCTGGAGAACCTGTCAGTTGGCATTTTGAACTTAGGCGGGAGCTCTGCCTCCCTGACCCTTCTGGTGAAAGGGGCATTCATTTCACTTAGAGGATCTTTCTTATCCTCATTGTATTTTCCCTTCTTCATTAATTGAACCTCCTTCTAAAGTTCTGCCAACTGGTCCTTTAGACGTTTGATTTCGGACTTCCTCGAGTTGATCTCGGATTCCACACCATCGGATCCCTCTAACGAACTGGCGACCTCTACCCGGTTCCTTCTTCGGAGGGGGTCCGCTCGGGGGCTTTGCTGACTTTCTTCTTCTCTACCCCTGGCTTCTCTCCTTAAAGTTATTGGGTGGAGAAATTGTTCCCACTCCCTGGGAAAGATGTCCGCTGCAGATTTGACTTGCCTTGGTTGGTAGCGTGGCAACGTTTCGGGAACGTGGGGCATAGGCCCTAGCCTATCCCGGATCGAGGTTGGGATGATTCCTGAGGGGCAAGTCCCAGGAGATCGAAGGTGGGTTGCCTAACCCCAGGCCTGCTTGACTCCCCCTGATTGCAGAAACCCGCTTGATGGATAGCGATACCCTCAGCTAGTAGTCGAAGGTGGACGTTTTCTATAAAGGCAGCCGCTTGCTGGTCAAGCTCGACCTGACTTTCCAGTGTGGGATCCAGTGCCCGTACAGAAGCTGGCTGGGTGGGAACCGGGCTATGGAGCTCGGATTTTCTCCCTTTCCTTAGGACCTTTCGTGTCGATGTAGCAGAAGGTTGTCCCGATGTGCTCTGCTGCCCTGTGAGGAACGAAGACTCATGATTATTTTGAAATAACAAACTTTTCGAATGTACAAAGATGGTGGTGTGAGAGTTTCCCACAGACGGTGCCAGAAAGTGTTAACGGGAAATTTACTTGGGATGAGAAATTCCTACTAACACCCTCGAAACCACTACCACGAAAGTGGTGGTCGGGGTCGGTACCGTTGATACCTGACCTGTTGATAGGTAAACAAGAGGCTGGATCGTAGTAACAGTAAATGAGAGCTTTTATTATTGATACTTGCATTAAAATACAAATCACTCTCTTATATGCTCGCAGTCTCTCTAAGATCTAGGATGGTGGCAACTCTGTGCCTGTCGAATAGTGGAAACAAAGGTGGCCGTGTTCTGAATTCAGAATTTAGGCCTTCCCCTTTTCTTTTCTCTTTCTCTTCTCCCTGCTTCTATGTATGTTTTTCTGTATATTTATGTATCCTGCTTGGCCCTATTTATATATGGTCCAAGTTGGTTTGAATTTGCTGATATCCCGCCACAATCCTTTGAATCCAGTTCCTCCTTATCGAGCAGGATCCTTCATTTAAAAGTGGTTGACCCCAAGTAAATAGCGGGAACAATTAACGTGAATGAGTTTGTTTCCTTTTTGGAATCAAACTCTTGGTTCGCACGTATACGGCATTAATGATGGTTATCTCCTAGATATGATCTTGTATGTTATCGTGGCATGGTTCTTCATGGAGGTCACCCAGCTAGCTGCCTGTTGCCCCGTAGAGCGAGGTAGATCCCTACTCCGACTCTGTTCTTAGAAGCTTGATATGAATTTTCCCTGACCCTTAGGGGCTCGAGGTGTTCCTGTAGACATTCCTGAGAGGTAGCGGGGGTAGTGTAGATTTAGGCGTGATTCTTCCTTTATGTCCAGCATGGACATCGGGATTCTGGAGAGGTTGGTAGGCTTCTGTCGAATGTCTCTTGAGCTTGGAGACTTCTTCTAGCATTCACGGGGCGGTTGAGGAGCTCGACCTCAAAGCCGGGGTTCCTCGTTAGGTGGTCTGGAGAAGCCCGGGCTCTAGTATTCGTATGGGGGCTCGTCCTGGTCGCGCCTAGCTTGTTTTCTGTTAGTTGTGAAGCCGAGCCGGCCTTTCCTGCTCCTGCAAGGTGGCTTTATGGCCTATCCTGGCTTTCATGATTGTCGATTATAGGTTTCGACTTGTGGTGGAAAAGTGAAAAATTTCTCTTTGACCCCTGACCAAATTTCACTATTAACAATAAATTTTTAAGCTCTAAGTTGAATTTTACAAAACTTTATGTGTTTATCATGTGTAAAGATGCGGACATTCGCTAAAAGCTTTATTATGAAAAAAAAAAAGGTAAAAACATATCTGGTAGATTATTAGAAAATATAAACAATTATAATATCAAATTTGCAATAAAAAAATAATGAAGCTAAAATAATAATAATAATAAAAAGTATATCATGTTAAACTAATTTTAATTATTATATTAAATAATATAAAATTAATATTAATGGTTTTTTTAAAACCAATACTGAAAATTTTAACCAAAAAGAATATAATGGTTATTTTAAAACCAATGCTGGTTTTTGTGCTTATTGGATTGTCATTACTCTTTATTTGTTTTGTTCTTTTATTTCTTCTTATCATTTATATATATGGCTACTGCATATGATTTTTCAGTGTATGATTGTTTGTAATACTTTTTCCCGTTAGGTCAGTCTAATTTTATCAACAACAAAAAAAGTGAAAACAAAATTGGAGGAGCAAACACCTCCATTTTATTTTATTTTTTTCAATTTCAAGACACGTTTGCTAATCGGGAATGAGAAGAATCGGAAACAATTTTTATCGTAAAGGAAATGGAAGGGAATTAGAATTAAGTTACTAAATTCCATTACTGTGTTTACTAACTTTCTTCTAATTATAGATTGAATTAAATTTATACAAAATTGATTACAAAATACCCTAGTGTACCATATATATATATATATATAATAGCTTTTCTATTGTCAGCTCGAACTGATATATGATATATCAGTTCTTTACATATAGGTCATTGGATTTAAAAGATGTTTTGATAAGTGTATGCAGTCAAGTCAAAACATTTAAATCCAACGGCCTACATGCAAGAAACTGACAATAGAAAAACTATATATATAGTGACAATAGAATATATATATATATATATATATATATATATAATTGATATAAGATATATCAATTTCTTGTATATGAGCCATTGAATTTAAAAGATGCTTTAACAATTGCATGCAACCAAATCAAAGCATTGCCCACATGTAAGGAATTGATGTATCTTATATCAAATCGAATTGACAATAGAAAAATTGTATATATATAGTGGTTTTCTTATCAGTGTGCACTAATATATGTTATATCAGTGTGTTGCATGTGGACCATTGATTATAGAAAAGTTTTGACTAGTGTATATACTATGAGTAAAAGTATGTAAATCTAATGGTCCATATCCAACGCACTGTTGAAGTTATATAAATGCCTACTAACTTGAATATATATATATATATATATATATATATATATATATATATATATATATATATATATATATATATAAAAATGTATGTATGTATGTATTTATGTATATATATAAAAGATGTATGTTGTAACTACTAAAACAAAAATGAGTTTACATTTAAAAAAATAAAAAAAAATTCCAAAACAAAAGCGATATGAATTCGTATCGATTCACATTTTTTTAATAAATTGTTATTATTATAGTTTTATTAAATCAAAAGTTTTTAAATTTAAAAAAAAAATACTCCAAAGTCATTAATTCAAAAGAAAAGATAAAAAAGAAAGTCAAAACCAAATTTGTAGGTTTTTTTCCCAGATTTTTAAGAGCAAATTGGCAAGAAAAAATATATGTTTTTTTGTTTGATTTGAAGAAGATGCCGATCAGATGAGGAAGATGCCGATCACATGAAGAAGAAGCATATCTGAAGATGATGAAGAAGAAATGAATCTGAAGACAAGGAAGAAGAGAAAGAAGAAGATTTGAAGAAAATGAAGCTTATCTGAAGAAGAAGATTTGAAGAAAAAGATAATGATCTAAAGAAGAAGAAGAAGAAGAAGAAGAAGAAGAAGAAGAAGAAGAAGAAGAAGAAGAAGAAGAAGAAGAAGAAGAAGGGAAAAAAATGCCTGTGAGGAAGAAGAACATGAAGAAAAATGAGAAAAAAAGAGTGGAAAAAAATTGAAAAATATGAAAAACATCTTAAACATGGAAAACATGTTTTCCGTATTTTTCAATTTTATTATTGGTTATTTTGTTTTTGTTTTCAATTTTTAAAACAAAATGAAAAACGGTTAACTAAACGCAAATTCAAAATTATTTTTGGAAAACAAAAAACGAATTTTTTAAAAAAAAAAACCTTACCGGAAAGGGCCTTAATAATAAAAACAACTCATTTCTAAAAAAAAAATTCCTTTCACATAAAAGTAAAATAATATCATATCTTGAATTAATAACATAAATTATTTGTTAAAATTCTCTTTTAATTGCATAAACACATTCTTAATCGCATTTGAATCAGATAAAACTTCAAAGATATGTGAGGGATAAAAAAGAATTACAGATCTTAAGCTTTATGAATTGTGTTTAGGTTTAGGAAAAAAAGCAATGGGATATGTGAGAAAAGAAAAAGAATTACTAAATGTTGTGGAATGTGATTGATGTGATGTTGTTAATGTAGGGAAACTCACACAACGGAAGCGTGAAATTAGGGTTTGATATATTTTTAAAATATTTTCCTTTATTAGAAAGAACTTTAACCCTAGATTAATTGATGTACACTAAAAGTATCGTATCTTTTTCTTGTGACAATTGAACCAGCGCCGAATTGAATCCGTAAGATCTTCCAGTCCAATCACAAACGTGAATCACCAAGGAATGTATACCTGAGGATAGAAACAAACGAAATCTTTTCCTTTGTTAGTCACAATAATCCTCCAAGAAGAAAAACAAAGAATGTTAGGTCACTTATGAATTATCAATCAATTTGATTGAAAACTCACATGAACCTAGATTCGATATTGTACATAAAACCTTTTAATGTAAAGGCTACTAGTGCACTATTGAATACAAAACATTCTTTCTTTCTTTTTGTTAATAGTAAAATTTGGCTATGGGACCAAAGAGAAATTTCTCACTCTCCTAGCTCGAATCAAAGCCCAAATTCGCCATCCATGGGACCCCGGGCAAACCATAAAGCTACCCTGTAGAAACGGGGAAGGATCATCGGGCTTCAGAACTATCAGGAATGAAGCTATGCACGACCAGGTCGAGCCCTCACGCGAACACTGGAATCCAGGCTTCTCGAGACTGCCTATCCCGAACCTCGGTTCCTGGGTCGGGCTCCAAAACCACCTCATGAAAGCGAGGAAATATCGTCGAGCTTAGAAAGCACTCGAAGTGAAGCTCGACACAAACAAAAGTGAGCTCCTTTCAGGTCAAGGCTTCCTGAGGTCAGATTTAACTCGTAGCCTAAGCCAGAAGCCCACCAACTTCTCTAGAAGCCCGCTATCCCCGTCAGATACGAAGAGAGGGCCTCTAAATGGATCAGATTCATGCTATAACTAATGTTCCGATTCGCTAAGGGACGCTTGTAGCCTACTAGACATGAAAAAAAGAATCTCGTCTGATCTATACTACCCCCAGTAAGTGTCCACAAGGCCGCCCCAAGCTTTTGAGACTAGAGCTAAATCATAGATCTACCTCGCTCTACGAAACAACGAGCAGCTAACTCGATAACCTCAATGAAGAATCATGCCATGAATACACACAAGATCATATCTAGATTATAACGAACATTAAATTCTACATACGTGTAAGACAAGAATTGTTTTCCAAAAAGGAAATAAACTTATCTCCACCAACGATAATCCTGAGTCCGTTATTCTCTCGAAGTCAACGACTTTTAAATAGAGGATCCCACCCGACAAGGAGGGAATAGGTTCAGAGAATCAAGGCGTGGGAGATACACCCATTCAAATTATTTCAGCCATGTATAAATATGCATAAGCATTCCCACGAAAGATAGAGAGAAAAAAAAACGACAAGGAAAAGAGAGTGAAGAATGCCTAAATTCTGTGATAAGAACACGACCATCCATATATCTACTAATAGACAAGCATGAGATTGCCACCCTTCAATGTCCTAGAGAGGTTGTGAGTGTGTATGAGAGATTTATGTAAATCGTGAGTGATCAATAATAAAATTCTCATTTGCCACCATATTATCATAAAAATATTTGTTTCTATCTTAACAGGTTAGGTATCTAAGGAACTAACCCTGGTCACCACCTCCGTGGTAGTGGTCTCGAGGGTGTTAATTAGAATTTCTCATCTTAAGCAAATTTCCCGTTAATACTTTCTGGCACCGTCTGTGAGAAACTTTCCACAACGCCATTTTTATATTCACAAGTTTGTTGTTTTACAGTAATCATGAGGCTTCGCTTCTCCCAAGGACAGCCAGGCGCTTTGGGATAACCTTCAGCTGCGTCGACACGAAAGGTTCAGAAGAAAGGAAGAAAATCTACGCTACATGGCCAGGTCCCATACCAGTCAGCCACTGTGCGGGCTTTGGATCCTTCTATGGGAAGCCAGGTCACGCTTGACCAACAAGCGGCGGCCTTCATAGAAAATGTCCGCCTTCAACTGCTCGCTGAGGGTGTTGTTGTCCAGCAAGCAAACCTCTGCAATCGAGGAGAACCAAGCAATCCCGGGACTCGGCAACCCACCTTTGATCTCATAGGACCTACCCCTACGGAGCCAGCTGGTAATAGAACGGGACCTCAGCCCTCGATCCGGGATAGGTTATGGCTCATGCACCCCATTCCTGAAGCGCCGTCGTATTACCAACCCAGGCAAGTTAAGTCCGCGGCGGACGTCCTTCCCAAGGAGAGGCGAGAGTTTCCTCACCCAACTACTTCAAGAAGGGAAGCTCGAGCTAGAGAGGAAGAAAGCCAGCAAAGCCCTAAGCAGATCCCATCCGTAGAAGGAGTCGGGTAGAGGTCGCCAGCTCGTCAAAAGGGTCTGACAGTGAGGAATCCGAGATTAACTCAAGGAAACCCGAGAACAAGCGCCTGAGAGACCAATTGGCAGAGTTTCAGAGAGAGATCCAACAGATGAAGAATAGGAAGTACAAGGAAGACAATAAAGATCCTCTAAGAGAGATAAATGCTCATTTTACCAGAAAGATCTGGGAGGCAGAGCTCCATCCAAAATTCAAAATGTCGAATGATAGATTCTCTAGGACAGAGGATCCCTTGAACCACTTGGAGAGCTTCGTCCAACAGATAGAGATCCAGAACGTGACCAGGGCCGCCATGTACCGGATGTTCCCAACTACACTAACAGATTACGTTAAGACCTGGTTCAGAAAGCTACCCGTTGGCAGTGTGGAATCCTTCACGTAGCTGTCAACTGATTTTTACTCGTAATTCCATGGAGTTAAACCCCGATTGAAGGATACAATCCATATACATTACGTGATCCAGGAGAGAGGGGAAACCCTACGGGCTTATGTCAAGCGTTTCCACAAGAAAGTCATCCAGATGGGGGTCTTCACTGAGAAAGAAACAACCCTCGCCAATTTCAAGAGAAACATGTGGGCTGGCAAGCTTTTTCGGTCTTTTGCCAAGTGACCTCCAGAGACCTACCAAGAAGCCTATGATCTGGCTCTAGGGCAAATTGAAGTTGACGAACAACTCAAGGTCAAGATGGAACACGATGATATAAGAGACGTAAAGTGATATAAGAAGGAAGTTCCCAAACTAGAGCAAATTTAGAAAAGCCAGAACAGACCCCCCCCTCCAATAGGTTGACGTATCGCTTCCCTATTTCTCAACCCAAATCGGAAAGGTATCCAGCAAAATGAACTCCTTCGTGGGCTTCGCCTCCTCCGAGATAGTAGCCCCGATAGCTAGAGATGAGAGACGATATGAACATTACACCCCCTTAAATGTATCTCGTGAAACAATCTATCTCACCATTTGGGACAAGGGGTTGCTACAGAAGCCCGCACCCATGAAAGCCCCCGTTGGTAAGAGAAATCGTTATAAGTATTGTGACTTTAAAACTTCAGAATGCTATAACCTGCGAAATCAGAGCGAGGCTTTGATAAGAGAATGATGTTTGGTAGAATTCTTAAAGCAGGGCAGGGATAACATTCAAACTGGAAGGGAAGTGCAACCTAAGATTCGCGAGCGCTGAGAAGAGAAAGAGGGAGTAGACTGATCTGATGCAGCAAATCCAAATAATACATACCATTAGCGGAGGGCCTACTTTGGCTGGCACCTCCAATAATTCTGGGAAAAACCACGCGAGTAAAGTCCCTCGTGTGGACAAAGGGCAGGGTATCTTCAAGGTCGACCTCTGCAGTGACAAACACAGCTCCTGAGAAGATTCCGGAATCCGACAGTTTGCTAGAAGGTTGCAAATCATGGATCCTCTACACAGATGGAGCGTCCGGGCAAGGCGGGGGAGGAAAAGATATAGTTCTAATTGACCTAGAGGGGAATGAGTGATGCCACTATTTTAGATTAGAATTTAAAGCCACTAACAATAAGGCTGAGTATGAAGCTTTCTTAGCTGGAATAAGGGCGGTCGCGGAGCTCGGGGTTGATTACCTACAGGTCAGGAGCGATTCGTTGCTCTTAGTCAACCAAGTCTCTTGGGATTATTAGGCAAAAGGGGATAACATGATTGCCTACCGGAAGCTAGTTCAACAGCTTAATAGTAATTTAAAGGATTTAAGATTGAGCAGGTACCTCGACAATAGAATCGTCAAGCTGACTTCCTAGCCAAGATACCTGTGAATGGTGGCCAAACCTTACCACAGAGGGTCCCTCTGCAAGTAATCCCCCTACCCAGCATAATAGCAGGTAAGGAGACTTATACCCTGGATCGGCAACCATGTTGGATGGACCTAATAGTGGATTATCTCCAAGAAGGAAAGCTTCCTGGGGAGCCCGACCAAGCTTGGAAAATCAAGAGGCTCTCAGTCAGGTATTGCTTGGTAGATGGGTACTTATACATGAGGGGTAAATCCATTCCTCTGCTTCGATGTTTACAACCCGATGATGCCAAATGGGCATTGAGATAGGTCCACTCTAGGGAATGCGGGAACCACATTGGTGGGGAAATTCTGACATATCAAGTACTTCGCATGAGGTATTATTGGTCAACCATCCATCAAGATGCAAAGAACTTAGTACGATCCTGCGAAACATGCTGGAAGATTGAGTCACATCCCTCCGGAGCGGTTGTCATCCCTCAGCTCACCTTACCCCTTTACTATATGGGGAGTCGACTTCATTGGACTGCTCCCTACTGCTCTTGGTCAAGCCAAGCATGCTATCATGGCGATTGACTATTTCACAAGATGGGTCGAAGCTGGACCGTTCTCCTAGATATTGGAAAAAATATAACAAGATTCATAAAAAAAATGTAATTTGCAGGTTTGGGACCCCTTTTGTCATTGTAGCTTACCTCGGCAAGCAATTTGATAACGGCCAGTTCAAGGACTTTTGCGAGGACTTAGGAATCGACCTTAGATTCGCCTCAATAGCCCACCCTCAGACTAACAGGCCGGTAGAATCCATCAATAAGACTATTAAGAAGGTGTTGAAAAAGAAGCTATAGAAGAAAAAGAGCAGATGGGTCGATGAGCTTCCCGAGGACCTTTGGGCTTACCGTACTACAAGAAGAATGGCCACCGGAGAAACGCCTTATTCTTTGGCCTTCAAGGTTGAAGCAGTTCTTCCCATTGAGCAAAAACTGACCTTCTTCAGAGTTCAACAGTTTGAATAAGGAAGCAACAAGGACAAGCTCCGAGCTAACTTAGATCTCTTGGAAGAAAAACAAGATCGGGTAGCTGAGAAGGTAGCAATTTACCAGAGCAAGATTGCTAGATACTTTAACAGGAGGTTTAAAGCCCGAAACTTTAAGGAAGGGGACCCAGTTCTTAGGAAAGTCACATTGAATACCAGGAAGAGGTCAGACGGGGTCCTAGAACCTAACTGGGAAGAACCTTATTTGGTAAAGGTGGTGGTCCACAACGGGGCGTACAAGCTCGAGTACATGAATGGCCGACTCATCGATCATACTTAGAATGCAGATCACCTGAGAAAATTCTACCCTAAACAGGGGACTCATGAGCAAGCTACCTCTACCTAGTTTTTAGTCACCAACAATAATGTACTCCATTCTTTTTTCTTACCAATAAAGCCTGTTTTTTTCATCTTCAACTATGTTATACAATGATTTGGTTCTACATGGGAAAATTCGACATTATCATCCTAAGACTAGGGATTATCCGGGGAAGCCCCCTTGTTATCCCTGATGCCTCGGTCGGGCACTACCCCCTGCCAAGAAGGGTCTGAGTGTAATAGCATAGTTGCCATCCATATCTCAAGACTAGGAAATAGCTAGATAACCATCTTGATGCCTTGGTCAGGATACAACCCCCAAGAAGAATCTAAGTGTAAGAGCATAGTTGCTATCTAGATCTCAAAACCAGGAAAAAACTAGATAGCCCTCTTGATGCCTTGGACGGGCTACAACCCTCAATAAGGATCTGAGTGTAAGAGCATAGTTGTCATTCAGATCTCAAGACCAGGAAATAGCTATATAGCCCTCCTGATACCTTGGTCGGGCTACAACCCTCAAGAAGGATCTGAGTATAAGAGCAAAGGTTGCCAACCAGATCTCGAGAAAAGGAAATAGCTAGATGAATGTAAGAGCATTGTTGTCATCCAGGTCTCAAGACCAGGAAATAGCTTGATAGCCCTCCTGATGCCTTGGTCAGGCTACAACCCCCAAGAAATATCTTATTCCAAGAGCATAGTTGTCATCCATATCTCAAAACCATAAAATAGCTAGATAGCCTTCCTGATGCCCTGGTCGGGCTACCACCACCAAGAAGGACTCGAGTTTAAGAGCACGTTTGCCATCCCGATACTAAGGCTAGGAGATGGCTAGATAGCCCTCATGATGCCTCATTAAGGCTATAACCTCCTAGAGCGGCTCGAGAATTGAAAGCTCTTTTACTTAAACTCCAATGCCCCAGTTATTGATGGTCGCTAATCTTCCATGTATATGTGGTTGCTTACTGTGACAGGTGCAAACTAGCCCGCAATCACACAAGGGGACTATCGACTAAAGCCATCGAGCTACAAGTTTCTGTTGAGAGTTGAAAGCTCAAGCTAGCTGTCTACTTTCACACTTAAGTAGTTTTTCTATCTTGTTGCTTTTCCCAAGTTGAGTTAAGTAAAGTTGTTTTAGAGGCTGCACCAGGATCGAGATTAGAAATGAAGCAAGTAGATGCCAATCAAATCAAAATTCATTGAAAAAAAAAAGTTCGAATGAAATCTAAAGCCAATATTCATTAATGATAAGGGTGCCAATCCCTTTGTTAGGCAACAATTGTCAAACAGGGAGCCCAGCCCCTAGTTCCGAGCTATAAAATAAAAAGTGATGAATGATGATAGTCTGGCTTGAATAGAGTGGGGAGTCCACCCCTATTTTCCAGGCATTCAGAATTATTCATCAGAAGATGGATTTAAACTTCTGCATCCTCTTGATTTCCTCAAACTTCCCCTCCATCAGGGTGGCCTTTGCCCTTCGCTCCTCATTCTGGTGGTCGTTCATCCTGGTTGGCCCCATCTGCCACCACTTCCTATGGATGCACTTCAATTGCCTGTTGCTCAACTGGGTCCTCCTCCAAGACCTCATTGACCATCGCCATAACCTCAGGTGGTATGGCCGCGTCGAGAAGGGTAGTTATAGACTCCACTTCAGTTTCTTCCCAAGAAGGTTCTTAAGGCTGATCCTGGGTTCCCGACTGGCCCATTTCGAGCTCTACTAATTGAACTCAGGACCTGATATTGGGAAGGTCAAAATAGGAAGAGGAAGAACTGGTATGTCAAACCGCTTCCCAGCTTCGTCCCCAACAGAAGGACCCACTGTAGAGAAAAAACGGTTTAGAAATGCAACGGAAGCGTGATAAAAACGAGATTCGGGTTTGCGTATAAATAAAAAAATTTCCCTTTTATGCAACGAGAACCTTAACCCTAGATTAATTGATGTATATAAAAGTATAGTACCTTTTTCGCGTGACGATTGAACAAGCGCCGAATTGATTCCGTAAGATGTTCCAATCCAATCACGAACATGAATCACCTAGGAGTGTGGGCTCCCTTTCTTTAAATTGTATTTCTGAGGATGGAGACAAAGCAAATATCTTTTCTTTGTTAGTTACAAATATCCTCCAAGAGAAAAATCCAAGAACGTCCGGTCACTTATGAATTATCAATCAATTTGATTGTAACTCGCGTGAACCATGATTCGATGTTGTACACAAAACCCTTTTAATGTAAAGGATATTAGTATACTATCGAATACAAAAACGTTCCCCTTTTTTCTCTACTTGGCTGAATTCACACACTATTGATTAGAGATGATCGAATTTTGTCTAGAGTAAAATCAGATTTTTCTCCCTCAAAATTCCAGTGATGGCCGAAACTTTTTCTTTCTCGAATAAAGCTTGGCCGAAATTACCTCTAATTGCCTTAGGGCTGGCCGAATTCAACTTCCATATATATATATAGGTTCATAAATCCTTTCCTAAGAAGGATTCACTTGGTTGACAAGAATCCTTTCCTTTGGTGGATTTATTTGGTAGTTAGAATCCTTATAAAAAAGGAAATCTATCCTATCCTATATTATACATGTGATGAACGAAATTCCCTTCTTTGATGTAGTTTAGGAAAGTTTAATCTTACCTAAGAAAGATTACTTGATGGACAAGAATCCTATCCTTAGGTAGATTAACTTTGTGGTTATGAATCCTTTTCAAATAAGAATTCTACCACTAAGTAGTTCTACTTTGTAACCAAGAATCCTTTTCCAAAAAGAATCCTTTTCCAAAAAGAATCCTTTTCCAAAAAGAATTCTTTCCTACACCAAGACTCCTAATCCTACTCAATAGTGTGTTTGTAACCATATTAAAGACTTCCTAATTTGATTAGATAAATAACTCCTTTTATTATCTACTTATCAAATATAGTCTTTAACATTAACTATACTACCAACAATAGTATAGTTTTAGGAGACCATCTCCTAATAGGAAAAGATTTTGACTTTTAATTAAATAATTAATTAATCAACGAATTAATTAATTTTCATTTAATTAAATAATAATAAAATAAAAATAATATAATAAAGATATTATCCATAGCCATTGCCGCCCATAAATAGTATAAAGGCCATATATTATTTTTTCATTTTATTAAATCCATTGGACCTTAATAAAAAAAATCCACATATGAACTACACCTATTCTTACAAAAAGAAACAACTCCACATGCCTTATTACAATTCTAGATCGACCCCTAAATTGGTCCGGTAGAATATATCAAGTGATCCATGCAAGTTCGTGTGAATTGGGGATCTTGGCAGGCTATCTAAATTTAAGCTCCAATAGACACAACCCAATCTCAATCAACAAATGATTCACTTAGGTCCGATCTATTTAATTTTAGTACATTCCACTAAAGAACTAAAATTGAACTCTTAAATAAAGATAGAATAAGTTGATGTTACTCATTCGTACCCTAGACAACCTTATTGGAGAAAGTGAATCTTCGTGAAGAATACCAGTAATCGCCAAGAGCTCATAGACCGCCTGTAGCTCTCCAAGTTACCATATTTACTCATATGACCACATTTTGAACTTGGGTATTTTGACTTGTCCTGAAGCCATGTTTCAATAGACACTATTGAAAACTTAACGTTAAGATTTAATATCCAATACCTCAAAACATCCATATGATGGTATTCTACTCTCATTTAATAAATGGAGCCACGATGTCCATATCTATAAATGAAGTCCTCTATCGATTAACAAATAAATACCACTAAACTATCGAGGATAGACTATGCTATATAATCGTACTCATTGATAGCTCAAATGATAACACTTACAACCATAAGTCCATCATTTATCTCAGGATTAAGATAGACTCTCTGATTGTCTTCAAATGAAAACTTTTATCCATTGAAGGTTCTAGATAAAGTATTTCATTGTGATCTTATTCAATGCACCTAGTGCACTAGTTTCTTTTGCCCAAAGACACCACACTTTGATGATTTTAGACTCATCATAACACATTTGATCCTACTCAAATGCTAGCAAAAGAATCTACAACTTTCACAAGATAAATGCGCCCAACCTTCTATCTTAAGTTGTGAATATTATTCAAGACTAACTAAAGAATTGTGTCTATCTCATACATATCTAGATGTATGAACAATTCTTCTTTTCTCATAGTCTTTTGACCTTATGATTATTTACTTTTTACAATTATAATAATTAAACTATAAATGCTACAAGATTTATTAAACTAGAAATCACTTTATTCATATGAAACGATTGTTAATACAATATTACACTCTTGCTATCGAGCATAATCCTAACACCCACTTCGTCTTCACCATGGCGAGACATCTTTATAGCCCGAGACATAATTTACTCTCTATCCAGTCGATGATACTGGATAGGTCTAACAGAAGATAGAGGGCATCATCGACCTGGAAGAAGGCATAGAAATACCCCTCGCTAAAATAGGCATCCACCTCGGCTTGTAGCTTCACCGCTTGAGCACGAAGATCTTGTACTTCGACCTCCAACCCTTGGGCCTCGACCTTCTACGAATCCCACTAACTGGCTCGACGTTGAGAACGGAGGGTTTCTTGGTCAAAGAACCGCTTCAACCTTTCATGGTCCCATCGAAGTTCAGCTAACTTTACCTCCATTCCCCTCTGGCTGGAGGCCATCTCTTGTACCAAGTCTTGAGCCCGTGCCAACAATTCCATGGCCTGTTCAGCTTCAGCTTCAGCCCTAGCTACCCGGTCGAGGAGAGAAGCTACCTGTTGGCCCATGGCAACTTGGAACTTGAAGGCCTGCAAAGGGAATTTAAGTTAGGAAACGACAAATCAAAATATTACATGAGGGAATAAGAGGTGATGACTACCTCGGCCAAGAGGGCAGAACCTTTGGTAACCAGAATATCTATGGGCATTGAAGTCATCATAGAGAGACTGCCCCCGGGGCAGGAAGCAACGATTTGCCCTATAACCTCATCTTGAAAAGCAGAGTCAGATTGATCAGGCGGGCAAGAAGGGGAAACCCCATCGACACCAGCTTCAGGGTCCTTTAGAGCCTGAGAGGCAAAAGTGCCTGGCAGGAGCGAAGCAAGGGTGACAGGAGCAGAAGCGGGAGTGGAGGTACCTAGAGTGGGAGCCGACATTACTACGTCAGTGACTTGAGAAATGGAGGCCCGTTTACCCCGTACCTTGGCAGCCCGAGATGCAAGAAGTGATAAATTGGACCTATGCTGGGAAGAGGATGGAGCAAGAGCAGACGAAACCCCCGCTGGAGTGGGGAGTTCCTCCTTCTTTGGGGAAACCAGAGGATTTTCTCGATTCGACTTGGCAGAAAGGGGAGAAGTGTGAGATCGTTGGGCTTCACGTGAAGCTGGAGCAACAACAAAAACTGTTAAAAAAAAGGTAAAGCCATCAGAACTGAACCATTTAACGACACAAAGCATGAGGGCTAAAGTACTTACGAGGAGTAATAGCAGATATTCACAGATAGCAGTTTACCATATGAGAATCAAAAGGGTCAGCAATCCGGAACTTCAGGTTTAAATAGTTCCTGGCAAGGATGACCTTCAACACCACATCAGATTCGACGGGCAATAAATCTCGACCCCACGAGGGCTTATCATTGAAGGTGGTTGGAACCGTGAACTCATGCCCGCCTATAAAGGTCGAGCTCCCCCAATCCTTGCCTGCTAGTATCCACTTTTCTTTCCAAGCAGGATCTATTCTCGAGGCACCATGGATGATAAAGTTGAGTTTATTCTTTGCCTTGACATAGAACTTACCTCGAGGAACCCCAGACAAGCTCCCAATTTGAAAGAGGTAAGCTAGCTCATTGGCTCTTGGCTCCCGGGTGACCTTGCTTAACTCGTATTGTTCCCTCCACAACACGAGGAAGCAGATCATATGCCTTCAGAAGCTGGGTTTCAACTGGAGGGGAGCTAGCTGTAGGGCGATGAGAGCCCACCGAAGGGTAGGATGAAAGGGAAGCCTTACCCCGTTCCCAAAGGACGCGACGTGGATAAGGAGCTCGCCTTTAGGTGGATTAATGAAGTCGTAGTTCCTATGAGGGACTGTGAGAAAGAATGCTGTATTTGAATCTCATACGGATGATCGACTGCTGGTCAACAACAGAGTCTGGAATGACTTTCAAGTCATAGAGGAGACACATCTCCAAGGCAAAACCAACAACCGTGACCTGGATCTTTCCAGCAACATCATCCCTATTTTCCTTGCCAGAATCCTTATCAACCAAGCACAGGGGATTATCTGGTCGATTAGAAAACCCAGTCCTGATTGCCACATTCATGTTCGACCAACGACGTTGCAGGGTCGGAGGAGAATAGTCCCCATCTAGGTCTCGTCGAGCCCTCTTCCATTGGGCAAGACTAGAAACCTCTATACCGTCAATGAGGGAGTCGATGGAATCATGGCTAACTTTCGACATAATGAATAGGGCTTGAAGGTGGAGCAAAAGAGCTTGAAGGTGAATGAAAAATAATGACATAGCTGGAGAAGATAGCGAGAGAGAGGAAGTCTGAAAATTCGAAATTGAAAGAATGCATGAGGAAGCGGCGATGAGTTTGAATTCAAATAGAGGTTAGAATGGTAGTGACGCCGACAAAATCCTTGGGAAGATTACCTCGAACCACGGAGAGGGTCGTAACACAGCCGGATTTCTTCAAGGAGTACACCAGTCCGTGCTCGCCACGTCACCTAAGCAATTAATGAGAAGATTTCATTTGAGATCCTCAGTAATGATTTGGTAACGGAAAATTTCCCAATTAAAAAATAAGGAATCTTACTATAACCCCAACCCTACCACTAGTGTTCAAGTCAGAGAGGACTTTTGTTAATAGTAAAATTTGGCTAGGGGATGAAAGAGAAATTTTCCACTCTCCTAGCTCGAATGAAAGCCCGAATTCGCCATCCATGGGACCCCGGGCAAACCATAAAGCTACCTCGCATAAGCTAGGAAGGATCATCGGGCTTCAGAACTATCAAGAATGAAGCTAGACACGACCAGATCAAGCCCTCACGCGAACACTGGAATTCGGGCTCCTCGAGATCGCCTATCCCAGAACCTCGGTTCCTGGGTCAGGCTCCAAAACCACTCCGTGAAAGCAAGGAAATATCTCTGAGCTCATAAAGCACTTGAAGTGAAGCTTGACACAAACAAGAGTGAGCTCCTTTCATGTCAAGGCTCCCCGAGGTCAGATTTAACTCGTAGCCTAAGCCAGAAGCCCACCAACTTCTCCAGAATCCCGTTGTCCCTGTTAGATACGAAGAGAGAGCCTCTAAGTGGATCAGATTCGCTAAGGGACACTTGTAGCCTACCTAGACATGAAAATAAGAATCTCGCCTCTAGTTAAACGAATTTATCTAAAGCAAGAAACGAGTTCTTTTCACTCAAAATTCCTTTTTGGCCGAAATTTACTCTTGTAAATAATGGTTGGCCGAAATTTTGTCTTTGAATCAATAGCATGGCTGAATTCAATTACATATATATATATATATATATATATATATGTATATATATATATATATATATATAAAGTGACCGAATTCTACATGTATTTAGTTTAGGAGACTTAATCCTTTCCTAAGAAGGATTTACTTGGTGGGCAAGAATCATATCTTTAGGTGGATTTACTTGGTGTTCAAGAATTCTTTTTTTAGAAAAGAATTCTTTTCTAAAAAAGAATTCTTTTCTAAAAAAGAATTCTTTCCTACACCAAGACTCCTAATCCAACTCAAATATTTATTAGTGATCATATTAAAGACTTCCTAATTTGACTAGATAAATAATTCATTTTATTTATCTACTTATCAAATATAGTCTTTAATATTAATTATACTACCAACAATAGTATAATATTAGGAGACCTTCTCCTGCTAGAAAAAAGATTTTGACTTTTAATTAAATAGTTAATTAATTACCAAATTAATTAATTTCTATTTAATTAAATAATAAAATAATATATATATATATATAATAAGCTATTTTAAATAGCCTTGTCGCCTAACACCTAATATGGGACATTATACTATTTTTTCCATTTTATTAAATCCATTGTAGCTTAAAAGAATCCAAATGTGAACTAGATCTATTCTTACAAAAAGAAACAAGTCCATATAAATCAAAACAATTCTAAACCCATAAATTGGTCCGGTAGAATATATTAAGTGATCCATGCAAGTTCGTGTGGATTGAGGATCATGGCGGACTATTTAAATTTAAGCTCCAATACACACAACCCAATCACAACCAATAAATGATTCACTTAGGTCCGATATATTAATTTTAGTTCATTCCACTAAAGAAATAAAATTGAATTCTTAAATAAAGATAGAATAAGTTAATACTGCTCATTCATACCCTAGACAATCTTAATAGAGAAAGTGTATCCTAGTGAAGAATATCAGTAATCGCCAAGAGCTCATAAACCGCATATAGCTCTCCAAGTTACCATATTTACTCATATGAACACATTTTGAACTTGAATGTTTTGACTTATCCAGAAGTCATGTTTCAATAGACACTATTGAAAACTTAACGTTAAGATTTAATATCCAATACCTCAAAACATCCATATGATGATATTCTTCTCACATTTAATAGATGAAGCCACGATATCCATATCTATAAATGAAATCCTCTATCGATTAACAAATGAAGACCACTAAACTATCGAGAATAGACTATGTTATATAATCGTACTCATTGATAGCTCAAATGATAACACTTACAACCATAAGTCCATCATTTATCGCAGGATTGAGATAGACTCTCTGATTGTCTTCTAGTGAAAACTTTTATCCATTGACGGTTTTGGATAAAGTAATTCACTGTGATCCTATTCAATACACCTAGTGCACTAGATTCTTTTGCCCAAAGGCACCACACTTTGATGATTTTAGACTCATTATAACACATTTAATCCCACTCAAATGCTAGAGAAGGAACTACAACTTTGACAAGATAAAGGCACCCAACCTTTATCTTAAGTTGTGAATATTAATCAAGACTAACTATAGAATTGTGTCTACCTCATACATATCTAGTTGTATGAACAATTCTTCTTTTCTCATAGTTTTTTGACCTTATGATTATTTACTTTTGATAATTATAATAATTAAATTATAAATGCTATAAGATTTGTTAAACTATAAATAAGTTTATTAATACGAAAAGATTGTCAAATACATTATTATACTCTTGCTATCAGGCATAATCCCACAGATAACTCACGTGCCATATCATTTGGAAATCCAGTGTTTAGAGAGGAGTAATGCTAGGCTTTTCAATTTTTTTTACAAATTCCTTCCAAATTGTTGGCATGTGAGTTGTCAACATCATTTCACTCACCATATAATCTCATGATTTACAAGATGTTGATACCTCAAATGCTAACATGATTTAAGAAGGAATTTAGAAAAAAAAAATTGAAACGACTAGCATTACTCTTTGAGAGAGCAAAAGAATATAAGATGTTATATATATATATATATATATATATATATATATATATATATATATATATATATTGTAATGCTAGACATGCCAATTTTCTTTCCCAAATTCTGTCCTAAATGATATTGCACGTGATATGTCAACATCTTATAAATCATAAGGTTATGTGGTGAGTGACATGATGTTGACACTTCATATGTCATATTATTTGAGACAATTTATGAAAAAAAAAATTAGATGTCTTGCACTACTCATTTTTTTTTAATTATGTTTTATTATTATCTCATATTTGGTGGACTATGAATAGGGGTGTGCATTTTCGGTTTGGTTTGGGTTGAAGCTCAATGTCAAACCAAACCGATATATATCAGTTTGACTATATTTCAACCCAAACCAAACCAATGTGATTTGTCAAACAGATTCAAACCAAACCAAAAAAAGTCGGGTTGGTTTGAGTTGGTTTGAGTTGATTTGAGTTGATTAAACGGTTTAGGTTTGAACCTAAAAATAAATTTTTGTATTATTATAAAAAAGTTATTTAAATATAAAATTAGTAAATATAAGTGTTATTTAATTATTTTTAAAATTAAAAATATTATTGTTGTTGACATCGATTTCTCGATAGATGAGAAAGTCAACAACGTTGAATTTTATTATGACCTGTCAAAAGAGAAAGAGAAAGAGAATGTAATGCGAGCAATAACGACACGCGTTTACGTGGTAAAACTCCGATGGTCAGAGAAACATCCACGGGTGGTTGACTACGCAACCTAGCCAAATCCACAATTTAGCTATAATGAATTACACCACTCGATCTCTTTTGCCTCTCTCTTGTAGTGATTTTTTCTATACATATCGTTCGATGTTTTAACAATGGGATTATGGGTCTATTTATACATGTATAGAACCCTAATCCTTGTTATACAAGAAAGGAAAATAATTTGTATTATAACTGGTTGCTTGTTAGAGTCGTCTTTATCTTCTTTCCTATTTTGAAGATCCTTTGAGTTGAATCTGAATCTTCGTGAGACTCTAATTATACAGTTTGATTTAGGATTTACATTCCTAGTCGACATGCAATCTTCTAGAATAACTAAGTTATTGCTTGACTTGGAATATGTTTCCTGTTTGGCGTCTTATTCTTTTAGAAGCTCTTTTTGATACTGATGTCTTGCATATTAGAGCATGATTCTTGGTTCACCCACATGTGAATCATGTGCTGGATTTCTTTATTCGGGTTTCCCGTATTGTCCCGAGTAGAACGTAATGTGCTAAGTACCCTATTCCAAGTAGGACACCACGTGCCGAATACCTATGTTCAGACTTACTCAGGTTCTTATTCCTTTGTGATGTCTTGAAGAGTATTTTCTAGATGCCTATATAGGGAAAAAACGGGTTCAAAACGCAACGGAAGCGTGAGAAAAAATGAAAATTAGGGTTTGCATATATAATTTTTTTTCCCTTTATGCAACGATATGCAACGAGAACCTTAACCCTAGATTAATTGACATATATAAAAGTATCATACCTTTTACACATGACGATTGAATAAGTGCCGAATTGATTCCGCAAGATCTTCCAATCCAATCACGAACGTTAATCACCTTGGAGTGTGGGCTCCCTTTCTTTAAATTGTATTTCTGAGGATGGAGACAAAGCAAAAATCTTTTCTTTGTAAGTTACAAATATCCTCCAAGAGAAAAATTCAAGAACGTTCGGTCACTTGTGAATTATCAATCAATTTGATTGAAACTCGCGTGAACCTAGATTCGATGTTGTACACAAAACCCTTTTGATGTAAAGGATATTAGTATACTATCGAAAACAAAAACGTTCCCTTTTTTTCTCTACTTGGCCGAATTCACACACTATTGTTTAGAGATGATCGAATTTTGTCTAAAGTAAAATCAGATTTTTCTCCCTCAAAATTCCTATGATGGTCGAATTCTCATCTTAGAAAAATAAGCTTGGCCGAAATTCACCTCTAATTGCCTTGGTCATGACCGAAATTCTCATGCACATATATATAGGATCATAAATCCTTTCCTAAAAAGGATTTACTTGGTTGTCAAGAATCCTTTCCTTAGGTGGATTTATTTGGTAGTTAAGTGTCCTTATCTAAAAGGAAATCTAACTTCTCCTATAACCATATGTGTTGGCCGAATTTTGCTCTTTGATGTAGATTAGGAGAGTTTATTCATTCCTAAAAAGGATTACTTGATGGACACGAATCCTATCCTTAGGTAGATTAACTTGGTGGTTATGAATCCTTTTTAAAAAAGAATTCTACCACTAAGTAGTTTTACTTGGTGACCAAGAATCACTTTCCAAAAAGAATTCTTTCCTACATCAAGACTCTTAATCCAACTCAATAGTGTATTTGTAACCATATTAAAGTCTTCCTAATTTGATTAGATAAATAATTCCTTTTATTTATCAACTTATCAAATATAGTCTTTAACATTAACTATACTACCAACAATAGTGTAGTTTTAGGAGACCATCTCCTATTAGGAAAAAGATTTTTGAATTTTAATTAAATAATTAATTAATCATCAAAATAATTAATTTCTATTTAATTATTTAATAAAATAAAAATTAATATATATAAGCTATTCACAATAGCCTTTGCAGCCCATACCTAATATAAGGGCCATATATTATTATTTTTATATTATTAAATCCATTGGACCTTAATAAAAAGTCCACATGTAAACTAGACATATTATTACAAAAAGAAACAAGTTCACATGCCTTATTACAATTCTAGATGGACCCCTATTGGTCCGGTAGAATATATTAAGTGATTCATGCGTTCGTGTGGATTGGGGATCTTAGCGGGCTATCTAAATTTAAGCTCCAATAAACACAATCTAATCACAATCAACAAATGATTCACTTAGGTTCAATCTATTTAATTTTAGTTCATTCCACTAAAGAACTTAAATCGAACTCTTAAATAAAGATAGAATAAGTTGATATTTACTCATTCATACCCTAGACAACCTTATTGGAGAAAGTGTATCCTCGTGAAGAATACCAGTAATCGCCAAGAGCTCATAAACCGCCTACAGCTCTCCAAGTTACCATATTTACTCATATGACCACATTTTGAACTTGGATATTTTGACTTGTCTAGAAGCCATATTTCAATAGACACTATTGAAAACTTAACGTTAAGATTTAATATCCAATACTTCAAAACATCCATATGATGGTATTCTACTCTCATTTAATAAATGGAGCCACGATGTCCATATCTATAAATGAAGTCCTCTATCGATTAATAAATGAATACCGCCAAACTATCGAGGATAGACTATGCTATATAATCGTACTCATTGATAGCTCAAATGATAACACTTGCAATCATAAGTCCATCATTTATCTCAGGATTGAGATAAACTCTCCGATTGTCTTCAAATGAAAACTTTTATCCATTGACGGTTCTAGATAAAGTATTTCATTTTGATCCTATTCAATACACCCGGTGCACTAGATTCTTTTGCCCAAAGACACCACACTTTGATGATTTTAGACTCATCATAACATGTTTGATTCTACTCAAATGCTAGCAAAAGAATCTACAACTTTGACAAGACAAAAGCGCCCAACCTTTTATCTTAAGTTGTGAATATTATTCAAGACTAACTAAAGAATTGTGTCTACCTCATACATATCTAGATGTATGAACAATTATTCTTTTCTCATAGTCTTTTGACATCATGATTATTTACTTTTGACAATTATAATAATTAAACTATAAATGCTATAAGATTTGTTAAACTAGAAATCACTTTATTTATATGAAAAGATTGTTATTTACAATATTACACTCTTGCTATCGACCATAATCCTAACAATCTCCCATTTGCTCGATAGCAAATGTGTCATATCTCTCATCCCCATGTTCTCTAGATGCCTATCAAAACTCTTTTGAGGAAGAGTCTTTGTAAAGGGATCCGCTAGATTTTTCGCTGAGGCGATTTTGGTAATCGTCACGTCACCCCTATGCAGAATTTTCCTTAGAAGGTGATACTTTCTTTCAATGTGTTTCCCTCTCTTATGACTTCTTGTTTCTCTCGAATTAGCCACTACTTCACTATCGTCACAATAGATAGTGATAAATTTTTTCGCATTAGGAACCACTTCAAAGTCAATCAAGAATTGGCGGAGCCAGATAGCCTCTTTAGCAGCCTCGCATGCGGCAACATACCCGGCTTCCATGGTGGAATTGGCAATACAAGATTGCTTGATACTTCTCCATATAACTGCCCCTCGTCCAATAGTAAACACAGATCCTGATGTTGATCTCCTAGAGTCAGAATCTGACTGAAAATCAGAATTTGTATACCCAACGGGAATTAAATCCCCTCTAGAGTATACAAGCATATAATCTCTTATTCTCCTAAGATACTTGAAAATAAGCTTGAATGTCGTCCAGTGATCAGGACCAGGCTTCGATTGAAACCTGCTAACTATGCCTACAGCAAAACAAATATCTGGTCTAGTACAGATCATTGCATACATGAGACTTCCTACTGCCGAAGCATATGGAATCCTTCTCATGAATTGCTCTTCATGCTCATTCTTAGGAACTTGTTCCATAGAAAGTTTGATTCCATGTCTGAAAGGTAACATACCTTTCTTGGACAAGATTTTATCTATGTATGAAGCTTGGGATAATGCAATCGTTCTATTCTTTCTATCCCTTATGACTTGGATACCAAGAATATAACTTGCTTCTCCTAAGTCCTTCATCTCAAATTGTTTTGCTAACCATTCTTTTATTGATGTCAATATACATACATCGTTTCCGATGAGTAGTATATCATCAACGTAAAGAACTAGGAAAACCAAGTTATCGTCCTTAATCCTTTTGTATACACAAGGTTCATCAAGGTTTTGAATAAATCCAAAACCTTTTACAGCTTGATCGAACCTTATGTTCTAGGATCTAGATGCTTGCTTCAATCCATATATGGATCTTTGCAACCTGCAAACCCTTTCCTCTAGGCTCTTTTCAATGAATCCTTCTATAAATGCTTTCATCAAGACTTCCATTAAGGAAAGCTGTCTTGACGTCTATTTGCCAAATCTCTAGGTCTAGAGATGCCGCAATGGATAAGAGTATCCTAATGGATTTAAGCATGGCCACAGGAGAGAAGGTTTCTTCATAATAGATACCTTCCTTCTGTGTATAACCTTTAGCTACCAATCTAGCTTTAAAGGTTTCCACCTTACCATCCATTCCTCTTTTCCTCTTGTATACCCACTTGCACCCGATGGGTTTTATCCCTTTAGGCAAGTCTACAAGAGACCAGACTTTGTTTTTGAACATAGATTCAATTTCGGATTGCATTGCCTTTTGCCAATAGCGACAATAGACATCTTCCATTGCTTCTTTGTACGTATAGGGATCATCATCGTCCGGAAGATTCTCTACAGATTCTCTTAGACCGATGTATCTCTCGGGTTGTCTAACAACCCTCCCACTATGACGAGGTATGGTAGAATGTTGATCTTGTACTGGTACAGAACTTACAATTGGGCTTGGTTGCGAAACCTCTAGTGGAATTGTATCTCCTAAAAGCTCATTTTGGACAATTCTACTTTTCGGCACAAAATTATTCATATAGTCCTCTTCTAGAAATTTGGCATTTGTCGAAACAAATACTTTAAGATCTGAAGGACTATAAAAATAATATCCTTTTGTTCCTTTTGGATACCCTAAAAATATACAAGTTTCTGAACGGGACTCTATCTTTTCTGTCTTTCCTTTTAACACGTGTGCAGGACATCAAAATATCCTTAAGTGTTGTAAACTAGGCTTTCGCCCAGTCCACAACTCATGCGGTGTTTTAGGAACCGACTTAGATGGTACATCGTTCAGAATATACATGGCAGTTTGTAAAGCATATCCCCAAAAAGAACTAGGGAGCGTTGAATAACTCAACATAGACCTAACCATATCCAAAAGAGTTCTATTTCTCCTTTCTGCCACCCCATTTTGTTGAGGTGTGCCTGGTGCAGAAAACTGAGAAATTATTCCATTATCAATAAGATATTGCTGAAACTCACTAGATAGATATTCTCCACCACGATCAGACCTCAAGATTTTTATGCTTTTCTCAAGATGATTTTCTACTTCAGCTTTAAATGCTTTGAACAAATCAAAAGAATCGGACTTATGTCTCATAAGATACACATAGCCAAATCTTGAGTGATCATCCGTGAAAGTGATAAAGTACTCATATCCACCTCTAGCTTGAATGCTCATAGGTCCACACACATCAGTGTGTATCAATCCTAAACATTTAATGGCTCTTGCGCCTTTGGTCGTAAACGACCTTTTGATCATTTTACCTTCCAAAGAAGATTCACAAGTTGGTAGATCATCAACCTTTAAGTCACTTAGAGATCCGCCACATACCAATATTTTAATCCTATTAAGGTTGATATGACCTAAGCGCAAATGCCATAGGTAGGTTTCATCTTTTGATAATTTTACTCTTTTATGATTAGGTTCCGTTGATTCCATATCTAACAAGTGAGAGATATTTCCATGCAAATAGAATAAACTGTTTTCCAATGTACCTTTGCAAATAATTTTGTCATTTTTAATAATAACAAAAGTTTTATTAAAAGTAACCGAATAACCAAATTTATTTAAACAAGAGACTAAAATTAAATTCCTCTTGAATTGAGGTACATAGTAAACGTCTGTTAAATCTAAATGCCTATTAGAATCTAAACTAATTCTAATATCTCCCACTGAACTAGCAGACACGAACGCTCAATTGCCTAAACGCAAGTTGAATTCGTTCTTATTAAGCCTTCTCTTTTCCTTGAACCCATGTAAGGAAAAACAAACATGATTAGTGACTCGGAGTCTATGATCCAAGAATCCATAGAATCTGCCAAAAAACATGTTTCAAGATAATTAATATTACCTTCTTCCTTTTTGTCTTGAGACTTTGGGCAATTTCTTTTCCAATATCCCTTTTCACCATAAAGGAAACACTTTCCTTTGATCTTGGTTACTTTCTTTGTCTCCTTCTTTGTAGGTCCTAGTTGCTTTTTCTTCTGTTGTTTCTTGACATTCTTACGGGTCTTAACAGTAGCAACTTTACCTACGGTATGAATCTCTTGACCCTTGCCTTTCACAAGGATCTTTTCCGCGCTTTGAACATCTTGCACCAGGCCTTGCAAGGTGTATTCCTTATTATTCAAGGTGTAGTCCAACTTGAATTGATCAAAGGAATCCGACAGTGAGTTGACAATCATGTCAATTTCGGTCTCACCATCTATCTCAGCACCATTCAGTTCAGCAATGTTAAGATGTGCTATGACTTTCATCATGTGATCTTTCACAGCCTGTCCAGGTTTCATCCTAAGATTCATAAAAGCAGTCACTGCCTCTCTCTTAGTCGTCCTAGACCTCATAGCAAACATCTCCTCTAGAGACATCATTATATCTGCATGTTGCAACACGTCGGAGATGGTGGCCATAATGTAACATTTAGCCATCTCATTAGAAGACTCTCACTGCTGATACTCATCTCTTTGCTTCTGAGTAGATTCATTAGTAGGAGTAGGTGGTTTAGGAGTGCACATAACGAACTTATGCTTTTCAGATTGCAACAGAAGCCTAATTTTCCTTTTCCATGTGACATAATTATCACCAGTTAAAGTACTGTCTTTAAGGATGTTGATTAAGGATAGGGTCATAATTTCTGAACAATAAAAAAAATTATATAAGTAAATAATCATGATTAAGCTCTTTTGAATATTTATCTTGAATTAAATGAAATAATTCAATCATAAAAAATTCAACGGTGATCCAATACCCATAAATGTCACGCCTCCTTTGAGAGTTCGCAATATTTACAAGTTAGACTAGGTCCCACCTAATTGTTAACATAACAACCAACGTTTTCAATTTTAGCACTGTGATTTTATTAATAATAAACTCACATTGAGCGTGTTACCAAGTTATCGACCTTCAGTATAATCCCTCACGAATATCCCTCTTTTGGGAGTAGATATCGTTTAGGCTAATTGTCTAGTCTATCCTTGTAAGGAAGTATCTTGCTAAATTCCATTCATGAATACCTCTTGGGAGTTTATTCACGAAACATAAAGCTCAACTAAACTTGGAGGCCGTAGGTGTTCCAAAACACCTTCTCCCACTCAATTGTTTAAGGCGTGTGATCGAATTCCAAAGAATGATTTACCAAGTTATCTAGATGCCAATTTAGATACTTAAACCATTCAATGCATGTTCATACCAAAAGAGATATATGAGTGGCACTCCTATTCTATATGACATGTTATCAAACAATGACAAACATTGCAATATTTACAAAAATATAAATAGCTACAATTTTGGTCAATCCTAGAAAAACACGTAAATTACATATATCTTGGAATACAAGAACTCCTTTCTTGGCGAACAAGTCTTCACGCGACCTTCGTCATTCGGACTCCCTCGGCCACCTCCCATGGGCATGCGCACCCCTCGCCCTTACCTATGGGCGTGCAATAAAGGGCAGCCATGCACAACCCATGGCTACCAAAAGGGCTGCCGTGCGCAGCCCATGCCACAACAAACATGGATGCGCGCTCTTTGCACGCACGTTCGTTATTACAGCTCGCACAGTCCTAAACTTGTTCCGGTTGCTCATAATTCTTCAAACCTTTGAACCTTCGAGTCTTCGAAACTTGAATGTATTACAGAAGAATTTATATAATAAAATACTGAAGTTTTTTTTTATTATTATTACAACAACAACAACAAAATAAAAAAAAAAACTTAGCAACTACCAAGAAGGAAATTATGGCGATAATAGACCACCCTTCTTGTTACAATCCCAAAACAAAATTACATTGAAATTTTAGGACCAAAATTGAGCACTAACAAACCACATATAAAACATATATATATATATATATCCATACATTCCAATGTAAATATATATGCGAATACCATGAGTGCCATCACTTTCTAAAACATGCATATATACAATAAAAGAAAGATTCACGAACACATACATCATTTAATCAAGGGTACAACCAGGCTCTGATATCAATTGTAGGGAAAAAACGGGTTCAAAACGCAATGGAAGCGTGAGAAAAAATGAAAATTAGGGTTTGCGTATATTTTTTTTTCCCTTTATGCAACGAGAACCTTAACCCTAGATTAATTGACATATATAAAAGTATCGTACCTTTTACTCGTGACTATTGAACAAGTGCTGAATTGATTCTGCAAGATCTTCCAATCCAATCACGAACTTGAATCACCTTGAAGTGTAGGCTTCCTTTCTTTAAATTGTATTCTTGAGGATGGAGACAAAGCAAAAATCTTTTCTTTGTTAGTTACAAATATCCTCCAAGAGAAAAATCTAAGAACGTTCGGTCACTTGTGAATTATCAATCAATTTGATTGAAACTCGCGTGAACCTTGATTCGATATTGTACACAAAACCCTTTTGATGTAAATGATATTAGCATACTATCGAAAACAAAAACGTTCCACTTTTTTCTCTACTTGGCCGAATTCACACACTATTGTTTAGAGATGATCGAATTTTGTCTAGAGTAAAATCAGATTTTTCTCCCTCAAAATTCCTATGATGGCCGAATTCTCATCTTAGAAAAATAAGCTTGGCCGAAATTCACCTCTAATTGCCTTGGTCATGACCGAAATTCTCATGCACATATATATAGGATCATAAATCCTTTCCTAAGAAGGATTTACTTGGTTGTCAAGAATCCTTTCCTTAGGTGGATTTATTTGGTAGTTAAGAGTCCTTATCTAAAAGGAAATCTAACTTCTCCTATAACCATATTTGTTGGCCGAATTTTACTCCTTGATGTAGATTAGGAGAGTTTATTCTTTCCTAAGAATGATTACTTGATGGACAAGAATCCTATCCTTAGGTAGATTAACTTGGTGGTTATGAATCCTTTTCAAAAAAGAATTCTACCACTAAGTAGTTTTACTTGGTGACCAAGAATCCTTTTCCAAAAAGAATCCTTTTCCAAAAAGAATCCTTTTCCAAAAAGAATCCTTTCCTACACCAAGACTCCTAATCCAACTCAATAGTGTATTTGTAACCATATTAAAGACTTCCTAATTTGATTAGTTAAGTAATTCCTTTTATTTATCTACTTATCAAATATAGTCTTTAACATTAACTATACTATCAACAATAATGTAGTTTTAGGAGACCATCTCCTACTAGGAAAAAAGATTTTTGACTTTTAATTAAATAATTAATTAATCAACAAATTAATTAATTTCTATTTAGTTAAATAATAAAATAAAAATAATATATATAAGCTATTCATAATAGCCTTTGCCGCCCATACCTAATATAAGGGCCATATATATATATATATGTATTATTAAATCTATTGGACCTTAATAAAAAGTCCACATATGAACTAAACCTATTCTTACAAAAAGAAACAAGTTCACATACCTTATTACAATTCTAGATGGACCCCTATTGGTCCGGTAGAATATATTAAGTGATCCATGCAAGTTCGTGTGGATTGGGGATCTTGGCGAGCTATCTAAATTTAAGCTCCAATAGACACAACCTAATCACAATCAACAAATGATTCACTTAGGTTCGATCTATTTAATTTTAGTTCATTCCACTAAAGAACTAAAATTGAACTCTTAAATAAAGATAGAATAAGTTGATATTTACTCATTCATACCCTAGACAACCTTATTGGAGAAAGTGTATCCTCGTGAAGAATACCAGTAATCGTCAAGAGCTCATAAACCGCCTACAGCTCTCCAAGTTACCATATTTACTCATATGACCACATTTTGAACTTGGATATTTTGACTTGTCCAGAAGCCATGTTTCAATAGACAATATTAAAAACTTAACGTTAAGATTTAATATCCAATACCTCAAAATATCCATATGATAGTATTCTATTCTCATTCAATAAATGGAGCCACGATGTCCATATCTATAAATGAAGTCCTCTATCGATTAACAAATGAATACCACCAAACTATCGAGGATAGACTATGCTATATAATCATACTCATTGATAGCTCAAATGATAACACTTGCAATCATAAGTCCATCATTTATCTCAGGATTGAGATAAACTCTCCGATTGTCTTCAAATGAAAACTTTTATCCATTGACGGTTCTAGATAAAGTATTTCATTTTGATCCTATTCAATACACCCGGTGCACTAGATTCTTTTGCCCAAAGACACCACACTTTGATGATTTTAGACTCATCATAACATGTTTGATTCTACTCAAATGCTAGCAAAAGAATCTACAACTTTGACAAGACAAAAGCGCCCAACCTTTTATCTTAAGTTGTGAATATTATTCAAGACTAACTAAAGAATTGTGTCTACCTCATACATATCTAGATGTATGAACAATTATTCTTTTCTCATAGTCTTTTGACATCATGATTATTTACTTTTGACAATTATAATAATTAAACTATAAATGCTATAAGATTTGTTAAACTAGAAATCACTTTATTCATATGAAAAGATTGTTATTTACCATATTACACTCTTGCTATCGACCATAACCCTAACAGCCTACTCGGATGCACATCTGGCAATTTTTTAAGGGATTGTCCTACCTGTCAGTGACGTGTACATTCGACAAAATATACATATAAAAAAATCACTGGGATGGAAAATTCTGATCAACACCCTCAAGTCACAACCCCGGTAGGCTATGGCGGGAAAGGCACCTTGTACCGTGATTTAAATAAAGCGAATGCGATAAGAGAAGAGAAAAAGAAAAAGTAGAAATGTGTGATGTGTATAAAGGGAAGACCTATTTTATTGAATATAAGGCTTATTGATACAATAATGGTGATTTTCTCTCTTTTTTCCCTCTCTCACACAATTTGCGATGGTGATCTCGTACTAGTCGATAGGTGGATATTACTCAGCATTAAAAATGGCAAAAAATCTCTCTAGACAATGCGCGAATACTCTCAGATCTTTAGATTTCTCTTGAGGATTTTTTGCTCTCATTTCCCACTTTATTTGATTCTATCGTTGCATTTATCTCCTCCGATCTTTCCAATAAAATCCCCTAAATCGGATTAATTGATCTGTAATAACCGGAGTCGATTGACGTTGACTAGAGCAGTTAACTTAGTGCGAGAATTATTCACCTTGATTACGTAATGATTTTCGTTATATTCGAATATGATTAGTTGACATCTTTGGTCTCGTTCATGGCGCTTAAAATGGTGAAGGGGTCAACCCTTTTCTTCCACGTTGCTGAAGGAGAATTCTAACTCTGTAACTTCGGGCCGTGGTATCCCGGTGCACCGGTCTACTTTTACTGGAATGGAGCTTGTATTAACATGATGGTACCTTTCTTCCCTCTAGACGAATACAATGCACATACTGGGTTGGTTTTGGACTGGTGTCTCGGTACTTGGGTTCTGGAAATGTATCATGGTATTTGGGTACCAGGTAAGAGGTATCACGGTACTAGCTCTTTTCAATACCAGCTAAGAGCACGATGTGGTATCGATCTTTCCCAGATGGTGGTACCGTTCTTTCATGGTACCTGGGATTGGTCCCGATCTAGAACCTACTAGGTATCTGCTTGATGGAAAATTCTTCTTTGATCTATTGTCAAAAAAGGTTGTTAACAATTATATAATTAACAAATTAAAATTAAAAGGTATCATAATAGAAAAATAAAAAATAAAAAATAATAAAACTCATAATCTAAAATGCATTGGAAGAGAATGTGTAATTGTATTTTATTTGTTAAAAAAATATAGAATATATAAAAGAAGGATGAGTAGTACAATACCAAATGGTTGATGATAGATAATGAATGAAAATGAAAAAAACTTATTTATGCGAGAAGAAAATAAGTATAAATAAAAGTTACAAAACCCGGGAACTGTGGATTTGATTTTATTAAGTAGGTTTGGGTCGTATGAATTTTATTTTTAGGAATCCAAACCAAATCAATCTTTTATCGGTTTCTTAAATGATAAAATGATTAATTAATTTTTTATATGTGAAACTGAACCAACCCAACAAATTTGGATTGGTTTATACGGGATAGGTTATACGGGTTGGTTCGGTTTGACGGTACGTCGCACGTCCCTAACTAGGGGTGGGCATGGTTCGGTTCGGTTCGGTTTTGACCAAAACCATATTGAACCGACATATATTCTGTTTTTAAAAATGTGAATCGGTTTGAACCGTTTGAACTTGAAAACCGAATTGAACCGAACACCTTTATCTCGGTTCGGTTCGGTTCAAGTCGATTTTGAGCCTAATGGGATTTTAAAGGTTTTTTAATATGTTTTTTTTTTAATTTTTTAGGTTTTTAAGTTGCATTTTTGGCATTTAGCCTTAAATTTTTTAAAGAAAGTATAATATGTAAAAATTAATTTAAACAAAATACAATCCAATTTTGAATCCGAATATAAAATTTCAATCATTTTCGGTCTATATTATCAATCAAAATATAAAATCATCATAACTTCTATAAATAGAAGTAAAAAAATGTAGTATATATATGTAGTCCAAAAATAAAACATCATCAACAAACAATTCATAATAAAATTAAACCTTACAAAATAATTAATTAAGACAACTCGGTTTATTCGGTTCGGTTCGGTTTTGTATATCTAAAACCGAAACCGAACCGAATTCAATTCGATTTTTAAATTTCAAATCGGTTTAAACAGAATAGAAACTATGAACCGAACCAAACACCCTTTTTTGGTTCAGTTTGGCTCGATTCTATTCGGTTTCGGTTTTTATGCCCTTCCCTATCCCTAATTACGAATAGGATTTATAACTGCCGGAGAACAAAAGAAAATCAGGAGGGCCGTTTTGGCGTCCGTTATGAGAAAGTAAGCACAGCTGAGTGACAAACGTAACACTTACCTTATCTTTGGACGGACGTTACCGAGCCTAATTATCTTCGTTTTAACCGAACCTCTCGTTATATAAAATGTACAGGCAGCAATTCCTCTCTATCGTATCAATTTGAAAGCGGAGAAAAATAGATAGCGCAGACTTTGTCTTAGAAGCCACAATTCAGAGTCCAAAATCGCATTTTTACAATCTCATTTCAGGTAATTTCTATTCGATTTTAACAAAAAAAATTTATTTTGTTAGTTTTCTTTTTATTTTGTTAGTTTTCTTTTAAGATTTAATGATACCCAATTTTGTTTTAGTTTGTCGTTTTTTTGGTATTCTTCTAGGATTTCTTGGGCGTGTATTGATGGTGATGATTGGATTGTTTTGTTTTCGTTAGGTTCGAAAATTTTGGGAATTTGGCTTCGGGTTGTTCGGTTGGTTGGTGAATATGGAATTTTTTTTTTTTTTTTTTGTGAGTTGAAAATTTTGCTGAGAGAATTTAATGGTTTGAAACTGTCTTTAGAAATGCAAATCTTAAATTTTTATTTTTATTTTAAATCGCTTTTGAGTTATCAACTGTGGGTTTGAATGGTTGACTTGGACTTCTTGTGGCGGTTTATTTTTGCCTTTCAGAGGAAAATGATCTTCATTTATGAGTCTATATGGAATTTAGCTCAATCTTGTTGAAACATTTAAAAAAAGCATATACTCTCAAATTATCAATGAATTTATAAGATTCACAATTGAAGTCCCAAAAATGATCACTTTTATGTTCCTTATTATAATATTTTTGGAAGAATTGTTTTTCTCACATTTTTAGTACTTAAACAATGGATTAAGATTTTAAAAGTTTGTAACTCGGACACGAACTTGGTGCAGTTAGACTTGTGATTATAGCCTAAAATGTAGTCTTGGTTATTTTGTGTTGTATCAGATCAGGAAATAATGAGTGATCACCTGGTTTTATGCGTTGATCGCTTCATAACGCCCAATAGTGTGCAGTCACTGCAAGGGAGTGAAACCCCAAAATCATCTGGGGAGGGTTCCAGTTCTCGAGTTGCTGACCCACCAGCTTGTGTCGTTGACGTTAAGGAAGTGGGGGAGCATGGTGTATCCGAAGAAGAAGAACCACTTATTCAAATTGTGGAATGTCGCATCTGCCAGGAGGAGGACAGTATTAAAAATTTGGAGGTTCCATGTGGTTGTAGTGGCAGTTTGAAGGTACTAATTATTAGGCTGTCACTCAATTTGAAATTATAATGTTTTAGGGTGTGTTGGTTAACTTCTTTTGAAAGGCATTTTATGGAATTAATTAAATAAATGAAAATGGTGATTTTAATGTCATTTTCTAAACGTATTTCTAAAAAAGAAAATAGTTAGAATGCATCTGGTAGAAAAATTAAAAATACTAAAGCTCTTTTTTCTACCTTTTATTAATAAAGTATTACCTGTTGCTTTATTATTATTTAGATTGACAATTTACTTCCTCATTGTGGAGTCACCTATATAGCAATTATTAACCAAAGAAAATATAGTTAATTATTTTAAAAAAGGAATTGGAAAAACAAATGATACATGGCAGAAAGAATGACAATGACTTGTATGGCCTATCCTACTTCATATTATCTTTTTGTAGCTTTACCCTCTTTATCAAAATTTTCAGACGACTCTTTCATTCATTTCTTCTCTCCTTTTTGACTTGTTTTCCTCTCTTCAGCTCTATTTTTAGTTGAAACCAATCAACAACCTATCATCAAAATCTAAAATCAACAATTTTGGATATATTGACCGGGGGAATTTAACAAATTAGCAAATCAGGTTTGGTAAACTCATACACATAACACCAATGTTTTAAAATACGTTTTTAGTATTGAGGCGTTTTCTTCTAATGAGGCAAGGCGTAATATATAGATTACGCCTTGCCTATATATATATATATAAAGCACATAAAACTTCATAAATCAACCAATAATTGCATAATCACATTAATAATCATTAACAACCTATTTTATCCTAGAGATATCAAGTTACAAATCTATAACACGGCATAATTCATAAAATAATTAACATACAATCATCATACTAACAACAAAGATGCTCAAATTAGTTTTTAGGCTATCGTTATCCCTATTTCAAACAAAACCAACTTCATAACAATATCAATGCATCTTCATGTTGGGTTTTGAAGACTGAATTAGTTTTGTTGCGTTACGCTGGGTGAAATTTTTAGATAAAAAAAACCATAAAAACCCGCCGAATTGGCCATTACGTTACAGAAAATCCCTAAAAAAGAATCCAAATTGAGGCGTACGCCTAATTACGTCTCAATGAGGCGTAGTTGTGATGCGTACGCCTCATAACTTTAGGCATAAGCCTCAATAACGCTTACTATTAATTTCATGGAAAACGTATTGAGGAGCACCTCAATGCGTTTTTTTAAAACAATGCATAACACCAGTTCTGCAATACAACACTACCATTGAGCATAAGGACAAGAATTCAAATTCATTGTTGCTCTTTGTGAGAAAAAAATTAGGTTGAAGACTTTTATTCAGGTTATCATTTCATATTTCAAACTTTTTTTAAGAGTAATTTGGTAATGAAATGTGTTGACGGTGATTTTTGGATCGATCACGCATCGAACAGAGTATATATGAGATCACACAATTACTAATTATGAACGATTAAAGAATTAAAGAGAAACAAAGATTTTACGTGGTAAAACCCCAAGGTGGGGAAACATCCACGGTTGCCGGAAATCGGCGAGGAAAGAATTTCACTTTGAATAACAAATTACACGCATAATCTCTTAAGTTCTCTCTCTTTTTTCTTCACCTTTTGTGGGTGCTATTAGGGTCTATTTATACATGTATAAAACCCTAATTTGTGCTATACAAGTAAGTGAAAATTGACGTGTTTGAGTCGTTTTATTATTCTTTCTTGTTTCATGTTCTTCACGTATTGGACTTTTTGCCTAATTTGGCCTCTGGCATTGATAAGGAAATTTGCTTCCATATTAGAGTGTGCTTTGAGATATCTTATTGGAGTAAGACTTATTCTGCATGCATATCCATGTGTCAGTCTGGCGAACATCTAATCAAACCCGACCAGGCCTTGTTCTCCCCGACCATTGACTCAATCTCGACCTGGGGCTTTGGCCCGACCTGAGGTTTCGTCCCGATCATCCTGATAATCCCATACCGGGTATTATGAGTTCTTTTTTTATTGTAGGTGGGTTCGGGGATGTTGTCTCTTGATGATGTGGTATCTTTTACTTCCTTGATTTTTTGAAAGTTATGCCGACTCACCATTCTTCAGATTTTACCAATAACACCCCCTTAAACACACAGGGTCGGATAAATGTTGTCACGAGTAGGATGTGTTCGGCTTCGTGTGTTTAATTTACCCTATCGTTTTTGTCTTGTAGTCCATAAATGCCTTTTTAATGCGCTACAGGTACTCACCACGCAAATTTCGGTTGATGGAATCACTGCGCATCGTTTTCAACATTCAAACGACGCGTGGTTTTCGATTATAACGCACCTGCCTCCACTTTCGTCTGATTACGCATGCCTTACCTGGTGACATCACTAGTTGATATATATGGTCTTGTGGCAGTTTACTTCTCTTTTTGCAACTCGATATTCCGCTCTTATTAAAAGACAATCCCTAACCCTTTTTTCCTTTGAACCTCTGCTCTTCCCAATTCTTTCATCCGCTTTTCAAGGTATGGATCCTGTTCTTCGCCATCGATATTTTGAGCTTCTTTTTCATGCCGTCAAGGCTGGTGATAATGAGAATATCGCTAGGCTTGAGTCCATTCTTTGGGGGAATCTTCCTTCTTCTTATCAGCCCACCGCACAAAATGTGGATTATTCTATAGCTTGCCCAGAGTTTGCCCCCTTCCTCTCTGATCTCTCTAACTCCAATTCGGTTGATGTTTGTGTAGATATGTCAAAGCAAAACAGCTCCAGGCGGATTGCTAGAGCCTCTCCCAAAGAGTCTGCACGTGCAGCGATTGATTTGAAGATACCTTCGCTACTCCTTAAAATGAGAGACGTACCACGGGAGCGACAAGCTCGGATGCTAAGGTTCAGCGCCGATCACCCCTGTTCCTTTGATTCGGGAGATAAACGTTGTGGCTGAGGTTGAGCTAGCGAAATTCGAGGAACGATTCGATTTGACCAGTGCACAAAAACTGTACTGTAGCAGCGATCGAGTTGTATAGAACCCTGCCCTTGGTACAGTTGCCATATATGGGGTTATGTTATCCTATGGGGTTACTCTCCCCCTTCAACCTTTCATCGCTCGATTCCTGACGGAGGCTGTTGTTACTTCTGCCCAACTGACCCTTAATTCTTACCGGGTGCTGGTCAGTTTGGGGCATCTATGGAAAAAGCTTGAGGCAAAACAACCCCCTACCCCTAAAGAAATCCGCATCTTTTATACGTTGAACCGATTTGATAGTTGAGGCACTTTTTACCTTCAATCCACACCTCAAAGCCTGTGGATTCCTTATGGGCATAAAGGGAAACCTGTACCCCCTTCGGATAAAGATCACAAGGGATTTATCTGGGGTTCCCCTCCTCAAACAAGTACTGGAGGAACAGTTGGTTCTTCGTTAGAGGTGACTGTGGTGAAATAGTTATCGCTGACCCCACATAAGGGATACGAAATAGAGTTCCAAGACACTTTTGCAACCTGGAGCACTGGAGCAAAACTTCCCAATCTCTGACAAAGAGCCAGGTTGACATGGTAGTCAAGACTGCTGAGACTTCTTGGGAAGAGAGGGATCGTCGAGTCCTTTATGTTGAGGCAGATTTAATCAAGGCGGGGCTTTTTCCCTCGATTTATGCCCGCCGTAAACGATGTGAGTCATGCTTTATCATTATTTATTTTAGCGTAGAACGTCATGCGTACTTTTCGCTATACTGACTGTTGATTATCGTGTGGCATTTTTTCCTTTAAGTATTCGACGTGGACATCGTCGTTGGTGATTAGGCTGAGAAGGCGACAGTTGATTAGGTTGCTCAGGGAATTGCTCCACCTGAACATGATCTGGTAGAGCATGTGTATGAATCTGACCGTCATTCTTCCGACATCTCCTCCGAACAAGTTGGCACAAGCGATCGTCATCCTCCCCGATCTAAAGTGACCGTCGGGGTTGTTCCAAAGAGAGGGTCGGTCGAGTTTGGTCCAGTTCTGAAGCATCTGATCGTGGAAGACGTGATCATGATAGGTCTAACAAGGAGTGCCGGGGAAGGGAAGATTCTTGAAGAGAGAAGTCACATGAAGTAGACGTGACAATCAAGGCTTTGAGCCATAAGGTTGCTAAGACCGTTGAAGGGTCATCTGCTCCCGATGCCTTTCGCACGAGAGCAAGTATTGCATCTGAGGTTGATCCGGCATTACCGACCTCGGTGGTCGATCCAATCATCTTAGAGGAGGACGAAGACCAGAAGACGGTTTTTGATCTTATATCGTAAGAATTGTGATCCAAGAGGAGTGATCGGGGTACATTGAATCCGTCTTCCGCTCCATCTAAATCAAACAAGATTGCGGATCAGGCGCCCCCCGAATGAGTGTTCCGAGGTTCCAACTGTGCCACCCCCCTGCTGCCTAAAGGAATCTCCTATGTAGTTTACTGTAAGGTGCCAAATCGTTTTCACGGATTCTGAAGATGATGGTGGTCCTGACGAGGAGAAGATAGCTGATGAAAGCTTCCTTGATCTGTCTGAGGAGCAGGCCCTCCGTTCTGTTTTTGAGCCAAGGGAAGAATCAGCTATACAGTTTGAGGTGGATATCGGGATGAGTGAGCCAATTGGTTCCCCTTCCATTATGCCTGTTGTTGTTGAAGGTCAAATTCCTAAGGGCAAATGCCCCCAGGTTGTTACACCTGATAATCTTCCTAGGAAAGACGTTGGGATTCTGAAGACTCTAACTTCTGCTGATCGTACTATTCCCTCCTTTTTTCAAGATCAATCTGCTCCTGTTGTTTCTGCTGCTGAGCTTTCTCACTTCCCATCATCAAGCAGTTCTAAGTTCGACCCCCTTTCCATGCTTCACTCAATGCCATCTGGGGTCGGATACATTGGTGAAGGGTACTGGAAGGATGCCCAAGATGCTGTAGATTTTGAGTCGATCCGTATGATATTTAATAATGGTGTTTTTGTAAGTCTCCATTTTTTTTGTAGTTTTTCTTCTGATCCTTCTGTCTGTCTAGCCTGCCTTTCGTTGTACAGGCGGTAGAAGCGTTAACTCGGGCAATTTCTGAGAAAAATAAAGTCTGTTGAGATTTCTCAGCTGAAGATGGATCTCGTTGAGAAAGATGAGACTTTGAAGTCTTCTGCTGCCAGTGGTTTCAAAGCTAGCCAGTATGCAGAGAAGCTAAAAGCTCATACAGCAACTGAGATGGCTCTAAGAAAAACACACGTGAATGTTCAGATTAGAGCCGCTGCATCTGATGAAGCTCTCAGGGAACTCACTACAAGGAATGTTGGGCTGGAGAAGAGAGTTGCTAAGGCTGAACTGCGGAGTGCTGAACTAGAATCGAGGGCCATCTTGGCTGAGACAGCGGGGAAGAAGGTTCTGGAAGAAGCTCAGGTTGCCCGGGATTCCCTTGCCACAGCTTAGTAGAAGACCTTGGAGGTGCAACAGGCGTTTGAAAAGGCTAGGCTTCACTATGAGCATGTCGCTAAAGACTTGGAGCAGCAGCAAGTCAGTATGGCAGTCTTTTCGCACGAAGTCAGGTTAGACCTCGAAGTCAAAAATGTTGACCGGTATAAGAGGTCCCCTGCTTTCGATGCTACGTTGCTGAGGGAATTTGAGAGAGGTCTGGCAACTGCTAGGACGTTCTTTGGTGCAAAGGAGAGGTCTTCAAAAGATGCCCGCTTGAAATGGGACCGAACAATATCTAAGCACCAGAGAGAATCCCTGGAAGCGATCAAGAATCAGCTGGTCTGGTGGAAGGCCTATTGCAGATCTATCGAAAAAGATCCTCTCCCCATGCATCTCGAGCTCCCTTCAAAGATATCCCTTGTGTATTTTTACGTCGGTCAGGATAACTGCACTTTGACCAACCAATGGGGTTGACGTCTGTCCTTCCCATGATGTAGATTATTCACCTTTCATATCTGCCGATCCTGACAACAACATTTCTTGGCCAGATTTTAGAAGTTTCAATGAAGATGATAATGTTTCTCCCTCAGGTCCCGGGGGTTCCTCTATTGCTAGGAACAGCTGATGCATCTTTGATTTTGTGGCTCTTTTTTTTGTTTTGTGTATTTACATTTGTAACACTTGACCGATTATGACAGTTAATGTATATTTTTCCATATTCGCACATCTTCAAGATGTTTACCATTTTTGGTGTGTGGTTTCTTATGCTTGCATTCTTTCATGTTTTATCTCAACCCGAACTATGCATGCTAACCCGTGCCAGGTTGATGATAATGAGTTAGGCTGACCACTTGTATACCGATCGTTTTGGGATTGATAACCTAATTTTCTGAGCTTGCGTCGTTATGTAATGATCGACTTATTTGCCTCATTTTTGGTGATCAATCACTCTTAGGGAACTGAATTGTGCTTCGCAACGATTTCAAGTTTTCCTAAGGTAGATCTATTGCATTTTCCCGCTTGGGTTCTGGCTGCACTCGACCGTTTGCTGTATACCTTTCCATTGAGCAGTGTCCGTCTGTAAACCAACTGTGTAGTTTATATTTATAGACTTCCGTTTTTTATCTGTGAACTAGGTCGTTGGGATGTCTCCCAATAGTCTGTTGATCAAGATTCGTTGCGATAAGGTATAACTTTCCCCACCATCTTTATAAGCATCTTATGGCTGTGTCTGCCTTATCTTATAGGTAGGATTCTCACCTTATCCAACTTTTGGCGTATCCCATCGGGTTTATGTACCCGAAGGCGCCTTAACAGTGCTTTATATGCACCCAGCTAGTTTCGGTGAGCGTTCATTGTTTTAAAGATTAATGCTTTCCCTGGGCACCTCGAGATCCTTATCAATCTTGACCGATTAACTAAGGTATCCTGTAAATGCTCTTATGAGCGATTGCTTGGTTTCGAACACTGTTCTTGATATTTATAACCGTTCCCCCTGGGGACTTTTATTAATTTCTCAAAAGATAAAAGACAATTAGCAAATAATAATTTAAAGCTTATACTATAGAAATAAATAATAAAAGCAAAAATAAGAATATTCTCATGGATAAAAGATCTTTAAATATTGCGCATTGCATGGCCTGGGAAGCTCGGTTCCCTCTGGTCGGGAAAGTCGATATGCTCTATGTCCTGCTATCCCGATCACTTGGTATGGTCCTTCCCAGTTGTCAGCTAGCGAGCCTGCGGACTTATCCTTTGTGTCGAGCGTTACCCTCCTCAGTATTAGGTCTTCGAGTTGGAATCTCCTTATCTTGACATGCGAATTATAATAACTTGCTACCCTCTGTTGGTAGGCTGTATTTCTCGCCCTGGGCATATCTCTTCTCTCTTCTAACTCGTCCAAGTTTTGTTTTAACATCTCCACATTTCCTTCGGGATCGAAGAGCTGTACCCTAGGGGACTTATGAATTATCTCAACTGGATTCACCGTTTCCATCCCAAATGCCAACGAGTAGGGTGTTTCCCCTGTTGAAGTCTTTTCTGTAGTCCGATAGGCCCATGAGACTTCGTGTAATTTATCTGCCCAATTTCCTTTCCTTCCCTCCGGCGTTGCCTTCAGAGTATGCTTGATTATTTTGTTTACCGCCTCTGTTTGGTCATTAGTTTGAGGGTGAGCTGGTGTGACGTAATAGTTCTTTATCCTGAAGTCTTGGCACATATTTATGAAAATTGTCACTATCAAATTGAGTTCCATTGTCTGTGATTATAGTTTCAGGGATTCCTAATCGATAAGTGATATTCTTCTTTACAAAATTGGCCGTGTTAGCCTCGGTGATATGTACCGGTGCTTCCGCTTTGACCCATTTCGTAAAGTAGTCGACGGTTACTATAGCATGCTTCGCCCCTTCTTTAGTTGCAGTTGACATCGGACCAATCAGATCTATTCCCCACATGGCGAACGGCCATGGCGATGTCAAATTTTTCAACTGCTCTGGTGGTCTTCGAATGTCATTAGCTACCTTTTGACAACCAGCTTATTGATTTGCAACACCTTGTGCATCTTCAAACAGAGTCGGCCAATAAAAAACCTTGCCTGAGCGTTTTATGTGCTAAGCTTTTGCCACCCGAATGGTTCCCACAGACTCACATGTGGATGCTTTCCAATATTTGCTTACCTCTGATCGGGTCCACACATTTCTGAAAGGCTTTGGAGAACCCTTTTCTGTATAGCTCTCCTTCTACCATCGAATATCTTGTGGCTCTATGCCTGAGACGCTTCGCCTCAGCTGCTCCATCGGGAGCACCCCTTTCTCTAAATATTCTCTGATCGGGGTCATCCAGGTAGTTTGTTCCTCGATTATTTTCACCCTCGATGCTTTGGCTTGATTTTCGTTCTCGATACTCGGCTTTTGCATGCAGACGATTGGGATCGTTTTTGACCATACACTGGTGGCTGATGTCAATTTTGACAACTCGTCCGCTTTCTCATTTTCTTCCCTTGGGATCTGGGTGATTTTGTATGCTTTGAACCTTTCGAGGACTGTCTTGGTTATGGTTAAATACGCGGCCATGTTGTTGTCCTGGGCGTGGTATTCATTCAGAACTTGATTGACTACCACCTGTGAATCACTGAATATTTCCAACTCATCCGTTTCCAGTGCCGTGCACACACTAAGGCCTGCCAGGAGCGTCTCATACTCTGCCATATTGTTAGTGGCTTTGAAGTCAAATCGCAAGGCACATTCCACCTGGTCACCTTCCGGTGTGGATATAACTATACGTGTCCCGCTGCCATGCGTGTTTGACGATCCATCTACATGCAGTTTCCAAGCAAACAAGTCCTTTTCTCTTAACATCCTGATCACCTCACTGTTTGGCTCAGTGAACTCCGCAACCAGATCCGCTACAACTTGTCCCTTGATCGCCGCTCTTGGCGAGTAGTCTTTGTCAAACTCACTCAGTTCTACAACCCATTTAGTCAGCCGTCCCGAAACCTCAGGCTTTGATAAAATCTGCTTCAAGGGACAATCAGTACATACTTCAATTTTGTGAGCTTGAAAGTATGGCCTCAGCTTTCTCGCTGCTGTTACCAGGGCCAAAGCCATTTGTTCAGCTGGAGAGTATCTTGTCTCTGCAGGTCACAGAGCTTTGCTGGTATAGTATACTGGTTTCTGCGTTCCCTCTTCCAATCTGAGCAGTACCGATCCTGTCACTACGTTTGTAATGTATAGGTAAAGATAGAGCACTTCCCCCTCAAGGGGTTTAGACAATATCAGAGCTTTTCCCAAATATTCTTTGATTTTTTCGAATGCTTGCTCGCACTCATCATTCCATTCTACCCCTCTTCCTCGCTTAATTGCCTTGAAGAAGGGTAGACATTTGTCCGTTGATTTACTTATGAATCGGTTCAGAGACGCTAGTCAACCCGTCAATCTTTGGATTTTCTTCAATGTCTTGAGAGATCTCATTTCTTGCAAGGCTCTTATCTTCTCCGGGTTTACTTCGATTCCTTTTTGGTGAACTTGAAATCCTAGGAACCTGCTTTATGGTACTCCGAATACGCATATTTTTGGGTTCAACTTCATCCCATATCTTCGTAGTACTTTAAATGTTTCCTTTACGGCTGGTTAGTCTTCGGACGTTACACTTTTGGTTAGCATATCGTCCACGTATACCTCCATATTCCTGCCAATCTGTCGAGCGAACATTTTATTCACAAGCCTTTGGTAAGTCGTTCCAACATTTTTTAATCCAAACGGTATAACCTTATAGCAATACAATCCTTGGTCAGTTGTATATGAAGTTTTCTCCTCATCTGGTTCGAACATTCTGATCTGGTTGTAACATGAATATGCGTCCATGAAACATAACGGTTCATGTTCGGCCGTTGCATCTACCAACTGGTCGATCCGAGACAAAGGGAAGCTATCTTTCAGGCATGCTTTGATCAGGTCGATGAAATCCACACACATCCTCCATTGGCCGTTTTTCTTTTTTACCAGGACTACGTTGGCAACCCAGTCGGGATATTTCACTTCCCGAATAGATCCTACGGCTAATAGCTTTTCAACCTCTTCCTTGATTGCCTTGCTTCCTTCCGGGTTAAAATGTCTCCTCTTTTGAATAACCGGTTTCTGATCGAGATTTACTGCCAAGTAATGTGAGATCGTTCTTGGATCAATCCTTGGCATGTCCGAGTGCTCCCAAGCGAACACGTCCTTGTATTATTTTAGTAGTTCGACCATCTTGCCTTCATTGAGCTTCGTCAGTTGAGACCCCAGCCTAACAGTCTTCTTCGGATCATCGTTGTTGATGGAAACTTCCATAGTTAGTTCCTCCGGGCTTTGTCACTCAGGTGTTGCCTCCCTCGAGTCTAGGTCGAACCCGGTTGGGGTTTCGGCCTTCGCCTCTGTTGGATCTACTCTTAGATCTTCACCTTTTCCAGTATTCTCCACTTGCATTACCCCCGGTTCTGCCTTTTCTCTGTATACGGCGAGATTTGCTTTCCTGGCCCATTCCTTTGAGCTTTTCATAATCCCTACAATAGCTTTGGTCGGAAATTTCTCCATGAGCGCATAGGTTGCAGTTATTGCTTTTATTTTGTTTAGGAAGGGTCGGCCTAGTAAGCGTTATATGGCCAATTCTCAATATTTTCGACCACGAAATCCAGCAGTACTGTCTTTGTACAAGAAAAGCTTCCAGCTTCATCTGGTAGTTTAACAGTTCCCAACGCCCTGACTTCGGTTCCTTCGAAACCCCTCAATAGGACCTTCAGTGGTTAGAGATCATTCCTCTGTAGCCCGAGTTGGTCGAACGCCTTTACGTTTAAAATGTCTGCCGAACTACCATTGTCAATCAGGATTCCTCTTACTTGTCTGTGCCCAATACGAGCTGACACAACAATCGTGTCGTTTGGTCTGACCTCCGACTCGTGTGCGTCTGCTTCAGTGAAAGTTATTGGCCCCAAACCTTGCCTTACTTTTTTCCGATCGGGACCTAAATGATTCACCTCAGTACTACTTTTGTTGTTCATCGCTTCCCTAATTTCAAACATCCTTTTTCGGCTACTGCTTCGGTATTTGGGCCAACGAAAATGGTGTTGATTGCCCCGCTATCCTAGTCTTTCTTCAGGCTCCTATAACTCCCCTGCATGGGTATCCTTTTGTTGATCCTCCCCTCTGAGGATGACGTTAGTGAGGTGACCTTCCCGGATTAGCTTCTCAATGTAATCCCTGAGTTGGTAACATTTGGACGTTTCGTGGCCATTTTCTTAGTGGAATCGACAGTACTTTGTAGTATCTCTTCTGGCGAAATTTGATTGCCTTGGGGGTTTTTTATATAAGTTTTTATCTTCTATTATATTTAGAATTTCCTCCTGCTTTTTGGCTAACGGGGTATAGTTGGTGTACGGCACTTCGGATTCCTCCCTGCTTTATCATCATCTTTTCGCTCGTCTTTTCCTTTTCCTCCGTTGCCCTTGGGATCGTTCTTACCATTGTTTTTCGAACCACCTTCTTTGCTCTTTTGACTGCTAATGGGGCGACCCCCATGTATGAACTCTCCCCGTGGGCAATTTGTTCTTCTTCTGCCATGGCGTATCGCCCGACATAATCTACCATGCTCGCATGTGGTCGGTCCCAGCTGTCTTATGTTCAAGGTTAGGTGACTTTGTTGCAAGCAAGCTGTTTATGGATGCGGATACCACTGCATCATCGTTGGGATACTGAACTTCCGATACCTCCTGTGAGAACCTGGTTAAGTAATCTTTTAGCTTTTCATCTTTTCTTTGCCTCAAGGTAGAAAGAGCTGACACCGACTTCCTCCGCTGGATATTTCCCATAAATTGTCTGGTGAATGCTCGTGTCAATCCTTCGAAACTCCTGATGGACCCTGAAGTTAATCCTTTGAACCACCTGGATCCCTGATCTCCCAATGTCTGAGGGAACATACGACACATGAGGGCATCATCATAATCGTACTGAGCCATGGCGCTCTGGTATCTTCTAATATGTTCTTGTCGATCGTTATTGGCTTTGAATTGCTCCACATGCGGCATCCGGAATTTAGTTGAAAAACAGGCCTGCCTTATGGTATCAATGAACGGACACCCAAAATTCCCGACCAGAGGGTTTTCTTGAATTTGCTTTTTCTCCAAGGCTTCTATCCTTCTAAGAAGAACTTTACGCTCTCCTTAGGGTTCGCCATGCCTATCTAACCTTTGGCGGATTATGAGCCCATACTGGTCCCTTCGCCTTCAGGGGGCGCGTTAGTCTTCACTTACATCCAATCAAGGCTTCTTTCCCCGTCCATCATACCTATCTTCTTGCTCATAATATTGTCCTGCATCGTCGGACCTCGCGGTATCCTTGCGTGATCTTGACCCCTCACGTTCCTCCACTCTTCTACCCTGACGTGGTCTGTCTCTTTTATGTGAATGCTCTCTTTTGTCCTGCTTCTCCGTTCTATCTCTTCCGGATTTTTGGGGCGTGCCTGGAGCGGTTGCCACGATCTTAGAGCGTACCTTGGGTCCTTGAGCTACTACGGGTGTAGAGAGCTGGTATGGTGAACTTCGATTTGCAGTTGCAGTTATGTTAATTCCCTGTCTAGCGGCGTCATCAATGACTCTCCGCAAGGATTCCTGACCTTGCCTAAACGTATCTGAAGATATTTCTGCAGTCAAACCGTGGTTGTGATGGCGTCCTGTCTGTTTAATGGTGGAGTTCTTGGAGGTGGATCAATCCCTGGTGCATTGGCGTCCACGACGTTTGCCTCCCGCAAACTGCCAACGTTGTGTGGGGACGAATCTCTGTTAGTGCTGGAAGCCATGATTTTGCCTTATATGACTAAATCCTCGGCTAATCAAAACGTCGGAGGTTCAACCCCCTCCTTCTAGCGCCAATTGTTTATGGTGATTTTTAGATCGATCACACGTCGAACAGAGTATATATGAACGATTAAAGAATTAAAGAGAAATAAAGATTTTACGTGGTAAAACCCTAAGGTGGGGAAACATCCACAGTTGCCAGAAATCGGCAAGGAAAGAATTTCACTATGAATAATAAATTACACGCTCAATCTCTTAAGTTCTCTCTTTTTTCTTCACCTTTTGTGGGTGCTATTAGGGTCTATTTATACATGTATAGAACCCTAATTTGTGCTATACAAGTAAGTGGAATTGACGTGTTTGAGTCGTTTAATTCTTCTTTCCTGTTTCATGTTCTTCACGTATTGGACTTTTTGCCTAATTTGGCCTTTGGCATTGATAAGGAAATTTGCTTCCTTATCAAAGTGTGCTTTGAGATACCTTATTGGAGTAAGACTCATTCAGCGTGCATATCCATGTGTCAGTCTGGCAAACATCTATTCAAATCCGACCATGCCTTGTTTTCCCCGACCATTGACTCAATCCCGACATGGGGCTTTGGCCCGACCTGAGGTTTCGTCCCGATCATCCTGATAACTCCAATCTGGTATTATGAGATCTTTTATTGTAGGCGGGTTTGGGGATGTTGTCTCTTGATGATGTGGTATCTTTAACTCCCTTGATTTTTGGGTAGTTATGCTGACTCACCATTCTTCAGATTTTACCAATAACAAAATGATTTAATGACAATGAATTTGTGGTCTTCCAATGAGATTATGTCATTAATTGATGAGAGGTTTAGACAAAAGAATTGTTTTTTTTTTTGAAGTTGAATTTTTGAAAATTTTGTTGTCTTGATTTTCTAGTTAGTGGAATTCATCATAGATCCAGAGGTCATAATAATTTTGTGCTCTTGGATTGAGATACAAAACAAAGAAAATGAGTAAAACTGGCTTTCACCTTTTTGCAAATTTTCCATTAAAAAATTGGAAAATGTTTTAATTGAATTGAATTGCATTTTATGAAATTGTCAATAGATCGTCATTTTGTCAATAATTCAATAATCAATTGATTTAAAGACGATCGATTTGTACTTTTACCATTTTGAGTTTATGCCGTTCATTTTGATGTTAGGCCTATACAAAAAAAAAAGAGTTGAATTTTGTGAAAATTTTGGTGTCTTGATTGTCCAGTTGTTGGAATTCGTCAAAGACCCAGAGATCATAAAATCATTTGCTCTTGGTTTATAATGCAAAACAAAGGATACAAGTAAAAATGGTTCACTTTTTGCAACTTTTCTGTTGAAGTTGGATTTTTTTTTTCATAGAATTTCATCTCATTTTTACAAAACTGTCAAACAAACGCCAATTTGGCTATGCATTTAAAGATTCAAAATTGAAAATGGCTACTGTAGAAGGCTACCAGGCAGTCCCTTGATATTTGTTAACTTGCTAGTGATTCTGCAGGTTTCTTGTCTTTCTGTGTTTAATCTTTATGGTGTTGTAGGGGACTGAAATGTTTTGTTTACTTAGTTTGCCCATAGGAAATGTGTTCAGCGTTGGTGCAATGAGAAAGGAGATATAACTTGTGAGATATGTCATCAGGTAAGGAAACTACCAATTAAGCATCTGGAATTGTTGCTCGTCTCATCCAAATTGAGCAGGGTATACTGCATATTTACTTTCAATTTTTAAAGTTTTTTTTTATTATAATCATCCATGCCCTAGGAAATGATCAGCTGGCTTTCTTTTGCTTTCTTCATGAAATGTTTGATAGATCTTTAATGATGCATGCCCTAGGAAATGACAGAAAAGGAGGAAACTTATTTCTTGAATCTTATGTCTTTTAATATTTAAGCCTTCTCAGGTATAATTGAATTAAGCTTTCAGACAATGTTAAAAGTTAAAATAGGTGTTTTTAGTACACTATTACATTGCTACTTTTGTGAATTACTAAGCATACACTCTATAGAATTGCTCTAATCAATCTATGTGTTGTTTATATCCGGTATTTCTACATTTTAGATGAATGATTGTATGTATTTTTTGTTTGAATATAATCAATTAGATTGTATAGTTTATTGATTGATTGGTTAATTAGTGAACCTGATTACTTGATTAGTGTAGTTGACAATTAGCTTGATTGTAGGAGATCATTAGCTTGATTCTAGGAGATCATTGTATTAATTATAGGAGAATAATTTCCTTGATTCTCACTCATGTATTTCCCTATAAATTGCCTCTATAAGGAGAAGAATAGATAATAAACTCTTAATTTGTTCATGTTATTAGAGCCTAAAACAAATTTTTTGGTTCTCCTTCCTACTGTTTCTAAAAAAAAAATAAAAAAAATCTCTCAACTGCTACAATACTCGTTTACAGTCTCGTCTACAGTACTTTGCTACAGTAAGCAAAGTACTCGTCTACAGTATTTTGCCCGTGTTATTGTTCCGACTATCGGATTTACTATTCCGACTGCCGGATTTACTGTTCCGTTGCCAAACTCTTCGGGTATTTTATATTCTTTTGCTTCTGCTACTACTATGTCCGACTCAGGTACATTTCATTATACTTTCAGTACTTTTACAATTTCCAATAATACTTGGATAATTGATTCTGGTGCAACACGTCACATGACTTTTGATTCTCGAAGATTTAGTCATCATAGTTCAACCAAAACATGTAGTGTGTCATATGCTGATGGTACACCCACCTCAGTTAATGGGGATCTGTATCATTAACGCTATCTTTACACTTGTCATCTGTTTTACATGTGCCTACCTTATCTAATAACTTACTCTCTATCAGTCAGATCACTAAATCTCTTAACTGCACTGTCACCTTCTGGCCTACTCACTGTGTGTTTCAGGACATTCACACCAAGGAGACAATTGGAACTGGTAGGGAAAGCGAGGGTTGTACTACTTTACAACAGATAGTTCTCCGGCCTCATCTAGCCAACCTCATAAGTAATACAAGTCAACTCTGATAAGAAAAGCAATATCTATCTCTAGCATAGAAGCTTAGGACAATGTTCATTTGGATACCTTAAGTTTTTATTCCATCCTCGTTTACTGGTAAAAATAATTTTTCAATGTGAAACATGTGTTTTGTCAAAACATCATCGCACTATTTTTCCTTCTAGTAATAATAATAGGAGTTCAATGCCATTTTCTCTTGTCTATTATGATGTATGGGGTCCCTCTAATGTTGTGTCTATATCTAGTATGCGTTGGTTTGTTACATTTATTAAAGACTGCACATGTATGACTTGGATTTTCCTTTTAAAAAATAAAAGTGATGTATGTGATGTTTTTCAAAAATTTTATCATATGATCAACAAAGTTTCATAAGATAATTCAAGTTTTACGTTCTGATAATGGTGGTGAATATCTCAATCATAATTTTAAAACTTTTTTTTTTTTTTATAAAATGGTATTCTCCACCAAACATCTTGTGCACATACTCCACAACGAAATGGCACAACCAAGAGTAAACATCGTCATCTCTTAGAGGTTGCACGATCTTTACTACTCGAAATGCGTATGCCTAAATCTTTTTGGGGTGATGCTGTATTATCTGCTGCATATCTCATTAATCGCATGTCGTCTAGTGTTGTCTTTTCAAACTCCACTGCAATCCTTGTTTCATTTCTGTGATGTTAACTCTGTCTTACATGTTCTTTCTCGAGTCTTTGGATGTGTAGTATATGTACATATCCATACTCTTCATCGAGGAAAGTTAGACCCACGTGCTCTTAAGTGTGTTTTTATAGGGTATTCTAGCACACAAAAGGGGTACAAGTGTTACCATCCTTCGTCTCGTAGGGTGTTTATTTCCCAGGATGTTACGTTTTGGGAAAATGAGGCATACTTTGCCTCGGAGACTCCTCTTTAGGGGGGAACTCGAAACCGCAAGTTATATGAATGTCTAGATCACCTTGATCAAACCCCAGCAAACAAAGAAAGATATCAGAGGCTTGTAGGTAAACTTATGTACTTATCGCATACTCGTCCTGATATTGCATATGCAGCGAGTGTGGTAAGTCAATTTATGCACGTTCCCACGGAAAATCACATGGATGCAGTTTTTTGGATATTAAGGTACCTAAAAGGATCTCCCGACAGAGGATTGATATTTTTTAAAAATGGACACCTAGATATCGAGGGATACACAGATGCTGATTGGGTTGGGAATGCTAGTGATCGAAGATTTACTTCTGGTTACTTCACATTTGTAGGAGGTAACCTAATCACTTGAAGGAGTAAGAAACAGATTGTGGTATCACGATCTAGTGCTGAGGCAGAATTCCGAGGGATTGCCTAAGGAACTACTGAATTGTTGTGGTTGAAGAACTTGTTGGGCGATTTGGGATTTCACCCAAAGGGTAGCATGAAGCTATATTGTGATAATGAAGCTTCGGTTCAGATTGCCAATAATCCTGTCCAACATGATCGTACCAAATATGTGGAGATTGATCGATTCTTCATCAAAGAGAAGATAATTGAGCTTCTGTACGTACCAATTAAGGATCAACTTGTAGATATCCTCAAAAAACTATTAATGGAAGGAATTTTCATGACTCAATTAGCAAGTTGGGCATGAGTGACATCTATGCACCAACTTGAGAGAGAGGGAGGGGGGGTTGGGGGGGGTTAGAGTATAATCAGTTAGATTGTTTAGTTGACTGATTGATTGGTTAATTAGTAAAACTGATTACTTGATTAGTGTAGTTGACAATTAGCTTGATTGTAGGAGATCATTAGCTTGATTCTAGGAGATCATTGTATTGATTATAAGAGAATCATTTCCTTGATTCTCACTGATGTATTTCCCTATAAATTGCCTCCATATGGAGAAGAATAGATAACAAACTCTTAATTTGTTCATTTTCAACTATTTTTCCTCCTGCCTTTTGTTCCTTTTATTTTGGATGCCATCATTTTGAGTACACTTTAGGTTTCCTGCATGGATTCTTTAGCTAGGAACTCTTTTTTTCCAATCATAATCTGGGCCTTGTCAAACATGACATAGGCATGGGTAATATTTTTGGGATGCCAAACTTTTGTCCACTTTTCTGTTCATTCTGATTTTTTTTTTAAATTTCCATTTGGCTTATAAATGTATGATATTATTGTTTTTCTGGCTATTGATTGTTTTTCAGTTTTGTTAAAGAAAGATAATCCACGTGTAATGCTTTTTCTTACCATCTCTTTTATTCTGGTTGGGGATGAGGATTGATTGCCACTTGTATAATTCTTCCAAGTGTACTAGGTGTGGCTCGCAATAGTATTCATGTCCCTGCAATTAGCAAAATATTTGGTTTTGCATTTGTTGGACTAATTTGCTCATTTATGCCTGCCAAGCATAGATTAATTCTGGTTTCGAGTTGCCTAATGAGATTGTTCTGCTGTTTTTTCCCATGAATATATATATATATATATATATATTTTTTTTTTCTTATAACAGCCTTACCACCCTGGTTATACTGCTCCTCCTCCACCTCCTCAGTCTGAAGATACCACAATTGATATCAGGCAAGTGTTGGTTACACACGTGCTTGATCCTCTATCTCAATGTTATTGATTAATACTTTGACTTGGTTTTTCACCTGATGAGTATGATAGATCTAAATACATCTGTAACACTTATGAATGTTTTGTCTGTTTTTTTGCAGGATTTCTTCTAAATTTGTTACCTTTATTATGTGCCACTGATAAATGTAATTCAGTACATAGAAATATATAATTATATAATGATTCAAGAGCTTGTGTTTTCTACTTTACTAGTCCATGTTAATTCTATAAGAGTGCATTGTTGCAATTTGCTGGATATTTATAGTATGCTTATCAGTTTCAATGTTTGAATATTTTGTTCTCAAATTTGTCATACAGTGAGGCTTGGACAGTCTCTGGTGCTCCTTTGGATTTGCATGATCCTCGTCTTTTGGCAATGGCAGCAGCAGAGCGGCATTTGCTGGAGGCTGAGTACGATGAGTATGCTGATACTAATGCTAGTGGAGCTGCATTCTGTCGTTCTGCAGCCCTAATTGTTAGACACCTTCTCTCTCTCTCTCTCTCTCTCTCTCTCTCTCTCTCTCTCTCTCTCTCTTTTGTTCTGAAAAGTAAATCATGCATTAGCTCTTCTCAGGTTATGGTATGGAACATAGAAATGTTTTTATTCACATGGAATATTTAGTAAAATATATGTTTCTTTCAGTTTCCTTTTTTTTTTGGTATATGTTTCAGAAGACAGTTCCACACATGAATGAAAACTGAAAACCCATCACTAGTCACTTCTTCTCTGTCATGTTATGCAGCAATTCCTGTTCTTCAGTCTTTTCCTTACTAATCTTATAAATTCTCACCATTCTAATCATTGCTTATAGGCTCAGACCCTAAGCGATGTTGTATCGTGTCCTATTATTTGTCTGTGTGCAGTGCCTGAGGATCCCTTGGGCACATGTACTCACTATCAGATGAGAATTTTTTTAAATTTTGTTAATCTTTATTTACCGTTGAATAACTAATAGAGCATTGCTTGCTCAGATTTTTGGATAAATAATTCTGCCTTCTATCCTTTGCAGTTAATGGCTCTTCTGCTCTTGAGGCATGCTCTGTCTCTCAGCAATTCAGATGGAGAGGATGACGCATCTACATTTTTCTCTGTAAGTTGACAATGAATTTATTTCCCCCAATGTAATTTGTATTGGGATTCTTGTTTGATCACATGATATGTATTTTTCAGCTTTTCTTGCTTCGAGCTGCTGGTTTTCTTCTTCCTTGTTATATCATGGCATGGGCTGTCAGTATCTTGCAGCGTCGAAGGCAAAGACAGGTTAGTTTGGCTCCACTTTTTTTTCAGGAAAGTAAGATAAAAATGCTGGAGTATAATGAGGACATTAATGAGATTTGTTAAAAATGCAAGTATATTGTGATGCCTTTAAGAGAGCTCACTTGCTTGATGGATAGTTTAAATTAATAATGAAAATCCTGCATGTTGTTGCTAGATGAATTCTCGGTTCTGTCAGGAAGTAATATCTTTATCAATAATTATACTCCTATTGCTTGGAGCCGCTTTTAGCTTTCATCAGCTTTCTGTAAATGGATCTGCTCTAAACAACACTAATTTGCATATAGCTTTGTTAGTAGTTTTCTTGTGGCATATAGAAAGTTGAATGTTGTTTACTCGTTATATTTTGTGGTCATACAACAAATTTTTAATAATTGATTTTATTTCGAACCCTTGTGATTATTTTTTTAATAATTCTTCTATGTACTGATCAGGAAGCGGCAGCACTTGCAGCAACTGAAGTTGCATTTATGCTTCAAGCAGGGCAACGCCGGGGCTTGCAGTTCACAATAGCATCAGGACCTGCAGTGACACCCCATCAGGAGCCCCTTCAATAATGTGATGTTACTGCACTTTATCAAACTACTGCATCAGTAAGATTATAGGCTAGTGATGACTATCTGAGTAATTTGTAAAACTGATGCAATCGGTGATGAACCAAAACATGCATGCAAGGTTGTTATTACATGTATGCCATATCGGATCTCAACTTCGGTTATCGGATCTCAACTTCGGTTATGCGCAAACTCAATTTTTCGTTGTTACTCTTATACATTTATCTGGTTGTCCGTATGTAAATTTATGGATCTCACTGCTGCTTGAGTTACCTGTCTGCTTCCCTGCAGATGAATATAATTGCCAACTTTCATGTAAATCCTCAGTTACCTAAATGTGCAAGTAAATTTTCTTTGTAGCAGGCAACAATGTTATTGGATAGAGTAATGGTTGACTAACAATTTTTTTTCCAAAATGTGTGTAGTATATCAGCTGTTAGTATCTTGTAAATTATAACATTATGTGATGAGTGATGTGATATTTGAAAAAAATATGGGAAAATATTAGGAAAATATTTCGGATGCTTTGCCTTACTCTTGAATATTGTTACACGTAATCCCTGTTTAATTCACATTTTTGGAAAAAGCGCCATTAATTAATATTAAAATCAAGATTGTCCCAGTGTCAAGTTACTATGAATTGGTTCACAAATTAAAGCTTGGATGTGCTGAATCTTCAAGCTGAATTTATGCATACTTTGCTTTCAGTACAGGTAGCTTGCACAGAAAACAGTTCTGTATGTCTAGCTCAGAAACATGAAAATGATACAAATGGAGCCGCTATTAGTTTGGAAATTCTGATGGTGACTTTTTGTTTTGTTTAAATTTTACTCTCTAGAAGATGAAGAGGGAGATTGACTACTGTGATAAAGAAAATTGAAAAATGATTATGTCCGATAAATCTTACCAAAGACTAAATAGGAATTGAAGCGACTTTTTTGATTAATAATGTTTTTCGCTTCTAATCTATAACTTGATAGTGGAATGATATGTTTACATTTTTCTTCTAATTACTGAATTTAAGGGCTCGCCCCGTAAGTGTTTTTTAGTTACTGTTTTTCAAAAATAAAAATGAAAATGAAATCAGTGTTTTTGGTTTCAGTTTTGAATTCTGAAAACGCATCTGATAACATATACTGAAAGCTGTATTTTGAAAATGAAAAATGAAAAAACATGTTGGTAGGTTAACCGAAAACTATCAAAAATTGAAATATCAATTTTGGTATTTTATTTAATATTATTATAACTATAAACAAATTGATTAAATAATTAGTTATAATTTTTAAATTGAACAAAAGTAACACATAAAAAATTAATTCAAAAAAACATATTAAAAAATGAATTAATCAATACTAAACTCTTAAATTTTAAATATATTATATTATATTATTTTATATTATTTATAAATAATAATACATAATATATTACATTATATCCTATATAAATATATAATATTAGATATATTATATATGTATAATATATATCATATTATATAAATATATTATTTATATTTTATTATTATATAATAATTATATATTATAGAATATTAATGTACTAATTATGTAAACATTATAATATATAATGTTTTATATAATATTTATATATAATATAATATATATATTATTGTATGAATGCTTTTAGTTCTAGTTGAAAATAAATTATTCTGGAATATATATAAGAGGGGTACTTTGGTCTTTTGAAAATCTTGTCTCGTCTTGTCCTAGCCATATCAAAAACATAACAGTACAATTAATAGTTTTTTTTAAAAAAAGATTTTTATTATATAAAAAAGTGAAAAACAAAATGAAAAACGAAAACGAAAACGAAAACAAAAACAAGTATTTTATGTTTTTCAAATCTTTCACTTATATTGTTTTTCAAAAATAAAATGAAAAACGGTTAACGAATGCGTTTTCGAAATCGTTTTTGAAAAATAAAAACGAAAGCGAACTGAACAACAGTTGCAGGACAGGGCTTAACGAACGCGTTTTCGAAATCGTTTTTAAAAAATAAAAACATAAACGGACTGATAAACAGCTGCAGGACGAGTCCTAAATGTTCATGTTGAATGTTTTACATTTACACACTTGTAAGTTATAATCAATAATTTTGCATATATATATATATATATATATATATAAAAGTATTATAACTACTCCCATAAATCAGAAACTTTTCACATATTTTTGTAAATTATGCATGATGAGATTTGAACACATTACTGCTAATGTGAAAGTGAGGTACAATATCACCTATATTGAAATATTTTATATATTTTTTTACCAATAATAATAAACAAAGTATAATTTGTTTTATAATTGTTAATGTTAAAATTTGGACACTAATTCAAAAGAGAATTTTGACAGAAGAAATTAAAATTCCCAAGGGAATCATTTTTTTTAAACTTGAAATAAAGAACTGTAATTATAGGGCAACCCTATTGGGACTGAACGAGAGAGAAACACCGTAAGGAATGATCCCTTCCAAGAACAAAGACCATCAAAGGATCTTACACATGCTGGGAAGGGCAAGTCAGGCACGTCAAAAGAAGAAGAAAGAACCTATCACCGTGGATCAAAGCTGTTAACGTCGATTTCTCGATTGATGAGAAAGGCAACAAGATTGGATTTTAGCTGTGACCTGTCAAAGAGAAAGAGAAAGAAATGCAATTTTGAAGCTAGTTAGACACAAGTTTAATTGGTAAAACTCCGGTGATTGGAGAAATGTCCACGAGTGGTTGAACAAGCAACCGAGCCAAAATCCATTATCGAAATAATGATTTACACCACTCGATCTCTCTTTTTTCTCTCTACACGTTATTATATATCATTTCCAATGAGATTATGGGTCTATTTATATGTGCATAGAACCCTAGTCCTTGTTGTACAAGTAATGAAAGAATTCGTATGTAATTATAATTGGTTACTTGTTGGAGTAGTCTTTATCTTCTTTCCTATTTCGGAGATTGTATGGAGATCTAATGGGACTCTGGTGATATAGCCCATTTAAGACTTATTTCCTTATAAATGCGCAGTCTTCTTGAAGAAATAAAGTTGTTGCTTGATCTGGAACCCTTTTCCTGTTTGGTATTTTATTCTTCTAGGAATTCTTCTCGATATGAATCTCTTTACGTATTTTAGTATGACTCTTGGTTCATATGCGAGTTATATACTGGATTTATTTATTCGGGTTTCTTCATATTTGTCCCGAGCAGAACATGACGTCACTTGGTCCCGAGCAGGTTATGGCTTGCCGAATACTCATGTTCACACTTACTCGGGTTTTCACTCCTTAGTGTTGTTTTGAAGGGCATTTTCTGGATGCCTACTCGAATGTCTCTGGCAATATTTAAGGGATTTTCCACCTTGTCAGTGACGTGTTCATTCAGTAAAAATATACAGATAACAATACCCCCTTAAAATATTTTTACCGAGTAGGAATTTGTTCCTGGCGAAGTATTTTAATCGACCTTTCAATCATTTATGCCAGAGTAATAATCTTTTAAACAACGCCTCGCAGTAACGACATGTCTTAATGGCTACCACGTAAATGTGATCTGCTCCTCCACGCGAGATTTTAATGATTACGACGTTTTGGAGTTCTGATGGCTTTGTCAGTTCATTCCTCGACACGTATCTTTTAACCGCTCGGTTTCCTTGGTAGCATTTATACGACACGACTAGTGGGTTAACTGGTGCGCCGCTTTCGTAATCAAATCTTTATTTTGATTTTTTCCCGCTTTTTGAGACCCTAGGGTTTCGTGTCATTGCCCATTTAAATGTTCCATTAAGGGGTTGCTCTGGTTCATTTTTACAGAAGCAAACACTAAACCCAGATTTTCTTGCGTAGAGATTTATCTCAACTCTCTGTCGAAGCTTTTACAGCAGGTTTCTTTATTCTAAAGGTTAGTTTTAATGGATCCATCATCCCGTCATCGCCTTTTTACTATAGCTTTCGAGGCGCTTGAACGCGGAGACCTTCAACTTGTTTCTTACGTTCGTAGACTATTGGGGGAGATCCCTCCTGATGAGCCTCCTTTTTTAGGGGTTGACTTTTTTGGGCTTCACCCTGACGTTCGTTTAAGTTCTAGTTCTGAATCATCCAGTTCTGAATCTATCGTTTCTGATCATAGGGTTCCTCTTCCATCCAGGATGGAAAAATATCAGAGTAATGGCGAGGTCCACAAACATGGCTATGGCAGCGTTCAAATCAGGGAACAAACCGTTGATGAGAGGGACGTTGAAGCAGAGTTTAGAACATCTTGTATCCTCTTTTCTATTGATTGCCCGAGTGGGTTTGATTCCAAGCCGAATGTGGTCGAGATAGAAGAGATTGTGAAGTATCGTGCTTGATTTGACTTGGATGACTTGGTTACAATGTCTCTTGCTGGTGATAGAGCCGCATGGAACCCTCCTCGGGGCATGGTAGCGATTTATGGGTCCATGCTCTGTTGCAGCGTCACTATTCCTCTCCAGTCGTTCATTGATTGGTTTCTGGCCGAAGCAGGGATCGCTCCAGCCCAACTTGCCCCGAATAGCTACAAGATTTTAATGTGCATGTGGAATATATGAAGCTGGATGAATCTATCACCACCTTCCCCGGATGAAATCCGGTATTTTTATACACTAAGGCAATCTGGTCGGACAGGAACCTATTTTCTTATGTCCAATCCGCCAGATTGCTGGGTCCCTGAGGGGACAAAAGTGAACCAGGGAGTTGAAACCTCTTCCGATGCCAAAAAGAGAGGCTTTGTGTGGGGATTTCCTTGATTGAACAAACATTTGAAGAACAATTGGTTCTTTACCAGAGGGAACTTGGGACTTCAGGTTACTCTCTCACTGGGGGGAATCAAACGGTGCTGAAGGTTCCTATTTTTTCTGTTCTCCTGACACATGGAACAGGAAAAAACTTGACTTCTCTGACGCTGAGTTGACCAGACTTGCTCGAGCCGCAGTACGTACTTTGGAAAAGAGGAGCAAGTCCTATCTTTTTAGTGAGAGCAAGATGATAGAGCTTGGCTATTTTAGCCAGATTTTAGGCTGCCGTAGGCGATGTATGGTTCTTTTATTTTTTGCTTCTATTTTCACTTCTATATTACTTTTTCGGACTTGGTTATTTACCGTGTTGAGCGTATGGCTCTGACATTGTCTGTGACGTTCAAGCTCGCTAGGTGAAGTCGATCCTTCAGGCGAGCCAAAAAGAAGCTTCTCGCCAAACCGAGGAAGGCATTGCTCCGCCTGATGAATCGGATGACGAGTCTTATGAGGCTGATAAGCATATTCCTTAGTACGTCCCTGAAGAGGTCATTCAGTCGATCGTGGGGGAATCTAGCGGTCCGAGTGGCCCTGTTGACAATACCCAGAAGTTGCCTGAAAATGAAGACATGCAAGAAGATTGTCTTGGCGAGGGGCCAGATGAGCCGAACTTCTCGGTTGAGGTTCTTACCGAGCGGCTGGCTGTCAAGGGTGGAGATAAACCATCCGGTGGATAAGAAAATCCTGATCCTGATTTTTTTGGATCCTTCCTAGATGATGATCCGGAAGATCCTTTGGCTGATCTCAGCTTCCATCGTATTCGAGCTGAGAAATGAAAAGCGATCGGTCCTCCTGCTCGACCTCATAAGGTCCCTCGTGTGGTATCAATCACTGAATTGAGCGATGATGATACTGAAGGGAAAAAATGGTTTTAAAACGCAACGGAAGCGTGAGAAAAAAAAACAAGGGTTTGCGTATAAATAAAAAAATTCCCCTTTTATATAACAAGAACCTTAACCCTAGATTAATTGATGTATATAAAGTGTCGTACCTTTTTCTCGTGACGATTGAACAAGCGCCGAATTGATTCCGCAAGATTTTCCAATCCAATCACACGAACGTGAATCACCTAGGAGTGTGAGCTCCCTTTCTTCAAATTGTATACCTGAGGATGAAAACAAACAAAATCTATTTCTTTGCTAGTTACAAATATCCTCCAAGAGAAAAATCAAGAACGTCCAGCCACTTGTGAATTATCAATCAATTTGATTGAAACTCGTGTGAACCTTGATTCGATGTTGTACACAAAACCCTTTTGATGTAAAGGATACTAGTGTACTATCGAAAACAAAAAATCTTTTTCTCTTTTCTCTTTGGCCGAATTCCACACCCTATATCTATGAGTTGATCAAATTTTGTCTAGAGCAAAAAACTAAAATTTTCTCTCTTAAAATTCTCTCATGCTAAGCCAAATTCTCTTTTGAAATTTACCTAACATGGCCGAAATTTACTCATAGAAAATCTTAGGGCTGGCCGAATTTCCTAACATATATATAGGATCATAAATCCTCTCCTAAGAAGAATTTACTTGGTTGGCAAGAATCCTTTCCTTAGGTGGATTTATTTGGTAGTTAAGAATCCTTAACTCAAAGGAATTCTATCCTCATGTATATATATATGGGCTGGCCGAAATTTCAATGGATATAGGTTAGGATCACAAATCCTTTCCTAAGAAGGATTTACTTGGTTGTTAAGAATCCTTTCCTTAGGTAGATTTACTTGGTGGTTAAGAATCCTTTTTCTAAATGAATTCTATCTTTCACCAAGACTCCTAATCCAACTCAATAGTGTATTTGTAACCATATTAAAGACTTCCTAATTTGATTAGATAAATAATTCTTTTTATTTATCTACTTATCAAATATATCCTTTAATATTAATTATACTACTAACAATAATATAATTTTAGGTGACCATCTCCTACTCGGAAAACGATTTTGTTTTTTAATTAAATAATTAATTAATCCACAAATTAATTAATTTCTATTTAATTAAATAATAAAATAAAAATAATATAATTTAAGCCATTCTAAATAGCCTTGCCGCCCATACCATATATATGGGCTATATATTATTTTTCTAATTTTATTAAACTTATTAGACCTTAATAAAAAGTCCACATGTGAACTAGACCTATTCTTACAAAAAGAAACAAGTTCACATGCCTTAATACAATTCTAGATGGATCCCTAAATTGGTCCGGTAGAATATATCAAGTGATCCATGCAAGTTCGTGTGGATTGAGGATCTTGGTGGGCTATCTAAATTTAACCTCTAATAGACACAACCCAATCACAATCAACAAATAATTCACTTAGGTCCGATCTATTTAATTTTAGTTCATTTTCACTAAAGAACTAAAATTGAACTCTTAAATAAAGATAGAATAAGTTGATGTTTACTCATTCATATCTTATACAACCTTATTGGATAAAGTGTATCGTCATGAAGAATACTAGTAATCGCCAAGAACTCATAGACCGCATATAGCTCTCCAAGTTACCATATTTACTCATATGACCATATTTTGAACTTGGATATTTTGACTTGTCCAGAAGCCTTGTTTCAATAGACAATATTTAAAACTTAACGTTAAGATTTAATATTCAATACCACAAAACATCCATATGATGGTATTCTACTCTCATTTAAAAAATGGAGCCACGATATCCATATCTATAAATGAAGTCCTCTATCGATTAACAAATGAATACCACCAAACTATCGAGGATAGACTATGCTATATAATCATACTCATTGATATCTCAAATGATAACACTTACAACCATAAGTCCATCATTTATCTCAGGATTGAGATAGACTCTCCGATTGTCTTCGAATGAAAACTTTTATCCATTGACGGTTCTAGATAAAGTATTTCATTTTGATACCATTCAATGCACCCAGTGCACTAGATTCTTTTGCCCAAAGACACCACATTTTGATGATTTTAGACTCATCATAATGTTGGAACCCCGTTTCACCGGTCGCGCAGCGAAACTAGGTTTCAAAATTTTATATACAGATCATATCTGTATCTGGGACCAGTGAACTTTGGAACATAATTATTTTCGAAACTAATACATACAATATGTAACACACAGGAATTTGAAATCAATATAAAGAGAAGAAAAACATACCAAAGTTTGGGGACTCCTTCACTTTACGATATGCTCCTGTCTGAACCACTCGATCTTCCTCACTATCTCTCACGGTCTTAGGAACTTGAATGGAGGATGTAGAGAAATTGAAGAAACTCTTTATTCTATGTGTTTCAAAAACACATAAAACGTGAAACAATATATATATATATATATATATATATATATATATAGCATGCTTCGATTGTCACGAATATATATCTATCACTGCTGCTCTCGCTTTTACACAAATATATATATATATATATATATATATCTCACGCCACTGCTTGCTTTATATATACATATATGTATATATACATATATACATATATATATGTATGTTGCTCTCAATATATCTTATATACAATGCACTGCTTCCTTTTTCACCCAACAAATCACGTCTCCCTCCTTGCTTATAATATATTTATATATATATATATATATATTATGTGTATTAAGTATTTGTATCATATACAAATTCTTCTTTTGACTAATGTTTCATGTGTATACACCAATTTGTATCAAATGCAATCTCTTGTGTTATTAATTGATATATATATCTTTTAATTAACCTTTTCAAATATATCTCATATATTTAAAATGATAATAAGTATTTTAAATTTAAACTTAAATTCAAATACTTAGATAAATGATTTAGTAAAATAAAATAATCCCATTATTTTATCTTCACCTAAATCCATAAATCAACTAACACCCTCCAATTAATAGTTAATTAATAATTCATAATTATCAATATAATTAAATAATCTAATTACTTAATTAATTTGACTATTAATATTCATTAATTAAATAATCTCATTATTCAATTAATTCATGAATAAACATGTGTCACTTTTGTAACACAATTAGTTGGACAATCCAATTAATTAACCGTGACACTTGTTACCTAAATCAATCGGACTAGCAAGGGAACCTAATGGACCTACAGTATTTTGAGCTCCAATAATCATCGGAATCATTAATTAAACTCTTTAATTAATATTCATTGATTATTAACTCCGGTGTTATTCCACTAAAAACCCGAAGCTGTACTCTCTCAACTGTAGATGCTTTTACACAGACCGATACAACTCGGTGTCCATCGATATAGCTATTACATATGGTGTGATCGTCCACAGTAGTTCATAATTAGAGCTGGGTCATAATGTCCATTATACCTCTCTAATTACATATATCCTTTAAGTACCATTGATTCTCTAATGGACAATAAATCCTATTTCCTAACGGAATTAGGAGAGCGCTTATATTGTCCAAGCCTAGAATCAACCCTTAAGGGAGCTACCATTTACTTCTTACAAGAAGGAGTGGATTCCACTATTGTGTATAAACCTTCCCAGCCACAAGCTAAACCGTAATCCCAACATACGGAGTATATTGATCAGGAAATGCATCTGACCTCACCCATGGTATATCAAAGACCACGATCTAACCTGAAGTAGTCGATAAGACACTTAGGATTAAGATCACCCATATATAGCCATCATTAGTTGATATATATGAATCTCATCGGTAAACGGATCTTGGTGTGAGATTCATATAGATCATGGACCATTCCTATATGATCACATCTTATAAGGTGCCTCCATTCCCATATCTCATATGAATGATTCAGGATAGAATCACTATACATTACGGAATGGACCGCAGCTATGGATTAACCAAATATAAAGTACCCAGCTTTATTTGCTATCTATGGACTCTTTAGATTGCACATCTCTTACTGTATCCATCAATATATGACACTCATATACACAGTTCAAGATTACATCCGGCAATCCAGGATGTTAATATGTACACAAGTTTTTAAAATAAATAACATAACAAAAATGAATTGAAACTTTCTTTTTATTTACTTCATAAATCCATTTACAAATTACATGCTTAGGGCATAAACCCCAACAATCTCCCACTTGCACTAAAGCATGTAAGGCATGTCTCGTAATCCTAGACCATATAGGTGACTCGAAAACTGTTTAGCCGGTAAGGTCTTCGGAAATGGATCAGCATGATTGTCTTGTAAGGCTATCTTGGTGATGATCACATCTCCTATTTACACTATCTCTCTGATGGGATTATACTTTCTCTCTAAATGCTTCCCTCTCTTGTGGCTTCTTGGTTCTTTAGAATTTACCACAATACCACTGTTATCACAATAAAGTGTGATGGGCTTATCCGGGTCTGGAATAACTTCCAGATCAATCAAGAACTTACGGAGCCAAACAGCCTCTTTAACAGCTACATATTCGGCTTCCATGGTGGAGTCAGCAATGCAAGATTGCTTGATACTTCTCCACACAATGGCTCTACCACCTAGGGTGAATACTGATCTAGACGAGGATTTTCTAGAATCCTTGTCTGACTAAAAATTAGAATTCGTGTATCCTAACGGGATCAAATCCTGCCCGTAATACACTAACATATAGTCTCTCATTCTTCGAAAATAATTGAAAATTGTCTTGACAGCAACCCAATGATCCAATCCTGGGTTGGATTGGTATCTGCTGACTACTCCCACTGCATAGCAGATGTCCGGTCTCATGAATAACATAGCATACATGAGACTACCTACTGCTGATGCATAGGGAACACGTCTCATATCCTCAACTTCTTGAGGTGTCTTAGGACAATGTTCCTTAGACAAGTGAACTCCATGCCTGGAAGGTAAATTACCTTTCTTAGAGTTCTGTATAAAAAATCACACAAGAATCTTATCTATATATGATGCATGAGACAGTGCTATAAGTTTGTTCTTACGATTCCTTATAAGTTGGATCCCTAGAACATAACTTGTCTCTCCCAAATATTTCATTTGGAATTGGCTAGCCAGCCAGCCCTTTACATCAGACAACACTCCCACGTCATTCCTAAAGAGTAGGATATCATCTACGTATAGGACCAAGAAAACTACTTTCTTATCAATGATGCGCTTGTAGACACAAGGCTAATCGAAGTTCTGCTCGAAGCCATAGGTTTTGATCACATCATCAAACCTAATGTTCCAAGATCTAGATGCCTGCTTAAGTTCATAGATGGACCTTTGTAGCTTACAAACCTTTTGCTCTTGATCTGGAGACACGAATCCCTCTGGTTGCATCATATAGATGCTCTAATCAAGATTGCCATTCAAGAATGCAGTATTGACATCCATTTGCCAAATTTCATAATCGAAATAGGCAGCAATGGATAAGAGAATCCTAATAGACTTAAACATGGCTACTGGCCAGAAGGTCTCTTCATAATCGACCCCCTCTTTCTGGGTATAACCCTTGGCCACTAGCCTTGCCTTGAAGGTCTCTACCTTCCCGTCTACTCCTCTCTTTCTCTTGTAGATCCACTTACACTCTATGGGTTTTACCCCATCCGGTAAGTCTACAAGATCCCAGACTGAGTTAGAGTACATGGACTTCATCTCGAGATTCAAGGCTTTAAGCCAGTCCTCTTTATTAGGATCTTTCATCACATTCTTAAATGTTAATGGATCATCCATACTATCAGTAGAGACAACACCTTGTCCCTCACCTATAGCTAAATAGCGTTCAGGTTGTCTCACAACCCTTTCACTACGTTTAGGTGGTAGTGTATCCTGATCAAGAACAATCTGACTCTTAGATGTTTCTGGATTAACAACTCTTTTGATGAAGCACTAGTCTCACTAGGCTCCAACTCATTCAATACAATCTTAGAACGAGGTTTATGGTCACTAATATAACTGTCCTCAAGAAACGTTGCATTTGTCGATACAAATATTTTGTTATCTTCGGGACTATAGAAGTGTCCACCTCTGGTCTCCTTGGAGTATCTTACAAATAGGTAGACCACAGACTTGGAGTCTAGCTTTCCAGTTCTGTTCTTCAGCATGAATGCTGGACACCTCCATATGCGAAAATGTCATAAACTAGCTTTACGACCATTCCACAACTCTAGGGAAGTCTTAGGAACAGATTTGGACGGCATCACATTCAAAATGTATGCCTCTATTTGTAACGCATATCCCCATAAAGAATTTGGTAACGATGAGAAACTAATCATAGATCTCACCATTTCCATTAGGGTTCTATTTCTCCTCTCCGCTACACCATTTTACTGAGGTGTACCGGGAGCTGTGAGTTGGGAAACTATCTCATGCTCAACCATAAAGTCTTCAAACTCTTGGTCAAGGTACTCACCTCCATGATCCGATCGCCGTGACTTGATAGTCCTACCTAATTGATTCTTAACTTCAGCTCGAAATTCTTTGAACATTTCAAATGTTTTCGACTTCCGTTGCATTAGGTAGACATATCCGTATCTTGAGTAGTCATCTATAAAGGTGACATAATACTCATAATCACTACTAGCTTTAACATTCATCGGTCCGCAAATGTCTGTATTTATAAGCTCTAGCGGTTCTTTAGCTCTAAGCCTTTTTCCAGTAAAAGGTCTCTTAGTCATCTTACCTTCCAGACAAGATTCGCAGACAGATAAGGTGCCATCCTTTAACTCACTTAAAGGTCCACTTTTTACTAGTCTGTCTATCCGGTCAAGGTTGATATGACCAAGCCTTAGATGCCAAAGATAAGTGTCATTATCTGGAGAACTCTTATGTCGTTTAGTTTTTGTTTTTTCAACCTTAAACATTTCAGTGTTGAGCAGTCTAGTATGTATTAACGGTCTTAACACATACAAATTATTTTCATTAATTCCTGAACAAATATTCAGACAATTCTTTCCAATAATAATTGACTTATTATTAAAAGAAACAAAATATTTTTGTTCTAACAACTTAGAAACAGAAATCAAACTCCGTGTAAATCCAGGAATATAATATACATTGTCCAACAATATATAATTATTACAAAAACGTAATCTAATTACGCCCACTGCTCGTGCCGACACGACATACCCTGACCCCACATGCATTGAGAAGGCTCACTCCTCTAGCTGTGTCAAAGAATTAGTCAATTGTAAAGAAGAACAAACATGGTTAGTGGCCCCTGAATCAACTATCCAGGGTGAAGAATCATCTTCCACTAAACATGACTCAAGAACAAGTAAATCGTATTTACCTTTCTTGGACTTCTTCTTTCTTTGGGCTTTCTTGGGTTTGGGCTTACCCTTCGCCTTCCTGGCAGACCTCTTCCTCTTTTTATTATTTGAGGAGGAAGATGATTCGGCAACATTTTCCTTACCGGTCTTACCCTTATTGTCCTTAATTAAAGACTTAAAGGTAGCAAACTCATAGAGCAACTATGTGAGATTGAACCTTAACTTGTTTATCTCATAGTTACTCTTGAACTGATCGAAACTCTTCGAAAGAGTCGTCAGTATGATGCTCACTTGACTGGGTTCGTCAATGGCCCCGCCATTGACTTCTGCCTTGTTGAAGTAGGATATCATGCTTAGGACATGTTCTCGAACTGACGTACCTTTCTTCATCCGAGCGAGCATAGCAGAACGAATGGCTTCGTGTCACTTTTGCTCGGAGGGTTGCCCGAACATAGCTTGCAATGACTCCATGATTTCAAATGCTGAAGTCATTGCTTTATGCTTTATGTTAAGCACGTCTGTCATAGAAGCCAACAGATATGTTCGGGCCTTCTCATCAGATGAGACCCATCGCTGGTATGTCTCACGAACAGTTCGTGTGGCATTAGCAACAGACTTTGGAGGACATTCCTCCGTAAGCACAAACTTGAGGTCTTTGGTGACCAATATTGCATTAATGTTAAGTTTCCACTTAGTATAGTTATCACCAGTTAATTTGTCGTTTGCGAGAATTTGAAGTAATGCAGAAGACATTATTGCTGAAAAAAATAAAACATTCATTCAGTCATTTATTTAAAACAAGTGCAAGTGCTTTTGCATAAATTTAAACATGATGCATGCACATGTTTAACGAACTAGAACTACCCTAAAACTAGTTACTATACCACGAGAATCCAACATACCACAAAGAAGTTCCGCTTTAGGGTCGGTCAAGTCTTTGCATGTTGGACCGAGACATTCTCAATCAAATGATATTCTAGAATAACTCTTATTCTATATCATTCAACCATCGTTCATTCAGTCAGGATTTTAATTAACAAACTTAATCAAAACCTTCGTGAGTGTAACCCATCATTTCAAATCTCAGTAGCTTAACTCGAGAATTGCCGCCTTAGGGTCGGTCAATCCCGAAATACCCTCAGAAATCCTATCCGTTAGGAAGTCAACCTTGGTATTGACCTTTGTGGAAACCCTCCTTAGGGAGGACGAAAGCAAAGCTGTCACGAGGAAAACCCTCCTTAGGGAGGACAAAAGCAAAGCCGTCACGAGGCCCCACTCAGATCTCACAGTGTTGAACTAATGATGGAGACCGCGAGATATATATGTCATATATCCCTCTCCCACTCACTATTTTAAAATTAGGGTTTTCTATTAACCGTTAATGTACCTAGATTCTACAGGATTAAACGACTAACTTTAATCAATTTATCTAGCGCATTAACTAATTAGAAACAAATTCTAATTAACTAATAAATTATTAATGATTTTTAACAATTAAAAATCTAATTTATTAGTGAATAATCTAAGCTTTTGTAAACTATTTACCAAGGTCAGATTATTATGATAGTGTTTAGCAAATTTTAACAATTAAAACTCTAACACTTTATTCGGTTCATTTATTATTAGGTAATTAATCATATTAATCCTAATTACAATAAATGACCCTATTAATCTAACTTATTAAACTCTTTAATAACTAGATTAATATTAATGAGAATTATCAAGTTTTCTAACCATTAAAAACTAATCTCATTTTTCATAGCCAATTATGTATATTGTCATTTTAATCACATTAAAAAAAATACATAAAATATCAGGCTATGATGCATGTATGACATATCAAATATATTTGTGTAGGCACATCTAATCTAAATGACATACATATGCATGACAATACTTTTATCATCACATAATATAAAGCATACATGAATTGACCGAATACTGTAGATTATTTAACCTAAAAAAATTGGAATCTAAAATTACAAAAATTTCTCAAGGCATTCCTTGGTCTTCTAGTAACTTCAGATATCTTTTAGTCTCTTTAGGTCACTCCGATTCATCTCATGAATCCTTCTTTGCAATTTTTCCAGGTCTTCAATATAGGTTATATATATATATATATATATATATATATATATATATTTTACAATACAATAACAGAAAAAAACAATATAAACAAAAAATAATAATAATAATACAACCCATAAACCCTAAATCCACAGTACCATATAATTAACGATCAATCATGTTTTTGTATTTTTTTTAAAAAATATACATACAAAAACAACATACAGTCAATTTAAATTGTGCCTGCACAATTCATACATATAGGAGCATCAAAAATAATTTCCTGTTCCGAAAAATGAATTGGCTCGGATACCAATTGTTGGAACCCTGTTTCACTGGTTGCGCAGCGGAACTAGGTTTTAAATTTTTTTATACCAATGAACATTGGACCATAATTATTTTCGGAACTAATACATACAATATGTAAACACAAAATTGAAATCGATACAAAGAGAAAAAAAACATACCAACGTTTAGAGACTCCTTCACTTTACGATGTGCTCCTGTCTGAACCACTAGATCTTCCTCGCTATCTCCCGGGCCTGGTAACTGCGTGTGGGCGCGTCACGGTCTCAGGAACTTGAATGGAGAATGAAGAGAAATTGAAGAAACTATTTCTTCTATGTGTTTCAAAAACACATAAAACATGAAACAATAAATATATATATATATATATATATATATATATATAGCTTGCTTCGATTTTCACAAATATATATATATATATATATATCGCACGCCACTGCTTGCTTTATATATATATCTATCGCCACTGCTTGCTTTATATATATATCTAACGTTGCACCCACTGCTGCTTTATATATATATATATATATATATATTATGTGTATTAAGTATTTGTATCATATACAAATTCTTCTTTTGACTAATGTTTCATGTGTATATACCAATTTGCATCAAATGCAATATCTTGTGTTATTAATTGATATATATCTTTTAATTATCCTTTTCAAATATATCTCATATATTAAAAATGATAATAAGTATTTTAAATTTAAACTTAAATTCAAATACTTAGATAAATGATTTAGTAAAATAAAATAATCCCATTATTTTATCTTCAACTAAATCCATAAATCAACTAGCACCCTCTAATTAATAGTGAATTAATAATTCATAATTATCAATATAATTAAATAATCTAATTACTTAATTAATTTGACTATTAATATTCATTAATTAAATAATCTCATTATTCAATTAATACCTGAATAAACACGTGTCACTTTTGTAACACAATTAATTGGACAATCCAATTAATTAACCGTGACCCTTGTTACCTAAATCAATCGGGCTAGCAAGAGGACCTAATGAACCCACAGTATTTTGAGCTCCAATAATCATCATAATCATTAATTAAACTCTTTAATTAATATTCCTTGATTATTAACTCCGGTGTTATTCCACTAAAAACCCGAAGCTGTACTCTCTCAACTGTAGATGCTTTTACATAGACCGATACAACTCGGTGTCCATCGATATAGTTATTACATATGGTGTGATCCTCCACAGTATTTCATAATTAGAGCTGGGTCATAATGTCTGTTATACCCCTCTAATTACATATATCCTTTAAGTACCATTGATTCTCTAATGGACAATAAATCCTATTTCCTCACAGAATTTGGAGAGCGTTCATATTGTCCAAGCCCCGAATCAACCCTTAAGGGAACAACCATCTACTTCTCACAAGAAGGAGTGGATTCCACTATTGTGTACAAACCTTCCCAACCACAAGCCAAACCGTAATCCCAACATACGGAGTATATTGATCAGGAAATGCATCTGACCTCACCTATGGTATATCAAAGACCGCGATCTAACCTGAAGGAGTCGATAAGACACTCAAGATTAAGATCACCCATATATAGCCATCATTATTTGATATATATGAATCTCATCGGTAAATAGATCTTGGTGTGAGATTCATGTAGATCATGGCCCATTCCTATATGATCACATCATACAAGGTGCCTCCATTCCCATATCTCATATGAATGATTCAGGATAGAATTACTGTACATTACGGAATGGAACACAGCTATAGATTAACCACAAATAATGTACCCAGCTTTATTTGCTATCTATGGATTCCTTAGATTGCACGTCTCTTACTGTATCCATCCGTATATGACACTCATATACACAGTTCGAGATTACATCCGGTAATCCAGGATGTTAATATATACACAAGTTTATAAAATAAATAACATAACAAAAATGAATTGCACATTTCTTTTTATTTACTTCATAAATCCATTTACAAATTACATGCTTAGGGCATAAATCCCAACACATAACACATTTGATCCCACTCAAATGCTAGCAAAAGAATCTACAACTTTGACAAGATAAAGGCGCCCAAACTTTTATCTTAAGTTGTGAATATTATTTAAGACTAACTAAGGAATTGTGTCTACCTCATACATGTCTGGATGTATGAACAATTCTTATTTTCTCATAGTCTTTTGACTTTATGATTATTTACTTTTGACAATTATAATAATTAAACTATATATGCTATAAGATTTGTTAAACTAGAAATCACTTTATTAATATGAAAAGATTGTCAAATACATTATTATACTCTTGCTATCGAGCATAATCCTAACAATCTCCCACTTTCTCTATAGCAAATGTCTCATATCTCTCATCCCCATGTTCTCTAGATGCCCATCAAAACTCTTTTGTGGAAGAGCCTTTGTAAAGGGATCCGCTAGATTTTCTGCTGACGTGATCTTGGTAATCGTCACGTCACCCTTATGCACAATTTCTCTTAGAAGGTGATACTTTCTTTCAATGTGTTTCCCTCTCTTATGACTTCTTGGTTCTCTTGAATTAGCTACTGCTCCACTATTGTCACAATAGATAGTGATCTGCTTATTCGCAGCAAGAACCATTTCCAAGTCAATCAAGAATTGGCGGAGCTAGACAGCCTCTTTAGCAGCCTCGCATGCGGCAACATACTCGGCTTCCATGGTGGAATCAAAAATACAAGATTGCTTGATACTCCTCCATATGACTGCCTCTCCTCCAATAGTAAACAAAAATTCTGATGTTGATCTGCAGGAGTCAGAATCTGACTGAAAATCAGAATCTGTATACCCAACAGGAATTAAATCCCCTTCAAAGTATACAAGCATATAATCTCTAGTTCTCCTAAGATACTTGAAAATATGCTTGACAACCATCCAGTGATTAGGATCAGGTTTTGATTGAAACCTACTAACTATGCCCACAACAAAACAAATATCTGGTCTAGTACAGAGCATTGCATACATGAGACTTCCAACTGCCGATGCATATGGAACCCTACTCATGAATTGCTCTTCATGCTCATTCTTAGGAACTTGTTCCTTAGAAAATTTGATTCTTTATATGAAAGGTAACATACCTTTCTTGGAATATTGCATGGAAAACCTAGACAAGATTTTATCTATGTATGAAGCTTGGGATAATGCAATCGTTCTATTCTTTCTATCCCTTATGACTTGGATACCTAGAATATAACTTGTGTCACCTAAGTCTTTCATATCAAATTGTTTTGCTAACCATTCTTTTATTGATGTCAATACATCTATATCTTTTCCGATGAGTAGTATATCATCAACGTAAAGAACTAGGAAAACCAACTTATCGCCTTTAATCTTTTGTATACACAAGGTTCATCAAGGTTTTGAAAAAATTCATAACTTTTCATAGATTGATCGAACCTTATGTTCCAAGATCTGGAAGCTAGCTTCAATCCATATATGTATCTTTGTAACTCGCATACCCTTTCCTCTTAGCCATTTTCAATGAATCCTTTTGGTTGCATCATGTAGATGCTTTCGTTAAAACTTCCATTAAGGAAAGTTGTCTTGACGTCTATTTGCCAAATCTCTAGGTCTAGAGATGCCGCAATGGATAAGAGTATCCTAATGGATTTAAGCATGGCCATAGAAGAGGGGGTTTATTCATAATCAATACCTTCCTTCTGTGTATAACCTTTAGCTAACAATCTTGCTTTAAAGGTTTCCACCTTTCCTTCCATTCCTCTTTTCCTCTTGTATACCCACTTGCACCTGATGGGTTTTATCCCTTTAGGCAAGTCTACAATAGAACAGACTTTATTTTTGAACATTATTTCAATCTAGGATTGCATTGCCTTTTTCCAATGGCGACAATCAACATCTTTCATTGCTTCCTTGTACGTATAAGGATCATCGTCGTCCGGGAGATTCTCTACAGATTCTCCTAGACCGATGTATCTTTCGGGTTGTTTACTGAACCTCCCACTACGACGAGGTATGGTAGATTGTTGATCTTGTGTTGGCACGAAAATTACAATTGGGCTTGGTTGCGAAACATCTAGTGGAATTGTATATCCTAAAAGCTCATTTAGGACAATTTTACTTTTAGGTACAAAATTATTCATATAGTCCTCTTCCAGAAATTTAGCATTTGTCGAAACAAATACTTTAAGATCTGAAGGACTATAAAAATAATATCCTTTTGTTCCTTTTGGATACCCTACAAATATGCATGTTTCTGAACGGGACTCCATCTTTTGTCTTTCCTTTTAACACATGCGCAGGACATCCAAATATCCTTAAGTGTTGTAAACTAGGCTTTCGGCCGGTCCACAACTCATGCGGTATTTTAGGAACCGACTTAAATGGTACATCGTTTAGAATATACATTGCGGTTTATAAAGCATATACCCAAAAAGAATTAGGGAGCGTTGAATAACTCAACATAGACCTAACCATATCCAAAAGAGTTCTATTTCTCCTTTCTACTACCTCATTTTGTTGAGGTGTGCCTGGTGCAGAAAATTGAGAAATTATCCCATTATCAATACGATATTGCTGAAACTCACCAGATAAATATTCTCCACCACGATCAAACCTTAAGATTTTTATGCGCTTCTCAAGCTGATTTTCCACTTCAGCTTTAAATGCTTTGAACATGTCAAAAGCATCCGACTTATCTCTCATGAGATACACATAGCCAAATCTTAAGTGATCATTAGTGAAAGTGATGAAGTACTCATATCCACCTCTTGCTTGAATGCTCATAGGTCCACACACATCAATGTGTATCAAACCTAAACATTCAATGACACTTCTACCTTTGGTCGTAAACGACCTTTTGGTCATTTTACCTTCCAAGCAAGATTTAGAAGTTGGTAGATCATCAACCTTTAAGTCACTTAGAGGTCCGTCACATACCAATATTTTAATCCTATTAAGGTTAATATGACCTAGGCGTAAATGCCATAGGTAGGTTTCATCTTTTGATAATTTTACTCTTTTATGATTAGGTTCCGTTGATTCCGTGTCTAACAAGTGAGAGATATTTTCATGCAAATAGAATAAACCATTTTTCAATGTACTTTTGCAAATAATTTTGTCATTTTTACTAATAATAAAAGCTTTATTAAAAGTAACCGAATAACAAAATTTATTTAGACAAAAGACCGGAATTAAATTCCTCTTGAATTGTGGTACACAATAAAAGTTTATTAAATCTTAATGCCTGTAAGAATCTAAATTGATTCTAATATCTCCCACTAAACTAGTAGATACCAACACTTCATTGCCTAAATGCAAGTTGAATTCATTCTTATTCAGTCTATTCCTTTTACCCTTTTCACCACAAAGGAAACACTTCCCTTTGATCTTGGTTACTTTCTTGGTCTCCTTGAAAGAAGGCCCAAGCTGCTTTGTCCTCTGTTGTTTCTTGACCTTCTAATGGTTCTTAACAGTAGCAACTTTACCAAACATATGAATCCCTGTCTAGAGACATCATAATATCGGCAGCAGTCTCCATTCCTTCATGTTGCTGTTGCAACACGTTGGAGATGATAGCCATAATGTAAAGTACATTTAGCCATCTCATCTAACAACTTCCACTACTGATACTCATCTCTTTGCTCCTAAGTAGATTCATTAGTTTGGTGGTTAAGGAATATACAGAATGAACTTATACTTTTCAGCTTGCAACAACAACCTAATATTCCATTTTCATGTGACATAATTATCATCAGTTAAATTATTATCTTTTAGGATATTGATTAGGGATGGGGTCATGATTTATTTTTAATAACAAAAATTATATAAGTAAACAATCATGATATAACACTTTTGAATATTTATCTTGAATTAAATAAAATAATTCAATCGTAAAAATTCAACGGTGATCCAACACCTATAAATGTCATGCCTCTTTTAGGAGTACACACCATTTACTAGTTGGGCTAGGTCCCACCTAATTGTTAACATAACAATCAACGTTTTCAATTTTAGCCTTGTAATTTTATATACAAGAACTCTTGGGAGGATATTAATAAAGTTACATTGAGTGTGTTACCAAGTTATCGACTTTCAATATAATCCCTCACGAATATCCCTCATTTGGGAGTAGATATCTTTTGGGCTAATTGTCTAGTCTATCCTTATAAAGAAGTATCTTGCTAAATTCCATTCATGAATACCTCTTGGGAGGTTATTCACGAAACATAAAGCACAATTAAACTTGGAGGCCGTAGGTGTTCCAAAACACATTCTCCCACTCAATTGTTTAAAGCGTGTGATCGAATTTCAAAGAATGATTTACCAAGTTATCTAGATGCCAATTTAGATACCTAAATCATTCAATGCACGTTCATACCAAAAGAGATATATGAGTGGCACTCCTATTCTATATGACATGTTATCAAACAATGACAAACATTGCAATATTTACAACAAATATAAATAGCTACAATTTTGGTCCATCCTAGAAAAACAAGTAAATTAAATATGTCTTGGAATACAAAAACTCCTTTATTGACGAACAAGTCTTCATGCGACCTTCGTCGTCTGGACTCTCTCGGTTGCCTCCCATGGGAGTGCGCACCCTTGGCCCTTACCCATGGGCGTGCACATGCCACAACCCTATAAAGGGCTGCCATGCACAGCCCATGGCTAGCAAATGGCTGCCGTGCGCAGCCCATGCCACAACAAACGTGGCTGCGCTCTCTGCGCACGCTCGTTCGTTGTTACGATTCGCACAGTCCCAAACTTGTTCCGGTTGCTCCTTATTCTTCAAATCTTAGAGTCTTCGATACTTAAATGTATTACATAAGAATTTAAATAATAAAATACTACAGTTTTTTTTTATTACTACAACAAGTGCAGTTTTTTTTTATTATTACAACAAGTGCAGTTTTTTTTTATTACAACAACAAAATAAAAAAAAACTTAGCAACTACCAAGAAGGAAATTATGGTGATGATAGACCACCCTTCTTGTCACAATCCCAAAACAAAAATACATTGAAATTCTAGGACCAAAATTGAGCAATAACAATATAAAACATATATATATATATATATCCATACATTCCAATGTAAATATATACGTAAATACATAGAGTGTCATCTCTTTCTAAAACATGCACATATACAATAAAAAGAAAAAGATTCACGTATACATACATCAATTAATGAAGGGTACAACCAGGCTCTGATATTGAAGGGAAAAAACGGTTTCAAAACGCAACGGAAGCGTGAGAAAAAAAAATAGGGTTTGCGTATAAATAAATAAATTTCCTTTTTATATAACAAGAACCTTAACCCTAGATTAATTGACGTATATAAAGTGCCGTACCTTTTTCTCGTGACGATTGAACAAACACCGAATTGATTCCGCAAGATCTACCAATTCAATCACGAACGTGAATCACCTAGGAGTGTGGGCTCCCTTTCTTCAAATTGTATTCCCGAGGATGGAAACAAACAAAATCTATTTCTTTGTTAGTTACAAATATCCTCCAAGAGAAAAATCAAGAACGTCTGATCACTTGTGAATTATCAATCAATTTGATTGAAACTCGCGTGAACCTTGATTCGATGTTGTACACAAAACCCTTTTGATGTAAAGGATACTAGTGTACTATCGAACACAAAAACGTTCTCTTTTTCTCTCTTCTCTTTCGTCGAATTCCACACCCTATATCTATGAGTTGATAGAATTTTATCTAGAGCAAAAAACTATCTCCCTCAAAATTCTCTCATGCTAAGCCAAATTCTCTCTTGAAATTCACCTAACATAGCCGAAATTTACTCATAGAAAATCTTAGGGCTGGACGAATTTCCTAAATTAAATATATAGGATCATAAATCCTCTCTTAAGAAGGATTTACTTGGTTGACAAGAATCCTTTCCTTAGGTGGATTTATTTGATAGTTAAGAATCCTTTTCTCAAAGTAATTATATCCTCATGTATATATACATGGGCTGACCAAAATTTCATTGGATATAGATTAGGATCACAAATCCTTTCCTAAGAAGGATTTACTTGGTTGTTAAGAATCATTTCCTTAGGTAGATTTACTTGGTGGCTAAGAATCCTTTTCTAAATGAATTCTATCCATCACCAAGACTCCTAATCCAACTCAATAGTGTATTTTGTAACCATATTTTTTTGGGTAAATGTATTTTGTAACCATATTAAAGACTTCCTAATTTGATTAGATAAATAATTCTTTTTATTTATCTAATTATCAAATATAGCCTTTAACATTAATTATACTACTAACAATAGTATAATTTTAGGAGACCATCTCCTACTAGGAAAACGATTTTGACTTTTAATTAAATAATTAATTAATCCACAAATTAATTAATTTCCATTTAATTAAATAATAAAATAAAAATAATATAATTTAAGCCATTCTAAACAGCCTTGCCGCCCATACCATATATATGGGCAATATATTATTTTTTTTTATTTTATTAAATCCATTAGACCTTAATAAAAAGTCCACATGTGAACTAGACCTATTCTTACAAAAACAAACAAGTTCACATGCCTTAATACAATTCTAGATGGACCCCTAAATTGGTCCGGCAGAATATATCAAGTGATCCATGCAAGTTCGTGTGGATTGAGGATCTTGGCGGGCTATCTAAATTTAAGCTCCGATAGACACAACCCAATCACAATCAACAAATGATTCACTTAGGTCCGATCTTTTTTATTTTAGTTCATTCCACTAAAGAACTAAAATTGAACTCATAAATAAAGATAGAATAAGTTGATGTTTACTCATTCATACCCTAGACAACATTATTGGAGAAAGTGTATCCTCGTGAAGAATACCAGTAATCGCCAAGAGCTCATAGACCGCCTATAGCTCTCCAAGTTACCATATTTACTCATATGACCATATTTTGAACTTGGATATTTTGACTTGTCCAGAAGTCATGTTTCAATAGACACTGTTGAAAACTTAACATTAAGATTTAATATCCAATACCTCAAAACATCCATATGATGGTATTCTACTCTCATTTAATAAATAGAGCCACGATGTCCATATCTATAAATGAAGTCCTCTATCGATTAACAAATGAATACCACCAAACTATCGAGGATAGACTTTGCTATATAATCGTACTCATTGATAGCTCAAATGATAACACTTGCAACCATAAGTCTATCATTTATCTCAGAATTGAGATAAACTCTCCGATTGTCTTCAAATGAAAAGTTTTATCCATTGACGGTTCTAGATAAATTATTTCATTTTGATCCCATTCAATGCACCCAGTGCACTAGATTTTTTTGCCAAAAGACACCACACTTTGATTATTTTAGACTCATCATAACACATTTGATCCTACTTAAATGCTAGCAAAAGAATCTACAACTTTGACAAGATAAATGCGCCCAACCTTTTATCTTATGTTGTGAATATTATTCAAGACCAACTAAAGAATCGTGTCTACCTCATAAATATCTAGATGTATGAACAATTCTTCTTTTCTCATAGTCTTTTGACCTTATGATTATTTACTTTTGACAATTAGAATAATTAAACTATAAATGCTATAAGATTTGTATTATACTTTTATATCGAGCATAATCCTAACAGATATCAGAGGTAGAGTTTCCCCGAGCGTTCAAGTTGAAGCTTCTGTAGGAAAGGTAGAAACTCTAGACCTGAACAGGGATTCCTTGCCTCCCAATATTGAAGATATAATGGCAGAATCCTCAGGAGACCCTTCTTATCCCTCTCCCCAGGATATGCTAAGGGCGATGTCTTCTGGTCTAACCTTTATTGGGGATGATTTTTGGAGCCGTTACAGGGAAGAATCTTCGACAAATCGTGTTCAAAATATTTTTAATAGTGCGTCCTATGTAAGTTTTCTATCCGATTCTTTAACTTGTTGGGTTTTTATCCTGTTGGGTTTTTAACTTAACTCTTCCCTGCAGATGGTGGCCGAGTTTGTCGAGTTAATTCAAATGTAACAACATCAAGTTGATATGATAAAGCACCTTGAAGCTCAGTTAAAGAAGAGCGAGGATAGCCGTGCTTGGGTTGAAGCGGCTTATCAAAGGAAGGTGAGCTCTGGCCAGGTGTTTGCCAACCACTGTTTGGCTAAACAAGTAGAGGTTGAGAAGAAAGCTTCTACAGTGGAGGAGAGAGCTTTGTCTTTTCAGAACTCTTTTTCTACCGCCCAAGAGTCAATGTTAAAAGCTGAACAGGAGGCTGAGTAGGCCAAATCGTCCTACGAGCAGAAAATCGAAGATCTTAAGCGTCATGCCTTAACCGTTGAATCCCTTTCGAAAGAGGCTAGGCTGGAGGTTGAATTTCAAGGAGTCGATCGATTCAAAAGGTCCCCAACGTATGATGACTTACTCCTTAGGGAATTTCAACGAGGTTTAGTCTCGGTTGGTGAGTTTTTCAAAGTTAAAAATTGGGCCATTGATAATGCTCGGGTGATTTGGGAATTGTCAATTAAAAACCATGTGGATCAGTCCTTGGAATCTCTTCAGATTCAAATGAAGGAGTGGAGGGCATACTGTAGAAGTCAGGGCAAAGAGCCCCTCCCTATGCATTTGGAGATCCCGTCAGAGCATTCTCTTTCAACTTTTTATACTAGTCAGAAAGCAGGTGTGGATGGGTCGAAGCCTGACGTTAGACCGATCCCAGGAACAAACTATAATGAGTGGATGGATGACTCGGTCGACAAAGTTGTCTGGCCTTCAAATGAGAGTCTCCTTCATGAGTACGAAATGGTGCCCGACCCGAGTATTGGCAAAAGCTCCAAGTCTTCTCTCTAGCCATTGATATATTTGTATAAAATTTTTCCATTTCGTAATTATAGTTGATTAATGAAAAATCACATATTTTTGCCAACTGCTTTGTTCTGCCAAGTATTTTATATCCAACCCGCTTGACTTATTGCCCGAGTATCTTAACTTGGTTTTGCCAAGAATTGTTTTTCTGGCTAACTATTTCTTTGCGCCAAGTATCGTATTAAACTGACTGACTATCTATGCCAAGTATCTTATTAAACTGGCTAATATTATAACCGAGCCATCTTGAAACAAGCATATTTCATACTCGGTTGCTGCCCAAACATTACATCAAGGCTCACCATGATCATGTTTGAGTCTTTACACAAGTCATTGAGGACGTCTCCTTAGTTTTTTCTGTGTAAGGGTTTGCCAAATCGTTAAGTTTTTAAACTGCTTAACACAGCTGCGCATCTCACCAAGATATTTCCCAACGGTGTCCCGAGCCATTTTCCAAAATCTGGTGCATCTGGTTTGCCTTTTGGCTAAGGTCGATTGACCTTGCTCGGCTGGCGTGCTTCTTCGAGCTTCTCCGCCCATTCAGGAATCTTACCAAATTAATGATCCCGAGTATTCTATTTGCATGTTCTTATTATCATGCTCGTCTTTCATATGTTCTTATTATCATATGCTTTAGATTTCTGAAATCCCGAGTTGGGTTTTTATTTATAACTGTAAAATTATCAATGATTAAATTTCAAAGCTAATAACTATCCTGACAAGAATTGTCCTAACTAAAAAGGGAAACAAAATTTCAAGGATAAAAAATCTTCAAATATTGAGCGTTGCATTGCCGGGGTAAGACCCCTCCATCTGGTCGTGCAATCCAATATGCTCCATGACTGGCTACCCCTTCAAACTTGTACGGGCCTTTCCATTTGTTAGCTAAGGATCCTACAACTTTGTTTTTTGTGTTCAGTGACACTTTTCTGAGTACCAGGACTCCTAGTTGAAATTTCCTAATCCGAACATCAGAATTGTAGTGGTGAGCCACTCTTTGCTGATATGCCATATTTCGTATTCGGGATTTCTCCCTCTTTTCGTCTAGCTCATCTAGACTTTGTAACAGCATATCAACATTCTGATCTTCATCGTATAGCTTGATCCTAGGTGACGGGTACAATGTTTCTATAGGGATAACAACTTCTGTTCCAAACGCTAAAGTGATTGGAGTCTCTCCAGTAGAATTCCTCGTTGTCGTCCGATATGCCCATAATACCTCAGGAAGTTTTTCAACCCAACTTCCTTCCTTGGCATCTAGCTTTGCTTTGAGTGTATGCTTGATGATTTTGTTTACTGCTTCAGCTTGCCCATTTGTTTGAGGGTGGGCAGGTGTGGCGTAGTAATTGGCAATTTGGTATTCGTTGCACAGTTGTCTGAAATTTTGACTAACAAACTAGGTGCCGTTGTCAGTGATGATAGTGCTCGAGACTCCAAATCTGTAGAGTATATTTTTCTTCAAAATATTCATGGTATTTGCTTCTGTGATATACACCAATGCTTAAGCTTCTACCATTTTGTGAAATAATCAACGACTACTATTGCATGCTTCGCTCCACCCCCTGTACCTGCTGGCATTGGGCCAATTAAGTCCAAGCCCCACATGGAAAATGGCCATTGGGATGTAAGGCTTTTGAGTTGTTCAGGGGGCTATCTGATATCATTAACGATCCTTTAGCATGCATTGCAGCTTTCTGAACATTGTTGTGCATCCGAGAATAAAGTGGGCCAATAATAACCTTGTTTGAGTACCTTGTGTGCTAAAATTTTACCCCAAGTATGGTTTCCACATACTACACCATGGATTTCCTGTAGTATCTGACATGCATCCTCTTCTGATACACATCTTTGGAGTTTTCAAAAAAACTCTCTTCTGTAAAGTTCTCCTCCGATCAATGTGTATCTTGCTGACCGATACCTGATGCGTTTGGCTTGTAGGAGATCTTTCGGGAGCACTCCTTCTTCCGAGTACCTTTTTAGCTGAATCATCCAACCGTCTGACGGTGTTCAGATTTATGAGATTCCAAAGTTTTTTTGGCTCAGCTATGCTCGGTTTGAGAAGATGTGCGACTAGAATAGTTTTTGGCATGATTATGGTTGTTGTTGATGCTAGTTTGGATAAGGCATCTGCCTTTTCATTCTCCTCATTCGGAATCTGGACAGTCTTATATTTTTTAAATTTCTGAAGGAGTTGTTTTGCTATGCCACGATAAGCTATCATACCTTCATCTCTAGCTTGGTATTCGTCTAGGACTTGGTTGACGACTACCTATGAGTCGTTGAATATTTCGACCTCGTCTGCTTCGAGGGCTATGCATACTCTAAGTCCAGCTAGTAGTGCCTCATACTCTGCTTGATTATTCGTTGCTTTGAAGTCGAATCTCATGGCACACTCAACATCATCTCCTTCCGGGGTGCATACTACGATTCTTGCCCCGCTGCCTTGAGTGTTCGAGGAACCATCAACATATAATTTCCATGAGAGACACTTGCCCAACATCATTTTTTCTTCTAGGTTTGGTTCTGTGAATTCTGCTATGAAATCTGCCACTGCTTGGCCTTTGAAAGATGTCCTGAGGTCGTACTAGATATCGAATTCACTTAACTCGATTGCATATTTGGTTAGTCTTCCTGAAATTTCAGGCTTCTGTAAAATTTGCTTAAGTGGGAAGTCGGTGAGGACCTGGATTGTATGAGCCTGAAAGTATGGCCTCAATTTCCTTGCTGTCGAAACCAATGCTAAGGCCATTTTTCATACCTGTGAATACCTGTTTCAACTGGAAGAAGTGCCTTGCTGGTATAGTATACTAGCCTCTGTACTCCATCTTCTGTTTTGGCTAGAACTGAGCTTGCTGCTAATTCCGTAATTGATAGGTACAAGTGGAGTATTTCTCCCATTCTCAGTTTTGAAAGGATAGGAGCTAGCCCTAGGTACTCTTTGATTTTTAGGAACGCCTGCTTGCATTTTACGTTCCATTCGAGCCCTTTTCCTTTTTTATTTACTTTAAAAAAGGGAGCGCATTTATCTGTGGCCTTTGAAATAAATCTGCCTAAGGAGGTTAGGCATCCTGTTAAGTGCTGTACTTCTTTTAACGTCTTTGGCGAGGACATTTTCTGAAGGGCTCGGATCTTCTCAGGGTTTACTTCGATTCCCCTTTGGTGAACTTGGAAACCCAGGAACCTTCCTGAAGGAACTCCAAATAGGTATTTGTTCTCAACTTCATCTGAAAGTTTCCCGCAGATTTGAAGCATGTTCGTCTGTCGAGATGCTTTTGGTCAACATTTCATCTATGTAAACTTCCATATTTCTTCTTATTTGACGTGCAAAGATTCTGTTGACCAGTCTTTGGTAGGTTGCTCTTGTTTTCTTTAGCCCAAAGGGCATTACTGTGTAACAGTACAAGCCCTGATCGGTTTTGAACGCTGTTTTTTCCTCGTCAGCTTTATTCGTCCCAATTTAGTTGTACCCCGAGTAAGCATCCATGAATCTGAGTAATTCATGGCATGATGTGGCATCAAGCAGTTGGTCTATCCTTGACAGTGGAAACCTGTCTTTTGAGCATGTCTTATTCAGGTCCGTGAAGTCTACGCACATTCTCCACTGGCCATTTTTCTTCTGGACGAGGACCACATTGGCTACCCTCTGAGGGTAGCTGATCTCTCTGATCGACCCTGCAGTGAGTAACTTCTCCACTTCCTGCTTGATCGCCTGACTTCTTTCTAGGTCGAAAGATCTTCTCTTTCGTATTACTGGTTTTGCATTTGGGTCCATCGTAAGATGATGTGATATTACTCGGGCATCTATCCCTACCATGTCTTCATGACTCTAGGAACACACCTTTGTATTCTCTGAGTAGATCAATAAGGTTTTGCTTAACCTTTCCTTCTAAATAGGCCCCGATTTTGATCTTCTTATCTGGTTCATCTTCCTTTAAGACTATTTCCTCTATTGGTTCACTTTTAGACACTTTCGGCTATTCCCTCAGATAGAACTCAAACAACAATGATTTTTGCTCGATCTTATCTGACTGTGTTATGGTACACACTTGCTCAATATTGTCCCTGTCTTTATAAACCGAGAGATTAGCTCTTTTGGCCATCTTCTAGGACCCCTTGACTACTCCAACCCCCCATTCAGTTGGGAGTTTGATCATCAGAGCATAGGTAGCTGTTACTGCCTTAGTTTTATTCAAGAATGGTCATCCTAACAGCGCGTTATAAGGCCAATTGTTCGAGTCTACCACTACAAAATCGAGCAACAGTGTTTTCTGACACGGTGCTACTCTAATTTTTATGGGAAACTTTGTTGTCTCGAGAGACCTGACCTTGATTCCCCCGAATCCTTTAAGCGGGTTATGGAAAGGTTACAGATCCTTTCGATCCAACCTGAGTTGATCGTAGACAGCTAAATTGAGAATATCGGTTGAACTACCATTGTCTATTAAAATTCTGCTAACTTTCCTGTGGCCAATTCAAGCACTTATGATGAGGGCGTCATTCGGTCGTACATCAACCCCTTGTGAGTCGGCCTCTGTGAATATTATTGGATCTCATCCTTCATTTATTCTTTTCGGGTTCGGTTCGATGGAGTTGACATCAAAGTTCTACCTTGCCATCACCGCTTCTCGGATTTCCTGAGTTCTCTCCTGGTTACTTCTTCCGATTGATGGTCCTCCAAAGATTGTTTGTATTACTTCATTGGCCTTGGGACTGGCCCTCTTGTTCTGACAAGAATTATGGTCGTCATTGGTCTCTGTCTTTATCTCTGACCTCTATTCTTTCTTCAGAATTATATCTTGGAGGTGTCCTTCTCGAATGAGCGTCTCTATGTAGTCTCTAAGCTGGTAACGTTTTGAAGTCTCATGACCGGTTTCCTTATGGAATCTGCAGTATTTTGTTGTATCTCGCCGAGCAAATTGAGACTGTCAGCGTGGGTCCTTAACCAGATTCTTTTCTTCTAAATGTCCAGGATTTTTTCCTATTTTTTTTAGAGAGGGGTGCATTTTGTGTACTTTCCTCAGTACTTCTCTATGGTCTGGTTAACATTACGCCTACTTCCTATATCCTTGCTTCTTTCTTTACTATTTTAATCTTGTTTTCCTTTATGGCTCTGTTATTTTGACTCAGCATATTTTTGTTCGTGTCTTCCTCCATGCATGTAACAACCTTCTGTTGCTAACTCTTCTTCTTCGGCTAGTGCATATCCTTCAGCCATGTCCATCATGTCTCCATATCCGGTTAAACAGGCCCTTCTTAGGTCAAAAGATAGCCGTCCATTCTGTAAGTTATTTATGAAGGCAACAATTATTGCTTCATCATTTGCACTGTCGATTTCTAAGACCGCCAGAACGAATATCCCCAGGTAATTTTTCAATGACTCGTCTTTCCCTTGTTTCAACTGAGAAAGATAAGCCGTTGATTTTTTCCTATGTACATTGCCTAGAAATTGTCTTGAGAAACTTCTGCTCAACTCACTGAAACTCCCGATGCTTACCGGGGGCAATCTTTCGAACCATCTTGAGCCTGCGTCTCCCAGAGTTTATGGAAGGTTGAGACATAATAAAGAGTCGTTGTGGGCATACTGAGCCTTAGCGCTTTTATACCATCTGACGTGTTCTTTAGGATCTGTATCCTTCTTGAATTGCTCCACATGTGGCATCCTGAATCCTTCTGGGAATGGGGTTCGCAGGATGTCCCTGGTAAAATGACTGTCATAATCATCATAAGAAAACTCGTTATATCCATATCGCCTAACCAATGCGTCCATTTGATGCCTATTATTTTCGACTTCTCGGGTCAAGCTCTGAATTATAGCATCCCTATCACCCATCGGTTCTCCATAATGGTTAAACTGTCAGGTGATCATCATGCCTGTTTCCAGCCCCTCTTCACTTCATTGTCGAGTCTCATGGATCGATCCTTGCAGGCTATGGTTCCATGACGATGCTTGCAATTGTACCGATCACTATCCTCTGATGAAGACGACTGATCCCTGCATTGGTCATACTTGCGGTGTTAATCATGGGCCATCTGATCGTGACTCTGCCTTTGGCGTGGTCGTTCTTCTTCGAGTGTTTAACATCCCTTACCTTGATTGCGCGTTACACTCCCAACTTGATTGATTTGAACAGAGTTCCTACCAGCTTTGGGTGCATCTGGTTTCGGCCCAACTATAACTGAACAAAGCCTTGTAAGTGGAGGATTGGGAGGTTGTGCTTCTTCTGCAGTTAATTGATCAACCCCTTCTTTTCCCGCATCCTCTAACAGCTGTTTGCAGTGCCTCACGGAAGCGTCGTGTCATGTCTTCACTGGTCGGAGGGATTTGTTGGATCCCCGCTAGAGATGTTGGTTGGTTCTCGGTGGTCGTGGCGAGATCTCGTGAACTCTCGCCTATATGAGCATTATCTGGAGATTTTTGAAAATCCCAAAACTATTTCTGCTTCCGCTTCCATCCATTACTTTTAATCAAATCAGAGGTTCGGCCCCTACTTATAGCACCATTTGTTGACGTCGATTTCTCGATTGATGAGAAAGTCAACAAGATTGGATTTTACCCGTGACCTGTCAAAGAGAAAGAGAAAGAGAATGCAATTTTGAAGCTAGTTAGACACAAGTTTACGTGGTAAAACTCTAGTGATTGGAGAAAAGTCCACGGGTGGTTGAACAAGCAACCGAGCCAAAATCCACTATCGAAATAAAGATTTACACCACTCGATCTCTTTTTTTCTTCTCTCTGCACGTTATTCTATATCTTTTCCAATGAGATTATGGGTCTATTTATATGTGCATAGAAGCCTAATCCTTGTTGTACAAGTAATGAAAGAATTCGTATGTAATTATAATTGGTTACTTGTTGGAGTAGTCTTTATCTTCTTTCTTATTTCGGTGATTGAATGGAGATCTAATGGGACTATGGTGATATAGTCCATTTAGGACTTATTTCCTTATTAATGCGCAGTCTTCATGAAGAAATAAAGTTGTTGCCTGATCTGGAACCTTTTTCCTGTTTGGTATTTTATTCTTCTGGAATTTTTCTCGATATGGATATCTTTGCTTATTTTAGTATGACTCTTAGTTCATGTACGAGTTATGTACTGGACTTCTTTATTCAGGTTTCTTCATATTTGTCCCGAGCAGAACATGACGTCTCTTGGTCTTGAGCAGGTTATGGCTTGCCGAATACTCGTGTTCACACTTAATCAGGTTTTCACTCCTTAGTGTTGTTTTGAAGGGCATTTTCTGGATGCCTACTCGGATGTCTCTGAAGATATTTAAGGGATTTTCCACCTTGTCAGTGACGTGTTCATTCGGTAAAAATATACATTTAACAAAAGCTTTGCGACAAAAAGAGATGAATGCTCAAATGAAGACCATCTCATTTCATTAAGAGACAATAGAAGATTTCCATGTGAGGAATTGACTATGTTAAATTTCTATACCTATTTTAAACCCCATTTCCTATTGCTTTATGTTTGTTTTATGTTTGTTTTATGTTTGTTTTATGTTTGTTTCTAAGGGTGTTTTCAAGTGATATCAAGGATTTAGCGGCAATTGTGCATAAATGGAGCAATTTGAGTGCAAAATAGGAATTTTGTGAAGTCTGGAGATGAACGCGAGCGCTTAAGTTGCGGCTAGCAGCTGCATTCCATCAACTGCATTTTACTCTAGAGGTTTTCAAAACAAGAAATTGGGAGCTTGAATTGCGGTGGGTAACCGCATTCCCACCAACTGCATTCTTAGGTAGATAATCAAATAGGAAAATGCGAGCACGCTAAAAGCGGTTGGCAACCACTTTTCATCAGCCGCATTCCGCTCCTAAGAGCCCAAAAAGAAGAGAAACCGGTACTAAAATGCGGTGGCCAACCGCAATCACCGCCCACATCGCGTACCAGGACATGTTTCAAGCAAAAATTAGAGGGGAAAACTCTTCTTTTCATGCCCCATTTCTTGCCCTAGCCCCTTTTGGTATGAAGATCGTGAATTCAACAACTCACCACAATTCACCAACACCAAACACACCTCACTTCATCGTCTTCCCCAAACAAGAGAGAGAAGATCCAAAGCTCCCATGGAGGACTTTCCTCATTAGGAGCTCACTATTTCCACACATCTCTTTCTCTTCCATCCATTTTAGAAGGAGATCCAAGGAGAAATGAGGGCTCGTTTTTAACAAAGAGGAATCATGCATGCAATAACAATAGAGATTGAGTGCTCTTGGAGAAGCTTCTCATCGATGTGTTTTATTTACACATTTCACTTTTTATTACTTTCTTTTCTTTGATGTGTATTTCCCCATTACGGATTATTTGTAAACCTACTGTTGTACTCTTTTTGTAATTTATTTACATTTATTTGTTTTGGGTCTTATTAAATTAATTGTCTTTAATATTCTGTTATTCTTGTTTGTGTTAATGTGTGATCTCACTTGGTTTGAATTGGAGTTTAGAATTACGTGAGATGTGCTAATTAATGTGATTAATGTTTTTATTCCTCCATGCATGTTGGATGATCAATTATTTATATGCAACTAGGAATAAGACTATATGAGAATATTAGGATTTGTGTTTTTGATTATTTTCCATGCATAGTCTTGATTAATTGCTCTCTTTGATGAGAAAAGCTTGTGGTTTGGTGCTATGTTCTTGTACTTAATGAGTCTTTGATTTGAAGAACAATTGCACATCCTATTAATTTAGGTGTGTAATAACTCGATTTCAATAAATTCCTTAATCATGATAGAACGAACCCTTGAACTTGAATTGAATGTGCTTAATGATTAGTAATCAACATGATGTGTATATTTGTTATGGTGAGCTAATTTACGTTTGACCACTCTCTTGCATCTCTCTAATCCACCCAAGCCAACGTGTGTTATGTGTTTGTATTCGTAATTCGATTGCATTAAGTAAAGTAAAGTATAGCTTAGTTTAGTTAGTGTATATATATATTGTTAATAGACAAATTTGGCTAGGGACCAAAGGAAAATTTTCCACCCTCCAGTCTTCATACAAGGGCCTAAATCCGGGTCTATCCGTCAAGGTATCTGTTGGGGTTATGCTCGATAACAAGAGTGTAATAATATATTTGACAATCTTTTCATATTAACAAAAGTGATTTCTAGTTTAACAAATCTTATAGCATTGATAGTTTAATAATTATAATTGTCAAAAGTAAATAATCATAGGTCAAAAGACTATAAGAAAAGAAGAATTGTTCGTACATCTGGATATGTATGAGGTAGAAACAATTCTTTAGTCAGTCTTGAATAATATTCACAACTTAAGATAAAGGTTGGGCGCCTTTATCTCGTCAAAGTTGTAGATTCTTTTGATAGAATTTGAGTGGGACCAAATGTGTTACGATGAGTCTAAAATCATCAAAGTGTGGTGTCTTTAGGCCAAAGAATCTAGTGCACTGGGTGCATTGAATAGGATCACAATGAAATGCTTTATTTAGAACAGTTAGTGGATAAAAGGTTTCACTTGAAAATAATCGGAGAGTAAAATAATGGACATATGGTTGCAAGTGCTATCATTTGAGCTATCAATGAGTACGATTATATAGCATAGTCTATCCTTGATAGTTTGGTGGTATTCATTTGTTAATCGATAAAGGACTTCGTTTAAAATATGGACATCGTGGATCCATTTATTAAAAAAGAGTAGAATATCATCAAATGGATGTTTTGAGGTGTTGGATATTAAAAATAACTTTAAGTTTTCAATAGTGTCTATTGAAATATGGCTTCAGGACAAGTCAAAATATCCAAGTTCAAAATGTGGTCAAATGAGTAAATATGGTAACTTGGAGAGCTTTAGGCGGTCTATGAGCTCTTGACGATTACTGGTATTCTTCATGAGGATACACTTTCTCCATTAAGAATTTCTAGGGTATGAATGAGCAATATTAACTTATTGTATCTTTATTTATGAGTTCATTTTTAGTTCTTTAGGGGAATGAACTAAAATTAATAGACCTGATCTAAGTGAATCATTTGTTGATTGTGATTAGGTTATGTCTATTGGAGTTTAAATTTAGATAGCCCGCCAAGATCCCCAATCCACACGAACTTGCATGGATCACTTGATATATTCTACCGGACCAATTTATTGGTCAATCTAGAATTGTATTAAGGTTTATGGACTTGTTTCTTTTAGTACGAATAGGTCTAGTTCACATGTGACTTTTTAATTCTAATGGATTTAATAAAATAGGAAAAATAATATTTGACCCATACATATAGGCTTGGGCGGCTAGGGCTTCTAGAATGGCCTTATATATTGTTTTTATTTTATTATTTAATTAAAAGTCAAAATATTTTTTCTAGTAGGTGATGGTCTCTTAGAGTCATATTATTGTTGGTAATATGATAAGTATCAAATACTATATTTGATAAGTAGATGAATAATATGAATTTATTTATCTAGTCAAATTATGAAGTATTTGATTTCTATTAAAACTCTAATTGACAATTGGTCAAATTAAAAAGTTTTAATTTACTCACAATTTAATTATCTTCAATAATTGGTTATTGAATAAATACACTATAGATTAGGAATCTTGCTAAATAAAAGAATTCTTCTTAGAAAAGGATTCTTGCCCACCATGTAAATCCTCCTAAGAAAATGATTCTTGCCCGCCAAGTAAATCCTCGTAAGGAAAGGATTCTTGCCCATCAAGTAAATCATTATTAGGAGAGGATTTGATCTCCTAAATTAAAAAGATGAGGAATTCGACCACTATATATATGATAGTGTAGAATTTGGCCATTACCTTTTTTCTTGGAGAGAAATTTCAGCCAAGCCCTGATTTAAGGGAGAGAAATTTCGGTCAAGAGAGAATTTTAAGTGTAGAGAATCCGGTACTTGCTATAGATAAATTCTTTCAACTCTAAAGGTTGGTGTGTGAAAATTTGGTAAAGAAGAAAAGGAAGAAAGAACGTTTTTGTTTTCGATAGTGCACTATTAGTGTTTTCATCAAAAGGTTTTGTGTACAACATCGAATCAAGGTTCACACGAGTTTCAATCAAATTGATTGATAATTCACAAGTGACCTAACGTTCTTTGTTTTTCTTCTTGGAGGATAATTGTGACTATAAAAGAAAGAGATTTTGTTTGTTTCCATCATCGGGTATACAATTTAAAGAAAGGGAGCCCACATTCCTAGGTGATTCACGTTCATGATTGGATTGGAAGATCTTGCAGACTCAATTCGGTGCTAGTTCAATCGTCATAAGAAAAAAGGTACGAAACTTTTATTATACGTCAATTAATCTAGGGTTAAGGTTCTTTTACTAAAGGGAAATTTTTTTAAATATATCAAACCCTCACTACGCTTACGCCGCATTTTGAACCGATTCTAAACCAATTTTTCCCTACAATTGGTATCAGAGCCTGGTTGTACCCTTGATTAATTTATGTATATGTACGTGAATCTACTTCTTTTTAATGTAAATATGCATGTTTTAGAAAGAGATAACACTCTAGGTATTCGCATATATATTTACAATTGAATGTATGGATATATATATATATATATGTTTTTATGTGGTTTGTTTGTGCTCAATTTTGGTCCTAGAATTTCAATATATTTTTGTTTTAGGATTGTAACAAGAAGGGTGGCCTATTATCACCATAATTTCCTTCTTGGTAGTTGCTATTTTTTTTTTTATTTTTTTGTTGTAATAAAAAAAACTGCAGTATTATTTTGTTTAAAATACTGTTGTAATATATTCAAGTATTGAAGATTCAAAGATTTGAAGAATTGGGGGCAACTGGAACAAATTTAGTACCGTGCGTGCCATAGCAACAATCGTGCGTGCGAATGAGCACCCGACCACGATTGTTGTGGCATGGGCTATGCACGGCAGCCCCATGGATGCCATGGGCTGCGCACGGCATCCCCATGGATCCCATGGGCTGCACAAGGAAGCCCTTTATGGAGCCAAGGGTGCGTACGCCCATGGGAGGCAACCGAGGGAGTCGAAACAATGAAGGTCGCGTGAAGACTTGTTCGCCAAGAAATGAGTTTTTTGTATTCCAAGACATGTAATTTACTTGCTTTTCTAGGATGGACCAAAAGTGAAGCTATTTATTTTTTTTGTAAATATTGCAATGTTTGTCATTGTTTGATAATATGTCATATAGAATAGGAGTTCCACTCATATATCTCTTTTGGTATGAACATGCATAGAATGGTTTAGGTATCTAAATTGGCATCTAGATAACTTGGTAAATCATTCTTTGGAATTCGATCACACTCCTTAAACAATTGAGTGGGAGAAGGTGTTTTGGAACACCTACGGCCTCTAAGTTTAGTTGAACTTTATATTTCATGTAATAACCTCCCACGAGGTATTCATGAATGGAATTTAGAAAGATACTTCCTTACAAGGATAGACTAGACAATTAGCCTAAACGATATCTACTCCCAAAGGAGGGATATTCGTGAGGGATTATATTGAAGGTCGGTAACTTGGTAACACACTTAATGTAATTTTATTAATATCCTCCCAAGAGTTCTTGTTAATGAAATTGCAAGGCTAAAATGAAAACATTGGTTGTTATGTTAACAATTAGGTGGGACCTAGTCCAATTAGTAAATGGTGCGAACTCTCAAAAGAGGCGTGACATTTATGGGTGTTGGATAACCCTTGAATTTTACGATTGAATTATTTTATTTATAATTCAAGATAAATATTCAATAGTGCTATATCATGATTATATACTTATATAATTTTTGTTATTATTTAGAAATCATGACCCTATCCCTAATCAACATCCTAAAAGACAATACTTGAACTAGTGATAATTATGTCACAAGGAAAAGGAAAATTGGGCATTTATTGCAATCTGAAAAGCATAAGTTTGTTCTGTGCACTCCTAAACCACCTACTCCTACTAATGAATCTACTCAGGAGCAAAGAGATGAGTATCAGTAGTGGAAGTCATCAGATGAGATGGCTAAATGTTACATTATGGCCATATCTCTGACGTGTTGCAACTGCAACATGAAAGAATGGAGACTGCTGGCAATATAGTGATGTCTCTAGAAGAGATGTTTGTTATGAAGTCCAGGATGACTAAGAGAGAGGTAGTGACTACTTTCATGAATCTTAGGATGAAATTTAGACAGACCGTGAAAGATCACATGATGAAAGTCATAGCACATCTCAACATTGCTGAACTGAATGGTGCTGAGATAGATGGTGAGACAAAAATTGACATGATCGTCAACTCATTATCAGATTCCTTTGATCAGTTCAAGTTGCACTACACCTTGAACAATAAGGAATACACCTTGCAAGACCTGATGCAAAATGTTCAAAGTGTCGAGAAAATCCTTGTGAAAGGCATGTATTAAGAGATTCATACGGTTAGTAAAGTTGCTACTGTTAAAACCCGTAAGAAGGTCAAGAAACAACAGAAGAAAAAGCAACTTGGGCCTAACTAGGACTAAATGAGAATGAATTCATCTTCCGTTTAGGCAATGGAGCGTTGGTGTCTGCTAGTGCATTGGGTGATATTAGAGTCAATCTAGATTCTAATAGGCATTTAAATTTAATTGACGTTTATTATGTACCTTAATTCAAAAGGAATTTAATTTCAGTTTCTTGTTTAAAGAAATTTGGATATTCAGATACTTTTAATTAAGGATTTATAATTAGTAAGAATAAAAAATTGATTTACAAAGGTACCTTGGAAAATGGTTTTTTTAATCTACATAGCAATATCTCTCACTTGTTAGACACAAGAATCAACGTAACATAATCGTAAAAAAGTAAAATGATCTAAAGATGAAACCTACCTATGGCATTTGTGCCTAGGTCATATTAACCTTGATAGGATCAAAAGATTGGTTAGTGATGGACCTTTAAGTGACTTAAAGGTTGATGATCTACCAACTTGTGAATCTTGTTTGGAAGGTAAGATGACCAAAAGGTCGTTCATGACCAAAGGCACAAGAGCCACTGAATGTTTAGGATTGTGAGTGTGTGGACCTATGAGCATTCAAGCTAAAGGTGGATATAAGTACTTCATCACTTTCACGGATGATTACTTTAGATTTGGCTATGTGTATCTCATGAGACAAAAGTCGGATGGTTTTGACATGTTCAAACCATTTAAAGCTAAAGTAAAAAATCAGCTTGAGAAACACATAAAAATCTTGATGTGTGATCATGGTGGAGAATATCTATCTGGTGAGTTTCAGCAATATCTTATTGATAATAGGATAATTTCTCAGTTTTCTCCAGGTACACCTTAACAAAATGGGGTGGCAGAAAGAAGAAATAAAACTCTGTTGAACATGGTTAGGTCTATGTTGAGTTATTCAACGCTACCTAATTCTTTTTGGGGACATGCTTTACAAACTGCTATGTACATTCTAAACGATGTACCATATAAGTCAGTTCCTAAAACATCGTATGAGTTGTGGACCAGGCGAAAGTCTAATTTACAACATTTAAGGATATTTGGATGTCCTGCGCACGTGTTAAAAGGAAAGACAAAAGATAGAGTTCTGTTCAGAAATATGCATATTTGTAGGGTATCCAGAAGGAACCAAAAGATATTATTTCTAAAGTCCTTCAGATCTTAAAGTATTTGTTTCGATAAATGCTAAATTTCTAGAAGAGGACTATATGAATAATTTTATGCCTATAACTCCAAAGAGGTTTCACAACCTAGCCCAATTGTAAGTTTTGTACCAAGACAAGATCAACAATCTACCATACCTCATCGTAGTAGAAAGGTTAGTAGACAACTCGAGAGATACATCGGTCTAGGAGAATCGATAGAGAATCTCCCGGATGACGATGATCCCTATACGTACAAGGAAGCAAAGGAAGATGTTGATTGTCACCATTGGTAAAAGGCAATACAATCCGAAATTGAATCTGTGTGCAAAACAAAGTCTGGTCTCTTGTAGACTTACCTAAAGGGATAAAACCCATCGGGTGTAAGTGGGTATACAATAGGAAAAGAGGAATTGATAGAAAGGTGGAAACCTTTAAAACTAAATAGGTAGCTAAAGGTTACACACAGAAGAAAGGTGTCGATTATGAGGAAACCTTCTCTCCTGTGGCCATGCTTAAATCCATTAGGATACTCTTATCCATTGCGGCATCTCTAGACCTAGAGATTTGACAAATGAACGTCAAGACAACTTTCCTTAATGAAAGTCTTGACGTAAGCATCTATATGATGCAACCAGAAGGATTCATTCAAAACCTGGTCCTGATCTACAACTTTGACAAGATAAAGGCGCCCAACCTTTTATCTTAAGTTGTGATATTAATCAAGACTAACTAAAGAATTGTGTCTACCTCATACATATCTAGGTATAGAGATATGATATTAATCTACGATATGACTACATCTACCGTTATGATTGACCTCTTTAAATAGGGTTGACTTCCTCTACTAATACGGTTGACCTCATTAATAGTAATCATGAAAGTCAACCCTCTCTCTTAGAGGAGAACTCTGGTTCTATATTCTAGTGGCGCGGTACCTTACTGATATCATTCTGTTGGGATTATGCTCGATAGCAAGAGTATAATAATGTATTTGACAATCTTTTCATATTAGTAAAGTGATTTCTAGTTTAACAAATCTTATAGCATTTATAGTTTAATTGTTATAATTGTCAAAAGTAAATAATCATAAGGTCAAAAGACTATGAGAAAAGGAATTGTTCATACATCTAGATATGTATGAGGTAGACACAATTCTTTAGTTAGTCTTGAATAATATTCACAACTTAAGATAAAAGGTTGGGCGCCTTTATCTTGTCAAAGTTGTAGATTCTTTTGCTAGCATTTGAGTGGGATCAAATGTGCTAGATTCAAAGTGTGGTGTCTTTGGTTAAACGAATCTAGTGCCTTGGGTGCATTGAATGTGATCACAGTGAAATACTTTATCTAGATCCGTCAATGGATAGAAGTTTTCACTTGAAGACAATCGGAGAGTCTATCTCGATCCTGAGATAAATGATGGACTTATGGCTGCAAGTGTTTTCATTTGTGCTATCAATGAGTACGATTATATAACATAGTCTATCCTTGATAGTTTGGTGGTATTCGTATGTTAATCGATAGAGGACTTCATTTATAGATAGGGACATCGTGGCTCCAATTATTAAATGAGAATAGAATATCATTATATGTATGATTTGAGGTATTGGATGCTAAATCTTAACATTAAGTTTTCAATAGTGTCTATTGAAATATGGCTTCTGGATAAGTCAAAATATCCAAGTTCAAAATGTGGTCATATGAGTAAAAATGGTAACTTGGAGAGCTAAAGGCGGTCTATGAGTTCTTGGCGATTACTGATATTCCTCACGAGGATACACTATCTACATTAAGTTTGTCTAAGGTATGAATGAGCAAGATTGACTTATTTTATCTTTATTTAAGAGTTCAATTTTAGTTCTTTAGTGAAATGAACTAAAATTAATAGATCGGACCTAAGTGAATCATTTGTTGATTGTGATTGGTTTCTGTCTATTGGAACTTAAATTTAGATAGCCCGCCAAGATCCCCAATCCACCCGAACTTGTATGAATCACTTGATGTATTCTACCAAACCAATTTATGAGTCCATCTAGAATTGTATTAAGACATGTGAACTTGTTTCTTTCAGTAAGAATGGGTCTAGTTCACATGTGGACGTTTTATTTAAGTCTAATGGATTTAATAAAATAGAAAAAACAAAATTTGGGCCATATATATTGGCTTGGGCGACTAAGGCTATATATAATAGCCTATTATATTGTTTTTTATTTTATTTTTGAATTAAATGGAAATTTATATATTTGTTAATTAATTAATTATTTACTTAAAAGTCAAAATCTTTGTCCTAGTAGAAGATGGTCTCCTAGATTCATAATATTGTTGGTAATATGATAAGTATCAAATACTATATTTGATAAGTAGATAAATAATAGGAATTTATTTATCTAGTCAAATTAGGAAGTATTTGATTTCTATTAGGAAGTTTTTTTAGATTTAGTCACAATTTAATTTATATTCAATAATTGGTTATTGAATAAGTATACTATTTAAGTTGGATTAGGAGTCTTGGTGTGTAAAAGAAATCCTATTTTTAAGAGGATTGAATCCAAATTTTGATAGGAGTCTTGGTGAAGTAGAAATCCTCTTTCTATGAGGATTTTCGGCCACCTATATATACTTCTATATAAAATTTCGACCAAGACCTAATTTTTGGTGTGAAAAGTTGTTTTTTATTTGTTTTTTTATTGTTATAAAAAAAACTTCATCCAACTCATAGATATCGTGTATTGAGTTCGGCCAAGGAGAAGAGAAAAGAGGAATGTTTTGTTTTCGATAGTCCACTAGTAGCCTTTACATCAAAAGGTTTTGTGTATAATATCGAATCAAGGTTCACGTGATTTTCAATCAAATAGATTGATAATTCACAAGTGACCGGACGTGCTTGGGTTTTCTCTTGGAGGATTATTGTGACTAACAAAGAAGAAGATTTTGTTTGTTTCCATCCTTAGGTATACAATTAAAAGAAAGGGATCCCACACTCATAAGTGATTCACATTCATGATTGATTGGAAGATCTTGCAGATTCAATTCGGCGCTAGTTCAATCGTCATGAAAAAAAAGGTATGGTACTTTTAATATACATCAATTAATCTAGGGTTAAGATTCTTTCTATTAAAGGCGAAATTTTTTAGAATATACCAAAACCTAATTTTACGCTTACGCCGCTTTTTGAACCAATTTTTCCCTAAAATTGGTATCAAAGCTTGGTTGTACCCTTGATTAATTAATGTATATATATATATATATATATATGTGAACCCTTTCTTTTTATTGTGATTAAGGATGTTTTAGAAAGAGATGACACTCTAGGTATTCGCATATATATATATTTACATTTGAATGTATGGATATATATATATATATGTATGTGTGTGTGTGTGTGTGTTTGTGTGTGTTATATGTAAATTTTATTGAATGTACATGTCACTGACAGGTAAGGCAACTCCTTAAAGAGATTGCCAGATGAGCATCCGAACTGGCATCTAGAAGGCACTATCCATGATATTACTGAGGAATAAGAACCCGAGTAAGCCCGAATACGGGTACTCGGCACGTTTAGTTCCACTCAGGATAATATAATAAGCCCGAATAAAGGAGTTTAATACATGATTCACATGCGAGAATAAGACCAAGAAGAAATCTAGAATCACACCGTGATATGCAAAGCATCAGTATTTCATTCCCCGTATAAAAGGAGGAAAGAATTTAGAAAGTTTCTAGAAGATAAAACATCAAACAAGAAACAAGTTCAAACCAAAGTAACAACTCTACTTGATCGTGCCAAAATTATTATATATTTTGGCCCTCATTTTCTTAGCCATTGTCTCATTTTCAGGTGTTTTTTTGTCTCTTATGGCTCGTTATTTGTGTTTTCAGGTTATTGGGTACATTCTAGATAATTGGATAAAAGATGCAATTTTTGTACGGTTAAAGGTTAAAAAGTTGATGAAGCACCATCAGGGTTATGCGCTGGTCTTGTGCAGGTTCCAATCAGCGCATATCCCACGCACTATAAAAGAAGTAGAAGTCAGGCCATTGCGTGGGTCAACACCTGCGCACCATCCCGTAAGTGTCCGTGCATTCCTCTAAAACTTGGAACTGGAATAAAAGCATCAGCGCAATGTGCGGGTCAACACCCGTGCAACATCGTACAAGTGTCTACGCAATGCACTTAAACCAGAGAGAAAAATCAGAGCACCAGGTATTTACACGGGTCATGCATGGGTCTCAACCAGCGCACAACCCGTGCATTTCTCGAGACAGGTTGCTACATCAGCAGTTTTCGGCCATTTTGAAGGCACCTATAAATTGAATCCATTATGTTAGGAGTGACACACACACATCCATCAACAACAAATTTTTTCTCTCTAAACTAGGAATTCAATTTCATCATAAAACCCACATCATCCATTTCATCTACTCATCAAAGGAAGGCAATGAGATCATTTTGGAGCTTTAAGAAGGGGTAGTCATCCACAGGTTTACTTCTATTCTTTTCTCTCTGCCTATTTTCTTGTAAGAGACATGAGTAGCTAATCACTTTCTCTTAGTTTAATTGTGGGCCTGTACTGAACCTCTAGCATTTTTTATATCAATCTATCAATTTTATTCTATTCATTACATTAATTGATTTCAACAATGAATTGCTCTTGATTGTTACATTCCTGTCTTTAGCAATTTATTTGAGAAGTTATTCAAGTGTTTTGATTAGGTATACATCTACTTGATCTTAATTAGCTCATTTGAATGGAAGGGTAAAGCAAGAGCACATCCTCTAGTGAAATTTGGATTTTACAATCTCTCTTTTTTATTCTAATCTTGATTGGGTAATCAAGTCAATACATCTAGTTTGCATCTTATGATAGGTTAAGCATCGATTCTATACATATCGGTTGATGACTTTATTAAGAGATTAAAACCTTAATTGATAGATGCTCATTCATGGAAAATCAATTGTGAGTTTCCAATGCTATACATCTAGATGGGACACTCATGAGTGATATACAATCAAGCTTATACATCTAGCTTGGTTACGTTTGCCTATTACTCATTAAAGTGTAAGTTCAACTTGCCCATAATTTGCCTAATGAATCCATCATTGCCATAGGATCCACGTCATATATCTTCTATCCATTAGGTGTGCATTTTAGTAGTTTAAATTAGTTTAGATTAAATTGTTATTTTCCTTCAATTTTTAACCATTCAATTTACTTTTCTAGCGTTAACCTTAGAGCTTAATTTGATCATATAAGCATATAACAAACTCTGTGGACGATACCCATATTTGCCACTATATTGTTTATAAGCTTTGAGTGCAATTTGGGATTATAAATTTTGTTTAGTGAATTATTTTATATGTAAACAAAACAACATTCGTCAAAATGGTGCCATTGCCGGGGATCGACGTATATGTTTTTTTTTTGTTTGATTAAATTGCATAAGTAGTTAGATTAGTTCTTGTTTTAGCCTTAGAGTTTATTTGTTGTTCTTTTTTCTTTTACCTTGTTTCTTCTATTTGTGTAGTCTCAGGTGTATAGGTATATGCATGAGAGACGTTCTTTACAAAGATCGATGGTACCAATTCAAGATAACATTAACCTCGTTGGTAGAGTTTAGTATCAGTTGGAAGAAGAAACGGATAACTATCAGGTGCCTAATGTGACAGTAGAGGTGGAAGAGACTCCTACAAATGACTTGGGTTTTACTATAGGGGAGTACACTCTTACCTCAACTGGAGAGGAGATGCTCACTGCTATAGTTCTAAATAAGGTTACAAGGTAATACAAACTAAAGGGCATGCATGTCAACTTGCTTTCATCATTTCACGGATCACCTTCAGATGATTGTTTACAATTTATTAAGCAGTACTGTGCTGCTCTAAAGACCTTTTCTGTTGTGGTTTGCAATACTGTGTTGACCGGAGGGCAGTTACAAATGAGGTGTTTTCAATATTGCTTGAAGGATCGGGCTATGCAATGGTAAATGGCCTTGAGGCCCGGGACTCTCAAAATCTGGCCTCAAGTCTGTAAGGCTTTCTATAACAAGTTTTTCCCAACTGCTAGAGCAAGAGAGTTGAAAATTAAGATCGCCACCTTTAACGAATAGGAGGGAGAGCCATTTCATGAAGCGTGGGATCGATTCCATGTCTTGTTAGCACAAGTCCCACCACACACATATACAGATGAATTGAAGGTCACTTCCTTCTATTAGGGTCTTTCAACTAGTACTCAGGTAATGGTGGATAATGCTTGTGGTGGAACAATTGACAAGAGGGCCCTAGGAGCTTAACAGATCATGGAAAAGTTGGCTCAGAATTCATAACAACGGTCTTCCAACATTCGAAATGATGGTAATATTGGGATTGATGACAATACGAGGATTGTTATTAGGATGAATAGGATGGAAAAAGACATGCAATCTATTAAGGACATGTTATACAACATGAGTAAGTTGGGAACTCAAGTGAAGCAAGTCGGGAGTGACTCGATGAGTGGGGAAGTTAATTATGAGCATGAGGAGGCTCAAATGTTGGGAGGGTTCCAACGATAAAGAAATGATCCCTACTCAAATACCTACAATCCAGGATGGAGGAATCACCCGAACTTCTCATGGAGCAATAACAACCCAAGCCAAGGGCAAGGATTTAATAAGTACAACAATCAAGGTGGACCAAGTAATCAATGGCAAGGAGTTTAATCCCAAACTCCATCAAACTTCATTAATCAACCCAGTCAATTTCTAACAAAGACTAAGTTCCTCAAAGATATGATGAAGGAGCTGCTGCAAAGCTACCAAAAATCCACTCAAGAATTCAACAACATTCAGAATGCTGCCCAACAAAAGCTCCAAAACTACATTGATTCGAATGATCAAAAGGTGCATGGTCTTGATGCCTCCCCCCAAAGAATGGAGACTCAGATGACCCAGATAGCAGACTACATTCTTAAGCAAGAAAATGGGAAGTCTATGAAAGGGAAAGAACAAGCTAAAACTATGGAAGTAGTGTAAGGCAGTAAAGAAGATTCGATGGAAGAAGAAAAAGTGTTAGAGTCATTGGAAGCTAGAGAAGAGGTTAAAGAGAACAAACATGTTAATGAAGAAGGAAATATGGGAGTTAGTAAGGATCCCATAGAGAAGATTGTACCATTAAAGTTAGAGGACCCTAGAAGTTTCATCATTCAGGTAAGCATCGGAAGTTCGAACCTGATGGAAGGAGTGTTAGACATGGGGCAAGTATAAACATGATACCCCTTCAAGTGTGTAGGCAACTGAACATTGACACATTAAAGCCTACATCCATTACCTTGAAGATGGCTGACAATTCAATTGCAACTCCGGTATGTATAATTGAAGATGTGTAATTAAACGTTCGTGGGCTTAAGGTTCCGGTCGATTTTGTTGTTTTGGATGTCAAGGATGATGGTATCATAGATCGAGATTGGAAGCTACTGCTAGGAAGGTCATTTATGTCCACAACTAGTATGATTGTTAATGTGGTTTCAAGAGAATTGTCTTTTAGTTGTGGAAGTTAGACGATGGACTTCATTGTGAAGAAACCAAAGGAGAAAGAAATGGGAAATCAGTGTCTAGTTTTAGAAGCTCTAAGAAAAGGCAAGAAAAAGAAGAAATTTCTTGAACTTGACAAGGCATTTGAATTAACCTCAAAACTGGAAGCAGGACATCCTGATGGTGTCTTGGAAAGGGAAGCAATTAAAGCAGAAGACAACATTGTCAATGAGGAAAGTCTGAAAATGAGTTTTAGTATCTTGGAGCAAGAGAAGAAGGGGTTAGAAGATAAAAACAAAGGGCTTAATCAAGAAATCGATTGTCTTAAGAGAGAAATGGAAAGTGCAAGACCTCTCTGACCTTAAGGAGAAATTTGGAAAAAAATTGAAGAAGGTGGTTGCACAAGACTTAACCGTACTCGCTAAACTTTTGGAAAAATTTGAGGAAGAGTACGAGAGAAATAAAAGAAAACTCTTGATAGAACTCGAGAGGAAATCGAACCTTTTAAAGGAAGTGAATGAGGCACTTAGTAGGAAAGAGGAGACCATGAAGGTTGCAAGAGTAAGGGAGTGTGATTACATAACTCAACTTGACAAGATCGAAGAGGAGGTTAAAACACTCCGGGCACAACATACAAAGGAACCGCAAGGAGCGAACCATAGAAGGAGTTTTTCTCATACTCAACTTGTTTGCTTCTTTTGTTTTGATAAGGTCACATTAGGGCTCAATGTTCTAAGTTTAAGGATAACATGAGGAAGTGTCAAAAGACCCCACAAATGGTTAAACAAATTTGGGTTAGAAAGGATTTATTGGAAAAATATAGAACCAATGGGAAAGGAATTGTGGAGAAAAAATTGGCAACCATTTGGGTGGTCAAAAGGAAGCAATTTTCCCAATCGGTCAACCCACCTTCTGTAGAATCCAGTTCTACTCCTCACACATAGAATCCTTGTTTCTTCTAGTAGGATATCTATGCCACAATTTGTTCTCTTTAAGCTTAAGTTGTCTTATGTATCGAATTCACTATTTGTACTAATTTGTACTTGAGTGAGATTGAGGGCCTTTTAGGATGAAGACAACTCATTGTGATATCTTTTGATTAATTGCTTTGAATTCTTAGTTTGTGTTTTTATTTCTTTTAGAATAAATTACCTAGTAACGCAAGTCTTTAAGTATAACTATGGAAATCTGATGTAAGGGGGACATTTGGATAAGAGGAAAGTTGATAGATGAGGCAAGCTGGCAGTGGAGGTTGGAAATGCGCAGGTCTCACTAGAGCTTCATCTGTATGGTACCCGCGCACGTAAAGGAAGAAAAGTGAATTAGGATATTGCACGGGTTTTGCACGGGTGTAGACCCGTACAAGACCCGTACAAGACCCGCACATTCCTCGTGCCTTCATGCCTATATAAGACATATCACTATCGAGAGTGTGCCCTACCACTTTCAAACGATTTTCTTTGTTTTCCCCCTTCTCTTTAAAGGTAATATCTGTTTCTATAAAGAATCCAAGACCAAAAAAGGTACGTTCAAGCATTTTGATTCATAATTAAATGCTTGTAACTTGAATTTCACCCTTCTTTTCCATCTTGTAACAATGATTCATTCCTTATATCATCATGTCCTATCTAAGACCTACATGTTCATGCTAAATTTTAATGGAATAAGTACGAAGGGTTGGGAATTTGTAAAAAATAGCTTGCATTTTACATATGTGAACTTTGATGTGACAAAATCAATTATAGGGTTTGAAATTTCTTCAATATGTGAAACTATTTGATAGTGTGTTAGAGCATAGTTGTTAGGATTGAATGTTGAAATATCCAAATGTAAATTTTGTAGGGAAAAACCCGCGCAACGGAAGTGTGAAAAATTATAAAATAGGGTTTCATATAAATAAAAGATTTTTCATTTTAATAACAAGAACCTTAACCCTAGATTAATTGATGTATATAAAAAAGTTTCGTACCTTTTATCGTGACGATTGAACAAGTGCCGAATTGATTCCGTAAGATCTTCCAATCCAATCACGAACGTGAATCACCTAAGAATGTGGGCTCCCTTTCTTTAAATCGTATACCTGAGGATGGAAACAAACAAAATCTTCTTCTTTGTTAGTTACAATAATCCACCAAGAAGAAAACAAAAACTGTTAGGTCACTTGTGAATTATCAATCAATTTGATTGAAACTTGCGTGAACCTTGATCCGATGTGGTACACAAAACCTTTTAATGTTAAAGGCTACTAGTGTACTATCGAAAACTAAACATTCTTTCTTCCTTTTCTTCTTTCCCGAATCTCACAATATTTCTTAGAGTTGATCGAATTTTGTCTAGAGCAAAACCAGATTTTTCTCCCTCAAAATTCTATGGTGGCCGAATTCTCCCCTAGAAAAACCTAGGCTAGCTAAAATTTTCTCTTTAAATCAATTAGGGTTGGACGTAATTCTTCATGTATATATATATATATAGTCAGCCCGAAATTCCTTCTTGGAATCTATTAGGATTTCAAATCCCTTTCCTAAGAAGAATTTACTTGGTTGTTAAGAATCTTTTTCAAAAAGGAATTATATCCTACACCAAGACTCTTAATCCAACTCAATAGTATATTTTTAACTATATTAAAGACTTCCTAATTTGATAAGATAAATAATTCATTTTATTTATCTACGTATCAAATATAGCCTTTAATATTAATTATACTACCAACAATAGTATAATATTAGGAAACCATCTCCGACTAGAAAAAGATTTTGACTTTTAATTAAATAATTGATTAATTACCAGATTAATTAATTTCCATTTTATTAAATAATAAAATAAAAATAATATAATTAAGCTATTCTAAATAGCCTTTCTCCCCAACACATATATATGGGCCAATATATTATTTTCTTATTTTATTAAATCCATTGGACCTAAATAAAAAAAGTCCACATGTGACTAGGCTCATTCTTACAAAAAGAAACAAGTTCACATGCCTCAATACAATTCTAGATGGACTCCTAAATTGGTCCGGTTGAATATATCAAGTGATCCATGCAAGTTCGTGTGGATTGGGGATCTTGGCGGGCTATCTAAATTTAAGCTCCGATAGACACAACCCAATCACAATAAACAAATGATTCACTTAGGTTTGATCTATTTAATTTTAGTTCATTCCACTAAAGAACTAAAATTGAACTCTTAAATAAAGATATAATAAGTTGATGTTTAATTATTCATACCCTAGACAACCTTATTGGAGAAAGTGTATCCTCGTGAAGAATACCAATAATCACCAGGAGCTCATAGACCGCCTATAGCTTTCCAAGTTACCATATTTACTCGTATGACCACATTTTGAACTTGGATATTTTGACTTGTCCAGAAGCCATGTTTCAATAGACACTATCGAAAACTTAACGTTAAGATTTAATATCCAATACCTCAAAATATCCATATGATGGTATTCTACTCTCATTTAATAAATGGAGCCACGATGTCCATATCTATAAATGAAGTCCTTTATCGATTAACAAATGAATACCACCAAACTATCAATGACAGACTATGCTATATAATCGTACTCATTGATAGCTCAAATGATAACACTTGCAACCATAAGTCCATCATTTATCTCAAGATTGAGATAGCCTCTCCGATTGTTTTCAAATGAAAACTTTTATTCACTGACGGTTCTAGATAAAGTATTTCATTGTGATCCAATTCAATGCACCCAGTGCACCAGATTCTTTTGCACAAAGACACCACACTTCAATGATTTTAGACTCATCATAACACATTTGATTCCACTCAAATGCTAGCAAAAGAATCTACAACTTTGACAAGATAAAGGCGACCAACCTTTTATCTTAAGTTATGAATACTATTCAGGACTAACTAAGGAATTGTGCTACCTTATACATATCAAGATGTATGAACAATTCTTATTTTGTTATAGACTTTTGACCTTATGATTATTTACTTTTGACAATTATAATAATTAAACTATAAGTGCTATAAGATTTGTTAAACTAGAAATCACTTTATTAATATGAAAAGATTATCAAATACATTTTTACACTCTTGCTATCGAGCTTAATCCCAACAATCTCCCACTTGCTCTATAGAAAATGTGTCATATTCTCATCCCCATGTTCTCTAGATGCCCATCAAAACTCTTTTGTGGAACAACCTTTGTAAAGGGATCCGCTAGATTATCTACTGACGCGATCTTGGTAACCGTCACGTCACCTCTACACATAATTTTCCTCAGAAGGTGATACTTTCTTTCAATGTGTTTCCCTCTCTTATGACTTCCTGGTTCTCTCAAATTAGCCACTGCTCCACTATTGTCACAATAGATAGTGATCTGCTTATTCGCATCAAGAACCACTTCCAAGTCAATCAAGATTTGGCAGAGCCAGACAGCCTCTTTAGCAGCCTTGCATGCAAGAACATACTCGGCTTCCATAGTGGAATCGGAAATACAAGATTGATTGATACTCCTCCATATGAATACCCCTCATCCAATAGTAAACACAAATCTTGATGTTAATCTGCAGGAGTCAGAATCTGACTAAAAATCAGAATCTGTATACCCAACAGGAATTAAATCCCCTTCAAAGTATACAAGCATATAATCTCTCGATCTCCTAAGATACTTGAAAATATGCTTGACAACCAACCAGTGATTAGGACCAGGTTTCGATTGAAACCTACTAACTATGCCCTCAACAAAACAAATATCTGGTCTAGTACAGAGCATTGCATACATTAGACTTCCAACTGCCGATGCATATGGAACCCTACTCATGAATTGCTCTTCAAGCTTATTCTTAGGAACTTGTTCCTTGGAAAATTTGATTCCATGTATGAAAGGTAACATACCTTTCTTGGAATATTGCATGGAAAACCTAGACAAGATTTTATCTATGTATGAAGCTTGGGATAATGCAATCGTTCTATTCTTTCACCCCTTATGACTTGGATACCTAGAATATAACTTGCATCACCTAAGTCTTTCATATCAAATTGTTTTGCTAACCATTCTTTTATTGATGTCAATACATCTATATCCTTTTCGATGAGTAGTATATCATCCACGTAAAGAACTAGGAAAACCAACTTATTGCCTTTAATCCTTTTGTATACACAAGGTTCATCAAGGATTTGAAAAAATCCAAAACTTTTCACAGATTGATCGAACCTTATGTTCCAAGATCTGGAAGCTTGCTTCAATCCATATATGTATCTTTGTAACTTGCATACCCTTTCCTCTTGGCCACTTTCAATGAATCCTTTTGGTTGCATCATGTAGATGCTTTCGTTAAAACTTCCATTAAGGAAAGTTATCTTGACGTCTATTTGCCAAATCTCTAGGTCTTGAGATGCCGCAATGGATAAGAGTATCCTAATGGATTTAAGCATGGCCACAGAAGAGGGGGTTTATTCATAATCGATACCTTTCTTCTGTGTATAACCTTTAGCTACCAATCTAGCTTTAAAGGTTTCCACCTTTCCATCCATTCCTCTTTTCCTCTTGTATACCCACTTGCACCTGATGGGTTTTATCCCTTTAGGCAAGTCTACAAGAGACCAGACTTTGTTTTTGAACATAGATTTAATTTCGGATTACATTACCTTTTGTCAATGGCCACAATCAACATCTTCCATTGCTTCCTTAGACGTATAGGGATCATCGTCCGAAAGATTCTCTACAGATTCTCCTAGACCGATGTATCTCTCGGGTTGTCTAACAACCTTCCCACTACGACGAGGTATGTTAAATTGTTGATCTTGTGTTGGTACGGAACTTACAATCGGGCTTGGTTGCAAAACCTCTTGTGGAATTGTATCTCCTAAATGTTCATTCAGGATAATTCTATTTTTAGGTAAAAAATTATTCATATAGTCCTCTTCCAGAAATTTACCATTTGTCGAAACAAATACTTTAAGATCTGAAGGACTATAAAAATAATATCTTTTTGTTCATTTTTGATACCCAACAAATATGCATGTTTCTGAATAAGACTCTATCTTTTTTGTCTTTCCTTTTAACACATGCGCAGGACATCCAAATATCCTTAAGTGTTGTAAACTAGGCTTTCGCCTGGTCCACAACTCATGTGGTGTTTTAGGAACCGACTTAGATGGTACATCGTTTAGAATGTATATTACGGTTTGTAAAGTATATCCCCAAAAAGAATTAGGTAGCGTTGAATAACTCAACATATACTTAACCATATCCAAAAGAGTTCTATTTCTCTTATCTGCCACCCCATTTTATTGAGGTGTGCCTGGTGCAGAAAATTGAAAAATTATCCTATTATCTATAAGATATTGCTGAATCTCACCAGATAGATATTCTCCACCACGATCAGACCTTAAGATTTTGTTACATTTCTCAAACTGATTTTCAACTTCAGATTTAAATGCTTTGAACATGTCAAAAGCATCCGACTTATGTCTCATGAGATACACATAGATAAATCTTGAGTGATCATCCGTGAAAGTGATGAAGTACTCATATCCACCTCTACCTTGAATGCTCATAGGTCCACACACATCAGTGTGTATCAATCCTAAACATTCGATGGCTCTTGTGCCTTTGGTCATAAACGACCTTTTGGTCATTTTACATTCCAAAAAAGATTCACAAGTTGGTAGATCATCAACTAAGTCACTTAGAGGTTCGTCACTTACCAATCTTTTAATCATATTAATGTTAATATGACCTAGGCGTAAATGCCATAGGTAGGTTTCATCTTTTGATAATTTTACTCTTTTATGATTAGGTTCCGTTGATTTCGTGTCTAACGAGTGAGAGATATTTCCATGCAAATAGAATAAGCCATTTTCCAATGTACCTTTGTAAATAATTTTTTCATTCTTACTAATAATAAAAGCTTTATTAAAAGTAACCGAATAACCAAATTTATTTAAACAAAAAACTGAAATTAAATTCCTCTTGAATTGAGGCACATAATAAACGTCTATTAAATGTAAATGCCTATATGAATCTAAACTAATTCTAATATCTCCCACTGAACTAGCAGACACCAATGCTCCATTGCCTAAATGCAAGTTGAATTCGTTCTCATTAAGCCTTCTCCTTTCCTTGAACCCCTGTAAGGAAAAACAAACATGATTAGTGGCTCCAGAGTCTATGATCCAAGAATCCATAGAATCTGCCAAAAAACATGTTTCAAAATTATTAATATTACCTTCTTCCTTCTTGTCTTAAGACTTTGGGCAATTTCTTTTCCAATGTCCCTTTTCACCACAAAGGAAACACTTCCCTTTGATCTTGGTTACTTTCTTTGTCTCCTACTTAGTAGGTCATAATTGCTTTTTCTTCTGTTGTTTCTTGACCTTCTTACGGTACTTAACAGTAGCAACTTTACCTATGGTATGAATCTCTTGACCCTTGCCTTTCACAAATATTTTTCCCGTGCTTTGAACATCTTGCATCAGGCTTTGCAAGGTGTATTCCTTGTTATTCAAGGTGTAGTCCAACTTGAATTGATCAAAGGAATCCGACAGTGAGTTGACAATCATATCAATTTTAGTCTAACCATCTATCTCAACACCATTTAGTTCAGCAATGTTGAGATGTATTATGACTTTCATCATGTGTTCTTTCACAGCCTGTCCAGGTTTCATCCTAAGATTCATAATAGTAGTTACTGCCTCTCTCTTAGTTGTCATAGACCTCATAGCAAACATCTCCTCTAGAGACATAAATATATCGGTAGCAATCTCCATTCCTTCATGTTGTTGTTACAACACGTAGGAGATGGTGGCCATAATGTAACATTTAGCCATCTCATCAGAAGACTCCCACTACTGATACTTATCTTTTTGCTCTTGAGTAGATTCATTAGTAGGAGTAGGTGGTTTAGGAGTGCACAAAATGAACTTATGCTTTTCGGATTGTAATAAAAGCCCATTTTTTCTTTTCCATGTGACATAATTATCACCAGTTAAAGTATTGTCTTTTAAGATGTTGATTAGGGACGGGGTCAAGATTTTTGAACAATAACAAAAATTATATAAGTCAATAATCATGATATAACACTTTTGAATATTTATCTTGAATTATAAATAAAATAATTCAATCGTAAAATTCAATGGTGATCCAACACCCATAAATGTCACACCTCCTTTAGGAGTTCGCACCATTTACTGGTTGGACTAGGTCCCACCTAAATGTTAACATAACAACCAACGTTTTCAATTTTAGCCTTGCAATTTCATTAACAAGAACTCTTGGGAGGATATTAATAAAATTACATTGAGTGTGTTACAAAGTTATCGACCTTCAATATAATCCCTCACAAATATCCCTCATTTGGGAGTAGATATTTTTTTGGGCTAATTGTCTAGTCTATCCTTGTAAGGAAGTATCTTGCTAAATTCCATTCATGAATACCTCTTGGGAGGTTATTACACAAAACATAAAGCTCAACTAAACTTGGAGGCCGTAGGTGTTCCAAAACACCTTCTCCCACTCAATTGTTAAGGCGTGTGATCGAATTCTAAAGAATGATTTACCAAGTTATCTAGATGCCAATTTAAATACATAAACCATTCAATGCATGTTCATACCAAAATAGATATATGAGTGGCATTCCTATTCTATATGACATGCTATCAAACAATGAGAAACGTTGCAATATTTATAAATAAATGAATAGCTACAATTTTGGTCCATCCTAAAAAAGCAAGTAAATTACATGTCTTGGAATACAAAAACTCCTTTCTTGGCGAACAAGTCTTCACGTGACCTTCGTCGTTTGGACTCCCTCAGCTACAGCCACTAGGCGTGAGCACTCTTGGCCCCTACCCATGGGCGTGCGCATGCCACAACCCTATAAAGGGCTACCATGCGCAGCCCATGGCTTCCACAGGGCTGCCGTGCGCAGCCCATGCAACAACAAACATGGCCGCATGCTCTTCGTACACATGTTTGTCGCTACGGCTCACACGGTCCCAAACTTGTTCCGATTGCTCCCAATTCTCCAAACCTTTGAGTCTTCGATACTTGAGTGTATTACAGAAGAATTATAAATAAAAATGCTGCAGTTTTTTTATTACAATATAGTGCAGTTTTTTTTATTAGAACAATAAAATAAAAAAAGAACTTAGCAACTACCAAGAAGGAAATTATGGCGATGATAGACCACCCTTTTTGTTACAATCCCAAAACATGACCAAAATTGAGCAATAACAATCCATATATAAAACACACACACACACACACACACACACATATATATATATATATATATATATATATATATATATATATATATATATACATTCCAATGTAAATATATATGCGAATACCTAGAGTGCCATCTCTTTCTAAAACATGCATACATACAATAAAAAGAGACTAAACATAGGGAAAAAACTGTAAATAAATGGGAATGGATGAAGTCCGTCCTAAAAGATTCACGTACACATACATCAATTAAACAAGGGTACAACCAGGCTCTGATACCAATTGTAGGGAAAAACCTGAACAACGAAGGCGTGAAAAATTATAAAATAGGGTTTCGTATAAATATTTTTTTTCCCCTTTAATGACAAAAAACTTAACCCTAGATTAATTGATGTATATAAAAAAGTGTCGTACCTTTTATTGTGATGATTGAACATGCAATGAATTGATTCCGCAAGATCTTCTAATCCAATCATGAACATGAATCACCTAGGAGTGTGGGCTCCCTTTCTTTAAATCGTATACCTGAGGATGGAAACAAACAAAATCTTCTTCTTCGTTAGTTACAATAATCCTCCAAGAAGAAAATAAAAAACGTTAGGTCACTTGTGAATTATCAATCAATTTGATTGAAACTCGCGTGAACCTTGATCCGATGTTGTACACAAAACCTTTTAATGTAAAGGCTACTAGTGTACTATCGAAAACTAAACGTTCTTTCTTCCTTTTCTTCTTTCCTGAATCTCAAACAATTTCTTAGAGTTGATCGAATTTTGTCTAGAGCAAAAACAATTTTTTCTCCCTCAAGATTCTATGGTGGCCGAATTCTCTCCACAAAGAAAAACCTAGGCTAGCTGAAATCCTCTCTTGAAATCAATTAGGGCTGGCCGAAATTCTTCTTGTATATATATAGGCTGCCCGAAATTCCTTCTTGGAATCTATTAGGATTTCAGATCCCTTTACTAAGAATGATTTACTTAGTGGTTAAGAATCCTTTTCTAAAAGGAACTCTATCCTACACCAAGACTCCTAATCCAACTCAATAGTGTATTTGTAACTATATTAAAGACTTCTTAATTTGATTAGATAAAAAATTCTTTTTATTTATCTACGTATCAAATATAGTCTTTAATGTTAATTATACTACCAACAGTAGTATAATATTAGGAAACCATCTCCTACTAGAAAAATATTGTGACTTTTAATTAAATAATTAATTAATTACCAGATTAATTAATTTCCATTTTATTAAATAATAAAATAAAAATAATATAATTAAGCTATTCTAAATAGCCTTTCTGCCCAACACATATATATGGGCCAATATATTATTTTCTTATTTTATTAAATCCATTGGACCTTAATAAAAAAAGTCCACATGTGACTATGCTCATTCTTACAAAAAGAAACAAGTTCACATGCCTCAATACAATTCTAGATGGACTCCTAAATTGGTCCGGTAGAATATATCATGTGATCCATGCAAGTTCGTGTGGATTGAGAATCTTGGTGGGCCATTTAAATTTAAGCTCCAATAGACACAACCCAATCACAATCAACAAATGATTCACTTAGGTCCAATCTATTAATTTTAGTTCTTTCCACTAAAGAAGTAAAATTGAACTATTAAATAAAGATAGAATAAGTTAATATTTCTCATTCATACCCTAGACAACCGTAATGGAGAATATGTATCCTCGTGATGAATATCAGTAATGGCCAAGAGCTCATAGACCGCCTATAGCTCTTCAAGTTATCATATTTACTCATATGACCACATTTTGAACTTAGATATTTTGACTTGTCCAGAAGCCATGTTCAAATAGACACTATTGAAAATTTAACGTTAAGATTTAATATCTAATACCTCAAAACATCCATATGATGTTATTCTACTCTCATTTAATAAATGGAGCCACGATGGCCATATCTATAAATGAAGTCCTCTATCGATTAACAAATGAATACAACCAAACTATCGAGGATAGACTATGCTATATAATCGTACTAATTGATAGTTCAAATGATAACACTTGCAACCATAAGTCCATCATTTATCTCAGGATTGAGATAGAATCTCTGATTGTCTTCAAATGAAATCTTTTATCCATTGATGGTTCTAGATAAAGTATTTCATTGTGATCCAATTCAATACACCCAGTGCACTAGATTCTTTTGTCTAAAGACACCACAATTTGATGATTTTAGACTTATCATAACACATTTGATCCCACTCAAATGCTAGCAAAAGAATCTACAACTTTGACAAGATAAAGGCGCCCAACCTTTTATCTTAAGTTGTGAATATTATTCAAGACTAAGTAAAAAATTATGTCTACCTCATGCATTTCTAGATGTATGAACAATTCTTCTTTTCTCATAGTCTTTTGACCTTATGATTATTTACTTTTGACAATTATAATAATTAAACTATAAATGCTATAAGATTTGTTAAACTAGAAATCACTTTATTAATATAAAAAGATTGTTAAATACATTATTACACTCTTGCTATTGAGCATAATCCCAACACATTTTGCTTAAGAACCTGATGAATTAGCAATTTTGGAGTGATTTCCTTTACATGCTCTTTCTGCATAATTGCAAGATGCGCGGGTCTGGACCTGCTCACAACCCGCGCAATGCATGCCTTATTTCTAAAATTTTGTTTCGTGCTTGCTTCAAAGTTGTCTCCTTCCTGTGTAAATAATTATTCTTGCCCTATAATGAAACTGTTTTATTGTAGATGTCATTCTGAACTAGGCACTCGGCTCCAAAAGAAGGTCAAAAGAAGAAAAGAGCTCGAACCCCCACTGTTCCTCAGTGTATTCAAAATGAAAACTTCCCAAGCAGGCTTGAATTCTTCAAAAGAAGAGCAGTTCTTCCTAAACGAGGGATTAATTTGGAAGAATTGAGAAACAGGATTGTTTTCCATACAGTTGAGCACATGGGTTGGGAAACACTTATCTCCACTCCAGTCAAGTACAGTTAGATGTTGGTAACAGAATTTTATGCAAGTATGGTGCCAGATTATTTCAGCAACACTCGACAGTGATGGTAAGAGTTGTTGAGGTGAGTTTGAGCATTAACGACATTCTAGACTATTACAAAGCTTGGCTTCCAGAAGATTAAATTAAGAGAGTTTGCTTGGAATACGATACGGTGTAACTGTAGGGAAAATCATGCAACAGAAGCGTGAAAAATTAAGATTAAGGTTTGGTATGATTAAAAAATTTCCCTTTTTCAATAACAAGAACCTTAACCTAAGATTAATTGTTGTATAAAAAAAGTATCGTACCTTTTTGTCATGACGATTGAACGAGCGATGAATTGAATCCGTAAGATCTTCCAATCCAATCACGAACGTGAATCACCTAGGAGTGTGGACTCCCTTTCTTTAAATTGTATACCTGATGATGGAAATAAACAAAATCTCTTTGTTTGTTAGTCACAATAACGTTAGGTCACTTGTGAATTATCAATCAATTTGATTGAAACTCGCGTGAACCTAGATTCGATGTTGTACACAAAACTTTTTAATGTGTAGGCTACTAGTGCACTATCAACTACAAAACGTTCTTTCTTTCTTTTATTCTTTGCCGAATTTCTCACACACCTATCTTTTGAGTTTGAAGAATTTATCTACCAAATTCTCTGCACTCAAAATTCCCCTTTGGCTGAAATTTTCTCTAAGAAAAATACCTTGGCCGAATTCTACTCTTAGAATTCTTACGTGGCCGAATTTTTCTCTTTTGAAAACAACTTTAGCTTGGCTGAAATTTTCTAGAAAGAAATTTTATTAGGTTGGCCAAAATATACAACCTATATTTATAGGTTCACAAATCCTCTCCTAAAGAGGATTTACTTGTATTTTGTTTAGGAGACCTAATCATCTCCTAAGAAGGATTTACTTGTGGCCAAGAATCCTATCCTTAGGTAGATTTACTTAGAGATCAAGAATCATTTTTCCAAAATGAATTCTTTCCTACACCAAGACTCCTAATCCAACTCAAATAGTGCATTTGTAACTATAATAAAGATTTCCTAATTTGACTACATAAAAAATTCCTTTTATTTATCTACTTGTCAAATATAGTCTTTAATATTAATTATTCTACCAACAATAGTATAAAATTAGAAGACTATCTCCTACTAGAAAAAAGATTTTGACTTTTAATTAAATAATTAATTAATTGCCAAATTAATTTATTTCTATTTAATTAAATAATAAAATAAAATAATATAAGTAAGCTATTCTAAATAGCCTTGCCGCCCATACCATATATATGGACCATATATTATTTTTCTTATTTTATTAAATCCATTGGACCTTAATAAAAAATCCACATGTGAACTAGATCTATTCTTACAAAAAGAAACAAGTTCACATGCCTTAATACAATTCTAGATGGACCCCTAAATTGGTCCGGTAAAATATATCAAGTGATCCATGCAAGTTCGTGTGGATTGGGGATCTTGGCGGGCTATCTAAATTTAAGCTCCGATAGACACAACCCAATCACAATAAACAAATGATTCACTTAGGTTTGATCTATTTAATTTTAGTTCATTCCACTAAAGAACTAAAATTGAACTCTTAAATAAAGATATAATAAGTTGATGTTTACTTATTCATACCCTAGACAACCTTATTGGAGAAAGTGTATCCTCGTGAAGAATACCAATAATCGCCAGGAGCTCATAGACCGCCTATAGCTTTCCAAGTTACCATATTTACTCGTATGACCACATATTGAACTTGGATATTTTGACTTGTCCAGAAGCCATGTTTCAATAGACACTATTGAAAACTTAACGTTAAGATTTAATATCCAATACCTCAAAATATCCATATGATGGTATTCTACTCTCATTTAATAAATGGAGCCACGATGTCCATATCTATAAATGAAGTCCTCCATTGATTGACAAATGAATACCACCAAACTATCAAGGATAGACTATGCTATATAATCGTACTAATTGATAGCTCAAATAATAACACTTGCAACCATAAAGCCATCATTTATCTCAGGATTGAGATAGACTCTTCGATTGTCTTCAAATGAAAACTTTTATCCATTGATGGTTCTAGATAAAGTATTTCATTGTGATCCAATTCATTGCACCCAGTGCACTAGATTCTTTTGCCCAAAGACACCACACTTTGATGATTTTAGACTCATCATAACACATTTGATCTCACTCAAATGCTAGTAAAAGAATCTACAACTTTAACAAGATAAAGGCGCCCAACATTTATCTTAAGTTGTGAATATTATTAAGACTAAATAAATAATTGTGTCTGCCTCATACATATCTAGATGTATGAACAATTCTTCTTTTCTCATAGTCTTTTGACCTTATGATTATTTACTTTTGACAATTATAATAATTAAACTATAAATGCTATAATATTAGTTAAGCTAGAAATCACTTTATTAATATGAAAATATTGTCAATTACATTATTATACTCTTGCTATCGAGCATAATCCCAATACTTTGAACTCAAATTTTCCCGTTTCTTTGTTTACCACATCTAAACCAATGACGCCATTACAACCAAAGGGAAATCCCTATTTGATCCGCAATATTTCTTGATTGGGAATGTTTGTTGAAGCTTGATCTTCCACGTTTAAGGCATAGTGAATCGTTTCTTGGATTCACTAACATAACTCGTTTGAATTTGTATTGTATGCAATGCATTAACTTTCTATACATAAATTCCATCATTGCATACCTTGATTAAGTGTGAACATAGGACAATGATCGAAAAAATAAGAGCGAAATTGGGTGAGGTTTAGAGTCGAAGCGAATTATGCTCAAGGTGTGGGAGTGAGGAGCTCCCGGTATGAGAGCACTCGTAGGCATGGGATTCGTGGTAGTGCAAGTTTCCCTCAAGTGCCTCTGAGTTATTTTAGATTACTTTGAATATGCTTATTTCTCTCTATCACAAGTCCTTGCATCTCATCACCGGCTGGACATGCGACTAAATATATTATTGGATTTTGAGTCTTAGGTCGAGTCATTTTTTAGTTTGAGTCTTTGTTTTTTTAAAGTTTGCTCGAGGACGGGCAAAGGATTGGTTTGGGGGTAATTGATCATGCCAAAATTGTTATATATTTTGGCCCTCATTTCCTTATCCATTGTCTCATTTTTTGGTGTTTTTATTTCTCTTATGGCTCGTTATTTGTGTTTCAAGGTGATTAGGTACATTATGGATAATTGGATAAAAGATGCGATTTTTGCACTGATAAAGGTCAAAAAGTTGATGAAGCAGCATCAGAGCTGTGCGCTGGTCTTTCACGGGTTCAGACCAACGTATAACCCGCGCACTATGAAGGAAGTAGAAGCCAGGCCATTGTACTGGTTAACACCTGTGCACCATCGCACAAGTGTCTGTGCATTCCTCTAAAACTGGGAGCTGGAATTGAAGCATCAGGGTAATGCACAGGTCAACACCCGCGCGCCATCGCGCAAATGTCTGTGCAATGCACTTAAATCGGGAGAGGAAAATCATAGCACCAGGTGTTTGCACGGGTCATGAGTGGGTATCAACCAGCGCACAACCCGTGCATTTCTAGAGACAGGTTACCACATTAGCAGTTTTCAGCCATTTTGAAGGCACCTATAAATTGAATCCATTCTATTAGGAGTGACACACACATATATCCATCAATAACAAATTTTCACTCTCTAGATCTATGAATTTATTTTCATCCAAAAATCCATATCATCCATTTCATCTACTCATCAAAGGAAGGCAATATGATCATTTTAGAGCTTCAAGAAAGGGTATTCATCCATGTGTTTACTTGTATTCTTTTCCCTTTGCCTATTTTCTTATAAGAGACATGAGTAGCTAATCACTTCCTAGGGAAATGATGTGACTCTTATTTTAATTGTGGGCTTGTAATGAACCTCTAACATTTTTTATATCAGTCTATCAATTTTGTTCTACCAATTGCATTAATTGATTTCAGTAATGAATTGCTCTTGATTGTTACATTCCTTTCTTTAGCAATTCGTTTGAGAAGTTATTTAAGTTTTTTGATTAGGTATACATCTACTTGATCTTAATTAACTCATTTGAATGGAAGGGTTAAGCAAGAGTACATCTTCTAGTGAAATCTGGATTTTGTAATCTCTCTTTTATTCTAATCTTGAATGGGTAATCAACTTTATACATCTAGTTTGCTTGCTCATGATAGGTTAAGCATCGATTCTATACATCTATGTTGATGACTTCATTAAGAGATTAATCCCTTAATTGATAGATGCTCATTCAAGAAAAATCAATTGTGAGTTGCCAGTGCTATACATCTAGATGGGACACTCATGAGTGATATACAATCAAGTCTATACATCTAGCTTGGTTACCTTTGCCTATTGCTCATTAAAGTGTAAGTTCAACTTGCCCATAATTTGCCTAATGAATCCATATCATATATCTTCTATCTATTACATATGCATTTTTAGTAGTTTAAAGTAGTTTAAATTAAATTTTTATTTTCCTTCAATCTTCAACCATTCAATTTACTTTTCTAGCCTTAACCTTAGAGCTTAATTTGATCATATAAGCATATCACGATCTCTGTGAACGATACCCATATTTTCCACTATATTGTTGTTGACGTCGATTTCTCGATAGGTGAGAAAGTCAACAAGATTGGATTTAGTTGTGACCTGTCAAATAGAAAGAGAAAGAGAATGTAATTCGAAGCTAGTTAGACACGAGTTTACATGGTAAAACTCCGATGAACAGAGAAACGTCCACGGGTGATTGAACAAACAACCGAGTCAAAATTCACTATTGAAATAAAGAATTACACCACTTTGTCTCTCTTTCTTCTCTCTGCTAGTGATTCTGTATCTTTTCTTTTCTTTCCTCTTCAAAAATGAGATTATGGTTCTATTTATATATGCATAGAACCATAATCCTTGTTGTACAAGTAATGAAGAATTTTATATTCAGTTACGATTTGGTTGCTTGTTGGAGTCATCTTTTACTTCTTTCCTATTTCGGTGATTGTATGGAGATCGAATGGGACTCTGGAGATATAGTCAGTTTAGGACTTTATTTCCTAATAAATGTGCAGTCTTCTTAAAGAAGTAAAGTTGTTGCCCGATTTGGAACCTGTTTCCTGTTTGGTATTTTATTCTTCTAGAAATTCTTCTTGATATGGATGTCTTTTCGTATTTGAGCATAAATATTGGTATACCCATGTGCGAATGATGTAATGGACTTCTTTATTATGGTTTCTCATTTTTGTCCCGAGTAGAATTTGAGGTTACTTGGTCCCAAGTGAAACAACACGTCACTTGGTCCCGAGCAGGTCTTGACTTGCCGAATACTTGTATTCACACTTACTCGGGTTCATATTCCTTAGTGATATCTTGAAGGATAATTTCTGGATACCTATTCAGATATCAACCTGGCAATCTTAAGGGACTATCCACCTTGTCAGTGACGTGTACATTCGATAAAAATATACATACAACAATTGTTTATAAGCTTTGAGTGCAATTTGTGATTATAAATTTTGTTTAACGAATTATTTTAAATATATACAAAACGGCATTAGTCACTACTTCTCTAGAAGATTGCATAGCATCAGTGTTTCGTTCCCCGTATTAAAGGAGGAAAGAATTTAGAAAGTTTCTAGAGGATAAAACATCAAACAGGAAACAAGTTCAAACCAAAGTAACAACTCAACTCTGCTAGAAGATTGCACATCGATTAGGAACTAAGATCCTAAGCGGACTGTGTAATCAGAGTCGCAAAAAAATTCAAAATCGATCCACAGGATCTCAGAAACAGGAATGAAGACAAAGACGACCTTGACAAGTAATCAATTTTAGTTAGATACGATCTCCCTTTCATACTTATGTAACAAGGATTAGGGTTCTATACTGTTAGGTTTTAGATTGTGTTGGCATTAATTCCATATCAAAATGATGTTTACTTGTAATGATTTAGTTGTTTAGATTCATGATGATTCAAGCTTCAAAGAAGAAGGAACAACTAGCCAAAGCAAGTTCAAAGTCTTCAAAGAGAAAATATGCAATATGGTTCCACAAAGGTATACTAAGACCTTATCTTTCTAGTTAAAGGGCTTAGGCACACACACATAATTCATAAATTTGTGTCCCTGCATCATTTTTCACCATGTATAACACATTCACACACTTGAAGATGAATGCTCATGCATTGGTATGGAAATAACATGTTTTGAAAAATGCATGATCGGAGACTATCTCTATGTAGTTTGCATTCTAGTGTGAATTGTGTTTGTATATGTATATGTTTGTATAACATGGATATTGAACTTGAATTTTGTCTTAAATCATTCTTGATTGAGTTTCGGTCATTTCGGTTACTCATACAATTGATTTCAAGTTCTAAGTCGAAAGATACTACACTTTCAACTCATGTTGCATATATTGTCTATGTCTTCATATATTGAGTCGAATTATTATTTTCTGGGTTGAGTATCTTATATTTCAATGTCAGTGAGAGAGTTACGGTTTCTAATCAACAAACAGATTCAAATTCTAAGTCCGGAGGCCGGAGAACGGTCGAAGAACCCCGAGAGGAGTGCAAGGGAGTTGCACTATGGCCAAAGGCCATCAATTGGTGCAAGCCCGAGATGGCGCGTGGCCATCTCGGTCACAACTCCTTGCTGCCCCGAGATGCCCATGTTCCATCTTGGGTAGTCATTCTCAAAGGAGGGCATTTTGGTCCTTTTGCTTGTATTCTTTCCCTCTCCTTATATTTCCCTTCCCTCTCACATTTCATTCTACGAAGAAATTTAAAACTTGAGTGCAGAATTTTCTCTCTACATTTTCTCACCTTCCAAATACCATAACTTATTCATTTAAACTCTAATTTGAGTGATTCAAAGTTGAAAGTGTTTTTCTATTCATCCTCCAAGTTTTCTCTGAAGGTTTGAGTTTGTTTTATTGCTGTTTTTGGTGTCTAAACTCATAAAAAAGGTACTGCACCAAAATCAACTAAGGTATTGATTTTCTCTCAAAGTTTTCTTTTAAAATTGGTCAATTGCCTTGGGTTTTCTTCTTCAACATATATATGTGTCTTGTGATAGTTTTGATTTGAGTTTTGAACTCATTTAAAGATAGATTGAGTTTCAATTGAAATCTCACATGTTGAGTTAGGTTTTGATTTTGACTATGTTTTCACATGTTTGGGATTGTATTGTGCTAGCTTTGATTCTAGGAATATTTGATGATCTTTGATTGATTGATTTTGTAAAAAATAGTTTCTCACATGTATTAGGTTCTCTTTTGGCCGAAATCTCACAATGATACATGTGCTTGTTTTCTTTTGAGCTATTCATATGCTTTATTGAATCTATGAATAGGAATATGCTCTAGAACTTTAGCTTTAATCTAAATGACTTTGTCACATGATTTTAGCATGTTTTTGGTTTATGAGATTTAAACTTGATTATGTATTAATTGAGCACATCTTGTGATTCAAGTTTTAGATCTATGCATGTATTTAGGTTGTAATTATTATTAAACACATCTTACATGATCTAGGTGGATTAAACATGCATGATTGACTAGACTACATTTGTTTTGTGCATTCATGCTCATGTCTAGTATTTTCCATAGGATATGTTGATCATAACATTCTATGTTGCCTGCTTGTTTGTGTTTTGCATTAATGATCACCTAGATGCCTTGTGAGAAGGAAGTATTGACAATATGTGTGAGACCTATGTTGTTGAGCAAGAAAGTCTTGGCAAGAGGTGGGAGACCTTGGATTGTTAAGCAAGGAAGTCTTGAATAGAGTCGGGAGGACTCAGATAGTTGATCAAGAAGTCTTGCCTAGGGTCGTGAGGATCTGGAAGGGTGAGCGAGGAAGTCTTGACTAGAGTCGGGAGGACTCGTATAGTTGACCAAGAAGTCTTGCCTAGGGTCATGTGGATCCAAAAGGGTGAGCGAGGAAGTCTTGACAAGAGGTGTGAGGCCTCGGATTGTTGAGCAAGAGGGCAACATCTTCATGAGTAGGATAAGAGGGTAGTTTCTAGGTGAAGGGGTCACTTGAGAGAATGTACTTGTCTTATATACTAGTGGATTTTGTTTACCGGTGGTTGCTAACCCAGTGGATGTTTCCTTTTCGGAGGTTTACCACGTTATATCTTGTGTCAACTTTTCTCTATCCCTATCTCTCTTATATTTGTATTTGTTATTTGAATACTATGGATAGAACTCTTTATGTAAGTTGACTTCTTTTCTATAATATAGATTGTGTATGTGTTACAATTACTTGTTTGTATCACACTTTACTTGTTTTATATATTGATTAAGTGTCTTTAATTGATATATATATATATATATATATATTGTGATACAAGCAATCTAGAGGGACAAACTTCTGTTTGTTCTAACTATGGGTAATGGAAGTTGAGGATGAAAGCCTACATCCGCTCTATTGATGAAAGGGCTTGGATGGTAGTGGAAGAACTTTATAATCCTCATACCAAGGTTCAAGAGGATGAAACCATGTTACTGAAGCCAATGAGTGAATGGACAACGAATGAGTTTGAGGTTGCTAAGTGGCATCATCGTGCTATGAATGCCATCTTTGGAGGAGTTGATGGGCATCGATTCTCCTATATTCAAAATCTTGAATCCGCAAAGGAAGCTTGGGATACTCTTCAAGTTACTAATGAAGGAAACTTAGCAGTTAAGAAAACGAGGCTTCAAATGTTGGCATCAAAATTTGAAGGTTTAAGTATGGGTGAAGAAGAAAAGTTTGAAGACTTCCAACTTCGGCTTCTTAACATTGCTAACCAATGTCAAGCACTTGGAGTGCCTATCTTAAAAGAGCGTTTAAATTCGAAAATCCTTAGGTCTCTTCCTAAGAGATTTAAATCAAAGGTGACGGCCATTGAGGAAAGCAAGGGTGTGGATAGTATGAACATTGATGAGTTGCTTGGGTCTCTCCAAACTTATGAGATGTTCTTGAAGCCAAATATTAAGAGTAAGGGAATCACTCTCAATGCTATTGAGGAGGAGAGTGATGATGAAAATGAAGAGATGACTCTTTTGGTTAGAAAGTTCAAGAAGTTTCTAAAGAAGAATGCCAAGCCTAGAGGCAAGTCTTCTAATGAAAATGGAGTTAAGAAAACATCATCTCGAAGGAATGAGAAGAATAGTCAAGCCATGAACAAGAAAGATGTTCAATGTTATAATTGTCATGGTTTCGGTCACTTTGCTAATGAGTGCAGCAAGAAACCGTCTAAGAAAGACAAGAAAGGAAAAGTGTTGGCGACTACGTAGAGTGATGATAACTCTAGTGATAATGAAAGCTCTAGTAGTGAGTCTTCAAGTGATGAAGAGTTGGTGAGAAACTTTATAGCTCTAACAGCTTCTCATTCTCCACTAGATGTTGATGGTACAATATTTTTGAACAAGAACTTTGATACAAATCATCATGGAAGCTCTAGTTCCAATCCTACTAATCTTGAGTTGTTGGCCAACATAGAGAAGCTTGAAGAAGATAGGGATAATGCTCTAAGAGAGGTAGTTGAGAAGGATGATTTGATCAAGAAACAACTAGATGAGCTTGTGATTGTCACTCATAGATTTCTTGGTGAAAAAGGTGATATTATGTAGAAGTTTAGAGAACTTGAAAAGATAAACCTCGAGAAGGATAATGTGATATCTTCTTTGAAAAAGAGAGAACAAGAATTAATGGAAGAGATAGACACGGCTAAGGAGGCCATTAAGGACTTAGTGAATGATTCGGTAAGTGTGTCTAGTGTTAGGAATCTTATTAACTCTCATAGTGGTGAAGACGACTTGGTAGTTGAAGAGGAGCCCTTGGAAGCACCAATTCCTACTCACTTGGATGAAGTTGTGATTGATAAGAAACCACACAAGAAGAGAAGATCAAAAGCCAAGAAGAAGTTGGTGAACAAGGTATCTTTGCAAAATCCTAATGAAGCTAGTTCAACTCCATAAGGTACAATCTCATATTTTATTCAAATTTGCCACTATTGCAACATAATAGGTCACAATAAGCCTAGGTGTTATAAATATATTGAAAAATACAAATTATGAAATGAATCTAGAGATAAGGAGATTAAAGTTCAACTTAAATATGCTAAGGGTTTGACAGTTGAAAAACATGATAATATTGCTAAGCATGAGAAGAAGTTGTGCAGTATAAAGAATACTAATCTTGTTCAACTTGACAAAGCTTGTGTTGAAACTGTTAAGGAAGAGTGTGTTAATGATATTCTTGTTAATCAAGTCATTGAAGGACATTACTAAAGATTTAACATTGTTGTGAAGGATGATATTGGAAATGTTTGTGTAGGTACACCTAAGAACAAGTGGTTCAAGGGTGAGTGCTCTTATCACTAATATAAGAAGCACATATGAGGTAGCTATGAGGCAATATATCAATTGTGTTGAGAATTCTTGCTTGCTAGCTTTGAATACTCCATGTATTGATATGAACTTGGTTATCTCACATCATGTTTGTTATGATGGTCAAAATTTGTTGATTAACTTTAGAGAAGATCTTTTGATATATGTGTTGATTGAGTTAAGATATTATGCTTTTTATACTATTGTTGTGAAACATCGTCAACTTGTTGTCATGAAGACATTCAAGGCAAAAGTGCTCATAAAAAGGGCGGAAGTATGATATTTGGTGAATATAATGTGCAAACGTATCTCTATACTCTAATGTATGTTCTCTTAGATATTCATCTTCTGGCTCAATTTTTGATATACATCTCATAGCATGTCATATTAGAGAATTTTGTATAGCATACATATGGTTCTCATTGACATTTGCTATTTTAGGTTCTAATAGTGATATTGTTCACATTGATCTTAACTTTGATGATTGTTTGTGTACAGTATATTGAGTGGCATTACTTTTGAAAATATGAACTTCATATTCTTTGAAAGCTACTCATTAGAGAAGTAATGATCTTGAATAAGTCTCTACTTATTGCTCTTAGATCATGTGCTTATAAGCCATAAAATATTGGTTTTCTAAAATTGCACCTTGCTTCTCTTATATGTTTTGCTAGTAGGTTGAGTTTACTAATATGATAACTTTGGATACACCTAGAAGTTTTTGTGCTTAAGTACATTTTAAATGACCTATTTTAGTATCCATTTTGCTTCAGCAAATACATAGAACTCAACGAGCACCTTCATGGAAAGGGCTACACACATTGGTTGTGAAAGCTACCCAATGTTGGAAAGAGCTACACCACTATGATGAGTGAAAGTCACCATGAAGTGAATTTTGTTTATGTTTAAAAAAAATGAAAAAATCAAAGAAGTGTTGAAATGGAATTATGAAAACAAATATATTTGATTCAAAGCCTAAAAAGAAAAGGAGGAAAACTTAAAAAGGAGTATAGTTGAAAATCAAATGAGCTCGGGTTGAAAAACAGAAATGGGATGACGATCCACATGCACACACATGCTCATATGTTGAAATCCATTCTCTTTAAAAACAAAAATTCTGGATGATAATCAGTTTGACTTTTTATGGAAAAAGCTTAAGATGAATAGTTATTTAAAATGTTTGCATGGTGATTATCAAACTACTTCTTGATATATATTTGAAGCATATCTCTTACACACACACACTTTGTTTATGAGTATGATGATATTTTAGCAATTGTTGAAGAATTATGAGAGAACTTGAAAAATCTTTGTGTATCACTCTTAACATATGAAGCTTATTTTGTTGATATTTCTTCAAATTGCTTGAATGTGTGATAGTGTGAACATCTTTGTGAACTTTATGCTATCATTGATTTTAGTTATAACATTTATCAAGGGGGAGCATTGTATACTAGACATTGTTCTCTTTTATGATATGTTCACATGCTTAATTTTGTTACATGTTGACATATTTTGACTTAATGATACTTGTAAGATATTACTCACTATCCATGTCTTGCATGCTGATTCATTCTTAAGTCATATGTCTTTGTTTTTATATATTTGTGACTAATATGATTGTTTTGTCTTTCACTCACTTTTGTTGTATGTATATAGCATCTTATAACACAAGAACAAATAGGAAGAACTAAGATTACCAGAAGTGGAAATCAATTGAATCCCGTTGTGAAAGCCAAGTCTACCTCAAAAGGATCCAAAGCTTCAAGGACAAAAGATTTAGGGATCTTTGGAACAAATAAGATATTTCAAGAGAGAGGCATTGACTTTGGTAAGTGTAAAGATTCTTATGTTCTTAAGTGCTTAAAGGAAAGAAATTGGGAATCTTGGGTGAGCATGTTAGGAGTTGAGAATGATACTCTTGTTAGAGAGTTTTATATTGAATATAGAGAAAGCGCCACCTTATTAGATGCTTTGATGGAAATTAGGGGTGTTTTGTTTAGAGTTAACTCGGAAAATATTAACAAGTTTCTTGGGCTATCTAATGATATAGATTCTAGTTTTCTAGATGTGGATGTCATTGAGAATCTAAATATCATGGGTAGAACTCTTTGTGACAATGCTTCTTTTGAGTGGAAAGGTAGAGAATATATTAGTCAACATGAGTTAACTAAGGCTAGTGCATTTTGGCATCTATTCATTTGCACTAACATTATTGGATCTTCGAATTCAACCGAGTTGAAAAAGGACAAGATCAAAATAGTGTATGCCTTGGTAACTAATCAACCTATAAACCTTGGAGATCTTCTCATGTATAACATTGATAGTGTGGCTTTCTCTACTAGAGGTGATAAAAAGATTGCATTACCGAGGTTTATTACATCATTGTGTTTAGCTCGTGGGGTTAAGAGTAGAGAAGATGATGTGTTAGTTAAACCCTTGGAAAAGTATTGTGATAAACGTGTGTCATACATGTCATATAAGAATAAAGGTAAGACTTGTGATACTTTTGGACTATTTAGTAGTTCTCAAGTTGATAGTCATGTGATTAGCACAAATATTCTTCCGAATTGGGCTATATAGTTGAAGAAGAAGGTTGATGAACTTAGTGCTATAGTTCTTCAACAAGATGCTAGGATAAAGGAGTTGGAGAAGTGTATTGCTTCAAGTTCAAGACCACCTCTCATGCGTTATGTTAGATCAACTACTCGCACGACTTTCTTTGGTGGAACAAGTAGCTAGTATTTGAGTTTTTAGGTTTATTTCTTAACTTTTTACATCATTTCATGTCAAAAAGGGAGAGAAAGAGATGAAAGTTACTTAGTTTCTTTTTATGTTGTTTTTGTGAACTTTTGAACTTTCAATGGCATGTAATAATTAGTCCTAAGATTTGGTTAAGAATTCTTGTGTTTTGGCATGTATTGAGGGGGAGATACATGTATTTGTGGACTTAATTGTATATTCTTATCCATATTATATGTTTCCATTTGTTGTTTTTCTCTTGTATATACATTGTGCTTTGAGATGATTTGTAGGTTGCTTCAAGAGAAGATCAAGATAAAGTTCAATAGTTGATGAAGATTAGTTATAGGAATCTTACTCATTGTAATGCGAGGGAGTGATTTTTTGACATGGAATTTGCCAATGGGGAGACTGTTAGGTTTTAGATTGTGTTGGAATTAATTCCATATCAAAATGATGTTTACTTGTAATGATTTAGTTGTTTAGATTCATAATGATTCAAGCTTCAAAGAAGAAGGAACAACTAGTCAAAGCAAGTTCAAAGTCTTCAAAGAGAAAAGATGCAATATGGTTCCACAAAGTATACTAAGACCTAATCTTTCTACTTAAAAGGCTTAGGCACACACACATAATTCATACATTTGTTTCCCTGCATCATTTTTCACCATGTATAACACATTCACACACTTGAAGATGAATGCTCATGCATTGGTATGGAAACAACATGTTTTGGAAAATGCATAATTGGAGACTATCTCTATATAGTTTGCATTCTAGTGTGAATTGTGTTTGCATATGTATAAAGTTTGTATAATATGGATATTGAACATGAATTTAGTCTTAAATCATTCTTGATTGAGTTCCGGTCATTTTGGTTACTAATACTATTGATTTCAAGTTCTAAGTCGAAAGATACTACACTTTCAACTCATGTTGCATACATTGTCTTTGTCTTCATATATTGAGTCGAATTATTATTTTATGGGTTGAGTATCTTATATTTCCATGTTTGTGAGAGATTTATGGTTATTTATCCGCAAACGGATTAAAATTCCGAGATCGGAGGCCGGAGAACAGTCGAAGAACGCAAGAGAAGTGCAAGGGAGTTGCACCATGGCCAAAAGCCATCAATTGGTGCAATCCTGAGATGGCACGTGGCCATCTCGGCCGCAACTCCTCTCTGCCCTGAGGTTCCCACGTGCCATCTCAGGGATGCATTTTAAAAGGAGGGCATTTTGTTACTTTTTCTTCTATTCTTTCTCTCTTCTTATATTTCCCTTCCTTCTCACATTTCATTTTAAGAAGAAATTTAAAACTTGAGTGCATAATTTTCTCTCTACATTTTCTCACCTTCCAAATACCATAACTTCTACATTTAAACTTTGATTTGAGTGATTCAAAGTTGAGAGTGTTTTTATATTCATTCTCCATCTTTTCTCTGAAGGTTTGAGTTATTTTATTGTTGTTTTTGGAGTCTAAACTCACAATAACGGGACTGCACTAAAATCAACTAAGGTATTGATTTTCTCTCAAAGTTTTCTTTTAAAACTTGGTCAATTGCCTTGGGTTTTCTTCTTCAACATATATATGTGTCTTATTATACTTTTGATTCGAGTTTTGAACTCATTTAAAGCTAGATTGAGTTTCAATTGAAATCTCACATGTTGAGTTAGGTTTTGATTTTGCCAATGTTTTCACATGTTTGGGATTGTATTATGCTAGCTTTGATTCTAGGACTATTTTATGATCTTTGATTGATTGATTTTTTGAAAAATAGTTCCTCACATGTATTAGGTTCTCTTTGGCCAAAATCTCACAATGATACATGTGCTTGTGTTCTTTTGAGCTATTCATGTGCTTTGTTGAATCTATGAATAGGAATATGCTCTAGAACTTTAGCTTTAATCTAAATGACTTTGTCACATGATTTTAGCATGTTTTTTGTTTATGAGATTTAAACTTGATTATGTGTTAATTGAACATATCTTGTGATTCAAGTTTTAGATCTATGCATGTCTCTAGGTTGTTATTAATATTGAACATATCTTACATGATCTAGATAGATTAAACGTGCATGATTGACTAGACTACATTTGTTTTGTGCATTCATGCTCATGTCTAGTATTTTCCATAGGATGTGTTGATCATAACATTCTATGTTGCGTACTTGTTTGGGTTTTGCATTCATGATCACCTAGATGCCTTGTGAGAAGGAAGTATTGACAATATGTGTGAGACCTACGTTGTTGAGCAAGAAAGTCTTGGCAAGAGGTGGGAGGCCTTGGATTGTCAAGCATGGAAGTCTTGACTAGAGTCGGGAGGACTCAGATAGTTGAGCAATAAGTCTTGCTTAGGGTTATGAGGATCCGGAAGGGTGAGCGAGGAAGTCTTGACTAGAGTTGGGAGGACTCAGAGAGTTGAACAAGAAGTCTTGCCTAGGGTCGTGAGGATCCAGAAGGGTGAGCGAGGAAGTCTTGACAAGAGGTGTGGCATCTTTATGAGTAGGATAAGTGGGTAGTTGCTAGGTGAAGGGGTCACTTGAGAGATTGTACTTGTCTTATCTACTAGTGGATTTTGTTTGCCGGTGGTTGTTAACCCGTGGATGTTTCCTTTTTAGAGGTTTACCACGTTATATCTTGTGTCAACTTTTCTCTATCCCTATCTCTCTTATATTTGTATTTGTTATTTGAATACTATGGATAAAACTCTTTATGTAAGTTGACTTCCTTTCTACAATTACTTGTTTGTATCACACTTTACTTGTTTTATATATTGACTAAGTGTCCTTAATTGATATATATATTGTGATACAAGTAATCTATAGGGACAAACTTTTGTTTGTTTCTAAGGGAGTTGAAAAAGGTGTCTAACCTATTCACCCCCCCCCCCCCCCCCTCTAGGTTAGCCTTGAGCATTTAAATGTGTTTGTATTTTCATATACACATATAAATAGACCTCTAAATCCTATTAGAAAAGAGAGGACAAATTTAGAAAATATATGCTAGACAGAAAAAAGAATAGATAATAAATCACCGTAAAAGAGAGGCAAGAGAGATCGAGTGGTGTAATTTATCATTCAATAGTGGATTTGGCTTGGTTGGGCACTCAACCACCTGTTGATTCTCTCCGATCACCAGAGTTTTACTATGTATACTCGTGTCATAATAACTTCAGTTGCATTCTCTTTCTCTTTCTCTTTTAACAGGTCATAATCAAACCCAACTTGTTGACTTTCTTGACCATCGAGAAATCGACGTTAACAATTGGCGGTAGAAGGAGGCGGAACCTTCGATTTATTTAAACGATGACCGGTAATGGAAGCAAAGACAGTTCCAGAGGAATCCTAAAATCTCCAGATAATGCTCATACAGGTGGGATCACTCAGGATCCCACCATAACTACCATGAACCAACCGATATCCCTAACTGGCTTTCAACGAGTTTCTCCTACCACCGAGGACATAGCACGTTGCTTCCATGATGCATTGTAACAGTTATTGACGGATGTGGTGCAAGAAGGAATAGATCTACTGGCCACAGGATAGGCATATCCACCAAATCCTCCATCACCTCCTAGGCTCCAATCGGTTTTAGTTGGGCCGGAACCAGATATATCAGTAGCCCTCAGAAACTCTGATCCAATCAACTAGACTAGGGGTACGACATGCAACCAGGACAAGGATCATGAAACACATGCAGAAGAACGGCCACACTAAAGATGAAGCCACGGTCAAGCAGGTTATGATAGGCACCGTAAATACGATCGACGGTGAAATCGATCATCATCATCAGAAGACATTGACCGTCATCATTGTAAACGCCACCATAGGACCATACACTTATAAAGATTGACTCGTGAGACTCGAAGGAAAAATGAAGACGAGCTACAGACAGGTATGATACTCACTCGACAGCTCGACCATCGGGAAGAGTCGATGGGTAATGGAGATGTCATGATTCAGAGTCTGACCCGAGATGTCAAGAATAACATGCGTCAAGTGTACGTGTTGATCAGGCGGTATGGATATAATAAATTGTCTAACGACAATTCTGAAAGCTCCTTTACTAAAGATATTCTACGAACGCCATTCTCGAAAAGATTCTGGATGCCGCACGTGGAACAGTTCAAGAAAGATACATATCCTAAAAAGCATGTCAGACGATATAAGAGTGCTATGACCCAGTATGCTTACAGCCATCCGTTGTTATGCCTTAACTTCCAACAAACTCTTAGGGATACAGGCTCAAGATAGTTTGGAAGATTGCCTCTGACAAGTATTGGGAGTTTCGGCTAATTGAGTAGGTGCTTTTCAAGATAATGCTTTGGGAATGTACACAGGAAAAAAAATCGGCGGCGTATCTTTCTTAACTCAGAAGAGGAAAAGACGAGTCACTAAAGATGTATATGGGAAGTTTTGGCTAGGCAGTCTCAAAAATTGGTAGTGCGAATGACAAGGCAATAAATGCTGCATTTATAAATAACTTATAGAATGGGCGTTTGTCTTTTGACTTAAGAAGAGCTCGTCTAACTAGATATACAAACATGATGGATACGGTAAGAGGATACGCGTTGGCATAAGAAGAAGAGTTGGTGACAGGAGGTAGTTATATTCATGAGGGAAAACCCGAACAAAAAGATACCGAGTGAAAGTCATAGAACCATAAAGGCAATCAGAGAGAAAGTAGCAAAGAAAGAAGCAAAGATAGGGGAAGTGGACGTTATACTAACCAAACAAGGGAAAACTTTCATGAAATGTATACAAACTACACCCCACTTCGGAAAAAGTAGGATGAGTTCTTGTCAATACTAGAAGAGAAGGATATGGTGAAAGAGCCACACCGACAGTCATAATTTGCCCGGTGAGATACGACAAAGTATTGCATGCTCCATAAAGAAACAGCCATGAGACTTCCAAATGTTACCAGCTCAAAGAATATATAGAAAGACGAGAAGTGAGGAACTTAGAAGGAAACCAAGCCAGAAGATCATAACTCAGGTCAGAATAAAAAGGCCTGTCCCGAGGCGAGTGGTGCGATACAGACTATCTTTAGTGGACCGTCAACTAGGAGAAGTAACTGAGAGCGGACTCAAGAAATCCGAGAAGCAGTTGAAGCAAGATAGAATTTCGATGTTAACTCCATCGAGCAGGATCCGAAGAGAATAAAGGAAGGATAGGACCTGATAATATTCACTAAAGCTAACTCATTTGGGGCCGACATCCGGCCAAACTATGCACATGTCATTAGTGCCTGAATTGTCAATACAGAAGTTAGGAGGATACTAATGGACAATTGTAACTCAATAGACATCCTCAACGTGGTTGTGTATAATCAACTGAGATTGGATCAAAAGGACTTGTAACCATTCCATACCACGCTCATAGGATTTGGAAGAGTTGAGGTTAGATCTCTGAGGATGGTGAAATTACCCGTAAAAATCGGAGGAGCACCTTGCCAAAAAACAGTGCTACTCGACTTTGTTGTGGTAGATATGGACAACTGGCCTTACAATGCCTTACTAGGCCGACCTTTTCTAAACAAGACAAAAGCAGTGACAGAAACTTATGCCTCAATGATCAAATTTTCGACTTAATGGGGAGTAGGAACGGTCAAAGGTTCACAAAAAATTGCTAGAAGAGGCAATCTCTCCAATTATAAGGACAAGTATAGCAGTTGACACCAGGTTTGTACCCTAATTCAACCTGATCAGACTGAGAAAGAAGAATCACTAATGTTCGAATTCGATCCATGGGAGGAACATGAAACGTCCAAGAATGAGCCACCAGAAGAGGTGATCTTAAAGGAAGATGAACCAACTAGAAAGATCAAAATTGAAACTAATTTAGAGAAGAAGGTCAAGATAGACCTCTTCAGTTTGCTTAGAGAATACAAAGACGTGTTCACATGGAGTCACGAAGATATGGTGGGGATAGACACACGAGTGATATCACACAACCCGACTATAGATCCGAGTGTAAGACCTGTGATTCAAAAAAAAGAGGTCCTTCAACCTCGAAAGGAGTTGGGCCATTAAGCAGGAGGTAAAAAAATTGCTCACTGTATAATCAATCAGAGAAATCAACTATTCTTAGTGGGTGGCAAATGGGGTTTTGGTCCAAAAGAAGAATGGCCAATGGAGAATTTGCGTAGATTTCACGGATTTGAACAAATTCTGCCCAAAAGATAGTTTTCCACTCCCCCGAATAGACCAATTGGTCGATGCTACATCAGGTCATGAAATGCTCAGTTTTATGGATACCTATTAGGGATACGATCAGATTCGGATGAATAAAGCAGATGAAGAGAAAACAACATTCACGGCCGATCAAGGTTTGTATTGTTATACAGTAATGCTCTTTGGATTAAAAAGTGTTGGGGACCACATATCAAAGAATGGTCAAAAGAATTTTCACCCGCCAAATAGGAAGAAGCATGGAAGTTTACATAGACGACATGTGAACTAAAAGTATCTCGGCAGACAGATATGCTTCAGACCTGCACGAAACATTTGATGTCTTGAGAAGGTACCATATAAAGTTGAATCCGAACAAGTGACTATTTATGGTTCTTTCGGGAAACTTCCTCGGTTTCCTAGTGCACCAAAGGGGGATCGAAGTAAATCCCAAGAAGATTAAAGCACTCCTGAAAATGATTTCTCTAAGAAACTTAAAGGAGGTACAACATTTGACGGGGATGCCTAGCTTCCCTTGGCAGGTTCATTTCGAAGGCCACAGATAAATGTGCTCCATTCTTCAAGATAATCAAAAAAGGGAAGGGGCTTGAATGGAATAATGAAAGTGAGCATAAATTTTAGAAGATATAAGAGTATTTAGGGCAGACACCCATTCTCTCAAAACCGAAGGAAGGAGAAGTACCTTACCTGTACTTGTCACTTACAGAGTTATCAGTGAGTTCAACTCTAGTCTGAACTGAGGACGGAATACAAAATCCAGTATACGATACCAGTAAGGCTTTTCTTTATGCTAAAACCAGATATTCTTGAGCAAAAAAGATGGCTCTAGCTTTAGTCTCGGCAGCAAGGAAGTTAAGGCCATATTTTGAGGATATGCAATCAGGGTTTACATCGATTGCCCGCTTAAACTAATTCTTCAAAAACATGAGATTTTAAGGAGATTAACCAAATGGGCAATTGAGCTGAGTGAGTTCGATATTAAATACGAGCCCAGGACAACACTCAAGGCCCAAGCAGTGGCTGATTTTGTAGCGAAATTCACAGAACCTGACTTAGAGCCAAAAAGAATGGTGGGCAGGAATCTTTCATGGAAGTTGTATCTTGACGGCTCCTCGAACACTCATGGCAGCGGGGTGGGGATCCTGGTATGCACCATAGAAGAGGATGATGTTGAATGTGCCATGAGATTCGATTTCAAAATAACAAATAACCAAGCCGAATATGAGGCATTACTGGTAGGACTTAGAGTTTGTATCGCACTCGGAGCAGATGAAGTTAAAATTTGAGTGACTCACAGGTAGTTATCAACCAAGTTTAAGAAGAATATTAGGCCAGGGATGAAAGTATGGTGCCTTATTTGGGCATAGCAAAGCAACTCCTACAACGGTTTAAGGAATATAGGATTGTCCATATCCCTCGGGAAGAAAATGAAAAAGCAGATGCTCTATCCAAACTAGCATCAGCAACAACCATAATCAGACAAAATTATATCTCGGTCATACATCTTCTCTGGCCAAGTATAATTGAGCCAAGAGACTTTGAAGTCTCAAAAATCTGAACACCGCTAGACAGTTGGATGACTTAGCTAAAAAAGTACTTGGATGATGATATACTCCCAGAAGACCCCTTGGAGGAAAAACACGTCAGGTACATGTCAACAAGATATACTATATTAGAGGAGAATTACACAGAAGAGGGTTCTCCCAAACACTCTAAAGGTGCATGACAGAGGATGATACACACTGGATACTATAGGTAATCTATGGTGGAGTATACGGAATCATAAATGAGGCAAAAGTTTGGCACACAAGGTTCTCAGGCAAGGTTTTTATTGGTCTTATTTTTTCTCTGATGCACAGTGATGTTCAAAAAGTTGCAATGCTTGCCAAAGGATCGCCAATGAAATTTGGCAGCCCCCTGAACAACTTAAAAGCTTCACATCCCCATGGCCATTCGCCATGTGGGGATTAGACTTAATCGGTCCAATACTAGCAAGAACGGGGGGTAGAGCTAAACACACAATTGTGGTTGTTGATTATATCACGAAGTGGGTGGAAGCTTAAGCACTAGTACACATCACGAAAGCAAACACCATAAACTTTATGAATAAAAACATACTCTACAGGTTTGGAGTCTCGAATACTATTATCACTGACAATGGCACCCAGTTCGATAATCAAAAGTTCAGGCAGTTGTGCAACGAGTACCATATTGCAAATTATTATGCCACACCTGCCCACCCTCAAAAAAATAGACAAGCTGAAGCAGTGAACAAAGTCATCACGCATAAGCTTAAAGTGAAGCTAGATGCCAAAAAGGGTAGTTGGGTCGAAAAACTTCCTGAAGTATTATGGGCTTATCGAACAACAGTAAAGACTTCTACAGGAGAAACACCGTTTTCCGTGGCATTCAGAACTGAGGTTGTTATCCTGATAGAAACATCATATATGTCACCCAGAGTCAAGCTATATGATGAAGATCATAATGTTGATATGCTACTACAAGGCCTAGATGAGTTAGAAGAAAAAAACGGGAGGTCCCAAGTGCAAAATGCGACAAATCAGGAAAGAATAGCTAGGCACTATAATTCTCATGTCAGGGTTAGAAGATTCCAAATAGGAGACCTGGTGCTAAGAAAAGTATCGTTGAACACAAAAAATAAAGCCGCAAGCTCATTACCTGACAAGTGGGAAGGCCCATACATGATTGAAGGGACAACCGGCCATGAAGCATATTGGATCGCCCGATCTGACAGAGGGGTTTTACCCCGACCATGCGATGCCCAATATTTAAAGATTTTCTATCCTTGAAACTCGCTTTAATAATTTTTAGTTAAGATAATTTTTAGTAATTTATTCTTTGCAACCTTTTTCTATATTGATAGTTTTGTAGAATTATGAATAAAAACCCAATTATAGGATTCCAAGAAATCCAAGCATATGATAATAAGAACATATGGAAAGATTTAAGCATTTGATAGTAAGAACATATGGAGAAATCAGAGCATATGATAATAAGAACATATCAAAAGATTGAGCACATAATAACATGAAGAAATAAAACGCTTGGGGCCATTAATATGGCAAAAATCCTGAATGGGTGGAGAAGCTCAAAGGAGCATGCCAGCCAAGCAAGGTCCACAGAAACCTAATCCAAAAGGCAAACCCGATGCACCATATTCTAGAAAATGGCTTGGGCACCGTCGGGAAAACCCCGACGAGTTGCACAGTTGTGTTAAGCAATTCAGAGCATAACGATTCTGCAAACCCTTGCACAGATAAAACTAGGAGACGTCCTCAATAACTTGTGCAAGGACTCGAACGTATGATCATGGTGAGCCTCAATGCAATGTTTGGGTAGCCACAGAGTATGAAACACGTACAAATCTACTTGCCTGTGTTTCGAGATGACTCGGTTAATAATATTATTTGTCGGTTAAATAAGATAGTTGGCATTTCAAATAACGAAGAAGTTACTCATGTAACGATACTAGCCAATTAATAAGATACTCGACACTTGAAATTTCACTGCTCAGATAATAGGGGTAGCCAGTTAATAAGATACTCGGCATTTCGAAAGCAATCACTCAAAATATGAAATTTTATTAATAGTACAATTTTTTACATGGTCTAAGGAGGAACCGAAGGTTTAGAACTCTTGCCAATGCTCGGATCGGGCACCATCTCATATTCTTGTAGGAGAGTTGCATCAGAAGGCCAGGTAATTGCTTCAACCGAATTATTCGTCCATTCACTATAATCCATTCCGGAGACCGGTCAAACGTCAGGTTCCGACCTTTCCAAACCAGTTTCGTGACTAGCATAGAAAGTCAAAAGGAAATGCTCATATAGGACTTTCAGATGCATAGGATGAGGTTCCTTACCTTGGCTATGACAGTAATGTTGGGATTATGCTCGATAGCAAGAGTGTAATAATGTACTTGACAATCTTTTCAAATTAATAAAGTGATTTCTAGTTTAATAAATCTTATAGCATTTATAATTTAATTTATATAATTGTAAAAAGTAAATAATCATAAGGTCAAAAGACTATGAGAAAAGAAGAATTATTCATACATCTAGATATGTATTAGGTAGACACAATTCTTAATCTAGTGTTGAATAATATTCACAACTTAAGATAAAAGGTTGGGCGCCTTTATCTTGTCAAAGTTGTAGATTCTTTTGCTAGAATTTGAGTGTGATCAAATGTGTTATGTTAAGTCTAAATCATCAAAGTGTGGTGTCTTTGGGCAAAAGAATCTAGTGCACTGGGTGCATTGAATAGGTTCAAAATGAAAACTTTATCTACAACCGTCAATGGATAAAAATTTTCATTTGAAGACAATCAGAGAGTCTATCTCAATCCTGAGATAAATGATGGACTTATGGTTGCAAGTGTTATCATTTGAGCTATCAATGAGTACGTTATATAGCACAGTCTATCCTTGATAGTTTGGTGGTATTCGTTTGTTAATCGATAAAGGACTTCATTTATAGATATGGACATCGTGGCTCCATTTATTAAATAAGAGTATAATACCATCATATGGATGTTTTGAGGTATTGAATGTTAAAGCTTAACGTTAAGTTTTGAAAAGTGTCTATTGAAACATGGCTTCTGGACAAGTCAAAATATCCAAGTTCAAAATGTGGTCATATGAGTAAATATGTTATAGACGATTTATAAGCTCTTGGCGATTACAGGTATTCATCACGAGGATACACTTTCTCCAATAAGGTTGTCTAGGGTATGAATGATTAACATCAACTTATTCTATCTTTATTTAAGAGTTCAATTTTAGTACTTTAGTGGAATGAACTAAAATTAAATAGATCGGACCTAAGTGAATCAATTGTTGATTGTGATTGGGTTGTGTCTATTAGAGCTTAAATCTAGATAGTCCGTCAAGATCCCTAATCCACACGAACTTGCATGGATCACTTGATATATTCTACTGGACCAATTTACGGGTCCATCTAGAACTGTATTGAGGCAAGTGGACTTGTTTCTTTTTGTAAGAATGGGTCTAGTTCACATGTGGACTTTTTGTAAAGGTCAAATGGATTTGATAAAATAAGAAAATAATATATTGGCCCATATATATGGTTTGGGCAGCAAGGCTATTTAGTATAGCTTAATTATTTTATATTTTTTTATTATTTAATTAAATGGAAATTAGTTAATTTGGTGATTGATTAATTAATTATTTAATTAAAAGTCAAAATCTTTTTCCATGTAGGAGTTGATCTCCTAAAATTATACTGTTGTTGGAGTATAATTAATATTAAAGACTATATTTGATAAGTAGATAAATAAAATGAATTATTTATCTAATCAAATTTGGAAGATTTTAATATGGTTACAAATACACTATTGAGTTGTATTAGGAGTCTTGCTGTAGGATAGAATTCCTTTTTGAAAAGGATTCTTAACCACCAAGTAAATCCACCTAAGGAAAGGATTGTTAACTACCAAGTAAATCCTTCTTAGGAAAAGATTAAAGTCTCCTAATTGTATTATATAGAAATTTCAGCCAGCTATGTATATATAAGAGGAGGATAGAATTCCTTTTCAAAAAGAATTCTTAACTACCAAATAAATCCACCTAAGGAAAGGATTCTTGCCAACCAAGTAAATCCTTCTTTGGAGAGGACTTATGATCCTATATATATGGGTTTGGAAATTTTGGCCAACTCTAAGATTTCATATAGAGAGATTTCGGCCAGCCCTATTTTTCTAAGAGAAGAATTCAGCCATCAAAGGAATTTTTAAGGAGAAAAATCTGATTTTACTCTAGACAAAATTCGATCAACTCTAAGAAATAATGTGTGATTCGGGAAAGAAGAAATAGGAAGAAAGAATGTTTAGTTTTCGATAGTACACTAGTAGCCTTTACATCAAAAGGTTTTGAGTACAACATAGAATCAAGATTCACTCGAGTTTCAATCAAATTGATTGATAATTCACAAGTGATCTAACGTTATTTGTTTTCTTCTTGGAGGATTATTGTAACTATCAAAGAAGAAGATTTTGTTTGTTTCCATCCTCAGGTATACGATTAAAAGGAAGGGAGGCCACACTCTTTTGTGATTCACATTCGTGATTGGATTGGAAGATCTTGTGGAATCAATTCGGCGCTAGTTCAATCGTCACGAGAAAAAGGTACGACATTTTTTTATATACATCAATTAATCTAGGGTTAAGGTTTTTGTTATTCAAAGGGAAATTTTTTTATTTATACGAAACCCTAATTTTATAAATTTTCTCACGCTTCCACTGCGCGTGTATTTTCCCTACAAGTAATCTCTCCACTCCCTCATTTGAGTCTGAAGAGACTCCAAGGACCGGTCCACATGGTTTTTGATTGACATTTCCCAATTAGCCCAAGCTTTATAAGTTGCCCAATTCTTGACCTTAAAGAATTCGCCAGCAGAAACCAACCCCCGTTGGAACTCCCTGAGGAATAGGGCATCATAAGCTGGGGATCTTTTGAAATGATCAACCTCTTGAACTTCAATTTCTAGTCTGGCTTCCTTCGAAAGTGATTCAATAGTCAGGGCCTGGTGCTTAAAGTCTTAATTTTTTTACTCATATAACGACTTTACTTGTTCAACCTCTTGTTCAGCCTTAAGCATCGATTTTTTGGCAATCGAAAGCAAGTCTTGAAAAGATTTAGCCTTCTCTTCTATAGCAAAATCTCTCTCATCGACCTCCATCTGTTTTGCCAAACAACGATCGGTGAACTCTTGGGCAGAACTTACTTCCCTTTGATGGACCGCCTCAATCCGAGCAAGGTTATCCTCACTCTCCTTTAACTGAGCCTCCAGACGCCTTATCCGATCAGTTTGGAATTGTTGTGTCTAAATTGCTTCAGCAAACTCAGCGACCATCTGCAAGGAAGTGGGTTAAAGATACCCAAGGTACGATAATGCAAAAATACAATTCGAAAGGCTTACGTAGCTCACGCTTTTAAAAATATTTTGAAGACGATATGTTGGTGAACCACTCCTGAAGTGGCTCCAGTGGTCGTCCCCGATAAAAGCTCGGCCGGATGACATGATTCTCAGCATGTCCTGGGGGGTGAGACCCATAGGTCTTTCTGAGGATCCCATTGCATCCTCAACCTCAACCTCAACCTCAACCTCGGACGACGGAAAATCATTTTTTTCTAAACCCTCGTCAAGATCCTCCCCTTCCAAAGATTTCTCCACTTGAGCACCCGGGGAGTCCTCATTATCGGCATCTTTGTCACTAGATTCAACAAACGACACCACTCCGGGAACTTTTGGAGGAGGTCGAGTAGGAGAATCAACTACCTTCATTTTCTCAACCAGAGTGTGGTAGGACTAGAGATCAGCTGTGGGGTCCATCTTATCCTCCGTGATGTCTTGAAAGGGTTAAAAAAGATCAGAGAGAGGGTTCTCTACATCCCCCACCTCTATCAACAAATTTCTCAGCTAACACCTCATTAGTGGGATAACTGGGATCATCAGATGTTACACCGTCAGCGTGCCTTCCTCACTCATCTTCATTCACAGGCCGCTGGTCGGTATCAGGTCCCGTAGGGCCACTCAGATCGCTTGATTCCCCTACGGTCGGCTGAACAACCTTTTTAGGAAAATACTCAGAAACTTGCTCATCTGCTTCCTCAAAGTCCTCATCCGACTCGTCATCAGGTGGAGCAATTCCTTCTTTATTCTGATGAGAAGCATCCTTGTGACTCGTCTGAATAATCGCCTTTAGCTGGCGGGCTTGAGCATCACAAACGACGTCCATATCATATACTAAATCCAAGAGTAAGGAGTTAAAAAAGCAGATAGTAAAAAAAACACTCAATAAAAGCAATTGTAAAGTTTACTTACAGCTCTGTGATGAGCAAAAATCTGAGCAAGCACTATCATTTTCTTCTCATCAAAAAGGTAGGACTTGCTTCTTTTTTCAAAAGTACGCACTATGACCTATGCAAGGTTAGTCAATTCAGCATTAGTGAAAATGAGTGGAGTTTGGTTCCAGCGATCGAGAGAGCAGAAGTAGCGAGGAACCTATAGTACTTACTGAGCTTCACTAGCTAAAAGCTGAACATGGTTTCCCCAGTTTCCTCCTACAAAAAACCAAATATTTTTCCAATACTTATTTAAACTAGAAAAACCCCAGATGAAACCTTTTTTCTTGACATCTGAGGAAGTATCAGAGCCTCGACCCACTTGACTACTCAAAGGGGTTGGACAAAAGAAAATAAGTCCCAGTCTTACCAGACTGCTTGAGGGTAAAAAAGTGCCGTATTTCACGAGGGGAAAGCAACGGCAGCTTCATACGACTCCACATGTACCACATGCACATAAGAATCCTATAACTGTTCAGGGCAAGCTGGGCAAGAGCAATCCCCGCCTCAGTAAGGAACTAGGCAATGAGAGGCTGAAGGGGAAGAGTCACCCCACAGCTAAGCATGGATCCATAAATTGCCACCATGCTAGGAGAAGGATTCCATGTGGCCCTGTCATCGGGATAGAATCTTCTAGATCAAACCGAGTATGATATTTCTCAATCTCCGCATCCCCAACCACATTCGGTTCGACATTATAAGCACTTGGGCGTTCAAGAGAAAAGAGAATTCGAGAGGCACACTGCTCTTTCTCAACATCATTCTCATTAACTTCTTGCCTCCCAGTCAGAACATCGCTTTAACCATGTTTGTGAACTATGCAATTGCTTCAATGCTTTCCCATTTAGATTGAGGAGGATCCATGTAATGATCAGAAATCGAAGACTCGTAGCTAGAAGAAGATTTAGAGCTGGGACTAGAGGGGACACTAGGGTAAAGCCCAGAAACCTCAACATTAAAAAATAAGGTTGGTCATGGGCCGTTTCCCATAGTAATTTATAAATACACGAGACCAAATAAGTATCTCCGTGCTCGAGCGCATCAAAGGCCTTAACAAAAATATGGTGGCGTGCAATAGGGACCGTGGAAACTGACCTTAAAAGCAAATGCAGAGAAACCGAAAAAACCCACAGTGAAGAACCAAGACGATTTGTGCGAGAAAACCTAGGTTTTTTACCTCTTTATGTGAAAATGAATGACAAGAACAACCCTCTTTAATTTAAATAAACCACTCAACGATCGAAGATGCGAAACCCTAGGGTTCGAGAAGCGGGAAAAATCAAAAGAAAAGAAGGAACGATTTGGTGACGTAGGAGACATATCTGATAATCAATAAGTCATGTCTCATAAATGCCCATAGATATACTAAACGAAAGAAGGACACGTGTCATACAGGAAACTGATCAAGCCGTCAGAATTACAAAAAGTCACAATCATGAGGATTTCACATAAAGGGGCAAATCACACAGACATGGCAGCCATTGAGACACGTCATTAATACAGTACATTATTTAAGGATTATTATTCCTATATTAATGAGGCATTAAAGAAGGAAAAGACAAAAAACTAGTCAGAGGATCGATTAAAATACTTCCACCAAAACAAAATTCTACTCGGTAAAAGTATTTTAAGAGGGTATTGTTATATGTAAATTTTATTGAATGTACACGTCACTGATAGGTAAGGCAACCCTTAAAGAGATTACCATATGAACATTTGAGCTGGCATCTAGAAGGCACCATCCACGACATTACTGAGGAATAAGAACCTGAGTAAGCCTGAATACTGGTACTTGGACAATATAAGAGGCCTGAATAAAGGAGTTCAATAAACGATTCACATGTGATAATAAACCCAAAAACAATTCTAGAATCACACCTTGATACGCAAAGCAACAGTGTTTCATTCCCCGTATTAATGGAGGAAAGAATTTAGAAAGTTTCTAGAAGATAAAACATCAAACAGGAAACAAGTTCAAACCAAAGTAACAACTCTACTCTGCTAGAAAATTGCACATCAATTAGGAAATAAGATCCTAAGCAGACTGTGTAATAAGAGTCCCATAAAGACTCAAACTCAATTCACAGGATCTCAGAAACATGAATGAAGACAAAGACGACCCTGACAAGTAATCAATTTTAGTCAGATACAATCTCCCTTTCTTGCTTATGTAACAAGGATTAGGGTTCTATACACATATAAATAGACCTCTAATTCCCATTAGAAAATAGAGGACAGATTCAGAAAAGATACGCTAGACAGGAAAAAGAATATAAAAGAAATCACTGTAAAATAGAGGCAAGAGAGATCGAGTGGTGTAATTTATCTGTGCACTCAACCACTCATGGATGTTTCTCCAATCACTAGAGTTTTACCACGTATACTCGTTTCATAATAACTTCAATTGCATTCTCTTTCTCTTTCTCTTTTGACAGGTCATAATCAAACCCAGCTTGTTGACTTTCTTGACCATCGAGAAATCAATTTCAACAATATGTTTTATTATGTGGATTGTTATTGCTTAATTTTGGTCCTAGAATTTGAATGTATTTTTATTTTGGGATTGTAACAAGAAGGGTGGCTTATCCTCGGCATAATTTCCTTCTTGGTAGTTGTTTTTTTTTGTTGTTGTTCTATTAATAAAAAAATTGTGCATTATTTTACTATTTAAAATTCTTTTGTCGTATAATCAAGTATCGAAAACTTGAAGATTTGAAGAATTGGAAGCAACCGGAACAAGTTTGGGACCGTGCAAGCCATAGCAAGAAACGTGCGTGCAAAAGAGCATGCGGCCACTATTGTTGTGGCGTGGGCTGTGCACGGTAGCCCTTTGGAAGCCATGGGCTGTGCATGGCAGCCCTTGATGGGGTTGTGGCATGCGCACGCCCATGGGAAGCAGCCAAAGGGTGAACAAATGATGGTACGCATGAAGACTTGTTCACCAATAAAGGATTTTTTTATATTCCAAAATTGTAATTTACTTGTTTTTCTAGGATAAACCAAAACTGTAGCTATTTATACTTTTGTAAATATTACAATGTTTGTTATTGTTTGATAACATGTCATATAGAATAGGAGTGCCACTCATGTATCCCTTTTGGTATGAACATACATTGAATGGTTTAGGTATCTAATTGGCATCTAGATAATTTGGTAAATCGTTCTTTTGAATTCGATCAAACACCTTAAATAATTGAGTGGGAGAAGGTGTTTTGGAACACCTATGGCCTCCAATTTAGTTGAGCTTTATGTTTCATGTAATAACCCCCCAAGGAGTATTCATGAATGGAATTTAGGAAGATACTTGTTTATAAGGATAGACTAGACAATTAAGCCAAACGATATATACTCCCAAAGGAGGGATATTCGTGAGGGATTATATTGAAGGTCGATAACTTGGTAACACACTCAATGTGATTTTATTAATATCCTCTCAAGAGTTCTTGTTAATAAAATTACAAGACTAAAGTTGAAAACGCTAGTTGTTATGTTAACAATTAGGTGGGACCTAATCCAACTAGCAAGTGGTGCGAACTCCCAAATGAGGCGTGACATTTATGGGTGTTGGATCATCGTTGAATTTTTACGATTGAATTATTTTATTTAATTCAAGATAAATATTCGAAAGTGATTTATCATGACTGTTTACTTATATACTTTTTGTTATTAAAAAAATCATTACCCCATCCCTAATCAAACATCCAAAAAGATAATACTTAAACTGATGATAATTATGTCAAATGGAAAAGGAAAATTGAGTTGTTGTTGCAAGTTGAAAAACCATAAGTTCATTCTATCTATTCCTAAACACCTACTCCTATTAATGAATCTAGTAAGGAGCAAAAAGACGAGTATCAAAGATGTCTCTGAAAGAGATGTTTGCTATGAAGTCTAGGACGACTAAGAGAGATGCAGTGACTGTTTTCATGAATCTTAGGATGAAACCTAGATAAGCTGTGAATGGTGAGACGAAAATTGACATGATTATCAACTCACTTTCAGATTCCTTTGATCAATTCAAGTTGGACTACACCTAGAATAATTAGGAATACACCTTACAAGGCCTGATTCAAGATGCTCAAAGCGCTGAGAAAATCCCTGTGAAAGGCAAGATACAAGAGATTAATACCGTAGGTAAATTCGCTATTGTTAAGATCCGTAAGAAGGTCAAGAAACAATAGAAGAAAAAACAATTTGGGCCTACCTAGAAGGAGACCAAGAAAGTAACCAAGATCAAAGAAAAGTGTTTCCTTTATGGTGAAAGGGGACAAAGGAATAAAATGAATATGATTGAATTCAACTTGCGTTTAGGCAATGGAGCGTTGGTGTCTGCTAGTGTAGTGGGAGATATTAGAATTAATTTAGATTCTTTTAGGAATTTAGATTTAATAGACGTCTATTATGTACCTGAATTCAAGAGGAATTTAATTTCAGTTTCTTGTTTAAATAAATTTGGTTATTTGGTTACTTTTAATAAAGCCTTTATTATTAGTAAGAATGAAAAAATTATTTGCAAAGGTACATTGGAAAACGGTTTATTCTATTTGCATTGAAATATCCTTCACTTGTTAGACACGGAATCAATGGAACTCTTTTGGATATGGTTAGGTATATGTTGAGATATTCAACGCTTCCTAATTCTTTTTAGGGATATGCTTTACAAACTGCCATGTATATTTTAAATGATGTACCATCTAAGTCGGTTCCTAAAACACCGCATGAGTTATGGACCGGGCGTAAGCCTAGTTTGTAGGGAAAATCGGTTCAAAACACAACGGAACCGTGAGAAAATTAGAAAATTAAGGTCTACGCCTAAATAAAAATTTTCCCTTTGAATAACAAGAACCTTAACCCTAGAAAAATTGATGTATATAAAAAGTATCGTATCTTTTTTTTCGTGACAATTGAACTAGAGTCGAATTGAATCCACAAGATCTTCCAATCAAATTACGAACGTTAATCACCTAGGAGTGTGGCCTCCCTTTCTATAAATTGTATACTGTTAGGTTTTAGATTGTGTTGGCATTAATTCTATATCAAAAATGTTTACTTGTAATAATTTAGTTGTTTAGATTCATGAGGATTCAAGCTTCAAAGAAGAAGGAACAACTAGTCAAAGCAAGTTCAAAGTCTTCAAAGAGAAAGGATGCAATATGGTTCTACAAAGGTATACTAAGACCTTATATTTCTCTTACAAGGCTTAGGCACACACACACAATTCATACATTTGTGTCCCTGCATCGTTGTGCACCATTATAGGCACACACAGGAAATTCATTCATATGTGTCCCTTTATCGTTGTGCACCATGTATAACACATTAACACACTTAAAGATGAATGCTCATGCATTGGTATGGAAATAACATGTTTTGGAAAATGCATGATTGGAGACTATCTCTATGTAGTTTGCATTCTAGTGTGAATTGTTTTTGTATATATATATGTTGAGTATCATATATGTCCATGTCCGTGAGAGAGTTATGGTTTGTAATCCGCAAACAGATTCTAATTTCGAGTTTGGAGGCCGGAGAACAGTCAAAGAACGCGAAGGAAGGTCAAGGGAAAAAGAAGACAGCAAAGCTCTTCTTTCCCGAGATGGTGCGTGGCCATCTCGGGGCAGAAGGCTTGCTGCCCCGAGATGCCAACGCGCCATCTCGGGCAGCAAGCAAGCTTGGCTGCTTCTTGTCCCTTTTGGTCATTTTATATGCCCATTTTTCCCTCTTCTTTATATATTCCTTTCCTCTCACATTTCATTCTAAGAAGAGATTCAAAAACTTGAGTGCAGAATTTTCTCTCAATTTTTTCTCACCTTCCAAACACCATAAATTCTTCATTTGAACTCTGATTTGAGTGATTCAAAGTTGAGAGTGTTTATCTATTCATCCTCCATCTTTTCTCTAAAGGTTTGAGTTAGTTTTATTGCTGTGTTTGGAGTCTAATCTGATAAAAACGGGACTGCACCATAATCAACTAAGGTATTGATTTTCACTCAAAGTTTTCTTTTAAACTTGGTCAATTGCCTTGGGTTTTCTTCTTCAACATATATATGTGTCTTGTTATTGTTTTGATTTGAGTTTTGAACTCATTTAAAGCTAGATTGAGTTTCAAATGAAATCTCACATGTTGAGTTAGGTTTTGATTTTGCCTATGTTTTCACATGTTTGGGATTGTATTGTGATAGCTTAGATTATAGGACTTTTTGATGATCTTTGATTGATTGATTTTGTGAAAAATAATTCCTTATATGTTCTTTTGAGCTATTCATGTGTTTTGTTGAATCCATAAATAGGAAATATGCTCTAGAACTTTAGCTTTAATCTAAATGACTTTGTCACATGATTATAGCATGTTTTTGGTTTATGAGATTTAAACTTGATTATGTGTTAATTGAACATATCTTGTGATTCAAGTTTTAGATCTATACATGTATCTAGGTTGTAATTAATGTTGAACATATCTTACATAATCTAGATGGATTAAACATGCATGATTGACTAGACTACATTTGTTTTATACATTCATCTTCATGTCTTTTATTTTCCATAGGATGTGTTGATCATAACATTCAATGTTGCATTCTTGTTTGCGTTTTACATTCATGATCACCTAGATGCCTTCTGAGAAGGAAGTCTTGACAATAGGTGTGAGACCTATATTAACGAGCAAGGAAGTCTTGGCAAGAGGTGGGAGACCTCGGTTTGTCAAGCAAGGAAGTCTTGCCTAGGGTCTTGAAGATCCGGAAGGGTGAGCGAGGAAGTCTTGATTAGAGTCGGGAGGACTCAGATAGTTGAGCAACAAGTCTTGCCTAGGGTCTTGAGGCCTCGGCAGGGTGAGCGAGGAAGTCTTGACAATAGGTGTGAGGCCTCTGATTGTTGAGCAAGAGGGCAACATCTTCATGAGTAGGATAGGAGGGTAGTTTCTAGGTGAAGAGGTCACTTGAGAGATTGTACTTGTCTTATCTAGTAGTGGATTTTGTTTGCCGGTGGTTGCTAACCCGTGGAAGTTTTCTCTTCGGAGGTTTTCCACGTTATATCTTGTGTCAACTTTTCTCTATCCTTATCTCTCTTATCTTTGTATTTTTTATTTGGATACTATGGATAGAACTCTATTTGTAAGTTGACTTCCTTTCTATAATATAGATTGTGTATGGCGGAAGGAGCCTCTAATACTAGGCCACCATTACTTCGAGGCACTAACTATTGGTATTTGAAGTTGAGGATGAAAGCCTACATTCGCTCTATTGATGAAATGGCTTGGATGGTAGTGGAAGAAGGTTATAGTCCTCTTACCAAGGTTCAAGAGGATGGAACCATGATACTCAAGCCAAGGAGTGAATGGAAAACGAATGAGTTTGAGGTTGCTAATGGCATCATCGTGCTATGAATGCCATCTTTGGAGGAGTTGATGGGCATCAATTCTCCTATACTTAAAATCTTGAATCCGTAAAGAAAGCTTGGGATACTCTCCAAGTTACAAATGAAGGAACCTTAGCGGTGAAGAAATCAAGGCTTCAAATGTTGGCATCACAATTTGAAGGTTTAAGTATGGGTGAAGAAGAAAAGTTTGAAGACTTCCAATTTTGGCTTCTTTACATTGCTAACCAATGTCAAGCACTTGGAGTACCTATCTCAAAAGAGCGTTTAAATTGGAAAATCCTTAGGTCTCTTCCTAAGAGATTTAAATTAAAGGTGACGGCCATTGAGGAAAGTAAGGATATGGATAGCATGAACATTGATGAGTTGCTTGGGTCTCTCCAAACTTATGAGATGTGCTTGAAGCCAAAGATTAAGAGTAAGGGAATCGCTCTTAATGTTATTGAGGAGGAGAGTGATGATGAAAATGAAGAGATGGCTCTTTTGGCTAGAAAGTTCAAGAAGTTTCTACAGAAGAATGCCAAGCCTAGAGGCAAATCTTCTAAGGAAAAGGGAGTTAAGAAAACATCTCTCCAAGGAATGAGAAGAATAGTCAAGCCATGAACAAGAAAGATGTTCAATGCTACAATTGTCATGGTTTTGGTTACTTTGCTAGTGAGTGCACTAAGAAGCCATCTAAGAAGGACAAGAAAGGTAAAGTGTTGGCGGCTACTTAGAGTGATGATAATTCTAGTGATGATGAGAGCTCTGGTAGTGAGTCTTCAAGTGATGAAGATTTAGTAAGCAACTTTGTAGCTTTAACGGCTTCTTATTCTTCACTAGATGTTGATAGTACAATATCTTTGAACAAGAAATTTGATACAAATCATCATGGAAGCTCTAGTTCCATTCCTACTAATCATGAGTTGTTAGCCAAGATAGAGAAGCTTGAAGAAGATAGAGATAATGCTCTAAGAGAGGTAGTTAAGAAGGATGATTTGATCAAGAAATAACTAGATGAGTTTGTGATTGTCACTCGTAGACTTCTTGGTGAGAAAGGTATTATGAAGAAGTTTAGAGAACTTGAAAAGATAAACCTTAAGAATGATAATGTGATATCTTCTTTGAAGAAGAGAGAACAAGATTTAATGGAAAATAAAGACACGGCTAAGGAGGCCATCAAGGACTTAGTGAATGATTCAGTAAGTGTGTCTAGTGTTAGGAATTTTGTTAACTCTCATAGTGGTGAAGATGACTTGGTAGTTAAAGAGGAGTTCTTGGAAGTACCACTTTCTACTCACTTGGATGAAGTCGTGATTGATAAGAAACCTCACAAGAAGAGAAGATCAAAAGCCAAGAAAAAGTTGGCGAACGAGGTATCTTTGCAAACTCCTAGTGAAGCTAGTTCAACTCCAAAAAGTACAATCTCATCTTTTATTCCAATTTGCCACTATTGCAACAAAATAGGTCACATTAAGCCTAGGTGTTATAAATATATTGAAAAATGCAAATTATGAAATGAATCTAGAAATAAGGAGATTAAACTTCAACTTGAACATGCTAAGAATTTGAAAGTTGAAAAACATGACAATATTGCTAAGCATGAGAAGAAGTTGTGGAGTAGAAAGAAAACTAATCTTGTTTAACTTGACAAAGCTTGTGTTGAAAATGTTAAGGAAGAGTGTGTTAATGATATTCTTGTTAATCAAGTATTTGAAGGACTTTACTCTAGATTTAACATTGTTGTCAAGGATGATATTGGAAATGTTTGTGTAGGTACACCCAAGAATAAGTGGTTCAAGGGTGAGAGCTCTTATCACGAAAATAAGAAGCACATGTGAGGTAGCTTTGAGGCAATATATCAATTGTGTTGAGAATTCTTGCCTGCTAGCTTTGAATACTCCATGTACTGATATGAACTTGGTTATCTCACATCATGTTTGTTATGATGGTCACAATTTGTTGGTTAACTTTAGAGAAGTTCTTTTGATATATGTGTTGATTGTGTTAAGATATTATGTTTTTTATACTCTTGTTGTGAAACATCGTCAACTTGGAGTCATGAGGACATTCAAGGCAAGAGTGCTCATAAAAAGGGCGGAAGTATGATATTTGGTGAATATAATGTGCAAAAGGTATCTCTATACTCTAATGCATGTTCTCTTAGATATTCTTCTTTTGACTCAATTTTTGATATACATTTTATAGCATGTCATATTAAAGAATTTTGTATAGCATACATATGGTTCTCATTGACATTTGCTATTTTAGGATCTAATAGTGATATTGTTCACATTGATCTTAACTTTGATGATTGTTTGTGTATAGTATATTGAGTGGCATTACTTTTGAAAATATAAGCTTCATATTCTTTGAAAGCTATTCATTAGAGAAGTAATGATCTTGAATAAGTCTCTACTTATTGCTTTTAAACCATGTGCTTATGAGCCATAAAATCTTGGTTTTCTAAAATTGCACATTGCTTCTCTTATATGTCTTGCTAGCAGGTTGAGTTTACTAATATGTAAACTTTGGATACACCTTGAAGTTTTTGTGCTTAAGTACATTTAAAATGACCTACGGTTAGTATCTATTTTGCTTCGGCAAATACATAGAACTCAACGAGCACCTTCATGGAAAGGGCTACACACATTGGTTGTGAAAGCTACCCAATGTTGGAAAGAGCTACACCATTGTGAAGAGTGAAGGCCACCATGAAGTGAATTTTGTTTATGTTAAAAAAAATGGAAAAATCAAAGAAGTGTTGAAATGGAATCATAAAAAAAAATCTTTGATTCAAAGCCTAAAAAGAAAAGAAGGAAGGCTTAAAAGGAGTGTAGTTGAAAACCAAATGAGCTCGGGTTGAAAAACAGAAATGGGAGGACGAACCACATGCACTCACACGCTCATATGTTGAAATATATTCTCTTAAAAGCAAAAAATTTGGATGATAATCGGTTTGACTTTTTATGGAAAAAGCTTAAGATTAATATTTGTTGGAAATTATTTGCATGTTGATTATCAAACTGCTTCTTGATATATATTTGCAGCATATCTCTCTCACACACACTTTGTTTATGAGTATGATGATATTTTAGTAATTGTTAAAGAATTATGAGAGAACTTGAAAAATCTTTGTGTATCTCTCTTAGCATATTTTTGTTGATATTTCTTCAAAATGCGTGAATGTGTGATTGTGTGAACATCTTTGTGAACTTTATGCTATCATTGATTTTAGTTATAACATTTATCAAGGGGGAGCATTGTATGCTAGACATTGTTCTCTTTTATGATATGTTCACATGCTACATTTTTTTACATGTTGGCATATTTTGACTTAATGATACTTGTAAGATATTAATCACTATCTTTGTCTTGTATGATGATTCATTCTTAAGTCATATGTCTTTGTTCTATATCTTTATGGCTAATATGCTTGTTTTGTCTTTCACTCACTTTTGTTGTATGTATAAAGCATCTTATAACACAAGAAAAATAGGAAGAACTAAGATTTCCGGAAGTGGAAATCAATTGAATCCCGTTGTGAAAGCCAAGTTTACCTCAAAAGGATCCAAAGCTTCAAGGACAAAAGATTTAGGGATCTTTGGAACAAATAAGATATTTCAAGAGAGATGCATAGACTTTAGTAAGTGTAAAGATTCTTATGTTCTTAAGTCCTTAAAGGATAGAAAATGGAAATCTTGGGTGAGCATGTTAGGAGTTGTAAATGATACTCTTGTTAGAGAGTTTAATCTTGAATATAGGGAAAGTGCCACCTTGTTAGATGCTTTGATTGAAATTAGGGGTGTCGTGTTTAGAGTTAACCCGGAAAACATTAACAAGTTTCTTGGGCTATCTAATGATATAGATTCTAGTTTTCTAGATATGGATGTCATTGAGAATCTAAATATCATGGGTATAACTCTTTGTGACAATGCTTCTTTTGAGTGGAAAGGTAGAGCATATATTAGTCAACATGAGTTAACTAAGGCTTGTGCATTTTGGCATCTATTCATTTGCACTAACATTATTGGATCTTCGAATTCAACCGAGTTGAATAAGGACAATATCAAAATAGTGTATGCCTTGGTGACTAATCAACCTATAAACCTTGGAGATCTTCTCATCTATAACATTGATAGTGCGGCTTTCTCTACTAGAGGTGATAAAAAGCTTGCATTACCGGGGTTTATTACTTCATTGTGTTTAGCTCGTGGGATTAAGATTAGAGAAGATGATGTGTTAGTTTAACCCTTGGAAAAGTATTGTGATAAACGTGTGTCATACATGTCCTATAAGAATAAGGGTAAGACTTGTGATACTTTTGGACTATTTAGTAGTTCTCAAGTTGATAGTCATATGATTAGCACAAATATTCTTCCGGATTTGGCTATACAATTGAAGAAGAAGGTTGATGAACTTAGTGCTATAGTTGTTCAACAAGATGCTAGAATAAAAGAGTTGGAGGAGTGCATTGCTTCAAGTTCAAGACCACCTCTCAAGCATTATGTTAGATCAACTACTCGCACGACTTTCTTTGGTAGAACAAGTAGCTAGTATTTGAGTCTTGTGGTATATTTCTTAACTTTTGGCATCATTTCATGTCAAAAAGAGGGAGAAAGAGATGCTAAAGAGATGCTAGTTATTTAGTTTCTTTTTATGTTATGTTTGTGAACTTTTGAACTTTCAATGGCATTTTATATTTAGTCTTAAGATTTGGTTAAGAAATCTTGTGTTTTGGCATGTATTGAGAGGGAGATACATATATTTATGGACTTAATTGTATATTCTTATCCATATTATATGTTGCCATTGTTGTTTTTCTCTTGTATATGCATTGTGCTTTGAGATGATTTGTAGGTTGCTTTAAGAGAAAATCAAGATGAAGTTCAAGAGTTGATGAAGATTATTTATAGGAATCTTACTCGTTGTAATGTGAGGGAGTGATTTTGTGACCTATCTTCATTTTTATATTTGCAGTAAATGTATAAGTGTTTTGACATGAAATTTGCCAAAGGGGGAGATTGTTAGGTTTTAGATTGTGTTGGCATTAATTCCATATCAAAATGATGTTTACTTGTAATGATTTAGTTGTTTAGATTAATGATGATTCAAGCTATAAAGAACAAGGAACAATTAGTCAAAGAAAGTTCAAAGTCTTCAAAGAGAAAGGATGCAATATGGTTCTACAAAGGTATACTAAGACCTTATCTTTCTCTTACAAGGCTTAGGCACACACACACAAAATTCATATATTTGTATCCCTACATCATTTTGCACCATTATAGGCACACACATACAATTCATTCATATGTGTCCCCGCATCGTTGTGCACCATGTATAACACATTCACACACTTGAAGATGAATTCTCATGCATTGGTATAGAAATAACATGTTTTGGAAAATGCATGATTGGAGACTATCTCTATGTTGTTTGCATTCTAGTGTGAATTGTGTTTGTATGTATATATGTTTGTATAACATGGATATTGAACTTGAATTTAGTCTTAAATCATTCTTGATTGAGTTTCGGTCATTTCGGTTACTTATACTATTGATTTTAAGTTCAAAGTCAAAAGATACTACACTTTCAACTCATGTTGCATACATGTCTTTGTCTTCATATATCGAGTTGAATTATTTTTTTTTGGGTTGAGTATCATATATTTCCATGTCCGTGAGTGAGGTACGGCTCGTAATCCATAAACTTATTCGAATTCCGAGTTCGGAGGCCGGATAACGGTCGAAGAACGCGAATGAAGGTCAAGGGAAAAAGAAGACAACAAAGCTCTTCTTTCACCAGATGGCGCGTGGCCATCTCGGGGCAGAAGGCTTGCTGCCCCGAGATGCCCACGTGCCATCTCGGGTAGCCAAGCTTCTTGTACCTTTTGGTCATTTCATATGCCCATTTTTCCCTCTTCTTTATATATTCCTTCCCTCTCACATTTCATTCTAAGAAGAGATTCAAAAACTTGAGTGCAGAATTTTCTCTCAATATTTTCTCACCTTCCAAACACCATAACCTCTTAATTTGAATTCCGATTTGAGTGATTCAAAGTTGAGAGTGTTTGTTTATTCATCCTCCATATTTTCTCTGAAGTTTTGAGTTAGTGTTATTGCTTTTTTTGGAGTCTAATCTCACAAAAACGGGACTGCACCAAAATCAACTAAGGTATTGATTTTCTCTCAAAGTTTTCTTTTAAGGTCAATTACCTTGGGTTTTCTTCTTCAGCATATATATGTGTCTTGTGATTGTTTTGATTTGAGTTTTGAACTCATTTAAAGATAGATTGAGTTTCAATTGAAATCTCATATGTTGAGTTAGGTTTTGATTTTTCCTATCTTTTCACATGTTTGGGATTGTATTATGCTAGCTTTGATTATAGGACTATTTTATGATCTTTGATTGATTAATTTTGTTAAAAATAGTTCCTCACATGTATTAGGCTCTCTTTGGCTGAAATCTCACAATAATACATGTGCTTATGTTCTTTTGAGCTATTCATGTGTTTTGTTGAATCTATGAATAGGAAATATGCTCTAAAACTTTAGCTTTAATCTAAATGACTTTGTCACATGATTATAGAATGTTTTTGGTTTATGAGATTTAAACTTGATTATGTGTTAATTGAACATATCTTGCAATTCAAGTTTCAGATCTATGCATGGATCTAGGTTGTAATTAATGTTGAACATATCTTACATAATCTAGATGGATTAAACATGCATGATTGACTAGACTACATTTGTTTTATGCATTCATGCTCATGTCTAGTATTTTCCATACGATGTGTTGATCATAACATTCTATGTTGCGTGCTTGTTTGCGTTTTGCATTCATGATCACCTAGATGCCTTGTGAGAAGGAAGTCTTGACAATAGGTGGGAGACCTATGTTGTTGAGCAAGGAAGTCCTTGGAAGAGGTGGGAGACCTCGAAATGTCATGTAAGGAAGTCTTGCCTAGGGTCGTGAGGATCCGGAAGGGTGAGCGAGGAAGTCTTGACAAGAGGTGTGAGGCCTCGGATTGTTGAGCAAGAGGGCGACATCTTCATGAGTAGGATAGGAGGATGGTTTCTATGTGAAGGGGTTTGAGAGATTGTACTTGTCTTATCTTCTAGTGGATTTTGTTTGCCGGTGGTTGCTAACTCGTGGATATTTCCTCTTCGGAGGTTTACCACATTATATCTTGTGTCAACTTTTCTCTATCCTTATCTTTCTTATATTTGTATTTGTTATTTGGATACTATGGATAGAACTCTTTTTGTAAGTTGACTTGTTTTCTATAATATAGATTGTGTATGTGTAATGATTACTTGTTTGTATCACACTTTACTTGTTTTATATATTGATTAAGTGTCTTTAATTGATATATATATTGTGATACAAGCAATCTAGAAGGAAAAACTTTTGTTTGTTTCTAAGGAAGTCGAAAAAGGTGCCTAATTTATTCACCACCCCTCTAGGTTAGCCTTGAGCATTTAACCGTGTTTGTATTTTCATATACCTGATGATGGAAACAAACAAAATCTTCTTCTTTGTTAGTCACAATAATCCTCCAAGCGAAAAACCAAGAACGTCCGGTCACTTTTGAATTATCAATCAATTTAATTGAAACTCGTGTGAACCTTGATTCGATGTTGTACACAAAACCCTTTTGATGCTAAGGATACTAGTGTACTATCGAAAACAAAAACGTTCCGTTTTTTCTCTAAGCTTGGCCGAATTCTTCACACAATGAGTTGGAAAGTTTTTTTTTATCACAATAAAAAAAACAAACAAAAAACAACTTCTCACACGAAAATCTAAGGCTTGGTCAAAATTCATAGGTAGTATATATATGATGCCAAATCCTCTCCTAAGAAGGATTTACTTGGTGGGGCAAGAATCATTTCCTTATGTGGATTTACTTAGTGACCAAGAATCATTTTCAAAAACGAATTCTTTCCTACACCAAGACTCCTAATCCAACTCATTAGTATATTTGTGACCATATTAAAGACTTCATAATTTGACTAGATAAATAATTCTTTTTATTTATCTACTTATCAAATATAGTCTTTAATATTAATTATACTACCAATAATAGTATAATATTAAGAGACCTTCTCCTAATAGGAAAAAGATTTTGACTTTTAATTAAATAATTAATTAATTACTAAATTAATTAATTACTCAATTAATTAATTTTCATTTAATTAAATAAAAAAAACAATATAATAAGTTATTTTTTATAGCCTTGCCGCCCAACACCTATACATGGGCCAATATTGTATTTCCTATTTTATTAAATCCACTGGACTTTTATAAAAAGTCCACATGTGAACTAGACTAATTCTTATTAAATGAAACAAGTCCACATGCCTTAATACAAATCTAGATGGACCCATAAAATGGTCCGATAGAATATATCAAGTGATCTATGCAAGTTCGTGTGGATTGGGGATCTTGGTGGGCTATCTAAATTTAAGCTCCAATAGACATAACATAATCACAATCAACAAATGATTCACTTAGGTCCGATCTATTAATTTAAGTTCATTCCACTAAATAACTAAATTTGAACTCTTAAATAAAGATAGAATAAGTTAATACGGCTCATTCATATCCTAGACAATCTTAAAGGAGAAAGTGTATCCTCGTGAAGAATATCAGTAATCGCCAAAATCACATAGACCGCTTATAGCACTCCAAGTTACCATATTTACTCATAGGACCACATTTTGAACTTGGATATTTTCACTTATCCAGAAGCCGTAATTCAATAGACACTATTGAAAACTTAATGTTAAGATTTAATATCCAATACCTCAAAACATCCATATGATATTCTACTCTCATTTAATAAATGTAGCCACGATGTCCATATCTATAAATGAAGTCCTCTATCGATTAACAAAAGAATACCACCAAACTTTCGAGGATAGACTATGCTATATAATCGTACTCATTAATAGCTCAAAGGATAACACTTGCAACCATAAGTCCATCATTTATCTCAGGATTAAGACTGACTCTATGATTGTCTTCAAGTGAAAACTTTTATCTATTGACGGTTCTGGATAAAGTAATTCACTGTGACCCTATTCAATGCACCTAGTGCATTAGATTCATTTGCCTTAAGATACCACACTTTGATGATTTTAGACTCATCATAACACATTTGATCCCACTCAAAAGCTAGCAAAAAAATCTACAACTTTGAGAAGATAAAGGCACCCAACCTTCAGCTTAGGTTGTGAATATTATTCAAGACTGACAAAAGAATTATGTCTACCTCATACATGTCTAGACGTATAGAACAATTATTCATTTCTCGTAGTCTTTTGACCTTATGATTATTTACTTTTGACAATTATAGTAATTAAACTATAAATGCTATAAGATTTGTTAAACTAGAAATCACTTTATTAATATGAAAAGATTGTCAAATACATTATTATACTCTTGTCATCGAGCATAATCCTAACAATCTCCCACTTGCTCTATGGAAAATATGTCATATTTCTTATCCTCATGTTCTCTAGATGCCTATCAAAACTCTTTTGTGGAAGAACCTTTGTGAAGGGATCCGCTAGATTTTTTGCTAATGCGATCTTGGTTATTGCCACGTCTCCTCTATGCACAGTTTCCCTTAGTAGGTGATACATTATTTCAATGTGTTTCCCCCTCATATGACTTACTGGTTCTCTCGAATTAGCCACTGCTCTACTATTGTCACAATAGATAGTGATCTGCTTATTCGTATCAGGAACCACTTCCAAGTCAATCAAGAATTGGAAGAGTCAGACGACCTCTTTAGCAGCCTCGCATGCGGCAACATACTCGGCTTCCATGGTGGAATCGGTAATATAAGATTTCTTGATTCTCCTCCATATGACTGCCCCTCCTTTAATAGTAAACGCAGATTCTGATGTTGATCTCCGAGAGTCAAAATCTGACTGAAAATCAGAATCCGTATACCCAACGGGGAATTAAATCCCCTCTAGAGTATACAATCATATAATCCCTCATTCTCCTAAGATAATTGAAAATATGTTTGACTGCTGTCCAGTGATCAGGACCAGGTTTCAACTGAAAACTGTTGACTATGCCAATAGCAAAACAAATATCTGGTCTACTGCAAAGCATTGCATACATGAGACTCTCAATTGCCATGGTGTATGGAACCCTACTCATGAATTGCTCTTCATGTTCATTCTTAGGAACTTGTTCATTAGAAAGTTTGATTCCATGTCTAAAAGGTAGCATACCTTTCTTCGAATCTTGCATGGAAAACCTAGACAAGATTTTATCTATGCATGAAGCTTGGGATAATGCAATCGTTATATTCTTTCTATCCCTTATGACTTGGATACCAAGAATATAACTTGATTCTCCTAAGTCCTTCATATCAAATTTTTTTGCTAACCATTCTTTTACTGATGTCATTACACCTACATCGTTTCCCATGAGTAGAATTTCATCAACGTAAAGAACTAGGAAAACCAACTTGTCACCATTAATCCTTTTGTATACACAAGGTTCATCAAGGTTTTGAATAAGTTCAAAACTTTTCACGGCTTGATCGAACCTTATTTTCCAGGATCTGGATGCTTGCTTCAATCCATATATGGATCTTTGCAACTTGCATACCCTTTCCTCTTGGTCTTTTTCAAAGAATCCTTCTAGTTGCATCATATAGATGCTTTCGTCAAGACTTCCCTTAAGAAAAGCAGTTTTGACGTCCATTTTCCAAATCTTTTGATCTAGGGATGTCGCAATGGATAAGAGTATCCTAATGGATTTAAGCTTGGCCACAAGAGAGATGGTTTCCTCATAATCGATACCTTTCTTCTGTGTGTATCATTTAGCTACCAGTCTAGTTTTAAGGGTTTCCACCTTTCCATCCATTCCTCTTTTCCACTTGTATACCCACTTGCACCCGATGGGTTTTATCCCTTTAGGCAAGTCTACAAGAGACCATACTTTGTTTTTAAACATAGAGTCAGTTTCAGATTGCATTGCCTTTTGCCAATGGTGACAATCAACATCTTCCATTGCTTCATTGTACGTATATGGATCATCGTCATCCGAAAGATTCTCTATAGATTCTACTATACCGATGTATCTGTCGGGTTGTCTACTAACCCTCCCACTATGATAAGGTATGGTAGTTTGTTGATCTTGTATTGGTGGGGAACTTACAATTGGTCTAGGTTGTGAAACCTCTTGTGGAATTGTATCTCCTAAAAGCACATTTAGGACAATTCTTCTTTTAGACACAAAATTATTCATATAGTCCTCTTCTAGAGGTCAAGAAGTTTTTCTACATTATGGAGAGATCCCTAACAAACTAGATCTTCAAGTCATCCATCTCTTATAGAATCAACATCCCTACAAAACAAAGTTTCTACACTTTCCAAGATAAGTGTCAGTGAGATGATCAAAGAAATAAAAACATGAGCAATTTGCATGCAATAGAAACAAGTAACATGCACTAACAATGCAAATGCAAACGCTCCCCCTAATTAGGTTAACTCCCCCTTAAGTAATGCCACTCTTAACTCCCCCTTAAGTAATGACACTCTCAACTCCCCCTTAAGTCATGCCACTCTCAACTCCCCCTAAATCCACACTACTCCCCATTTTTGTCATGAGATAGACAAAGGGGTATCCCCTTAAGAAGGCATTAGCAAGGAGAGCTTAGGGCATAAGACATATACATAATTATATAAACAAACTTATACAACTTAATTAAAAAGAGAGAATCAATGGGTTTTATTAAAAAAATGTGTGAACGAATGCTTTTCATACAAGACAAGTTGTATTCAATATCAAAACATGGTATTTGGCAAAGCAAAATAACAAGGGTTTCCAAGAGAATTCAAACCAATTTCACCCTTTGTCATGGAATAAGCAAGATATAGATTGTAAAATAAATTCATTTTAAGAACAACTATATCAAACTTTACAAGCAAAACAAGACATGAGCGACTATTGCACCCTTTTTTATTTTTCTGGGTGGAATGCCCGTATGATAGTAGCCTTGTTCAACAAGTAAAAAGGGAGAGACTTTTGGATTGTAAAGTCCTTGAAACGGATACACGATCCTTATTGATTGAAGTCTCAAAATTGCTTTCTCACACAAATTTTTGCATTCATTTTAGAGCATTGAAAAAAAATCTCATCATGCATATCAATTTAAAGCATGTTACATAAATAATCAACATGTCATGGAGATCAATTATAGGTCATTCAAAACATACTTCCCAATCAGTTCTCCTAGTCCAAAAATGCATGTTTGGACATAAATAAGACATGGATTGCTTGTTAAGCAAAGTTGCACACTTATTAAAAAAATATGTACAACCAATCATCTCAAGTAATTAATAAAGGAACATAAATATTATCATGAGCACAATGCAATGCCAATGCAATGCCAATCAAAACAAGTCAAGAGGGGATATGAGTCCCTATAGACTTACCAAGCCCATTGGACCTAGTTGAGCCTATAGGTGAACAATTAGCATAATGGCATGTGAGTTCATCTTTTCTAATACACTTAGTTGTCACATTGTCATTCCTAGTGGTCAAGATCTTCATATTACCCCTAGGATCATTAACACTAGCTTTCCTAGGCATATGCACATTGGCTCTAGCCCTTTTCCTTTCAATCATTTTCTTAGTTCTACATATGTTAATGTACTTGAAGCAATTTGGTCTAATATGACCATCAACACCATAAAAATGACATGAAGGAATAAAATGAGGGGACATACCATTCCTTTGTGAGGACAAAGGTGTTTTCCCATGTCTTTGAGCTTTACTTTTGTATGGTGTTGGTTCTCTTCTCCCTTGTTGTTGAGTTAGAGAAGATTGCTTCATTGGTTGAACATGTAGAAAATGCTTCTTGGCTTAATGGCTTTTAGGTTGAGGGATGGTTGCTTGATGTGCTCTCATTGGTTGAGCTTGAGCTTGACTTCTTGGTGCTATCTTGACTTGGACATTTATAGAGCACTCTTCTAGTTCAATTTTCTTCCTAGGATGAATTGGAGGAAGAGGCTCTTTGAAGTCCATGATCTTGACAAATATTGTCTTGCTAGGAGTTGAGGTCTCCTTGTCATCTTCAAACCCCTCTTGTCACTTGGCTTCTTGCCAACTCCCAACATATGGTCAAGCTTCTCCGTACTCAAATTCATCTTAGCAATCAACTTTCTAGCTTCTCTAAAATCCTCCTTCAAGCTTTCTTCCACCTTTCTTCCATTCTCTACTTTTTCACTTAAGTGAGTCACTTCGGTTGATAGCTTGAGGTTATCTTCCTTTAGCTTTCGATCCTCTTTCTTCATATTCAACCTTGAGCTTTGAAAATGCTCAATGAACCCTTCAAGGTTCATACTCTCTATATTTCCATTTGTATAGTGAGATGAGAAACTCTTATCACTAGAGTCATCACCAGTGTCTTTTGTTGTCACACTTACAACACTTCCATAAATAGCTTCATCAATCACACTTCTAGCTACTTTATCTTCAATTTCTCCTATAGAGTCACAAATTAAGGCATTGTTGCTTTTTTCAATATCTTCTACAAATGAAGCTCCAAAAGTCGTGTAGTTAAAAATAACCTCTTCATCACTTGATAAATCTTCTTCACTTCCACTCTCACTTGATGAAGAAGCCACCACATTTCCTTTATTCTTATTCTTCGAATTAGCACACTCGGTGGCTATATGATCGAACCCACTACACTCATAGCATTGAATGTCTTTTCTTGTCTTGGCTCAATCTTCTTCTTTGAGTCATTCTTGTGAAGTTTCATAAACTCCTTAAATCTCATCCCCATAAGAGCCATCTCATCATCTGAGTCATCCTCTTCCATCTCTACTTTGGATGTCTTCAAGGCTATGTTCTTTTTCTTCTTAGGAGATGTAGGTGTAGAAGTCCACCTAGACTCATAGGCTAGAAGCCTTCCAATCACTTCACTCGGCTTTATAGTCTTGTAGTTGCTATTTTCTTCCAGTTATGTCACCTTGGACTTAAATCTCTTGGGGAGTGACCTCATGATCTTTTTTTATCCTTCTATCTGAATATGGGTCCCCTAGTTGATGGCTTTGATTTATGATGATCAACTTCACTTGGAAGTCCTTAAAGCACTCGTCCTCTTCCATCCGAATTGTCTCAAATTGTATTTAAAGGATTTGAAGCTTAGAGTCCGTGACCACTTTGGTTCCTTCATGAGCCATTTGTAGAATCTCCCAAGCCTCCTTTGCATACCTAGTATTTTGAACCAACTTGTATTGATTGTCATCCATGGCATACAAGATTGCATGCATAGCCTTGTTGTTCCACTTGGAACGTTCAAATTCCTGTGCGCTCCATTGAGACATAGGCTTGAGAACTTTATCTCCATCATCATTGGTCATCTTCAAAAGACTGTACCCATCTTCAACTGCCATCCATGCACGGTCATCTATTTGGAAAATATAAGACTCCATCTTTCCTTTCCATGAGGCGTAATTATCATCTTTAATCAAATGTGGTCTTATACTTGATGCTTCCTCTTTGCTCATCCCAAGTTTACTCATAGTGTTTTGGTTATAAATGAATGAGATGCAAATGTAATGCACCACATAAGATGCAAACAACAAAAATGCACAAGGTAAGACACACACAGTGCACAGATCACCTAAGTATATCTAGGCACCTGCTAGGAGCATCCAAACTGAAAATTCCCTAGAAAGTGTGTCTATAAACCTAGAGGGGGGTGAATAGGTTTTAATCAAATTAAATGCCAATTGTTATTGATTATTCAATATTCAAAATTCACCAAATAATACAAACATACAACATCAAGTGTAAAGTGTGGAAATATAAATAACACAAGACGGATACATGGAAACCCTCCAAATGGAAAAAACCACGGGCTGATATGTGCGCCACACAACCGATCCTCAAATCCACTATTGAATGACAACTTACAACCTAGGTTGACCTCTTTTCACACCCTCAAACGGGCCTTAATAGTGATTCTTTATCAACATGCTTATGCACTATCCAATTAGTCACAAGGCTTAACCTCAATGAAGAGTCAAACACAACCTAAGTGAATACGATAAAATATTCAAACATGCAAGTAATGCTAGGCAACACTAAAAGCTTATTTAGGAATTTAAGAATGTCACAAGTACAATTCCTAGATATCAATGTCTAAATGAATGTTCATAAAGACTTAACTAGATATAGTTATGCAACATTTTATCCTAGTTATCAAACAAAGCCATTTCAACATATGTTGTCATATTGCATGGCATGTACCCTACACAAAACTACATCATTTTGGACAAAGGGCAACTAATTCCTGTCATGACCGTTGTGCGTGTCGTAGCCTAAGTAAGTGTCTAGACCGCGGTAGAGCGAGCGGTGTATAGCCTAGGAATCTCCGTTGTCTGGACCGCAGTATAGGCAGTGTCCAGACCGCGGTAGAGCGAGCGGTGCATCACCTGGGTGTAGGGAAAAATAAAACCACGCGTAGCGGAAGCTTGAGAAAATTTAATAAATTAGGGTTTGCGTATAAATAAAAAATTTCCCTTTTAATAACAAGAACCTTAACCCTAGATTAATTGATGTAAATAAAAGTGTCGTACCTTTTTTTTCATGACGATTGAACAAGTGTCGAATTGAATCTGTAAGATCTTCCAATCCAATCACGAATGTGAATCACCTAGGAGTGTGGGCTCCCTTTCTTTAATTGTAAACCTGAGGATGGAAACAAACAAAATCTTTTTCTTTATTAGTTACAATTATCATCGAAGAGAAAAATCCAAGAACATCCGGTCACTTGTGAATTATCAATCTAATTGATTGAAACTCGCGTGAACGTGATTTGATTTTGTACACAAAACGCTTTTGATGTAAAGGATACTAGTGTACTATCAAAAACAAAAAAGTTCTCTATTTCTCTTTTCTCCTTGGCCGAAATCTACACTCTTTATCTATGACTTGATCAAATTTTGTCTAGAGCAAAAACTAAATTTTTCTCCCTCAAAATTCTCTCTATTTAGGCCAAATTCTTTGTTGAAAATTAGCTAGCATGGCCGAAATTTTCATCATAGAATGCTTAGGGCTGGCCAAAATTCACAAGGGGATATGTAAAGGATCACAAATCTAGATTTATGAACAATTCTTCTTTTCTCGTAGTCTTTTGACCTTATGATTATTTACTTTTGACAATTACAATAATTAAACTATAAATGCTATAAGATTTGTTAAAATAGAAATCACTTTATTAATATGAAAAGATTGTCAAATACATTATTATACTCTTGCTATCGAGCATAATCTTAACAATCTCCCACTTGCTCTATGGCAAATGTGTCATATCTCTCATCCCCGTGTTCTCTAGATACCCATCAAAACTCTTTTGTGGAAGAACCTTTGTAAAAGGATCCGCTAGATTTTCTGCTGACGCTATCTTGGTAATCGTCACATCACCCCAATGCACAATTTCCCTTAAAAGGTGATACTTTCTTTCAATGTGTTTCCCTCTTTGATGAATTCTTGGTTCTCTCGAATTACCCACTGCTCCACTATTGTCACAATAGATAGGTATCTGCTTAATCGCATCAGGAACCACTTCCAAATCAATCAAGAATTGGCGGAGCCAGACAGCCTCTTTAGCAGCCTCGCATGGGGCAACATACTCGACTTCCATGGTGGAATCGGTGATATAAGATTGCTTGATACTCCTCCATATGACTGCCCCTTCTCCAATAGTAAACACGGATCCTGATGTTGATCTCTTGTAGTCAGAATCTGAATGAAAAACAAAATTTTTATACTCAACGGGAATTAAATCCCCTCCAGAGTATACAAGCATATAATCTCTCGTTCTCCTAAGATACTTGAAAATATGCTTGAAAATATGCTTGACTTCCATCTAGTGATTAGGACTAGGTTTCCTATTGAAATCTGCTAACTATTCCCATAGCAAAACAAATATTTGGTCTAGTGCAGAGCATTGCATACATGAGACTTCCAACTGTCGATGCATATGGACCCTACTCATGAATTGCTCTTCCTGCTTATTCTTATTAACTTGTTCCTTAGAAAGTTTGATTCCATATCTGAAAGGTAACATACCTTTCTTGGAATCTTGCATGGAAAACCTAGACAAGATTTTATCTATGTATGAAGCTTGGGATAATGCAATCATTCTATTCTTTCTATCCCTTATGACTTGGATAACAAGAATATAACATGCTTCTCCTAAGTCCTTCATACTAAATTGTTTTGCTAACCATTCTTTTATTGATGTCAATACACCTACATCGCTTCCGATGAGTAGTATATCATTAATGTAAAGAACTAGAAAAACCAACTTGTCGCCTTTAATCCCATTGTATAAACAAGGTTCATCAAGGTTTTGAATAAATCCAAAACTTTTCACGGCTTGATCGAACCTTATTTTCCTGGATCTGGCAATCCATATATGGATCTTTGCAACTTGCATACCCTTTCTTCTTTGCCCTTTTCAATGAATCCTTATGGTTGCATCATGTAGATGCTTTCGTCAAGACTTCCATTAAGGAAAGCTGTCTTGAAGTCCATTTTCCAAATCTCTAAGTCAAGAGATGCCACAATGGATAAGAATATCCTAATGGATTTAAGCATGGCCACATGACAGAAGGTTTATTCATAATCGATACCTTTCTTCTGTGTATAACCTTTAGCTACCAATCTAACTTTAAAGGTTTCCATCTTTCCATCCATTCCTCTTTTCTTCTTGTATACCCACTTGCACTCGATGGGTTTATCCCTTTAGGCAAGTCTATAAGAAACTAGATTTTGTTTTTGAACATAGATTCAATTTTGGATTGCATTGCCTTTTGCCAATGGCAATAATGGCAACTATCAACATCTTCCATTGCTTCCATGTATGTATAAGGATCATCGTCGTCCGGAAGATTCTCTACAAATTCTTCAAGACCAATGTATCTCTCGGGTTGTCTACTAATCCTCCCACTATGACAAGGTATGGTAGATTGTTGATCTTGTGTTGGTATGGAACTTACAATTGGGCTTGGTTGCGAAACCTCTTGTGGAATTGTATCTCCTAAAAGCTCATTCAGGACAATTCTACTTTTAGGCACAAAATTATTCATATAGTCTTTTTCCAAAAATTTAGCATTTGTCGAAACAAATACTTTAAGATCTGAAAGACTAAAAAAAAAATCCTTTTGTTCCTTGTGAATACCCTACAAATATGCATGTTTCTGAACAGGACTCCATCTTTTCTATCTTTTCTATCTTTTCTATCTTTTCTATCTTTTCTTTTAACACGTGTGCAGGATGTCCAAATATCCTTAAGAGTTGTAAACTAGGCTTTCGCCCGGTCTACAACTCAAGCGGTGTTTTAGGAACGGACTTAGATGGTACATCGTTTAGAATATACATTGCGGTTTGTAAAGCGTATCCCCAAAAAGAATTAGAAAGTGTTGAATAACTCAACATAGACCTAACCATATCCAAAAGAGTTCTATTTCTTATTTCTGCCACCCCATTTTGTTGAGGTGTTCATGGTGCAGAAAACTGAGAATTTATCCCATTATCAATAAGATATTGCTGAAACTCACAAAATAGATATTCTCCACCGCGATCAGACCTTAAGATTTTTATGCGTTTCTCAAGCTGATTTTCTACTTTAGCTTTAAATGCTTTGAACATATCAAAAGCAGCCGACTTATGTCTCATGAGATACACATAGCCAAATCTTGAGTGATCATCCATGACAGTGATGAAGTACTCATATCCACTTCTAGCTTGAATGCTCATAGGTCCACACACATCAATGTGTATCAATCTTAAATATTCTATGGCTCTTATGCCTTTGGTCGTTTTACCTTCCAAACAAGATTCACAAGTTGGTAGATCATCAACCTTTAAGTCACTTAGAGGTCTGTCACTAACCAATCTTTTAATCCTATTTAGGTTAATATGACCTAGGCACAAATGCCATAGGTAGGTTTCATCTTTTGATATTTTACTCTTTTATGATTAGGTTCCGTTGATTCCGTGTCTAACAAGTGAGAGATATTTCAATGCAAATAGAATAAACCGTTTTCCAATGTACCTTTAAAAACAAATTTGTTATTCTTACTAATAATAAAACTTTTATTAAAAGTAACCGAATATCCAAATTTATTTAGACAAGAGACCAAAATTAAATTCCTCTTAAATTATGGTACATAATAAACGTTTATTAAAACTAAATGCCTATAAGAATCAAAATTGATTCTAATATCTCCCACTACACTAGTAGACACCAACGCTCCATTGCCTAAATGCAAGTTGAATTCATTCTTATTCAGTCTATTCCTTTGACCCTTTTCACTACAAAAGAAATACTTTCTTTTGATCTTGGTTACTTTCTTGGTCTCCTTCTAAGAAGGCTCAAGTTGCTTTTTCTTCTGTTGTCTCTTGACCATCTTACGGGTGTTTAACAGTAGCAACTTACCAAACATATGAATCTCTTGACCCTTGCCTTTCACAAGAATTTTTTCCGCACTTTGAACATCTCGCATCAAGCCTTGCAAGGTGTATTCCTTATTATTCAAGGTGTAGTCCAACTTGAATTGATCAAAGGAATCTGACAGTGAGTTGACAATCATATCAATTTTAGTCTCACCATCTATCTCAGCACCATTCAGTTCAATAATGTTGAGATGTGCTATGACTTTCTATTAGGATTATGCTCGATAGCAAGAGTGTAAAATTGTAATTATTAATATTTTCATATGAATAAAGTGATTTCTAGTTTAACAAATCTTATAGCATTTATATTTTAATTATTATAATTGTCAAAAGTAAATAATCATAAGGTCAAAAGACTATGAGAAAAGAAGAATTGTTCATACATCTAGATATGTATGAGGTAGACACAATTCTTTAGTTAGTCTTGATTAATATCACAACTTAAGATAAAAGGTTGGGCGCCTTTATCTTGTCAAAGTTGTATATTCTTTTGTTAGCATTTGAGTGGGATCAAATGTGTTATGATGAGTCTAAAATCATCAAAGTATGGTGTCTTTAGGCAAAAGAATCTAGTGCAATAGGTGCATTGAATAGGATCAAAATTAAATACTTTATCTAGAACCGTCATTGGATAAATGTTTTCATTTGAAGACAATCGGAGAGTTTATCTCAATCCTGAGATAAATGATGGGCTTATTGTTGCAAGTGTTATCATTTGAGCTATCAATGAGTACGATTATATAGCATAGTCTATCCTCGATAGTTTGGTGGTATTCATTTGTTAATTGATAGAGGACTCCATTTATAGATAAGGACATCATGGCTCGATTTATATAATGAGAGTAGAATACCATCATATGGATGTTTTGAGGTATTGGATATTAAATCTTAACGTTAAGATTTCAATAGTGTCTATTGAAATATGGCTTCTGGACAAGTCAAAATATCCAAGTTCAAAATGTGGTCATACGAGTAAATATGGTAACTTGGAGAGCTATAGGCGGTCTATGAGCTATTGGCGATTACTGGTATTCTTCACGAGGATCCACTTTCTCCAATAAGGTTGTCTAGGGTACGAATGAGTAACATCAACTTATTCTATCTTTATTTAAGAGTTCAATTTTAGTTCTTTAGTGGAATGAACTAAAATTAAATAGATCGGACCTAAGTGAATCATTTGTTGATTGTGATTGGGTTATGTCTATTGGAGCTTAAATTTAGATAGCCCGCCAAGATCCTCAATCCACACGAACTTGTATGGATCACTTGATATATTCTACCGGACCAATTTGGGGTTCCATCTAGAATTGTATTAAGGCATGAGAACTTGTTTCTTTTTGTAAAAATAGGTCTAGTTCACATGTGGACTTTTTATTAAGGTCCAATGGATTTAATAAAATAAGAGAAATAATATATGGCCCATATATATGGTATGGGCTGCAAGGCTATTAAGAATATCTTAAATATATTATTTTTATTTTATCATTTCATTAAATGGAAATTAATGAATTTGTTGATTAATTAATTATTTAATTAAAAGTCAAAATCTTTTTCCTTATAGGAGATGGTCTCCTAAAACTATACTATTGTTGGTAGTATGGTTAATGTTAAAGTCTATATTTGATAAGTAGATAAATAAAAGAAATTATTTATCTAATCAAATTAGAAAGTCTTTAATATGGTTACAAATACACTATTGAGTTGGATTAGGAGTCTTGGTGTAGGAAAGAATTCTTTTTGGAAAAGCATTCTTGGTCACCAAGTAAAACTACTTAATGGTAGAATTCTTCTATGAAAAGGATTCTTAACCACCAAGTAAATCTACCTAAGGATAGGATTCTTGTCCATCAAGTAAATCCTTCTTAGGAAAAAAATTAAGTTTCCTAATACTTATCCTATGAATTTTGGCCAGCTATGTTTATATAAGATGATGATAGAATTCCTTTTAGATAAGGATTCTTAACTACCAAATAAATCCACCTAAGGAAAGGGTTCTTGCCAACCAAGTAAATCCTTCTTAGGAGAGGATTAATCATCCTATATGTATGTGTGTTTGAAATTTGGCCAGCCAATAAGAAATTGCAAGAGAAATTTCGGCCAAGCTAGGGAATTTCTAAAGAGAGATTTCGTCCAAGCAAGAGAGAATTTTGAGGGAGAAAAATTTGGTTTTTACTCTGGACAAAATATGACCAACTCTAAGCAATAGTGTGTAAATACGACCAAGAAGAGAAAAAAGGGGAACGTTTTTGTTTTCGATAGTATACTAGTATCCTTTACATCAAAAGGGTTTTGTGTACAACATCAAATCAAGGTTCACGCGAGTTTCAATCAAATTGATTGATAATTTACAAGTGACCGGACGTTCTTAGATTTTTCTCTTGGAGGATATTTGTAACTAACAAAGAAAAGATTTTGTTTGTCTCCATCCTCAGGTATGCAATTTTAAAAAAGGGAGCCCACACTCTTAGGTGATTCACGTTCGTGATTGGATTGGAAGATCTTGAGAAATCAATTCGGCACTTGTTCAATCGTCACGAGAAAAAGGTACTTTACTTTTATATATGTCAATTAATCTAGGGTTAAGGTTCTTATTGCATATAAAGGAATTTTTTTTGTTTATACGCAAACCCTAATTTCGTTTTTCTCACTTCCATTGCGTTTCGAACCATTTTGTCCCTATACTTTCATAATGTGATCTTTCACACCTGTCTAGGTTTCATCCTAAGATTCATAAAAGCAGTCACTACCTCTTTCTCTTAGTCGTCCTAGACCTCATAGCAAACATCTCCTCTAGAGACAACATTATATCGGCAGCAGTCTCTTATTTCTTCATATTGCTATTACAACACGTCGGAGATGATGGCCATAATGTAATGTACATTTATCCATCTCATCTCAAGACTTCCACTACTGATACTCATCTCTTTGCTCTTTAGTAGATTCATTAGTTTGGTGGTTTAAGAATAGATAGAATGATCTTATGGTTTTTCAACTTAGAACAACAACCCAATTTTCATTTTTCCATGTGGCATAATTATCATCAGTTAAAGTATTGTTTTTTAGGAATTTGATTAGGGATGGGGTCATGATTTCTTTATATTAATAAAAATTATATAAGTAAATAATCATGATAAAGCACTTTTGAATACTTATCTTGAATTAAATGAAATAATTCAATCGTAAAAATTCAACGGTGATCCAACACCCATAAATGTCACGCCTCCTTTGGGAGTTCGCAACATTTACTCGTTGGACTAGGTCCCACCTAATTGTTAACATAATAACCAACATTTTCAATTTTAGCCTTGTAATTTTTATTAACAAGAACTCTTGCAAGGATGTTAATAAAATTACATTTAGTGTAATACCAAGTTATCGACCTTCAATATAATCCCTCACGAATTTCCCTCATTTGGGAGTAGATATCGTTTGGGTTAATTGTCTAGTCTGTCCTTGTAAGGAAGTATCTTGCTAAATTCCATTCATGAATACCCCTTGGGGGGTTATTCACGAAACATAAAACTCAACTAAACTTGGAGTCCGTAGGTGTTCCAAAACACCTTCTCCCACTCAATTGTTTAAGGCATGTGATCGAATTCCAAAGAATGATTTACCAAGTTATCTAGATGCCAATTTAGATACTTAAACCATTCAATGAATGTTCATACCAAAAGAGATATATGAGTGGCACTCATATTCTATATGACATGTTATCAATCAATGACAAACATTGCAATATTTACAACAAATATAAACAGCTTCAATTTTGGTCCATCCTAGAAAAGCAAGTAAATTACATGTCTTGGAATACCAAAAACTCCTTTCTTGGCGAACAAGTCTTCACGCGACCTTCATCGTTCAGACTCTCTCGGCTGCACCCCATGGGCGTGCACATGCTACAAACCCATAAAGGGCTGCCATGCGCAGACCATGGCCTCCATAGGGCTGCCGTGCGCAGCCCATGCCACAACAAATGTGGTTGCGTGTTCTTCGCATGCACGTTCGTTGCTACGGCTCGCACGGTCCCAAACTTGTTCCAGTTGCCCCTAATTCTTCAAACCTTCGAGTCTTCAAAACTTGAGTGTATTACAGAAGAATTATAAATATATTTTTTTTATTACAACAACAAAATTAAAGAAAAAAACTTACTAACTACCAAGAAGGAATTTATGGCGATGATAGACCACCCTTCTTGTTACAATCCCAAAACAAAATTACATTGAAATTCTAGGACCAAAATTGAGCAATAACAAACCACATATAAAACATACATACATATATATATATATATATATATATATATATATATATATATATATCTCCATACATTCTAATATAAATATAAATGTGAATACCTAGAGAGACATCTCTTTCTAAAACACGCATATATACAATAAAAATAAAATGATTCACGAACACATATCAATTAATCAACGGTACAATCAGGCTCTGATACCAATTGTAGGAAAAAATAAAACCATGTGCAACGGAAGCGTGAGAAAATTTAATAAATTAGGGTTTGCGTATAAATAAAAGTTTTCCCTTTTAATAACAAGAACCTTAACCCTAGATTAATTGATGTATATAAAAGTGTCGTTCCTTTTTTTTCGTGACGATGGAACAAACGCCGAATTGAATCCGCAAGATCTTCCAATCCAATTACGAACATGAATCACCTAGGAGTGTAGGCTCCCTTTCTTTGATTGTATACCTGAGGATGGAAACAAACAAAATCTTTTTCGTTGTTAGTTACAATTATCCTCAAAGAGAAAAATCCAAGGACGTCCTGTCACTTGTGAATTATCAATCTAATTGATTGAAATTCGTGTGAACCCGATTTGATTTTGTACACAAAACCCATTTGATGTAAAGGATACTAGTGTACTATCAAAAATAAAAAAACGTTCTCTTTTTCTCTTTTCTCCTTGACCGAATTCTACACCCTTTATCTATGACTTGATCAAATTTTGTCTAGAGCAAAAACTAAATTTTTCTTCCTCAAAATTCTCTCTTGCTAGGCCAAATTCTTTCTTCAAAATTACGTAGCATGGCCCAAATTTTCATCTTAGAATGCTTAGGGCTTGCCAAAATTCACAAGGGGATATATATAGGATCACAAATCCTTTCATAAGAAGGATTTACTTGTTTGACAAGAATCCTTTCCTTAGGTAGATTTACTTGGTTCTTAAGAGTCCTTTTCAAAGAAGAATTCTACCCTTAGGTAGATTTACTTGGTGACCAAGAATCCTTTTCCAAAAAGAATTCTTTCCTACACCAAGACTCCTAATCCAACTCATTAGTGTATTTGTAAACATATTAAAGACTTTCTAATTTGATTAGATAAATAATTTCTTTTATTTATCTACATATCAAATGTAGTCTTTAATATTAATTATACTACCAACAATAGTATAATTTTAGGAGACTACCTCCTACTAGGAAAAAGATTTAAACTTTTAATTAAATAATTAATTAATCAACAAATTAATTAATTTCTATTTACTTAAATAATAAAATAAAATAATATAATTAATCTATTCTAAATAGCCTTGCCATACCAATATATGTGGGCCAATATATTATTTTCTTATTTTATTAAATCCATTTGCCCTTTATAAAGAGTCCACGGGTGAACAAGACCCATTCTTACAAAAAGAAATAAGTCCATATGCCTCAATACAATTCTAGATAGAACCCTCAATTGATCCGGTGGAATATATCAAGTGATCCATGCAAGTTCGTGTGGATTGGGGATCTTGGCGGCGTTAGGATTATGCTCAATAGCAAGACTATAATATTATATTTGACAATCTTTTAATATTAATAAAGTGATTTCTAGTTTAACAAATCTTATAGCATTTATTGTTTAATTATTATAATTGTCAAAAGTAAATAATCATAAGGTCAAAAGACTATGAGAAAAGAAGAATTGTTCATACATCTAGATATCTATGAGGTAGACACAATTCTTTAGTTAGTCTTGAATAATATTCATAACTTAAGATAAAAGGTTGGGCGCCTTTATCTTGTCAAAGCTGTAGATTCTTTTGCTAGCACTTGAGTGGGATCAAATGTGTTATGATGAGTCTAAAATCATCAAAGTGTGGTGTCTTTGGGCAAAAGAATCTAGTGCATTGAATAGGATCACAAATGAAATAATTTATCTAGAACCATCAATAGATAAAAGTTTTTCATTTGAAGAAAATCAGAGAGTCTATCTCAATCCTGAGATAAATAATGGACTTATGGTTGCAAAGGTTATCATTTGAGCTACTAATGAGTATGATTATATAGCATAATCTATCATCGATAGTTTGGTGGTATTCATTTGTTAATCGATAGAGGACTTTATTTATAGATATGGACATCGTGGCTCCATTTATTAAATGAGAGTAGAATATCATCATATGGATGTTTTGAGGTATTCGATATTAAATCTTAACGTTAAGTTTTCAATAGTGTCTATTGAAACATGGCTTCTGGACAAGTCAAAATATCTTAGTTCAAAATGTGGTCATATGAGTAAATATGGTAACTTGGAGAGCTATAGACGGTCTATGAGCTTTTGGCTATTGCTGGTATTCTTCACGAGGATACACTTTCTCCAATAAGGTTGTCTAGGGTACGAATGAGTAACATCAACTTATTCTATCTTTATTTAAGAGTTCAATTTTAGTTCTTTAGTGGAATGAACTAAAATTAAATAGATCGGACCTAAGTGAATCATTTGTTGATTGTGACTGGGTTGTGTCTATTGGAGCTTAAATTTAGATAGCCGGCCAAGATCCCCAATCCACACGAACTTGTATTGATCACTTGATATATTCTACCGGACCAATTTAAGGGTAAATCTAGAATTGTATTGAGGTATGTGAACTTCTTTCTTTTTGTAAGAATGGGTCTAGTTCACATGTGTAATTTTTATAAAGGTCAAATGGATTTAATAAAATAAGAAAATGATATATTGGCCCATATATATATGTTGGGCGGCAAGGCTATTTAGAATAGCTTAATTATATTATATTATTTTATTATTTAATTAAATAGAAATTAATTAATTTGGTGATTAATTAATTATTTAATTAAAAGTCAAAATCTTTTTTCTATTAGGAGATGGTCTCCTGATATTATACTATTGTTGGTAGTATAATTAATATTAAAGACTATATTTGATAAGTAGATAAATAAAAGGAATTATTTATCTAATCAAATTAGGAAGTCTTTAATATAGTTACAAATACACTATTGAGTTGGATTAAGAGTCTTGGTATAGGATAGAATTCTTTTTAGAAAATGATTTTTAACCACCAAGTAAATCTACCTAAGGAAAAGATTCTTAACCACTAAGTAAATCCTTATTAGGAGAGGATTTGGTCTCCTATATATACTACTTGTAAATTTCGACAAAGCCTTAGTTTTTGATGTGAGAAGTTGTTTTTTTTTTTTTTATTGTTATAAAAAAAAACTTCGTCCAACTCGTTGTGTGAAGAATTCGGCCAAGCATAGAGAAAAGAGGGAACATTTTTGTTTTCGATAGTACACTAATATCCTTTGCATCAAAAGGGTTTTTTGTACAACATCGAATCAAGGTTCACTCGAGTTTCAGTCAAATTGATTGATAATTCAAAAGTGACCGGACGTTCTTGGTTTTTCTCTTGGAGGATTATTGTGACTAACAAAGAAGAAGATTTTGTTTGTTTCCATCCTCAGGTATACAATTTAAAGAAAGGGAGCCTAAACTCCTAGGTGATTCACGTTCGTGATTGGATTGGAAGATATTGCGGATTCAATTCGACGCTTGTTCAATAGTCACAAAAAAAGGTACGATACTTGTTGACGTTGATTTCTGGATTGTATCAGAAAAGCCAACAAGGATTGGATTTCGGGTATCAATTCAAAGAGAAAGAGATTAGAGAAAGTGATCAAGACACGAATTTTACTTGGTAAAACTCCGATTGATCGGAGAAACGTCCACGGGTGGTTGAATGATCAACCGAGCCTAAATCCACAAAGAAAATATGATGTTTACAAGCTTTTAATCTCTTTTTTTTTCTTTTTATATTTTTCTATTGCTTGCTGTATATATCCCTTCTTTTGGCGAGATTATGGGTCTATTTATATGTTTATAGAGCCCTAATCTGCCTTGTACAAGTAATGGATCTTTGTATTTAATTACAATTATTTACTTGCTTGAGGCTGATTGTTTTCTTTCCTGTTTCGGAGTCTTGTATTGAAGTCGAATGAGATTCTAGTAGTACAGTCCAATTTGGACTTGTTTCCTTATATAAGAACGTAGTCTTTTTAAATAAATAAAGTTGTTGCCTGATTGGGAACCCTTCCAGCTCAATATTCTGTTCTCTTTGGGATTCCTTCCAGATGGATATCTTCGTGTATTTAATGACCTAATTCGTGCGAACTAAGCACTAAGCTTTTTATTCGATTTTCTTTATATTTATCCCGAGCAAGGATAATACCAGCAGGTCCCGAGTAACATCGTTTGAGCCCGAGTTGAGGCATCATTTAACCAGTCCCGAGTGTCGTTAACTGATCCCGAGTAGGTTTCATTCAACATCTGCTTACTCGGGTTTTCTCTTCTTCGGCACTGTCTTGTAGGATATTTTCTGAAAGCCTATTTGGATGTCCACCTGACAATTTATCCTCTTTGTTTTGATAACATGTTCATCTGATAAAAGTCACATATGACAATACTTTTTATATACATCAATTAATCTAGGGTTAAGGTTCTTGTTATTAAAATGGAAAATTTTTTATATACGCAAACCCTAATTTTCTAATTTATCACGCTTATGGTGTGTTTTGAACCGTTTTTTCCTTACAAACGGACTATCTAGATTTAAGCTCTAATAGACACAACTCAATCACAATCAACAAATGATTCAGTTGGGTCCGATCTATTTAATCTTAGTTCATTCCACTAAAGAACTAAAATTTAACTCTTAAATAAAGATATAATAAGTTGATGTTACTCATTCATACCCTAGACAACTTAATTGGAGAAAGTGTATCCTCGTGAAGAATACCATGTTGGAACCCCGTTCACCGGTCACGCAGCGGAAGTAAGGTTTTAATTTTTTTTTTTTACAGATCGTAATCTGTATCTGGGACCAATGAACTTATGATCATATTTATTTTCAGAACAAATACATATACTAATTATTACACTAATAAAATATATATGTAAATACAGGAAATTGTAATCAATAATAAAAAAAAAATTAAAAGATAGAACCATACCAACGTTTGGAGGTTCCTTCACTTTTCGATTTGCTCCTGGTTTGTACCACTGATCTTTCTAGCTATTCCCGGAACTGGTAACTGCGTATGGGTGCATCACGGTTCTCAGGAACTTAGGATGGAGGATGTAGAGAAAAATATTCGAAGAAACTTTTTCTTCTTGATATTGGTATACAACACTTGCACCAAATATATTTAAAAAAAAAAAACTCACACAAACTTTTCTTCAAAAATTGTATCAGGTATATATATTTAATGCTTTTGACCAAAAAAAAAACAAAAACCTTTCTATTGTTTTTAGTCATAGTATATATATATACAAGCTATGCGTGAAAACGCATAGCACTGTGTTTTTTTTTTTTTCAATATATATCATATATATAAAGATTTAAAAACAATCTAATCAAATCTAATTTGATTCTTGAAAACTTTCAAAAAAAAAAATCTCATATCTTTCATTTGATTTTAATTTTGAATTCAAATATTTTAAATTCAAAAATAAAATATTTAATTTAATAAAATAAAATAATCACATTATCTTATTTTATTCAAAAAAAATATCAACATACACCCTCCATTTAGTGAGTAATAACATAATTAAATAATCTCATTATTTAAGTTATTTAATCACCATTATCTATTAATTAAATAATCTCATTATTTAATTAATTCCCGAATAAATATGTGTAACTTTCGTAACACAATTAACTGGACAATCCAATTAATTAACCGTGACCCTTGTTACCTAAATCGATCGGGCTAGCAAGGGGACCTAATGGACCCACATTATTTTGAGCTCCAATAATCCTCAGAATCATTAATTAAAATCTTTAATTAATATTCCTTGATTATTAACTCCGGTGTTATTCCACTAAAAACCCGAAGCTGCACTCTCTCAACTTCAGACGTTTTTACACAGACCGATCCAACTCGGTGTCCATCGATATAGCTATTACATATGGTATGATCCTCCACAGTAGTTCATAATTAGAGCTAGGTCATAATATCCGTTATACCCCTCTAATTACATATATCCTTTAAGTACCATTGATTCTATAATGGACAATAAATCCTATTTCCTCGCAGAATTAGGAACGCGCTTATATTGTCCAAGCCCCGAATCAACCCTTAAGGGAAACTTCTAAAAAAAAAAGAGTTGATTCCACTATTGTGTACAAACCTTCCCAAGCACAAGCCAAACTACAATCCCAACATACAGAGTATATTGATCAGGAAATGCATCTGACCTCACCCATGATATATCAAAGACCACGATGAAATCTGAAGGAGTCGATAAGACACTTAGGATTAAGATCACCCATATATAGCCATCATTAGTTGAAATATATGAATCTCATCGGTAAACGGATCTTGGTATGAGATTCATAGAGGTCATGGCCCAGTCCTATATGATCACAGCATACAAGGTGCCTCCATTCCCATATCTCATATGTATGATTCAGGATAGAATCACTATACATTACGGAATGGACCGCAGCTATAGAATAACCACAAATAAAGTACCCAGCTTTATTTGCTATATATGGACTCTTTAGATTACACGTCACTTACTGTATCCATCCGTATATGACACTCATATACACAGTTCGAGATTACATCCGGCAATCCAGGATATTAATATGTACACAAGTTTATAAAATAAATAACATAACAAAATGATTTGAACTTTTCTTTTTATTTACTTCATAAATCCATTTACAAATTACATGCTTAAGGCATAAACCCTAACAATCTCCCACTTGCACTAAAGCATGTAAGGCATGTCTCGTATCCCTAGACCATCTAGATGACTCGAAAACACTTTAGCTGGTAAGGTCTTCGTAAATGGATCAGCATGATTGTCTTGTGAGGCTATCTTGGCGACGATCACATCTCCTCTCTACACTATCTCTCTGATGAGATGATACTTTCTCTCTATATGCTTCCCTCTCTTGTGGCTTCTTGGTTCTTTGAAATTAGCCACAGCACCAATGTTATCACAATAAAGTGTGATGGGCTTATCCAGATCTGGAATAGTCTCTTTAACAGCTTCACAAGCGGCTACATATTCGGCTTCCATGGTGGATTCAGCAATGCAAGATTGCTTGATACTTCTCCATATAATGGTTCCACCACCCAGGGTGAATACTAATCCAGATGTGGAATTTCTAGAATCCTTATCTAATTGAAAATTAGAATCTGTGTATCCTAACGGGATCAAATCCTGTCCGGAATACACTAGCATATAATTTCTTGTTCTCTGAAGATTCTTGAGAATAGTCTTGACAGCAATGATTCAATCTCGGGTTGGACTGGTATCTGCTGACTACTCCCACTGCATAGCAGATGTCCGGTCTCGTGCATAATGACACGTCCTAAAGAAGTGTTCATACTCCCAAGTATAAGAATGTCATAGTAATAAATTAACCTGTAAGACCGGGTCGAACCACAGGGAGGTTGTTCACTTGTCCTTGTAGAATTAATTATCTAGATCAATTACTAAGCTTGTTATAAAATGAAAATCAATTAAAATTAATACTGGGCTAAGGGATCCACAATTGGTAATTCGAATATGATCCAATTATTAATATTTAGTCCAGATTAATGGGATGGTATTCCACTCCACTGACCACTCTCTAATAGATGTGGCTAAAATTACTCACTATGCTAGACAATATTTGTTTATCTACAGTGAGTCAAAACTCCATAAATATTAGAGGGGATAAACCACTCTCTGATAGATATAGGTAAAAGTACTCACTGTGCTAGACAATATCTGTCTATCTACAGTAAGTCAAAAACTCCACAAAGATCAGAGGGGAGAAAGCATAAAAATAATAAACTTACCAAAATTGGATCATATTTTCCATACCAACAGTATCACCTTTGGCCCCAGCTATATAAAATTAGCCAGCCATAATTTAATTAGGTAATAGCTATTTTATTTAAACTGAGAATTTGAGAACAAAAGAGAGAGAATTTCACAAATCTAACATCATATTTGGATTCAGAACATCAAAATTATAAGGGAGAGACCCCCTATTTAAACAAAATACGGATGAAAATTAACCATCGGTTGAATTTAGAATGGAGCGTCCAGATTTCACCACGTCATCAGTGAACAGTGACACTGAACAGTAACCCATCTGTGAAGTGAATAGTGAACAGTGATAGTGAATAGTATGCATCTGTGAGTAAACAGTAACGCATCCGTGAGTGAACAGTGAAAGTCAACTATGAACAGTGAATAGTCAAAATTATGAAAATACCCTTCGTGGTCTTTTTAAGGTTTTTTGACGTTCTAAACTTGAAAACGACGTTTGTTTTGCCATCTGACTTCTCCATGATTCTGAATTGGTCGAATTACCTCTGAAATATAAAGAAAAATACACTGATTACTGCACAACACATTTATTTAAGTGAACGAACGAAATTATGTCTAAATTGGGGAATTAATCATATTGGAAGTGTAAAATGATGATATTATCCCTTAGTTGACATACACTTTTCAGTGTTAATCACACCCCCAACCAGCTTATTGCTAGTCCCTAGCAATTAAAATAGTAAAAACTCAAATTCAAATCTCTAAACTACCAAATAGACAAACTCTCTCATACCTCTTTTCTCACCCTTTGACAACCAATAATCAATCAAACTTTCTTGTGCTCAATAAAGATCAACACTATAACTATGAGATTCAATTGAAATCAAACAACATTTTCATTCCGAAATCTCACCAGGGTTTTTTCCTTAGGCAGCAGTTTTATTCTCTTCTTCTTCTGTTTTTTTTTTATATAAAACAAAATTGTTTTTATATAAAACAAAATTGGAAACAAACATTCCATCTTTAATCCATGTAGCGAGCTTTAGGCTAATGACTCCCAAACCAGTTGGCTTTAGGGCATTAAGTATTAAAACACTCCTACGGGCTTAATTACTCGGACTGCATATGTTTTTTTTTAGTACAATTCCCTTAAGCTTTCTCTTTAACCCGTGTAACGAGCTTTGGGTCAATGACTCCCAAACCAGTTGGTCTTAGGGCATTAGGTGTTAAAGCACCCCTCGGACTTAATTGCTCGAGTTAAAGAGGCTACGGAACTGCACTTTATTCTTATCCAGACTCCACCATTTTACGCCAACACTCAATGCTTACTGAGGCATGAGGCCCGGCTACTAAGAGTTTTGGTCACAACACACAAAATTAGTATTATTATTATTATATATATATATTTAAACAAGACCACTGCCTTCGGTTGTTACCCTTGAATGATGTTTCAGAACTCAATATCGCAAAATCTCAACTTACTGCACATAATCACGTGTCAATGTGTGTGTGTGTCTAGAATAGTTTGAAAAATTTCTCAAGATGACTTAATGAACAAAAGGGTTAGTCAATGATATCATAATGGAGAGTTTATAAATTTGAATAGTCAGAAGAGAGGAAAAAAATACATCATAACTACCAAGATGCGTCTCAGAAGTTTCTAAAAGATCTCCTTACTCGGCCATGTTTACCAAAACAAAATGGTGAGAAGTTAGTTTTTTTTTTTGAAAAACAAAAGTATTGAATCAACTATCCCCTCCACCCAACCAGGATGAGACATTGTCCCCAATGTCATTAGAAAGTGGTAAGGTTTAGAAGATGTCACCTGAACAACTTGAAAGACAACAAAATCCTGCAAAACAACAAAAGAAATACAAAATATAGAAAAATAAAACGCATAAAAACCATGGGACAATCACAAAGTGATATTCAAATCAATTCTGCATTACTTGTTCTCTTCAAAAATCAAAACTAAACAACAATAATTACAAAAGACTTTAAATGCGGAAGGAAAAAGATAACAAAAATAAAAGGATATTTACTGGTAGTTGTGATTGTGACTAACATCTTCCTCTGGTTTTACGTCCAGAAACGGCTTCAACGCCCTCTATGGGTCTGGGATATGCTTCCCATCCAATTTTCTTATAAATTGGCAAACAGGGTCCTTTAAAGTCAGATTCCTAAGACTATATTGTGCATGTTTTCGGCTTGGTTTCCTGCTGGATGTCTAAGTGGGTTTTCAGCCATGTGGTTAGTGAATGTGGGTGATTGGGATCTCCTAATTTATCTACCACTAGATGTCCGAGACCAATGTCTCATGCAAATTTAATGAGGGTTCATAGCGGTGAAATACACAAAAATGAAGAAAATAAAAGAAAAAGTGATGAAAATAACATGCAAAAATTCCAAGGGTATAAATGCAAATATGCACAAGTGTTGGGGTAAAAGTGCAAATAATTATAAATCTACTAAAGTGAAAATGCGATAATTACAAGGACTGATATGCAAAAATGAAAATAAAATGACCTATATGCAAATGCAAACTAGATCTAAGCTAAAATGCAAATGAAAAGTTAAAGGACTAAAATGCAAAAATGTGATTAAAGATAACAAGTGTTTTTTTTTTTAAATGGATGAAGTTTATTATTAAGATGAGTGATGCAAAATTAAATAAAAAATAATAACAAAGAAGATATAAAAAAACAACAAAACTAAAATAAAATTAAAAAGAAATTACTTCTACAAAGAAAAGACGGACTTACCTCCCCGGCAGCGGCGCCAAAAACTTGACACGTCCTAAAGAAGTGTTCATACTCCCAAGTATAAGAGTGTCATAATAATAAATTAATCGGTAAGACCGGGTAGAACCAAAGGGAGGTTGTTCACTTGTCATTATAGAATTAATTATCTAGATTAATTACTAAGCTTGTTATAAAATGAAAATCAATTAAAATTAATATTGGGGCTAAGGGATGCACTGTTGGTAATTCGAATATGATCCAATTATTAATATTTAGTCCAGATTAATGGAATGATATTTCACTCTACTGACCACTCTCTAATAGATGTGGGTAAAAGTACTCACTGTGCTAGACAATATTTGTCTATCTACAATGAGTCAAAACTCCACAAAGATTAGAGGGGATAAACCATTCTCTCATAGATATAGGTAAAAGTACTCACTGTGCTAGACAATATCTGTCTATCTACAGTGAGTCAAAAACTCCACAAAGATCAGAGGGGAGAAAGCATAAAAATAATAAACTTACCAAAATTGGATCATATTTTCCATACCAACAGTATCACCTTTGACCCCAGGTATATAAAATTAGCCAGACATAATTTAACTAGGTAATAGCTATTTTATTTAAACTGAGAATTTGAGAACAAAAGAGAGAGAATTTCACAAATCTAACATCAGATTTGGATTCATAACATCAAAATTAGGGGGGAGAGGCCCCCTATTTATACAACATACAGATGAAAATTGACCATCGGATGAATTTAGAATGGAGCGTCCAGATTTCGCAACATCATCAGCGAACAGTGACACTAAACAGTAACCCTTCCGTGAAGTGAATAGTGAACATTGACAGTCAACAGTAATGCATCCATGAGTGAACAGTAATGTATCCGTGAGTAAACAGTGAAAGTCAATTGTGAACGGTAAAAGTCAACTATGAACAGTGAATAGTCAAAATTATGAAAATGCCCTTCGTGTTCTTCTTAAGGTTTTTTGACGTTTTAAACTTGAAAACGATGTTTATTTTGCCATCTGACTTCTCCATGATTCTGAATTGATCGAATTACCATTGAAATACAAAGAAAAATACATTGATTATTGCACAACACATTTATTTAAGCGAACGAACGAAATTATGTCTAAATTGGGAAATTAATCATATTGGAAGTGTAAAATGATGATATTATCCCTTAGTAAACATACACTTTTCAGTGTTATTCACATAACATAGCATACATGAGACTACCTACTATTGATGCATAGGGAACACGTCTCATATCCTCAACTTCTTGAGGTGTCTTAGGACACTGTTCCTTAGACAAGTGAACTCCATGTCTTGAAAGTAAATTACCTTTCTTGGAGTTCTGCATCGAAAATCGCACAAGAATCTTGTTGATATATGATGCCTAATAAAGTGCTATAAGTTTGTTCTTACGATCTCTTATAAGTTGGATCCCTAGAACATAACTTGCTTCTCCCAAATCTTTCATTTGGAATTGGCTAGACAGCCAGCCCTTTACATCAGACAACATTCCCACATCATTCCCAATGAGTAGGATATCATCTACGTATAGGAATAAGAAAACTACTTTTTTATCAATGATAGGCTTGTAGACACAAGGCTCATCGATGTTCTGCTCGAAGCAATAGGTTTTGATCACATCATCAAACCTAATGTTCCAAGATCTAGATGCTTGCTTAAGTCTATAGATGGACCTTTGCATTTTGCAAACCTTTTGCTCTTGATCTGGAGACATGAATCCCTCTGGTTGCATCATATAGATGCTCTCATCAAGATTTCCATTCAAGAATGCAGTCTTGACGACCATTTGCCAAATTTCAAAATCGAAATAGGCAGCAATGGATAAGAGAATCCTAATAAGCTTAAACATGGCTACTGGCGAGAATGTCTCTTCATAATCGACCCCCTCTTTCTGGGTATAACCCTTGGCCATTAGCCTTGTCTTGAAGGTCTCTACCTTCCCTTCTACTCCTTTCTTGCTCTTGTAGATCCACTTACACCCAATGGGTTTTACCCCATCTGGTAAGTCTACAAGATCCCAGATTGAGTTAGAGTACATGGACTCAATCTCGAGATTCATGGCTTTAAGCCATTCCTCTTTATCAGGATCTTCCATTGCATTCTTAAATGTCAATGGATCATCCACACTATCAGTACAGATAACACTTTGTCCCTCATCTATAGCTAAATAGTGTTCAGGTTGTCTCACAACCCTCTCACTACTTCTAGGTGGTAGTGTATCCTGATCAGGAACCATCTGACTCTCAGATGTTAATGGATTAACAACTCTTGTTTATGAAACACTAGTCTCACCAGACTCCAACTCATTTAATACAATCTTGGAACGAGGTTTATAGTCATTAACAAACATGACTAATGGCCCCCGAATAAACTATCCGGGGTGAAAAATCATCTTCCACTAAACAAGATTCAAGAACAAGAAAATCATATTTACCTTTCATTTTCTTCTTCTTGGCAGTCTCCTCCAGATATTTAGGACAATTCCTTTTCAAGTGTCCGGTCTTGTCACAATGGAAACATTCTCCCTTGCCTTGGTCAGTGGAGATGCCCTTGCTATGGGCTTTCTTGGGTTTGGTCCTATTCTTTGCCTTCCCAGCGGACCTCTTCTTATTATTAAAGAAAGATGGTTCGGCAACATTTGCCTTACCGGTCTTGCCTTTGTTGTCCTTAATCAAGGACTCAAAGGTTGCGAGCTCATTGAGCAAATGTGTAAGACTGAACTTTAACTTGTTCATCTCGTAGTTGCTTTTAAATTGATCGAAAATATTCGAAAGAGTCGTCAGTATGATGCTCACTTAACTGGGTTCGTCAATGGCTCTGCCATTGACTTCTGCCGTGTTGAAGTAGGACATCATGCTCAGGACATGTTCCCGAACTGACTTTCCTTCCTTCATACGAGCAAGCATAGCGTAATGAACAGCTTCTTGTCGCTTTTGCTCAGAGGGAATGACTCCATGATTTCGAATGCTAAATGATTTGTGACAAGCACGTCTGTCATAGATGCCAACAGATATGTTTGGGCCTTCTCATCAGATGAGACCCATCGCTGGTATACCTTACGAACAGTTCGTGTTGCATTGGCAGGCGTTAGAGGACATTCCTCCGTAAGCACAAACTTGAGGTCTTTGGTGACCAAAAATGCATTAATATTAAGTTTCCACTTTGTGTAGTCATCACCAGTTAATTTGTCGTTTGCAAGAATTTGAAATAATGCACAAGACATTGCTGAAATAAATAAAACATTCATTCAGTCATTTATTTAAAACAAGTGTGGGTGCTTTGGTATAAATATAAACATGATGCATGAACATGTTTAACAAACTAGAACTACCCTAAAAAATAGTTACTATACCACGACAATCCAACATACCACAAAAAAGTGCCGCCTTAGGGTCGGTCAAATCTTTGCATGTTGGACCGGGACATTCTCAATCAAATGATATTCTAGAATAACTCTTATTCCATATCATTCAACCATCATTTATTCAGTCAGGTTTTTAATTAACAAACTTAATCAAAACATTCGTGAGTGTAACCCACCATTTCAAATATCATGAGCTTAACTAGAGAATTGCCGCCTTAGGGTCGGCCAATCCCAAAATACCCTCAGAAATCCTATCCATTAAGATGTCAACCTTGGTATTGACCTTTGTGGAAACACTCCTTAGGGAGGACGAAAGCAAAGCCGTCACGAGACCCCACTCGGATCTCACGGTGTTGAACTAATGATGGAGACCATGGGATATATATGTCATATATCCCTCTCCAACTCACTATTTTAAAACAATGGTTTTCTATTATCCGTTAATGCATCTAGACTCTACAGGATCAAACAGCTAACTTTAATCAAGTTATCTAGTGCATTAACTAATTCATTATTAGAAACAAGTTCTAATTAACTAATAAATTTTTAATGATTTTTAACAATTAAAAATCTAATCTATTAGTGAATATTCTATGTTTTCTTAAACTATTTACTAAGGTCAGATTATTATGATAGTGTTTACCAAGTTTTAACTATTAAAACTCTAACACAATATTCGGTTCATTTATAATTAGGCAATTAATCAAATTAATCCTAATTACTATAAATGACCCTATTAATCAAACTTATTAAACTCTTTATTAACTAGATTAATATTAATAAGAATTACCAAGTTTTTTTTTTAACAATTAAAAAACTAATCTCATTTTCATAGCCAATTTATGTATTTACCCATTTTAATCACATTTAAAAAAAATACATAAAATATCAGGCTATGATGCATGTATGACATATCAAATATATTTGTGTAGGCACATCTAATATAAATGACATACGTATGCATGACAATGCTTTTTATCATCACATAATATAAAGCATACATGAATTGACCGAGTACTGTGGATTATTTAACGTAAAAAAAAATTGGAATCTTAAATTACAAAAATACCCCTAAGGCATTCATAGGTCTTCTTGTAATTTCCAAGTCTTTTAGTCTCTTCAGGTCACCTTGATTCATCTCATGAATCTTTCTTCCCGATTTTTCCAGGTCTTCAGCATAGGTTACAATTTTTTTTTACAATAAAATAATAGTTAAAAAATATATATTAAAAAAATTATACAACCCATAAACCCTAAATCCACAGTACCATATAAGTAACGATCAATCATGTTTTTGCAAATTAAAAAAATATATATACATACAAAAACATCATACAGTCAATTTAAATCGTGCCTACACAATCATACAAACAGAAGCATCGAAAACAATTTTCTGTTCCGAAAATAAAATTGGCTCTTATACCAATTGTTGGAACCCCGTTCACCGGTCACGCAGCGGAAGTAAGGTTTTAATTTTTTATATACAGATATTAATCTGTATCTGGGACCAGTGAATTTATGATCGTATTTATTTTTGGCACAAACACATATACTAATTATTACACTAATAAAATATATATGTAAATACAAGAAATTGTAATCAGTAATAAAAAAGAAAATTAAAAGATAGAACCATAACAACGTTTGAAGGCTCCTTCACTTTTTGATTTGCTCCTAGTTTGTACCACTGATCTTCCTAACTATCCCCGGGACTGGAAACTGCGTGTGGGCTCGTCACGGTTCTCAGGAACTTATGATGGAGGATGTAGAGAAAAATATTTGAAGAAACTTTTTCTTCTTGATATTGGTATACAACACTTGCACCAAATATATTTAAAAAAAAACTCACACTAACTTTTCTTCAAAAATCATATTAGGTATATATATAAATGCAACCATTAATCCATCATTTACCTAGGGATTGAGATAGACTATCTGATTGTTTTCAAATGAAAACTTTTATCCATTGACAGTTCTAGATAAAGTATTTCATTGTTATCGTATTCAATGCATCCAGTGCACTAGATTCTTTTGCCCAAAGACACCTCACTTTGATGATTTTAGACTCATCATAACACATTTGATCCTACTCAAATGCTAGCAAAAGAATCTACAACTTTAACAAGATAAAGACGCCCAACCTTTTATCTTAAGTTGTGAATATTATTCAAACTAGCTAAAGAATTGTGTCTACCTCATACATATCTAGATGTATGAACAATTCTTCTTTTCTCATAGTCTTTTTACCATATGATTATATACTTTTGACAATTGTAATAATTAAACTATAAATTCTATAAGATTTGTTAAAATAGAAATCACTTTATTAATATGAAAAGATTGTCAAATACATTATTATACTCTTTCTATCGAGTATAATCCTAACACTAGGAACCTCCGCTTGAGAGACCGTTGTGCTTGCAATAAGCACAGGCCGCGGTAGAAGCAGCGTGCAACACCTAGAGAACACCGTTGTGCATAGCGTGGAGGAGGCAATGCACCGGGAGCGGTCCCAACCGTGGTCAAGAGGAAAATCCTCTTCTAAGGGCAAACAAAATGCATCAAACACCCAAGCAAGAGTTAAGGCAAAAAGATGCACAAATTGACATATAAGCAAGAATGCAAGTTGATCAAAAATATGCATGAGAGTATGTGTGTGCAGTAAAAACTCTTCAACCAAAGTTAAGCAAGTGATTTATCTTCTGAAGCTTGAGCTAGGTCTTGAGCAATGATGGCCTAAACTACCCTTACACATTTATCCCCAAATGTGGTTGTCAACGAAATGAGCCAATCAAAAACTGAGGAACTTACACAAACCTTGGTAGGATTGGTTCAGCCAAGGATCATTACAAGAAGTGAAGGAGCCTCCAAACGTTTGTAAGGTTCTAGGATTTTCTTCATCTTCTTTATATTGATTACAATTTCTTGTATATAGTTTCACTGGTCCCAGATCGCTAACGATCTTTATAAAAATTTCAAACCCCACTTCTGTTACATGACCGGTGAACGGGGCTCCAACAATTGGTATCAGAGCCAAATTCTTTCTTGAACAGAAAATTATTTTCAATGCTTATGTATGTATGATTGTGTATGCAAGGTTTAAATTGAATGTATGATGTTTTTTGTATGTATATTAATTTTTGTAAAATTTTTAAAAACATGATTGATCATTAATTATATGGTACTATGGATTTAGAGTTTATGGGTTGTATATATATATATTTTTTTTAACTTTTTTTTACTGTTATTGTATTGTAAAAAAAAAATTGTAACCTATATTAAAGTCCTTAAAAAATCATGAAGAAAGATTCATGAGATGAATCGGAGTGACTTGAAGAGACTGGAAGACTCGAAAATTACAAGAAGACTAAGGAATACCTTGGGAGTATTTTTGTAATTTTAGATTCCAATTTTTAGGTTAAATAATCCACAGTACTTGGTCAATTCATGTATGCTTTATATTATGTGATACTAAATGCATTGTCATGCATACATATGTCATTTAGATTAGATGTCTCTACACAAATATATTTGATATGTCATACATGCATCATAGCCCAATTTTTTATGTATTTTTTTAATGTGATTAAATTGGGTAAATACATAATTGACTATGAAAATGAGATTAGTTTTATAATGGTAAAAACTTTGTAATTCTCATTAAATATTAATATAGTTATTAAAGTGTTTAATAAGTTAGATTAATATGGTCATTTATTGTAATTATGATTAATATAATTAATTACCTAATAATAAATGAACCGAATAAAGTGTTATAGTTTTAATAATTAAAACTTGGTAAACACTAACATGATAATCTTACCTTAGTAAATAGTTTACAAAGGTATGAATTTCAATGCTTTGCAACTTTCTGTGTCGCTAGAATCTTCTCCTTCAGTTCTGTTGGGGTTTATGCCCTAAAGATGTAATTTGTAAAAGGATTTATGAAATAAATAAGAGAAAAAGTTCAATTCATTCTTGTTGTGTTGTTTATTTTATAACTTGTGCATATTAACATCATGGATTGCTAGATAAAATCTCGAACTGTGTATATGAGTGTAATATACGGATGGATACAGTAAGAAACGTGCAATCTAAATAGTCCATAAATAGCAAATAAAGCTGGGTACTTTATTTATGGTTATTCTATAGATGTTGTCCATTCCGTTATGTACGGTGATTCTATCCTGAATCATTCATATGAGATAGAGGAATGTAGGCACCTTATATGATGTGATTATATAGGACTAGGCCATGATCTATATGAATCTCTCACCAAGATCCGTTTACCGATGAGATTCATATATATGAACTAATGATGGCTATATGTGGATGATCTTAACCATGAGTGTCTTATCGACTCCTTCAGATTAGATTGTGGTTTTTGATATACCATGGGTGTGATCAGATGCATTTCCTGATCAATATACTTTGTATGTTGGGATTACGGTTTGGCTTAATCCACTCATTCTTATGAGAGGTAGATGGTAGTTACCTTAAGGTTGATTCAGGGCTTGAACAGTCTGAGCGCTCTTCTAATTCTGTGAGAAAATAGGATTTATTGTCCATTAGAGAATCAACAATACTTAAATGATATATGTAATTAGAAGGGTATAATGGATATTATAACCCAGCTCAAATTATGAACTACTGTGGAGGATCACACCATATGTAATAGCTATATCGATGGACACTGAGTTGTATCGGTCTGTGTAAAAGCGTCTGCAATTGAAAGAGTACAGCTTCGGGTTTTTAGTGGAATAACACCAGAGTTAATAATCAAGGAATATTAATTAAAGAGTTTAATTAATGATTCCGATGATTATTGGAGCTCAAAATACTGTGGGTCCATTAGGTCCCCTTGCTAGCCCGATCGATTTAGGGAAAAATGTTCACGGTAAATTAATTGGATTGTCCAATTAATTGTGTTACGAAAGTGACACGTATTTATTCAGGAAATTAATTGAATAATGAGATTATTTAATTAGTAAATAATGGTGATTAAATAGATTAAATAATGAGATTATTTAATTATGTTATTAATCACTTAATGGAGGATGTTTGTTGATATTTTGTTTTGAATAAAATATGATAATATGATTAGTTTATTTTATTAAATCAAATATTTAATTTTTCAATTTAAATAGTTTAAATTAAAAAATAGATAAAAATAAAATGAAGATTTTGTTTTTAAATAAAAAGATACCATGATGTTTTTAAAAGAGGAAATATATATATATATATATATATATATATATATATATATATATATATATATTTTAAATAAAAAAAAGAAAAAAGAAGTTTTTTGGCACAAAAGTCGTGCACGTTGAAAAATGCATTTTTTTTTATTAAAAAAAAGGAACAGGCAAGTGTGCATGAATAGAAAGAAACAAAAATATCTTTCTTTTTTGGCATGTGCAGTCATGCACTTTAAAAATATATATAATATTTTTCTGAACAACTAAAATGGTCCTAAGTTGCTTTTACTTAGAAGAAAGGGTTTTTTCAAGTATTTTCTCTGGATCCTCCATTCTAAGATCTTCAGTCCGTGAAGCGCCCACGCGCAATTACTAATCCCGGGATATAACGAGGAATATCGAGTGGATCAGACAGGAGCACATCGTAAAGTGTAGAAGCATCCAAACCTTGGTAGGATTGGTTAAGACAAGGAGCATTATGATTAACACTGAAAACTGTATGTTTATTAAGGGATAATATCATCATTTTACACTTCAAATATGATTAATTTTCCAATTTAGATATATATTCGTTCCCTCGCTTAAATAAATGTGTTGTGAAGTAATCCATATATTTTTCTTTGTATTTTAGAGGTAATACGGTCAATTCATAATTATGGAGAAGTCAGATGGAAAAACAAAGATCATTTTCAAGTTCAGAATGTTAAAAACCCTAGAAAGGCCACGAAGGACATTTTTGTAATTTTGTTATTCACTGTTCACAGTTGACTTTCACTGTTCACAGTTGACTTTCACTGTTCATAGTTGACTTTCAATATTCACTGATGACATGGCACATTCCTATTGGACCGAATTGCAAGTGCACCATACACGCGACTGTGGGGAATCACGTTATAGAAGACTGATGACTTTGTCTGTTGACTGATGATGTGGCATATTTCTATTGGCCCGAATTGTGAGTGTACCGTACACGTGCTGTAGAGAATCATATTCTAGAAGCCGCTGCACTGTTCACTATTGACTTTCACTGATGCGGTACTGTTCACTATTCACTATTCACTGTTCACTGTTCACTGATGACGTTGTAAAATCTGGATGCTCCATTCTAAATTCATTTGATGGTCAATTTTCATGCGTATTTTGTATAAATAGGGGACCTCTCCCCCTATAATTTGGACATCCTGAATCTAAATCTGATATTAGATTTGTGAAATTTTCTCTCTTTTGTTCTCAATTTCTCAGTTTAAATAAAATAGCTATTTTTTAGTTAAATTATGTCTGGCTAATTTTATATAGTTGGGGCCAAAAGTGATATTGTTGGCATAGAAAATATGATCCAATTTTGGTATGTTTATTATTTTCATGCTTTCTTTGCTCTGATCTTTGTGGATTTTGGACTCACTGTAGACAGACAGAAGTTGTCTAGCACAGTGGATACTTTTACCTATATCTATCAGAGAGTGGTCAGTGGAGTGGAATACCCTCCCATTAATCTGGACTAAATATTAATAATTGGATCATATTCGGATTACCAACAGTAGATCCCTTAGCCCCAGTTTTAATTTTAATTGATTTATATTTTATAACAAGCTTAGTAATTAATCTAGATAATTAATTCTACAAGGACAAATGAACAACCTCTCTGTGCTTCGACCCGGTCTTATTGGTTAATTTATTACTTTGACAATCTTATACTTGGGAATATGAACACTTCTTTAGGACGTGTCAAGGTTGTGAGCTCATTAAACAATTGGATCAAACTAAACTTCAACTTGTTCATCCCATAGTTGCTTTTGAACTGATCAAAACTCTTCAGAAGAGTTATTAGTATGATGCTCACCTGGCTAGGCTCATCTATGGCCCCGCCATTGACTTTGGCTGTAATGAAATGGTACATCATGCCCTCGATGTGTTCCCGAACAGATGCTTTCTCATTCAAGCGAGCAAGCATTGCAGAGCGAACATCTTTGTGACACTTTTGCTCAGAAGGTTGCCCAAACATGGCCTGCAATGACTTCATCATCTCAAATGCGATAGTCATTGTTTCATGCTTCAAAACAAGAACTTTGATCAGGCTAGCTAGTAAATAAATGCGGGTTGTTTCATCAACTAAAACCCATTTCTCATAGGCATCATAAATAGTTCGTGCAACGTTGGCTGTAGACTATAGAAGACATTCTTTCGTAAACACAAATTTTGGGTCTTTGGTGACCAAGATTAGATTAATGTTATTTTCCATTTAGTAAAGTTTTCCATGGTCAATTTATCACTAGCAAGTATTTGAAGTAGTGTAGATGACATTGCTGAAATAAACATAAATAAAAAAAAATCATTCATTCCATACTGTTAATAGTGAAATTTGGTCAGGGGTCAAAGAGAAATTTTCCACCCATAATCAACAATCATAAAGCCTGAAAAGACCATAAAGCCACCCCGCAGGAGCAGGGAAGGTCGGCTCATCTTCAAAACTTCCAGAAAACAAGCCAAGCGCGACCTAGACGAGCCCCCACGAGAGTACTGGAACCTGATCTTCTCCAGGCCATCTATTGGGGAACCTCGGCTCTGAGGTCGAGCTCCACAACTGCCCCGTGAAAGCCTGGGGAAGTCTCCAAGCCCAAGAGACATTCAAAAAAAGCCCGCCAATCTCTCTAGAAGCCCACTGTCCTTGTTGGACATAAAGGAAGAATCACACATAAATCTACACTACCCCAGTTACCTCCCATGAAGGTCTACAATAGCACCTCGAGCCCAAAGGGTCAAGGAAAATCCATCATATGCTTCTAAGAACAGAGCCAGAGCAAGGATCTACCTCGCTCTACGGGGCAACAGGCAGCTAGCAGAGTGACCTCCATGAAGATTCATGGCACGAGTGCACACAGGGTCGTCTCCATGCAATATTTACATGCACGTTAAGAGTTTGATTCAAATAAGGGAACAAACTTATCTCCATCAGCGATATCATCGAATCCAGTAATAATTCAAATTTAAATAACAAATCCCACCCGATAAGGGGGGAACGGACTCATAGGATCACGGTGAAATATTAGCCAACTAAAAACCTACTTGGACGATATAAATATATGAGGCCAATCATGGTAGAGAAAAAAGGGAAGAAAAACATAGAACAACCTACAAGAATAAATATACGTACAAAAAATATAGAGGAAGGGGGGAAAGCCTAAATTTTGTATTCAGAACACAGCTACCTTCATTTCCACTATTCGACAGGCAACGAGTTGCCACCACCCTACGCCTTCGAGAGACTGTGAGCATACAAAAGAGCGATTTGTACTTTAAAGCAATATATCAATAATAAAGCTCCTGATCAGCCTCTCGTCTACCTCTTAAACAGGTCGGGAACCAACGCTACCGACCCCAGCCACCACTTTCACGGTAGTGGTCTCGAGGGTGTTAACATGAATTTCTCATCTCGAGCAAATTTCCCGTCAACATCCATACATTCATGTAAAGTGTCAAGATTTGGCATAATATTAGACATAATGTATGAACATGTTTAATGCACAAAAATAAGCCCTTAAAAAATGTTTCTACATCATGACAATCCAATATACCACCAACAAGTGCCGCCTTTACATTGATCAAGTACTTGCATGTTAGATCGAGACATACTTAATTGAATGAAACACCAAACTAACTCTTTATTCTTATATCATTCAACCTTCACTTAATTAGTCAGGTTAATTAATCATTTAACAAAATCCTTGTGAGTGTAACCCATCAATTTAGATCTCATTAACTTAATTTGAGAGTTGTTACCTTAGGGTCAGTCAATCCCAAAATACATCCAAAAATTCGAATCGTTAGGAATTCAACCTTGGTTTTGTATCTCATGGAAACCATCCTTAAGGAAGAGAAAAACAAAGCAGTCTTGAGGTCCCACTTGAATCTCACAGCATTGAATTAACGATGGAGACTGTGGGATATATTGTCATATATCCCTCTCCCATTCACTATTTTAATGTTAGGGTTTACTAATTACCATGAGTATTGAAACTCTGTGCCCCTAGATTAACCTAGATTTAATGGCTAAAAAGAATTTAAGTTTCTAGGTTATGTTACTTGAATCTTATCCTTTTAATGTTTAATAAATTACCCGATTTAATAATAAGAAGTCTAATTTATTGTTGGAATTCTAATCTATGTAAACTATTTCAAATAGACTAGAAATAAATATGAAATTTATCAAATTTTAACTATTAAAACAAAATGCATATTATTCGGTCCAATTATTGTTAGGGCCTTAATCAAAGTAATCCTAATAATTTATTGGGCCTAACTAATCTACCTAATTAAACTCTTTCATAAAAAGATTAGTTCTTAATGAGGATTACCATGTTTTTACTCCTAAAAACTAATCTCATTTTTAATAGCCAATTATGTGAAAAACCTATTTTAGTCTCACTAAAAGAAACACATAAATCATGGATGTGTGTATGATATGTTAATGCAAGTGTAGGCACACCTAATCTATATGGCATTCTTATGTTTGACAATGCTTAAAAAATATAAATCATCCCATGACTTAAAAATAAAGTATACATGAGTTGACCAAGTACGATGTGTTATCTAACTTAAACAATTATAATTATAAAAATAATCTAGAGCATTCCTTGGTCTTCTTGTAAATTCAGGTCTTTCAATATTCTTCAAGTCTATCTTTTTGCATATATGAGCAAATAACCAAGTCCAACTTGATTTACATCAAGTGATCCATCTCATGGATTGAACTCTAAGTCCATCACTTTATTTTTTAGTAGAACATATACTGCCCATGAAGCCCACAAAATGACATTTATGCTATCCTCAAAACCGCACACGTGTGAAGATGCACACAACAGCCTTGGACGCGTCAAGGATTGTCCATTTGGCTTCCAATAGGTTGCCGCCTATCAAATCAAGGCACAAGTGTTACCTAACACAAAACCGAGATCCAACAACATCTCGAAACTGCCCTTGCGCTTGCAAACACACAGCTGCAGCAACGATAACCAGACACACACTTAGTGTGCATAGCTTGTCATGCACGGTTGCCGTTAGCTCGTATAGAGTAGTTTTTTTTTCTTCAAATCCTTTTGAACATCACTATCTCCTTCACAACATAAATATATATATATATATATAAACAAAACAAATATCATGAACAACCATAAAAAATAGGCTTTCTTGATTACATTGATGAATTAAAAAAAAAAATAACCCATCAAACCATATAATTAACGATCAACCATGTTTATATATATATATATATATATATATATATATATGTATGTATAAAATATATATATACAATCATCATACAAGCCTAGATTGTGCCAACACATATCGTATTTATAACGGAATCAAATGAAAATAACCAATTAGATCTGATACCAATTGTAGTGAAAAATTAGGGTTTGATAAAAATTGAGCAGCAGATTATATATCGGTTTCAAAACTTTTCATTTAGAAAAAATATTTTCTGAACTGATCTTTGTATATACATGCATAATAAAAACTCAAAGTATACCATATTGTTCACTTAAAACTTTAATTCCAATTTCACCACCAACCCTTCAGAGCTATGACCCACGATCTGATAACTTGTGTGCGGGCACGTCACGGATATAGATAGGACAATACGGAGGTTACGGAAGAACAAGAAGACAACACTATCCATTTGTAATAGTCATGGTTCGAACCTGTAACCTCCTATTATTAATTGAATAATTAATAATTCTTAATTTTTTATATAATTCAATTATTAATATACTAATCAAACAATCTTATTATTCAATTAGTTCTTTGAATTTATTCATTTAACTTTTGTAACACAATTAACAGGATATCCAATTAATTTAACCGTGATCCTTATTATCAATAATCATAAAAGGCTAGCTAGGGGTGTGACAGATATATTACACCCACTGAAATCTCAATGTCCATCTATATAGCAATTGCATATGGTATGATCCTCCACGAGTAGTTCATAATTGGAGCCAGGCCATAAAGTCTTTTATATCTCTATAATTATATCTTTCCCCTTTAAGTACCATTCATTCTCTTATGAACAATTATATCTTGTCTTCCATTATGAACGAATGAGAGCGCTCGTAAATGTTCAAACCCTGAATCAACCATTAAGGGAACTACTCCAATACTTTTCACAAGAATGAGTGGATTCTTTTACTTTGTGCGAACCTTCCTAGCCACAAGATAAACCGTGACTCCAAGATACGGAGCTATTGATCAGGAATATTACTCCGATCTCACTCATGGTATGGCAAAAACCATAATCCAACCTGAAGAAATCAGTAAGACACTTATGATTAAAATCACCTATGTACAGCCATCAGTTGTCAAGATATATGAATCTCTTCAATTAACTTGTAAGGAGCTCGATTTTATGATTGGCTTATTTCATGACAAACCACACCACATTAGGGATGATTGTGTAATTGGTAGCTTAGGTCCTCGGTGGCAAGCTTCCAAGCATCTCCATGACTTTAAGAGCAAAAGGTATATTCACTTGACTTTGCCTCTTGAAAATTTTAGGTGAACACACACACTTCATGTATACCTTGTTTCATCATGCATTTGTATATTATTGCTTATGTGTGCATCCTTACTCATTAACACACATGCACTTCATTTCTAGATTTAAGTGTGGTTTTGTGTTGTGTCTGTGCTTGCACAATGGTGTGCTTGTTTTAGCGCATTGAGTGACCATTTAAGAAGGTTCCATTCTTCTCTTCGTTTGGTCTTTGGTCACATGGTTTTATTCCATAAGTTCGGGCATTCTTGTTAATGTCAAAATCTGACCTTTGCTCACTCCTTTGACCACAACACTTTCTACAGACATCAAAATCATGTTTTTTGAATTATAATAGAAAGTAGACTTCTATACCTTTCCAACGGTATAATATACGAAAGGTTTTAATGTTGTTTGGTCATGTTTTAGGTAGCTCAAGTATAGCGACCTTAGGGCGACCTCGGGGTGGCCTCAGGGCAACATGACTTCGAAGTAGAATTTTCAAGCTTATTTTGGCACTTAAACTCAAGAGCAAAGTGACCTTGAAACGACCTATCATCCAGGTCACCCTAAGTTAGCTTTTGACATCGATAAATCATTTTTATTTTCCCAAAACGTCGTTGTTCGATTTGGACCCTATAAATACATCATCTTCTTCCCCATTTAGACCCAGAGCTTCAAGAATTCATTTTTAGTGAGAGAGAAACTAACGCCTTAAGAGAGAAAGCTCCATTGGAGCTTTATTAACTCTCCAAACCATACACCCATCTAGCATGGGTCTTCATAAATTGGCAAATATAACTAGCATTCATGTTCACTTACTATTCTAGCGGACCAAGACATGTCATTTATTGCTTAGGTTAGCAAATCTTCACATTTATTGTATATCTTTTGAAGTTATGACAAGTTTGGGGTTTGTATTGTGATAGCTAGCATTTAGGTCATACTTGTCATCTAGCTAAGTCTTTATGCATTGCATTAAAACATTATTGGCCATGCCTTATTGATTGCATTTATTGATTGTAAAATTATTGCCCTTGATTATATGTTGTGACAACTTGTGTTGGTTGGACTTTTATTGACAATTAGGTTGTTGGATTTTATCTACATCTAAATGAGTCTTTAAATATGGGCATGTAGGGATTGTCGATAACTAGGATGTTGTACTGCATTATCAACATCTAGTTAGGCAATATATGTTTGATCTAGCATATTTTGCAATGAGCATTCATTAATTGTTCACTTAAACCTTTATACTCTTCTTAGAGTCAACGTCTGGCGGCTTTTGAGAGAAGTTGTACAAGAAAGTCTTTGGTTGGCAAGCAATTGGTCATGTAACAACCCAGGCCCACCAAGTAGATACTGTCAGTTTTGGGCTTCACGCAAGTGTCCTTTACACTCACGGATTTGATTTGGATCAAGGGCTTCACGCAAGCATCTTTCACCCATGGCCCAAAACGCGTCTACTTAGTTAGGAGATGTTGGAACCCCGTTCACCGGTCACATAGCGGAAATGGGTTTTAAAATTTTTTATACATATTGTAATCTGTATCTAGGACCAGTGAACTTGAGATCGTGTTTATTTTCGGAACAAATATATATACTTATTATTACACTAATAAAATATATATGTAAATACAGAAAATTGTAATCAATAATTAAAAAGTAGATTATTAATAAGATTACCAATGTTTGGAGTCTCCTTCACTTTTCGATATGCTCTTGGTCTGTACCACTGATCTTCCTCGCTATATTCCAGTACTAGTAACTACGTGTGGGCGTGTCACGGTCTCAGGAATTTAGAATGGGAGATGTAGAGAAAAACCGAATGAAGAAACTCTTTCTTCTATGTGTTTCAAAAACACAAAAAATATGAAACAAAATATATAAATATATATATAGCACAAAAGAAATGTGTGTGTTTCAGTGTGCAACTCTTACACACAACCCTTTTTCTTTGTTTTTTATCATATATAAATATTCTTGCACACATACACAAGTTTCAAAAAAACTTGATCATATTTTTTTATTTTGTCAAAAAAAAAAAACACACACACACACACACACACACACACACACATATATATATATATATATATATATATATATATATGCAGTGCGTGAGAATCCTTTTTTTTTTATTTTTTTATATATTTAAATAATATATAAATTTAAAAAAAACTGATCATATATTTATTTAAAAAATAAAATCTATATTTTATTTTTGAAATAAGATATTATATATATATATATATTTAAATTTAAACAATTCAATTCAAATTCCAATATATATAATTTATTTTATTTAATAAATGAGATAATCATATTATCTCATCATTCAAAAGTAAATAACAATTGAAACCCTCCATTCATGACTAATTACACAATTAAATAATCTTATTATTTAATTGTCATAATTGTCATTTTAATCAATTGAATAATTTAATTATTCAATCAACTCATGACACGTGTCAATTTCGTAACACAACTAATTGGACAATCCAATTAATTAACCGTGACCCTTGTTACCTAAATCGATCGGGCTAGCAAGGGGACCTAATGGACCCACAATATTTTGAGCTACAACAATCATCGGAATCATTAATTAAACTCTTTAATTAATATTGTTTGATTATTAACTCCGGTGTTATTCCACTAAAAACCCGAAGCTACACTTTCACATATGCAGACATTTTTACACAGACCGATACAACTCGGTGTCTGTCGATATAGCTATTACGTATGGTGTGATCCTCCACAGTAGTTTGTAATTAGAGTTGGGTCATAATGTCCGTTAAACCCCTCTAATTAAATATATCCTTTAAGTACCATTGATTCTCTAGTGGATAATAAATTCTATTTCCTCACAGAATTAGGAGAGCGCTCATACTGTCCAATCCCTAAATCAACCCTTAAGGGAACTACCATTTACTTCTCATAAGAATGAGTGGATTCCACTATTGTGTACAAACCTTCCCATTCACAAGCTAAATCGTAATCCCAACATACGAAGTATATTGATCAGGAAATGCATCTGACCTCACCTATGGTATATCAATGACCACGATCTAACCTGAAGGTGTTGATAATACACTCAGGATTAAGATCACCCACATATAGCCATCATTAGTTGATATATATGAATCTCATCGGTTAACAGATCTTAGTGTGAGATTCATATAGATCATGACCCAATCCTATATGATCACATCATACAAGGTGCTTCCATTCCCATATCTTATAAGAATGATTTAGGATAGAATCACTATACATTACGGAATGGACTACAGCTATAGATTAACCACAAATAAAGTACCCAGCTTTATTTGATATCTATGGACTCTTTAGATTGCACGTCTCTTACTGTATCCATCCTTTTATGACACTTATATATACAGTTCGAGATTATATCTGGCAATCCAGGATGTTAATATGTGCACAAGTTTATAAAATAAATAACATGACAAGAATGAATTGAACCTTTCTTTTTATTTACTTCATTAATCCATTTACAAATTATATGCTTAAGGCATAAACCTCAACAATCTCCCACTTTCACTAAAGCATGTGAGGCATGTCTCGTAACCCTAGACCATCTAGGTGACCCGTAAACACTTTAGCCGGTAAGGTCTTTATAAATGGATCAGCATGATTGTCTTGTGAGGCTATCTTGGTGACAATCACATCTCCTATCTACACTATCTCTCTGATGATATGATACTTTCTCTCTATATTCTTCCCTCTCTTGTGGCTTCTTGGTTCTTTGGAATTAGCCACAGCACCACTGTTGTCACAATAAAGTGCGATAGGCTTATCTAGGTATGAAACAAATTCCAGATCACTCAAGAACTTACGGAGCCAAACAGCCTCTTTAGCAGCTTCCATGGTGGAGTTAGCAATGAAAGATTGCTTGATACTTCTCCACACAATGGCTCGACCACCCAGGGTGAATACTAATCCAGACGTGGGTTTTCTATAATCCCTGTCTGACTGAAAAATCAGAATCTGTGTATCCTAACGGGATCAAATCCTATCCGAAATACACTAGCATATAATTTCTCATTCTCTGAAGATACTTGAGAACAGTCTTGACAGCAACCCAATGATCCAATCATGGGTTAGACTGGTATCTCCTGACTACTCTTACTGCATAACAGATGTCCGGTCTTGTGTATAACATTGCATACATGAGGCTTCCTACTGTCGATGCATAGGATACACGTCTCATATCCTCAACTTCTTGAGGTGTCTTAGGAAACTGTTCCTTAGACAAGTGAACTCCAAGCCAATAAGGTAAATTACCTTTCTTGAAGTTCTGCATCGAAAACCGTATAAGAATCTTGTCGATATATGATGTCTGAGGCAATGCTATGAGTTTGTTCTTACGATCCCTTAAAAGTTGGATCCCTAGAATATAACTTTCCTCTCCCAAATCTTTCATTTGGAATTAGCTAGCCAGCCAGCCCTTTACATCAGATAACACTCTCACATCATTCAAAATAAGTGGGATATCATCTACGTATAGGACCAAAAAAACTACTTTCTTGTCAATGATGCACTTGTAGAAACAAGGCTCATCGAGATTCTGCTTAAAGCCATAGATTTTTATCACATCATCAAACCTAATGTTCCAAGATCTAGATGCTTGCTCAAGTCCAAAGAAGGACCTTTGCAGCTTGCAAACCTTTTGCTCTTGATCTGGAGACACGAATCCCTCTGGTTGCATCATATAAATGCTCTCATCAAGATTGTCATTCAAGAATGTAGTCTTGACATCCATTTGTTAAATTTCATAATCGAAATAGGTAGCAATGGATAAGAGAATCCTAATAGACTTAAACATGGCTACTGACGAAAAGGTCTCTTCATAATCGACCCCCTCTTTCTGGGTATAACCCTTGGCGACTAGTCTTGCCTTGAAGGTCTCTACCTTCTCGTCTACTCCTCTCTTTCTTTTGTAGATCCACTTACACCCTATGGGTTTTACCCTCATCCAGTAAGTCTACAAGATCCCAGACTGAGTTAAAGTACATGGACTCCATCACGAGATTCATGGCTTTAAGCCATTCATCTTTATCAGGATCTTCTATTGCATTATTAAATGTCAACGGATCATCCACACTATCAGCAGAGACAACACCTTTTCCCTCACCTATACCTAAATAGTGTTCGAGTTGTCTCACGACCCTCTCACTACGTCTAGATGGTAGTGTATCCCGATTAGGAACGATCTGACTCTTAGATGTTTACGGATCAATAACTCTTGTTGATAAAGCACTACTCTCACCAGGCTCCAACTGCTTTAATACAATCTTGGAATATGGTTTATGGTCACTAATGTAATTATCCTCAAGAATCGTTACATTTGTCTATACAAATACTTTTTTGTCTTCAAGACTATAGAAGTGTCCACCTCTAGTCTCATTGGAGTATCCTACAAACAGGCAGACAATAGACTTGGAGTCTAGCTTTCCAGTTCTATTCTTCATCACATGTGCTGGACACCCCTATATGCGAAAATAGCACAAACTAGCTTTACGACCATTCCATAGCTCTAAAGGAGTCTTAGAAACAGATTTGGACACTACATTCAAAATGTAAGTAGCTATTTGTAACACATATCCGCAAAATGAATTTGGTAATTATGAGAAACTTATCATAGAACTCACCATTTTCATCTGGGTTCTATTTCTCCTCTCCGCTACACCATTTTGCTAAGGTGTACCGGGAGCTGTGAGTTGGAAAATTATCCCATGCTCGACCATAAAGTCTTCAAAACTCTTGGTCAAGGTACTCACCTCCACGATCTGATCGTAATGACTTGATAGTTCTACCTAATTGATTCTCAACTTCAGCTCAGAATTCTTTGAACTTTTCAAATGTTTTTGACTTTCGTTGCATCAGGTAGACGTATCTGTATCTTGAGTAGTCATTTATAAAGGTGACATAATACTCATAACCACCCCTAGCTTTAATATTCATCGGTCCATAGACGTCTGTATGTATAAGCTCTAGAGGTTCTTTAGCTCTAAGCTCTTTTCCAATAAAAGGTCTCTTAGTCATCTTACCTTCTAGACAAGATTCTGAAACAGGTAAGGTGCCAACCTTTAACTCACTTAAAGGTCCGCTTTTTACTAATATATCTATTCGGTCAAGGTTGATATGACTAAGCCTTAGATGCCAAAGATACATGTCATTATCTGGAGAAATCTTATATCGTTTAGTTTTTGTTTTTTCAAGCTTAAAGATTTGTGTGTTGAGGAGTGTAGTATGCATTAACGCTCTTAAAACATACAAATTGTTTTCATTAATTCTTGAACAAATATTCAGACCATTTTTTCCAATAATAACAGACTTATTATTAAAAGAAACAGAATATTTTTGTTCTAACAACTTAGAAACGGAAATCAAATTTCTTGTAAATCCAGGAATATAAAAAACATTGTTTAATAATAACAAAATATTATTATTACAAATTTGCAATCTTATTGCTCCTACTGCTTTGGCCGATACGACATTTCCTGACCCCAGACACATTGAGAAGGCTCTTTCCTCTAACTGTGTCCAAGAATCAGTCCACTGCAAAGAATAACAAACATTGTTAGTGACGCCCGAATCAACTATCCAAGGTGAAGAATCATCTTCCACTAAACAAGATTCAAGAACAAGTAAATCATATTTACCTTTCGTCTTTTTCTTCTTGGCTACCTCCTCTAGGTACTGAGGACAATTCCTTTTCTAGTTCCCCACCTTGTTACAATGGAAACATTTCCCTTTATCTTGGTCGGTGGAGGTGCCCTTCTTTTTTCTTTAGGCTTTCTTGGGTTTGGGCTTACCCTTTACCTTCCCAGCGGACCTCTTCCTCTTCTTATTATTAGAGGAAGAGGGTTCAACAACATTTGCCTCACCGGTCTTACCTTTATTGTCTTTAATCAAAGACTCAAAGGTAGCGAGCTCATTGAGCAACTGTGTAAGACTGAACTTTAATTTGTTCATCCCGTAACTGCTTTTAAACTGATCAAAACTCTTTGGAAGAGTCGTCAGTATGAAGTTCACTTGACTGGGTTCGTCAATATCCCCCCATTGACTTCTGTCGTGTTGAAGTATGACATTATGCTCAGGACATGTTCCCGAGCTGATGTACCTTCCTTCATACGAGCGAGCACAGCGAAACGAACAGCTTCGTGTCGCTTTTACTCAAAGAGCTGCCCAAACATAGCTTGCAATGACTCTATGATTCGAATGCTGAAGTCATTGATTCGTGCTTTGTGACAAGCACGTCTGTCATTGAAGCCAACAGATATGTTCAGGCCTTCTAATCAGATGAGACCCATCGCTGGTATGCCTCACGAACATTTCATGTGGTATTGGCAGTAGGCGCTGGAGGACATTCCTCCATAAGCACAAACTTGAGGTTTTTGGTGACCAAAATTGCATTAATATTAAGTTTCCACTTAGTGTAGTTATCACCAGTTAATTTGTCATTTGTGAGAATTTGAAGTAATGCAGAAGACATTGCTGAAATAAATAAAATATTCATTCAGTCATTTATTTAAAACAAGTGTGAGTGCTTTGGTATAAATTTAAACATGATGCAAGAACATGTTTAACGAACTAGAACTACCTAAAAAATAGTTACTATACCACGACAATCCAACATACCACAAAAAATTGCCGCCTTAGGGTCAGTCAATCCCGAAATACCCTCAGAAATCCTATCTGTTAGGAAGTCAACATTGGTATTGACCTTTGTAGAAACCCTCCTTAAGGAGGACAAAAGCAAAACTATAACGAGGCCCCACTCAAATCTCACGGTGTTGACCTAATGAAGGAGACCGCGGGATATATATGTCATATATCCCTCTCCCACTCACTATTTTAAAACAAGGGTTTTCTATTATCCGTTAATACACCTAGACTCTATAGGATCAAACGGCTAACTTTAATCAAGTTATATAGTGCATTAAATAATTAGAACCAATTCTAATTAACTAATAAATTATTAATGATTTTTAACAATTAAAAATCTAATCTATTAGTGAATAATCTAAGCCTTTGTAAACTTTTTACTAAGGTCAGATTAGTATGATAGTGTTTATCAAGTTTTAACTATTAAAACTCTAACACAATATTCGGTTCTTTATAATTAGGCATTAAACCAAACTAATCCTAATCACTATAAATTACACTATTAGTCTAACTTATTAAACTCTTTAATAACTAGATTAATATTAATGAGAATTACCAAGTTTTTTAACCATTAAAAAACTAATCTCATTTTCATAGCCAATTTATATATTTACCTATTTTTATCACATTAAAAAATACATAAAATATCAGGCTATGATGCATGTATGACATATCAAATATATTTGTGTAGGCACATCTAATCTAAATGACATACGTATGCAGGACAATACTTTTATCATCACATAATATAAAGCATACATGAATTGACCAAGTACTGTGGATTATTTAACCAAAAAAAACATGGAATCTAAAATTACAAAAATATCCCCAAGGCATTCCTTGGTCTTCTTGTAATTTTCGAGTCTTCCAGTCTCTTAAGGTCACTCCGATTCATCTCATGAATCCTTCTTCGCGATTTTTCCAGGTCATCAATATAGGTTACATTTTTTTTACCATACAATAACAGTAAAAAAACAAAAAAAAAATACAACCCATAAACCCTAAATCCACAGTACCTTATAATTAACGATCAATCATATTTTTGTAAGTTAAAAAAAAATTAATATACATACAAAAATATCATATAGTCAATTTAAATCGTGTCTACGCTATCATGCATACAGCAACATCAAAAACAATTTTCTGTTCCGAAAATAAAATTGGCTCTGATACCAATTGTTGGAACCTCGTTCACCGGTCACGCAATGAAAATGGGTTTTAAATTTTTTTATACAGATCGTAATCTGTATCTGGGACCAGTGAACTTGGGATCACATTTATTTTCAGAACAAATACATATACTAATTATTACACTAATAAAATATATATGTAAATATAGGAAATTGTAATCAATAATAAAAAATTAGATTATTAATAAGTTTACCAATGTTTGGAGGCTTCTTCACTTTTCGATATGCTCCTGGTCTGTACCACTGATCTTCCTCGCTATATCCCAGTACTGATAACTGCGTGTGAGCGTGTCACAGTCTCAGGAATTTAGAATGTAGAATGTAGAATGTAGAGAAAAACCGAATGAAGAAACTCTTTCTTCTACGTGTTTCAAAAACACAAAAAAAATGAAACAATATATATATCTATTTACTGTGCACGAAGCACAAAAGAAATATATATATATATATATATATATATATATATATATATATATATATATATATGTTTGTGCTTCAATGTGCAACTCTTGCACACAGCCATTTTTCTTTGTTTTTTTATCAAATATATATATATATATATATTAGCTTGCACGCATACACCAGTTTCACAAAAACTTGATCTTATTTTTTATTTTGTCAAAACATTAACATACACACACACATAAATATATATATATGCAGTGCGTGAGAACGAATGCCTTTCTTTTTTTTTCTCATTTTTTTATATATTTAAATAATATATATCATATATATAATATTTATTTTTTTTAAAAAAAAACTTATCCTATCTTTATTTAAAAAATAAAATCTATATTTTATTTATCAAATAAGATATTATATATATATATATATATATATATATATTTAAACAATTCAAATTCAAATATGTATAATTTATTTTATTTAATAAATGAGATGATCATATTATCTCATCATTCAAAACAAATAACAATTGAAACCCTCCATTCATGACTAATTACACAATTAAATAATCTTATTATTTAATTGTCATAATCGTCATATTAATCAATTGAATAATCTAATTACTCAATCAACACCTGACACATGCCACTTTCGTATCACAATTAATTGGACAATCCAATTAATTAACCGTGACCCTTGTTACCTAAATCGATCGGGCTAGTAAGGGGACCTAATGGACCCACAGTATTTTGAACTCCAATAATCATCGGAATCATTAATTAAACTCTTTAATTAATATTCCTTGATTATTAACTCCGGTGTTATTCCACTAAAAACCCGAAGCTGTACTCTCTCAATTGAAGACGTTTTTACACAGACCGATACAACTCGATGTCCATCGATAAATCTATTACATATGTTGTGATCCTACACAGTAGTTCGTAATTAGAGCTGGATCATAATATCCGTTATACCCCTCTAATTACATATATCCTTTAAGTACCATTAATTCTCTAATTGACAATAAATCCTATTTCCTCACGGAATTAGGAGAGTGCTCATATTGTCCAAGCCCCGAATCAACCCTTAAGGGATTCCACTATTGTGTACAAGAAGTAGTGGATTCCACTATTGTGTACAAATCTTCCCAGCCACAAGCCAAACTGCAATCCCAACATACGGAGTATATTGATCAGGAAATGCATCTTACCTCACCCATGGTATATCAAAGACCACGATCTAACCTGAAAGAGTTGATAAGACACTGAAGATTAAGATCACCCACATATAGCCATCATTAGTTGATATGTATGAATCTCATCGGTAAACAAATATTGGTGTGAGATTCATATAGATCATGGCCCAATCCTATATGATCACATCATACAAGGTGCCTCGATTCCCATATCTCATATGAATGATTCAGAATAGAATCATTGTACATTACGGAATTGACTGCGGCTATAGATTAACCATAAATAAAGTACCCAGCTTTTTTTGCTATCTATGGACTCTTTAGATCGCACGTCTCATACTGTATCCATCCGTTTATGACACTCATATACACAGTTCAAGATTACATCCAGCAATCCAGTATGTTAATATGTGCACAAATTTTTAAAATAAATAACATAACAAGAATGAATTGAACATTTCTTTTTATTTACTTCATAAATCTATTTACAAATTACATGCTTAGGGTATAAACCCCAACAGAAGAGACCTAGGCTTATATACAAACCATGGACCTCACACGCTAGCGATGTGTGATGTGACAATCTACCCCCCTTGTGACCTCGTATCCTCGTAAGGGTCCAAACACAATCACAAATCCAAACCCACATCCTCACCGGGTAGTAAGTCTGCTCTTTTACCAAAAATTGTCACGCCCCGACTTGAAGGTCAAGACATGGCCTTACTTTCTTACAAATATCTTACAAAATGTGGAACAAAAAATTTCAAATACAATTACATAATCCCAAAATTCGTATAAAAAAAATCAACAACATTATGAAAGATAACTAAACTTATATCGCCTAGGGAACTAAGAACTTAGCTCCGCTGATATGCTAATCCATGCTATATGCATATCACAACCTCAGAAATCTGAAATCACAATGTACTAACTGAGTTTGGAAAATTTGTAAGCATACTAAGAATATTTTTATACATATACAAAATATCACAGACAATATCTACTTGGTGGGCCTGAGTTGTTACAAATGGTATCAGAGTTTGGTTATATGATTCTGGATGCTTATAGTTAGAAATTAGTTTTAGGAACTAAGAGAAATGCCAAATCCTTAGAACTATGTGTTTATGATATGTGTTTCTTTTTCATCCATATACATGAAAATTCTTTTTGGAAGAGTATAACTTCGTTAACTTTCTGATAAGTATTTTTTTCCAATAGTTAAGGGAGTTACTATGGTTTTATAGCACAACACTATTATACTTCAAGTTACTTGTTGAAGTTATAGACTACAAAATGTGTTAACTACATTTTCTGACTGTGTAAGTTGGATTGAAGGCATAATCACAATTTGTATGGTAAAGTTTGAGGAATTATTATTTTATATGTAATATATGCCTAAGTGATATCGAGTAATATTCTCATATGAATTTTATAAAGTGAATAATTTACTTAAGATATGTCGATTTATTGATATTCGATAATATGTCGATAGACTTAGTATTGTCTTATAATGCTATAACTTCATAATTTTTATTATGAGATCACTATTTATTTTTGGGAGGTTTTGTAGTATACTAAAATTAAATTGGTGATATGTGTATAATGCCCAAAGTTGATTTATTCAGTTGATAATACACTCAGGACTGTTAATTAAATAATTAATTAATTAATTTCCATTAAATTAAATAATAAAATAAAAATAATATAATTAAGCTATTTTAAATAGCCTTGCCGCCCAACACATATATATGGGTCTATATATTATTTTTCTTATTTTATTAAATCCATTTGACCTTTATAAAATGTCAACATGTGAACTAGACCCAATCTTACAAAAAAAAAAAACAAGTCCACATGCCTCAATACAATTCTAGATGGACCACTAAATTGGTCCGGTAGTATATATCAAGTGATTCATGCAAGTTCGTATGGATTGGGGATCTTGGCGGGCTATCTAAATTTAAGCTCCAATAGACACAACCCAATCACAATCAACAAATGATTCACTTAGGTCTGATCTATTAATTTTAGTTCATTCAACTAAAGAACTAAAATTGAACTCTTAAATAAAGATAGAAAAAGTTAATATTTCTCATTCATACCCTAGACAACCTTATTGGAGAAAATGTATCCTCGTGAAGAATACTAGTAATCGTCAAGAGCTCATAGACCGCCTATAGCTCTCCAAGTTACCATATTTACTCATATGACCACATTTTGAACTAGGATATTTTGACTTGTCCAGAAGCCATGTTTCAATAAACACTATTGAAAACTTAACGTTAAGATTTAATATCCAATACCTCAAAACATCCATATGATGGTATTCTACTCTCATTCAATAAATAGAGCCACGATGTCCATATCTATAAATGAAGTCCTCTATCGATTAACAAATCAATCCCACAAAACTATCGAGGATAGAATACGTTATATAATCGTACTCGTTGATAGCTCAAATGATAACACTTGCAACCATAAGTCCATCATTTATCTCAGGATTGAGATAGACTCTTCGTTTGTCTTCAAATGAAAATTTTTATCCATTGACGGTTCTAGATAAAGTATTTCATTTTGATCCTATTCAATGCACCTAGTGCACTAGATTCTTTTGCCTAAAAACACCTCACTTTGATGATTTTAGACTAATCATAACACATTTGATCCCACTCAAATGCTAGCAAAAGAATCTACAACTTTGACAAGATAAAGGCGCTCAACCTTTTATCTTAAGTTGTGAATATTATTCAATACTTACTAAAGAATTGTGTCAACCTCATACATATCTAGATGTATGAACAATTCTTCTTTTCTCATAGTCTTTTGGCCTTATGATTATTTACTTTTGACAATTATATTAATTAAGTTATAAATGCTATAAGATTTGTTAAACTAGAAATCACTTTATTAATATGAAAAAATTGTCAAATACATTATTACACTCTTGCTATCGAGCTTAATCTCAATAATTAGTCAGCAGTTACATGTTACCTTCAAAATTGTGATGGCAATAGGAAGGGATTCAAAGCCTAAACACTTGGTTAGTGATTGCATCAGTGCAGATCATTCCTTAAAGAAAAAGTGTGATTGAATCTAAAATGATTTTGCTTGAAAGTGAATCTTTTCTAATATGTTATTATTATTTTAAAAAAAATCTATTGGAAAGTGTAATTATAGTATCACGACAAATGACTAAATCATTTTCAACATTCAAGTTTATTGAATAGTTTATAAAAGAAAATGTGTTTCATCGACTTTTGAAAGATTTTTTTTTGTAGATCTGTTTCTTTGAAATGTTTTATGAAATTTGATGTTTTTTTATCGTTTATAAACTAATATTTACTTCGATATTATTCATTTTATATATGGATATTTTTGAATTCAAATTATGATTTTTCATAGTTATCATTTTAGCACATAAATTTCTCTTTGAAATTTTTAATTATTTGGTTTCAAACAATTGTGTCTTCATTTATGTCCTTATTCAAGTTATTTCTAAATCCAGACTTTCAAAGAATATTATTGTTTTATTGAAGCGATTTTATTTGTCACCGCATTTAAAATTTCAAGAGTTACAAAAGTGAATTTGGTTTAATTTGTTGTATATTTATTTTGTTTCCATATGATTTTTTTTTCTTTTGTTACAACGGTATCAAACTTCTTTGTGAGAATGAGAGCTAATTTGTGATATGATAGTCTTTTCATTCTTTTGATTTGGAAATTTGGAAATGATTATCTCAATAACAATTTGAGTTCATTATATTTTAGCTATATCTTTTTTTATACAATAAAGTTTGAGTGGTCGGTATAAGTAATTTTTTTATCATCTCTAAATGATTTATGTAAACTATTATTGATCATTGTTTGAATTTTGAATCATATTTTGAAAATTATTCGATTGTTATCTTTATGCAATTTTCTGATTATTTTTATATTAAACTTTTCTTTGACTTATAAATTTGTTATATGAAGTGAAGCATTCTATTTCTCTATGATATTAAAAAAAAATTGATTTGACATGATGTATTATCTTAATATTTCAATTATATTTGCTGTATTTATTTATTTATTTAGGATCATATATATAAATTTCATAATTTAATTTTAGTACTATTAAATTGAAACAAGTGAACCGAATATGTCTTGAATTATATATCTTTTTAACTTATTAAGATTAAATCTGTTGATGTTTTGATAATATATTTATATTTGTTATTGTAAGTTCAATCTTCAAATTATTCAATTCCAAAATTTACGGAAATATAGGATAATTAATTTTTTTATTTGAATTGGTTTTATTTAAAATTTTATAAATTGTTTTTAATGTTCACTCATTCATTTAACATCAAGATGTGAGAATTGAATATTCATCATTTAGTACAAATTTATATGCTTTAAATGTCACATGTTGTTTTTTTTTAAAATTATATAGATATCATATTCCAATATATTAAATATATTGACTTATTCGTTTAATGATTTGTTCATATAATTTTTTTGTCAGAAACTGAATTCGAGTTGTGTTCAGAATTTTAGTCTCTTCTTTGTAAAATCAAAACACTTTTATTGTGTGGTTTTGAATGGAGTGTCTTAAGGTTTTATAACTATTTTATAAGGAACTTCTTTGATATGCTTATGTTTTTGTTTTGAGGTTGAAATTTAATGTTCGACAACATTATAAGTTAAATTCATAGTACAATTGTTTCTAGGATTCATTTTAAGATTCACCAACTGGTTTTGACTTCATTCAAGTGCTAATGTTTTAGCCTCACCAATTTAATTGTTGTGTTTGATTACGTTTTACTCATTTTACGTTATGAAATTTTCATATGTGATTCGAATAATATTAAAGATTTTTGAAGGAAAGTGGAAAAATCCGAACTTTTGAAATTTTATACTTTGTTTTTGAATCCAATATTTTTATATATTAAACTAGAAATCTTAATGGTTAAATAAACTTAGTTTTGCATTAAAATATTAAGTATGCAATTTTTGTTGGTGTTTCAAAGTTAACCCTAAGTTGCTTTAATTCCCAAGTTTCAACGGATTTTGGTAATTATGAAATTATTTTGACAAGATTATTTTATCAAAAAATTACGAAATTTGGTATGGACAAAGATTTGTATGTCTAGTATGATAAGAAAGTTTCATGATTTTATCTATTATACAGCAAATGTTTTGTATTTTTGAAGTACAAAAGGTCTCTACTGAAATATGTCTGACAGATTTGACAAATCTTAAAATGTTGAGGTTTTTGAATTGTTTTTACTGATAAAAGTTTTTCATAATTTTACTGGGACTCAGAACACATGTCTACTATAACTGTGTAGGATTTCAGAATGTTGATATTGAAAGAGAATTTTCTATAAATAAGAGATTCAAGTGTGCTCTATGTTGATCCTTATAGCTAGTCATGTTCGACCCCTAAATAAGTAGTCAAGACCTGTAGCATTGAGGAATGTTATAGTTTGATATGTTAAGTATTCATATGAAATTTATTCCTCTAATTTTAGGTCGAAGAGTTTTTATTTGTTGATGAGGATTGTTTATTGCTTTGGTGTTAGACCTTGGAAGTGTAATGAGATTTTGTATAAGGGTAGGTTGATCCCCAGATTTGTAGGTTCATTTAAGATTTTGAAGAAGATTAGAGATTTGTTTTATAGATATTCTCTTCCACCAACATTAGCTAGGGTTCTTTATGTGTTCCATGTTTCTATGCTTCATGTTAGGATTTCGAGTTATGTTGGCATTAATCTATATCAAAATTATATTTCCTTTGTATTGATTAGTTGTCTAGGATTCACAGTTTATCAAGATTCAAGAAAGTTGGGTAACTATTCAGGCAAAGTGAAGCCTTTAAAAGGAGAAACCATTATTGTCTGCAAAAGGTATATCAAGACCTCTTTTCTCTTACAAGGCTTAGGCACACACACATTGCATACATATGTGTCTCTATATCATTGTTCTCATTTTTTATAACACATTCACAGACTTGATATTGAATGCACATGCATTGGTGTAGAATTGACTAGTAGTGAAAAATGCATGTTTGTGGACTATGTCCAAATGATATTCATGCTTGTGTGGTATGTGTTTGTATGTTTGTATGTTTACATGTTTGTATAACATGGACCTTGAAGTTGAATTTGATGTTATATTGTTCCTTATTGTGATCCGATCATTTCGGTTACTCATACATTTGATTTCGAGTCCCGAGTCAAGAGTTACGATACTTTCCAATCATGTTGCATGTATTGTCTTCATATGAGTATATCGAGTTGAATTTATAACTTATGGTCAAATTTTTATAGTAGTCCATGTTCGTGAGAGAGTCTATTTGTAATCGTCAAATGGATTCAAATTCGGAGTTCAGAGGCCAGAAAACAGTTGAAGAACGCGGAAGGAGCGCAAGGGAAATGCACGATGGCCAAAGGCTATCACAAGGTGCAAACCCGAGATGGCGCATGACCATCTCGGGGTCATACCCTTGCTGAACCTGAGATAGTCATGCGCCATCTCGGGGAAGGCCTAAAGGGTGGGGGCAATTTGCTCTTTTTTCTTTCTTTTCCCTCTCTGTAAGAACCTCGGTTTTATGATTGGCTTATTTCATGACAAACCACACTGCATTGGGGATGATTATGTAATGGGTAGCTTATGTCCTCATTGACAAGCTTCCAAGCATCTCCATGACTTCAAGAGCAAAAGGTATATTCACTTGACTTTGCCTCTTGAAGAGTTTAGGTGCACACACACACCTCATGAATGTTTTGTTGATCTTGCATTTGTGTTGATAATGTTTATATGTGTGCATCTCTTCATAATCACACTTGCACTTCATTTATAGATTTAAGTATGGTATTGTGTTGTGTTCGCGCTTGCATGATGGTGTGCTTGTTATAGCGCATTGAGTGACCATATGAGAAGGTCTCATTCTTCTCTCGGTTTGGTTTGGTTATATGGAGTAAGGTGTCTAGTTTCAAAAGAGTGTATTTCAATGATTTAAATGTTTTTCAAAACTGACATTTGTATGGTCTTGTGACCATATCTTTTTATACAATGATTAAAAATGAGTTTTGAAAATTTTTGTACAAACTAGACACTCATACATTTCCAACGGTATATTATTTGTAATATTTCATGACTGTTTGGATTGGTTTTGAAATCTACAAAGTGACCACAAAAATAGGGCAACTCTGTTGTTGTCTGTTTAAAACCTTTGGTCAATTAAATGACCATAACTCTTTCTACAGATATCCAAATCATGTTTTATAAATTGCAGTAGAAATAAAGCTTCCATACATTTCCAATGGTATACTATATGAAAGGTTTCGATGTCGTTTGGTCACATTTTGGTTCCCTCGAATTTCAGGCTGTTGTGGCTGTGCCAGTTCACAAGCGCCCTCACCAGCTCCTCTTAGACAGTAGGTGTACGCTGGTGTGGCACCTGTTGACCAGCATAGCTCACTAACGCACTGAGTAAATTTTGGGCATTTTTCAAAATGACATAGTCTTGCTCTAAGGCTCATATTTATATGTCATCTTCGTCCTCACTCATTTTTCAAAGCTTCAAAACCATTTTTTATCGTGAGAAAGTATTTCCTTTAAGAGAGAAGATCCAAGAGTTATTCATTAACTCTCCAAACCCAAAACCCATCTCCATCTTGCATCATTCTTCATCATATGAGCATTGGTGTTCTTGGTTTCATGACTAGGTAAGTAAGAACTTCATTGAACATCATTTATTGTTCTTCTTACTCTAGATTAGGTATTTATTGTTTGATTAAATACCTAGACTCTACTTTATTGCATATATTTATGATTCTTGATAATATGATTGGGTTTGTTTGTTTATAGCTAGCATTTATGACATATTTTCCATCTAGCTAATTAGGTCATGTTGATTGCATTTCATGATTGTATTTATTGACCATGCCTTGTTTATTGACAACTTTTCTTGAAGTGACTTTGTTTGATAACTAGATTGTAATATTGCATATCCATATCTAGTTAAGTCTTTATGCATTGCATTTAGACATTACTGTTTATGCCTCATTGATTGGAAAATATTGCCCTTGATTATATGTTGTGACAACTTGTGTTGGTTGGACTTTTATTAACAATTAGGTTGCTAGAATCCTTTTGCATTCAATTGAGTCCTTATTTATAGGCATGTAGGCATTATTTGATAACTAGGTTGTTGTGTTGCATTATCTACACCTAGTTAAGCATTGTATGTTTGGTCTAACATATTTTGCATTGAGCATTCATTGAGTATTTCACTTAGACCATATACTCTTCATAGAGTCAAAGTCTTGTTGCTTCTAGGTGAAGTTGCACAAGCAAGTCAAGTCTTGCAACCAAGGGTAGGTTGACAAGCAATTGGTCGGGTATCCACTGTAAAAGGCCCGAGTGGTAGAGTAGGAGGTGCTCACGCCAAAAGCAGTGTATCAGGGGATATCACTAGGGACTGACCAAGAGTGGTTAGTGGCGGTGTCCATAGCCTGAGGTTGTCGAGAGTGAGAGTTCGAGAATCACTTGAGGGTGTAACATTTTTCTCATATAGTGGATTTCTGTGATCGTGTGTGGCTAGCAGAATAGCCCGTGGTTTTTCCCATTTGAAGGGTTTCCACGTAAATATCAAGTGTTATTTATATTTTCTCACTTTATACTTGATGTTGTATGCTTGTTTTATTGGGTGGATTTTGAATATTGACTAATCAAGAAAAAATGGTAATTAACTTGATTAAAACCTATTCACCTCCCCCCCCCTCTAGGTTTATAGACACGCGTTTATTAGGGAACTTTCAATTGGTATCAGAGTAAGTTCCTAATCATACTTAGGTGATCCAATCTCTTGTTTGTGTATCTTGCATCTATTTGCATTTGTTTGTTGCATTACATTTGCATTCATTCATTTCACCAAACACCATGAGTGAGAGTGAAACACTTAGAGCGGTTTTACTTTGATGACCTCCAAAGTTGAAAGGGAGGAATATGACTCCGATGAGAAGATGACTCTCATGGTGGAGAGATTTAGAAGATTCTCAAAATCTCACATGAAGAATATGAACTCCAAAGAAAAGGAAGTAAAGAAGAAGACCTTATTCATGAAGAGTAAAGAGGACTCTTCCAAAGGTGAGGAGCATGTGCCTAACTTCACGGCCTATGGAGCTTCTTATGTGGAAGACTTTGATGAAGCCAACATGGTTTTGAATCTTGACTCTAATAAAGAGGAAAGGGTTAGTGTGGCAACAAGTGACCAAGGTAAATGCCTTGATGAGGGAATTGACTCAATTGAGGAATGTAAAGTGACCCTTCACAAAGTTTTAAAATAAAATGAAGAGCTCACCAAGGAGAATGAGACTTTGAGATTATGGAAGGTTTCCTCAGAAGAAAAGATCCGTACCCTTGAAGAAAGCAAGAAAAATTGTCAAAATCAACTTCATCTGTACAAAGAGATCATGGATGACCACTTGGAAGACATCTCCATTATTGTCTCCAAATTGAAGACCATGGAGAAAGTGATTGATGATTCCTTGATCATGGACAAGATTGATGTGTCCAAGTATGAGAAGGAGATTGAAGATTGCCATCAAAGGATGAAGACAATGAAGGATGAAGACAATGAAGGATGAACTTGTCCACATAGAGAACTCCTTGAAGATTGTTAAGAAAAGAGAGTTAAGATGCCTTGAAAAATTAAAGAAAGACAAGGTCAAACAACCTCAAGCTCAAGGCAAAAGTAAGGCTTCATCCAAGCAACCTTCAACTCAAGGAAAGCCCACACAAGCCTTGGCAACTCAACCAAAGCGTAGGAAATTCAAGAAGAATGGACAAGTCCTTGAGAAGTCAATCACCTCCTCCAACAAACCAACTATGAGGAAAGGAGTTGATCACAAGAAGTATGGCCAACCAAGAAGGCAATATCGATCGGCTCAACCACCTCAAGAAGCTAGACCAAAAATGTGTCACCAATCGGTTCAAGCTCCAAGAAGAAGTCAATCGATGCACCATCAAAGACGACCTCTTCAACATGGAGATGCCTCGTTGAGATCACAATGCAATGGTATAAATTCTTACTTTGTACCTGCTTGCCATTTTTGTGGTATGATTGGTCACTTAAGACCAAATTGCTTTAAATACATCAAGAGGTGTAGATTAGAGAGCATGAAAGAAAAACGATTGAAAAAGGAGGAAAGTTTGCATGAAGCTAGGGATTCTAGAAAATTGTTTATGACCACTAAAAATGAAACAGTGGAACCTAGGTGGGTTAGAATACATGAACTTGTTTGTCTTACTGCTCATGAGACACCCGTAGATGCAACTAGGTCCTTTGGACTTGGTAAGCCTATAAGGGCTCATACCTCCCATTGACTTGGTTGGAATTGATCCCATTTGGGGAGCTCAAGCAAAGAGAGCGAACTTGCATGATTTGATATATGCAAAAAGTTAAGTTGTTTTATGCTCTTTTGTTAATTGCTTGAGATTCTTGGTTGCACATATGCTTATATGTTTTTTTAGTAAGTGTGCACCATTGCTTTGTTTGCAATCCATGTCATATTTATGTTCAAACATGCATGTGAACTTGCTTTTTATGAGATGCTTAAAATGACATGGATGAATTGAGTTTGATTGCTTTAATGCAAATGTGTGTGAGTGCAAATGAGAAGACTAATCAATAAGGATCTTGTATCCATGCAATAAATAAGGATTTTATATCCAAATTAGTCTTCTCATTTTTCTTAATGGTGAAACAATACTACTATCATACGGATAATTATCCGAAAAAATAAAAAAGGTTGCAATAGTTGCTCATGTCTTGATTTGCCTTTAAGGACTGATATAGTTGCTTTATTGTCAAATTTTTGAAACTATATCTTGTTTGCTTATGAAAAAAGGGTACAAATTAGTTTGAATTCTGTTGGAAACCATTTTGATGTTTACTTTGCCAAATACCACTTGTTTTGGATTTGAATGCATCATGTCTTGCTTGCAAAGCAACAATTTCAAATAAAACTCCTTGAATCTCTCTCAATTATTAAAGTTGCATAAAGTTTGTGTATATGATTATGCAATGTATTTATGTGAATAGCTCTCTTTACTAAAGAAACCCGATAGGGGGAGCTCATTTGCCTATCTCATGACAAAAATGGGAGAAGTCTTGAGAAATATAGGGGGAGCATTGGTTATGCTTTAGGGAGAGATCATGAGAGAGAGTAACCCATTTAAGGGGAGCATTGCACATGCATTTGTTTATATTGCTTAATTGAGTGCAATTGTTTTTTATGTTTGTTCACCTCACATGCACTTATTCTTGGAAAGTGCTTTCTTGCTATTGTGTCTAGGTATGATGATCTACAAAGAGATTGAAGACCTTGAAGACTTAGAATATTAGGTATCTCTTTTTTAACATAGAATGGACTCTCATGGACAATAGATAGATTTTTTTTATTGTGTGAGGAATTGAGTGGTTGTTTTGTCATGAAATAGCCAAACGGGGAGATTGTAAGGACCTGTATTTTATGATTGGCTTATTTCACGTCAAACCACACCACATTGGGGACGATTGTGTAATGGGTAGCTTAGGTCCTCATTGACAAGCTTCCAAGCATCTCCATGACTTCAAGAGAAAAGGGTATATTCAGTTGACTTTACCTCTTGAAGATTTTAGGTGCACACACACACCTCATGCATGCTTTGTTGATCTTGCATTTGTGTTGATATTGCTTATATGTTTGCATCTCTTCACAATCACACTTGCACTTCATTTATAGATTTAAGTGTGGTATTGTGTTCTGTTCATGGTTGCATGATGGTGTGCTTGTTATAGCGCATTGAGTGACCATATGAGAAGGTTTCATTCCTCTCTTGGTTTGGTTATATGGAGTAAGTTGTGATTTGGTTATATGGAGTAAGGTGTCTAGTTTCAAAAGAGTGTATTTCTATGATTTAAATATTTTTCAAAACTGAACTTTATATGGTCTTGTGACCATATCTTTTTATACAATGATTCAAAATGAGTTTTGAAAATTCATGTACAAACTAGACACCCATACCTTTCCAACGGGATATTATTCGTAATATTTCATGACCGTTTGGATTGGTTTTGAAATCTCCAAAATGACCATAAAAATAGGGCAACTCTGTTGTTGTCCGTTTCTGACCTTTGGTCACTTAAATGACTAAAACTCTTCCTACAGATATCCAAATCATGTTTTATAATAAAAATTAGACTTCCATACCTTTCCAACGGGATATTATTCGTAATATTTCATGACCGTTGGATTGGTTTTGAAATATCCAAAATGACCATAAAATAGAGCAACTCTGTTGTTGTCCGTTTCTGACCTTTGGTCACTTAAATGACTATAACTCTTCCTACAGATATCCAAATCATGTTTTATAATTTGGATTAAAAATTAGACTTCCATACCTTTCCAACGGTATATTATAAGAAAGGTTTTGATGTTGTTTGGTCATGGTTTAAGTCGCTTGAATTTTGAGTGTTGAGCTGTTACGGCTGCCTCAGTCCATAAGCGCCTCACCAGCGCCTCTTTGACAGTAGGTGTGTACTGGTGTGGCCCCTGTTGACCGAAGTAGCTCACCAGCACACTGAGTAAATTTTGGGCATTTTTCAAAACGAAATAGTCTTTCTCTATGACTCATATTTATATGTCATCTTCTTCCTCACTCGTTTTTCAGAGCTTCAAAACCATTTTTTAGTATGAGAAAGTATTTCCTTTGAGAGAGAAGCTCCTAGAGTTATTCTTTAACTCTCCAAACCCAAAACCTATCTCCATCTTGCATCATTCTTCATCATATGAGCATGTGTGTTCTTGGTTTTATGACTAGGTAAGTAAGAACTTCATTGAACATAATTTATTGTTCATCTTACTCTAGATTAGGTATTTATTGTTTGATTAAATACCTAGACTCTACTTTATAGCATATATCTATGAGTCTTGATAACATGATTGGGTTTGTTTGTTGATAGCTAGCATTTAGGACATATTTTCCATCTAGCTAATTAGGTAATGTTGATTGCATTTCATGATTGCATTTACTGACCATGCCATGTTTATTGACAACTTTTGTTGAAGTGGTTTTGTTTGATGACTAGATTGTAATATTGCATATCCATATCTGGTTTAGTCTTTATGCATTTCAATTAGACATTATTTTTTGTGCCTCATTGATTGCTTGCCATTGATTATATGTTGTGACAACTTGTGTTGGTTGTACTTTTATTGACAATTAGGTTGCTAGAATCCTTTTGCATCTAATTGAGTCTTTATGTATGGGCATGTAGGCATTATTTGATAACTTGGTTATTGTATTGCATTATCTACACCTAGTTAAGCATTGTATGCTTGGTCTAACATATTTTGCATTGAGCATTCATTGAGTATTTTACTTAGACCATATACTCTTCATAGAGTCAAAGTCTTGTTGCTTCTAGGTGAAGTTGCACAAGCAAGTCATGTCTTGCAACCAAGGGTAGGTTGGCAAGCAATTGGTTGGGTATCGACTGTAAAAGACCCGAGGGGTATAGTAGGAGGTGCTCATGCCAAGAGTAGTGTATCAGGGGATATCACTAGTGACTGAAGCAAGAGTGGTGAGTGGCAGTGTCTATAGCTTGAGGTTGTCAAGAGTGAGAGTCCGAGAATCACTTGGGGGTGTAACCTTTTTCTCATATAGTGGATTTCTGTGATCATGTGTGGCTAGCAGAATAACCCGTGGTTTTTCCATTTGGAGGGTTTCCACATAAACATCAAGTGTTATTTATTTTTCCGCACTTTATACTTGATGTTGTATGCCTGTTTTATTGGGTGAATTTTGAATATTGACTAATCAATAAAAATTGGTAATTAACTTGATTAAAACCTATTCACCGCCCCCCCTCTAAGTTATTAGACACACATTTTATAGGAAACTTTCACTCTGTTTTAAATATCTCTTCCCTCTCTCATTTTATACTAAGAAGAAAAAATGTAAATCAAGTGTGCAGAATTTTCTCTAAAACTGTCTCATCTCCCAAACACCATATCCTTTTCGTTTGAACTCCGATTAATTCGATTCAAGTTGGAGATTCTTTGTTTATCAATTCTCTATCATTTTCAAGAAGGTTTGAAGTCTTTTAATCAAGTTTTCTGGTGGTTCTTCATCAAAAAATCTGGATTACACATTTGTCTTGAGGTATTGAAAAATTTCTTACGTTTTGTTCTTCAAAGTTTTCAATTACCTTGGGTTTTCTTCTTTTATATATGTATGTTTATTATGTATACTTTGATTAGAGTTTTGAACTCTATTGAAGCTAATTTGAGATTTAATTGAAATCTTACATGTTGAGTTGGTTTTGTTAATGCCTATGTTTTCACATGTTTGAGTGTTGTATTGTGCTAGCTTTCTATCTAGGACTATTTGGACTTTAACTTATTGATTTTGATTAAGAATAATCTCTACTTATGCTAGGTTTGATTATTTGATAATCTAACATCATTAGCATAATTGATTGTGAATATAGAGCTTAATATGTTTCAATTGTTGATTTTTAGATACGTGCTCTTTATTCCTTGCTAGAAATTATATTGATTATATGTTATGATTCTAGCATGATTTTATTTGATACTAGGTCATGATTATGTGCTTAAATGTCTATGAATTATTCAAGGTTTAGTGACATGAATGATTCTAAGAATTAAATGTGTTTGTGATGCTTCACATGATTCTAGAATATTATTCATGTTAAGTAACTAGACATCATTTGTTCTATGATTTTTTATGCCTATGCCTAGTTACTCATGAAGTGTACATGATCCATACATTTCATATGTTCATGCATCATTTGTTTGATTGCATCGTTTAGGATTATAAACTAAAAAAATATACTTTGTGTTCTCATTGATTAATTCTAGTTTCCATAGAATTTGTTGATCAATATTTTCTATGTTGCGTGCTTGTTTGTGATTTGCATTATTGATCACTTAGAACCCTTGTGAAGAGGTTGGAAGTCTCATTTCATAGAGTGATTCTTTGATTTGAGCAAGAAGCCTTGACTAGAGGTGTGAAGCCTCAGATAGTTTAGCAAGGAAGTCTTGACTAGAGGCGTTAAGCCTCAGATAGTTGAGCAATGAAGTCTTGACTAGAGGTGTGAAGCCTCAGATAGTTGAGCAAGAAGTCTTAGCTAGAGGTGTGAAGCCTTGAATAGCTAAGCAATGAATTCTTGACAGGAGTTGGGAGAACTCGGATAGTTGAGTAAGGTTGCATCATATTCATTGAGTAGTATAGGAGGGTAGTTTCTAGGTGAATTGGTCACTTGAAAGATTGTATCTTTTTATCTGCTAATGGATTTTGTTTGCCGGTGGTTATGGAATTAACCCGTGGATGTTTCCTCTTTGGAGGTTTACCGTGTAAATATCTTGTGTCAGCTTTCTCTTTCTTCTCTCTTATAGACTTGTATGTGTTTGTTTGTATCTTGTCTTCATAAGCTTCTTTTCTAGATATTCTCGTAAACAAGATTGTTGTGACATGTGATATGCAAGCACTTCACACGATCAAAGTTGTAAGTATCATTTTATTTGTACATTTATATATTGTATATTTGTAAGTGTTTGAACTTTGTATCTTGTAATATTCCATTTCAAGTTGTACAGTGTCACATTGTAATACTCTAAGTACAACTTATGAAATTTGCTCTACATTGAATATCTTTGTTTATAAGATACATTGCTTCTTGTTATATGTTTTTGTAGGCTAAGGGTGGTGATTTGAGCATATATGAATAAATTGTTTTCTCATAACAATCTTGTTGAATGTTAATTTGTTTGCTCATTAAGGTTGTGTCACAAGTCTCGAAAGAGTTTTTAAAACTGAGAGACAACCTATTCACACCCCTCCCCTTTAGGTTGTTTAGTATAACCTTGTAGGTATTTTCAATTGGTATCAGAGCAGATCACTTAAAGTAATTAGTGTTATTCGGGATCTACAATGTTATTTACTATCCATGAATAACGACCTATAGTCTATAATTGTTTATAATGGTTGCCCTTCGTTGTTGATTGGAAAAATTATGAAAAAGGTTCTTCTTGTTTAATATTTCCTTTGTATACTAACAATTTTGTTGATAAGCTTGAAAAGAATGTTAGTGACAAAAGCGAGAAGAAAAAGTTTTTCCGAATGATGGTCGATCTAGACATGATCACTTGTCTTTGCAACTCAATGAAGAAGATTGCATGTCAAAGACCACCAACTTCTACTTGATGGCAAGAGTTTAAACTCTTAACATGGAAAGAGATAAAGCGTTAAAGGGAGTTGAAGTGAAAAATGAAGTGGTCAAATGTCTAGAAAAAAAGATGGTTGAAGGGACTCTTGTGTTAGATAGTTTAACAAATGATTGTGCTAATAATGTTTTATTATTTCTTGAAGGAAACGATCAAAGGTAAGGAAGAGGAATCAACAATCATGAAAGCCAAAGAGTTTTGTAATCTTCATGGAGATTCAAGTGACTTAAGCATCGTAGATGAGCAAGTGGAGTCTCCTACAACTAAAGGCAAGTCACTAAGGAACAAAAGGATTTCAAAGGCCAAGTCTTCCATGGTCAAGTGCAAAATCAAGAAGAGTAAAGAGTCTTCACCACTGGTACACTCTCACCTAAATAGTAACATCTCAAAATTTATTCCAGTTTGCTACTTTCGTTATATTGCCAAGAGTATATTTGTCAATGCAAACTAGGAAATGTGATGCATGCTAATGAGAGAGAAATTCTTCTTTGAATGTTTCTTGCATGATATCATTTTGAGTTTTGTGTGTGATAATGATAATCATGTGAAGAAAATTGTTAAGAAGATTTGGTTGAAAATGAGTGTTTCACATGATCATATGCACAGTCTTAACAATATCTTTGTTGATGACAATAATTATGTGTTTAACATGAGAAATACCCTTATAAAGAAGAGAGTTGATGATTTATCTTCTAGATATAATATTGTAATGAGAAATGATCATGATGGTTTATGTGTTTGTGCATCTAAGACCAAATGGGTCAAGGGTGAGTGCTCTTACCTTTAATTTAAGTAGCATATGTGAGTTAGCTGTAAGGCTAAGTGTCAAGTGTGTTGAGAATTCTAGCTAGCTAGCTTGAAATACTCCAAGTCTTGACACAAACTTAGCTATCTCATATAACTTTGTTTTGATTGTCAAAATCCATTGATTAACTTTTAAGAAGTTACTTTTATGAAATATAAATGATAATGTATTTTGTTAAGACTTTTAGAGAAAGTTGCTTTTATATGTGTTTGAGTTGAAGTGTTTAGTCTTTATACTCTTGAAAAAAAACCAATAACTTATTGTCATGGAGAGAAACAGACCAAGAGAGCTCATAAAAAGAGTGAAGGCTATGCATTTGATGAAAAAGTTTGCTATGATATTTCTATATCCTAATGCTCGTTTTCTAGCTTTTCATTTTTCAACTCTATGTTTGCATTTCATCATGTAGCATGTCATATTAGAGAACTAGTATAGCATTCATACGGTTCTTGTTGACATTTGCTCTCTAAAGATCTTTTAGTGATGTGTTCACAATGATCTTATTCATGATGCTTGAAATGTTTGTTTGATTATTAAGTGGCATACTATTAAAAAAATATGAGCTTCATTTTCTTTGAAAGCTACTCTCATGAGAAGTAATGATCTTAAGTAAGTCTCTTTGTATTGCTTTTAGATCATACGCTTTTAAGCCTAAAAACTTGGTTTTCAAAAATGCACACTTTGCTTCTCTTATATGTTTAAGTTTGAGTAGTTGAGTTTGAAAATGTGTAGATTATGGATACATCTTAAAGTTTATTGCTTAGTACATGATAGATGACCTATGATTAGTATCCATTTTGTTTCGACATCTACATAGAACTCAACGAGCACCTTCATGAAGAGAGCTACACACCTTGGTTGTGATGCCACTCAATGTAGAAAAGAGCTACACCATTGTGATGAATGAAAGCCATCATGAAGCCATTATGTTTATGTATGTAAAATAAGAAGTGTTGAAAAAGAATCAATAAAAGAATATCTTTGATTCAAAGCCTAAAAATAAAAGGTAGAAAGCTTAAAAGAAGTATAGTTGAAAATTATGATTGCTCAGGTTGACAACCAGAAATGGGAAAACAAGCCACATACACACACACGCTCATATGTTGAAATCTATTCTCTTTAAAGCAAAAATTTCGGATGATAATCGGTTTGACCTTGATAGGAAATGCCTTAGATGGATAGGTGTTGATATGGTTTACATGTTGATTTCAGAATTGCTCCTTTTATATGTGCTTGAAGCAAAATTCACACACACATTTTTTCTTATAAAGTATTTGATGTTCTAGTAATTTTAGAAGAATTATGAGAGAGATTGAAAATCTTGGTGTATCTCTCATAGTTTATGGAGCGTATTTTGTTGGATTTCTTTAACATTGCTTGAATGTGTGATTGTGTGGATTTTATTGTGAACATTAACAATAGTATGATACTAGGAGACTTTCTCCTATTTGGAAAAAGATTTTAACGTTTAATGAAATAATTAATTAATTAATCTCTATTTAATTAAATAATAAAATAAAAAAACAATTTAGTCTAATATTCTTAGCCTTGCCACCCATGCATATAACATGACAATATATGGTTTTTTCATTTTATTATATCCATTAAACTTTAATAAAAAGTCCATATGTGAACAAAACCCACTCTTACTAAAAAAGAAACAAGTCCACATGCCTTAAATTAATACATTAATATAATTTTAAACAGCTCATTTAATTAAAATTTACAAATTATATTCTTAATGTATTAATGGAATGCTAATCGCACCCTATTAGGGCCATCCAAGGATTCCCACACCCTTGGCCACACAAACCAGATATTTAAAGAGTTACAATGTGCCTTGATCACACATGACCACAACCTCTCCAATTTTTTTAGGTTCATAAATCTAAAAACAATTTTAGATCGACCCAAAAATTGGTCACATAGAATATGTCAAGTGACCTATGTAAATTCGTGTAGATTGGGGATCTTGACGGACTGTCTAAATTTAAGGTTCAATAGATATAACCTAATCACAATCAAAAAATGATTCACTTAGGTTCGATCTATTAATTTTAGTTCATTCCACTAAAGAGCTAAAATTGAACTCTTAAACCAAGATAGAATAAGTTAATGTTCTTTTTTCGTACCTTAGACAATCTAAATGGAGATAGTGTATTCTCGTGAAGAATACCAGTAATCACCAAGAGCTAATAGACCGCCTACAACTCTCTTAGTTACCATATTTACTCATATGATAACATTTTGAACTTGGATATTTCGATTTGTCCTGAAGCCATATTTTAATAGAAACTATTGAAAATTTAACGTTAAGATTTAATATCAATACCTCAAAATATCCATATGATAATTCTATTCACATTTAATAAATGGATCCACGATTTCCATATCTATAAATGAAGTCCTCTATCGATTAACAAATGAATACCACCAAACCATCGAGGATAGACTATGCTATATAATTGTACTAATTGATGTCTCAAATGATAACACTTGTAACCATAAGTCCATTTATCTCAGGATTGAGATAGACTTTCCGGCTGTCTTTAAGTAAAAAAAATTAATCCTTTGACGGTTTTGGATAAAGTATTGATTTGTGATCCTATTCAACGCACATAGTGCACTAGATTCTTTTGCCCAAAGACACTGCTACACTTTGATGATTTTAGACTCATCTAGGGATGGGCGTGGGGGCCCATTGGGGTGGGTGTCCCCTATCCCCACCCCACCCCCATTTATACCCCTACCCCCACCAACAAACCCCAATTGGGGGAAGTGGGGATAGGGGTGTTTGGGGGGAGGTTCCCTTACCCCCACTCCGTCCTCATTTCCTCCATTTTCAATCATACTATTTTTCAATCTAAAATCTAAAATTCAATATTCGAGATTCGAAATTCGAAATTCGATCATTCGAATTGTTTGATTCATACAGTTTCGATATCCAATTCAACAAAAAATCTAAAAGATATAATTGATTTAATTTAATCAAAAATTAATACAAATAACTATAGTAATATAGTTTTACACATAAATAAATATGGGGAAATGAGTATAAAGTAAATGAGTAATAGAGTTAAAGTTATTACTTTTTAAGTAAATAAAAGTAAAAATATACAAATATATAAGGGGAAATGGGGAAAATGGGGCTCTTTCCCCACCACTATGAAAAGGAATAGGGGAATGGGAGAATAGGGGAATGAGGGTGAGGGTAGGTTCCCCCACCTCCACCCCCACCCCCACCCCCACCCCCACCCTCATTTAGATTTTGGGGGTAATATTTGCCCATGCCCCCACCCCCAAACCCCATTTGGGGGTAAAATTTACCCCCTAATAGGGGTGGGATCCCATAGGGGAAATGCCCATCCTTAGAATCATCATAACACATTAGATTCCACTCAAATGCTAGCAAATGAATATACAACTTTAACAAGGTAAAGACACCTGTTATATGTATATCTCATCGATTAAACATGTCATCGACAAGTAGGACAATCCCTTGAAGAATCACCAAATGGGCATTCGAGCTGGCAATCAGAAGACACCATTCAAAACATCACTAAGGAATAAGAACCCGAGTATGTCCGAATACGAGTACTCGAGACATTGTGTTTTACTCGGGACAACACACGAAACCCGAGTAAAGGAGTTCAACATATAATTCTCACACGTGGGGAAGCCCAAGAACCATACTCCAATAGACAAAACCTCCATGTCAAAAAGAGTTTCTAGATGGATAAAAAACTAAACAAAAAGCGAGTCCAAATCAAGCAACTCTACCTCTTCAAGAAAATTGCACATCGATAAGGAAATAAGTCCTAAACGGACTATACAACTAGAGTCTAATCCAAACTCCACACAAACTCCAAAATAGGAAAGAAGTTAAAGATGACTACAACAAGCAGCCAGCCTTAATTAAAATACAATTCCTTTAGTTGTACAACAAGGATTAGGGTATATATACATATAATTAGACCCATAAACTCATCGTAATAGTGGGATAAGACCAAAAAAAAAGTAATCATTGAAAAATATAGACTCAAGAGAGAGGAAAGAGAGATCGAGTGGTGTAATTCTTCACTTAAATAGTGGATTTTGGCTTGGTTGTCCATTCAACCACCCCTGGACGTTTCTCCGATCACCGGAGTTTTACCACGTAAACTAGCATTATTTTTTACATTACATTCTCTTTCTTTTTCTCTTTTGACAGGTCATAACAAAATCCAACGTTGTTGACTTTCTCATCCATCGAAAAATCGACATCAACAATTGGCGTTAGATGGAGGGGCTGAACCTCCGAATCTGTTTAAGCAATGGCTGGTAGCGGAAGCAAAGACAGTTCCAGAGATATCTAGAAATCTCCAGATAATGCTGATATTAGCGGGACTACACGAGATCCCACTACAACCACCGAGAACCAACCAGCACCCCTGGATGGTATCGAACAAATCCCTCCTACTAGTGATGACATAGCACGTTGTTTTCATGATACGCTGCAACAACTATTGATGGATACGGCAAGAGAAGGAGTTGAACTATTGGCTAAAGGACAGGCACACCTGCCGAGTCTTCCACTACCTCCTATGTTCCGATCTGTTGTAGTTAGGCCGAGACTAGATGTACCAGTAGTCGTTGAGGATTCAAGTCCAATCAACCAGATTAGAGGTACGACACACAACCAGGGCAGGGATCATGAAACACCCGTAGAAGAATGGCCACGCCAAAGGTGAAGTCACTGTCAGGCGGGCTACGATAGGCACCTTAAATATACCGGCGAAAGGATCGGTCATCGTCATCAAAGGACGGTGATCGACACCGTCGAAAGCGGCACCGTGCAACCATATGCCTATAAGGGTTAAATCATGAGGCTCAGAGGCAAGAAGAAGAGAAGATGGTGACAGGTCTGACAGCCATGTGACGGGTCGACCATCGAGGAGAATCGATGGGCGATAGAGATATCATAATCAGGAGCTTGACCTAGGAAGTCGAGAATAAAAGACACCAGATGGATGTGCTGATCAAGCGATATGGATATAATGAATTGTCTGATGATGATTCTGACAGCTATTTCACTAGGGACATCCTGTGAACCCCCTTCCCAAAGATGTTCAGGATGCCACATGTGAAGCAATTCAAGAATGATACAAATCCTAAAGAGCACGTCAGACAATATAAAAGCGTTATTTCCAAGTATGCCTACAACGACCGTTTCTTGTGTCTCAACTTTTCATAAATTCTTGGAGACACAGGCTCGAGATGGTTCGGAAGATTGCCTCCGGTAAGTATTGGGAGTTTCGACGAGTTAAGCTGAAGCTTTTCAAGACAATTCCTAGGCAATATGCATAGGAAAAAGTCAGTGGTTTACCTTTCTCAGCTGAAGCAAGGGAAATGTCAGTCACTAAAAAAGTACCTGGGGAGATTTGGCTATGCGGTCTCAGAAATCGGCAGTGCAAATGACAAAGCAATAATTGCTGCATTCATAAATAACTTTCTGAACAGGCGACTGACCTTCAACTTAAGGAGAGCTCGATTAACGAGATATACAGACATGATGGATATGGCTGGAGGATATGCGTTAGTCGAGGAAGAAGAGTTAGCAACTAGAGGTTGCTACATGCATGGAGGAAGACCCGAGCAAAAAGATGTTGAGTCAAAGGTACATAACCGTAAAGGAAAACAGATAGGAAATAGCAAAGATGGGGGGAGCGGACCCAATATTGACTAAATCGTGGAAAAGTTCTGAGGAAAATATGCAAACTCTACCCCACTCTGGAAAAAGCAGGAAGAGATTCTAGCAATATTAGAAGAAAAGAATCCGATAAAGGATCCGCGTCGACAGTCACAGTTTGCTCTATGAGACACGATAAAATATTGCAGGTTCCATAAAGAAACCTGCCATGAGACCTCCAAATGTTACCAACTTAGAAACTACATAGAGACCCTCATTCGAGAATGGCATCTGTAAGATATGATCCTGAAGAAAGATGAGAACTCAGGGATTCATAAAGGAATGAAGGCGGGAGATCATAACTCTAGTCGGAATAAAAAGGCTAGTCCCAAAACAAATGAAGTAATACAGACTATCTTCGGAGGACCATCAACTGGAAAAAGCAACCGAGAGTGGACATAGGAAATCCGAGAAGCAGTGGAAGCGAGGTAGAATTTTGATGTTAATTCCATCGAGCCTGATCCAAAGAAAATAAAGGAAGGATGAGACCCAATCATATTCACTGAAGTTGAGTCACATGGGGTCGACGTCTGACCAAACAGTGCTCTTGTCATTAGTGCTTGAATTGGCCGTAGAGAAGTTAGAAGGATATTGGTGGACAATGGTAGCTCGCCAGACATCCTCAACGTGGCTGTTTATGATAAGCTCATATTAGATCGAAAGGACTTGCAACCTTTCCATACCCCACTCAGAGGATTCGAAGGAGTCGAGGTAAGGTCTCTTGGGATAGCTAAACTACTTGTGAAGATCGGAGTAGCAACTTGTAAAATAACGGTGCTACTCAACTTTATAGTGGTAGATCTGGAAAACTGGCCTTACAATGAGTTATTAGGTCGACCTTTCCTGAACAAAACGAAGGTAGTAACAACTACCTACGCTTTGATGATCAAGTTCCTAACTGAATGGTGAGTAAGAACAATCAAAGGGTCACAGGATATGGCCAGAAGAGCTAACCTCTAGGTTTACAAAGACAGATAGTAGTGAACACCAAGTATACAGCTGAACACAACCAGATCAGACCAAGCAAGAAGAATCACTGTTGTTCGAGTTCGATCCAATGAAGAGCCGGAGACACCAAAGAGTGAACCCATAGAGGAGGTGATCTTGAAGAAAGATGAACCAGATAAGAATGTCTAAATTGAGGCCAACTTAGAAGAAAAGATCAAGTAAGATCTTATTTATTTACTTAGAGAATACAAAGATGTGTTCGCATGGAGTCATGAAGATATGGTGGGGATAGATGCCCGAGTAATATCACACCATTTGGCGGTGGATCCAAATATGAAACCTGTAATACAAAAGAGAAGATCTTTTAACCTCGAGAGAAGTCGGGCAATTAAGCAGGAGGTGGAGAAGTTACTCATTGTGGGATCGATCAGAGAAATCAACTACCCACAGTGGGCAGAAAATATGGTTTTTGTCCAAAAGAAGAATGGCTAATGGAGAATGTGTGTGGACTTCACCGATCTAAACAAAGCCTGCCCAAAAGACAGCTTTCCACTCCCAAGGATAGACTAATTGGTTGATGCTACACCGGCTCATGAATTACTCAGTTTTATGGATGCTTATTTGGGATACAATCAGTTTCGGATGAATAAAGCTGAAGAAAAAAACAACGCTCACTACCGATTAGGGCCTGTACTGTTATACAGTAATGCCCTTTGGGCTTAAAAACGCTGGGGGAAACATATCAAAGATTGGTCAACAGGATCTTCGCTCGTCAAATAGGAAGAAACATGGAAGTTTACATAGACGACATGTTAACCAAAAGTATCTCGATAGACAAGCACGCTTCGGATCTATGCAAAACATTCGGTGTCCTGAGAAGGTATCAGATGAAGTTAAATCTGAACAAGTGCCTATTTAGGGTTCCTTCAGGAAGGTTCCTTGGTTTCCAAGTTCATCAGAGGGGGATCAAAGTGAATCCCGAGAAAATCCAAGCCCTTTAAAAATGACTTCACCAAGGACGCTGAAAGAGGTACAACGCCTAACAGGGTGCTTAGCTTTCTTAGGCAGATTTATCTTGAAAGCCACAGATAGATGTGCTCTTTTTCAAAGTGGTCAAAAAGGGGAAAGGGCTTGAATAGAATGCAGAGTGTGAACGGCATTCCTGAAGATCAAATAATACTTAGGAACGGCTCTCATCCTCTCAAAACCTAAAATGGGAGAAATACTCCACTTGTACTTGTCCCTTACAGAGTTAGCAGTAAGTTTGGTTTTAGTCAAGACAGAAGACAGGATACAAAGACCAGTATACTATACCAGTAAGGCTTTCCTTCCAGCTGAAACCAGGTATTCACAGGCAGAGAAAATGGCTCTAACATTGGTTTCGGTGGCAAGGAAGCTGAGGCCATACTTTCAGGCACATACGATCCAGGTTTTCACTGACTGCCCACTTAAGCAAATTCTACAGAAGCTAGAAATTTCAGGGAGGTTGACTAAGTGGGCAATCGAACTCAGTGAATTTGATATTTAATAAATGCCCATGAAATCATTCAAAGGCCAGGCATTGACAAATTTTATAGCAGAATTCACGGAACCAAATCTGGAAGTAAAAATAATGATGGCCAAGAGCTTTACATGGAAATTATATGTCGATGGATCCTCAAACACTCATGGCAGTGGGGTAGGAATCGTAGTATGCACCCAGGAAGAAGATGATGTTAAATGTGCCATGATTTTTGATTTCAAAGCAATAAATAATCAGGCCGAATATGAGGCGTTGCTAGTAGGACTAAGGGTTTGCATAGCTCTCGGAGCAGATGAGGTTGAGATATTTAGTGATTCACAGGTAGTCGTCAAACAAGTCTTTGAAGAATATCAAGCCAGAGATGAAGGTATGATGGCTTATTTGGGCATAGCAAAACAACTCCTCCAAGAGTTCAAGGAATACAGGATTGTCCAGATCCCTAGAGAAAAGAATGAAAAGGTATACGCTTTGTCCAAACTAGCATCAGCAACAACCACAATCAGTTCAAAAAATATTTTGGTTGCACACCTTCTAAGACCAAGTATAGTTGAGCCGAAAAACTTTGAAGTCTTAGAAATCCGAACACTGCTAGACGGTCAGATGACTCAACCAAAAAGATACATGGAAAAAAAATACTCCTAGAAGATCTTTTAGAAGCAAAACGCATTAGGTACCGGTCAGCAAGATACATACTGATTGAAGAAGAACTGTATAGGAGAGGGTTTTCCCGAACACTCCCAAAATGTGTATTAGAGGAAGATTCATATCGGATATTACAGGAGGTCCACAGCGGAGTATGTGAAAACCATACTGGGGGCAGAAGTTTGGCACACAAGGTACTCAGGCAAGGTTTTTATTGGCCTCCTTTGTTCTCGGATACACAACGATGTTCAGAAAGTTGCAATGCTTGCCAAAGGATCACCAATAATATATTCAGCAATCCCTTGAACAACTTAGAAGCCTCACATCCCCATGGACATTCGCCATGTGGGGAATAAACCTAATTGGTCCAATGCCAGCAGGAACAGAGGGTGGAGCTAAGCCCGTAATCGTGGCCGAAGTGGGTAGAAGCTGAAGCGTTAGTACATATCACAGGATTAAATACCACAAACTTTGTGAAGAAAAATATACTTTATAGATTTGGAGTCCCAAATACTATCATCACTGACAACGGCATCAGGTTTGATAATAAAAAATTTAGGCAGCTGTGCAATGAGTACCGGATTGCAATTTATTATGCCACACCTGCCCACCCTCAAACAAATGGACAAACTGAAGCAATGAACAAAATCATCAAAAACATACGCTCAAAGCGAAGCTTGATGCCAAAAAGGGCAGTTGGGTCGAAAAGCTTCCTGAAGTATTATGGGCTTATCGGATGACAACAAGGACTTCTACTGGAGAAACACCATTTTCTTTGGCATTCGGAACAGAAGTTGTCATCTCGGTAGAAACATTGTATATGTCGCCTAGAATCAGGTTGTATGATGAAGATCAGAATATCGATATGTTGTTACAAAACTTAGATTGGTTGGAAGAGAAAAGGGAGAAATCCCGAGTATGAAATACGGCATATCAGCAAAGAGTGGCTAGGCACGACAATTCTCATGTTCGGATTAGAAAGTTCCAGTTAGGAGACCTGGTGCTCAGAAAGGTGTCGCTGAACAAGAAGAACAAAGTCACCGGCTCGTTAGCTGACAAATGGGAAGGCCTATACAAGATTGATGGAATAGCTGGCCATGGAGCATACTAGATTGCCCGACTAGATAGAGGATGCAAAGCACAATATTTAAAGATATTCTACCCTTGAAGCAAATTCCGTAAATTTGTTTTTATTTTTCATTTTTCTAGTCAAGATATTTTTTAGCAATCCTTTGAGATTTTCATATTGTTAAAAAAATCTGAGCATATGATAATAAGAACATATGAAAAAGGATGAGCATGATAATAAGAACATGCGAAAAAGATTAACATGAAATTGATTTCATAATATAATAAAATGCTTGGGGCCATTAATTTGGCGAAATCCCCGATTGGGCGGAGAAGCTCAAAAGAGCATGCCAACCAAGTAAGGTCAGTCGACCTTAGTCAAAAGGCAAACCCGATGCACCAGATTCTAGAAAAAGGCTCAAGGCGCTGTCAGGAAAATCCCGGTGAGTAGCGCAGCTGTGTTAAGCAATTCAGAGCTTAACGATTCGACAAACCCTTGCATAGATAAAATTAGGAGACATCCTCAATGACTTGCGTAAGGACTTGAACGTATGATCGTGGTGAGCCTCGATGTAACGTTTCGGTAGTAACCGAGTATGAAACATGTACAAATTTACTTACTTGTTTCAAGATGACTCGGTTAATATTTAGCCAGTTTAATAAGATACTGGGCACATGAAATCACGTTAGCCAGTTTAATAAGATACTTGGCGTGTTAAGTGTCGCTCAGACAATGATATTAGTCAGTTAAAATGAAACATTAAAAACATTCGCGACAGGCAACTACACAATGGAATTTTATTGATCCAAATAAATCTTTACAAATACACTAAAGTGGCTGAGGACTTGGAGCTTTTGCCAATACTCGGATCAGGCACCATCTCATACTCACGAAAAAGACTTTCAGTAGAAGGCCAAACGAATGAATCGACCGAGTTATCCATCAGTTCACTGTAATCTGTTCCAAGGACCGGTCCAACATTAGGCTTCAACCCATCCATACCAATCTCCTGATTAGCATAAGAGGTCGAAAGAGAGTGCTCAGATGGAACTTCCAAATGCATAGGATGAGGTTATTTGCCTTGACTGAGACATTAAGCTCTCCACTCCCTTATCTAAGTTCGAACAGACTCTAAGGACCAGTTCACATGATTCTTGATGGATAATTCCCAATTAGCCCAAGCTCTATCAGTTGCTCCGGTTCTTGACTTTGAAAAATTCACCAGCTAAAACCAACCCCCGTTGGAACTCTCTAAGGAGTAGAGCATCATAGGTTGAGGAATTTTGAAATGATCAACCCCTTGGACTTCAAGTTCCAGCCGGGCTTCATTCGAAAGAGATTCGATAGTCAAGGCTTGGCATTTAAGGTCTTCAATTTTCAGCTCATAAGACGATTTGGCTTGCTCAGCCTCATGTTCAGCTTTGAGCATTGACTCCTGGACGGCAAAGAGTAAATTTTGGAAGGATACAACCTTCTCTTCTGCAACACAACCTCTCTCCTCGACCTCCATTTGTTTAACCAAGTAGCGATCGGTAAACTTTTAGGCAGAGCTCGCCTCCCTATAATAGACCGCCTCAATTCGAGCACGGTTTTCCTCACTCTCCTTCAACTGAGCTTTAAGATGCCTTATCTGATCCGCTTGATGATTGAACAAACTAAACAAACTCAGCAACCACCTGTAGGGAAGGATAAGTTAAAAATCTAAGTCAAGGAGCATTAAGGCAAATTTCAGGATAAAAGACTTACGTAGCTTGCGTTGTTGAAAATATTTTGAAGATCATTTGTTGGGGAACCATCCCTGAAGCGGCTCCAGTGGTCATCCCCTATAAAAGCCCGACTAGCTGATATCATCCTCAACATATCCTAGGGGTTGGGACACGTAGGATTACCCGAAGATCCTACTCCTGCATCCTCAACTTCAGGGGGCAAAGAATCCTTGTTCAGATTGTCCGAAGTCTCCACTCCTCCTAAATATGCCTCAGCCTGAGCACTCGGGGAAACTCTAACATCAACGTCATCGTCACTTGATTCAACAAATGACACCACCCGAGTAACTTTTTGAGGACGAGCGGGAGAATCACTTGCCTTCCTTTTCTCAACCGGAGTACGGTGGAAGCCGAGATCAGCCGTAGGATTTTCTTGATCTTCAGTGATATCTTGAAAGGATTCAAAAGATTGGGATGAGGGTTAACCTGCTCATCGGGGGCTACCCTAACTTTTTCCATATCCTAATGGCAAACTGCTTAGCAGACACTTCAACCATCGGGGAACTAGGCTCAACAGACACTGTACCAATGGGATACCCTCCTTGCCTGCCTTCATCCTAGATCACCCTCGGAGCACTTTCAGTTCCAAAAGGAACACTCGGATAACTTGACTCCCCCGCGGTCGACTGGATGACTTCTTTGGGAATATCCTTGGGAACTCGCTCATCCACTTTGTCGGGATCCTCAACCGACTCAGTATTAGGAGAAGCAATCCCTTCCTTATTTTGGTGAGAAGCTTTCTTATGGCTCACCTGAGTAAATGACTTAACCTGACGATCCTAAACGTTGCAGACGATGTCTAAGTCATACACTGAATACAAACGAGTTAGAAAACGGAACAAAATGAGAAATGAAAACAAGGTTCTACTTACGACGTCTGCGATAATCCGAAATCTGAGAAAAAAGCTGAGTGCTATCATTTTCATTTCATCAAAGAGATAAGACCTGTTTCTCTTCTCCGAAGTGCGCGTTGCCACTCGAGCAAGGTTAGCCAACTCGATATCAGTAAAGGTAGGCCGCGACTTGTTCTAGCGATTAGGGGAGAAAAAGAAACAGGGAACCTTTAATACCTCCCGATCTTCTCTAGCCGAGAACTCAATCTCGAGTCCCAAGCTCCCTCCGGTAAAAAACCAGCTATTTTTCTAGTGCTTGTTTGAGGTAGGGAAACCCCACACCAAGCCTTTCTTTTTGACATTCAAGGAAATGTTGACTCCCCGATTCACCTTCTTCCCCTTAGGAATCCAACTATCTGGCTGGCTAGATAAAAGAAAGTAGGTTCTAGTCAGACCAGATTGCCTTAAAGTATAAAAGTGTCGAATTTCTTGAGGAGAAGACATCAACAAGTTCATCCGGCTCCACATGTGCCACATACACATCAAAATCCTATAACTGTTTGGGGCAAGTTGGGCAGGAGCAATCCCCGCCTCAGCAAGGAACCAAGCAATGAAAAGCTGAAGGAGCCCTATCACCAGCAGGAGCCATTAAAACCAAGTCATCTAAATCAAATTGAGGGCGGTATTTTTTGATCTCATCTACCCCGACAACGTTCGGCTAGGTATCATACGCACTCGGAAAATTGAGAGAAAATGGTGTCCGAGAAGCCTTGTGCTCTTCTTCGACGACATTATTGTTAATTACTTACCTTCCAATCTGGATACCGCTTGAACCATGTTTGTGAACTGTACGGTTACTCTGATGCTTTCCCATCCTTGACTGCAGAGGAACCCTGTGATGATCGAAAACAGAAGATTCAGAGCTGGAAGAAGATTCAGAGCTAGAACTAAAGCGAGCGTCAGGATAAAGCCCAAAAACATCAACATCTAGAAAACCAGGCTCATCCGGAGGGGTTCCCCTCAATAACCTATGAACACAAGAAACCAATTGAAAATCTCCACGCTCAAGCGCTTTGAAAGCTATAACAAAAGACGCTGTCGTGAAACAGAATCCATCTGAACTGACATTTAAAGTAGATGCAAAGAAACCATGAAAAGCTTTGATGAGAAATCAAGACGAATTCGTGCACAAGAAAACCTGGGTTATTCGTTTCTTTTAGCGAAAAATGAACTGGAACAGCCTCTTTTAGCTTAAACAAACTATTTAAAAGGTCGGAGACACGAAACCCTAAGGTCTCAAAAAGTGGGAAAAATCAAAATAAGGATTTGGTGACGTAGACGGCGTATTCGATAGACGATGAGTCGCATCTCATAAATAACTTATGGGAAACCAAACGATTAAAGGACACGTGTCGGGAACAGATTAGACCGTCAAGATTTTAAAACGTCACAATCATTAGATCTCGCGTGAAGAGACAAATTATACATATGTGGTTGCCATTAAGACACGCTAGTAATGCAGTGAATTGATTAAGGATTATTATTATTGCATTAGAGAGAAATTGAGAAGGGAAAGACAAAAGGCTAGTCGGAATTCTCAGCAGTTAAAATATTTCCATCGAAATGAATTTTATTCGGCAAAAATATTTTAAGGGGGTATTGTTATATGTATATCTCATCGATTAAACACGTTATTGAAAAGTAGGACAATCCCTTGAAGAATCACCAAACAGGCATTTGAGCTAGCAATCAGAAGACACCATTCAAGACATCACTAAGGAATAAGAACCAGAGTAAGTCCGAACACGAGTACTCGGGACATTATATTTTACTCGGGACATCATAAGAAACCCGAGCAAATGAGTTCAACATATAATTCTCACACATGGGGAAGCCCAAGAACCATACTCCAATACGTAAAACCTCCATGTCAAAAAGAGTTTTAGAAGGATAAAGTACCAAACAGAGTCTCATCCAAACAGAGTCCAAATCAAGCAACTCTACCTCTTCAAGAAAACTGCACATCGATGAGGAAATAAGTCCTAAACGGACTATACCACCAGAGTCTCATCCAATCTCCATACAATCTCCAAAATAGGAAAGAAGATAAAGACGACTACAACAAGCAGCCAGCCTTAATTAAAATACAATTCCTTTACTTGTGCAACAAGGATTAGGGTTCTATGCACATATAAATAGACCCATAAACTCATCGTAGGAGTAGGAGAAGACCAAATAAAAAAAGTAATCATTGAAAAAGAGAGACTCAAGAGAGAGGCATGAGAGATCGAGTGGTGGAATTCTTTGTTTATATAGTGGATTTTGGCTTGGCTGTCCATTCAACCACCCGTGGACGTTTCTCCGATCACCGGAGTTTTACCATGTAAACTCGCGTTATTTTTTACATTACATTCTCTTTCTTTTTCTCTTTTGACAGGTCATAACAAAATCCAACGTTGTTGACTTTCTCTTTCATCGAGAAATCGACGTCAACAACGCCTAACCTTTATCTTAAGTTGTGAATATTGTTCAAAACTAACTAAAGAATTGTGTCCAACTCATAAATATTCTGATGTACAAACAATTCATCATTTTTCATAGTCTTTTGACATTATGATTATTTACTTTTGACAATTATAATAGTTAAACTATAAATGCTATAAGATATTTTAAACTATAAATCACTTTATTAGTATAAAAATGTTGTCAAATACATTATTACACTCTTGCTATTGAGCATAATCCTAACACCGACGATGACGTCTAATTCATCAGAGGAAGTCAAAGTCATTGAAGTCGACGAACATGAAGAACAGACCTTGAAGATTCCAGAATTCGTGCTCCTCCGTAACCAAGTAAAAAACCGATCCAGAATCGCTTGACTCGCGATGAACAGGGCATATGGTCAAGCAAAACTGTAAAAGTAAAAGACCATTTTCCATTTTCATGGTAGTATTTGATTCTCCTGGACTCGAACCGGTGATTGAGTTCCTCTTTGTTATTATCCAGTGGTTTCTCCTTACGACTCGATCCAAATGCGTTGGAGTCCAGGACCCGATTGATGTGCTGGGAGGAGTGTCAAGTTTTCTAGATATGAAGCTGATGACTACGATGCCGTTGAGTGGGTGAGGGAGTGAGGAGGTGGAGGCGGAGGCGGAGGCGGTGGATTTGGAGCTTAAGGTGTAGAGATTCCATTAATAGCTTCATGAGTGGCTGAGTTGACTCAATATATTTATATTGAGGAGAGCGAGTTGACTCAACAAATTAATATTGTGATGAGCGAATTGACTCAGTAGAGTATTTTTTAAATATTATTATTATTATTATTATTATGCTTTTTATTTGTATTTTTAATTTTAAAAAAATAAGTAGTATAAAAATATTTGAATAATTTATTACATTTTAAAAATTATATCCATTTTAATCATTTTCTTAATCAATTAAAGTTTACTAAATATTTATTTTTTTCTAAAATTAATTATTTATAAAGTCAATTTATTAAACACATATCCACTTATCCTATAAATTAACTATTTAAGTTAAATTAAGTTAAAAACAAATTATTTCATAAGTAAAATATTACTAAATATAATTTTAATATAAGATACAAATATAAAAAATAAATAAATTTATTTATCTTGATTTAAGATTTAAAAGGCAACAAGCAGAATAAAAAACATACGGCACCTATTTTGTTTCGTTCACAGTTGATATTTTACGCAAGAAGGAAATCCTGCAGCGTGAATGAGTGAAGGGGAATAACTTTTAATTAAAGCCAAACCCAGTTAAATAAACAACTTGGAATCTCAGCAAGAGACATATATTTGGTTTTATTTTATTTATAATAATTATAACAATTATAACAATTATAACAATTGCAACCTTTCTCTACAAATATATACTTAAACAGAAAGTGATGGTTGATTGTGGTTCTGGTAGATTAGATTATTATTAATTTAATATTTACAAAAACCCGACAAATCTAAGAGGATCAGACCCATCTCAACCAACTTGGCTGTCTTTTCCTTGATCGCTACAGGGCTGTCTTAAAAGCCAAGATAAGATAACGAAAATCTTCACTCTGAGTCACCACTTTTATTTTATTTGTTGTGTTTATGATCTGACGAAGCTTCAGGTGGGTTATGTTGCGTTTCACTCTAGCTGTTTATGGTGGATTTTCATGCTATTTCAAGTATCTTCTTATCTGGGTTGGCTTTATTTTTACTGAATTGTGTACGGACAGCTCTAGATTTGGCTATCAATGTTTTTGATGTAATATTGTAATAGTTATTTTTATAGGGAAGCTATTTTTAGTATTGAGCTTAGAAATTGGTTGTACAAGTGGTGAAATCTGTGAATTTTGAGGTGTTTGTAGATAATCTGATTGTTCTTGATTTTCCTGAATTGTGTGTGTTTTGGGTATTCTTTATAATGACCCATGCCTGCTTTCTGTCTTCTTCAAAGATAGTAGGACACTGTTAGATATATAAAGTCAATGTTGGTTTTTAAAATTTTCATGTTCCTAAATAAGCTGAAAACATAGAAAGTAAATTGTGAAGTTTGGGGATAAATGGCTATTGCAGACTGTGTCTTTTTTCAGTTCAGTTCTGTCAAACATATTTAGAAACATTCTGTCTGATTATAGTTTATATAGATTATCAGAATCTTATTTATTTTTATATAATTTGGTTGCAGTTCATTTGAATAACTTGGTTGGCGAGTCTGCTGCAATGGACTTACAAATGGGAATCTTTCTCTTCTTTTTCTTTCTGGTTTCGTTTCCTGCATTTTTGACTCAAGAAGTTGGACCAGCTACGATTATAGTGGATGGAACTTCAACAAGTGCTACAAATGATGATAATTTTATCTGTGCTACAATTGATTGGTGGCCTCATGATAAGTGTAACTACAACCAGTGTCCATGGGGGAATTCATCTGCAATGAATTTGGTGGGGCTTTAATTTTTTATTTTTTTTCTTTCTGTTTATGAGATCAAATTTAGCCTTTTAAGGATATTATTAGTACATTTTCTTATGATTTTAGGAATAACAGCTTGAAGTTGCTAATTATTTTCAGGACTTGTCTCATCCTATACTTGCCAAAGCTATCCAAGGTATGTCTTCGTCATTTCGAAAAATTGCCTCGCTTATAGTAATCTTGTATGATTTGAGTTCTGTGAGTAATAAGCTTTGTTATAGTTAGCATTTTTGTTGAGTATTCCCAATTGATACTTGTTAAGACCATTTCAAATAACGGTGGTATATAGCTTTCAAGCCCTTGAGGATAAGAATCGGAGGTTCATTGCAAGACCGAGTGTTGTATGACGTTGGAAATTTGAAGTTTCCTTGCCACCCATTCATACGCATGGAAGATAGGTTGTTCGGGTTTTCAAAGGGATGTTTACGTATGAGTAGGTGGGATGAGCTGTACCATCTATTTAATACAACAGGGTAAGTCATATGTAACATTTTGCACTTACTAAACTTGTCAATCTGTATGTTCCATTTAACAATTCCTTTACGTTCAAGTGTTGTGGTGGTTTAAATAATTTACTAATTGTTGTAGTACCTAAGAGAGGATTAAATAAGGCTATTTGTTTTTTTTTTAATTTAACATAACATGTGCAAAAGATGTGTCCTGCAAGTGTAGATTAGGTTTTCTCTAACCTAAGATAAATATATTTTTTCTTATACTCAAATCATTTACTTATCCAGATGTATTTGGATAAGTTCTGAAAATATTTGTTTTTGAAAGCTTTCACCTTCTAGTGTTTCAATTTTATTAATGTTTTCATTTCCAAATTTGCCACCATTTAAACTCCTATGAAGTGCAAAACCCACTTTTAAGTCTCTTGTTTTGGGCAATCGAGTGGTTCTGGTATGACAGTGAATGATCTCCGGTCATGGTTTTTTTTTTTTTTTTTTTTAAATTTTCTTAACTTTTTAATTTTTTTTATCATTTTAGACATTTGGTTCCGTTTTAAAAATTTTCCCTGAAGGTTTCTATATTTTTCAGTTCCACTGTTTTTCAAAACATACAGATTTTATGTTTGAACATTATAGTGTATTATCATTTTTGTACTCCCAGTACTTTTGTCATGATTGTCTCTTTGATCTTACATTTCCAGGGCTGTACTAACATTCGGTTTAAACGCTCTCTATGGGAGGCACCTAATCAAGAAGGGTGTTTGGGGAGGAGCTTGGGATTCTAGTAATGCTCAAGATTTTATGAAGTATACTATTTCGAAGGGACACCGTATAGATTCATGGGAATTTGGTATATGACTTACGAGTTCAGACAAACAATTTAATTTATTTCCTTTGCACATTTTTCCCTTTTTCTTACCATTCTAACCTCCATTCTTGCTTTACTATTCTAGGTAATGAGTTGAGTGGAAGTGGCGTTGGCGCGAGTGTTGATGCTGAACTATATGGGAAAGATTTGATCAACCTCGAGAAAATTATCAATAAGTTGTATGAAAAATCAACCTCAAAACCAGCACTTGTGGCACCTGGAGGATTCTTTGACCAGAAGTGGTATTCTCAGTTTCTTAAGGTCTCAGGTCCAGGTGTAGTCAATGTTCTGACTCATCATATATACAATTTGGGTGCAGGTGAGCTAGTGGTGGTCTCTGATCTTTTTTATTTGTTCTTTTAGCAGCTGATTATTGCAGATAGTGAAAATAACGATACACAAGTCTTGATTTGTGCTTCTGGTAGGAATATTACGTGTTGATTTGGTCTATAATATGCTTGAAAAGTAGATATTGTAAGTGCAAAAGAATTCTATTTTCAGTGCCTTGTGCTGAGGTTATTCTGTAGTCTTTACTGTTTGAGCTCTTCTCCATTTCGAAATGAAAGAACTGAAAAATAGGAGTTTGTTGCATGTCAGCTGCAATAAGCATTAATAGGACCCCAAATCCATAATCAAATTGGTATACTAATGATTTCTTTCTTGAATGAAACATATTTTCCTTGTTCTTTGTCATCTCATATAGAATTCTGAACTTGTTAGATACAATCCTAAAATCCAATTAAAGATATCTATGAAAACAAGAAAAAACTTTTTTTGCAGTTTTGGTTATTTGGACTGTATTCAAAATCACGTGATGGTGCACTGTCAAAACCCTTTTGCTTGCTGACACAAAAATAAATGTGCTTTCTGTTAGGCAGACTGTTTGTATATCTTCTCTATATCTAAAGCATGGATGTTAAATTTGGAACTATAGTTTCTATGAAAAGATAACATTTGAAATATCTAGACTCTCAATCGTGTTCTTCTTTTGAAAGATCCAAGATTTGTCATGAAGCCAACATACTCGCACACATGCTGTTATTTACTGGTCCTCGCTCCAATGTGATGTGAGCTAAATTTCTCTATGTTTCAGGTGTCGATCCCAATCTTGTAAAAAAGATACTGGATCCCCGTCACCTAAGCAAAATATCAGAAACGTTTAGCAATCTTAAACAAACCATTGACCATGACGGTCCTTGGGCTTCTGCATGGGTTGGAGAATCTGGTGGGGCCTATAACAGTGGTGGTCGTCATGTGTCTAACACATTTGTGAACAGCTTTTGGTAAATGGGTTATCTAATTGCTTTAATTATATGTCTGCTTTATTTTATTGTATTTTTGAGATTTCGTCATAATCAATAATAGCTCAATTCTTGTGACTATCACATTTTTCCTCAGGTACTTGGATCAGCTTGGATTGTCATCCAAATACAACACTAAAGTATATTGCAGGCAGACTTTAATCGGTGGGAACTACGGACTCCTCAACAAAACAACATTTGTCCCGAACCCTGATTATTATAGGCAAGAGCTTTAAATTTTTCGTGGATGGGTGATGAGGGAATTTATTATTGTAGTTTATGTCATTTTAAGATTCTTCTAATCTAAATTTCCTTCGTTGGATATATATGGACACTAAACAGTGCCCTTCTGTGGCATCGACTTATGGGAAAAGGTGTTCTACATGTCGGTAGCAGCGCTTCTTCATTTCTACGCACTTATGCTCATTGTTGTTCGAAAGGAAGAGTAAGGATCTTCCTCATGCTTTTCATTTGTACATAAACATAGTAAAATCTAAACATTAATCGAACAAAATATATGTTGATTGGAGCCTCCAATGAAATATCACTTGTACATAAAAAAGCTTCTTGATTGTTGTAATCTTGTTGCAGGAGGGCATGACTTTACTGCTGATCAATTTAAGCAATCAGACTGCTTACACCATCGATGTTCAAAATAGGAAGGACATGTATTTGCCTGCGCGAGAGAGAAATATAAAAGAAAGTTTTGTCTTGCAGAGTCTTAAGAGATCAGTTGCCTGGGTCGGAAACAGAGCATCAGATGAAGCATTGTCCAGAGAGGAGTACCATTTAACTCCAAAAGACGGTGACATCCAAAGCCAGACCATGGTTCTCAATGGACTCCCATTAAAGCTTACAGAGGACGGAGGCATCCCAGCGTTGGATCCTGTCCGTGTTGATGTTAAAAGTCCGATATATGTGGCTCCTTTATCAATTGCATTCATAGTATTTCCAAACTTTGATGCTCCAGCTTGTGTATGAAAAATCTAAAGTTTCCCAGAAAATGAAAAAGAAAAAAAAAAGATGTGCATATAAGTGCAGTCACAAGTGAAGCTGTTGTATATTATTGATTCAAGAAATTGCATGTAGTCATGTCATGAGCTATTGTATTAGTAGTTATAACATTTTGGAAATTAAGTTATAGTTTATGATGTAAATCAGGGTTGTGCAAGTGTTCTCAACCATTTGATTTTTCAATATTTTATAACCAATCCAATTTCTAATTATATTAGAGAAATTTTAAATCCAATTCAATCAAAATGAAAAACCGGAAATCTAATTGAGTCAAATTCAATCACCAAAATATTCAAATCAATATAATTCAATCCATTTAAACTACACTAATTATAATATATTAAAAAAAACAATAAAGCAAACAATGAAATGCAATCAAGTTAGTTTAGTATTGTTCATCACGGAACTGAATATTGAAAGATATACCAAAATATTCATCGATATGTCCGTATTTCGGAGGAATCGATGTCGAAACAGAAAAATATCCAATATCTTGCAGTCCGACCGATTTTGAAATATCTATAAAAATTTCCCGATATTCTCAAATTTTTATCAATTTCACTCTGAAAGTCCATGGATATTTTGCATATTATTAAAATAAATTTTTAATCCTAAACAATTAAATTATTGTTAAAATAATTTAGATTGAAAATTATTTTAGAAGAAGCATTAACAAATTTATAAAAATTTTCAACATAATAGTCAACAGTAGAATTATTAAAGACTTGCAGTAAAATTGGACAAAGGACCAAAGACTGAACGTGTAAAATATGTAAAATTTTGTGATAGTAATCAGAAAAAAAAAATTGTTATTAAAATGTGTAAAACTCATTCCAAATAATATTAAATATACCAATCAATTTGTAAATATGTACCGATCAATTTGTAAATATGTAGACCGGTAGGATAAAATGTTTAATCACCCTCTACATGTTGTAGGTAAATTTTTTTTTGTATTGTTTGTCATTCATAATTAAAATTTAATATATTATTTATACTATTTTTTTCAGCTTACTATTGGAACCTAAAGTACCAATATATAGACAACATTGAGGATAAATCAGATCTCCTGAAAGTCTTACATAATGTCTATATGCAATTAGACCCTAAAACTACAGCAATTTATAATTTTAGGCATGAGGTAAAAAGTTACAATTTACAACCAATTTTATAATTCCAAGATTATATATTCTTTATACGGGAGTATTGTGTCATATTAATATATATTATTTACATATCGATCTCATGAATGTAGCTCATATACTTTAAGATGTAAGGAAATTTTTTAGTGAAAGGGTAGTCATTGTATCTAGAAGCAAAGTACAACCGGGTATATAACTTTATTAAAAAAATTACGTAATAATAATAAATAATAATACCATTGAAATAATATTCATACTAATTATACTGAACAATTTTTATTGCAACTGTTGGTAGGTAATGTATGGAAACTAGCTCCATTATTGCATGCAATAGCGGTTTGCATACTGTCTCAAACATCTTCATCTTTTGCCTATGAAAGAAATCGGTCCACATTTGCTTTAATCCACACAAAACAAAGAAATTGTCATGTCTTCCTTAAGCTTGAATAACTTGTTTATTGTTATTATAATATGAAGTTGAAACTTAGGGATATGCCAGCTGAAATAGATAAAGTAAATAAAACTAATTTTATGGATCTATTTCAAGTAGCTACTGAAGCAAGGAATGATAATGACAATCCTATTTTTGTCTGGGTTAGACATGTCTCCTTGCCTGATGATGAGGGTAATCTTGATCCACATATTGCTTCTCATGCATGAGACATCGGAATAAATGTTGAACAAGTGATTAGAGAAGAAGTTGGTATATATCGTGGAGTTATTGTTACTAACTCTTCCAATGACCAACATACCTGACAAGTGTCGTTTTGTATATGTAAAATAGTTTGTCAAACAAAATTTATAATCCCAAAATGAGTTCAAGATTGTTTTGCAAAAACAATATAATAACAAGTAGGGTATCATCCATAAAGATCGAGCAATAGCTATGATCAAATTGAACTCTAGTACTTTAAAGCAATAAATGTAAAGCAATAAATGTAAAGCAATGATGTGATTGGGATATTAACAACCAAACATGCAACTATCAACTAAGTGAATCTAAATGCAACTAAAGTTGACGCGAAAATGGAGTAATAAATGATAAGGTGATAGGAGATGATGTAATCACATTACAAATGATGGGCAATCCATTTAATATTTACAAAGCTATTCGATTATTAATACCTTTAGGGGTGGTGATTTGAGTCAACAAAGCTCACTCACAACAACTAGGTCGGATTTGGAGAGTTGAAGACTCTAATCATATTAACTCTTTACAACACAACTACTTGGTGGGTTTATGAGAGAATCCCTTTTTAACCTTAGGTAGATTTTAATGGTTAGGGATTACTTGGAAGAGCATATTCACAACCCACCTTTTTCCTTTGAAGCCGGAATGCATAGGAAGGGAATATTCACTACACATCCATTCCTTGGGCATCTAACTTGTCTTGAGAGAGGGCATATCTACTCAATCCAAGAATATGTATAAACCTATTAGGTAAAACCCGGAAGGATGAGACTTCAACATGATCGCAAGAATTCACTGAGATTAAAGATGACGTATCACCAAAAATCAATCAAACTATACCAAACTGAGTTGGCCAAAGATAACTCCATGATACCTGGTCAGGGTTACCTAGATGGTCGGGTGGAAACAACTCGACTAAGGTAGTTAGATTGACTAAGTAAAGGTGATCCAGTCAGGATAACTTAAATTGTTGAGCAAAGACCCTCAATAAGAATCTAGTAGTTGGTCGAGAGTGAATGAAGATTGGTCGAGATTGGTGAATGGTTAACTGAGAGAGATTGGGAAATGGCTGGCTGAGGGGCATGTGGACAACGTCAAGATCAATGAAATAACAACTCGAATATGCAAAGAAAGAGTCTTACTTAAACAAGGTGTCTTGGAACATACTCTAATAAGGAAACAAACTTTCTTAGAGATATCAGAGTCTAGATTAGGCAAGAGATCTAAGATGTTCAGGACATAAGTGATGTAGAACAGGAAAGAAGGTTAACATGATTCTAACAAGTTAGAGTCTCATTAAACCACAACAACTTTCCTTACTTGTACATCGAGAACAAAAAATAATTATACAAGAGTGCAAGAGAGGTTGAGTGTGTAATCAAAAGCATTCATAATGAATTTTTTCTCTGGTCGTCTTTGGTAAACTTGGTTTTTCCCTTCTTGGGGTTTTCATGTAAAACTGTGTGTTTTGCATGCTCAATTTCTATCATTGTTTTAAAGTTTGATTGCTTATTTGTGTTAACTTGTTAGACATATGGTTAATTTTATTATTTCAAAAATCATCGTCAACATTTGGCGCTAGAAGGGGGGGGGGGGGGGGGGGGGGGGGGGGGGTTATTAACTCTCATCGAAAACTTGTTAAATAGTAAATGGAAAATAGCAAAGATGGAAGTCAATTCTCGCACGACGCTGGAACTTTGCATGGTGTCAACAACTCTGGCTTAGCAAACAACTGCGTTGCTAGAGGAGACTTATCCTGTAGGACCCTGACTGCCATTGAACAGGCTGTGGTAACTTCCTCAAAATTTCCTCTTAGAATTAACCCATAATATTCTGGCAGGTCCAAGAGTCCCTACAGCATCGACGATGCCGCTAGATAGGGAATTAACACAGCAACTGTAGGGAAAATTCTGCAACGGAAGCGTGAATAAAATCAAAAATTAGGGTTTGGTATAAATGAAAAATTTCCCTTTTCAATAACAAAAACCTTAACCCTAGATTAATTAATGAATATAAAAAAGTATCGTACCTTTTTCTCGTGACGATTGAACTAGCGCTGAATTGAATCTGAAAGATCTTCCAATCCAATTACGAACGTGAATCACCTAGGAGTGTGGACTCCCTTTCTTTAAATTGTATATCTGAGGATAGAAATAAACAAAATCTTTTTCTTTGTTAGTCACAATTATCCTCCAAGAAGAAAACAAAGAACGTTAGGTCACTTGTGAATTGTCAATCAATTTGATTGAAACTCGCATGAACCTTGATTCGATGTTATATACAAAACCTTTTAATGTAAAGTTTACTAGTGTACTATTGAAAACTAAACGTTATTTCTTAGAGTTAATCGAATTTTGTCTAGAGTAAAAAAAAAATTTTCTCTCAAAATTCTTGTGGTGGCCGAATTCTCTCCAAGTAGAATTCTTTAGGTTAGCCAAAATTTTCTCTAATAAAAATTCTAGGGCTGGCCGAAATTCCTTCTTAGAAAAATACTAGGGTTGGCCGAATTTAACAAGAGATATATATATATAGGATCACAAATCCTTTCCTAAGAATGATTTACTTGGTGGGTAAGAATCCTATCATTAGGTGGATTTACTTGGTGACCAAGAATCCTTTTCTAAAATGAATTCTTTCCTACACCAAGATTCCTAATACAACTCATTAGTGTATTTGTAACCATATTAAAGACTTCCTAATTTGACTAGATAAATAATTCTTTTAATTTATCTACTTATCAAATATAGTCTTTAATATTTATACTACCAATATAGTATAATATTAGGAGACCATCTCCTACTGGGAAATGATTTTGACTTTTAATTAAATAATTAATTAATCAATAAATTAATTAATTTTCATTTAATTAAATAAGAAAATAAAAATAATATATTTAGGCTTTTATACATTAGCCTTGCCGCCCATGACAATATATAGGCATATATATTATTTTTCTTATTTTATTAAATTCATTGGAATTTTATAAAAAGTCAATATGTAAACTAGACCCATTCTTACAAAAAGAAACAAATCCACATGCCTTAATACAATTCTAGATGGACCCCTAAATTGGTCCGGTATAATATATCAAGAGATCCATGCAAGTTCGTGTGGATTGAAGATCTTGACTGGCTATCTAAATTTAAGCTCTAATAGACACAACCCGATCACAATCAACAAATGATTCATTTAGGTCTGATCTATTAATTTTAGTTCATTCCATTAAAGAACTAAAATTGAACTCTTAAATAAAGATAGAATAAGTTAATATTCCTCATTCCTACCCTAGACAATCTTAATGGAGAAAGTGTATCCTCGTGAAGAATACCAGTAATCGCTAAGAGCTCATAGACCGTCTATAGCTCTCTAAGTAACAATATTTACTCATATGACCACCTTTTGAACTTGGATATTTTGACTTGTCCAGAAGCCATGTTTCACTAGACACTATTGAAAACTTAACGTTAAGATTTAATATCCAATACCTCAAAACATCCATATGATGATATTCTACTCTCATTTCATAAATAGAGCCATGATGTCCATATCTATAAATGAAGTCCTCTATCGGTTGACAAATGAATACCACCAAACTATCGAGGTTAGACTATGCTATATAATCGTACTCATTGATATCTCAATTGATAACATTTACAACCATAAGTCCATCATTTACAACCAAACTCTCCGATTGTCTTCAAGTGAAAACTTTTATCTATTGACGGTTCTAGATAAAGTATTTCACTGTGATCCAATTCAATGCACCCAGTGCACTAGATTCTTTTGCCCAAAGGCACCACACTTTCATGATTTTAGACTTATCATAACACATTTTATCCCACTCAAATGCTAGTAAAAGAATCTACAACTTTGACAAGATAAAGGCTCCCAACATTTATCTTAAGTTGTGAATATTATTCAAGACTAACTAAAGAATTGTGTCTACCTCATACATATCTAGATGTATGAACAATTCTTCTTTTCTCATAGTCTTTTGACCTTATGATTATTTACTTTTGATAATTATAATAATTAAACTATAAATGCTATAAGATTTGTTAAACTAGAAATCACTTTATTAATATGAAAAGATTGTCAAATACATTATTATACTCTTGCTATCGAGCATAATCCCAACAACAGCAACCACAAACCTTACCTCGTCATATCAGCTATCCACCCCTTTGGTGGCCCAGGACCCTAAAGTGTATTTTTAATAGTATCTACAACCCTAGGAGCCTCCATAAAACTAGAAAATATAGGGTGGATGATTAGAGAAGGAAACATGATCACCAAGACCAGGGCCATAAAAGAAATTGAGGAAGGGACGACCAAGGCGCGGGGGAGTACATAGTTTACCTAGAGGCACAGAAAGTTATGATGGAGGAAGGCTAGAGTACGCCTAGGAGAACATGTATAATTGTCATAGGGGGAGATCTCGATCTGTTTTGACTGATGAAGAAGCCCCACCTAGGAAGACATCGTGAAACAACCCCTGCCATGAAATACAATGATTGTGAAGCCCAAAGTACAGGACGCTGACTAGTCATTAATTGTATATGTCTTTAATCCCCTTTCCTCATATCAATTTCTTGTTTCTTGAGCCTTTTTAGGTATTTAGTTTTTGTGTTTGAGCATTTTTCAGGATATTGGATCTTAATGCTATGTTTGGAAGTTTGGAAGCAAAAAGGGGCAATTTTGTCAATTACCGTTACGGAGGTCGCTACCCATGCAAGGCATCCACCACGATATAAAGAGCGGAGAACCAGAGCTGAGCTATCTTCCATAACCGCAGTCTGTACCGCGGTCCAGGTAGTGTCTCCACCGCGGTCTACACAACGGAACTTCACAGAGAGTGCATCGCTTCATACACCGCGATCTGAGCAAGCTGTCCGTGCCGCAGTCTAGGGAGCGGTCGTGTGTATTCCTTGTTGTCTAGGGAATTCTGAACCCTAATTTTGGAGAGAACCTATATATACATATGTTTCAATTTTTCAAAAGCGGAATCAGCGAATATCACCTCTCCATATCTTTCAAAACACATATCAATTCTTTCATTCATCGTTACACATTCAAAGATTCGAAGACGAAGAAGAATTCATCATTGAAATTTGAAGAATCCGTTTGAGGCCTCAATGGGTTTATTCTTTTCTTTCTCTTCTCTTTCTATTTTCTCCATGTGTAACTAATTCCATAACTAGGGAATCAATGTGAACCTTTTGTGAATGCTCATGTTTGGATTAATAATATTATTTCATCAATTCAACTCTTGATTTATTCATTGTTCTTAATTGCTTAATCTTCATTAGTTTTAATACTTATTCACACCATATACCAAGGGTGGATAATTATTTGGCATGATTTTAGGGTTAAGACTATCTGAGAATTATGGTTAGAGTATAGACCAAACCTAACCTTGATTAATGCTCTTTTGAATGAATGAATTTTATCTTTAGCATAGACCAATTAAAGAATATAATTTGGTTCCTATTTCTTACACTTAACGGGTTTCCAATCATTGTTCACACCGTAGACCAAAGGTTAATAGTGGTTGGGAATACTTGACTCATCCCGCGATCATACGGTAATAGTCATATTAAAGATAAAGAATGAACCCTTGAATTGATTGAATCTTGTTTACAAATTAATCCATACATTGAGTGTTCATAATTGGGGATCATTGATGACCTAGTGCTTTCTCACTCTTGATCACAACCAAATCTTTTCAATTGCTTTCTTAGTTTAATTCAATTTAGTTTTAGCTTTAAATCAATCATCATCAATATTTGGTTACTTTAATTTAGCTCTAATTAGAACTAGTTTTCAATTGATAAATCTCTAGTCCTTATGGGAACGATCCTTACTTGTCGTTGTACAATATCTTCATGATTCGTGCACTTGCGGGTATTGTTTTTAATACATGATTTTACTATAACAAAGTGTTTGGCGCTACTGTCGGGGACTAGTTAAATTTATTGGTTAATTCTAGTTTTAGTTTTTGTAATAGATTTAACTAGTTAGGTAGTAGAGTTATTAATTTTAGATTTTTAGTTATTATTTTACATTATTTTATTTTTGTAGTTTACTGTGTGTCTGCCTTTTGTTTCAGGTTTCAACGGTGAACGTAAGGTAGAAGATCACTACAAGGAGAATTACTATCGTTGAATGTCAACATTGATCGTATTGGACAAAGAACAATGGAAGACGATGGAAATCACAACATCCAAGAGGTTTCGAAACCACCAACTGTACCTATCAAGACCATGAAGGTTTACAGCAAGCCTATAGTTGATAATTACCCTCTATGCATTACACTAGATGAGGCAGCTAGAAACTATGAGCTAAAAAGTTTCCATTACAATTTATTGCCTGCTTTTTATGGATTTCCGAATGAAGATGTACTTAAATTCCTAAGAGATTTCTATGCAACAATTCAAGCTTTTCCAAACACTAAGGTGATAGAAAACCAGTTGCGTATAAGATGTATTCACATGCTCTCAAGGAAAAGGCGAAGACATGGCTTTTGACTTTGCCTCCAGCTCCACCGACAACATGGGAAGAGGTGGTAGATAGACTTAAATTATATATTATACCGGATCAATTTAGGGGTGCATCTAGAATTGTATTGAGGCATGTGGGCTTGTTTCTTTTTGTAAGAATGGGTCTAGTTCACATGTGGACTTTTTAATAAGGTCCAATGGATTTATTAAAATAGAAAAAATAATATAATGGCCCATATATGATGTTGGGCAGCAAAGCTATATAGTTTAGCCTAATTATATTATATTTATTTTATTATATTAATTAAATGAAAATTAATTAATTATTTAATTAAAAGTCAAAATCTTTTTCCTAGTAAGAGATGGTCTCCTAATATTATACTATTGTTGGTAGTATAGTTAATATTAAAGACTATATTTGATAAGTAGATAAATACAAGGAATTATTTATCAAGTCAAAGTAGGAAATCTTCAATATGGTTACAAATACACTATTTGAGTTGGATTAGGAGTCTTGGTGTAGGAAAGAATTCTTTTTGGAAAAGGATTCTTGGTCACCAAGTAAATCTATCTAAGAAAAGGATTCTTAACAACCAAATAAATCCTTCTTAGGAAAGGATTTGAAATCCTAATATGTTCCAAGAAGGAATTTCAGCCAGCCCTATATATATAGAAAATGAATTTCGGCCAACTATATACATATAGAAGAGAAATTTCGGCTAGCCTAAAAAAATTGAACTTAGAGAGAATTTGGCTACCATAGAATTTTGAGAGAGAAAGTTTGTTTTTGCTCTAGAACAAAATTCGAACAACTTATAGAAATAGTGTGAGATTTGAAAAAGAAGAAAAGGAAGAAATAACATTTAGTTTTCAATATTACACTAGTAGCCTCTATATTAAAAGGTTTTGTGTACAACATCGAATCAAGGTTCACGAGAGTTTCAAGCAAATTGATTGATAATTCATAAGTGACCTAACGTTCTTTGTTTTCTTCTTGGAGGATTATTGTGACTAACAAAAAAGAAGATTTTATTTGTTTCCATCATCAGGTATACAATTAAAGAAAGGGAGCCCACACACCTAGGTGATTCACATTCGTGATTGGATTGGAAGATCTTGTGGATTCAATTCGGCGCTTGTTCAATCGTCACGAGAAAAAAGGTACGACACTTTTATATATATCAATTAATCTAGGGTTAAGGTTCTTGTTACTATAAAGGGATTTTTTTATACCGAAACCCTAATTTTAAATTCTATTAAATTTTCACGCTTCCGTTGTTCGATTTTCCCTTCAATTGGTGTTAGAGGCATGTTGTAACCTTGATTAATTGATGTATGTGTACGTGAATCTTTTTCTTTTATTGTATAATGCATGTTTTAGAAAGAGATGACACTCTAGGTATTCACATATATATTTACATTGGAATGTATGGATATATATGTTTTATATGTGGATTGTTGTTGCTCAATTTTGGTCCTAGAATTTCAATGTATTTTTGTTTTGCGATTGTAACAAGAAGGTTGGCCTATTATCGCCATAATTTCCTTCTTGGTAGTTGCTAAGGTTTTTTTTTTTTTGTTGTTGTAATAAAAAAAACTGCACTATTTTTTTTATTTAAAATTCTTCTGTGATACATTCAACTATCGAAGACTCGAAAGTTTGAAAAATTGGAAGCAACCAGAACAAAGTTTGGGACCATGCGAGCCATAGTAACAAACGTGCGTGCGAAGAGCACGCGGCCACGATTGTTGTGGCATGGGCTGTGCACGGCAGCCCTATGGAAGCCATGGGCTGCACATGGCAGCCCTTTATGGCTTGTGGCATGCGCACGCCCATGGGTAGGGAGCCAAGGGTCCGTACGCCCATGGGAGGCAGCCGAGGGAGTCCAAACGACGAAGGTTGTGTGAAGACTTGTTCGGCAAGAAAAGGAGTTTTTTGTATTCCAAGACATGTAATTTACTTGCTTTTCTCGGATGGACCAAAAATTATAGCTATTTATATTTTTGTAAATATTGCAATGTTTGCCATTGTTTTGATAACATGTCATATATAACAGAAGTGCTACTCATATATCTCTTTTGGTATGAACATGCATAGAATGGTTTAGGTATCTAAATTGGCATCTAGATAACTTGGTAAATCATTCTTTGGAATTCGATCACACGCCTTAAACAATTCAGTGGGAGAAGGTGTTTTGGAACACCTATGGCCTCCAAGTTTAGTTGAGTTTTATGTTTCGTATAATAACCTCCCAAGAGGTATCCATGAATGGAATTTGGCAAGATACTTCCTTACAAGGATAGATTAGACAATTAGCCCAAACGATACCTACTCCCAAAGGAGGGATATTCGTGAGGGATTATATTGAAGGTCGTGTTGGAACCCCGTTCACCGGTCACGCAGCGAAACTAGGTTTTAATTTTTTTATACAGATCATGTCTGTATCTGGGATTAGTGAATTTTGGATCGTAATTATTTTTCGGAACTAATACATACAATATGTAAATACAGGAAATCGTAATCAATAAAAATCAGAAGAAGAAAATCTTACCAACGTTTGGAGGCTCCTTCACTTTTCGATATGCTCCTGTCTGAACCACTCGATCTTCCTCGCTATCTCCTGGAACTGGTAACTGCGTTTGGGAGCGTCACGGTCTCAGGAACTTGAATGGAGGATGTAGAGAGAATTGAAGAAACTCTTTCTTCTATGTGTTTTAAAAACACACAAAACATGAAACAATATATATATCTAAAGCTTGCTTCGTTCTTCACGAATATATATATATATTATCTTTGCATTTCTTCACAATACATATATATGTATTTACGCACTGCTGCTCACAAATATATATATATATATATATATATATATATATATATATATATATATATATATATATATATAGTTACTTGCTGCTTTCTTTCACCTGCACCAATCTATATATATATAACGCTTTTGATTTATATCTATATCTATTGCACTGTTTGTTAACCAATATATATATCTATATCTCTTTTTCACGCTACTTGCTTCACCTAATATATATATCTATATCTCTTTTTCACCTATGATTCTTCTTTTGACTATTGTTTCATGTACACATCAATTTGCATCCAATGCAATCTCTTGTGTTATTAGTTGCTATATATCTTTTAATTAGCCTTTTCAAATATATCTAATATATTAAAAGTGATAATAAGTATTTTAAATTTAAACTTAATTTCAAATACTTAGATAAACGATTTAGTAAAAATAAAATAATCCTATTATTTTATCTTCACCTAAATCCATATATCAACTAACACCCTCCAATTAATAATTAATTAATAATTCATAATTATCAATATAATTAAATAATCTAATTATTTAATTAATTTAACTATTAACATTCATTAATTAAATAATATCATTATTCAATTAATTCTCGAATATATACGTGTCACTTTTGTAACACAATTAATTGGACAACCCAATTAATTAACCGTGACCCTTGTTACCTAAATCAATGGGGCTAGCAATGGGACCTAATGGACCCACAGTATTTTGAGCTATAATAATCCTTGGAATTATTAATTAAACTCTTTAATTAATATTCATTGATTATTAACTCCGGTGTTATTCCACTAAAAACTCGAAGCTGTACTCTCTCAACTGTAGGCACTTTTACACAGACCGATAGAACTCGGTATCCATCGATATAGCTATTACATATGGTGTGATCCTCCACAGTAGTTCATAATTATAGCTGGCTCATAATGTCCGTTATACCCCTCTAATCACATATATCCTTTAAGTACCATTGATTCTCTAATGGACAATAAATCCTATTTCCTTTCGGAACTATGAGAGCGCTCATATTGTCCAAGCCCCGAATCAACCCTTAAGGGAACTACCGTCTACTTCTCATAAGGAGTGGATTCCACTATTGTGTACAAATCTTCCCAGCCACAAGCCAAACCATAATCCCAACATACGGAGAATATTGATCGGGAACTGCATCCGACCTCACCCATGGTATATCAAAGACCACGATCTAACCTGAAGGAGTCGATAAGACACTCAGGATTAAGATCACCCACATATAGCCATCATTATTTGATATATATGAATCTCATCAGTAAACGGATCTTGGTGAGAGATTCATATAGATCATGGCCCAGTCCTATATGATCACATCATACAAGGTGCCTCCATTTCCATATCTCATATGAATGATTCAGGATAGAATCATCGTACATTACGGAATGGACCGCAGCTATAGATTAACCACAAATAAAGTACCCAGCTTTATTTGCTATCTATGGACTCTTTAGATTGCACGTCTTACTGTATCCATCCGTATATGACACTCATATACACAGTTCGAGATTACATCAAGCAATCTTGGATGTTAAATATATGCACAAGTTTATAAAATAAATAACATAACAAGAATGAATTGACCTTTTATTTTTATTTATTTCATAAATCCGTTTACAAATTACATCTTTAGGGCATAAACCCCAAAAATCTCCCACTCGCACTAAAGCATGTGAGGCATGTCAGGTAACCCTAGACCATCTAGGTGACCCGAAAACACTTTAGCCGGTAAGGTCTTTATAAATGGATCATCATGATTGTCTTGTGAGGCTATCTTTTTGATGATCACATCTCCTCTCTGCATTATCTCTCTAATGAGATGATACTTTCTCTCTATATGCTTCCCTCTTTTGTGGCTTCTTGGTTCTTTTGAATTAGCCACATCACCACTGTTATCACAATAAAGTGTGATGGGCATATCCAAATCATGAACAACTTCCAGATCACACAAGAACTTACGGAGCCAAACAACCTCTTTAGCATCTTCACAAGCGACTACATATTCGGCTTCCATAGTGGAGTCAGCAATGCAAGATTGCTTGATACTTCTCCACACAATGGGTCTACCACCTAGGGTAAACATTGATCCAGACGTGGATTTTCTAGAATCTCTGTTTGATTGAAAATCAGAATCTGTGTATCCTAACAAGATCAAATCCTGTCCGGAATACACTAGCATATAATTTCTCGTTCTTCGAAGATACTTGAGAATAGTCTTGAAAGCAACCCAATGATCCAATCCTGGGTTGGATTGGTATCTGCTGACTACTCCCACTGCATAGCAGATGTCCGGTCTCGTGCATAACATAGCATACATGAGACTACCTACTGCTGATTCATAGGGAACACGTCTCATATCCTCAACTTCTTGAGGTGTCTTAGGACACTGTTCCTTAGACAAGTGAACTCCATATCTGGAAGGAAAATTACTTTTCTTGGAGTTTTGCATCGAAAATCGCACAAGAATATTGTCTATATATGATGCCTAAGACAGTGCTATAAGTTTGTTCTTACGATCCCTTATAAGTTGGATCCCTAGAACATAACTTGCCTCTCCCAAATCTTTCATTTGGAATTGGCTAGCCAGCCAGCCCTTTACATTAGAAAACACTCCCATATCATTCCCAATGAGTAGGATATCATCTACGTATAGGACCAAGAAAACTACTTTCTTACCAATGATGCGCTTGTAGACACAAGGTTCATCGATGTTCTGCTCGAAGCCATAGGTTTTGATCATGTCATCAAACCTAATGTTCCAAGATCTAGATGCTTGCTTAAGTCCCTAGATGGACTTTTACAGCTTGCAAACCTCTTGCTATTGATCTAGAGACACGAATTCCTCTGGTTGTATCATATAGATGCTCTCATCAAGATGGCCATTCAAGAATGCAGTCTTGACGTCCATTTGCCAAATTTCATAATCGAAATAGGCAGCAATGGATAAGAGAATCCTAATAGACTTAAAAATGGCTACTAGATAAAAGGTCTCTTCATGATCGACCCCTTCTTTCTGGGTATAACCCTTGACCACTAGCCTTGCCTTGAAGGTCTCTACCTTCCCATATACTCATCTCTTTCTCTTGTAGATCCACTTACACCCAATGGGTTTTACCCTATCCGGTAAGTCTACAAGATCCTAGACTGAGTTAAAGTACATGGACTCCATCCCGAAATTCATGGCTTTAACCCAGTCCTCTTTATCAGAATCTTCCATTGCATTCTTAAATGTCAATGGATCATCCACACTATCAGTAGAGACAACACCTTGTCCCTCACCTATAGCTAAATAGCGTTTAGGCTGTCTCATAGCCCTCTCACTACGTCTAGGTGGTAGTGTATCATGATCAGGAACCATCTGACTCTCAGATGTTTATGGATCAACAACTCTTGTTGATGAAGTACTAGTCTCACCAGGATCTAACTCATTTAATACAATCTTGGAACGAGGTTTATGGTCACTAATGTAATCATCCTCAAGAAAAATTGCATTTATCGAAACAAATACTTTGTTATCTTCGGGACTATAGAAGTGTCTACCTCTGGTCTCCTTGGAGTTTCCTATAAACAGGTAGACAACAGACTTGAAGTCTAGCTTTCCAGTTCTGTTTTTCAGCACGTGTGTTGGACACCCCCATATGCGAAAATGTCACAAACTAGCTTTACAACCATTCCACAACTCTAGGGGAGTCTTAGGAACAGATTTGGATGGCACTACATTCAAAATGTATGCCGTTGTTTGTAACACATATCCCTAGAAGGAATTTGGTAATGATGAGAAACTAATCATATATCTCACCATTTCCATTAGGGTTCCTCCGCTACACCATTTTGCTGAGTTGTACCGGGAGCTGTGAGTTGGGAAACTATCCCATGCTTGACCATGAAGTCTTCAAACTCTTGGTCAAGGTACTCACCTCCACGATCCTATCGTAGTGACTTGATAGTCCTACATAATTGATTCTCAACTTCAGCTCGGAATTCTTTAAACTTTCAAATGTTTTCGACTTTTGTTACATCAGGTAGACGTATCCGTATCTTGAGTAGTCATCTATAAAGGTGACATAGTACTCATAACCACCCATAGCTTTAACATTCATCGGTCCGCAAACGTCTGTATGTATAAGCTCTAGCGGTTCTTTAGCTCTAAGCCTTTTTTCAGTAAAAGGTCTCTTAGTCATCTTACCTTCCAGATAAGATTAGCAGACATGTAAGATGCCAACCTTTAACTCACTTAAAGGTCCGCTTTTTACTAATCTGTCTATTCGGTCAAGGTTGATATGACCAAGCCTTAAATGCCAGAGATACGTGTCATTATCTGGAGAAATCTTATGTCGTTTAGTTTTTGGTTTTTCAACCTTTAACATTTCGGTGTTGAGCAGTATGTATTAACAGTCTTAACACATACAAATTGTTTTCATTAATTCCTGAACAAATATTCGGACCATTCTTTCCATTAATAACAGACTAATTATTAAAAAAAAAACAGAATATTTTTGTTCTAACAACTTAGAAACGGAAATCAAATTCCGTATAAATCCAGGAATATAAAAAACATTGTTAAACAATATATAATTATTACAAAAATGTAATTTAATTACGCCCACTGCTCGTGCCGGCACGACATCCCCTGACCCCACACGTATTAAGAAGGCTTGCTCCTCTAGCTGTGTCCAAGAATCAGTCCATTGTAAAGAAGAACAAACATGGTTAGTGGCCCCCCGAATCAACTATCCAGGGTGAAGAATAATCTTCTACTAAACACGACTCATGAACAAGTAAATCATATTTACTTTTCTTGGACTTCTTCTTGCTTTGGGCTTTCTTAGGTTTGGGCTTACCCTTCGCTTTTATGCCTCTCGAACAGTTCGTGTGGCATTGGCAGCAGGCGCTGGAGGACATTCCTCCGTAAGCACAAACTTGAGGTCTTTGGTGACCAATATTGCATTAATGTTAAGTTTCCACTAAGTGTAGTTACCACCAGTTAATATTTCGTTTACGAGAATTTGAAGTCATGCAGAAGGCATTATTGCTGTAATAAATAAAACATTCATTCAGTCATTTATGTAAAACAAGTGTGAGTGCTTTGGCATAAATTTAAACATGATACATGCACATGTTTAACGAACTAGAACTACCCTAAAACTAGTTACTATACCACGACAATCCAACATACCACAAAGAAGTGCCGCCTTAGGGTCGGTCAAGTCTTTGCATGTTAGACCGAGACATTCTCTATCAAATGATATTCTAGAATAACTCTTATTCCATATCATTCAACCATCGTTCATTCAGCCAGGTTTTTAATTAACAAACTTAATCAAAACCTTCGTGAGTGTAACCCACCATTTCAGATCTCACGAGCTTAACTCAAGAATTGCAGCCTTAGAGTCGGTTAATCCCGAAATACCCTCAGAAATCCTATCCGTTAGGAAGTCAACCTTGGTATTGAATTTTGTGGAAACCCTCCCTAGGGAGGACGAAAGCAAAGTCGTCACGAGGCCCCACTCTGATCTCACGGTGTTGAACTAATGATGGAGACTGCGGGATATATATGTCATATATCCCTCTCCCACTCACTATTTTAAAATTAGGGTTTTCTATTCCGTTAATGCACTTAGATTCTACAGGATTAAACGACTAACTTTAGTCAAGTTATCTAGCGCATAAACTAATTAGAACCAAATTCTAATTAACTAATAAATTATTAATGATTTTTAACAATTAAAAATATAATCTATTAGTGAATAATCTAAGCCTTTGTAAACTATTTACTAGGGTTAGATTATTATGTTAGTGTTTACCAAGTTTTAACTATTAAAACCCTAACACTTTATTTGGATCATTTATTATTAGGTAATTAATCATATTAATCCTAATTACAATAAATGACCCTATTAATCTAACTTTTTAAACTCTTTAATAACTAGATTAATATTAATGAGAATTACCAAGTTTTCTAACCATTAAAAACTAATCTCATTATTCATAGCCAATTATGTATATTACCCATTTTAATCACATTAAAAAATAAATACATAAAATATCAGGCTATGATGCATGTATGACATGTCAAATATATTTGTGTAGGCACATCTAAACTAAATGACATATGTATGCATGACAATGCTTTTATCATCACATAATATAAAGCATACATGAATTGACCGAGTACCGTGGATTATTTAACCTAAAAAATTGGAATCTAAAATTACAAAAAAAATCCCAAGGCATTCCTTGGTCTTCTTGTAATTTTCGAGTCTTCCAGTCTCTTCAGGTCATTCAGATTCATCTCATGAATTTGAAACGGGAAATCTGCAAGGAACGCACTAGGCAACACTTGCCAACAGAACCGTGCGTGAACAGTACCCGGTGAACAATACCCGTAAACAGTGCTCCGATAAACAGTACCTGTGAACTGTACCCCCCCCCCCTTCCCGTGAACAGTACCGCCGTCGCCTGCGTTTCCAGTTCTTCGTTTACAGGTTACAAATTTTTTTATTTACAATACAATAATAGTAAAATAAAATAAAAAATTATACAACCCATAAACCCTAAATCCACAGTACCATAAAAATTTACGATCAACCATGTTTAAATTAAAAAATTTAATTATAAACATTCATACAATCATAAAGATGGTGTCTACACATTCATATATACAGGGGCATCGAAAACAATTTCCTTTTTCAAAAAATAAATTGGCTTTGATACTAATTGTTGATACCAATTCCCATCTCATGGGTGTGGGCACGGTCCCAACTCCTTGGGGTGACACCCACAGATACCTATCAGAGCACTCCTTCTAAGAAGCCTCTGGGCGGAGAGCCACGCTTCGTCACATGATCACGCCTGAGAGTTCCCAGGGATAGGCAAGTCGCCACTGCCTTTGCTCTGATACCAATTGTTGGAACCCCGTTCACCGATCACGCAGCGGAACTAGGTTTTTTTTTTTATACAGATCGTGTCTATATCTAGGACCAGTAAAATTTGGATCGTAATTATTTTTCGAACTAATACATACAATATGTAAATACAGGAAATTGTAATCAATAAAAATCAGAAGAAGAAAATCTTACCAACGTTTGAAGGCTCCTTCACTTTTCGATATGCTCCTGTCTGAACCATTCGGTCTTCCTCGTTATCTCCCGAAACTGGTAACTGCGTGTGGGCGCGTCACGGTCTAAGGAACTTGAATGGAGGATGTAGAGAGAATTGAAGAAACTCTTTCTTCTATGTGTTTTAAAAACACACAAAACATGAATATATATATATAAATATATATATATATATATATATATATATATATATATATATATATATATATATATATCAAAAGCTTGCTTCGTTCTTCACGAATATATATATATTATCTTTGCACTGCTTCACAATATATATATATATATATAAAAATATATATAACGCTTTTGATTTATATCTATATCTGTTGCACTGTTTGCTAACCAGTATATATATCTATATCTCTTTTTCACACTACTTGCTTCACCAAATATATATATATATACGTATAAATTAAGTATTTGCATCCTATGCAAATTCTTCTTTTGACTATTGTTTCATGTACACATCAATTTGCATCCAATGCAATCTCTTGTGTTATTAGTTGATATATATCTTTTAATTATCCTTTTCAAATATATCTAATATATTAAAAGTGATAATATGTATTTTAAATTTAAACTTAAATTCAAATATTTAGAAAAACGATTTAGTAAAAACAAAATAATCCTATTATTTTATCTTCACCTAAATCCATATATCAACTAACACCCTCCAATTAATAGTTAATTAATAATTCATAATTATCAATATAATTAAATAATCAAATTATTTAATTAATTTAACTATTAACATTCAGTAATTAAATAATTTCATTATTCAATTAATTCTCGAATATTTACGTCACTTTTGTAACACAATTAATTGGACAACCCAATTAATTAACCGTGACCCTTGTTACCTAAATCAATGGGGCTAGCAATGGGACCTAATGGACCCACAGTATTTTGAGCTCCAATAATCCTCGGAATCATTAATTAAACTCTTTAATTAATATTCATTGATTATTAACTCCGGTGTTATTCCACTAAAACCCGAAGCAGTACTTTCTCAACTGTAGACACTTTCACACATACCGATACAACTCTGTGTTCATCGATATAGCTATTACATATGGTGTGATCCTCTATAGTAGTTCGTAATTAGAGATGGGTCATAATGTCCGTTATACCCCTCTAATCACATATATCCTTTAAGTACCATTGATTCTCTAATGGACAATAAATCCTATTTCCTTTCGGAACTAGGAGAGCGCTCATATTGTCCAAGCCCCGAATCAACCCTTAAGGGAACTACCGTCTATTTCTCATAAGAAGGAATGGATTCCACTATTGTGTACAAACCTTCTCAGCCACAAGCCAAACCGTAATCCCAACATACGGAGCATATTGATCGGGAACTGCATTCGACCTTACCCATGGTTTATCAAAGACCACGATCTAACCTGAAGGAGTCGATAAGACACTCAGGATTAAGATCACCCACATATAGCCATCATTAGTTGATATATATGAATCTCATTGGTAAACGGATCTTGGTGAGAGATTCATATAGATCATGGCCCAGTCCTATATGATCACATCATACAAGGTGCCTCCATTCCCATATCTCATATGAATGATTCAGGATAGAATCATCGTACATTACGGAATGGACCGCAGCTATAGATTAACCACAAATAAAGTACCCAGCTTTATTTGATATCTATGGACTCTCTAGATTGCACGTCTCTTACTGTATCCATCCGTATATAACGCTCATATACACAGTTCGAGATTACATCAGGCAATCTTGGATGTTAAATATATGCACAAGTTTATAAAATAAATAACATAACAAGAATGAATTGACCTTTTCTTTTTATTTATTTCATAAATCCATTTGCAAATTACATCTTTAGGGCATAAACCCCATCAGGTCGATAACTTGGTAACACACTCAATGTAATTTTATTAATATTCTCCCAAGAGTTCTTGTTAATAAAATTGTAAGGCTAAATTTAAAATGTTGGTTGTTATGTTAACAATTAGGTAGGACCTAATCCAACTTGTAAATGTTGCAAACTCCCAAAAGTGGCGTGATATTTAGGTGTTGGATCATCGTTGAATTTTTATGATTGAATTTTTTTATATATAATTCAAGATAAATATTCGAAAGTGCTTTATCATTATTATTTACTTATATAAGTTTTTTTATTGTTTAGAAATCATGACCCCATCCATAATCAACATCCTAAAAGACAATACTTTAACTGGCGATAATTATGTCACATGGAAAATTAAAATTGGGCTTTTATTGCAATCTAAAAAGCATATGTTCATTATGTGCACTCCTAAACCACATGCTCCTACTAATGAATCTACTCAGGAGCAAAGAGATGAGTATCCGCAGTGGAAGTCTTCAAATACGATGGCTAAATGTTACATGATGGCCACCATCTTTGACGTGTGCAACAACAACATGAAGGAATAGAGACTGCTGCTGATATAATGATGTCTCTAGAGGAGATGTTTGCTATGAGGTCTATGATGACTAAGAGAGAGGCAATGACTTCTTTTACGAATCTTAGGATAAAACTTGGACAGGGTGTGAAAGATCACATGAAGAAAGTCATAGCACATCTCAACATTACTGAACTGAATGGTGCTGAGATAGATGGTGAGACAAAAATTGACATGATTGTCAACTCACTATCAGATTCCTTTGATCAATTCAAGTTGGACTATACCTTGAATAATAAGGAATACATCTTGCAAGGCTTGATGCAAGATGTTCAAAGCGCCGAGAAAATCCTTGTGAAAGGCAAAGGTCAAGAAATTCATACCGTAGGTAAAGTTGCTACTGTTAAGACCCGTAAGAAGGTTAAGAAATAACAGAAGAAAAAACAACTAGGACCTACTAAATAGGAGACAAAGAAAGTAACCAAGATCAAAGGGAAGTGTTTCCTTTGTGGTGAAAAGGGACATTGGAAAAGAAATTGCCTAAAGTCTCAAGAAAAGAAGGAAGAAGGTAATATTAATTATCTTGAAACATGTTTTTTGGCAGATTCTATGGATTCTTGGATCATAGACTCAAGAGCCACTAATCATGTTTGTTTTTCCTTACAGGGGTTCAAGGAATGGAGAAGGCTTAATGAGAATGAATTCAAATTGCGTTTAGGCAATGAAGCGTTGGTGTCTGCTAGTTCAGTGGGAGATATTAAAATTAGTTTAGATTCTTATAGGCATTTAGATTTAATAGACGTTTATTATGTTCCTTAATTCAAGAGGAATTTAATTTCAATTTCTTGTCTAAACAAATTTGGATATTCAGTTACTTTTAATAAAGGTTTTATTATTAGTAAGAATAACAAATTTGTTTGTAAAGGTACATTGGAAAACGGTTTATTCTACTTGCATAGAAATGTTTCTCACTTGTTAGACACGGAATCAACGAAACCTAATCATAAAAGAGTAAAATTATCAAAAGATGAAACCTACCTATGGTATTTGCGCCTAGGTCATATTAACCTTAATAGGATTAAAAGATTGGTTAGTGACGGACCTCTAAGTGACTTAAAGGTTAATGATCTACCAACTTGTGAATCTTATTTGGAAGGTAAAATTACCAAAAGGTTGTTTACGATAAAAGGCATAAGAACCATCGAATGTTTAGGATTGATACACATTGATGTGTGTGGACCTATGAGAATTCAAGCTAGAGGTGGATATGAGTACTTCATCACTTTCATGGATGATCACTCAAGATTTAGCTATGTGTATCTTAAGAGACATAAGTCGGATGCTTTTGACATGTTCAAAGCATTTAAAGCTAAAGTAGAAAATCAGCTTGAGAAATGTATAAAAATCTTGAGGTCTAATCGTGGTGGAGAATATCTATTTGGTGAGTTTCAGCAATATCTTATTGATAATGGGATAATTTCTCGGTTTTCTGCTCCAGGTACACCTTAACAAAATAGGGTGGCAGAAAAGAGAAATAGAACTCTTTTAGACATGGTTAGGTCTATGTTTAGTTATTCAACACTTCCTAATTCTTTTTGGGGATATGCTTTACAAACTACTATGTACATTCTAAACGATGTACCATCTAAGTCGGTTCCAAAAACACCACATGAGTTATGAACCAGGCGAAAGCCTAATTTACAACACTTAAGGATATTTGGATATCCTGCGCATGTGTTAAAAGAAAAGACAGAAAAGACGGAGTCCCATTCAGAAACATGCATATTTGTAGGGTATCCAAAAGGAACAAAAGGATATTATTTCTATAGTCCTTTGGATCTTGAAGTATTTAGTTCGACAGATGCTAAAGTTTTGGAAGAAGACTATATGAATAATTTTGTGCCTAAAAGTAGAATTTTTCTGAATGAGCTTTCAGGAGATACAATTCCACAAGAAGTTTCACAACCTAGTCCAATTATAAGTTTCTCACCAACACAAGATCAACAATCTACCATACCTCGTCGTAGTAGGAGGGTTAGTAGACAACCCCGATAGATACATCGGTCTAGGAGAATATATAAAGAATCTCCTGGACGATGATGATCCTTATACGCACAAGGAAGCAATGAAAGATATTGATTGTCGCCGTTGGCAAAAGGCAATGCAATCCAAAACTGAATATATGTTAAAAAATAAAGTCTGGTCTCTTGTGGACTTACCTAAAGGGATAAAACCCATTGATGCAAGTGGGTATACAAGAGGAATAGAGGAATGGATGGAAAGGTGGAAACTTTTAACGCTAGATTGGTAGCTAAAGGTTACACACAAAAGAAAGGTATCGGTTATGAAGAAACCTTCTCTCATGTGGCCATGCTTAAATCCATTAAGATACTCTTATCCATTGCGGCATCTTTAGACCTAGAGATTTGGCAAATGGATGTCAAGACAGCTTTCCTTAATGGAAGTCTTGATGAAAGCATCTATATGCTGCAACTAGAAGGATTCATTAAAAAAAGCTATGAGGAAAGGGTATGCAAGTTGTAAAGATCCATATATGGGTTGAAGCAAGCATCCAGATCCTGGAACATAAGGTTCAATCAAGCCGTGAAAAGTTTTAGATTTATTCAAAACCTTAATGAACCATGTGTATACAAAAGGATTAAATGTGACAAGTTGGTTTTCCTAGTTCTTTACATTGATGATATACTTCTCATTGGAAACGATGTAAGTGTATTGACATCAGTAAAAGAATGGTTAGCAAAACAATTTGATATGAAGGACTTAGGAGAACCAAGTTATATTCTTGGTATCCAAGTCATAAGGGATAGAAAGAATAGAACGATTGCATTATCCCAAGTTTCATACATAGATAAAATCTTGTCTAGGTTTTCCATGTAAGATTCCAAGAAAGGTATGTTACTTTTCAAAGATGGAATCAAACTTTCTAAAGAATAAATTCCTAAAAATGAGCATGAAGAGCAATTCAAGAGTAGGGTTCCATATGCATCGGCTGTTGGAAGTCTCATGTATGAAATGCTCTGCACTAGACCAGATATTTGTTTTATTATGGGCATAGTTAGTAGATTTCAATCGAAACCTGGTCCTGATCAGTGGACGGCAGTCAAGCATATTTTCAAGTATCTCAGGAGAACGAGAGATTATATGCTTGTATACTCTAGAGGGGATTCAATTCCCGTTAGGTATACAGATTCTGATTTTTAGTCAGACTCTGGCTCTAGGAAATCAACATCAGGATCTGTGTTTACTATTGGAGGAGGGGTAGTTACATGGAGAAGTGTCAAGCAATCTTGTATTGTTGATTCCACCATGGAAGCCGAGTATGTTGTCGCATGCGAGGCTACTAAAAAGGCTGTTTGGCTCCGCCAATTCTTAATTGACTTGGAATTGGTTCCTAATGCGAATAAGCAGGTCATAATCTATTATGAAAATAGTGGAGCAGTGGCTAATTCGAGAGAACCAAGAAGTCATAAAAGAGGAAAACACATTGAAAGAAAGTATCACCTTCTGAGGGAAATTGTGCATAGGGGTGACATGATGATTACCAAGATCACATCAGCAGATAATCTAGCGGATCCCTTTACAAAGGCTCTTTAACAAAAGAGTTTTGATGGGCATCTAGAGAACATAGGGATGAGAGATATGAAATATTTATTATAGAGCAAGTGGGAGATTGTTGGGATTATGCTCGATAACAAGAGTATAATAATGTATTTGACAATCTTTTCATATTATTAAAGTGATTTCTAGTTTAACAATTCTTATAGCATTTATAGCTTAATTATTATAATTTTCAAAAGTAAATAATCATAAGGTCAAACGACTATGAGAAAAGAAGAATTGTTCATACACCTAGATATGTATGAGGTAGACACAATTCTTTAGTAAGTTTTGAATGATATTCACAACTTACGATAAAAGGCTAGGAACATTTATCATATCAAAGTTGTAGATTCTTTTGCTAGCATTTGAGTAGAATCAAATATGTTATGACGAGTCTAAAATCATCAAAGTGTGGTGTCTTTGGGCAAAATAATCTAGTGCACTGGGTGCATTGAATTGGATCACAGTGAAATACTTTATCTAGAACCGTCAATGGATAAAAATTTTCAATTAAAGATAATCGGAGAGTCTATCTCAATCATGAGATAAATGATGGACTTATGGTTGCAAGTGTTATCATTTATCATTTGAGCTATAAATGAGTATGATTATATAGCATAGTCTATCCTCGATAGTTTGGTCATATTCATTTGTTAATCGATAGAGGACTTCATTTATAGATATGGACATCGTGGCTCTATTTATGAAATGAGCGTAGAATAGCATCATATGGATGTTTTGAGGTATTGGATATTAAATCTTAACTTTAAGTTTTCAATAGTGTCTATTGAAACATGGCTTCTAGACAAGTCAGAATATCTAAGTTCAAAATGTGGTCATATTAGTAAATTTGATAACTTAAAGAGCTATAAGCGGTCTATGAGCTCTTGGCGATTACTGGTATTCTTCACGAGGATACACTTTCTCCATTAAGATTGTCTAGGGTATGAATGAGGAATATTAACTTATTATTTCTTTATTTAAAGTTCAATTTTAGTTCTTTGGTGGAATGAACTAAAATTAATAGATTTGACCTAAGTGAATCATATGTTGATTATGATTGGGTTGTGTCTATTGGAGCTTACATTTAGATAGCCCGCTAAGATCTCTTATCCACACGAACTGCATGGATCACTTGATATATTCCACCGGACCAATTTAGGGATCCATCTAGAATTGCATTGAGGCATGTGGACTTGTTTCTTTTTGTAAGAATGGGTCTAGTTCACATGTGGAGTTTTTATTAAGGTCCAATAGATTTAATAAAATAGAAAAAATAATATAATTGCCCATATATGATGTTGGGCAGCAAAGCTATATAGTTTAGCTTAATTATATTATTTTTATTTTATTATATTAATTAAATGGAAATTAATTAATTATTTAATTAAAAGTCAAATCTTTTTTCCAGTTGGAGATGGTCTCCTAATATTATACTATTGTTGGTAGTCTAATTAGTATTAAAGACTATATTTAATAAATAGATGAATACAAGGAATTATTTATCTAGTCAAAGTAGGAAATCTGTAATATGGTTACAAATATACTATTTGAGTTGGATTAGGAGTCTTGGTGTAGGAAAGAATCCTTTTTGGAAAAGGATTCTTGGTCTCAAAGTAAATCCACCTAAGGAAAGAATTATTAACAACAACGTAAATCCTTCTAAGGAAATGATTTGAAATCCTAATATATTCTAAGAAGGAATTTCTACCAACATTATATATATTGAAAAGGAATTTCGACCAGCTATATACATATAGAAGAGAAATTTCGGCTGGCCTAAAAAAATTGAACTTGGAGAGAATTTGGCTATCATAGAATTTTGAGAGGGAAAATTTATTTTTGCTCTAGAACAAAATTCGATCAACTTATAAAAATAGTGTGAGATTTGAAAAAGAAGAAAAGGAAGAAAGAACGTTTAGTTTTTGATATTACACTAGTAGCCTTTACATTAAAAATTTTTGTATACAACATCGAATCAAGTTTCACACGAGTTTCAATCAAACTGATTGATAATTCACAAGTGACCTAACGTTCTTTGTTTTCGTCTTGGAGGATTATTGTGACTAACAAAAAAGAAGATTTTGTTCATTTATATTCTCTGGTATACAATTAAAGAAATGGAGCTCACACTCCTAGATGATTCACATTCGTGATTGGATTGGAAGATCTTGTGGATTCAATTCGGGGCTTGTTCAATCGTTAAGAGAAAAAAGGTACGACACTTTTATATTCATCAATTAACCTAGGGTTAAGGTTCTTGTTATTATAAATGGAAAATTTTTATTTATACCAAAATCCTTATTTTAAATTCTATTAATTTTCTCGCTTCTGTTGTGCGATTTTCCCTACACTAATGATGAGGAAGAAGTACAAGCTATGAACAATTTCAACTCTCGACCTCGGAATGATCCTTTGTTGAACACATGCAATCCAGGGTGGAGAAATCATCCAAACTTCTCTTGGAGAGATAATCAAGGCACTGAGAACCAGTGGGGAAATAACAACAATTATGGCCAGAGATAGTATAATACCGATACCCAACTGAATCCTGTATCTCAACCCACAAATCTATCATTGGAAGATACAATGAAGCAATTTATACAAACTATGGACCAGAGGATGAGTCAGCACGATAAAAGATTCCAAGACATTAATATGAGATTTAAAAATTTTGATGCTTCGTTAAGGAAGATGGAAACAGAAATTGAGCAACTAGCTGAAGCTAATCAAAATAATGAATCAGGAAGATTTCCAAGTTATACTGAGAAAGCAAAGGCCATCACAACTCATTGGAATGGTAAAGATTTAAATTATGATAAACCTGCTGAAATATTTAATGCTTCTATTAATGTTTCAGGTTTTTTGAAAAAGAATAATGAACTAGGAGAAAAGGAAGAGCTTAAGGTAGAGAAGTTCAAGGATACATCGAAATTCACAAGTCATCTATTCCTTTTCCATCCAGAGTTCAAAAGAACAAGCTCAACCAATCATTCAAGGAGATCTATAATATCTTGTAAAATGACAATGTTAGTCTGCAAACCATGGAAGAGATTCATAAGATGCCAAAAATTCAACTTAAGAAGTAGGAAGACTGATTCACACGAGACAGTGCTAATTCCAGATGGAGCAAGTGCAATACTCCAAAAAAAGTTGCCCTCGAAACTTAAGGATCCTGGAAGTTTCAACATCACCATCACAGTGGGAGAAACAAGGAAAGAGAGAGCCACACTGGATTTAGGGGCACGCATTAATTTGATGCCGTATGTTGTATAAAATGAGATGGGGCCGAGTAATCAAAAACTAATCAACATGAAGCTTTCACTTGCTGATTGATCTATTAGGTATCCTCGTGGAATTGTGGAAGATGTTATCGTCCAAGTTGGCAAGCTCAAAATACCTGCAGATTTTATCACACTAGATATGGAGGAAGAAGGCACCAATACAATTGACTTCCCTATCTTGCTTGGTAGACCATTTATATCAACCGCGAAGGCTATCATAGATGTGCATAATGGGAAGGTTTCCATGATAGTGTTTGATGAAACAATCAATGTTGATGTTTTTGAATATTTGAAACATCTGGTAGGTGTTGCTGATTGTTTCAGTGTGGAAGTAGTAGATCCAGGAGTTTGTCCAGAATCAATTTTAGCCTTAAAAGAATCTCGAAATGGCAAAAGAAGCAAAATTTCACATGCCCAATATGATTGTGCAAGATATGAGAACCTGATTGATCAGTTAAAAGAAGACAAACAGATGATTGTCGCTCTTAACTATGAATTGACAACAAGGATCACTGAATTACTAGAAGAAAATGAATCTTCATTACAAAGGTATGCAGTACTTTCTCAAGAGGTTGAAGAGCTCAAATAAGAGTATGATCACCGGATAAAGCTAATGAAGGCTGAGATTGAACAAAGAGATAAAGCCTTAGAGATTATGAAGATTAAGGAGCTTGAAGGCATTGCAAAGCTTAAAAGAGCGGAGTAAAAGATCAAGTCAATGGTCATGGATGAGAAGAAGCAATTGGCAAAAGTCAAGTTTAATGAGGTGAATAATAATAAGTCAAGTGATTCCATCACCAAAAAAAGGAAGATATAATTCCAAAAAGAAGAAGGAGAAACAAAAGGAATCAAGATCGATCATTGAATAACGACCACCAGAGAGGTAACATTCATAGATTTATTCCCGTTTGTCACTTTTGTAACAGGAAGGGTCACATTCGACCAAGATACAATGAGTATATAAGACAATAAAAACAAGGGAGAATGAATCCAACGAATGTGAAGAAAGTATAGATCAAAAAGGCTGCGCTAAGAAACATTGAGAGTGGCGGAACTTTCAAGTTGAAGAAAATTGGTAATGAATATGTGATTGTTGCTTCACCACTTGAGTCGTAGCACTCTCACCCGTCTCGCCTAGACGTTAAATAAAGTGCTTGGTGGGAGGCAACCCACCCAGGTTTAGTTCTTTTATTTTTATTTTTCTTTATTTTTGAGTCATAATTAGTGTGTGTCGCAAGAACCTTTAATCATGTGCTTAATTCAGAGACATTGTTTAATTCAGGTTTGGGGGTATCTTGTAATTTTAAATGACAAGAATAGGTGCTTCCAATGTGTGTATTTGAACTATGTAGATGAAGTTTGGGAACAATTTCGTTCATCCACTGCTGGCCAGTTCGCTCTCTAGACACTTGTCTAGACCGCGGTATGTAAAGCATGAAGGCTCTACCAATTTTTGCTCTGCAGACCACTTTCGAGGCGTATGTCTACACCGCAGTCCAGCAAGCAGATACCCACTGGACTTTCTCACAGCACAAACCAATCCATAGACAAGGTGTCTACGCCGCGGCATGCAAAACGATGATCCTCTGTTAATCATCGCGGTCTACATCGCTTGAGAAGCAATACCTGAACTGCGGTCTACACCGCGGTGCATTCAGTAAAACGGTGCATTTCGTATCTTCAGGTAAGCAAAATAAGGGTATAATCGCGGCCGAGACCGCCTTCCAGGTATGTGCCTAGACCACGGTACAGCACGAATTCACGCACCTATATAACTCCGTTGTCAGGGATGTTTTTCCCCTTTATTTCTTCTTTTTTGCGCACGCTTTTTTTTCCCTCCACTTCTCTTCTTGTTTCGTTTTTCAATTCTTTTTCACTCATCTTCTTTAATGATCAAAGGTATGTCTCTCTTTTGCTTTTTCTCAAGAATTTATTTTAGTTTTGGGCATGATTTGATCTAGGTTTTAAGGTATATGTTCTCAAGAATGGTTTGTAGTGATTGAGTGTTCTTACAAGAATTTTATGCGTTCTTGGCTAGTTGGCTTTGTTTATATTGGTAAATTCTACATGATTAAGTCTACTGGATGAAATTTCTATTTGGTTATTCTTAGAGTTCTGAATTTTGATTTATTGTGAGAAAATTTTTGATTTTTGTCTAATGAGTGTTTAATATGGTGCCATTGTGTTGAATTGAATTTATTTCGTTTATCTGATGCCATCGGATTATGTTATTGAAGAATGTTGAGTTTATTAAAAAATTTTGGTCCATATTCAAGCTAAAGTGCTGCCAAAATTTATATAAACTCTGTATAATTTGGGTTGTTTGTTTATTTTCTATGTACAGATGGCAAGAACAAGTATGGGTAAAAGGCCTCGGGTTAGCAGCACTTCTAGAGGAAAAGAGGTCACTTCTTCATGCTTAGCTCAGAACAAGGATTGTAGGGACCGAGTGTCAAATTCCAGAGGGGACCATGGATTGTGTAGAAATGTATTGAGGTGCCCAGTTTTGGAGAGATTTTTATGAAAGAGGTTGTGGCTACCCGTCGATGGGCAGGATTTGTTCATAGGCGTCCAAAACCAAATAGGATTATTGTGGCCAAATTTTATGCTAGCATGATTCCGGAGAAATTTCTCAATGGAGGGGCGGTTCTGGTCCAAGGAGTTGAGGTCCATAGTTCCCCGGATGCAATTAATCAGTATTTTGTAACTCCGGAGGTGCGAGTCAATAGTAATAGTTGAATAGATACATTGTCAAGGTTGGCAGAAGTACTTAGGATGGATGGCAGGGTAGAGTGGAACCAGATGGTTTGCTTGTATCAGAGGGATTTGAGAGTGGATGATGCATTTTGGAACATCTTCATCTTGTACTCCTTGAGAACAACACTGCATCGCACCGAGCTATTCTTTGAGCTCGTATGACTGTCACATCGACTTGTGACTGGCCGGCCAACATGGTCGAGTGATTTTTAGGGCAATCTACAACATGGTTGTGAAGATGGGTCCTCTATGGTATTTCCATGTTTAATTATAGCTTTTTACAGGATGGCGGGTATTGAGGTGGATGCAGGATTATAGGAGAATGCGCCTAGTATGTTACTATTAACCGTGTGGAACAAGCTATGTAACGATCGGAGGGTACCTAAGATAGGACAATATGGAGAGCGGCGACGTCGCCGTCAGGGGCTAGAGGATCAGGAAGTCCAGAAGAGAGAGGCATAGTTACAGATGGAGGTTGCCGATCCTATACCTAATGATCATACAGATGTTCCGCCTGCTGCTCAGCTAGAGGCCACTTAACCGGGAAATGCATATTTTGATTCTTTGTTTCAGGCAATGCTGGAGCACATGGATGGTAAGTTTATATGATTGAAGGAGTGGATGAGCACACGCTTTGACACTGTTGAGGAGAGTATCAGTGAGCTACGCACGAGGGGTTAGTTGGTTTTCTGTGGCTGACGATGGTAGTGTGCTTTTCCAGCCTCCAGTTCCTCCACCTGAGTTTCAGGCAGGAGGAAGTACTGGGTACGATCCACCTAGTTTCGGATTGGGAGACCCTATGGAGCCGCATCATCATAATCATGATTCTGATCAGTGGACAAAGATTCTGCATATTTCAAATGAGGATGGAGGACTTTAGAGGATATGCATCTTTCTTTCTTTCTTTTTCTTATTTTATTTTTCTTTTTGATTAATCGTTATATTTATTTTGATTTTCTATTTGTTTTCTTTATGTTTTTGGATTTAATTTGGATTTAGAGTTTACCAGTATTTTTCTTTAATTCTTTTTTCCGCTCCCTTCTTTTATCGCTTGTCACCATCGGGGGCAATGTTGAGTTTAGGTTTGGGGGTTGTGATCCATGATATTATGTTTTGATCTGTGCCCAATGATAATATGCATTAATCACCGAGTTTACACTAACTTCTTGCCACTTAGAGTAGTGCATTGCATTTTTCAAATTTTATGACATACTCTTGATGTGATAGTGGATCAGAAGCTTAGTTGAATTGCCATAATTAATAGTGGAGACTACCCTTGTGAGTTCACCAAACAAAAAAGAGTACATATATGATAAATCATGAGGGATATTTTGTGCTTGTACTACATAAAACACCGTAAATATTTCCAATTGTGTGTTGTGTGCTCCATAGCCCTGTTTGAAGCCAAAGCCTATAAGTTTTTATTTATTTATTTCTTCACCATATTAACCGTAACCCAATAAGCCATAATTTAGCTATACCTTATAGCTTGGGATCATACTTTGAGATTGTGAAGAAGATGTTATATTCTTTCACGTGATTTTTGTATATTTCGATCAAAGGCCAATGAAGGAAAAGAGTTGCATTTAATCCAAAAAGTAAGTTTGATAATTATGATTTCCATGTAATCCGCTGATTCTTAATTTAAAAAAAAAAGCGAAAAGAAAAAAGAAAAAAAAAAGAAAAAATATGTTATGAGAATCAGAAAGTAGAGTTTAATGAGTGCATTTAAGTCAATTAGATCACAAAGTTGTATCTACTCAAGGGGAGTTGTCAATATAAAGAGAATGGTGAATTGTTTATAGATTAGGACGTTGGAGAGTGTTGTTTTCTCACCCGTAATAAAGTAAGAGAAATGTGCGCGAAGCTGTAAAGGCTATTGAAGACTCTCATGGTATGGTCCTAAGTTTTTGAATCCCTAATTTCCCATTCTTTCTTAACCTTCACCCATGGCCCCATTACAACCTTAATTAAAGTCTAATTGATATGCTGGTTATCATTGCTATGAAAGTAAAAGTGAATAATGTGATTATCTTGTGCATGGTGCTTAATTCTTTCGTGAGATCTTTTGTATAAAATCAAGTGTTCTTTCTACTATATATTTATATGTGATTACATCTTGAAATTTCTTGTGCATAACATCTTTTGCATATGCTCGTTGAGTGTATTTGCCTAGGTTTTGTGTGAAATCAACGAGTGATATCTTGTGAGGATTAGAGTCAAGGCGAATTACATATATGGTGTTTAGCGAATGTGACTTTGAAACTTTAACGTCTTGAGAATGGGCTTTTCGTTAAAAAATTGAGCAATGCATTCAGTTTTGTGACTTAACTTTAGTCTTTACTTATTGACTTTTGCATGCATTTGTTTCAATTTGGGCACATTTCAAATGCATTTTAGATGATTGGTATTTTAAAGGCTTGTAGCATATGCTCAATGCTATGGTGTTCCCTACGAAAGTGGCTTAGTTTATTTTTATTCTACTTTTAGATTTTTTATTTGTTTTTTGTTTTTGTTTTTATTCTAGTTTTGCTCGAGAACTAGCAAAATATAGGTTTGGGGGTATTTGATCGGTCATTATTTGTATATGTTTTTAATCCTCTTTCCTCCTATCAATTGCTTATTTCTTGAGCCTTTTTAGGTATTTAATTTGTGTGTATGAGCATTTTTCAGTACATTGGATCTTAATTCTATTTTTGGAAGTTTGGAAGCAAAAAGAGGCAATTTTGTCAATTATCGCAACAGAGGTCACTGCCCATGAAAAGCATCCACCGTGGTCTAAAGAGCGGAGAACCATAGTCGAGCTATCTTCCACAAACGCGGTCTGTACCGCGGTCCAGGTAATGTCTCCACCACGGTCTACATAGCAGAACCTCACAGAGAGTACATCGCTTCATGCAAGACGGATTAAGCAAGCTGTCTGTGCCACGGTCCAGGGAGCGGTCGTGCGTATTCCTTGTTGTCTAGGGAATTCTGAACCCTAATTTTGGAGAGAACCTATTGTTGGGATTATGCTCGATAGTAAGAGTGTAATAATGTATTTGACAATCTTTTTATATTGATAAAGTAATTTCTAGTTTAACAAATCTTATAGCATTGATACTTTAATTATTATAATTGTCAACAGTAAATAATCATAAGGTCAAAAGACTATGAGAAAAGAAGAATTGTTCATACATCTGGATATGTATGAGGTAGACACAATTCTTTAGTTATTCTTGAATAGTGTTGTAATTTTGGACCAGGTCCGGCCCATCAGGCATAGCCTGGCCAGGCCTGTTTTCGTAAATGGGCTAGGCCGGGCCCGGTTGGGTACGCACAACGGTACGTGCCGGACCAGGCCCGACGGCCTATTTCAGGTGGGCCGTGCTGGGTTGGTCCATGGGCTTGGTCCGTCAGGCCTGGTCCAAAATCTTTTGTGAAACCAAATTTTAAAAATTAAGTTTTGTTTGGAATTTTGGTTTATGGTTTAGGGTTTACGAAAAATAAAGTAATATACAAAAAAATTACTTGTCCTATCATTTTAACAATTCAATTATATAAATGTAATTTTGAAATTAATTTGTTTATCTCTTGAAATAATTAATATGAAAAATAATAATTTCATAAAGATAAAGTAATACAAAATAATAAAAATAGAAGTTATTAGGAAAGTATGAAAGGAACAATTATTTATTTATTTAATTATTTTTCACTTATGAAATTCAGTATTACATATTTACATGATTGCCTCATTAAAAACCTTACCAAGAAAAACCCAGTGGGATAAAAACTTGGTAAGGGAAAAAGAGTGCAATCGTATTACAACTTACAAGTAAATACTAAATAAATATGTAAAAGTATAACCTAGTTCTGGCCCTGGCCACTACCTGCAGGTTCATCAATATATAGATTGTTGAAATTTAGCATATGATCTTTATCTACAGTTAGATTTTACAACCTTTTTTTAGTATGCTCCCAATCCCGAAGGCATGTTAATACCTCTACCATATCCGGAGACAAACAGCTTATTCTTGGTTCAATTATGCGTCCACTGGTGCTGAAAGCTTTTTCTGTAGACACCGTTGGCACGGGAATAACTAGTACATCACATGCTAAGTGTGACAGAACTAGATACCTGTACGTATAGGTCTTCCACCATAACAATAAATCAAACTCTTCCTTGTCTTCAACATCATCGAACTGTGCTTCAAGGTACCTAATCAGTTAGTTACAAAAAGATGAGCCAGATCTTTGCCTTGAAGAAGTACTTGCTGATTTGTCCTTTTTTCATCGTTTCAAAAGGCTCCAACTTGTTTGCTTCGGCTCTGCCTCTAGTTGTGTTGATAGGGGGGGTGTCAATGTTGCCAAACCTGCTCTCATAAATACGAAAAAATCTCGAACAACTTGGTTTGAATGTCAGTAATTTGTTCTGCATAATCTATTGACAAATTAGTATCAATAAACTCAAGCAAAACTTCTAAACCAGATAATTTAACCCTACTACAACACTTAAGGCATAAAATAGAGGAATGGTAGCCCAATATTTTTTCAACTTTGTCTCATTGGTAACAACTGTAGCGCCTAGATGTTCATCTTCTCTATAACTATTTAACACCTCAGACATTTCCACTATCTGATGGATTGCCTGGGAAGATATGGGGTAATAGACCACGGAAAGAGTTATAGTGGCATTGTAAAAAATCTTTAAAAATTGAACAAAAACCTTTGCCACATACCAATCGTCTGTGGTAAGTGTTTTTGCTTCAGGACGACCTGTTTCGGCCAATTTCATGTTATAAAAACATGTAATGGTTGTATCATATTCCAAACAATTTTCCAACATTAAATAAGTAGAGTTCCACCTTGCCGGCATATCAATTTGGAATCGTCGGGGTTTGAGACTGTTTAATTTAAAATGTCTGTTGAATTCACTGAATCTAAGATTAGAACTACAAATCAAAGAAATGGCATCTCTGATGCGATCTATTTGGTTGCTTACATGCTTTAAATCAGCCTGTACAACTAAATTTATAATATGACATGCACACCGTTGATGGAAGAAATAACCTCCATCTTACGGGATATTTCTTGCAACAAACAATGCAATAGAGCTAGTATTTGCAGATGCATTATCTAATGTGATTGAAAGGATGCGATGAGTGATTTCATAAGTTTCTAAAACATAAATAATGACATTAATTTTTTTTTCTGCGGTATGTGCAAAATCCATAGGATGAAAACCAATAATTCTTTTTGTTATCCTCCACTCATAATCTAAATAGTGTCTCGTGACACATAAATAGTTCTGTTTGGAACATGCATTCCAAATATCAAAAGTTAGTATAACAAAGACACTTAAATGCTGTATTTCAGCAATTAAGTCATCTCTTTGGGTTTCAAAAAATCTTATCAAATCATTTCTAGTGGTGGTTCTAGAAACAAGTTCATATTGGGGGTTATATGCAGATGTGATTAATTCTTTATAAAATGGATTCTCACCAATACTGATCGGTTGATCAGTTTATGCAATTTATCATGCCAAGCACTCTCTAGCGTGCATGGCGTCGAACTGCCACGTTTTAATGGACCCGTTTGGGTGCCGTTGTAATTGTGTCTAGGTTGTAGTGTCTACCTGTCCATGAGTAGGAATACATTTATGCATATGCCTTCTCAAATGTCTAGTTCCCCTCCTACTTGTGGCATAATCCTTATGACAAAACTTACATTTAGCTCTGGGCCCGGACGTCCTGTATGGGAGTGTCATTTGGATTATGTTGAAACACTGCCACACATCTGATGTTAATTTTTTGGGACGTGATGTTGGTATAACGGCGGAACAAGAAGGTCCTGCTTGAGTATGGGTCGGCTCCGAAATATCAAATTCATCGTTCAGCATGTTCAAACCGTCCAAAAAATAAGGTTGCTGGTAATGATCCATTTTCTAAAGTAAAAATATGAGCACTATAGTCATTAATAGTCAAATTAAAAATCAATATTTACTAACAAAATATTTTTAAATTAATTACTACCCTTAACAATCTTAATTTACAAAATATAATTAATAAAAATAATACGACACTTAAAAATATTATTTTATTTTAAAAAAAAAATAAACAACTGCACTAAAATTTCATAATCTACTAACAAAAAATATTGAATTCACTACTACAAATTAATTTGATAAATTTACTAACAACAAATATTAAATTAAATACTGCACATAAAAATCTTAATTTACTAATAAAACTTATTCAAATTAACCACTACACTTAAAATTCATAATATACTCACAAAAAATATTAAAATAAACAACTACACTAAAAATTCATATTTTATGAACAAAAAATATTAAACTTAACTACTACACTTAACATTCATAATTTACTTATTAAAAATATTAAATTCACTCTACAAATTAAATTGATAAATTGACTAACAACCAATGTTAAATTAAATACTACAAATAAAAATCTTAATTTACTAATAAAACTTATTCAAATTAACCACTACACTTAAATTCATAATATACTCACAAAAAATATTAAAATAAACAACTACACTAAAAATTCATATTTTATGAACAAAAAATATTAAACTTAACTACTACACTTAAAATTCATAATTTACTTATTAAAAAAAAATTTAAATTCAATAATACAAATTAAATTTCTAAATTTACTAATAACAAATATTAAAATTACTACTAAACTTAAAAATATTAATATACTAAACAAATAATATTAACATTAAAGCCCATAAATTGATAAACTAACTAACTAAATAAAAATGTTTTCATTTAGTAACTACAGTATAAACATAAAAATATAAATTTACTATCAAAAAATGTTTGAGCAAAAGTAATAAGAAAATTGTACATTTAAAATTTGGTGTGTTGGTAGAAAATTTAGAGGATTTTTAAAAGAGAGTAATAATGAAATTGAATAAAAAAGTGTAGAGAATTGGAGAATGTAGAGATTGAGATTTGAGAGAATGAAAGATTGAAAGAATGATAGAGAGAGTGAATGGAAAATAAAATGGATGGAAGTATTTATAGAAAATATAGATTTGTGGGTCAAAATTTAATTTGAAAAATTTCAGGGGTTTTTTTTATAATTTTTAGACCCTCCAACGGCTGGAATTCAAAATCCAGCTGTTGGCTGACGTCATCCAACAACTGAATTTTGAATTCCAGCCCTTGGAGGTAATATAAAAAAAAACAATAGAATTGACGGACCGGCATGACGTGCCGGTCCAAGGGCCTGTCAAGCCGGCTAGGGGTGCCGTGGCGGTCGACCCGCCAGATTTACTACCAGTGGCCCGGCACGTGGCTTGTCATGGACCAGGCCTCGACCTGGCTTGCCTCCTTCACGGGCTGTGCTTGGCACGACCCGTTTGGCTTTACGGACCGGCCGGACTAGCCTGTCTCGGACGGGTCCATAATTACAACACTAGTCTTGAATAATATTCACAACTTAAGATAAAAGGTTAGGCGCTTTATCATGTCAAAGTTGTAGATTGTCTTGCTACCATTTGAGTGGGATCAAATGTGTTATGATGAGTCTAAAATCATCAAAGTGTGGTGTCTTTGGGCAAAAGAATCTAGTGCACTAGGTGCATTGAATTGAATCACAATGAAATACTTTATCTAGAACCGTCAATAGATACAAGTTTTTTATTTGAAGACAATCGGAGAGTCTATCTCAATCCTGAGATAAATAATGGACTTATCTTTGCAAGTGTTATCATTTGAGCTATCAATGAGTACGATTATATAGGATAGTCTATTCTTGATAGTTTGGTGGTTTTCATTTGTTAATAGATAAAGGACTTCATTTATAGATATGGACATCGTGGCTCCATTTATTAAATGAGAGTAAATTATCATCATATGGATGTTTCGAGGTATTGTATATTAAATCTTAACGTTAAGTTTTCAATAGTGTATATTGAAACATGGCTTCTGGATAAGTCAAAATATCCAAGTTCAGAATGTGGTCATATGAGTAAATATGGTAACTTGGAGAACTATAGCCGGTCTATGAGCTCTTGGCAATTACTGGTATTCTTCACGAGGATACACTTTCTCCAATAAGGTTGTCTAGGGTATGACTAAGAAATATTAATTTATTCTATCTTTATTTAAGAGTGCAATTTTAGTTCTTTAGTGGAATGAACTAAAATTAATAGATCGGACCTAAGTGAATCATTTGTTGAATGTGATTTGGTTGTGTATATTGGAGCTTAATGTTAGATAGTCCACCAAGATCCCCAATTCACACGAACTTGCATGGATCGTTTGATATATTCTACCGGACCAATTTAGGGGTCCATTTAGAATTGTATTGAGGTATGTGGACTTGTTTCATTTTGTAAGAATGGGTCTAGTTCACATGTGAACTTTTTATTAAGGTCCAATGGATTAATAAAATAAGAAAATTAATATATTGGTCCATATATATGTGTTGGGCGGCAAGGCTATTTAAAATAGCTTAATTATATTATATATATATATATTATTATTTAACAAAATGTAAACTGATTAATTCGGTAGTTAACTAATTATTTAATTAAAAGTCAAAATCCTTTTTCTTGTTGGAGATGGTCTTCTAAAATTATACTATTGTTGGTAGTATAATTAATATTAAAGACTATATTTGGTAAGTAGATAAATAAATTAAATTATTTATCTAATCAAATTAGGAAATCTTTAATATGGTTACAAATACACTATTGAGTTGGATTAGGAGTCTTGGTTTAGGAAATAATTGTTTTTGGAAAAGGATTCTTGGTCTCCAAGTAAATCTACCTAATGATAGAATTCCTTGTAGAAAAGGATTCTTAACTACCAAATAAATCCACTTAAGGAAGCGATTCTTGCCAACCAAGTAAATTTTTCTTAGGAGAGGATTTATGATCCTATATGATGGATGTAAAACCGTAGTTATAAAAACAATACTCACAAGTGCACGAATCGTAAAGTTAACTACAACGGCAAGTAAGGATCGTTTCCACGAGGACTAGAGATTTATCGATTAAAACTAATTCTAATTAAAGCTAAATTGAAAGTAACCAAAATATTGTTTGAAGATTGAATTATAACTAAAACTAAATTAAATTAAACTAAAGAAAGCAATTGAAAAGATTGGGTTGTGGTCAAGGGTGAGAAAACACTAGGTCATCAATGATCCTCAATTATAAACACTTAGTGCATGGATTAATTTGTAAAAAGATTCAATCAATTCAAGGGTTCATTCTTTATCTTTAATATGACTATTACCGTATGATCGCGAGATGAGTCAAGTATTCCCAACCACTATTCACCCTTGGTCTATGGTGTGAACAATGATCAGAAACCCGTTAAGCATAAGAAATAAGAACCAAATTCTATTCTTTGCTTGGTCTATGCTAAAGATAAAATTCATTCATTCAAAAGAGCATTAACCAAGGTTATGTTTGGTCTACACTTTAACCCTAATTGTCAGATAGTCTTAACCCAAAAATAATTATCCACCCTTGATCTATGGTGTGAATAAATATTAAAACTAATGAGAGTCAAGCAATTAGAGCAATGAACAAATCAAGAACCGAGTTGATAAAATAATATTATTAATCCAAACATGAGCATTCACAAAAGGTTCACATTGATTCCATAGTAATGGAATTAGTAACACATCATGAAAATAGAAGGGAAAGAGAACGAAAAGATAAAACCCATCTTGGCTTTTAATGAGTTCTTCAAGTCTTTAATGATGAATTCTTCTTCGTTTTGAATATTCGATGTGTAAAGATGAATGGAAGTTGTGAGGTGATGTATGGTGATGGAGTGGTAGGGGACGGCCCACTTAGTGGCTTGGGACCTCCCTTGGCTTGTATATCTCAAAATTAGGGTTCACATGGGGTTTAAATAGGTGTAGATCCTGAGCCATGTCCTTAAACAATAAGGAAATCAATTCCAATATAGAACTCTACCTTTTTGGGATTTTATTTCTTTCCTAATCCAATAAAAAGACTACTTATTAAAGGAAGATTAGGATTAGGTGTCAAATTATTTGCACAAGACTCCCAAACAATTCCAAGAAGGAAATATTTCTCATTCCGACAACGGGCAAAATAAATCCCGTCATTATTCACGGAATTATGACTGATCTGACCATCGGGTACTAAAATGGGCATAATCTCTTCTAGGAATATCAGAATTGTGATCTGAAAAGTGCACCAAAAACTAGACTTCCGCGTCTTTCCATCCGTAGGTGGTAGGACACACAATTCGATTGGAGATGAAAGATATGGGTCCCGCAATCTAGCTGTTCTGCATTGGCTAAAATTCAACTTTTAACTCTTTTTCTTCAAAATAACATTCAACACCTCTTGAATGGAATGTGACGTATACATGCTCAACAAACACATAAAATACCTAATTTCACCCAAGAACAAAGCACAAATAATAGGAAATGGGGACCTAAAACATGTATAAAAATAGACCGATCACTATATATATATATATGTATGTTTGGAAATTTAGCCAGCCCTAAGAAATTGTAAGAGTGATTTTCGTCCAGCCCTAGTTTTTCCTAGAGAAGAATTCGGCCACCATAGAATTTTGAGAGAGAAAAAATTAGTTTTTACTCTGGATAAAATTCAACCAACTCAAAGAAATAGTGTGTGATTCGGGAAAGAAGAAAAGGAAGAAATAATGTTTAGCTTTCGATAGTACACTAGTAGCCTTTACATCAAAAGGTTTTGTGTACAACATCGAATCAAGGTTCACGCGAGTTTCAACAAAATTGATTGATAATTCACAAGTGACCTGACGTTCTTTGTTTTCTTCTTGGAGGATTATTGCAACTAACAAAGAGAAAGATTTTGTTTGTTTCCATCCTCAGGTATACAATTAAAAGAAGAGGGAGCCCACACTCCTAGGTGTTTCTCATTCGTGATTGGATTGGAAGATCTTGCGGAATCAATTTAGCGCTTGTTCAATCGTCACAAGAAAAAGGTACGACACTTTTTATATACATTAATTAATCTAGGATTAAGGTTCTTGTTATTAAAAAAGGGAAAACATTTATTTATACCGAAACCCTAATTTCGTAATTCTCATGCTTCCGTTGCGTTTTGAATCGATTTTCCCTTCACCTATATATACATATGTTTTGATTTTTCAAAAGGGGAATCATCAAATATCACCTCTCCATATCTTTCAAAACACATATCAACTCTTTCATTCATCGTTACACATTCGAAGATTCGAAGTCAAAGAAGAATTCATCATTGTAGATTTGAAGAATCCGTTTGAAGCCTCAATGGGTTTATTCTATTCTTTCTCTTCTCCTTCTATTTTCGCCATGTGTAACTAATTCCATAACTAGGGAATCAATGTGAACCTTTTGTGAATTCTCATGTTTGGAATAATAATATTATTTCATCAATTCAATTCTTGATTTATTCATTGTTCTTTATTGCTTAATCTTCATTAGTTTTAATACTTATTCACACCATAGACCAAGGGTGGATAATTATTTTACATGATTTGAGGGTTAAGACTATATGAGAATTAGGGTTAGATTATAAACCAAACCTAACCTTGATTAATGCTCTTTTAAAAGAATGTATTTTATCTTTAGCATAGACCAAGCAAAGAATAGAATTTGGTTCTTATTTCTTACGCTTAACGGGTTTTCGATCATTGTTCACACCATAGATCAAGAGTGAATAGTGGTTGGGAATACTTGACTCATCCCGCGATCATACGGTAATAGTCATATTAAAGATAAAGAATGCACCCTTGAATTGATTGAATCTTGTTCACAAATTAATCCAAGCATTGAGTGTTCATAATTGAGGATCATTGATGACCTAGTGCTTTCTCACCATTGATCACAACCAAATCTTTTCAGTTGCTTTCTTAGTTTAATTCAATTTAGTTTTAGTTTTAAATCAATCATCATCAATATTTGGTTACTTTAATTTAGCTCTAATTTGAACTTATTTTCAATTGATAAATCTCTAGTCCTCGTGGGAACGATCCCTACTTGCCACTGTACGATATCTTTACAAATCGTACACTCGTGAGTATTGTTTTTATAACACGATTTTACAACAATCCGACGCATACCCAATAATCCTTACAAGCTCACCATTCGCCAGAAGTTCGACGAACATAGGGAGCTCGTGGGTGAACGAGAAGTCTTGCTAAGAAGGAAAGAGTCTTTGGAGCAAAGGCAATGTTGTGGGAATCTATTAGCAGTCCATTCACAGACCTTAAAAGGCAAACCTATTTTTTGGAGAAGTTCAGGATGCCGCACATGGAAAAATTCAAAGCCATCACCGACACCCAAAAGCACATCAGGAGATGCCAGAGTGCAATGGCATAAAATGATTATAATGATGCACTCATGTGTAGGATGTTCCCTCAAACATTAGGGGACCAGGGGTCCAGGTAATTTGGTGGCCTCAATGGCGGATCATTCAGGAACTTTAAGGAATTGATAGAAGCATTCACTAGATAATTCATGAGGAACATTCACCTGAGAAAGTGAATATCCATCCTTTTAACCTTAAAGCAAAGAAAGGATGAAAAGTTAAAAGACGACCTGACCAGATTCTCACAAGAAGTATCAGAGGTGCAGGATCCCAATGATGAGGCTGTGGTGTCTGCACTTGTTAATAGTTTACAGCACCGCTAGTTGTCACTCAGTTTGAGGTAGAAGGGGTCGACCACTTATGCAAACTTGGTAGATGATTTGGGAGGATACGCAACAGTAGAAGAGGTAAAGATAGGTCACGGGGGAGAACGCATATATAGTGGCCCACGAGAAGATGGTCGAAAACCTAAAGTTAGCAATTCGAATGGTAATAGTAAGTGGGACCAAAAGAAAAATCTGAGAAAGGCATAAAGGGTCATGAGAATGATAATCAGAAAGGCAATAAACCTTTCAAGAGGAAATACACCCACTACACCCCACTGGCCTAAAAGTAGGAAGAAATCCTGACCTTGAGAAGGAACCCCAAAAGTACTCCAATTTCGTGAGAAGGGACACCTCCAAGCACTACCTTTTTCACCGAGAAATGGCCACGAGACCTCCTAATGCTACCAATTGAGAGATTACATTGAGAAGTTGATTAGAGAAGGGCAGTGGAAAGATATGGTCTTGAAGGGCGGCGATGACCGGTAGAGGGACCCGCCAAAGAATGAACAAGACAAAAAAGGCAGTCCTAGAGGAAACTCAAATAGGGAGCGATCAACACCATTTTCGATGGGCAATAGAAAAGAAGTAGTAGTTGAGAGAGAATGACTGAAGTCCGTAAGGATATAGATGGCCAGGTAAACTCGGTTGTTCCCGACCAGAAGAAACTCAAATAAGGCTGGGATCCGTTCATATTTTCTAAAGTTGATGCACATGGACTTGAAGTTATATCAAATGATGCAATCATGGTATCGGTTCAAATTGGTCACAAGGAAGTAATAAGAGTGTTGATAGATAATAGAAGTTCGAAAATAATCTTAAGCGTCGGAGTATTAAATTAGTTGGGGCAACAAAGGAAAGATCTACAACCACTTATGATCCCACTCAGGGGGTTTGTAGAAGCAGAAGTGAGATTGTTAGTGATAATTAAACTGCCTATGGAGATCAGGAGTTACCCTTGCAAGAAAATAGTACTCCTCAATTTTATAGTCGTAGACACTGAAAACTGTCCCTACAATGCCCTGTTGGGAAGACAATTTCTAAACAAATCAAAAGCTGTCACTGTAACCTATTCTTTGATCGTCAAATTCCCAACTAAGGTAGGAGTCGATGTTATAAAGAGTTCCGAGAATGGGTAAGGAAAGCAAACCTGGTAGTATACAGGAAAAAAATGGAGTCAAATATAATACAGATAGACCTTCCCGAAGAGAAAAGTTATCAAAAGAGGGATAGGAAGGAGGCCACTGTAGAGATTCTGATCCGGTTCGACTTGAACCCAAGAGAGACATCTCTAGAAGATGAGAAAAACCAGGAAGAAGAACCAACCAATGATGTTATAATCGATGAAAGTAACCCCGAGCAGATTAGAGGCTCGGTTGACGGAACATGCCTAAAATAATCTGGTCAACTTGTTTTGAGAATATAAGGACATGTTCATATGGAAGCATAAAGAAATGCCAAGGATTGACGCCAAAGTAATCTCCTACTACTTAACCTAGAAGAGATGACAATTTAACCATGAGAGGAGTCAAGCATTCAGAGAAGAAATCTATTGTTGGGGTATTTTAGATGATATGACATGTCAGTAATAGATAAGATTGTACGAAAAACATGCGATGGAAGCGAAAAATCCTTTAAAAGAATGGACATTAACCCTTGATAAATTAACATATAATTAAAGTATCGTACCTTTATCTCGTGACGATTGAAGTTGCACTGAATTGAATCCACAAGATCTTCCAATTCAATTACGAATGTGAATCGCCTAGGAGTGTGAGCTCCATTTATTTGAATTGTATACTTGAGGATGGAAAACAAACAAATTCTTTTTATTTTGTTAGTCATAATAATCCTCCTAGAGAAAACAAAGAACATTGGGTCACTTGTGAATTTTCAATCTATTTGATTGAAACTCGCATGAACCCGATTCGATATTGTACACAAAACTTTTTGATGTAAAAGTTACTGGTGCACTATCGAAAACAAAAACGCCCCTTTCTTTTCTCCACACTTGGCTGAATTCTCACACCTTTTTCTTATGAGTTGGTCGAATTTCTCTAGAGCAAAAAGCCGAATTTTTCCACTCAAAATTCTAGGGTTCCAAAACCTCTCTTGACCAAATTCTCTCTTAGAGATTATATAGATTATGGCCGAATCCTCTCCTTAGGAGGATTTATGTCTTGTGGCCAAATCCTCTAAAAAGGAGGATTTATGTGTTAGCCAAGAAACCTCACTCAAAGAATAATTTTTTTCCACACCAAGACTCATATTCTATCTCATTAGTGTATTTATCCAATAACTAATTATTGAATATAAATTAAATTGTGACTTTATTATAAACTTCTTAATTTGACCAACTATTAATTAGAGTTTTGATAGATATCAAATACTTCCTAATTCGACTAGATAAATAAATTTCTTTTATTTATCTACTTATCAAATCAAGTCTTTGATACTTATTATGCTACCAATAATAGTATAACACTAGGAGACCTTCTCCTACTAGGAAAAAGATTTTGACTTAAAATTAATTAATTAATTAATTAATTAATTAATATCCATTTAACTAAATAATAAAATAAAATAAAACAATATATTAGGCTATTATATTAGCCCTTGCCGCCCAAGCCTATTATATGGGCAATATATTATTTTTCCATTTTATTAAATCCATTGGACCTTAATAAAAAGTCCACATGTGAACTAGACTCATTCTTACTAAATAATGTATTAATATAATTTAAACAACCCATTTAATTAAAAAAATTTGCAAATGATATTCTTAATGTATTAATGGAATGCTAATCGCACCCCATTAGGCCCACCAAAGGATTCCCACATCCTTGGCCGCCCATTCCAGATATTTTGAAGAGTTACCGCGTGTCTTGATCACACATGACCGTACCTCTTCAAAAATTTTGGATTCTGAAAGTCAAAAACAATTCTAGATGGACCGAGATATTGGTCCGGTAGAGTATATCAACTGATCCATGCAAGTTCGTGTTGATTGGGGATCTTGGTGGGCTATCTTAACTTAAGCTTCAATAGACATAACCTAATCACAATCAACAAATGATTCACTTAGGTCCGATCTAATAATTTTAGTTCATTCCAGTAAAGAGCTAAAATTGAACTCTTAAATAAAGATATAATAAGTTAATGTTCCTCATTCGTACCCTTGACAATCTTAATGGAGCTCATAAACCACTTATAGCTCTCCTAGTTACCATATTTACTCATATGACCACTGTACGGAAAAATCAAATCAAAAGCGGTAGAAGCGGAAAAAGGGGTTTGAGTATATTTAAAAAAAATTCCTTTAGAACAAAGAACCTTAACCCTAGATTAGTTGATGTATATTAAAAGTATCGTACCTTTTTCTTGTGACGATTGAAGTTTTGCCGTATTAAAGTCGCAAGATCTTTCAATCCAATCACAAACATGAATCACTTAAGAGTGTGGGCTCCCTTTCTTTGAATTGTATACCTGAGGATGGAAACAAACAAAATCTTTTTCCTTTATTAGTTATAATAATCCTCCAAGAAAAAACCCAAGAACGTTTGGTCACTTGTGAATTATCAATCTATTTTAGTGAAACTCGTGTGAACCTTGATTCGATGTTGTACACAAAACCTTTTGATATAAAGGCTACTAGTACACTATCGAAAACAAAACGTTCTTTATTCCTTTTTCTCTTAGCCGAATTTTCACACACCAATCTTTAGAGTTGGATGAATTTATCTAGAGCGAGAACCAAATTTTATTTTCTCAATATTCTCTCTTGGACGAATTTTCTCTTTTAGAAAAATAGCTTGGCCAAAATCTCTCTTCCTTAGATTAGGGCTTGGCGCTGAAGTTTCCCTTCAAGAAAAACTAGCTTGGCTAAAATCTACATAGGATTATATATAGTTGTCTAAATCCTATCCTAAGGAGGATTTACTTGGTGGGCAATTATCCTCTCACTAGGAGGAATTACTTGGTGGCCAAGAATCCTCACTGAAAGAAGATTTTTTTTTCCACACCAAGACTCTTAATCCAACTTAAATTGCAACCATATCAAAACATCCTAATTTGATCAATTGTCAATTAGAGTTTTGATAGAAATCAAATACTTCATAATTTGACTAGATAAATAAATTCCTTTTATTTATCTACTTAAATAATATAGTATTTGATATTTATCATACTACCAACAATAGAATGACACTAGGAGACCTTCTCCTACTAGGAAAAAGATTTTGACTTTTAATTAAATAAATAATTAATTAACAAATTAATTAATTTCCATTTAATTAAATAATAAAATAAAAATAATTTAATAGGCTATTTATATTTAGCCTTGCCACCCAAGTCCGTACATGGGCATATATATATATATATATATAAATATATTTGTATTTTATTAAATCCATTGGACCTCAATAACAGGTTCATATGTGAACTAGACCCATTCTTACTATAAGAAACAAGTCCACATGCCCTAATACAACTTCAAATGGACAAAAATAGATTGGTCCGATAGAATATATCAAGTGATCCATGCAAGTTCGTGTGAATTGGGGATCATGGAGGGCTATCTAAATTTAAGCTCCAATAGACATAACCTAATCACAATCAACAAATGATTCACTTAGGTCCGATCTATTAATTTTAGTTCATTCCACGAATAAACTAAAATCGAACTTTTAAATAAAGATAGAATAAGTTAATATTCCTCATTCATACCCTAGAAAATCTTAATGGAGATAGTGCATCATCGTGAAGAATAATAGTAATCCCCAAGGGCTCATAGACTGCCTATAGCTCTCCTAGTTACCATTTTTACACATATGACCAAATTTTGAACTTGGATATTTTGACTTGTCCAGAAGCCATATTTTAACAGACACTATTGAAAACTTAACGTTAAAATTTAATATCCATTACCTCAAAATATCCATATGATGATATTATACTCATATTTAATAAATGGAGCGACGATGTCCATATCTATAAATGAAGTTCTCTTTCAATTACCAAATAAATACCACCAAACTATCGAGGATAGACTACGCTAATAATCGTACTTATTGATAGCTTAAATGATAACACTTATAACCATAAGTCCATCCTTTATCTCAAGATTGAGATAAACTCTCTGATTGTCTTCAAGTGAATTTTTTTATCCATTGACGGTTTTAGATAAAGTATTTTACTAAGATCCTATTCAATGCACCTAGTGCACTAGATTATTTTGTCCAAAGACACCACACTTTGATGATTCTAGACTCATCATAACACATTTGATCATACTCAAATGCTAGTAAAAGAATCTACAACTTTAACAAGGTAAAGGCACCCAACGTTTATCTTAAGTTGTGAATATTGTTCAAGACTAACTAAAGAATTGTGTCAACCTCATACGTATCCATATGTATGAACAATTCTTTTTTTCTCATAGTCTTTTGACCCTATGATTATTTACTTTTGATAATTATAATAATTAAACCATAATGCTATAAGATTTGTTGAACTAGAAATCACTTTATTAAAATGAAAAGATTGTCAAATACATTATTACACTATTGCTATTGAGCATAATCCTAACAACCACATTTTGAATTTGGGTATTTTGAATTTTCCAGAAGCCGTAATTCATTAGACAATACTGAAGACTTAACGTTAAGATTTAATATCCAATACCTCAAAATTTCCATATATTGGTATTCAACTCACATTTAATAAATGGAGCCACGATGTCCATATCCATAAATGAAGTCCTTTATCGATTAACAAATGAATACCACCAAACCATCGAGGATAGACTATGCTATATAATTGCACTCATTGATTGCTCAAATGATAACACTTGGAACCATAAGTCCATCATTTATCTCAGGATTGAGATAGACTCTCTGATTGTTTTCAAGTGAAAACTTTTATCCATTGACGGTTCTAGAAAATGTATCTCACTGTGATCCTATTCAATGCAGCCAATGCACTAGATTCTTTTACCCAAAGACACCACACTTTGATGATTTTAGACTTATCATAACACATTTGGTCCCACTCAAATGCTAGTAAAAGAATCTACAAATTTGACAAGATAAAGGCGCCTAACCTTTATTTGAAGTTGTGAATATTGGTTATGACTAACTGAAGAATTGTGTCTACCTTATGCATGTCCAAATGTACGAATTCTTCATTTCTCAAAGTGTTTAGACCTTATGATTATTTACTTTTGAAATTTAAAATATTCAAACTACAAACGCTATAAGATTTGTTAAACCAGAAATCACTTTATTAAAATGAAAAGACTGTCAAATAAATTATTACACTCTTGTTATTAAACATAATCCTAACAACGAGTTAGGGGTGCCACATCACCAAAAGTCAACCAGACCGAACCAACCCAAGTTGACCAACGAAGGCCCATCAAACCAGACCAAGATAACACAAACGATCAGATAAGAAGACCTGATCGGGATCATCAAGATAGCAGTGGGAAAGAAGTTCGGTCGGGTTTGACAGACTATGGTCTGGCTGACACGTGGACATCATTCAGGTTCAATAAAGTCATGACTCTAATATGCAGAAGAAGAATTCGATTTAAATAAGAGATCTCGAAGTACATTATGATAAGGAAAGAAACTTCCTTATATGTATCAAGGGGCAAATTAGGCAAGAGATCTGATGCAATTAAAATACAAGCAGCTCAAAATGGAATGGAAAGTAATACAATATCGATAAGTTAGAATTCAGTTCCATTACGGGAATTGGCTTTACTTGTACACCAAGACATAGGGTTCAATGCATGTATAAATAGACCTTAATCACACCCGTAGAGGGGTGAACGCAAATTTTACTTACAAGAGTGAGAGAGAGATTGAGGGTGTAAACAACTGCTACATAGTGAATTTTTATCTCTATTGTCAACAACTGTGGATGTTTCCACACATTAGGGTTTTACCACATAAAATATTATCTCTACTTTTACCTTCTTCTTTTTTCATAACTTACTGCTTCTTCTTATTTACGTTTAATTGTGTGATGCGTGGTAAACTTTAACTGATCCAAAAATCACTGTCAATAAAGTCAAAAAACTACTGGCAACTGAGTCAATCAGAGAAGTATGGTATGCCAAATGGGTCGCCAATGTAGTAGTTGTAAAGAAGAAGAAAGGCCAATAAAGGGTGTGTGTGGATTTAATCGACCTAAACGCAGCATGCCAAAAAGATAGCTTCCCCTTGTTTCGAATAGATCAGTTGGTTGATGCAAGCGTAAGGAATGAATTGCTCAATTTCATGGATGCCTACTCAGGTTAAAACCAAAGCAAAATGTTTGGGTCGAGCAAAGAAAAGACTACCTACACAACCGACCAATGGCTCTATTGTTACAGAGTAATGCCTTTCGGTCATAAGAATATAGATGGAACTTACCAAAGGTTGCTAAATAAGATGTTCACATGACAAATCAGTAGGAATATGGAAGCATATATAGACGACATGATAACAAAAAACATTATTGCTAGGGGGGATGTGACAGATTTAGAGGAGACATTCGAGGTCCTGAAGAAATATGGAATGAAGCATAACCCAAGGTAATGTATTTTTGGGGTACTATCTGGAAAGTTCATTGGTTTCTAATTTCACCAGAGGGGGATCAAGGTAAACCCTGAAAAGATAAAGGCGATAAAAGAAAATAGGGTCCCCGATTACCCTAAAGGATATTCAAAGGTTGACAGATTGTTGGGCCTCATTAAACTGATTCATCAGCAAATCAACAGATAATTGTTTGCCTTTCTTCCGGGCTATAAGGAAAGACAAAGGAATGGAATGGAATAAATAGTAAGAATAAGCCTTCCATAAGATTAAGGAGTATCTCGGCAATGTGTAAAGTCTTCATTTGTTGATTGGCTTACTTCGTGAACAAATCAATTTATGGGGTATTATGTAAGGGTAGCTTAGGCTCTCAAGACCTCAAGAGGAGAAGCACCGAAGGTAAAATTCTTATGCTTACTTACTTTGAAGAGATAGTTGCACACACTCAAAAATTCATGCATAACTCTTATTCATATATGTTGTGTGTTTATTCTTGTGTGCATTTTGGTTTAAATGACTCTTGTTGATTTATTTGCATCTTGGAATTAAATGTTTTATGTCATGATTGGCATTAGAATAGGATGCATTTTTCATCACTCTTGAACTTATTGATTGTGTGTGTTTGAGTGTTGAAAATAGGCATTTTGCTGTTGGTGCGCTACTCGATCTGCTTACCTCACCAATGCAACATTCCAATGGATTGTCGCATGTGTTGTGCCACTGAGTTACGCTGCTGCACCAGTGCAAAGATGCAAAAATGGGTAGTGCGCTGGTGGTGCACTACTCGACTATCGCAGTCTCACCAACGCAACATTCCAGTGGATTGTCACATGTGTTGCGCCACTGAGCTGCGCCAGTCGTACAGCGCCTATTGTAAAAATAGGTTGTGCGTTGTTGATGCGTTACTTGACTAGCGCACGTCACCAGCGCACATAGAGGAAGCTGGAACATTTTTTCCAAAACGACCTAACTTTGTTTGGATCTCATATAAATATAACTCTTTGGTTTAAGGTCGTATATGAGTTCAGAATATCATATATTTTCCTTAGAACACATTTAAAAAGGAAAAATCTTCCAAGAACTCATTTTTAATCACTCAAAGCATTCCCATGTGCATAAAAACTTCATCTTGCATCATCTAAGTTCATTTAGAGTGCATCAATGGATAGGGTTGCTTTATCACATCTTGTTTGGTAAGTTCTTCACTATCTTCTTACAAGTTAAGTGTGTTACTTGCTAAGCCATCTCTTTAATTATTTGTATGCTCTTAGAACATATTATAGATACAAAGTAGAGATTGTTGTGATGATATGATTGAGTGTTGTATTGTGATAGCTTCATAGGATTGTTTGACCTATGTTTAGCTAAGTTTTTTGAACATGTCATTTAGCTCTTATGTCATCTCATTATCCTAGATAAGCATATAGGGTTTCCTAGCCTTGTTTCTTCATTGAATATCATCATATATTCACATAGGACATTTTATCTCTTCATTGAGAAGTAAGACATGTGTTGCTTCCGGGAGTAGGTAGCTTAAATCGCAAGCAAGATGGACTAGATTCACTTATACCGGGATTAGGTAGTAGTAGTGAATTTAAACCGAGATTAGGTTGTAATTCTCTTTCCATTAGTGGATTCGAGGTTCTAGTGTGGCGCACTCATCAGCCCGTGGTTTTTCCCATTTGGAGGGTTTCTACGTATATCTCAAGTGTCTTTAATATTTCTGCAATCTTTACACTTGTGATTTTGTTGTAATTAGCTAGGGGCATTTTCTTAAACTTGACCTTTAACAAAAATTAGGTAAATTTGTTTAAAATCTATTCACCCCCACTAGATTAATATTATACACACCATAATATTTGTTTCATTTGGTATCAGAGTAGGTTCCTAGACATACATAGGTGATCCTTGCTCATTTTGGTGTGTGTTGCATTTTGTGCGTGTATTAATCATTCATACACTTGCATTCATATCATTCATTCATTAAACATAATGAGTGGAAACGGTGGCAACGAGGGAGCTTCTAGCACTAGACCTCCACTCCTCACCGGATTGAATTTTGCCTTTTGGAAAGGCAAGATGGAGTCCTACATTTTCCAAATACATGACAGGGCATGGATGGCGGTTGAAGATGGCTACACTCCACCCATGATGACTCCTACAGATGGAGGACATGATGTACTCAAGCCAAAGGCACAATTGAAAGCACAAGAGTTTGAGGCATCGAAGTGGAATAGGAAGGCAATGCATGCCATCCTATGTGCAATGAATGATAATCAGTACAAGTTGGTTCAAAATACTAGGATAGCCAAGGAGGCATGGGATATCCTAGAAGTTGCACATGAAGGAACCGTTGTTGTTAAGGAATAGAAGCTTCAAGTTCTCCAAATGCAATTTGAGTTGCTCAAGATGGATGAGAACCAGTGCTTCAGTGACTTTGAAGTGAGGTTGATGGGCATTGTGAACCAAAGTCATCAACTTTGTGATCCTTATTCCGATAGGAAGATCAAGCAGAAGATTATGAGATCTCTATCCGATAGATTTGAGTCTAAGGTGACGGCTTTAGAAGAGAATAGTGGTTACAAGGACATAAAGTCAAGTGAGGTGATTGGGAGGCTTCTAGCTTATCAATCTAGGAAATTTCCTAACCCCACACCATCGAAAAAGAAAAATGATATTGCTTTGAAAGCCTCCAAAGTTGAGAAGGAGGAGAGTGATGACTCGGATGAAGAAATGGCCTTGCTAATGAGGAAGTTCAAGAAATTCTACAAGTTCGAAAGGAAAGTGTTGAAAGAAAATTTGCTCGGGATGAGAAATTCCTGTTCACACCCTCGAGACCACTGCCACGAAAGTTGTGGCCGTGGTCGATACATTTGGTTCCCGACCTGTTAAGAGATAGATAAGAGGCTAGATCGTAATAACAGTAAATGGGAACTTTTATTATTGATATATTTCTTTAAAAACACAAATCACTCTTGTATAAGCTCGCAGTCTCTCTAAGATGTAATGTGGTGGCAACTCCATGCCTGTCGAATAATGGAAATGAAGGTGGCCGTGTTCTGAATACAGAATTTAGGCCTTCCCCTATTCTTTTCTTTCTTCTCTCTGTTTCTATGTATGTTTTTCTGTATATGTATAAGTGTCTACGTATCTCCCTTTTCGAATGCTGCTTGGCTCTATTTATATATGGTCTCAGGTGGGATCCTTTATTCAAAAATTATTGACCTCGAGTAAATAGCGGAAAGTAATTAATGTGAATAAGTTTGTTTCCTCTTTGGAATCAAACTCTTGTCTCGCACGTATAAGGGATTCACGATGGTTATTTCATAGATATGATCTTGTATGTTATCGCGACATGGTTGTTCATGGAGGTGGCCCTACTAGCTGCCTATTGCTCCGTAGAGCGAGGTAGATCCCTGCTCCGACTCTGTTCTTAGAAGCTTGAGATGGATTTTCCCCGACCCTTGGGGGCTTGAGGTGTCCTTGTAGAAATTCCGGGGAGGTAGCCAGGGTAGTGTAAATTTAGGCGTGATTCTTCATTTATGTCCAGCAAGGACAACGGGCTTCTCTCGAATGTCTCTTGAGCTTGGAGACTTCTCCTGGAATTCATGGAGTTGTTGAAGAGCTTAACCTCAGAGCCGAGGTTCCCTGATAGATGGCTTGGAGAAGCCTGGGTTCCAGTATTCTTGAGGGGGCTCATCCTTGTCGCGTCTGGCTTGTTCTCTGGTGGTTTTGAAGCCAAGTCGGCCTTCCCTACTCCAGCGGGGTGGCTTCAAGGTCTACCCGGGCTTCATGATTGTCAAATATGGGTTTCGACTTGTGGCGAGAAAGTGGAAAATTTCTCTTTGACCCCTGGACAAATTTCACTATTAACAGAAGTCCCCTCTGACTTGAACACCGGTGGTAGAGTTGGGGTTGGAGTCAGATTCCTTGTTTAATTGAGAAAGTTTTCCGCTATAATGATAATTAATGAGAGCGAAATCTTCTCATTAATTACCCAATATTTGAATTTGAAACAGTGTGTTATTCGAAGAAAGACGGCTGCAATATGACTTCAGGTGATCTTCCCGAGGATATCGTTGATAATCCTCTATTTAAACCCTGCCTTACCGTCACTTTTTTCATACTTTCTCAAATCTCAAATTTTCAAATTTCTTATTTCCTACTTTCTCTACTGATTTCCCTCTATCTTCCACTTGCTTTCAAATCTTTCTTACCCATTAATGTCGACTTCTTCCGACAGTATCGACGCCTTGGTTAAGGACACCAGAGGCCCTAACCTAGATTCTCATAAACGGGTGCGAGGAATTTCAAGCGATGAGGAATCTTCCCCACTCTGCCAGCGCCGTCATTCTAGCAGGAACGTCTCTATCGGCTCTGGCTTTTCGAACCAGCCCGACAATCCTCTAAACCTAGTCGACAAAGATTTTGATATCGGGGAGAGAGTCGACGCAGTAGGGAGGGCTCAGGTCACAGTGGCAGAGCTTCCTTCAGCGGTGACCCTTTCTTTCAAACCTAGGGTTATCTCTGACCCCACTGTCGACCCTCAGTCTATTACCAGTCGTAGGGACAAATACGGTATTCCTGACACCGTTTCCCTCCTTGTCCCCCATAAGAATTATGATGTTTTTAGCTCGCCCAAAGGTGTACTCCCTATCCACGTCGCAGCTTTTGAGAGCAGGGTAAGGCTCTCTCTTCACCCTAACCTTCGACGGGCTCTCAATGCCTTTCAGTTGGCTCCGCTTCAACTGACATCCGGCTTTTGGATCCATCTAGTCGGCTTCCTTGTATTATGGAGGGAGCAATACGAGATGAGCAATGTAACCATGAAGCCCGGGGTTGAGGAGCTCACTTTTCTTTTCCAGATAGGTAGACTGGCTGGGGTTCCATGAGGCCAATTCCATGCCAAGGCCAGGAATAGGCTCAACTTTATAACCCCCAGGGCTTCAAAGAAGGACCCTGCTTGGAAAGAAGAGTGGGTACTGGCGGGGGGAGACTAGGGGAGCTCTATATTCGTCGGCGGGAATAAGCTCGAGGTTCCCACCGTTTTTAGCGACAAACCCTTGTGGGGTCGGGATTCCTCGCCCACTGAGTCTGAAGCCGTGCTGAAGACCATCTTGAACCGAAATTACTTAAATTTGAAGTTTTCAACCGCTGACCCCTTTGATTCCCGTATGGTGAACAAGTACATGTGGATCTCCGATGCTACTCCTAATAAGTATCTCGCTCTTTCCTATCTTTAAATTGTTGGATGGTTCAGTTCTGATTATCTTGATCAATTTTTTTTTAACAGTGTTCTTATTGCTCCAGCTTCTCACGAAGCCCGACAAGTTGGGATCACTCATTCTCCTTCCAGATCATCCTCGGGAGCTCTCTCGCCTGTTCTAAAGAAGAAGGGGTCAACCACTAAGGTAGCTGCCCCGCTCGTTCTTTCACCCTCACCTTCCAAGGTGAAGTCCGAGATGGCTCTTCTTGCATCTATGGAGGCAAAAGCTCTAAGCCGATGAGGGTCTGCCTCTCAAGTCACCAATAAGTCCACTCCTGCCCCCTCACCAGTAGTCTCTGCTTCAACCAATGCTTCCCGAGTCATATTATCCCCTTTTGTTGATCCGATTGTATCCCGGGCAGTCGAGGTTCCTAGGGAGCCTGATTGCCCATATTCCTGAGGTCACCCTTTATAGCCCTCACCAACAATCAAGCTCGGTGGGTCAGAACGAGGTCCTGAAGCAATTCATTGCATCCTATCCAGGCGGCGACCTTTCTAGGATGACCTCGATGCCCGTGGATATCATGATTACCAAAGGGTCTGCCCTTCTAGCCGAGGTAATCATCGCTTTTACTTCCTTATTCAGCAGCTTAATTTATCATTTTCTAACATGAATTTTCTTTGTAGGCTTTCAAGTTTCAGGTGGCCATGGGGCATCAGGTGGCCTTTCTCCACGATCGGGCAGCCAGGGCTGAGACTGAGGCTGAGACTGAGGCTGAGGCTGAGCGAGCCATGGGGTTGCTCTGGTCCGGGAGATTAACTCCAGCCAACAGGGAATGGAGACACAACTAGCTGAGCTTCAGTGCGACCATGAGAGGTTGAAGCAGGCTTTTGATCAGTAAACTCTCCGGTCGAAGCGATGGGCTAGCCAGCGGGATGATTGGAAGGGAGAGGCGAAGGCTCTGGATGTCGAGAACCAAACTTTACAGGCTCAAATCACCCAGCTCTAGGACGAGGTGGAAGCCTCTTTTTATGAGGGGTACTTCTATGCCTCTTATCAGATTGCAGAGGCCCTTCATCCCCCATTCGATCTCTCCAGCATCGACAGTTGGGATAGAGAAGAGGTCATGTCACGGGTTGCGAAGATGTCTTACCTCAAAAATGATGGAGCAGGTTCTTTTAGGGAGGGAACAAAGAAGCGGTTGGAGGTTCCAGATCTGCCTCTTTTCTGTTCCAGCCTTTCCAGCATTTTGTCCTAGCGAATCCTCAAAAGGGGTCCAAACCGAGGAGCTAGAAGAAGGCCTTGCTGAAGCCCGAGACCCCCCCGTAGTACTCTCAGGAGTGGAGTCAACAGATGGCGGAGACATGCCTGAGTCAGTGGCTAGCCTTCTTGATATAGCCATTCCGCCTGAAGTTATGACGGTAATCAACGAAATCGTGGAGGAGGATCTTGTCAACCTCGAAGCAGCCGAGGCAGATCCCTGGAGGAGGTGGAGGCGGTAGATGCAACTGATCAGAACGAGCTACCACGGGAGAGAGGAGCAAGGGGCGAGGTTCATTCTGTGGAGGGGGAGGCTGAAAGTCATCAGGAAGATGAAAAAGTTTGAATTCTCTCTTTTGCGATTCATTTTGAGTGCCCGGAAAAAGGGGTGGGCATCCCATCTTTGAACGTGTTTGACCCTTTATTATTTTTCTTTTTTTTGTAGCCAAAAATCAGGGGTTAGGCACCCTGCCTGATGTAGCCTTATTGGGGAATAATCTCCCCCGTACATTAATAAATTCCAACTTTAGATCCAGCTCATTCCCCGACTTGCATGTATTTCCTCGATCTCCCTTTAGGTCCGGCGTTCACAGCATATTGATTTATCTTGAGGGAAATAACAAGATAAAAAAACGTTTAAGCGTGAAAACAAACATTTAGCGTTGGGCTTTCTAACCATCAAAACTCGCAGCTCAACTTCCATAGTCGATAGTCCCCTTGTTTGATTGTAGGCCTTTTACAGTGAGTGACCACGTATCAAGGGGGTTAGTAACCAGAACTAATTGGTATATTTAGAGTAAATCGAGCCCTCTATCTCTGATGCCTTTTAGAGGGTTGTAGCCCGACCAAGGCATTAGAGGGCTATCTAGCTATTTCCTGGTCTTGAGATCTGGATGACAACTATGCCCTTACACTCAGATCCTTCTTAAGGGTGGTAGCCCGACCAAGGCATCAGGAGGGCTATCTAGTTATTTCCTGGTCTTGTGATTTGGATGGCAACTATGCCCTTACACTCAGATCCTTCTTGGGGGTGGTAGCCCGAATAAGGCATCAGGAGGGCTATCTAGCTATTTCCTGGTCTTGAGATCTGGATGGCAACTATGCCCTTACACTCAGATCCTTTTTAGGGGTGGTAGCCCGACCAAGGCATCAGGAGGGCTATCTAGCTATTTCCTAGTCTTGAGATCTGGATGTCAATTATTCTCTTACACTCAGACCCTTCTTGGCGGGGGTAGTGCCCAGCCGAGGCATCATGAGTGGCGAGGGGGCTTCCCCAGCTTACCCATGGTCTTAAGGCGATAATGTCGATTTTCCCCTGTAGACCCAAATCATTGTAGGACATAGCTAGAGATGGAGTAAACAAGAAAAGAAAGCTTTATTAATATGGAGGATGGAGTACATTATTGTTGAAAAAAAAAGCTAGTCGGAGGTCGCCTGCTCCTGAGTCCCCTGTTCAAGGGTAGAATTTCCTTAGGTGATCCGCATTCCAAGTATGATCAATGAGTCGGCCATTCATATCCTTGAGCTTGTACGCCTCATTACGGATCACCATCTTTATTAGGTATGGTCATTCCCAGTTGGGCCCTAGGACCTGTCTGACCTCTTTCTGGTGTTCAACATTACTTTCCTGAGGACTAAATCCCCTTATTTAAAGCTTCGGGATTTAACCCTCCTGTTGAAGTACCTGGCAATCCTACTTTGGTAGATTGCTACCTTCTCGACTATTCGATCTTGTTTTTCCTCTATGAGGTCCAAACTAGCTCAGAGCTTACTTTCATTGCTCCCTGGTTCTAAATGTTGGACTCTAAAGGAGGTCAATTTGTGCTCTATAGATGAGACTGCTTCAACCCCGAAGGCCAGCGAGTAAGGTGTTTCCCTGGTAGCTGTTCTCCTTATAGTGCGATATGCCCAGAGGACCTCAGGAAGCTCCTCTACCCATCTGCCTTTCTTATGCTGTAGCTTTTTATTTAACAATTTCATAATGGTTTTGTTCATGGATTCTACCAGACCATTGGTCTGAGGGTGGGCTACCGAAGCAAACCGAAGGTCGATTCCCAAGCCTTCACAGAAATCTCTGAATCGGCCATTATCGAACTATTTTCCGAGGTCGGTTATAATGGCAAAGAGGGTTCCGAACCTGCAAACTACATTAGTCTTGATGAACCTTGTTGTGTTTTCTTCTGCTATCTGGGAGAGTGGTCCAGATTCAACCCATCTCGTGAAATAGTCAATTGCCACGATAGCGTGCTTGGTCTGACCCGAAGCTGTAGGGAACGGTCCAATCAAATCGACTCCCCACAAAGCAAAAGGGGTATGGTGAGCTAAGGGATGACAACCGTTTCGAAGGGAGGTAACTCAAGTTTGTTGCCTTCTGCCATGCCTCGCAGGTTTGCACCAAGTTATTAGCATCTTGATGGATGGTCAGCCAATAATACCCCATGCGGAGAACCTGATATGCCAAGGCCTCACCACCAATATGGTTCCCGCATTCTCCGGAGTGAACCTCTCTCAAGGCCCACTTGGCGTCTTTAGGGTGTATACATCGAAGCATGGGAAAGGATTATCCCCTTCGCTATAAATGCCCATCCACCATACAATACCGGACCGAGAGCATTTTAACCTTCCTAGCTTGGTCGGACTCCTCGGGGAGTTTCCCTTCCTGTAGATATTTCGCTATTGGATCCATCCAGCACGGCTATCGGTCTAAGGCATAAGCTTCCTCACCTGTCATAATGCTAGGTATGGGGATCACTTGAAGAGGGACTCCGTGAGGTAATGTTTGGCCACCATATGCAGCTATCTGGGCGAGGATGTCAGCTCGATGATTCAATTGTCGAGGTATCTGCTCGATTTTGAATCCCTTAAATCTGTTTTTGAGTTGCTGAACCAATTTCAGGTATGCGATCATATTATTCCTTTTTACCTGATAATTTTCGAAGACTTGGTTGACCACAAGTGAAGAGTTGCTCTTGATACTCAGGTAATCAACCCCGAGTTCTATGGCTGCCTTTATTCCAGCTAGCAGGGTTTCATACTCCGCCTCATTGTTCGTGGCATTAAATTCAAACCAGAAATAGTGGCAGCACTCAATTCCTTCTGGGTCGATGAGGACTATGCCCGTTCCTACCCCAAATTGCCAGAAAGATCCGTTAGTGTAGAGAGTCCACAACTCGTAGCCCTCCGGCCAGTTGTCAGATTCTAGAGTCCTCTCAAGGGTTACATCTGTTACCGTGGGGGTTTCCTGATATAAAGGTATTGAGAGCTCGGCTACAAAGTCTGCTAGTGCTGAGCTTTTATCGCGGTCCTAGGCTTATACTTTAAATCAAACTAGTTAAGGTCTAGGGCCCATAGAACCAGCCTTCCAAAAACATCCGGTCTTTGTAAGAATTGACGGAGGGGTTGGTCCGTCACCACTGCTATTGAATAAGCATGGAAATAGGGACAAAGTTTCCTTACCGAGGTCATCAAGGCGTAAGCGAGCTTCTCCAATAGAGTATAGTTCTTTTCGGGATTGGTAGAGAATGACTCACATAGTAGATAGGTCGCTGGATTCTATCCTCGCATTCCTTGACCAAGGCCTCCCTCACGGCGGTTTCTGAAATGGCCAAGTATATTCGGAGCTCTTCTCAAGGATTTTGTTTGACAAGCAGTGGAGGTTTGTTAGGTACATTTTTAAAGCTTGGAAAGCGTGTTCGCTCTCCTGATCCCATTTCATGTTTCTTCCCTGCTTGATAGCTTTGAAGAATGGTAGGCAATTATCGATAGACCGAAAGATGAACCTGTTGAGCGCTGCTACCTGTCAGGTCAAGGCTTGAACCTGTTTAAGAGATGTGGGGGATTCTAGATCCAGGATAGCCATGATCTTTTCTGGGTTAGCCTCTATGCCTCTCTCATAGACCATGAAGCCCATAAACTTCCTCGCAGTTACCCCAAAGGTGCATTTGGAAAGGTTCAACCTCATTTGGTTTTCCCTTAGGATCATGAAGGTCCTACGAAGGTCGTCCAGGTGGCCTCCTGAGGTTAAAGATTTAGTGATCATGTCGTCGATGTACACCTCCATCGATCTTCCGATTTTGGGCTTGAACAACCGGTTGACTAGTCGTTGGTAAGTAGCTCTAGCATTTTTGAGCCTGAAAGGCATCACCTTGTAGCAGTACAAACCTTGTGCTGTGATGAAACTGGTTTTTTCCTGGTCCGCGGGATGCATCATGATCTGATTATAGCCAGAAAATGCATCCATGAAGCTCTAGAGCTTGTTCCCGGAGGTGGAATCGACCAGCTGATCAATTTTTAGCAGAGGGAAACTGTTCTTCGGGCATGCCCGGTTGAGGTCTGTGTAGTCTACACACATGCACCACATCCCATTTGCCTTTGTGACCATGACAACGTTGGTGATCCACTTGGGGTAACGGGCTTCTCGAATGAAACCTGCCTGGGTTAGTTTATCCACCTCCTCCTGAACCACCACATTTCTTTCTGTGTTAAAGTGGCACCTTTTCTGTTTAATAGGTTTGAAGGTCGGATCCACTGCCAGTCAATGTGCTGCTAATGTCATTAGGATCCCCGGCAACTCAGCATGACTCCAAGCAAAAATGTCGTTGAACTCTGTGAGGAGCCTAATCAAACCCTCTCTCATTCCTGGCTCAAGGGTAGCTTCGATCTTGATAACCTTCGAGGGATCGCTTATTCGGACAGGAATCTCTTCTAACTTATCTACTGGATGGCCGCTGGCCCATTCCCTTCTATGTTCTTCCATGTCGGGCACCACGAGGCATTCTTCGGGGCAATCAGTGGATCCCGAGTCTTACAGGTTTAGTGCTGGGGCTATCCCACCTTGGATCGTCGTCACCTGGGCGAGTTGCTTTGCTAGAGCTGCTGGGTTAGCTGACACTGCGTAGCATTTCCTAGCAGCTTGCTGATCACCCTGAACTTCTCCCACCTTGTCTCCTACTGGGAACTTTAGGACATTGTGGTAAATAAAAAGGACCCTTTTCAGGGATGATAGAAATGGCCTCCCTAATATAGCATTGTAGGCCGATGGATTTTTAATCCTACGGGTGTGATGGAGTCTCCAGTGAACCCATATAATGAAGTAGTGCAACTATTGTAACACCACTGCTTCAGGTTTAGCTTTTCCTAGGTATCTTTGAACAGGACGCCGACGCTGCTACCTGTGTCGACGAGCACGTGGTGCACCATGAAGTTGGCAATTTGTACCGTGATGATCATGGGGTCATCATGAGGCTGCACGGTGTTATAGACATCTGCTTCAGTGAAGATGATCTATGACAGCTGTGAGGGATTGGTCGATCTCTGGTCAACCTTGAAGATATCCTGCCCCTCATCCGTACAAGGGACCTTCCTCGCATGGTTTTTCTTGGAACTGTTGGAGGTGCCGGCCAGAATGGGCACCCGCTGATAGGATGTATTATCTAAATTTGTTTCATCAGCTCCGCCTGGTCTTCCTTCCTTTTCTCAGCATGTTCTCGAATCTCGGCTTGCACCTCTCTTCCAGTCTGAATGTTCTACCTGACTTGTTGTATGAATTCTATCAAGCATCCTCCCCTTATCAAAGCCTCAATCTGGTTCCGCAGGTTGTAGCATTCTGATGTGTTGTGCCCTATGTCCTCGTGAAAGTCACAATATTTATAACTATTTCTCTTATCGACCAGGGATTTCATGGGAGCAGGCTTCTGTAACAAACTCTTGTCCCTAATGGTAAGGTAGACTGTTTATCGAGATGCATATAAGAGAGAGTAATGGTTGTACCCCCTCTCATCGCGCGCTACAGGGGCCACTGTCCTGGAAGGTGGTAAAGCTTGAGGAGGAGCTAGTTTATTTGGATACCTTTCCGATCTGGGCTGAGGAAGGGAGAATCCGTATGTTACTTTATTGGCTTGCTCGGTTCTGGGAGCTTCCTTCTTTTATCGCTTTACGGCTCTCATATCGTCATGTTCCATCTTGACCTTTAGCTATTCGTTGACCTCAATCTGTTCCAGAGCCCGATCATAGGCTTCTTGTTAGGTTTCTGGAGGTCTCTTGGCAAAAGACCGGAAAAGCTTTCCTGCCCACAGGTTCTTTCTGGAGTTGGCGAGTGTTTATTTCTCGGTGAAGACCCCCACCTGGATGACTTCCTTATGGAAATGCTCGATATAAGCCCAGAGGGTTTCCCCTCTTTCCTGGATCACATACTGTAGATGTATCGGGTCCTTTAATCGGGGTTTAACTCCCTGGAAATGTAAGCAGAAATCGGTTGATAACTTGGTGAAGGAATCCACGCTACCAGGGGGTAGTTTCCTAAACCGGGTTTTAGCATAATCTGTGAGTGTAGTGGGGAACATTCGATACATAGCGGCCCTGGTTGTGTTCTAGACCTGCATCTGTTGAACGAAGCTCTCTAAGTGGCTTAGGGGATCTTCAGTCCTTGAGAATCTATCAGCTGGCTTTTTGAACCTAGGTGGGAGCTCTGCCTCCTAGATCCTCCTGGTGAAAGGAGCATTCATTTCACTTAGAGGATCTTTCTTGTACTCCTTGTACTTTCCCTTCTTCATCAATTGGACCTCTTTCTGAAGCTCTGTCAACTGGTCCCTTAGGCGCTTGCTTTCGGATTTCCTTGAGTCGATCTTGGATTCCTCACCATCGGATCCTTCTGACGAACTGGCGACCTAAACTCGGTTCCTTATTCGGAGGGGGTCCGCTCGGGGGCTTTGCTGACTTTCTTTTTCTCTACCCCGAGCTTCTCTCCTTGAAGTCGTTGAGTAGAGAAGCTCTTCCTTTTTCTGGGGAAGGATATCTGCCGTGGATTTGACTTGTCTTAGTTGGTAGCGTGGAAGCACTTTGGGAACATAGGGCATGGGCCCTAGCCTATCCCTGATCGAGGTTGGGAGCCCCGCTCTATTACGAGTTGATTCCCACGGGGCAGGTCCTAGGCGATCGAAGGTGGGTTGCCTAGCCCCAGGTCTGCTTGACTCCAGCTGATTGCAGAGACCCGCTTGTTGGATAGCGATACCCTCAGCGAGTAGTCGATGGTGGATGTTTTCTATGAAGGCCGCCGCTTGTTTGTCAAGCTCGACCTGACTTTCTAGAGGGGGATCATGAGCCCTCACAGTAGCTGGCTGGGTGGGAACATGGCTATGGAGCCCGAATTTTCTCCCTTTCCTAGGGACCTTTCCTGTCGATGTAGCAGAAGGTTGTCCCGATGTGCCCTGCTGCCCCTGTGAAGAGCGGAGCCTCATGATTACTATGAAATAACAAACTTTTCTAATGTAAAGGTGGTGGTGTGAGAGTTTCCCACAGACGGCGCCAGAAAGTGTTGAAGGGAAATTTACTCAGGATGAGAAATTCCTGTTAACAGCCTCGAGACCATTACCACTAAAGCGGTGACCAGGGTCGGCGGTATCGGTTGTTCCCGACCTGTTAAGAGATAGATGAGAGGTTGGATCATAATAACAGTAAATGGGAGCTTTTATTATTAATATATAGCTTTAAAAACACAAATAACTCTCGTATATGCTCGCAGTCTCTCTAAGATGTAGGGTGGTGGCAACTCCGTGCCTGTCGAATAGTGGAAACGAAGGTGGCCATGTTCTGAATAAAAAAGTTAGGCCTCCCCCTCTTCTTTTCTTTCTTCACTCTGTTTCTATGTATGTTTTTCTGTATATGTATGAGTGTCTACATATCTCCCTTTTCGTATCCTGCTTGGCCCTATTTATATATGGTCCAAGTCGGTTCAAATTTGCTGATATCCCGCTACGATCCTTTGAATCTGTTTCCTCCTTATTGGGCGAGATCCTTTATTCAAAAATTGTTGACCCCGAGTAAATAGCGGAAATCAATTAACGTGAATGAGTTTGTTTCCTCTTTGAAATCAAACTCTTGTCTCGCACGTATACGGGATTCTTGATGGTTATTTCCTAGATATGATCTTGTATGTTATCACGGCATGGTTTTTCATGGAGGTCACCAAACTAGCTGCTTGTTGCCCTGTTGAGCGAGGTAGATCCCTGCTCCGACTCTGTTCTTAGAAGCTTGAGATGGATTTTCCTTGACCCTTGGGGGTTTTAGGTGTCCTTGTAGACATTCCGGAGAGGTGGCCAGGGTAGTGTAGATTTAGGCATGATTCTTCCTTTATGTCCAGCAAGGACAGCGGGCTCCTAGAGAGGTTGGCGGGCTTCTCTCGAATGTCTCTTGAGCTTGGAGACTTCTCCTGGCATTCACGAGGCGGTTGAGGAGCTCGACCTCAAAGCCGAGGTTCCCCGATAGATGGCCTGGAGAAACCCGGGTTCCAGTATTCTTATTGGGGCTCATCCTGGTCGCGCCTTGCTTGTTCTCTGGTGGTTTTGAAGCCGAGCCGGCCTTCCCTGCTCCTACATGGTGGCTTCATGGTCTACCTGGGCTTCATTTTTTTTGAATATAGGTTTCGACTTGTGGCGGGAAAGTGGAAAATTTCTCTTTGACCCCTGGCCAAATTTCACTATTAACAGAAAGGTTTAGGATCCAAGGGTCAAGACTTGAAAAAAAAGGCTCCTTTCAAAAAGTTTGAGCTTAGGCAAGAAAAGACCGAGAAGAAAGGAGTCTAATGATATGAATGTGGTGGGATAGGTCACTTTGCCCCGGAATGTGCGAATCACAAGGTCAAGAGAAAGGGAAAAGTGATGGCTGCCACATGATGTGAAAGTGATAACTCTAATGAAGGAGATGAGTCTTCGGATGATGAAGAACTCATGTCTAACTTCATAGCATTCACATCCTCTCTTAGTAGCATAGATGCTAGTGAAGAAGAGAATGAAAGTCAAGAGGTAAACTACTCAAGTGATGATGGATCTTCATCACAATCCACAAATGGAAGTGTGGATAGGATGGATCTCAAGGACTACATGTCTAAGTTTGAGAGTTCAAGGTTGAAGAACAAGAATGAAATCAGGAGATTAAAAGAAGAAAACCTAGACCTCTCAATTCAAGTTGACAAACTAAATGAAGAGTTGGTTAGATCTAAGAGGAGTGAAGAAGGGTTGAAGAAAGAGCTTGAAGATGCTAGAGTGTTATTGGCCAAGATGAACTCGAGCACCAAAAAACTTGACCATATGCTAGATGTTGGAAAGAGGCCAAGTGACAAGAAGGGGATAGGGTTTGAAGATGACAAGATGTCCTCTACTCCAAGCAAAACCATTTTTGTAAGAAGCATGAACTTCAATGGGTCCTCTTCTCATCAATCACCTAGGAAGAAACTTGACCTAGTAGAGTGTTCAAGTAGTGCTCAAGTGAAGGTGGCACCTAGGAGCCTACCTAAAGCCCATCCTACTAGGGCTTCTCAAGTTAACTTCCCTCAACCGAAAGCTCATAAAGGGAAGATACCTATCATGGAAGCTCAACCAAGGAAGCAATCAAGTCTTGCTCAACAACAAAGAAGGAAAGCTTCTCATCAACAATCAAGACAACCACAAAGACATAGGAATGCTCCAATGTATCCTCAAGGATATGGTATGATTCCTAAATTTATTCCCATATGTCATTTTTATGGTACTGATGGTCATATTAGACCAAATTGCTTTAGATATATCAAATTTTGTAGAATTGAAAGCATGATAGAGAAGAAAAAGGCTAGAGCCATGATGCATGACACTAGGAAAAATGGAACACTTTTGCATGATCCTAAGACATCTAGAGCCATGATGCATGTAACTAGGAAATATGAAACAACTTTGCATGATCTTAGGACACTTAGAGCGAATGTACCATTGACCACTAGGAAGAAAAATATTGCACCAAGGTGGATTAGAAAGGATGAACACTTTTGCCATGTTGCACAAATTTCCTTGAAAGCTCATTCTTGTGATTTTTGGTATTTGGATAGTGGGTGCTCTAGGCACATGACTGGAAATAAGAGTTTCTTTGAGACTCTTGTGATGGAGGAGGGAGGAAATGTCACCTTTGGTGATGGATCCAAAAAGAAGGTTAAAGGAAAGGGAACCATTTTCATTCCCGGATTACCCTCATTGTCCAATGCTTTGTATGTTGATGGTTTAAAAGATAATTTGATAAGCATTTCACATCTTAGTGATGGAGGCCTTTCCGTCCTATTTAGGAAAGATGATTGTTCTATCTTATTGCCTAATGTACAAACCTTGTTTAAAGGTATGAGATCTAGTGACAATTGTTATTGTCTTGAGGCTAGAGGTGTGTCTTGCAATGTGTCCAAGGATGAACAAATTGAGTTGTGGCACGAAAGACTTGGTCACATGAACTATAGGGATTTAAGAATCTTAGATAAGTTCAAGGTTATGCGAGGCCTTCCCAAGCTTGGGAAAAAGGTAAACGGTGTTTGTGGACCTTGCCAATAAGGGAAGCAAACCAAAAGTATGCATAAAAAGGGAAAGTATTTATCCACCAATGAACCTCTAGAACTTCTCCACATGGATCTTATGAGTCCTATGCAAACCGAGAGTTTAGGTGGAAAGATGTACATTTTTGTGTGTGTAGATGAATTCTCTAGGTACAATTAGGAAATTCCCTAAAAAATATGTGTCTATAACCTAGAGGGGGGGGGGGGGGAGGGTGAATAGGTTTTAATTCGATAGATTACAAATTTTGCAAATTAATCAATATTAACAATTCTACCCCATTCTACTTAAATGTTCAAATAAATGACAACAAACATAAAACAATAACAAAACGGAAAATATACGTGGAAATCCTCCAAATGGGAAAAACCACGGGCTATTTAGAGCGCCACCCTTGATCCTCAAAATCCACTATTGAGTAAAAGGTTACAACCTAGGTTGACCTTCCGTCTAACCCTCCAGTTACTAACCCTTTCACTTTACCCAATGGGCCTTAATAGCGATTTTGGATCACTAGCCTTGTGCACTAACCACTTAGCCACAAGCTAACTCAACAATGAAGAGATAATGGCAACCTAAGTGAATATGCAAGAATATTCAATATGCAAAAATGCTAGGTCAAGGCATTCATGCTTATCTAGGATTAATAATGACAATTAAAGCAAATCCTAGATATCAATGTTCTAAATGCAAAGGCAAGAAGAATTAGCTAGAAGGATAAAAATGTCCTAAATGCTAGCTATCAAAAACTAATGCATCTCAACCAACAATCAATACACAAGCATGTCATAAAAGCAATTAATCACACAAGTAAGCAATTAATACGCAATAAAGACTAAAACGCTTGGTATACATGTCTTAATAATGAAAACATAAAGTTTGGAACATGTAGAGAATACCTAGTCATGAACAAACAAGAAACCCATGCTTGAAAGATGCTTGATGATTTGGATTTTAAGGATGGTTGAGTAAAAATGGCTTATTGGAGCTTCTCTCTCTAAAAAACCTTATATCTTTCTCAAAAATAGGTTAGGAAGCTCTAAAAATGAGTTGGGAAGAAGATGGAACATTTATATGAAGCCTAGAGTGAAACTGCGTTGTTTTGGGTGCAAGGCAACCAAAACACGTCAGGACCGCTGGCTGTACCGCGGTGTAGGTAAGTTTCCAGACCGCAGCATAGAGAGCGGTGTATCGCCTGGACAATGTCGCTCTGTAGGTCGCTGTGCATGCAGTATGCACAAACCACGGTCTGGGCAGCATGCATCCTCTGTGAAACTCCGCTTGGGAGACCGCGGTGTATGCAACAAGCACAGACCAAGGTAGCCACAACGTGCATCCTCTGTCAAACACCGTTGTGCAGGCTGCGGCGGGGGCACTCCACAGAGAGCTGTCTAGACCGCGGTAAAGAGGAAAAAAAATCTTCTTTTTAAGGCACAATCATACATTCAACACTCAAATAAAAATAAGACACACAAGACAGTCAAGTTGGCAAATAAACATGCAAGCAAGATAATTAAAATAAAATGCATGAGTGTGAGTGTATGAACTAAATCTCTTCAATGAAGTTAAGCAAGTGATTTTCCCTTTGATGCTTGAAAGAGGATTTGAGCAATGATGACCTAAACTACCCTTACATTTTGATCCCAAAATGTGGTTGTCAATGAAATAAGCCAATCAAAAACCGAGGAACTTACAATCTCCCCCTTTGGCTATTTGTGACAAAACCACTCACTCACAAAAATATCCTCACAACAAACAACAAGAAACAACAAGAGGTCAACAACAAAACATTATATATTACAAGAGATACCTAAAGCTAATTTTTCAAATCTTTCATCTCTTGAAGAATGATCATCCCTACAAAACAAAGAACTACACTTTCCAAGACAAGTTTATGAGAGGGATCAAGATATATAAAAACAAAAGCAATTTGCATGAATTAGAAACAAGTAACATGCAACCAACAATGCAAATAGCAAACACTCCCCCTAAATAGACTCACCCCCTCTCAATAGGTCAATCTCCCCCTAAATCCAATATTACTCCCCTTTTCTGTCACAAGATAGGCAAATGAGTATTCCCCAACTGGAACGCAGTAGCAAAGAGAGATATTTGCAATGTAAATGCATAATCATACACAACAACTTTATACAAGTTAATTAAAAGAGAGAAAAAAATTAATGGAAGTTTATTGATTTGAATACGTGCGAAAGAATGCCTTGAATGAAATACGTGCAACATCAACTTCCAAAAGTATGGTATTTGGAAAAGGAAAAAGCACATGAGGTTCCAAGAGAAGTCAAACCAATTTGCACCAAATTGTCAATGGAAGACAAGATGTAGTTTAACCAAAGAAAAATAAGAGCAACTATCAAACTTTACAAGTTGAACAAGACATGAGCGACTATTGCGCCTTATTAGATTTTTCTGGGCAAGATGCCAGTATGATAGTAGCCTTGTTCAATAAGTAAAGAGAGAGAGAGACTATAGGAAGGTGAAAATCCTTGAAATGGATACAATATCCTTATTGAATGAAGTCTCAAAAGTCACTTGCACACATATTTGCAATCATTTTGTAAGCATACAATAGATTCATCATGCATAACACTTTAAGCATGTCAAGATCAAGTTTTCATAAACATGGAGATAAACTTTGGGTCAATCAAATGTACTTCCCTATCAAATTTCCTAGTCCAAAAATACATGTTTGAACACAAATGAGACATGCGTTTCAAATAAGGCAAAAACACACTTATTGAATAAAAAGACATATAATAATATATGCATCAAAGATACTCAAGCATTTAATTAAAGAGCATAAAATTAAACAAATTTTGGCTTCTTGCAATGCAAGGTCGCTCTCTTTGCTTGAGTTCCCCATATGGGGTCAACCATCAAAACCCATCAATGCATATGACAAATCCCAATAGACCTACTAAGAGATTTAAACTTAGTTGAATCTAATGGTTTAGTAAATAAATCCGCTAGTTGATCATTTGTGCCCACATGTTCAAGTGCAATGCAGTTGCTCTCAACAAGCTCCCTAATGAAATGATGTCTAATGTCAATATGCTTGGTTCTAGAGTGTTGGACTAGATTTTTTGAAATATTAATGGCACTCATATTATCATAATAAAGGGTTGAAGTACCTTGCTCAAAGCCATAATCCACAAGCATTTGCTTCATCCAGAGGAGTTGTGTGTAAGCACTCCCAACTGCTATATACTCTGCCTCAGCTGTGGATAATGAGATTGAATTTTACTTCTTACAAAACCAAGACACAATATTGTTCCCTAGGAATAAGTGACCGCCCAATGTACTCTTCCTATCATCACAATTATCTGCCCAATCTGCATCACTAAAGCCAACTAAACTAGCATTAGTGTCAAAAGAGTACCATATCCCATAGTTGGATGTCCCATTCACATATCGAATGATTCTCTTCACAGAGGAGAGATGGGATTCCTTGGGATTGGCTTGGTACCTAGCACACACACCAACACTAAAAGCTATATCAGTCCTACTAGTAGTCAAGTATAGCAAGCTCCTTATCATGCCACGATATAGACTTTGATCCACACCTTTTCCACTAGCACCCTTGCTATGTTTCAAAGTGGTACTCATTGGTGTGTCACAATGCTTGGCATTCTCAAGGCCAAACTTCTTCACTAGGTTCTTGGCATACTTAGCTTGGTATATGAAGATCCCATCATGCATTTGCTTGATTTGTAAGCTTAGGAAGTAATTGAGTTTACCAACCATGCTCATTTCAAACTCATGAGTCATGACATCAACAAATTGTTGAACTTTCAAGTTTTTAGTGGAACCAAAAACGATGTCATCAACATAAATTTGAGCTATGAATAGCTCATCTTTAGTGCACTTGATGAACAAAGTCTTGTCAACACTACCTCTAGAATATCCATTGTCAACAAGATAAAGAGTGAGACGCTCATACCAAGCCATCGGTGCTTGTTTCAACCCATATAGCGCTTTCTTGAGGCGATAAACATGATGGGGTGGTGTGGATCCACAAACCCCTTAGGTTGCTCAACAAACACTTCATCTTGCAAGAAGCTATTTAGGAAGGCACTCTTAACATCCATTTGATGTAATTTAAACTTGTGCACACAAGAAATGGATAAGAGAAGAATAATGGACTCAAAATGGGAAACGGAAGCAAAAGTCTCCTCAAAGTCGATACCCTCAATTTGAGAGTATCCTTGTACAACAAGTCTAGCTTTGTTCCGCATAATGTTGCCTTCCTCATCTGATTTATTCCTATAGACCCACTTGATGCCTATTACATTAGTGTTCTTAGGCCTAGGAACTAAAGTCCAAACCTCATTTCTTTTAAATTTGTTTAGCTCTTCTTGCGTAGCAAAAGCCCAAAACTCATCACTTAAAGCTTTATCTACCTTTTTGGGTTCAATTTGAGAGATGTAGCAAGTGTAACTAATTTGATTTGCTAATTGATGTCTAGTCCTCACACCCTCATTCACATTTCCAAGAATGTCACTCTTGTTGTAGAGATGCCTAACCCAAGGAGTGGGTTCCTTAGAGACCAAAGTAGGATCTCTATCAAGAGATTGAGTGACCTCTTTTTGAAGCTTAGATTTTTCATCACTAGAAATCTCATCAATCTTTACCAAGGGAGTATCATCAAGCACACTAATATCCTCATCATGGTTACTAACCTTAGGCGTACAATCATCTATGACCACATTAGATGATTCCATAACACTTCGTATCTTCAAATTAAAAACTCTATAAGCCTTACTATTTAGGGCATAGCTAATGAAAATCCCCTAAGCACTCTTAGCATCAAACTTGCCAAGTTGATCACGGTCATTTAGAATGTAACACTTGCTTCCAAATGAGTGGAAGTAGCTAACATTTGGCTTCCTACCCTTTCACAATTCATAGGAGGTTTACCTAGTCCCAGACCTTAGAAACACCCTATTGCCTATATAACAAGCCATATTGACAACTTCAGCCCAAAGATTCCTAGGCACATTGTTGCTATGCAACATCACACGGGCCATCTCTTGGACGACTCTATTCTTCCTCTCTACTACCCCATTTTGTTGAGGAGTTCAAGGAGCTGAGAACTCTTGGGAAATACCAAGACTATCACAAAAGTTTTCAAAGCTAGCATTTTCAAATTCTCCCCCATGATCACTCCTAATTATCTTAATGCATTTTATATGAGAATCCTTCTCATTTTGAATTTTAGTGCAAAGCATTTTAAAAGTTTCAAACGTTTCAGCTTTTTCTCTAAGAAATTGAGTCCAAATAAATCTAGAAAAATCATCCACACATAAAAAAATGTACCTCTTGCCACCGAGACTCTCGGTTTACATGGGACCCATAAGGTCTATATGAAGAAGCTCTAATGGCTCCTTAGTGGCAAGGTACTTACCCTTCTTATGCACACTCTTAGTTTTCTTTCGTTGTTGACAAGGTCCACAAACTCCCTCAATCCTATTTCCAAACTTAGGAAGGCCTCTCACAACTTTCAACCTCTCAAGAACTTTCAAGTCTTTGAAATTCATATGACCTAACCTTTGATGCCATAATTCAACTTGATCACAACTAGACAAATTGCAAGGGATGCCATTAGAATCAAGACAGTAACAATTGTCACTTGATCTCTTGCCTTTCAATAGAACATGTCCATCTTCTCTTAGAATAGAGCAATCAACTTTTCCAAACAAAACCGAAAGCCCTTCATCACTTAAATGTGATATGCTAATGAGAGTGGCTTGTAAGCCATCTACATAGAGAGCCTTAGGCAAGGAGGGCAAATCGGGGAAAGAAATATTTCCTTTTTCTAAAACCTTCTTACTTGAACCATCACCAAAGGTGACAAATCCACCATCCTCCATCGCAAGAGTTTCAAAGAAACTCTTGTTTTCGGTCATGTGCCTAGAACAACCACTATCAAGATACCAAGTGTTAGAGGCTTTCGCCTTCAATGCCACTTGGGCCACATGGCAAACATACTCATTTGTTCTAGTCCACCTAGTAGCAACATTGTCATTTCTAGGATCCTTGAATTCATTGGCTCTAAAATTCCTTGGTGCATGCATTTTGGCTTTTCTAAGCATATTCTTCTCAATCATACTTTCAAAACGACACAACTTAATAAATTTAAAACAGTTCAACCTTATCTGACCTTCAACACTATAAAAATGACAAATTGGAGTAAAGTAAGAATTCATACCATATGCTTGTGCAAGCATGGAAGACTTCCCTCTCTTTTGAGTTGTCCTTTGGTGTTGAGCCGAATGTCTTCTTTGAAACATTCTTTGCGGTTGAGCTACATTATCTTCTCTTCTTGGTTTTGGGTGAAAACTTCTTTGTTGAATTTGAGGGCTCCTTGAAAGTTGAGGTCTTGTATGATGTGTTCTAGCTCTTGGTGGATGAGCTTTAGCTTGAGAATTTGTTTGAGCCTTCATTTGAGCTTGCTTTGAAGATTCTCCAACTTCATTCGATCTCATTTGTTGGTGTGAACCTTGAGTCTCTTTGACCTCTTGACTTTTGAGAAAGATGGTCTTCTTCAAGGAAGTGGCATCCTTGCCTTCCAAATATCCTAAGCCCGTTTTATCATTAGGACTCTTCCCACATGATAGCATCTTGTCAAGTCTCTCGGTTTCGGATGTCATCTTGGCTATCAATTCTTTCGCTTCTCTAAGCTCAATCTTCAAGTTTTCTTCACTTTTCTTAGTGATCACAAGCTCCAACTTTAAACTCTCTTCTAACTCTTTTCCACTCTTTACCTTCTCATTGAAGTTGGTAATCTTGAAAGTCAACTCTAGATTCTTCTTTTTCAACTCTTGAACCTCCTTCTTCTTTTTTCAATCTAGACTTTTCAAAAAACTTCATGAAGTCTACGTAGTCCATTTCCTCATCAATCTCAAACCTAGAGTTAGAAGAGGTACTCTCATCACTAGAGTCATCTACTTCTTCCTTGTCACTCACAACTTCTTTGCCATTATGAGATGTTGTGAAGGCAATGAAGTTTGCAACTCTATCTTCATCATCCAAAGATTTTTCTTCCTCTTCTAAGTCTTCACTATCAATCTAAGTGGACGCCATCACCTTCCCCTTTTTCTTTTTCTTCAAATTTGCACATTCTGGAGCAATGTGACCAAAACCACTCCATTCATAGCATTAAATGCCCTTCTTAGAATCACTTTCTTGAAACTTTTCAATCTTCTTGAAGGGAGTTTTCTTCTTCACTTCCTTTCCCTTTGACCCAAAACCTTTCCTCTCAAACTTCATGAATTTCTTGAATCTTTGAACCATGAGGGCCATTTCTTCATTTGAGTCCTCCTCCTCTTCTTCAACCTTAGTGGTCTTCAAAGTAATGCTCTTTTGCTTCTCTAGAGGAATGGGTGAGGTGTTTCGTCTTGACTCATAAGCTAAAAGTCTTCCAATGACTTCACTCGGTTTCATATTCTTGTACTAACTATTCTCTTCAAGTGCCGTCACCTTTGATTTGAACCTTGACGAAAGTGACCTCGTAACTTTTTGCTTAACTCTCTTATCCGAATAGGGATCACCAAATTGATGGCTTTGGTTGACAATATCCATCAACTTCGTTTGGAAGTCATTGAAGCTTTCATGCTCCTCTGTCCTAATTGATGAGAATAAGGCAGCTGCATCAAATGATACATTGCATGTTCCGGTTGGGCCAATAACAAGGGCAAGAGCTAAGAGATTCAAAGAAGCACTAAATGGCCTAATTCAAGACACTTGGGCTGATTTTGAATTGTTGAAGTCCAAGATAAGCCCACATGAAGACCAAGGCATAATTAATGTCATCAAGGTAATTGATTGGGCTGAATAAGGAAGACTTGGGTGTATGGCACAAGCTAGGAGAAGAGTCAACTTTGGCTGATTTATTCCCTTTTAATTTCCAGAGAATAATAGTTGATTTGTTTCAAGATTTAGCTTTCCAATTAGGGAGCAAGTTAATAGTTTCTCAAATTAGTTTTCTTCTGATTATAAGGCCTTAATGGCCGAATTATCAAATTAGGAACGTATTGGATGTAATTCGACAGACTTGAATTGAATAAAAAAATTGTGAGAGTTCATCTCTTTTTGGTTCTAAAAACTTGACTTATCACTCACATCTTCTTCTTGTTCTTGAGTGTGGCGTCTTCAACTTCTTGATACCGTTAGTTCTTACCTCATTATAGGTAACGGGTCGCGGTCCGATAATGTTCTTGTTTATAAACTTGGTTAGAAAATGATCCTTCGTTACCATATATTGGTTCCGGGTCTCACTGCTCTTGGTGAGGTTCATATCAGTTGGTATCAGAGCCTGGTTTCTAAATCATGTTTAATCTATCCTTGTTCTTTCTCTTCTCTGTATTGATTTGTTTCAACAACAACAGCAACAAAAAAAACGTTTGATCGAATCCGGTACCAAAAAAAAAAGTACCAAAAGCTTGCTTGAGTCTACTTGATCAAGGTCGGTAAAAAAAAAATAATGATAATACAATTTTTTTTTTTTTTGGGTCATGTAGTTGAACCTATATCAACTAATTCTATTTCTTATCTTGATTCCGTGCATTGATATTCAAAAAAAAAATAGCTAAGGAATTTCGTCTTCATTATTCTTGTCCTTTTGCTTTATTACTTTTATTTTTCTTGTACTTCTTGTAAGTGTCCGTATAAGTCAAAAAAAAAAAGGAAGAACTGAAAGAGTTAACAAAGAGTGGGAAAAAGGAAAGAGTGTGTGAGCTCATCAGAGGGTAAAAGCCAAATAATTAAGTGAAAACACGATTGTGAGTGCCACCATCTTTGAGAGTAAACACGTGAGGGAGTGTTTGTGAGGTTTACTAATTTCTTTTGTTTTGCAGGTTTCAAATATGTCACGTGATAAAAGTAGAGACTTATCTGATGATGCACCAGAAATGATAGATCTTAATTTTTTGTATAAAGCCATACAAAAAACATGGAGCGGATGGAGATTAAGATTGGTGAGGTTCATGATAGGATAGATAAGGTGGAGTCTAGTTCACAAAGGGTGCAACCAATTAGGGTTCCTAATGTGGAACGAAGAGAAAGAAACCCACCTAGGGATGATTATGAAGATGATTATGGGAATAACCTAGAGGAGGGTGATCGCATGTCCAATGTGGGTACGGGTAGATTGAGGCGTGAAATGGGAGGTAGAGGAGTTAGGTACGGGAATAGAGAAGATAGGTATGGGTATAGAGGAGATAGGTATAGAGAGAGGGCTGATAATAATTTGGGTAGTGTAAAGGTGAAATCCCCAAAGTTCCAATGTAAAACCGATCCCGAAGCTTATTTAGAGTGGGAAAAAAGAATAGAATTGGTATTTGACTGCCATGACTATTCTGAATTAAAGAAGGTAAAGTTGGCTGCCATAGAATTTACTGATTATGCTATCGTTTGGTAGGATCAATTGATTGTGAGTAGAAGACGAAATGGAGAAAGACCTATTGAGACTTGGGAGGAGATGAAATCTGTCATGAGAAAGCGTTTCATTCCGAGTCACTATTATAGGGGTTTGTTTCAAAAATTACAAACCCTTACTCAAGGGTCTAAGTGTGTGAAGATTACTACAAGGAGATGGAGATAGCCATGATTCGAGCTCATGTAGAGAAAGATCGAGAGGCTACTATGGCTAGGTTTTTAAGTGGACTAAACCGAGACATAACAAATATGGTGGAGTTACAACATTATGTTGAATTGAGTGACATGGTACACATGGCAATTAAGGTGGAACAACAGTTGAAGAGAAAGAGTTACACACGGGTTGGGCAAAATTCAGGTTCTTCATCATCATGGAAACCGAATTGGAGCAAGAGAGATGACCAGCCTAGTTTCAAGACCAAGGCCGAACCTTCCAGAGATCATAAAGTCTGAGGCACATTAAAACAAGGTACATCATATTCTCAACCTTCTAGAAATCGTGACATTAAGTGCTTTAAGTGTTTAGGAGCATGTCATATTGCATCTCAATGCCCAAACAAGAGAGTAATGGTTTTGAAGGATGATGGTGAGATCGAATCTGAGGGTGAATCTGATAAAGAGTCCATGCCACCTTTGGAGGATGCAAGTGATATTGAATATCTGGTGGACGAAGAGCTTTTGGTGGCGAGAAGAGCTCTTAGTGCTCAAGCCAAGAAAGATGATGAGGTACAACGTGACAACATTTTTCATACCCGCTGCCATGTTAATGATAAGGTATGTAGCATGATCATTGATGGGGGGAGTTGTACTAATATGGCTAGCACTAATTTTGTGGAGAAATTGAATTTAGCCACTTTGAGGCATCCAAAACCATATAAATTACAGTGGTTAAATGATAGTGGGGAAATCAAGGTGACTAAACAAGTGTTGGTGACGTTTTCAATTGGAAAGTACAAAGATGAAGTCCTTTGTGATGTGGTACCAATGAATGCGGGCCATATCCTTTTGGGGAGACCATGGCAGTTCGATAGGCATGTGACCCATGATGGGTATACCAATAGATACTCCTTTGTACTCAATAAAAAATCAATAACTCTTGTACCTTTAACCCCAAAACAAGTGTATGAAGATCAAGTAAGGTTAAGAAAAGAGAGAGATGTCAAAAAAGAGAGTGAGAGTGAGAGTTCAAAAGAAAGAGAGAGAAAAGAAAAAGATTCTGAAATAGCAAAAAAAGAAAAAAAAAGATGAAAAAGAAAAAGTTGTTGTTGAGAAAAAGAGAGAGAGAAAACAAGTAAGCTTTTATGCAAGGTAGAGTGAGGTCAAAAAGGCTCTATTTTCAAATCATCCAATGGTTGTACTTTTGTACAAAGAGGCTTGCTTTAGTACTAATGTACTTAACCCTTCCTTGTCTAGTGTTGTTGTTTCTCTATTGCAGGACTTTGATGAAGTGTTTCCCGAAGAGATGCCTATTGGTTTACCACCAATATAAGGGATTGAGCACCAAATTGACTTTGTACGCGGAGCACCCATCCCAAATAGACCAGCATATAGAAGTAATCCTGAGGAGACAAAGGAACTTCAAAGGCAGGTTAGTGAGCTCATGGAAAAGGGGTATGTACATGAGAGCATGATTCCTTGTGCGGTTCCCGTATTGCTTGTGCCAAAGAAGGATGGAATATGGAGGATGTGCATTGATTGTCGTGCCATCAACAATATCACTGTAAAGTATCGACATCCTATTCCTAGATTAGATGATATGCTTGATGAATTACATGGTTCTATTGTTTTTACTAAAATTGATCTTAAAAGTGGATATCATCAAATTAGGATGAAGGAAGGTGATGAGTGGAAAACTGCTTTCAAAACAAAATATAGATTATATGAGTGGTTAGTTATGCCTTTTGGATTAACTAATGCACTAAGTACTTTCATGAGATTAATGAACCATGTTTTGCGTGCTTTTATTGGAAAGTTTGTGGCTGTTTATTTTGATGACATTCTGATTTATAGCAAAAACTTGGATGAGCATGTTGAACATTTAAAACTTGTTTTAGGTGTTTTAGAACAAAAAAGTTGTTTGCTAATCTCAAAAAGTGCACCTTTTGCACCGATAAACTTGTATTTCTGGGCTTTGTTGTTAGTGCTAAGGGAATTGGGGTTGATGAAGAAAAGGTTAAGGCAATTAAGGAGTGGCCGAAACCTACCAATGTGGGACAAGTGAGAAGTTTTCATGGGTTGGCTAGTTTTTATAAGAGGTTTGTGAAAGATTTTAGTAGTGTAGCTGCACCTTTAACCGAATGTTGGTTTTAAGTGGGGTAATGACAAGAAAAGGCATTTAACTTGATTAAGGAAAAATAAACTAATGCACCTTTGCTTGCTTTGCCTGACTTTGCTAAAACTTTTAAGATTGAGTGTGATGCTTCAGGAATAGGTATTGGAGCTGTTCTAATGCAAGAAGGTTGTCCCATTGCATATTTTAGTGAGAAGATAAGTGGAGCAGCCTTGAATTATCCTGCCTATGACAAGGAGATGTACGCTTTGATTAGAGCATTGGAAACTTGGCAACACTACCTTTGGCCAAAAGAATTTGTGATTCACACGGATCATGAGTCCTTAAAGCATATAAAGGGGCAACACAAGCTAAATAAGCAGCATGCCAAGTGGGTGGAGTTCATTGAAACATTTCCATATGTGATCAAGTACAAAAAGGGTAAGGAAAACTTGTTCGCTGATGCTCTGTCAAGAAGGTACGTTCTACTTTCTACTTTGGATGCTAAATTGTTTGGTTTTGAATACATTAAACAGTTTTATGTGGAAGATTCTGATTTTGGCAATGTGTTCAATGCATGTGAAAAGGCTGCATTTGGTAAATTTTATAGGCACGATGGATTTTTGTTTAGAGAAACTAAATTATGTGTGCCTAAGAGTTCTTTGCGTGAATTGCTTGTTAGAGAAGCTCATGGGGGAGGTTTGATGGGGTATTTTTTTTGTAGCTAAGACGCTAGATACTTTGCATGAACATTTTTTTTGGCCTCAAATGAAACGTGATGTAGAAAGAATCTGTGAGAAATGCGATTAAGCCTCATAGATTGTATACTCCTTTGCGTATACCTAGTGGACCTTGGATTGATATTTCTATGGATTTTGTGTTGGGTTTGCCTAGGTCAAAAAGGGGTAGGGACTCTATATATGTTGTTGTTGATAGGTTTTCTAAAATGGCACATTTCATTCCTTGTCATAAAACCGATGATGCATCACATATTGCTGATTTGTTTTTCAAAGAAATTGTAAGATTGCATGGCATGCCTAAGACCATTGTTTCGGATAAAGATGCTAAGTTCTTAAGCTACTTTTGGAAGACTTTGTGGGGTAAGTTAGGCACTAAACTTTTATTTTCTACTACTTGTCATCCATAAACTGATGGTCAAACTGAAGTAGTTAATAGGACTTTATCTACCTTGTTGCGTGCTATAATACAAAAGAACTTGAAAACATGGGAGGATTGTCTGTCGCATGTAGAGTTTGGTTATAATAGGAGCGTGCATTCTGCAACTCATTTTTCGCCTTTTGAAATTGTGCATGGTTTTAACCCATTGACTCCTTTGGATTTAATTCCTTTACCTGTGAATGAACATGTTAACTTGGATGGAAAGAAAAAAGCAGATTTTGTTAAGCAACTCCATGAAAAGACTTGGGAAAACGTAGAGAGACGAACTAAGCAATACGCCAATCAAGCAAATAAAGGGCGTAAGAAGGTTGTGTTTGAGCCCGGTGATTGGGTGTGGTTGCATATGAGGAAGGAACGATTCCTAGCCTAGCGGAGTTCTAAACTACTTCCAAGGGGAGATGGCCCATTTCAAGTGACTGAATAAATCAATGACAACGCATACAAGTTGGATCTTCCAGGTGAGTACAATGTTAGTGCAAGCTTTAATGTTTCTGATTTGTCTCCTTTTGATGTAGGTGATGATTTGAGGACAAATCCTTTTCAAGAGGAAGGGAATGATGAGAACAAGGCAGCTGCATCAAATGATCCATTGCATGTTCCGGTTGGGCCAATAACAAGAGCAAGAGCTAAGAGATTCAAATAAGCACTACATGGCCTAATTCAAGACACTTGGGCTGATTTTGAATTGTTGAAGTCCAAGATAAGCCCACATGAAGACCAAGGCATAATTAATGTCATCAAGGTAATTGATTAGGCTGAATAAGGAAGACTTGGGTGTGTGGCACAAGCTAGGATAAGAGTCAACTTTGGCTGATTTATTCCCTTTTAATTTCCAAAGAATAATAGTTGATTTGTTTCCCAAATTAAGGGGATGATTTGTTTCCAGAATTAGCTTTCCAATTAGGGAGCAAGTCAATAGTTTCTCAAATTAGTTTTCTTCTGATTATAAGGCCTTAATGGCCGAATTATCCTGTTTCAATTTAGGATGGCTTATAGCTTTTCTTTTCGTTTAGGGTTTTAGTATGTAAAGGAACGAATTGGATGTAATTTGACAGACTTGAATTGAATAAAAAAATTGTGAGAGTTCATCTCTTTTTGGTTCTGAAAACTTGACTTATCACTCACATCTTCTTCTTGTTATTGAGTGTGGCGTCTTCAACTTCTTGATACCGTTGGTTCTTACCTCTTTATAGGTAACGGGTCATTGTCCGATAACGTTCTTGTTTATAAACTTGGTTAGAAAATGATCCTTCGTTACCATATATTGGTTCCGGGTCTCACTGCTCTTGGTGAGGTTCATATCACTAATCATCTCAAATTACATTTGGAGGACTTGGAGCATTGAGTCCTTTACTACCTCGATTCCCTCATGTGCTGTTTGAAGAATGTTCCAAGTCTCCTTTGCAATCCTAGTGTTCTGGACCAACTTGTATTGATTATCATCCACAGCACAAAGGATGGAATGCATAGCCTTATTGTTCCACTTGGATGCTTCAAACTATTGAGTACTCCAACTAGACTTGGGCTTAGGAGCTTCTACACCATCGTCGGTGGTCATTGTTGGAGGAGTATAACCGTCTTCAATAGCCATCCAAGCACGGTCATCTATTTGGCAAAGATAGGCTTCCATCTTGCCCTTCCAAGTAGTGTAATTCACCCCATTGAGCAAAGGGGGTCTTGTGCTTGAGGCTCCCTCATGACTATTTCCGTTGCCACTCATTGTGTTTGAGGGTAATAAATGATATGAAGATGCAAATGTAATGCAGCACACTAAAATGCAAACAACCAAAATTTCACAAGGTAAGACACACACAATGCACGGATCACCTAAGTATATCTAGGCACCGGCTCTGATACCAATTGAAATTCCCTAGAAAGTGTGTGTCTATAACCTAAAGGGGGTGAATAGGTTTTAATTCGATAGATTACCAATTTTGTGAATTAATCAATATTAACAATTCTACCCTATTCTACTTAAATGTTCAAATAAATGACAACAAACAAAAACAATAACAACACGGAAAATATACGTGGAATCACTCTAAATGGGAAAAACCATGGGCTATTTAGAGCGCCACCCTTGATCCTCAAAATCCACTATTGAGTAAAAGTTTACAACCTAGGTTGACCTCCCATCTAACCCTCCAGTTACTAACCCTTTCACTCTATGCAACGGGCCTTAATAGTGATTTTGGATCACTAGCCTTGTGCACTAACGACTTAGCCACAAGCTAACTCAACAATGAAGAGATAATGACAACCTAAGTGAATATGCAAGAATATTCAATATGCAAAAATTCTAGGTCAAGACATTCATGCTTATCAAGGATTAATAATGACAATTAAAGCAAATCCTAGATATCAATGTTCTAAATGCAAAGGCAAGAAGAATTAGCTAGAAGGGTAAAAACGTCCTAAATGCTAGCTATCACAAATTAATGCATCTCAACCAACAATCAATACACAAGCATGTCATAAAAGAAATTAATCACACAAGCAAGCAATTAATATGTAATAAAGACTAACACCCTAGGTATACATGTCTTAGTAATGAAAACATAAAGTTTGGAACATGTAGAGAATACCTAGTCATGAACAAATAAGAAACCCATGCTTGAAAGATGATTGATGATTTGGATTTTAAGGATGGTTGAGTAAAATGGCTTATTGGAGCTTCTCTCTCTCAAAAATAACTTAGGAAGCTCTAAAAACGAGTTGGGAAGAAGATGGAACATTTATATGAAGCCTAGAGTGAAATTGCGTAGTTTTTGGCGCAAGGCAACCAAAACTCGTCAGGACCGCTGGCTGTACCGCGGTCCAGGTAAGTGTCCAGACCGCGGCACAGAGAGCGGTGTATCACCTGGACAACGCCACTTTGTAGGTCACTGTGCATGCAACATGCAAAGACCGTGGTCTAGACAACATATATCCTCTGTAAAACTCCGCTTGGGAGACCGCGGCGTATGCAACAAGCACATACTGCGGTAGCCACAACGTGCATCCTCTGTCAAACACCGCTGTGCAGGCCGCGGCGGGGGCACTGCACAGAGAGCGGTCTAGACAGCGATAAAGAGGAAAAACAATCCTCTTTTAAGGCATAAAAATACATTCAACACTCAAATAAAAATAAGACACACAAGGCACTCAAATTGGCAAATAGGCATGCAAGCAAGATAATTAAAAAAAAAATGCATGAGTGTGAGTGCGTGCACTAAATCTCTTCAATGAAGTTAAGCAAGTGATTTTACCTTTGATGCTTGAAAGAGGACTTGAGCAATGATAACCTAAACTACCCTTACATATTGATCCCAAAATGTGGTTGTCAACGAAATGATCCAATCAAAAACCGAGGAACTTACAACTTGGACTTATTTTATTAGAGAAAAATCTGAAACCTTTGACAAGTTTAAAATGCTTTGTTCCAAAATTCAAAATGAAATGAACTCCAAGATTAAAAGCATTAAAAGGATTAAGAGTGACCATGTGAAGGAATTTGAGAATGCATATTTTGAGAACTATTGCAATAGTCTAGGCATCTCTCATGAGTTTTCATCTCCTAGGACACCTCAACAAAATGGAGTTGTTGAGAGGAAAAATAGGGTTCTTCAAGAAATGGCATGTGTGATGTTTCTTAGCAACAATGTTCATAGGAATCTTTAGGCCGAAGCAGTCAATATGGTGTGCTACATAGGAAATAGAGTCTTTCTAAGGCCCTATACTAGGCAAACCTCCTATGAATTATAGAAAGGTAGAAAGCCAAATGTTAACTACTTCCACACATTTGGAAGCAAATGCTACATTTTGAATGACCGTGATCAACTTGAAAAATTTGATGCTAAGAGTGATGAGGGTATCTTTATTGGCTATGCCTTGAATAGTATAGCCTATAGAGTTTTCAATCTAAAAACTATGACTGTAATGGAATCATCTAATGTTGTCATTGATGATACTAGGCTCAAATCTAATGACCATGAGGATGAGGTAGATCTAGTTGATGACTCCCATTTTAGAGAAGGTTGTTGATGTTTCTAATGTTGAAAAGACTAACCTTGATGATGACATAACACAACCTATTGATAGGATTCCTCCCTTGAACTCAAACGAACCTGCTCTATGGGTTAGGAAACTCCATGACAAAGATGAAATCATTGGAGAGGTTAGTGAGGGTGTTAGGACTAGGCATCAAATGGCTAATCTAATTAGCTACACTTGTTACACCTCTCAATTAGAACCCAAGAAGGTTGATGAAGCCTTAAACAATGAATTTTGGGTTCTTGCTATACAAGAAGAGCTTAACCAATTTGAAAGGAATGAGGTTTGGACTCTAGTTCCTAGGCCCAAGAACACCAATGTGATAGGCACCAAGTGGGTATATAGGAATAAATAAGGATGGCAACATTGTGCGAAACAAGGCTAGGCTTGTTGCACAAGGGTACTCTCAAATTGAGGGTATTGACTTTGAGGAGACATTTGCTCCCGTTGCTAGGATTGAGTCCATTAGGCTTCTTTTATCCATTTCTTGTTTGCACAAGTTCAAATTATATCAAATGGATGTTAAGAGTGCCTTTCTCAATGGTTTCTTGCAGGAGGAAGTGTTTGTTGAGCAACCCAAAGGGTTTGTGGATCCTCACCACCCTGATCATGTCTATCACCTTAATAAAGCTTTATATGGGTTGAAATAACCACCAAGGGCTTGGTATGAGCGTCTCACCCAATTTCTCATAGACAATGGCTACACTAAGGGTAGTGTTGACAAGACTCTATTCATCAAGAAAGACAAATATGAGCTCTTTATAACTCAAATCTATGTTGATGATATAGCCTTTGGCTCTTCAAATGACACCAAAGTCCAACAATTTGTTGATCTCATGTCTCATGAGTTTGAGATGAGTCTTGTTGGTGAGCTAAGTTACTTTCTAGGTTTACAAATTAAGCAAATAGATGATGGGATTTTCATATCTATAGCTAAGTATGCCAAAAACCTAGTGAAGAAATTTGGCCTTGAAAGTGCCAAACATTGTGAGACACCCATGAGTACCACTTTGAAGCTAAGCAAGGATGCTAGTGGTAAAAGTGTGGACCAAACTTTATATCGTGGCATGATTGGTAGCTTGCTCTATTTGACCGCAAGTAGGCCCGATATCTCTTTTAGTATAGGTGTGGGTGTGGGTGTGTGTGCTAGGTACCAATCGGATCCTAAAGAGTCTCATCTCCTTCCGTTAAGAGAATCATTCAATATGTGAAAGGGACATCTAACTATGAGATTTGGTACTCTTTTGACACTAATACTAGTCTTATAGGCTTTAGTGATGCAGATTGGGCAGGAAATTGTGATGATAGGACAAATACATCGGCCGGTTGCTTTATCCTTGGGAACAACCTTGTCTCTTGGTTTTGCAAGAAGCAAAATTCGATTTCCTTGTCCATGGCTGAGGCTGAATACATAGCTGCTGGGAGTGGATGCACACAACTTCTTTTAGATTAAGCAAATGCTAGTCGACTATGGATTCAATCAAGGTACTCTTACTCTCTTTTGTGATAATATGAGTGCAATTAATATTTCCAAGAATCCTGTTCAACATTCTAGAACTAAGCATATTGACATCCGTCATCATTTTATTAGAGAACTAGTTGAGAACAAATGCATAGTACTTGAGCATGTAGGTACTAATGATCAACTAGCGGATCCATTTATTAAACCCTTAGATGCTACTTGATTCAAGACTCTTAGTAGATCTATTGGGATTTGTTTAATGGAGTGATGAGTTGTGGTCTTTGACCCCATAAGGGGAACTCAAGCAAAGAGAGCTATTGTATACTTGTTGCATCCTATTTTTTTAAAATGTTTATGCTTCTTTATTGATTGCTTAAGTAGCTTGGTTGCATTTATTATAGTATATTGTGTTTTCTTCAATAAGTGTGAACTTTGCTTTGATTACAATCCATGTCATATTTATGTTCAAACATCCATTTTTGGACTAGGAGATCTACATAGGAAGTACATATTGAATAACCTATAATTATTTCCATGACATGATGATTCTTTAATGGCATGCTAATGAAAAATTATAAAGCATGAATTGTTGATTGCAATTGTTGAATGCAAAATATTGTGTGAGAAGAAGCTAGTGAGACTAAAATGTTGCATCAATGTCTCTCTTTCTTTATTAGTTGAACATGGCTATCATCATATGGGTATCCTCCCAGAAAAATCAAATAGGGTGCAAAGTTGCTCATACCATGTTTAGCTTATAAAGTTGGATATAGTGCCATTAAAATTGATATCTATAAAAAACTCTATATCCTTGCTTCTCTCATGACAAATGCTGAAATTGGTTTGAATTATATTGGAAACCTTTGTCATTTGCTTTGCCAAATACCATTGTTTTTGGACTTGAATGCAACATGTCTTGTATGCAAAGCATTTTTTATTCACACATTACCTTTGAATAAATCTCCTTGTTTCTCTCCTATTAATTGAGTTGCATAAATGTGGCTTATATAATTATGCAACAATCTTGTATGCTCCTTGCTTCCTTTGCCTTAAGTGACCCGGTTGGGGACTTCTCCTTTGCCTATATCATGACAAAAAGGGGGAGTAGCATTGACCTAGCTTTGTGGTGTTAGGGGTGTAGCATGTTGGTAGCATGTGTTGGATTTAAGTGGAGTAGTACTTGTTTGAAGGGGAGATTACATGTAGGGGGAGTAACCCGTTGAGGGGAAGCATTGCATGAGCATTTCACAATGTCATACTCATATTGTTGAATGCAATTGCTTTTGTTTTATATTCACTTGATCATCTCACATGCACTTGGTTGGAAAGTGTATTTGTGCTTGCCTTGTGTGTAGGGTTGATAGTTCTACAAGAGATTGAAGATTTGAAGTTTTTTTTTTGTTTATCTCTTTGTAATGTAGAATATCTTCTCGATGTTTTATTTTGTTTTGTAAGGATCAATGTAAGTGGTGGTTTTGTCACGAAATAACCAAAGGGGGAGATTGTAAAGTCCTCATTTGTTGATTGGCTTATTTCATGAACAAATCACATTTTTTTGGGTATTATGTAAGGGTAGCTTAGGCTCTCAAGACCTCAAGAGGAGAAGCACTGAAGGTAAAATTCTTGTGCTTACTTACTTTGAAGAGATAGTTGCACACACTCACAAATTCATGCATAACTCTTATTCATATATGTTGTGTGTTTATTCTTGTGTGCATTTTAGTTTAAATGACTCTTGTTGATTTATTTGCATCTTCGAATTAAATGTTTTATGTCATGATTGGCATTAGAATAGGATTCATTTTTCATCACTCTTGAACTTATTGATTGTGTGTTTAAGTGTTGAAAATAGGCATTGCGCTGGTGGTGCGTTACTTGACAAGCGCACCTCACCAACGCAACATTCCAGTGGATTGTCGCATGTGTTGCGCCACTGAGTTACGCTGCTGCACCCGCACAGAGATGCAAAAATGGGCAGTGCGCTGGTGGTGCGCTACTCAACTAGTGCAGCCTCACCAGCGCAACATTCCAGTGGACCGTCGCATGTGTTGCACCACTGAACTGCGCTAGTCGTCCAGCGCCTATTGTAAAAATATTTTATGCACTGGTGGTGCGCTACTCGACCAGTGCACGTCACCAGCGCACATAGAGGAGGCTGGAAAGTTTTTTCCAAAATGACCTCACTTTGTTTGGATCTCATATATATATAACTCTTTGGTTTAAGGTCGTGTATGAGTTCAAAATAACATATATTTTCCTTAGAACACATTTCAAAAGGAAAACTCTTCCAAGAACTCATTTTTAATCACTCAAAGCATTCCCATATGCATAAAAACCTCATCTTGCATCATCTAAGTTCATATAGAGTGCATCAATGGATAGTGTTGCTTCATCACATCTTGTTTGGTAAGTTCTTCACTATCTTCTTACAAGTTAAGTGTTTTACTTGCTAAGCCATCTCTTTAATTATTTGTATGCTCTTAGAACATATTCTAGATACAAATTAGAGATTGTTGCGATGACATGATTGAGTGTTGTTTTGTGATAGCTTCATAGGATTGTTTGATCTATGTTTAGCTAAGTTTTGAACATGTCATTTAGCTCTTGATATCTAGGATTGCATTAATTGTCATCTCATTATCCTAGATAAGCATATAGGGTTTCCTAGCCTCGTTTGTTCATTGAATATCATCATATATTCACATAGGACATTTTATCTCTTTATTGAGAAGTAAGACTTGTGTTGCTTCTGGGAGTAGGTAGCTTAAATTGCAAGCAAGATGGACTAGGTTCACTTATACCGGGATTAGGTAGTGGTGGTGAATTTAAACCGGGATTAGGTTGTAATTCTCTTACCATTAGTGGATTCGAGGTTCTAGTATGGCGCACTCATCAACCCGTGGTTTTTCCCATTTGGAGAGTTTCCACGTATATCTCAAGTGTCTTTAATATTTTTGCAATCTTTACACTGGTGATTTTGTTGTAATTAGCTAGGGGCATTTTCGTAAACTTGACCTTTAACAAAAATTGGGTCAATTTAATATTTTTGCAATCTTTACACTGGTGATTTTGTTGTAATTAGCTAGGGGCATTTTCGTAAACTTGACCTTTAACAAAAATTGGGTCAATTTGTTTAAAATCTATTCACCCCTCCACTCTAGATTAATATTATACACACCATAATATTTGTTTCACAATGCCTTAGTCCTATCAAAGCCATTGGACAGAGAAGTGCTATACTTATACTTATTACTCATAACAGTGGCTACGGAGTCGGTACTGGCCAGGTTAGATGAAAAAATAAAGAAACCAGTGTATTATACCAATAAGGCCTTGCTATAAGCAAAAACAAGGTACTCAGCAGCCGAGCAAATGACGTTAGAACTTGTGACAACAATAAGAAAATTGAGACTTTACTTTCATGAATACAAGATCAAGGTCTACACAGACTTTTCGCACAAGCAAATCAAGTGCAAACCAGAAGTGTCAGAAAGATTGACAAAATAGGTAGTTAAGTTGAGTGAGTTTGATATCACTTACTTACCAAGGGCCGTAATCAAGGGTCAAGCAATGGCAGACTTTATAGTCGAGTTCACTAAACCAAACAACAAGGTGCTCAGAATTCTTAAACACAAATGATGAAATTTTTCATTGGTAATTACACGTTGATAGGTCGTCAAATATGCATGGCAGCGGGCCAGACATAGTGGAATCAACCTTTGAATGTGATCAGGTAGAATATGTCTTGCAATTTGACTTCAGAGCTATAAACAACATGGCCGAATATGAGGAATTGTTGGCATGACTCAGGTTGCACGGTACTGGGAGCGGATGGGTTAGAAATATTTAGTGATTCATAAGTCGTTGTCAACCATGTTTTAGATAAGTATCATGCAAAGGAAAACAACATGGTGACCAATCTAGAGATAGCTAAGGCCTTACTCAGGAGGTTTAAGACCTATAGAATCAACAAAACCTGAGAGAGAAAAATGAGAAAGTTGATGCCCTGTCAAGGTTGTCATCAACAACCATAGGCATCTAGCCCAAGACAATCCCAATGGCTTACCTTAAGAAACCTAAAATCAAAGAAGAGGAAGAGTTAGTGGTTGAAGTAGTCAAAGAATGACAGATCACCTTGATGACACCGATCAAAAAATACCTGAAGGGTGGTGTGCTCCTTGAAGATACAACTAAAGAAAAATGCTTTATATATATAGAACTGCCTGATATTCGATAATTTGGGGAGAACTTTACAGAAAGGGGTTTGAAATTCCCTTAAGCATTTATAGTGTAAAATATACCTAAGGGGGGAGAGGGGTGTAGGTTTATGGTCATGTTCTTGCACTTCTTTTTCACACAACCAAGTTAAGCACACTTAGAGTCTTTAACAAGTAAATTGGTTTAACAAGTAAAAGTAACTTTAATCAAGCAAGTGTTAAAATCATACAAGTTAACGTAAGTAGAGAAACTAAAAATGCAAAAATCAACACAAGAAATTTTTATGTGGTAAAACCACAAAGGAGGAAACATCCACGGGTTGAATCCATAACCATCGGAAACCATAATTCACTATGACAAATAAGAGATACACACTCAAAAAGCAATCAACACATGATACACTCTCCAAGCTATCAACTCCTATTCTACCCTCGGGCCTAGTGAACCACTTTGCCTCGTTCCTTTCCAAGATGTGACTATCACACCTCTTGGAAGCAACCTCCTATCCAAGACCTCATGTCTCTAGGAAGATTCCTTGCTTGCCTATCTGGGTCCTCCTGACCTTAGATAAGACTTCTTTCTTAACTATATGAGTCCTCCCGACTCTAGTTAAGACTCCTTGCTTAGTTATCTGGATCTCCTCGATCCTAACTAAGACTTCCTTGATTGGCTATCCGGAACACTTTCCTAGCCAAGTATTCTTGATCAAGTCAAAGGTTGACTCACTTCAACAAGAGACTTCAACCTTTTACAAGTCAATGATCTAAGTATAGTGCAAACATGCAAACATGACTCAAACACAAACAAATAAACAAGTTGATCAAACACACTCTACGAAGAATTAGTATTGCACAAATCATGATCACAAGAAAATGTAACTAATTCTTTTGAACATGTGATAAGAAATCTAGATTAGGTATTCAAACAACATTCATAAAGATATCTAGAAACATAAACATGTCAATCAAAGATAGAATAACAAGTCTTCAATAAAAGGCACAAAAACTAGCTTTGAAATCAAGTGATCAAATCAACACTTGAATTCCTAAGAATATTCATTTAAATAAGAACTGGAATTGAGTAACAGAAATCACAATCAAAATATTTTAGTTCTAGAATATGTGACTCAAACCTAGAAATCAAAAATCAAGAATAAAACACAAAGTTTTATAGATTCAAGTTCATGTTCTTCAAAATTAGCTAAAATGATATTCAATCAAAAATACAAAAGCTAATTTAGAAACTCATCCAAAAAAGTCTAAAATCAGAATCAAAATCATTCTAATTTTTTTTTGTTCAATCAAACTAGAAGATCTATCAAGTTGATCATAAAAGAAAAATAGAAAGAAGATGATTCACTTACAAACGATGAACACACGAAAGGAGATCAGATCACTACAAAAACTCTGAGCATGATTGGACTCTGAAAATGCTCAGAACTTGTTCTTCTTCTCAAGACCAACAATTTCGGCTTTTGAAAATCTGAATTCAGAGTTAATTTGAGAGAGATATCACAAAAACAAAATTGGACAAGTTGTTAAAATTTCTGCACAAAATTGAAATATATATGGAGGGAAAGTGATATTGAGAGGAGAGAGATTCACCCAACCATTGAAGGGCTGCCACTTCAGCCTCCCATGGAGGCGCATGGCCTCCATGGGGGCAGAGGTCATCCCTTCCCGTGGGGCCCATGTGCCTCCATGGGATGGGGTAGAAATGGCACTTCATCATTCAACTTCTCTCGCACACCACTCATGTTCTTCGACCATTCTTCGGCCTCCGAACTCCGAATTTGAATCCTTTTTCAGAGTACGAACCATGACTCCCTCACTAACATGGATGTCAACAAAATTTGACAAAAGATACAGAAATAAACTGGACAAATAAAGATAAAAATCGTACACGATAAAGATATGAAAAGTTTAGTAACTTCCAACTCGGAACTCGAAAACTGTTGAATGAGTAACTGAAATGAAGAGAACTCATTATGGAACAATTTGAAAACATAATCAAGTACGATATCACAAAAACACAAGCAATTAAATATAAGAACACACAAGTATGCAATTTCCTAGAGATAGTCCTAAAACATGCAATTTTATAAAAGTTTTCAAATTAAATTTAATGCATGTGCATACTTCAACATATGTGTAAATGAGATATACTAATTTGGCACAACGATGCAGGGACATATATGAATGCATAGTGTTTATGTGTGTGTGCATTTACACCTTGCAAGAGGAAGAAGAATCTTGATACCTTAGCATCCAAGTAAGCACCTATCCTCTTGAAGACGAACTTTGCATGCGAAGTTGCTTTCCTTCTTTGAAGCTCGATCCAATCACGAACCACATGAGCAACTAAGCAATACAAACAATGAGCGTTTTTATATGGAATCAAGCCAACATAAATCTCAAACCTAATAGGGTTTTCAAAAGCCCTACAAAGGTGTGTTAATCCAGCAGAAGGTGGTAAGATCCTAGCAAGTATTCATAAAGGGAGGGGTGTGTGGAAACCACACTAAGGGTAAAAGTTTTGCCCATAAAACCCTTAAACAAGGTTTTTAATGGCCAAACCTGTTCCATGATATACAATCATTGGTGGTGAAGTGTGACACTTGTCAAAGGATTACAAATGATACCAAGCAGCCACTTGAACGCCTTAAGAACCTGAACTTGTTTTAGCCATTTGTAATGTGGGGACTGGATCTGATTGGCCCCATGCTAACAACGACCAAAGAGGGCATAAAGCATGCCTTAGTGGTAATGGATTATTTCACAAAATGGGCAGAGGAAGAAGCATTTTTGCACATAACCAAGGCTAACACAACGAGCTTCGTAAAGAGGAATATCATCTACTGATTTGGAATCCCAGATAAAATCTTCATTGATAACGGGACCCAGTGATCATGCCAAAATTGTCATATATTTTGGCCCTCAATTCTATTTACTTTGTCTCATTTTGCATGTTTTTATGTTTGTCTTATAGCTCATTTGTTTAAATTACAGGCATTAGGTGAAAATCAGATTACGAAATTGAAAGGGTGCAAATTAGGCAGGAAATGAAGAAGTAAATGCCATATTGCATAGGTCCCTTACCCGTGCATTAACCAGGCATTTCACAAGACCAGAGAGCTGATCAAAGATCAAACCCCCAGTGCATGGGTCCCAACCCGGAAGTAAACCCTGGCACTACATTAAACCAGGGAGCAATAAAAAAGACTGCATGGGTTTAGCATAGGTCAGTCACCTGTGCACCAAGTCTTGTCACATCAGTAAAATCAGACCCATTTCATGACATATATATATATATATATATATGATGGATTCTTAATTTTAGATATATGACAACACACCCATTCATAACACCATATTCTCTCTCTAGATCTAGGAATCAATTCTTCTCCCAAATCCATTTAACCCTCACATCACCTTCATAATCTACTCAACAGAAGGAAGCAAAGAGATCAATTTGTAGCTTAAAGAAGGAGGATTCTTCAATGGGTTTTCTTCTATTCTCTTCTCTTTACTTTGTTCTTGTATTAGATATAAGTAGCTAAACCCGTTATGGGAGTGATGTAAAGACACATGAATTGTGGGTGATCCACTATATTTTTGTTAATAGATTATTGATTTTCATTCAATACATATTGTTTATTAATTGTCTCTTGAATTGAGTAGATATGCATTCTCTTGGTTCTTGTTGTTTATCAATATCATTCGAGATTTTTTTATTAGAATATACATCTAGACCTGGTGTCGGTTCGATTCGAACCTGTAAACCAAGCCAAAAGAATTGGAACGATTTCAGCTTCGGTTACAATTTTTAAGGAACCGGCCGGTTTCAGTTTTGTTCTAGTTCCTATTTCGGTTCTAATTTTTGAGAAACCACTCAAGTTTAACTGGATTGGAACCGGTGGTTCCAATAACTTTTGTAAAATTTATGGTACCATCTCTACTTGCTTGTCACAAATCCAGATTTCTACGATTCCAACAATTTTTTGTTCCACACTTCTACCCTGACCGATTGCGAAGAAGATGAAGAAGACAAAAAAGATGAAGAAGACAAAAAAGAAGAAGAAAAAAAAAGAAAGAAAAAGACACGTAATAACACGTGATGATCGATCCAAACCAGTTGATCTCAAGTTGAGGATGACGGACAAAGAAGAAGAAGAAGAAGAAGAAGAAGAAGAAAGAAGAAAGAAGAATGATGAAGAAAGAAGATGATGATGATCGATCCATCTGGGTTGAGTTGGGTTTGATTTGGGAGAGAGAGAGAGATAAAGATGAGAAGATCTGGGCTGAAAGAGAGATGGAGAACTCTGATATGAGTGGGTTTGTTTAAAAAAAATTGAGAAACGAACCGTCGGTACACACGAACTGGAAACGAAACCTTCTAAGGTCGGTTTCTATTCTAGTTTCCTTTTCCCCGAAATCAGAATTGGAACCTGCGTCATGTCTATATACATCTTCTTGGATCGGGTAGATATGCTCTCTCTCAAGCCAAGTAAGATAATTACTTTTAAGGTATTTAAACCATCTGAATTGAATAGAATGAATGTGTAGTGAATGTGCTTTTCCTATACATTTGGGTCTCAATGGAAGAGGGTGGAATATGAATATGTCCTTCCAATTCACTCTCAAGCATTAGAATATACCTAGGCTTTAAGAGTGGCTGATGGAAATCATTAACTTAGCAACCATACACCCCGATACATATGGAATGCAATTTAACACCCTCCAACTAATTGAAACAAACCCGATCGTTCAAGATTGAAGTAAGAGAAACTATTCTAATCACTTTATCAATAGAATGATGATAAAAGCCAATTAGAACAACACTTTGATTGCCCCAAAACGCCACAAACTATGAAGTTTGATAAGTTTAAAGGCAAAACAAAGATTTTGAGGTTGTTGAACGCCACAAGCTGAATAAGCTTGATAAGTTCCAAAGTTCATGAAAGAACTTAAAAACAAAACACTCACAAAGTGCTCAAATAAGTTTATATTACTCAAATATCTGCCCTTCATAGAAAAAACAGCCTTGTTTATATAGAACAAAGGCCAAGGACAATACAACACAAATATAACTGCCCATTAAATGTGTAACCTCTCACTAAATGTGTAACCTCCCACTAAATGACATTTAGACCATGAATAATGGCCATAAAGTATTCAGCTTTTGTAACATCTTATTCCTAATCAAAGAACACATGAACTCACCCAACACAAAAACCCAAACTATTCATAAAATAAGCCCACAAAATCCAACACAATTAAACCCAAACTAATAAGAAAATAAGCTCACAAAACCCAACATAATTAAACCCAAACTAATTATAAAATAGGCCCACAAAACCCAACATGGCCGAATGGCCTTTTATTCTTCAAGTTAGGCTAGAATACTTTATTCTAACAAGGCTGGACTCTTGTCTTCGGGATTTGGACTTGTTTGAAACATGTTAACCATTTTATACTCTTCTTGCATCCTTAGAACCTTGACCAAATCTTGACTAGCTTGCTTCTTCCAAATGCTTCCCATTAAACAAGTTAAGGCTTCTTTTATCCTTTTAGCTTTAGCTCTTGTCATTGGTCCTCCATGAATGGTTAAAGGATCTGGATCTTTTCCAACCTTAGCCAAATTGTGATCAATCCCCCTTTCCTCGAAAGGATTCGTCCTCGAATCAGCACCTTCATCACCTACATCAAACAAAGACAAATCAGAAACATTGAAAGTTGCACTAACATTGCCATACTCACTTGGTAGTTCCAGCTTGTATGAATTGTCGTTGATTCTTTGAAGGACTCGAAATGGTCCATCCACTCTTGGCATGAGTTTAGACTTTCGTTGGTTAGGAAATATTTCCTTCCTCAAGTGTACCCAGACCCAATTACCAGGTTCAAATACTACTTGCTTTCAGCCTTTGTTGTGTTGCTTCTCATATTGTAGAGTTTTCTTTTCAATTTTTGTGCGCACCTTTTCATGCAAGGCTTTGACAAAATCAGCTTTTTGCTTACCATCAGAATTAGCTCTTTCCAAAGGTAAAAGTAGTAAATCTATAGGAGATAATGGATTGAACCCGTACACAACTTCAAATGGTGAATGGTTTGTTGTAGCATGCACACTTCGATTATAAGCAAACTCCACATGTGGCAAACATTCCTCCCAATTCTTCAAATTCCTTTGAATTATGGCCCTCAAAAGCATTGATAAAGTTCTGTTTACCACCTCTGTTTGTCCATCTGTTTATGGATGACAAATGGTTGAATACAGCAGCTTTGTACCCAACTTTCTCCAAAGCGATTTTCAAAAGTGGCTAAGGAACTTCACATCTCTATCACTCACAATTGTCCTTGGAATTCCGTGTAACCTCATAATTTCTCTGAAGAACAGCCCCGCAACAAAAGTCGCATCATCTGTTTTATGGCAAGGAATGAAACGTGCCATCTTGCTGAACCTATCAACAACAACAAAAATAGAATCTCTCCCCCCTTTTGACCTAGGTAATCCCAAGACAAAGTCCATTGATATATCAACCCAAGGCTCACTAGGCATAGGAAGAGGAGTATACAGCCCATGAGGCATTACTTTAGATTTAGCTCGTTTGCAAGTAATGCATCTTTCACATATTCTCTCAACGTCTCTTTTCATATGTGGCCAAAAGAAATGATCATTTAACACACCCAAAGTCTTTTTAACTTCAAAATGCCCCATTAACCCGCCACTGTGTGCCTCTCTCACAAGCAATTCTCTCATTGAACATCTAGGATTACACAGCTTGTTTTCTTTGAAAAGAAAACCATCATGCCTAAAGAACTTGTCAAAACCCCCTTGCTCACATGCCCCATAAACATTAGCAAAATCAAAGTCAGAATTGTATAAGCCTTTAATGTACTCAAAGCCCAATAATTTTGCATCAAGTTTAGAAATTAGAGCATACCTTCTAGAAAGAGCATCGGCAACCACATTCTCCTTACCTTGTTTGTACTTGATGATGTATGGAAAGGATTCAATAAACTCCACCCATTTTGCATGCCTACGGCTTAGCTTTCCTTGTCCTTTGAGATATTTCAAGGACTCATGATCGGTGTGTATAATGAATTCCTTGTACCAAAGATAGTGCTGCCATGTCTCTAACACTCTCACCAAGTCATAAAACTCCTTATCATACGTCGGGTAGTTAAGACTTACTCAACTTAGCTTCTCACTAAAGAATGCAATGGGTTTGCCCTCTTGCATTAAGACTCCTCCAATACCTATTCCACTTGCATCACACTCAATCTCAAAAGTTTTAGCAAAGTTAGGCAAAGCAAGCAAAGGTGCTGAACTAAGTTTGTGTTTAAGCAAGTTAAAAGCATCATCTTGATCTTTACCCCACCTAAATCCCACATTCTTTTTGATGCATTCAGTTAATGGTGCAACAATGGTAGAAAAATCCTTAATGAATCTCCTATAAAAGCTAGCAAGACCATGAAAACTCCTTACATTACTGACACAAGTGGGTTTCGGCCACTCCCTAATTACTTTCACTTTTTCTTGATCAACATGTATTCCTTTATCATTAACAACATAACCAAGAAAAGTAAGTTCATTAGTGCAAAAAATGCATTTCTTTAGATTAGCAAATAACTTTTCTTTCCTAAGCACATCAAAAACAGCCTTTAAATGTGTTACATGCTCGTCTAAATTTTTGCTATACACAAGTATATCATCAAAATAAACTACTACAAACTTTCCAATGTAAGCACGCAAAACATGGTTCATCAATCTCATAAAAGTACTAGGTGCATTAGTTAGGCCAAAAGGCATTACTAACCATTCATATAGACCATGTTTAGTTTTGAAAGCGGTTTTCCATTCATCACCCTCATGCATTCTTATTTGATGATATCCAGATTTCAAATCAATCTTTGAAAACACACAAGAACCATGCAATTCATCCAACATATCATCTAACCTAGGGATAGGATGTCTATACTTTACCATGATTTTGTTGATGGCTCGAAAATCAACACACATTCTCCAAGAACCATCCTTTTAAGGTACCAACAAAACAGGAACCGCACAAGGACTCATGCTTTCACTTACATATCCCTTTTCCATAAGCTCACTTACTTGCTTTTGGATTTCCTTGGTCTCTTCGGGGTTGCATCTATATGCTGGCCTATTTGGTATGCTTGCACCCGGAATGAAATCAATTTGATGTTCAATTCCTCTAATTGGTGGCAAACCAATAGGAACATCTTCAGGAAAGAGATCCTCATTTTTCTGCAAAATATCAACAATAACACTAGGCAAACTCTTGTTAATTTCATTAGAAACAATTAAAACATCCTTGTACATAAGTACAAGTAAGGGTTGCCTCATGGTTAATGCTTTCTTCACATCACACATTTTTGCATAGACACTCATTTTTCTTTCACTCAAGCCTTCCTTGTTTTCTCTCCCATTGTGTTTCCCATTGCTCTCATTTTTACCACTCAACTCACCTTTTTTTTCTCTCTTTCTTGCTCCCTTCCTAAAGTTTCAGCTAATGAAGATTCAAGCTCTTCATATTGCTGTTTTATACGCATTTGGTCTTCAAAAATTGTCTTTGTAGGCAAAGGTCCAAGTTGGTATTTCTATCCCTCCATGATCAAAGAATAACGGTTCTTAAACCCATCATGCATTACCCTTCGATCATATTGCCATGGTCTCCCCAATAACATGTGACCAACATACATAGGTACCACATCACACCAAACATCATCCTTATATCTACCAATTGAAAAAGAAATTAACACTTGCCGATTTACCTTCACAACACCACTATCATTCAACCATTGTAACTTGTATGGTTTTGGATGTTTAATAGTAGGTAATTTCAGTTTCTCCACAAGCAAGGTACTTGCCACATTTGTACAACTTCCATTATCCACAATCACATTACACAACTTGTTAGCAATCAAACAATGAGTATGAAACAAATTTTCACGTTGCTCACCATGTTCATTATTTTTACTTTGCAAACTAAGTGTGCGTTGTACAACCAAATTTTCTCCACTAGCATACTCTACATCACTAGCATCTTCTAAATGTGGCATGTCATCTTCATCCTCTATCTCACTTTCTGATTCAACTGTCCCATCCCTCATGATCATTACCCTTTTGTTACGACATTCACGTGCCATATGACCATGTCCAAGGCACTTAAAACACTTAATGCCTCTAGTTTGATTAGGTTGATTCTCACCTCTACCATTGCTGCCTATTTCATTTTTGCTTTTAGTTTCATCAATTTTAGGCTTAACAATGGGTTTATCATCCTTTTTACCCCAATTCGGTTTCCAAGAAAAAGAAGAACCTGAATAAGGTTTTGAATCATACCTGATGCTTTTTCTTTTGAGTTGCCTTTCAATCTTCATGGCCACACCCACCATGTCCTCAATCTCCACATAATGTTGTAACTCCACAAGATCAGCAATGTTCTTGTTTAACCCACTCAAAAACCGAGCCATGGTGGCCTCACGGTCCTCCTCCACATTAGCCCTTATCATGGCTATCTCCATTTCTTTGTGATATTCTTCTACACTCATGGAACCTTGTGTCAAAGTTTGTAACCGTTGATGCAAATCCCTATAGAAATGGCTAGGGAAAAATCTCCTCCTCATGATTTGTTTCATCTCCAACCAAGTCTCTACGGGTCTTTCACCATTTCTACGCCTGTCTTTACACAATTGATCCCACCAAACAATAGCATAATCACAAAATTCAACAGCAGCTAGTTTTACCTTTTTCTTTTCGGAGTAATTATGACATTCAAATATCAGCTCCACTTTTCGTTCCCATTCCAAATAGGCATCCGGATTGTTCTTCCCTTGAAAAGGAGGAATTTTCATTTTGATGCTGCCTATGTTTCGGTCCATACCATCAAAACGTCCTCTCCTAGCTTGTCTTCTAGGATTAACGTCTAGACCAATGATGGTAGATTGGCCATCATCCGTGTCTTCTCCACCATCATATACATCATTGACAAAGGCTGGTTGTCTTCCACGTCGTGGTTCTCTTTGCAATCTGGTAATTGCTTCATCATGTCTTTCTAGACGATCTCCTACATCTCCTATCACTTTGAACATACGTTCAAATTGTTGCTGCATTACTTGAATCACTTGATCATTTGAGGAAGAACTCACTTCTTTATCTTTGTTAGACATGTTTAAAACCTGAAAAAAAAAGTTAGAACAGCCTCACAATCACTCCCTCACGTGTTTCTCTCAAAGAATTGATTCACACCACTCGTGTTTCACACAATTATTTGGTTTTTCTCGATGCTAATCTCACCACTCTTGCCTTTTACCTCTCTTGTTTTGTTCTTTGGGTTCTTAGATTAACTAAGGTCCTTTTAAACAAACAATTCAGATTATGGCAAATTCAACGGAGTGAAATTCGGTAGGTCTAAAAAAAACAAATAAAAGGTAGGCCACTTAAAGTAAACAAAGATTAGAACTAAAATATCAATTTCTCTCCCAAATAGAATTCTGTTTGTTTTGGCTAAGAAGACAATATTTTAATATTTCCCAAACCAAAACAAGAACGATATGAACGAAGAAATATTTTTGGAATTTTGCAAGAATTCCTTGAATCCGTAATACTTTTTTTTTTGTCTTTTTTTTTCGTTTTTTTTTCTGCGGAAAACAAAGAAGAATGATAATAACCTCAAGAAGCACAACAATTAAGATGAATTATAGATACGGTGCTATAAGATGAAGAAGAAAAGAAAGTGAGAAAAAAATACTAAAAGAACAACAAAAAAATGGATATGCAAACCTCAAACTTGAGCCAAGCTCTGATACCAAAATGATGGAAATTATTAACTTAGCAACCATACACCCCAATAGCTAAAGGGCTATGATACATATGGAATGCAATTTAACACCCTCCAACTAATTGAAAACAAACCCGATCGTTCAAGATTGAATTAAGAGAAACTATTTTAATCACTTTATCAATGAAATTATGATAAAAGCTAATTAGAACAGCACTTTGATTTCCCCATAACGCCACAAACTATGAAGTTTGATAAGTTTAAAGGCAAAAATAAAGATTTTTTGAGGTTGTTGAACGCCACAAGCTGAATAAGCTTGATAAGTTCCAAAGTTCATGCAAGAACATAAAAACAAAACACTCACAAAGTGCTCATATAAGTTTATATTACTCAAATCTCTGCCTTACATATAAAAAGCAGCCTTGTTTATATAGAACAAAGGCCAAGGACAATACAACACAAATATAACTGCCCATTAAATGTGTAACCTCCCGCTAAATGTGTAACCTCCCGCTAAATGACATTTAGACAATGAATAATGGCCATAAAGTATTCAGCCTTTGTAACTCCTTATTCCTAATCAAAGAACACATGAACTCAACCAACACAAAAACCCAAACTATTCATAAAATAAGCCCACAAAACCAAACACAATTAAACCCAAACTAATAAGAAAATAAGCTCACAAAACCCAACATAATTAAACCCAAACTAATTATAAAATAGGACCACAAAACCCAACATGGCCGAATGGCCTTTTATTCTTCAAGATAGGCTAGAATACTTCATTCTAACAAGGCTGGACTCTTGTCTTCGGGATTTGGACTTGTTTGAAACATGTTAACCATTCTATACTCTTCTTGCATCCTTAGAACCTTGACCAAATCTTGACTAGCTTGCTCCTTCCAAATGCTTCCCATTAAACAAGTTAAGGCTTCTTTCATCGTTTTGGCTTTAGCTCTTGTCATTGGTCCTCCATGAATGGTTAAAGGATCTGGATCTTTTCTAACCTTAGCCGAATTGTGATCAACTGGCTGGTCCTCATCATATCAGCTCTCTACTTCCGTTTTTATATATATATCTTGAGTGTATCAAGTATTTGCATCCTATGCAAATTCTTCTTTTGCCTATTGTTTCATGTGTACACATCAATTTACATCCAATGCAATCTCTTGTGTTATTAATTGATATATATGTTTTAAATTATCCTTTTCAAATATATCTAATATATTAAAAGTGATAATAAGTATTTTAAATTTAAACTTAAATTCAAATACTTTGATAAATGATTTAGTAAAAATAAAATAATCCTATTATTTTATCTTCACCTAAATCCATATATCAACTAACACCCTCCTATTAATAGTTAATTAATAATTCATAATTATCAATATAATTAAATAATCTAATTATTTAATTAATTTTACTATTAACATTCATTAATTAAATAATCTCATTATACAATTAATTCACGAATATATATATATATATATATATATATATATATATATATACGTGTCACTTTTGTAACACAATTAATTGGACAATCCAATTAATTTACCGTGACCCTTGTAACCTAAATCGATCGGGCTTGTAAGGGGACCTAATGGACCCACAGTATTTTGAGCTCCAATAATCCTCGGAATCATTAATTAAACTCTTTAATTAATATCCCTTGATTATTAACTCCGGTGTTATTCCACTAAAAACCCGAAGCTGCACTCTCTCAACTATAGACGCTTTTACACAGAACGATACAACTCGGTGTCCATTGATATATCTATTACATATTGTGTGATCCTCCACAATAATTCATAATTAGAGATGGGTCATAATGTCCGTTATACCCCTCTAATTACATATATCCTTTAAGTACCATTGATTCTCTAATGGACAATAAATCCTATTTCCTCACGGAATTAAGTGAGCGCTCATATTGTCCAAGCCCCGAATCAACCATTAAAGGAACTACCATCTACTTCTCACAAGAAGGAGTGGATTCAACTATTGTGTACAAACCTTCCTAGCCACAAGCCAAACCGTAATCCCAACATACTGAGTATTTTGATAAGGAAATGCATCTGACCTCACCCATGGCATATCAAAGACCACGATTTAACCTGAAGGAGTCGATAAGACACTCAGGATTAAGATCATCCATATATAGCCATCATTAATTGATATATATGAATCTCATCGGTAAACAGATCTTTTTGAGAGATTCATATAGATCATGGCCCAGTCTATATGATCACATCATACAAGGTGCCTCCATTCTCATATCTCCATATGAATAATTCAGGATAGAATCACTGTACATTACGTAATGGACCGCAACTATAAATTAACTACAAATAAAGTACCTGGCTTTATTTGCTATCTATGGACTCTTTAGATTGCACGTCTCTTACTGTATCCATCTGTATATGACACTCATATACACAGTTTGAGATTACATCCGACAATCTTGGATGTAAAATATATCCACAAGTTATAAAATAAACAACATAACAAGAATGAATTGAACTTTTCCTTTTATTTATTTCATAAATCCATTTACAAATTACATCTTTAGGGCATAAACCCCAACACATGCACATTTGGTCCCACTCAAATGCTAGCAAAAGAATCTACAACTTTGATAAGATAAAGGTGCCCAACCTTTTATCTTAAGTTGTGAATATTATTCAAGACTAACTAAAGAATTGTGTCTACCTCATACATATCTAGATGTATGAACAATTCTTCTTTTCTCATAGTCTTTTGACCTTATGGTTATTTACTTTTGACAATTATAATAATTAAACTATATATGCTATAAGATTTGTTAAACAAGAAATCACTTTATTAATATGAAAAGATTGTCAAATACATTATTATACTCTTTCTATCGAGTATAATCCTAACAGTTATGGCATTCGTGGAAAGCATACATCTTTGTACGATCGTAGAAGGGATGGCAGAAAGGATCGCTCCTCAGTTCACGGTTCTCGAGACTATGAGTGATGCCACCAGTCTAGGTACCCGGATAACTGCCTTTGATAAACTTGGGTCACCCCTCTCTGTTCCAGACTATTCTATAATTTTCTAACCCCGATAGGTGAGATCTACGATCAAGATCTCACACAGGGAGCATCTTCCCCTACTCTTATGGGTTATGGAGGAGAAGCAACCGTGATCTGACGCTAATTGTAGCATCAGGCAAAAAAGGAGTTCCTAAGGAAACCTCCCTCGAGAGAAGGACCATGGAGAGGCATTTACTGTATCAGTACATGGATGGTGGTTCCAAGCACCTTTGTGTCAAGGTGGCCAATATGGCTAAGGAGATTCATGAGTTGAAGAAAGGAAAATTTTATCCTAAAGTTCTCTCATGGTGAGGAATATCGATTACCCTCAACCCACTATCTAGGTAGGCTTGTGAGGGATATGTACCTCATACCTAGGATATTTGAGAGAAATAAGAGAGGATGGAGGGAATAAAGTGAGTTCTTATGGTGAACTACTTTATTGAGCATATAGGTGATATGATTACAAAGGACTATGATGATCACAATAATAATACTGTATTAGACACACCGTGTTGTCTCTCACTCTCTCATTTACTCGAAACACAATAGGAGGTGGTAAATTTGTTCACGTTGATAAGTGGCTAATTCCTCTCTCAAATGTTGAAAACGCTCAGTTCTTGATCTCTGATTTTTAATACCTTTCCATTAACATGGATGTTATATGTATACCCTCCATCTCCTACCAATCGAATCCCTATAATTAAGGCTAGTTAATTGGCCATGTTATCACAATTGATTGGCGTTGATGGAGGGTACGAAATTATGTGGGAAATTTTTCCTTTGATTATGCCATGTTTCCATTTCAATTTGAATATGAATAAATGTTGAATCTGTTGACCTATCTAGCCTCATTATGGGGCTTTAACGGTGGAAAAGTCAACCCAGTTGCTTGGAGGAGAATTTCAATTTCCATTTCTTTTGGTGTGGTACCTTGACGTACCTGTCCGTTGGCGTTGCACCTGTTCTTCCTTGCTGGCGCTTTCCCGATAGTATTCTTCTTGCTTGGCAGGCTGGATACACACCCTAGAGGGGCTATAAGACTGTATCATGGTATTTAGGTAACAGTCTAGCACCCTAGTGTCAAGGTGCTAGGTAGAAGGTACCATAGTACTTGCTCAATCGGGCATTTGACACTTTCTTCAGATGTTGATTTTTCGATGTGACGGTATCGAGGTTTCCTGGTAGCAAAGGGACCGATTTCAATGCTGACCCTACTCGGTATGCCTTATTAGGAATTCCCTACCAGGTATCAGGCGGTGTATCTTACCAGGTACCTTGTAAGGGAAAATTCCACTTTTTTCCTTTGGAAATTACTAATTAACATGAGTCCCTCTGACTTTAACATCGCTGACTAGTTAGGGTTGGATCGGGTTTCCTAAAACGTTTGTGGAATTTTCCATCTTCAACCGGTTACGAGAATCTAGGAGGATATCTTTGGATTAAATGCATGATCCACGTGTCGAGCTAGGGTTCATTTGCTTGTTTGAAAAATGAAATGGTTTTGACGTTGCACGTATGTCGAAGTTGCTTTTTCTACTGGTCAAAAATCTCTTCTTCCAAATCATGCTTCCATAATCAGTTATTGCTTCATTCCTTCTATTCAAACATGCAAACTACCTTCATCTTTCTCACGTTTCAAATTATCTCTTTTGAATTTCAAAAACATAACCCTTTTCAGCTTCATCCCTAATCTCTTCTCCTTCAATCCTTCCTCGACCTTTAATTGCTACCATGTCTTCCCCTGATAGTCTGGAGAAAATCTTTGATGGTGGCTCCTCAAGCTTTGCTCATGACAAATAAGTTCATGAATAGGAATGTGGATGAAGCGACGCCCCCCTACTCCAACGCCGTCGCTCGAACCGAAATGTCACTATAGGGGCAAGTTTTTTGAACAACCCTAATACACTGGTGTAGATAATTGAGGGGAATTCAGGTGAGGAATCCGACGATGCCAGAGTTGGTGGAGACCTAGATGGGGGACTATTTAAGCTTTACAGGGGTAATGCTTACTCCTCCAAACGATTTCCATTGCATTCCCAACTCTACTACCATATATAGTTTAATTCGATGAAGGACTAAATTTTTGGTTACTTAAAACATTAGCATTACCATACCACACTTGAGGTATGATGTGTACACCCCCATTCCCGATGATCTCCCGATATTCGTCACCGCCTTTGATAGTGAGGTCAGACTACCTATCCACCCCACACTTCATAGGGTGTTTCATACCTTACAATTTCCAGCTGGCCTTAGGATTTTGGAAGATAATATTTGGGTTTCTTGTGTTGTGGAATGAGTAGTGCGAGCAAGATAAACTTAAAAGAGAACTAAAGCCGAATGATCTAAAGTATGTATTTCAGACTGTTGTCAACTCCCTAAGCCTGAGGGGAAAATTTTATGCTCGAGCGAAAAACAACCTAAAGTTCATGGTACCGGGAGCCACCAAGAAGTTCACCTCCGGGAAAGAGGAGTGGGTTGTGGCTGATGGTGATTGGGGAAGCTCATTCCATATTGGGGGAACAGAGTTCGAGGTCCCCATCCGGTTTAGTGGCAAGCCTGCTTGGGAGAAAATGACCTTTTCTGTTGAGTCAAAAGTGATCCTGAAGGCCATCGTAGGCCAGTCCTATGCCAACTTTTGATATCCTACCCTAGACATTTTCGATGCCAAAAGAGTTCACTGCTACCTCTTTTAGGTCATCAAATATTGATATTTGAGACCCCTAATTCCTATGTTTTATGTTAAGTTCTTGAGTATAATTGAAAGTTTTAACGTGTTTGGTGAGATTGTGTAGGGGATAGCTCTTGAAGTGAGTTTGAAGGAAAAGGGTGATTTTTAGTGAAGTTTGGAGAAATACCTCTGAGGTACCTCCAACTTGTGAAGACCATATCTCCCTTCTCAAATTGAACCAAGTTGAGATATATATGTTTTTGGAAAGCCTTGGAAGTCTATTTTCTGGAAAACTTTATGGTCTGTGAATCGAAGTTTTCTAGAGGATGTTATGACCATTTTAGTAACCAAAGGTTAGAGCTGGAGAAGTTTATCGCGGGCTTGACCACGGTTTGTGCACCTCGTCTGTGTAGCTTTCTAGGTAGCGGTAAACAATAGAAGTATTACACGGTTTGGACCGTGGGTAAACTACGGAGTTATCTAAACTATGGTGCTTACATATTTTGATGGATTTCCACTCATAATTGGTCCATAATTGTCCAGAAACTTCCTAAATCAAATCCTATTAACTTTAGAAGATCAAGACATGTTTGGGAAACTTTACAAACTCAAATTAGGAATTAATCATTAAGGGAAGAAATCCAAGACAGGAAAGGATTCTCATTCCTTATTTCATTCTACTTTCCTATTTGGTGTGTTTCTCACAACAAAGAAAATGGGAATCTACAAGAAGATTCTACAAGAGAGAGGTGAAGAGTTAAAGATTAAAGATTGAATACTCCATCAACATTCTTTTTTTTTTCTACATTTCTTTAGATTAGATGTTTTTATTTATTTTTTTGCTTCTTATTTCTAGCTTATTTCTTTGTTAGTTAGGGCTAACTTGAAGCCCTAGACATGATTCTAATTTCATCGACAAGTTTTATGTTATAATGAAATATTATTTTTCTTACATGATGATTTCAATTTCTCCGTAAGAATTGTTTTCTATTATCTTTGTTTCTTTGATTGGCCATCTCAGGAGCATGATTTTAGGATTTATGTTGTAGGATAGAGTTCAAATACCTGACGAACATATTCTTGCACACAACAATTAACTGGAATAAGACATAATTAAGAGAAATTGATTCATGAATAGCCTATAATAAATACCATGTGTTAGGGTTCATATGATATTCATATTCTCTTGGTTCTTAATGGGTTCTAATTATTCAATCTAGTAAATACCCATGCTAGGTTATAATTTGGAATACAAGTATTTATACAAATACCGTGCAATCTACATACTACTTAAGAGAGAATCGATACAATTTGTGTGGAATACCCTCATCATGTTTGATTATCTTCTAACTTCATTATTGTCTATGGATTTAATGATTGTTTAGTTGTGGATAGGAGGTCCTAACTAGTGTTTTCCTTATATTTTTCCACATTAAATTTTGTTGCATTTTATTTATTGTTATTTAATTTTCTTTAATTTAATAATCAAATTCAAAACCCTATTCATGTGTGAGCTAAGTGATTTTGTTTTCATATTTTTAGTTAGAATAGTGTCTTAGAGTGTCATAGATAAACTCATTATTTAGTTGGTAATTAATTCTCTGTGGGAACGATCCTTGCTTTTTCTTTGTGCTATCATTTACGATTTGTACACTTGTAAGGTGTTTATTATTTTTGTTTGCCTATTTTTCAACCAACAAGTTTTTTGGCACCACTGCTAGAGAATTAAATTGCTTACTTTTATTTTGAATTTATTTCTTTATTTTTTTATCTGTTGTTTTATTTTTTTAGGTTTACTTTTTACTAGGTCTTTAATTAATTAAATAATTATTAATTTTTTTTCGCTTTAACATGACTCATCAAGATCCTGCAATGATCCAAGTGGCTCTAAACAACCTCACGAGGCCATTTAAAGATTTCACGATCCCTAGAGCATTGGATCAACCTTCGTGCATCACTATTCTACACAACATTATCAATTTTGAGATCAAGAGTGGTGCAATTCGTCTTCTGCCACAATTCTATGGGAAACCTAGAGAAGATCCTCACATTCAAATCAAAGACTTCTTCGTGGTTTGTGCTACAATTTTAAATGGACGTGTTAGCAACGAAGAGATTTGGTTGAGGCTATTTTCGTTCTCACTTATAGAAAAAGCCAAGGAGTGGTTCTACTCACTTTCGAGTGCATCAATTGCCACACAGGTTGAGCTTGCATCAAAATTTCTTATAAATATTTTTCCAACTCAACGAACAAGTAGAATTAGGAAGGAAATTATAGGAGTGCAACAACTCGACAATGAGCCATTCCATGAATATTGGGAACGTTTTCAGCTACTTCTCAATTCTTGTCCACACCAAGGAGTACAATAATGGTTGCTTATGCAATATTTTTATGAAGGATTACTTGACTCCGAGTGAATAATGGTGGATGCAACAAGTGGATGAGGTTTAAAGAACAAGAGTGCTTTGGAAGCAAAAGAGATATTTGAGATTCTATATGAGAATTCTCAACAATTCAACTACAGAAGAGCTCATCCAAGGAAAGCCAAAGCATATGAGGTACATATGAATGATTATGGATCCCAAATTGGTAACTTGACTAATTTTGTTCAGCAATTGATTCCAAGAGCTCAAGTGTGCATGGTTTGCACAAATCATGGACATTCATCAGAATCATACCCAATTTTAGGCGGCGCTATGGAGAAGATGACACAAGAAAACAACATGCAACAAATGAGCTACTCATTCTCCAACACTTACAATCAAGGATGGCATAAATATCCACAGTCACCAATGCAATACTAATTTGTGCCTCAACAACCCGCACCTCAACAACCCCCAAGGCAAGGTAAGTCCCTCGAAGAATTATTTGAATCTTTTGTATAGGAAACAAGACAATCTATCAAGAACTTAGAGAACCAAATTCAGCACATAGCATCCTCGCTGAGTGAAAGAGACCAAGGTAGACTTCCAGGTCAAGTAATTCAAAACCCAAGAGACAACACAGAGTCATGTAAATAAATCACACTCCAAAGTGGTGAAGAGTTCTGGAAGGAGAAATTTGAGAAGAGTGAGGCAAAAAAAGAAGAGAAAGGTCACGAGAAAATTCCAATAAGTTTTGAGTTACCTCATGACCCAAACTGTGATAAAAGGTTATTGCAAAGTTTTGTTGGATTAATCCGACAACAAAAAATTTCCAAATTATGAAGAGACCCCCTTGAGGATTATTAAAACTATACACATGGTTGAAGAAATCATCCATTTCTAGTTAAGAATGAGATGGATGAAATTAGCTGTAAAAAGAAGAAAAGTTTCATTGATGGGATTTGTAATGAAAATATAGGGGATACATTTGAGGTGAATGATGTGAGTAAGTTTCCAGAGCTGGATTGAAGAGAAGAGCTAATTGCGTCTAGTTGAGATGTTAAATCTAGCGTTAGGTGGGAGGCAACCCATCAATGTTTTTCTTTCCTTTTTGTTTTTCTCTCCGTTTTGGTTTGTGTGTCGACCCTCCTTCCCTATTTCTTTAATTCTATTTCTTTTACACACATTGAGGACAACGTTTAGAATAGGTTTGGGGGTGTAGTTTGTTTTTCATTTTTTTTCTATGTTTTCTAGTCTTTGAACTTCCCTGTTCTGCTGGAGATATTTTTTGGCAAACATTTTCTTTTAAACTGTAATTTTTGGCAAGGAAATAAATTTTATGTCAACGTTATGTTCTTTGATTTTTTTGATATGAATCCAACGGTATTTAGAACATAATTTTCCGGATGGTAATTTTAAAGTTATGATCAATTCTTTGACCAAATGTCAGAAGTGATGCTCTATTTCGTGAATCCGCAAGTGAGCTGTTTTCATCGCTTGTTTTCAAACTTTTCCAGATCAATTTTTGCTTTTTTTTTCTGAATGCAAAGTGTTTATTTGAATGTCTATTTTCTTGTGTTAAAATTTAGTTACCTTTTATTGAGCCATTTGAGAGATATGCATCAATTAACATGTATAGGTTTATTTCAAAAGTCATCAGTTTTTGAAATTTTTGCTATCCATTTTTTTATGCTTCTTTTGTGTGATTTAAGAGCCATAATGTATGCTTTAATCACTAAGTTTAGACTATCATCTTACCACTTATAGTAATGAATTGCATTTTTCAAAATTTATTACATACTCTTGATATGAAAGTGGATAGGATGCTTAGTTGGATTCCATGATTAATAGTGAAGACTACCCTTGTGAGTTCAGTAAGCCAAAAAGCGTACAGTAAATGACATTAAATGAGGGTTTTTTTTCTACTTGTTAGCCAAAAATTCTCTCGAGGTTAGGAATATCAATTAACACCATCAAGACCACTACCTCGTAGGTCGCAGTCAGGGTAGGTACCATCAATACCAACGTCGGGTGTAAAAAGGAGATGGGATGATGATCAAATGCTATGCGTGAAACATATGATAGAAGTGGAAATTTTTTATTAATGGTTATTAATGGGTTACAAACGGTGTATGTCTCACAATCTCTCTAAGAAATCTGGAGGTGGCAAAGTCATTCTTGTCGATAAGTGGACAATTGTCAATGGCCATCGACAAGCCTCATTCTACAAGGATAACTAAACTTGATTGTGGAAATGGAGCTTGTGGAGGAGAAAAGAATGATGATCATGATCATTCTCCATGCATGTCCATATTTATTTATACTGTATATGTTTAGGTTTAGCTAGTTATTCTCTCGCCTCCAATTACTAAATCAAATCTCCCCCTTAAAAGGTGGGATGTTACACTTAAATGTCGCTGACTTTGGAAAATTAACTAATTCGAAGATATCTTGGAGGGAGATCAGTTTGTTTCTGAAAGTCCTCATTTATTGATTGGCTCATTTCGTGAACAAACCACATTTTCGGGTTTCTATGTAAGGGTAGCTTAGGCTCTCTAGAACTCAAGAGAAAAAGCACCAAAGGTAATATTCTAAGTGCTTGCTTGCTTTGAAGAGATAGTTGTACACACTCATAACTCATGCATAATTCTTGTGAGTATATGTTATGTGTTTATATGTTATGTGTTTATATGTGTGCTTTCATGATTTGATAACTCTTCTTGCATGTTTTTTTTATCACATCTTTGCATTTGAATTGACATGCATTATATGTTGCTCTCTCACACACAAACTCACTTGCATTTGAATTGTTATATTTGATTTGTTATTCATGTGTGCTTCTTTGTTTTACCATGCATTCATTTTTTGTGTTGGTGTGATGGATTTTTCACATTGAAAAATCAATAACAGGGCAGTACGCGGGCGCCTACCCGCGCACTGCCCGTGTAATGAGAAGATTGAGGATTTTCAATCTCTCGGTGTCAGGTCAATGTGTGGACACTTACGTGGGTCAGAACCCGCGCAGTCCCGTGCATTTCACTTGTTGAGATTTTACATCTCTCTGGATGAGGACCTTGGGCAGATATTTGTGTGGCCTAGCGCGGGTGTGCACGGGTCACTACACAGGTCCAGACTGGTGCACAGACCTACGCACTACACTGATCTGGTAAGTTTTTTCAAAACGACAACAATTCATTTTTGACCCAAAAAAATGTCTCTTTATATTCAGGTCGTTTCAAGAGTTCCAAATATCACATCTTTTCCTTAGAACATATTTCAAAAGGAAAAATCTCACAAGAACTCAGCTTTTTACACTCAAAGCATCTTCTTGTGTGTAAAAACATCAACTTGCATCATCTATGGTCATATAGAGTGCATCCATGTATGGTTTTTCATCATCACATCTTGTTTGGTAAGTTTCTCACTATTTTCATATAAGTTAAGTGGTTTTCTTACCAAGTCATCTCTTTTATCATTTCTATGCTCTTAGAATATATTCTAGATACAAATAGAGATTGTTTGTGATGACATGATTGAGTGTTGTATTGTGACAGCTTCATATGATTGGTTGATCTATGTTTAGTTAAGCTATATGAACATGTCATTTAGCTCTTGATATCTAGGATTGTTTGAAATGTCATCTCATTATCTTAGATAAGCATATAAGGTTCCCTAGCCTTTTTTTTTCTTTGAATATCATCATATATTCACATAGGCCATTTTTTATTTTCATTGAGAAGTTAGACTTGTGATGCTTCTAGGATTAGGTAGCTTAAATCGCAAGCAAATTGGACTAGGTTCACTTAATATCGGTATTAGGTAGTGGTAGTTGGTTATTTACCGGGAATAGGTTGTAACGCCTCTATCATCAGTGGATTCGTTGTTCGAGTGTGGCATACTTAACATCCCGTGGTTTTTCTCATTTAGAGGGTTTCCATGTAAAGATCAAGTGTTCATTTTAACTCCACATTTATTACACTTGTTTTATTATTGTGACTAGCTAGGGGTATTTTCGTCTAACTGGCCATTAATGAAAATTGGGTGAAATTGATTAAAATCTATTCATCCCCTCTAGATTGATATTAAACACACCATAATTTGTTTCAATTGGTATCAGAGCGGGTTCCTAGACATACATATATGATCCTTGCTCATTTTGGTGTGTTTTGCATTTTGTGCGATTCTTTGATCATTCATACATTTGCATTCATTTCATTCATTCATAAACTTTATGAGTGGAATTGGTGGCAATAAGGGCGCTTCTAGCACTAGACCTGCCCTACTCACCAGGCTGAATTATGCCTCTTGGAAAGGTAAGATGGAGTCATACATTTGTCAAATCCATGGTAGGGCATGGATGGCAGTTGAAGACAGCTACACACCATCGATGATGACTCTTACGGATGGAGGAGAGAATGTACTCAAGCCAAAGGCACAATGGAACACATAAGAATTTGAGGCATAAAAATGGAATAGGAAGGCAATGCATGCCATCCTATGTGCAATGGATGAGAATCAGTACAAGTTGGTTCAAAACACTAGGATAGCCAAGGAGGCACGGGATATCCTAGAAGTTGCATATGAGAGAATCAAAATTGTTAAGGAATCAAAGCTTCAAGTTCTCCAAATGCAATTTGAGTTGCTTAGGATGGATGAGAATGAATGCTTCAGCGACTTTGAAGTGAGGTTGATGGACATTGTGAACCAAAGTCATCAACTTGGTGACCCTTATTCGGATAGGAAGATCAAGCAAGAGATTATGAGATCTCTGCCTGATAGATTCGAGGGGAGGTAACGGCTGCAGGGAAAATACGTGCAACGGAAGCGTGAAAAATCAAAATTAGGGTTTCGGTATAAATAAATAAAAATTCCTATAATAACAAGAACCTTAACCCTAGATTAATTGATGTATTTAAAAAGTGTCGTACCTTTTCCTCGTGACGATTGAACAAGCATCGAATTGAATCCGTAAGATCTTCCAATCGAATCATGAACGTGAATCACCTAGGAGTGTGGGCTCCCTTTTTTTAAATTGTATACCCGAGGATGGAAACAAACAAAATCTTTTTTTTGTTAGTTACAATTATCCTCCTAGAAGAAAACAAAGGACGTTAAGTCACTTGTGAATTATCAATCAATTTGATTGAAACTCGCATGAACCTCGATTCGATGTTGTACACGAAACCTTTTAATGTAAAGGCTACTAGAGTACTATCGAAAACTAAACGTTCTTTCTTCCTTTTCTTCTTTGCCGAATCTCACACAATTTCTTAGAGTTGATCGAATTTTGTCTAGAGTAAAATCAGATTTTTCTCCACAAAGAAAAACCTAGGCTAGCCGAAATCTTCTCTTCAAATTCTATCCTACACCAAGACTCCTAATCCAACTCAATTGTGTATTTGTAACCATACTAAAAACTTCCTAATTTGATTAGATAAATAATTCCTTCTGTTTATCTACTTATCAAATGTAGTCTTTAATAATAATTATACTACCAACTATAGTATAATTTTAGAAGACTATATCCTGCTAGGAAAAAGATTTTGACTATTAATTAAATAATTAATTAATCAACAAAATAATTAATTTCCATTTAATTAAATAATAAAATAAAAATAATATAATTAAGCTATTTTAAATAGCCTTTCCACCCAACACATATATATCGGCCAATATATTATTTTTCTTATTTTATTAAATCCATTGGACCTGAATAAAAAATCCACATGTGAACTAGACCCATACTTACAAAATGAAACAAGTCCACATGCCTCAATACAATTCTAAATGGTCCCCTAAATTAGTCGGGTAGAATATATCAAGTGATCCATGCAAGTTTGTGTGGATTGGGGATCTTGGCGGGCTATCTAAATTTAAGCTCCAATAGAAACAACCCAATCACAATCAACAAATGATTCACTTAGGTCCGATCTATTTAATTTTAGTTCATTCCACTAAAGAACAACAATTGAACTCTTAAATAAAGATAGAATAAGTTGATGTTACTCATTCATACCCTAGACAACCTTATTGGAGAAAGTGTATCCTCATGAAGAATATCAGTAATCGCCAAGAGCTCATAGACCGCCTATAGCTCTCAAAGTTGCCATATTTACTTACCACATTTTGAACTTGGATATTTTGACTTGTCTAGAAGCCATGTTTCAATAGACACTATTGAAAACTTAACGTTAAGATTTAATATCTAATACCTCAAAACATCCATATGTTGATATTCTACTCTCATTTAATAAATGAAGCCACGATGTCCATATCTATAAATGAAGTTCTTTATCGACAAACAAATGAATACCACCAAACTATCGAGGATATACTATGCTATATAATCGTACTCTTTGATAGCTCAAATGATAACACTTGCAACCGTAAGTCCATCATTTATCTCAGGATTGAGATAGACTATCCAATTGTCTTCAAATGAAAACTTTTATCCATTGACGGTTCTAGATAAAGTATTTCATTGTGATCCAATTCAATGCACCTAGTGCACTAGATTCTGTTGCCCAAAAGACACCACAATTTGATGATTTTAGACTCATCATAACACATTTGATCCCACTCAAATGCTACCAAAAGAATCTACAACTTTGACAAGATAAAGGCGCCCAACATTTTATCATAAGTTGTGAATATTATTCAAGACTAATTAAAGAATTGTGTCTACCTCATACATATGTAGATGTATGAACAATTCTTCTTTTCTCATAGTATTTTAACCTTAAGATTATTTACTTTTGACAATTATAATAATTAAACTATAATTGCTATTAGATTTGGTAAACTAAAAACCACTATATTAATAAGAAAAGATTGTCAAAAACATTATTATACTCTTGCTATCGATCATAATCCCAACAACGACTTTAGAAGAGAACATTGCTTACAAGTATTTGAAGCCGAGTGAGGTGATTGGGAGGCTTCTAGCTTATGAATCTAGGAAGTGTCATACTTCCACAGCTCCTAAAAGGTAAATGGGAATTGCTTTGAAAATCTCCAAAGATGAGAAGGAGGAGATAGATGACTCGGATGAAGAAATGGCCTTGATGATGAGAAAGTTCAAGAAATTCTACAAGTCCGAGAAGAAAGGTTTTGGATCCAAGGGCCATGACTCCCTTCAAAAAGCTTATGCCAAGGCAAGAAAAGGCCGAAAGGAAAGGGTTTCGATGCTATAAATGTGGTGGGATAGGTCACTTTTCCCCCGAATGTGCCAATCACAATGTCAAGAAAAAGGGAAAGTGATGGTCGCCACATGGAGTGAAAGTGTTAGCTTCAATGAAGAAGATGAGTCTTCGGATGATGAAGACCTCATAGCTAACTTCATAGCCTTTACTTCTTCTCATAAGAGCAAAGATAGTAGTGAAGAAGAAGATGAGAGTTAAGAGGAAAATGACTCAAGTAATGATGGATCGTCATCACAATCCAAAAATGGTAACATGGATAGGATAGATATCAAGGACTGTATGGCTAGGTTTGAGAGTTCAAGGTTACAGAACAAGAATGAAATTAAGAGTGTTGACGTCGATTTCTGGATGTATGAGAAAAGTCAACAAGATTGGATTTTTAGCTATGGTTTCAAAGAGGAAAAGAAGAAGTAATTGGACACAAGTTTTACGTGGTAAAACTTTTGTCCAATTAGAGAAACGTCCAAGGGTTGTTGGATAAACAACCGAGCCAAAAATCCGCCATTGAAAAAGATTTACAACTCTCGATCTTTTTTTTCTCTCTATATATTGTTATATATTTTTTATGACAAGATTATGGGTCTATTTATATGTGCATTCAACCTTAATCCCTACTGTACAAGTAATGACAGATTCTTATATCTAATTATGATTTGGTTACTTTGTTTAGAATAGTTTGTCTTCCTTCCTATTTTTGAGATTTGTATAGGGATCGAATGGGACTCTAGTAATATAGTCCAGTTAAGACTTATTTCTTTGTAAATGCGTAGTCTTTTTGAAGAAATAAAATTGGTGCCTGGTTTGGAACCTTTTTCTTGTTTGGTATTCTATTCATCTTGGAATTCTTCTTTGACGCGGATATCTTTACGTATTTTAACATGATTCTTGGTTCGTGTGCGAGCTATGCGCTAGGCTTCTTTATTCTGTTTTCTTCATTTTTGTCCTGAGTAGGACATGATGTTAGCTGGTCTCGAATGACATCATCTAATCCTGCGTAGAACATGACGTCAGCTAACCCCGAGCGACGTCAATTGATCCCGAGTAGAATATGACGTCAATTGATCCTCAGTAGAATATGACGTCAATTGATCCCGAGTAGATTTTGCTCAATACTTATTTTTATATTTACTCGGGTTCGTCTTCTTCGGAGATATTTTACGGGATATTTTTTGAATGCCTACTCGGATGTCCACCTGGCAATTTTATCCTCTTTGCCAATGACATGTACATCTAATAAAATTTACATAAAACAATACCCCCTTAAAATAGTTTTGACGAATAGGGTTTCGTTAAATATTTTAATCAACTTCATTTATTTTTCATCTCATTAACGCCAGAGTAAATATCTTGTCATAATGATGTGTCTTAATGGTGACCATGTAAATTCAATTAGCCTGCTCACGTGAGATCTCAATGATTTTGACTTTTTGGAGTCCTGACGGTCTTGGTCAGTTCTTCTCTTAACACGTGTCTTTTATCGCTTCATTTCTCGATACCATTTATGAGAAACGACCTACACGTCCCCTAGTGCACTGTCTACATCATCAAATCTATCTTTTGATTTTCCCGCTTTTTGAGATCCTAGGGTTTTACGCTACTATCCTTTTAAATGCACCATGGAACGGAGTTGCCCTGGTTTATTCTCAAAGACTCAAACCATAAATTTTTCAACCCAGGTTTCTTTGCACAGAAAATCTCTATTCTCTGTTGAAGTTTTTACATCAGGTTTCTTCACTCAAGGTTAGTTTTAATGAATCCGACTTCCCGTCGTTGACATTTTACTATAGCTCTCGAAGCGCTTGATCGTGGAGATTTTCAACTGGTTTCTTGTGCACGTAGATTATTGGGGGAAATCCCCCCTGATGAACCCCCTTTTTTAGATGTTGACATTTCTGGGCTTTACTCTGACGCCTGTTTTAGTTCTGAATCTAGTTCTGAATATATCGTTTATGATCATAGGGTGCCTTTTCGATCGAGGATGGGGAAACATCAAAGTAAAAGTGAAGTTCATAAGCACAAATCAGGTAGCGTCCAGATCAGGGAACAGATTATTGATGAGAATGACGTTGAAGAGAAGTTTAGTAAATCTCGTCTCTATTTTTCTGTCGATCGCCCGAGTGGGTATGACACCAAGCCGAATGTGGTTGGGGAAGATGAGATCGGGAAATTTCATGCTCGATTCGACTTGGATGACTCAGTCATACTATCTCCTACCGGTGATAGAGCCATGTGAAACCCTCCCTCAGGCATGGTGACAATTTATGGGTCCATGCTCTGTTGCGGCGTTACTCTTCCTCTTCATTCATTTATTGTCTGGTTTCTGGCTGAAGCAGAGATCGCTCTAGCCCAACTAGCCCCAAACAGCTACAAGATGTGCATATGGCATATGTAGGGCTGAATAAACCTGTCGCCGCCTTCCCCAAGTGAAATTAGACATTTCTACACACTAAGGCAGTCTAGTCGGACAGGGACTTATTTTCTTACGTCTAACCCACTAGATTGCTGGGTCTCCAAGGGGACAAAAGTGAATCAAGGAGTTGATACCTCGAATGATACCAAAAAGTGGGGCTTTGTATGGGGATTTCCTTCATCCAACAAGTACTGGAAGAACGGTTGGTTTTTCACCGGAGGGATCCTTGGTCTTGAAGTTACTCTTTTGGCTGGGGACACTCGGGTGGTGCTAAAAGTTCCCTATTTTTTCTATTCCCTTGATGTGTGGAACAAGAAAAAACTTGAATTCTCTGATACTAAACTGACCAGACTTGCTCAGGCTGCAGTGCATACTTTGGAAAAAAGGAGCAGGTCTTATCTTTTCAGTGAGAAGAAGATTATAGAGCTCGGCTTCTTCAGCAAGATTTCAGGCTATCGCAGACAACGTAAGTGGTCTTCCCACCCTCTTTTTTCTTATATATTTTTTATTTATTCTGTTTTCTATATTCTGACTTGATTCTCTTTATCATTTGAAGTGTATGACTCGGACATTGTCTGCGATGTCTAGGCTCGCCAAGTGAAATCAATCCTTCAGGCGAGCAAAAAAGAGGCTTCTCGTCAAAGCGAAGAAGGCATTGCCCCGCCTGAGTCAGATAAGGACCCTGATGAATCTAATAAGCAGATCCCTGAATATGTCCTCAAAAAAGTCATCTGGCCGACCGTAGGGGAATCTAATTGTCCGAGCGGCCCAGCTGACTACACTCAGAAATTACCTGAAGACGGGGGGAGGCAAAGTTATGGTCTTGGTGAAGGGCCCAATGAGTCGAACTCCCTAGTTGAAGTTCCTACTGAACGGATGGACACTGGTGATGGAGGTAAAACCTCTGATGGATGAGTAAATACAGATCCCAATTTTTTTGAATCCTTCTGGGATGATGATCAGGAAGATCCCTCAGCTGATCTTGGTTTTCACAGTTCTCGGGCTAAGAAACGGAAGACGGTCGATTCTCCTGCTCATCCTTATAAGGTTCCTTGAGTGGTTTCATTTATTGAATCTAGTGATGAAGAAATCAGAGCTGAGATTCCCGCGAGCGTTGATGTTGAAACATCGGCAGCTGCAGAGACTTCTAACCAGAAAAGGGGCTTGTTCCCCCCCCCCCCCCCCCCCCCCCCGAGGTTGAAGATGTAAAGGCTGAATCTTCGGGAGGTCCTTCCTATCCTTCTCCCTAGGATATACTTAGAGCGATGTCATCTGGTCGGGCTTTCATCGGGGATGATCACTAGAGCCATTTCGGGGATGCTTCTTTGACGAGCCGTCCTCATAATATTTTCAACGGCACATCTTATGTAAGTTTTATTCCCAACCCTTGTTTTGTCTTGCTTGCTAGATTTTTATTTATATTTCCTTGTAGATGGTGGCCGAGTTTGCTGAGCTTGTTCAGACACAGCAACATCAAGCTGATCGAAAAAGGCTTCTTGAAGCTCAGTTGAAAGAGATTGAGGATAACCGTGCTCGGGTTGAATCATCTTATCAAAAGAAGGTGGGCTCTGCCCAAGTGTTTATCGGCCACTGTTTGGTGAAGCAGATGGAGGCAATGAAAAAGCTTCTTTGGCCGGGGAGAAGGCTATGTCACTTGAAAACTTTTTATCTTCTGCCCAGGAATCGATGCTTAATGCCGAACAGAAGCGGAGCAGTCCAAGTCGGCATATGAACAAAATATCGAGGACTTGGAACGCTAAGCTTTGACAGTCGAGTCCCTATCCAAAGAGGCCAGGCTAGAACTCAAATTCTAGGGGGTTGATCATTTAAAAAGATCCCCTGTTTATGATGCCCTTCTCCTACCGTAATTTTAGTGAGGGCTAGTTTCAGCTGGTAAATTTTTTAAGGTCAAGAATCAGGCAACTAAAAAAGCCCGAACCAACTTGGAGCTGTCGATCAAGAACCACGTGGATCGGTCCTTGGAATCTCATCAAACTTAGATGAAGAAGTGGAGAGCTTATTGCCACAGTCGAGGCAAAGATCCCTATCCTATGCATTTGGAGGTTCCATCAGAGCACTCTCTCTCGACCTTTTATGCCAGCCAGGAGTCCAACGTGGAAGGTTTGGAGCCTGATGTCAGCCCGATCCCTGGAGAAGATTACAGTGAATGGATGGATGACTCGGTTGACATAATTACTTGGCCTTCAAATGAGTGTCTCCTCCGCGAGTACGAAATGGTGCCCGACCCGAGCATCAGCAAGAGTTCCAAATCCTCCTCCCAAACTTGATTTATTTTTGTAAAGATTCATTTGTAAAGATTTTTATTGATGAATTTTTTTGAATTGTAATTAAAAAATGAGTGGTTTAATCCAATTCATTGCTCAAGAAATTTCATAGAGTATCTTATCTAACTTGATTTTATTATTGCTTCTAATGCCGAGTATCTTACTGAACTGGCTAACGTAATCACTGCCAGATCTTAAACTGTCTAACTGCAATCTGTGCCAAGTATCTTATTAAACTGGATAACGTAATCACTGCCAGATCTTAAACTGTCTAACTGCAATCTGTGCCAAGTATCTTATTAAACTAGCTATTGCAATCTTTATTACAAGTATCTTATTAAACTGGCTATTTTCATCCGAGTAACTTCACAAAGTGTCTTATTAAACTTGGTTTCGTTATCCAGTCTTTCAACGCCAAGTATCTTATTAAACAGGCTTATGCTTACTGAGCCATCTTGAAACAAACGAGTAGATTTACTCATATTTCATACTCGGTTTATTACCCAAACATTATATCAAGGCTTACCATGATCATATGTTCGAGTCCTCACACATTACCAAAAACGTCTCCCTAGTTTTCTGTGCAAGGGTTTACCGAATCATTAAGCTTTTTGAACCGCTTAATACAGCTACGCATTTCACATAAATTTTTCCCTACAGCGCCCCGAGCCGTTCTCCAGAATCTGGTGCATCAGGTTTGCCTTTTTGCTAAGGTCGACTGACCTTGCTCTGTTGGCGTGCTCTTTCGAGCTTCTCTATCCATTCGGCAATCAATGGTCCCGAGTATTCTATTTGCATGTTCTTATTATCATGCTCGTCTTTCATATGTTCTTATTGTTATATGCTTTATTTTTCAGAAATCCCGATTTTGATTTTTATTTATAACTGCAAACAAACAATGATTTAAATTCCAAAGCTAATAACTGATTGAAAAGAATTTTAAGAATAGAAAATCTTCAGGTATTGGGCATTGCATTATCGGGGTAAGACCCCTTCATCGGGTCATGCGATCCAATATGCTTCATGGCCAACTATTCCTTCAATTTTGTATAGGATCTTCCCACTTATCAGCCAGGGAACCTGCAGCTTTGTTTTTTGTATTCAATGACACTTTTCTGAGTACCAGGTCTTCTAGTTGGAATTTCCTAACCCAAACATGAGAGTTGTAGTGGCGAGCTACTCTTTGTTGATATACCATATTTTATATTCGGGACTTCTCCTTTTTCTCCTCTAGCTCACCTAGACTTTGTAACAACATAGCAACATTCTGATCTTCATTATATAGCCTGACTCAGGGTGATGCATATGATGTTTCTATGGGGATAACAGCTTCTGTTCCAAACGCTAAAGTGAATGGAGTCTCTCTGGTTGAAGTTCTTGCTGTCGTCCGATATGCCCATAATACTTCGGGATGTTTTTCAACCCAACTTCCTTTCTTGGCATCTAGATTTGCTTTGAGTGTATGCTTGATGATTTTGTTTACTGCTTCAGCCTGCCCATTTGTTTAGGGGTGGGCAGGTGTGTCATAGTAATTGGTAATTCGTTACTCTTTGCACAACTGTCATAATTTTAGGTTATCGAACTGGGTACTGTTGTCAGTGATGATAGTGTTTGGAACTCCAAACCTATAGAGTATATTCTTCTTCATGAAATTTTTGGTATTTGCTTCTGTGAATGCACTAATGCTTCAGCTTCTGCCCACTTCGTGAAATAGTCAACAGCTACTATTGCATGCTTCGATCCACCCCATGTCCCTACTGGCATTGGGCTAATTAAATCCAAGCCTTACATGGAAAATGGCCATGGGGACGTGAGGTTTCTGAGTTGTTTTGGGGGTTGTCAGATATCATTAGCAATCCTATGGAATGTATTGCATTTCTCCGAACATCGTTGTGCATATGATAATAAAGTAGACCAATAATAACCTTGCCTGAGTACCTTATGTGCTAAAATTTTACCCCCAGTATGGTTTCGACAAACTCCCCCGTGGATTTCCTATAATATCTGACATGCATATTCTTCTGATACACATCTTTAGAGTGTTCGGGACCCTCTTTTGTATAGTTCTTCTCCAACCAATGTGTACCTTGTTGATCGATACCTGATACGTTTTGCTTGTCGAGGATCTTCCGGAAGCACACCTTGTTCTAGGAACCTTTTCAACTGAGTCATCCAATCTTCTGATGGTGTTTGGATTTCTAAAATTTCAAAGTTATTTTGGCTCAACTGTGCTCGGTTAGAGGAGATATGCAACCGGAATAGTTTTTGGCCTGATTGTGAGTCATTAAATATCTCGGCCTTATCTGCTCCGAGGACTATGCAAACTCTAAGTCTAGCCAGTAGTGCCTCGTACTCGGCTTGATTATTTGTTTCTTTGAAGTCAAACCTCATGGCACAATAGACATCATCTCCATCCGGGGTGCATACTACGATCCCTACCCCGCTGCCGTTAGTGTTTGAAGAGCCATCGACATATAATTTCCATAGGAAATTTTAGCCCAACATCTTTTTTGCTTCCAGGTTTGGTTCAGTGAATTCTTTTATAAAATCTGCCACTGCTTGGCCTTTGATAGATTTCCTGGGGACGTACTGGATATCGAATTCACTTAGCTTGAAATTTCAGGCTTATGTAGAATTTGCTTAAGCGGACAGTTCCTTGCTATTGAAACTAGTGCTAGGGCCATCTTTTCTGCCTACGAGTACCTGGTTTCGACTGGTAGAAGTGCCTTGCTGGTATAGTACACTGGCCTCTGTACTCCATCTTCTGTTCTGACTAGAACTGAGCTTGCTGCTAATTCTGTAATTGATAAGTATAAGTGTAATATCCGAAAATTGCCTTTAGAAAAAAAGAAAATTAAAGTAAAAGTCTATGGAAATATTAAAGGGGCAATTAAAAATAATTATAAGGAGTTGATTTATAATTAAAGATTTTATTCGTTTCCTATTTAATTGTTTTAGGGTTAGAAACTTATTGGACTCCCTCTCTCGCTCTATATATATATATATATATATATATATATATATATATATATATATATATATATGTATGTTATACTTACAAAGAAAAAGAAGATTAAGTGAAGAGATGGCCGTTTGCCCTAGAAACAAACGAAGATCGGTTTGTAAGCTTCGACAATGAGGTTAGTGAATTATGATTTACCTATATTATGTTTGATATCATTCTTAATAGTATTAGGGATTCGATAGACCATCTGTGCATAAAAATTCAGACATGACAATAGAAACGAGTTTGAAAAAAAAAAAGAATAAAAATATATATATCTATATATTTTATTGATGATTTGGGTTTCAAATTATTAAAATAGATGTCTTTGCAAGTGTTTCAAATTCCATTCCACTCAAAAACATTTAAAACACTATTTTTGTAGACTTTCAAGTTAACCCTACAAAGCTGAAATTCCACTATTTTAACCGTATAAGATGATTTTGGAATTGATTTGGTATATCTATACAATTCCAAAATTTATTAAATTTAACACACTGAAAGTTATATGTGTCTAGTTTTATATGTTAATTTTAGTGATTTTTATATTTGTTTATAAGATGTTACAGAATTTGAAAGTATATTAGGTCATTGCCAGAGTCCTCTATTTTACTAAACCAGCCAGATTTGTAAAAATGTTTTGAGTTGGTTGATTATCTTTAAAACTTATGAAACTTTATATGTAAGTGGATATATATGTATACTATCCTTTATAAAGTTTCGTGATTTTTAAATGTACGGATAAATTGTTATAAATTTTGGAGTGGACAGAGGTCAGTAAAAGAGTTCTGCTCGATAGTTTTGGGAAACCATAAACGATCAATATTTTATATATGCTAATGAATTCGAAATGATCTGAAATATTTACTGTAGGTTACCTCATATGTCTAGGTTAAATCTGTAAAGTTTCATACAATTTTGAGGTTTGGAGTATTAATTAAAAATCTCGGATTCGGAAATGGTCAGCTGTGGTAATTAGCTGGAAGAATTAAATCTTAAGCCTCTAGAAATAGAGTGGATTCGTAAGGGTTCGAGGTAAGTAAACTCATCCATGAATTGTTAAACACTTATATATTACATATTTAAAGAGTTTTCGAATTATTGACATAAGTTTTGAAATGATTAGTTAGTGTCATAGTTTTTCCAAATGTTCATTTTGTCAGAAATATGATTTATAGCTTCGTGTGGTATTAAAAGTATTTGAAACGTTTTGACATATTGTTTCTAAATGTTTAAAAGATACTATAAATTTATTAGTTGATATTCTGATTTAAAAATTTATGTTTTAATATGCGAAGAGAATAAATGTTTCTACTTTGGCTCATTGATTGTGGTATCTGAAGTATTTGGGTCGGGTCACCGAGCTACGAGTGACACTAATCGGAATCATTTGGGTCGAATCACCGGGCTACAGGTGACACTAATCGGAATCATTTGGGCCTGGTCACGGGTCTACGGGTGACACTAATCGGAATCATTTGGGCCGAGTCACCGGGCTATGGGTGACACTAATCGGAATCATTTGGGCCGGGTCACCGGGCTATGAGTGACACTATTCGAAATTTGTGACACTATGGCTCAGTTTGGCATTGTTGTACTGTGGGGAGAAGTGTTTTTGAAATTGTTGTGGGGGGAATTGCTTTTGGAATTGCTATGGGAAGAATCAGTTGAGTGTTTGGTAAACTGATTTTCAAAATTACTGTGAGAACTAAAAGCAATTTCAATATGTTTGGTAAACTGAAATAAAAAGTGTTATGAGTGTGTAAAACTACTAAAAGGACATAGACATCTAAATGGTACTAATGTGCTATACTTTACATTTTTCTTATTTATTTGTGTTAAGTGTTAAGTGTTAAATAATTATGGTACTTTATTGAATTAATTAGCACCATTTTTTATTCTACTTTATTTAATTAATTAGCCTCATTTCTTTATTTCTTTATTTTATTCTACTTTATTTTTTTATTTTATTTTTATTCTACTTTATTGAATTAATTATCCCAATTTTTTTTATACAGTTACGGCAATATTTGTTTTTACAGAAATATAAATCCAATTTTTTTTGTTAAATTTCGTTAAAGGCAAGGTCAAAGTTGGAAAGTTAATAAAATTTCATTTAATATCACTGTAGCACGTTTTCTAAAAGCAGAAGCCAAAATCCAAAAGCATGTATTTGTAGCTTCTCAAAAACTCAGTTGGTAGAAGCTAAAAGTGACAAAAAGCACTTTCCTGTGATTTTACCAAACACCATATCTTAGGTCCAGAATCACTTTTGGCCCCAAAAGCAGCTGGGGAAGCAATGCCAAACTGAATGAGACATGAGCTTTATGTTTTCTGCTTTAAAAAGTGATTATTCCTTAATTTTTACTTCCATAAAAATTACAATGATTTAAATCATGGCTATTAAATGATCTCTTGATTTCATATTATTCATATTGTTTTATGAAAAGTTTATGAGCAAGGTTTTGAATGTAAAGACTGTATGAAGACTATTTTATTTTACATGTTTTGTATGAATTTACTTACCGAGTTGACGGCTCACTCCTCGTCACCGCATTTTTGCAGATTAAGTTCTTGGATTTAGAATGGACAAAGTTTTCATTTGCATATGGAAGACATGTTTTGCCGGAGATTTAATTTCTTGTGTGGGTGTTGTAAGGAATCACTTAATTTAATGTTGTAATTACTTTAGACTTTGGAGATTTCAGGGAAATGAATGGTATTAGGTTTGAGTATTGTATTTTGTGGATATATTGTTGTTGATTCTTATTGCGAAGATTTATAAATTAAGGTTTTTGTAAGGTTGAGTTTCGTATCATCCTGGTCCGTTGGGTCCCGGATTTGGGGTGTTACAATAAGTGGAGTATCTCTCCCATTTTTGGTTTCAAAAGGATGAGAGATTTCCTTAGGTACTCTTTGATTTTTAAGAATGCCTGCTCGCGTTATATGTTCCATTCGAGTCCTTTTCCTTTTTTAATTAATTTTAAAAAGGGAGCACATCTGTCCTGGCCTTTGAGATGAATCTACCAAAGGAAGCTAAGCATCCTGTTAAGCACTACACTTCTTTTAGCGTCCGTGGAGAGGTCATTTTCTGCAGGACTTGGATCTTTTCAGGATTTACTTCGATTCCCCTTTGGTGAACTTGGAAACCAAGGAACCTCCCTGAAGGAACTCCGAATAAACACTTTTTCGGATTCAGCTTCATTTGGTATCTCCTCAAAACATCGAACGTCTCTCGTAGGTCTAAAGTATGTTTGTTGGTCGATATGCTCTTGGTCAGCATGTCATCTATGTAGACTTCCATGTTTCTCCCTATTTGTCGTGTGAAGATTCTGTTGACTAGCCTTTGGTATGTTGCCCCTGTGTTTTTTAATCCGAATGGCATTACAGTGTATTAATATAATCCCTGATCGGTTGTGAACGCCATTTTTTCTTCATCAACCTTGTTCATCCGGATTTGGTTATATCCAGAGTAGGCGTCTATGAAACTGTGTAATTCGTGGCCTGATGTAGCGTCAACTAATTGGTCTATCCTTGGCAGTGGGAAACTATCTTTCGGGCATGCCTTACTTAAATCTGTGAAATCTACTCACATTCTCCACTGACTATTCTTCTTTTGGACGAGGACCACATTAGCTGCCCATTGAGGATAGCTAATCTCACTAATTGACCCTACAACGAGTAATTTTTCTACTTCCTGCTTGATTGCATGGCTTCTTTCGAGATTAAAATACCTTCTTTTTTGTATTACTGGTTTTAAATTCGGGTATACCGCGAGATGATGAGATATTATTCGGGCATCTATCCCGACCATGTCTTCATAACTCCAAGCGAACACATTCTTTAATTCTTTGAGCAAATCAGTGAGGCTTTGCTTGGCTCTTCCTTCCAAGTTGGCCCCGATCTTGATCTTCTTATCTGGTTCATCTTCTATCAAGATTAATTCTTTGACTGGTTCATTTTTGGACTCCGTTGGTTCTTCCCTCGGATCAAATTCGAATGAGAGTGACTCTTTATTTTGATTTGGCTGTGTTATGGTGCACACTTGTTCACCATCGTTTTTATCTTTGTAAACCGATAGATTAGCTCTCTGGACCATCTCCTGGGACCGTTTGACCACTCTGACTCTCTGTTCGGTCGGGAATTTGATCATTAGGGCGTAAGTAGTTGTTATAGCCTTTATTTTATTCAAGATTGGTCGATCTAACAATGCATTATATGGCCAATTATCTAAGTCTACCACTACGAAATCGTGTAAGACTGTTCTTTGACACGGTGCCACTCCAATTTTTACGGGTAACTTTACCGTCCCGAGAGCTCTAACCTCAACTAGCCGAATCCTTTGAGTGGAGTATGAAAAGGCTGTAAATCCTTTCGGTCCAACCTGAGTAGATCATAGACAGCTACATTTAGAATGTCTGCCAAACTTCCGTCGTCTATTAAGATTCTCCTGACTTCCCTGTGTCCAATTTGGGCACTTATGATCAGGGCATCGTTTGGTCGAACATCGACCCCATGCGAGTCAGCTTCCGTGAATATTATTGGGTCTCATCCTTTCTTTACCCTTTTCGGGTCTGGTTCGACCGAGTTCACATCCAAGTTCTGTCTCGCCTCCACCGCTTCTCTGATTTTCTGTGTTCGTTTTGGGTTACTTCTTCCAGTTGATGGCCCTCCAAAGATTGTTTGTATTACTTCAGTGGCCTCGGGACTGGCCCTTTAGTTTCGACTGGAGCTGTGATCGGCCCTGGTCTCTTTCTTTATTTCTGACCTCTCATCTCTTTTCAAGATTATATCCTGTAAGTGTCCTTCCCGAATGAGGGTTTCTTTGTAATCTCTGAGCTGGTAACACTTGGAAGTCTCATGACTTGTTTTCTTATGGAATCTGCAGTATTTGGTTGTATATCGCCGGGCAAACTGAGACTGTCAGCGTGGCTCTTTTACCAGATTCTTTTCTTCTAGTATGGCCAGAATTTCTTCCTGTTTTTTCCTGAGAGGGGTGTATTTTGCGTATTTTTTAGAATTTCTCCATGGTTTGGTCAGTATTACGCCCACTTCCTCCGTCCTTACTTTTTTCTTTGTTGTTTCCTTTTTGTTTTCCCTTTTGGTTATGTACATTTGACTCAGTATCTTTTTTAGGTTTTCCTCCGTGCATGTAGTATCCTCTCGTGGCTAACTAATCTTCTTCGGCCAATGCATATCCTCCCGCCATGTCCATCATATTTTCATATCTGGTTAAACAGGCCCTTCTAAAGTCAAAAGATAGCCTTCCATTCTTTAAGTTGTTTACGAATACAACACTTATTGCTTCGTCATTTGCACTGCCAATTTCTGATACCGCCTAGCTAAATCTCTGCAGATATTTCTTTAGCTACTCATCTTTCCCTTGTTTTAGCTGAGAAAGGTAAGCCATTGTTTTCTTCCTGTGAACGTTGCCCATAAATTGTCTTGAAAGTTTCTGCTTAATTTACCAAAACTTCAGATGCTTGCTAGGGTCAATCTTCTGAACCATCTTAAACTCGTGTCTCCTAGAGTCTGTGGAAAGTTGAGATATAATAAAGGGGTCGCTGTGGGCATACTAAGCCATAGCACTTTTATATCTTCTGGCGTGTTCTTTAGGATTTTTGTCCTTCTTAAACTGTTCCACATGCGGCATCTTGAACCGTTCTGGGAATGGAGTTCACAGGATGTCCCTAGTGAATGGACTATCAGAATCATCATCGGACAAGTCATTGTACCCATAACGTCTAACCAGTGCATTCATTTGACGCATATTATTTTCAACTTCTCTGGTCAGGCTCTGAATTACGACATCTTTATCTCCCACTGGATCTTCAAGATGGTTAAACCGCCGAGTGACTGTCATACCTTTTTCTGGCTCTTCGATTTGCGGTCGAGTCTCACGGGTTGATTCTTGCAGGCGTTTGGTTCTGTGACGGCGCTTATGATGGTGTCGATCACTTTCCTCTGATGAAGACCGATCCCTGTGTCGGTTATGCTTGCGGTGTCTAGCATGGGCTAACTGATCATGGCTCTACCTTTGGCGTGGTTGCTCTTCGGATGTTTCACGTCCAGCCTGACTAATGGGAACAGAGTTCCTTTCAATTTATAGTGCATCTGGTTCTGGCCCAACTATAACTGAACGAAGCCTTGTAGGTGGGAGGTTAGGAGGTTATGCTTCTTCTGCAACTAGTAGATCAACTCCTTCATTTGCCACGTCTTCCACCAGTTGTTGCAGCGCCTCACGGAAGTGTCGTACCAGGTCTTCGTTGGACGGAGGGATTTGTTAGATCCCCGTCAAGGATGTTGGTTGGTTCTCTGTGGTTACAGCGAGATCCCGTGAACTACTGCCAATATGGACATTATCTGGATATCTCCAGAACTGTTTCTGCTTTCTTCCGTTACCTTTAATCAAAATGGAGGTTCCAAATCGCCCTCTCCATCTAGCGCCAATTGTTGATATCGATTTCTGGATGTGTAAAAAAAGTCAACAAGATTGGATTTTTATCTGTGGTTTCAAATAGAAAGAGAAGGAGTTATTGGACACAAGTTTTACGTGGTAAAACTCCGATGACCGGAGAAACGTCCACGGGTGGTTGAGTAAACAACCGAGCCAAAAATTCACTATTGAAAAAGATTTACAACTCTCGATCTCTCTTTTTCTCTCTGTATATTGCTATATATTTTTTCTGACGAGATTATGGGTCTATTTATATGTACATAGAACCCTAATCCCTACTATACAAGTAATGAAAGATTCTTCTATTTAATTATGATTTGGTTACTTTGTATGGAGTAGTTTGTCTTCCTTCCTATTTTGGAGATTTGTATAGAGATCGAATGGGACTCTAGTGATATAGTCCAGTTAGGACTTATTTCATTATAAATGCGTAGTCTTTTTGAAGAAATAAAATTGGTGCCTGGTTTGGAACCTTTTTCCTATTTGATATTCTATTCATCTTGGAATTCTTCTTTGACGCGAATATCTTTACGTATTTTAACATGATTCTTGGTTCTTGTGCGAGTTATGTGTTGGGCTTCTTTATTCAATTTTCTTCATGTTTGTCCCGAGTTGGACATGATGTTAGCTGGTCCCGAATGACGTCATCTGATCCCAAATAGAATATGACGTCAGCTAACCCCGAGTGACGTTAACTGATCCCGAGTAGATTATGACATCAATTAATCGTGAGTAGAATATAAAGTCAATTGATCCCGAGTAGATTTTGCTCGGTATTTATTTTTATATTTACTCGGGTTCCTCTTATTTGGAGATATCTTGTGGGATATTTTTTGAATGCCTACTCGGATGTCCACCTGACAATTTTATCCTCTTTGTCAATGACGTGTACATCTAATAAAATTCGCATACGACAAATAGATTAAAGGAAGAAAACCTAGAGCTCTCAAATCAAGTTGACCAACTAAGTGAATATTTCGTGAGAACCATGGAAAGTGAAGATAAGCTAAGAAAGGAGTTAGACTTATCTAAGAGAAGTGAAGAAAGGTTGAAGAAAGAGCTCGAAAATGGTAGAGAGTTGATAGCCAAGATAAACTCTAGCACTAAAAAACTTGACCACATGTTAGATGTTAAAAATAGGCCAAGTGACAAGAAGAGGCTTGGGTTTGAAAATGACAAGATGTCATCCACTCAAAGCAAGAATCTCAACGAGTCTTCTCCTTATCAATCGCCTGGGAAGAAACTTGACCTAGGAATGTGTACAGGAAGTGCTCAAATGAAGGTGGCACTAAGAAGGCTACCTGAAGCTCATCATACAAGAACTTCTCAAGCTAACTTCCCTCAACAAAAAGCTTATAAAGGGAAGAAACCTATCATGCAAGCTCAACTAAGTAAGCAATCAAGTCTTGTTTAATAACAAACAAGGAGAGATCCTTGTCAAAAACCAAGACAACTGCAAAGACATGGGAAGGCTTCAGTGCAACCTAAAAGCTATGGTATGATTCCTAACTTTATCCCTACATGTCATTTTTATGGTATGATGATCACATTCGATCAATTGCTTTCGTTATATAAAATTGTGAAGAATTGAAAGCATGGTAGAGAAGAAAAAGGCTAAAGCCAAGACGCATGTCACTAGGAAAAATGAAACACTTTTGCATGATCCTAGGATATCTAGAGCCCATGTACCATTGACCACTAGGAAAGAAAATATTTCACCTAGGTGGATTAGAAGAGATGAACATTTTTACCATGTTGCATAAATTGCCTTGAAAGCCAATTCTTCTAATTTTTGGTATTTGGATAATGGGTGTTCGAGGCACATGACGGGTGATAAGAGTTTCTTTGAGACTTTTGTCATGGAGGATAGAGGAAATGTCACCTTTGGTGATGTATCTAAGAAGAAATTTATAGGGAAAGGAACCATTTCCATTCCCGGATTACCTTTCTTGTCCAATGCTTTGTATGTTGATATCCTTAAAGCCAATTTGATAAGCATTTCACATCATAGTGATGAAGGACTTTCCATCTTGTTTAACAAAAATGATTGCTCTATCCTATTGCCCAATAGACAAACCTTGTTAAAAGGTATGAGATCTGGTGGCAATTGATATTATCTTGAAGCTAGAGTAGTCTCTTGCAATGTTTCCTAGGATAAGCAAATTGAATTGTTGCATGAAAGACTTGGCCACATTAACTATTTGGATTTATGAATCTTAGATAAGTTCAATGTTGTGTGAGGCCTTCCCAAGCTTGGGAAAAAGGAAAATAGTGTTTGTGGACCTTGTCAACAAGGGAAACAAACCAAGAGCATGCACAAAAACGGTAAGTATCTCTTCACCAGGGAGCCTCTAGAGCTTTTCCACATGGATCTTATGGGTCCTATGTAAACTAAGAGTTTAGGCGAAAAGAGATACATTTTTGTTTGTGTAGATGATTTCTCTAGGTACACATTGACTTATTTTCTTAGAGAAAAATTTGAAACTTTTGACAAGTTTAAAATGCTTTGTACCAAAATTCAAAATGAAATGAACTCTAACATTAAAAGCATTAAAATGGATTAGGAGTGACCATGGGAAAGAGTTTGAGAATGCCCATTTTGAAAACTATTGCAATAGTCTAGTCATTTCTCATGCGTTTTTGGCTCCTATGACACCTTAACAAAATGGCTTCAAGAGATGACCCGTGTAATGTTGCTTAGCAACAATGTCCCTAGAAACCTATGGGTCGAAACCGTCAATACAACATGCTAATTAGGAAATAGAGTCTTTCTAAGGCCCTACACTAGGCAAACCTCCTATGAGTTATGAAAAGGTAGAAAGCCAAATGTTAGCTACTTCCACACTTTTGGAAGCAAATGCTACATTTTGAATGACAGTGATCAACTTGGAAAATTTGATGCTAAGAGTGATGAGGGTATCTTTATTGGCTATGCCTTGAATAGTAGAGCCTATAGAGTTTTCAGTTTGAAGACTCGAACCGTCATGGAATCATCCAATGTTGTCATTGATGATACAAGGCTCAAATCTAGTGACCATGAGGAAGAGGTAGCTATAGTTGATGACTCTCCCTTTGAAAAGGTTGTGGAGACTCCTAATGCTGGAAAATCTAATGTTGATGACGATATCACACAACCCATTAATAGAGTTCCTCTCTTAATCTCTAATAAATCCGCTCCATGGGTTAGAAAACTCTATGATAAAGATGACATCATTGGAGAGGTTAATGAGGGAATTAGAACTAGGTGTCAAAATGCTAATTTGATTAGCTACACATGCTACACCTCTAAAATAGAACCAAAGAAGCATGATAAAGCCTTAAATGATGAATTTTAGGTTCTTGCCATGCAGGAAGAGCTAAACCATTTTGAAAGGAATAAGGTTTGAACACTAGTTCTGAGGCTTAAGAACACTAATGTGATAGGCACTAAGTGGGTCTCTAGAAAAAATCTGATGAGGATGGCAACATTGTGCGAAACAAGGCTAGGCTTGTAGCATAAGGATACTCTCAAATTGAGGGTATCGACTTTGAGGAGACTTTTACTCTGGTTGACCGTCTAGAGTTTATTAGGCTTATTCTATCCATTTCTTATGTGCACAAGTTCAAATTTATATCAAATGGATGTTAAGAATGTCTTCCTCAATGGCTTCTTGCAAGAGGAAGTTCTTGTTGAGCAACTCAAAGTTTTTGTGGTTCTGTACCACCCCGATCATGTCTATCGCCTCAAGAAGGCTTTATATGGGTTGAAACAAGCACCGAGGGCTTGGTATGTGATATGAACCTCACCAAGAGCAGTGAGACCCGGAACCAATATATGGTAATGAATGATCGTTTTCTAACCAAGTTTACAAACAAAAATATTATCGGACCGCGACCCGTTACCTATAAGGCGGTAAGAACCAACGGTATCAAGAAAATTGTAGACGCCACACTCAAGAATAGGAAATAAGGTGAGTGATAAGTCAAGGTTGGAACGCCACAAGGTAAAACCTTGATAAGTTCACAAGTTCTATGAAGAACCAAAGAGAAAATTCTCTCAAATTTATTTCAATTCAAAATCTGTTCTCAAATTACATCAATTGGTCCCTTATATACTAAAAATATCTAAGACCTAAAAAGGAATAAATATTAGGCAATTAATGCCTTACAATTATGAAAATAAATGCAAGCAAATTTAGGAAATAAATAAATACTAAACTAGCAACTATTGACTTGCTTCTTAATTGGAAAGCTAAATCTGGAAACAAATCAGCCCCTTAATTTGGGAAACAAATCAACTATTATTCTTTGGAAATTAAAAGGAAATAAATCAGCCAAAGTTGAATATTCTCCTAGCTTGTACCACATGCCCAAGTCTTCTTTATTCGGCCCAATCCATTGTCTTAATGACATTAATTAAGGCTTGGTCTTCATGTGAGCCGAATTTGGACTTTAACAACTCAAAATCAGCCCATCAATAAATGCTTCTTTGATCCTATTGCTTTCATGTAATTGGCCCAACTGGAATTTGCAATGGATCCTTTGTTGATGCTTCTTGATTCTCATCATTCTCCCTCTCTTCAAAAGGATTCGTCCTCGAATCTTCACCATAATGTTGTTGATAGTCTGAACCATGCAATATGGTTCCCCTCTTTTATCTTTGTTTGATGAATCACTTTTGAAAGACATATTATTTTTTTGTTATATCAATGCTCGAAATCAAGAAAAGAAAAACAAATAGTTGATATAAGTTCAACTACACAACCTAAAAAAATGTACTATTTTTTGTTGGATCTTTTTTTTTTATAACGAAACTGATCAAACTTTTTTTTTGTAAAAAATCTGATTTTTTTTTATCGAATAAAAAAATAAAAGAAGAAGAATAATGATAGATTAAACCTGATTTAGAAGCCTAAGCTCTGATACCAACTGATATGAACCTCACCAAGAGCAGTGAGACCCGGAACCAATATATGGTAACAAAAGATCGTTTTCTAACCAAGTTTACAAACAAAAATATTATCGGACCGCGACCCGTTACCTATAAGGAGGTAAGAACCAACGGTATCAAGAAAATTATAGACGCCACACTCAAGAATAGGAAAGAAGGTGAGTGATAAGTCAATGTTGGAACGCCACAAGGTAAAACCTTGATAAGTTCACAAGTTCTATGAAGAAGCAAAGAGAAAATTCTCTCAAATTTATTTCAATTCAAAATCAATTCTCAAATTACATCAATTGGTCCCTTTTATACTAAAAATATCGAAGACCTAAAAGGGAATAAATATTAGGCAATTAATTCCTTACAATCATGAAAATAAATGCAAACAAATTTAGGAAATAAATAAATACTAAACTAGCAACTATTGACTTGCTTCCTAATTGGAAAGCTAAATTTGGAAACAAATCAACTATTATTCTTTGGAAATTAAAAGGAAATAAATCAGCCAAAGTTAACTATTTTCCTAGCTTGTGCCACACTCCCAAGTCTTCCATATTCATCCTAATCAATTGCCTTGATGACATTAATTACGGCTTGGTCTTCATATGAGCCGAATTTGGACTTTAACAACTCAGAATCAGCCCATCAATAAATGCTTCTTTGATCCTATTGCTTTCATGTAATTGGCCCAACTGGAATTAGTAATGAATCCTTTGGTGACGCTTCTTGATTCTCATCAGTATGAGTGCCTCACTCTATATCTTGTTGACAGTGGCTACTTAAGGGGTAGTGTTGACAAGACTCTATTCATCAAAAGAGACAATGATGAGCTCGTTATAGGTCAAATCTATGTTGATGATATAGTTTTGGTGATGAGGACCAACTAGTTTATCACAATTCGGCTAAGGTTGGAAAAGATCCAGATCCTTTAACCATTCATGGAGGACCAATGACAAGAGCTAAAGCTAAAAGGAAAAAAGAAGCCTTAATTTGTTTAATGGGAAGCATTTGGAAGGAGCAAGCTAGTCAAGATTTGGTCAAGGTTCTAAGGATGGAAGAAGAGTATAAAATGGTTAACATGTTTCAAACAAGTCCAAATCCCGAAGACAAGAGTCCAGCCTTGTTAAAATGAAGTTTTCTAGCCTATCTTGAAGAATAAAAGGCCATTCGTCCATATTGGGTTTTGTGGGCCTATTTTATAATTAGTTTGGGTTTAATTATGTTGGGTTTTGTGAGCTTATTTTCTTATTAGTTTGGGTTTAATTGTGTTGGGTTTTGTGGGCTTATTTTATGAATAGTTTGGGTTTTTGTGTTGGGTGAGTTCATGTGTTCTTTGATTAGGAATAAGATGTTACAAAGGCTGAATACTTTATGGCCATTATTCATGGTCTAAATGTCATTTAGTGGGAGGTTACACATTTAGTGGGAGGTTACACATTTAATGGGCAGTTATATTTGTGTTGTATTGTCCTTGGCCTTTGTTCTATATAAACAAGGCTGCTTTTTCTATGTAAGGGCAGAGATTTGAGTAATATAAACTTATTGGAGCACTTTGTGAGTGTTTTGTTTTTAAGTTCTTGCATGAACTTTGGAACTTATCAAGCTTATTCAGCTTGTGGCGTTCAACAACCTCAAAATCTTTGTTTTGTCTTTAAACTTATCAAACTTCATAGTTTGTGGCGTTTTGGGGAAATCAAAGTGTTGTTCTAATTAGCTTTTATCATCATTTCATTGATAAAGTGAGTAGAATAGTTTCTCTTAATTCAATCTTGAACGATCGGGTTTGTTTTCAATTAGTTGGAGGGTGTTAAATTGCATTCCATGTGTATCATAGCTCTTTAGCTATTGGGGTGTATGGTTGCTAAGTTAATGATTTCCATCATTTTGGCTCGACCAACAATGCCAAAATCTAACAATTTGTTGACGTCAAGTCCATGAATTTGAGATGAGTCTTGTTGGTAAGCCAATTTACTTCCTAGGGTTGCAAATTAAGCAAATGGATGATGGGATCTTTATATCTCAATCTAAATATGCCAAAAACCTAGTGTAGAAATTTGGCCTTGAAAACGCCAAACATTGTGATACACTCATGAGTACCACTTTGAAGCTAAGCAATGATGCTTGTGATAAACGTGTGGAACAAACACTATATCGGGGCATGATTGGTAGCTTGCTTTATTTAACCGCAAGTAGGCCCAATATCTCCTTTAGTGTGGGTATGTGTTCTAGGTACCAATCAGATCCTAAGGATTCCCATCTCTCTTCTGTTAAGAGAATCATTCGCTATGTGAATGGGACATCCAGCTACGAGATTTTGTACTCTTTTGACACTAATGCTAGTCTTGCAGGAATTAGTGATGCGGATTGGGCAGGAAACTGTGATGATAGGAAAAGCACATCGGGCAGTTGCTTCTTCCTTGGGAACAATTTAGTCTCTTGGTTTTGCAAGAAGCAAAACTCAATTTCCTTGTCATATTTACGTTCAAACATGCATTTTTAGACTAGGAGATCTATATAGGAAGTACATGTTCAATGACCTATAGTTATCTCCAAGACATGATGATTCTTTAATGACATTCTAATAAAAAATGAAAAAGCATGAATTGATGATTGGAATTGTTAAATACAAAACAATGTGTGAAAATGCTAGTGAGACTCAAATGCTTAATCATTTTCTCTCTTTCTTTATTAGTTGAACATGGCTACTATCATACAGGTATTTTACCGAAAAAAATCAAATAGGGTGCAAAGTCGCTCATGTCATGTTTCGCTTATAAAGTTGGATACAGTGCTCTTACAACTTGACATATATGAAAACTCTATATCCTTGCTTCTCTCATGGCAAATGGTGAAATAGGTTTGAAATCTATTGGAAACCTTTGTCATTTACTTTGCCAAATACCATTGTTTTTGGACTTGAATGAAACAATGTCTTATATGCAAAGCAATTTTGATTCGCACATTTTCTTAAAATAAATCTCTTTGTTTCTCTCCTATTAGTTGAGTTGCATAAATGTGGCGTATATGATTATGCAGATATCTTGTATGCTCTTTTCTCTCTTTACCTTGAGTGACCTGGTTAGAAACAACTCCTTTGCGTATATCATGACAAAAAGGGGGAGTAGTATACGGTAAGGGGGAGTTAGGAAGTTGGCATGTTAGGGAGATTACATATTGAGGGGGAGTAATGTTAGGTTTTAGATTGTGTTGGCATTACTTCCATATCAAAATGATGTTTACTTGTAATGATTTAGTTATTTAGATTCATGATAATTCAAGCTTCAAGGAAGAAGGAACAACTAGTCAAAGCAAGTTCAAAGTCTTCAAAGAAAAAGGATGCAATATGGTTCTACAAAGGTATACTAAGACCTTATCTTTCTCTTACAAGGCTTATGCACACAAACACAATTCATACATTTGTGTCCCTGCATCGTTGTGCACCATTATAGGCACACAAACACAATTCATACATTTGTGTCCATGCATCGTTGTGCACCATTATAGGCACACACATACAATTTATTCATATGTGTCCCTGCATCATTGTGTACCATGTATAACACATTCACACACATGAAGATGAATGCTCATGCATTGGTATGAAAATAACATGTTTTGGAAAATGCATGATTAGAGACTATCTCTATGTAGTTTGCATTCTAATGTGAATTGTGTTTGTATGTGTATATGTTTGTATAACATGGATATTGAACTTGAATTTAGTCTTAAATCATTCTTGATTGAGTTCCAGTGATTTCGGTTACTCATACTATTGATTTCAAGTTCTAAGTCGAAAGATACTACACTTTCAACTCATGTTGCATACATTGTCTTTGTCTTCGTATATCGAGTCAAATTATTATTTTCTGGGTTGAGTATCTTATATGTCCATGTTTGTCAGAGAGTTATAGTTTGTAATCCGAAAATAGATTCGAATTCCGAGTTTGGAGGCCGGAGAACGGTCGAAGAACGCGAAGGAAGGTCAGGGAAAAAGAAGAGAGCAAAGCTCTTCTTTCCCCAGATGGCGCGTGGCCATCTCGGGGCAGAAGGCTTGCTGCCCCGAGATGCCCACGTGCCATCTTGGGCAGCAAGCAAGCTTGGCTGCTTCTTGTCCCTTTTGGTCATTTCATATGCCCATATTCCCTCTCCTGTATATATCCCTTCCCTCTCACATTTCATTCTAAGAAGACATTTAAAACTTGAGTGCAGAATTTTCTCTCTACATTTTCTTACCTTCCAAACACCATAACTTCTTCATTTGAACTCCAATTTGAGTGATTCAAAGTTGAGAGTGTTTACCTATTAATCCTCGATCTTTTCTCTGAATGTTTAAGTTAGTTTTATTGCTGTTTTTGGAGTCTAAATTTACAAAAACGAGACTGCACCAAAATCAACTAAGGTATTGATTTTCTCTCAAAGTTTACTTTTAAAACTTGGTCAATTGCCTTGGGTTTTCTTCTTCAACATATATATATGTGTCTTATGATAGTTTTTATTTGAGTTTTGAACTCATTTAAAGTGAGATTGAGTTTCAATTGAAATCTCACATGTTAAGTTAGGTTTTGATTTCGCCTATGTTTTCAAATGTTTGGGATTGTATTGTGCTAGCTTTGATTCTAGGACTATTTGATTATCTTTGATTGATTGATTTTGTAAAAAATAGTTCCTCACATGTATTAGGCTCTCTTTGGCCAAAATCTCACAATGATACATGTGCTTGTGTTCTTTTGAGCTATTCATGTGCTTTGTTGTATCTATGAATAGGAATATGCTCTAGAGCTTTAGCTTTAATCTAAATGACTTTGTCACATGATTTTAGCATGTTTTTGGTTTATGAGATTTAAACTTGATTATGTGATTAATTGAACATATCTTGTGATTCAAGTTTTAGATCTATGCATGTTTCTAGGTTTTAATTAATGTTGAACATATCTTACATGATCTAGATGGATTAAACATGCATGATTGACTAGACAACATTTTTTTTGTGCATTCATGCTCATGTCTAGTATTTTCCATAGGATGTGTTGATCATAACATTCTATGTTGCGTGCTTGTTTACGTTTTGCATTCATGATCACCTAGATGCCTTGTGAGAAGAAAGTCTTGACAATAAGAGTGAGACATATGTTGTTGAGCAAGAAAGTCTTGGCAAGAGGTGTGAGACCTTGGATTCTCAAGCAAGGAAGTCTTGACTAGAGTCGGATGACTCGGATAGTTGAGCAAGAAGTCTTGCCTAGCGTCATGAGGATCCGGAACGGTGAGCGAGGAAGTCTTGACTAGAGTTGGGAGGACTCAGATAGTTGAGCAAGAAGTCTTGCCTAGGGTCGTGAGGATCCAGAAGGGTGGGCGAGGAAGTCTTGACAAGAGGTGTGAGGCCTCAGATTGTTGAGCAAGAGGTCGACATCTTCATGAGTAGGATAGGAGGGTAGTTTCTAGGTGAAGGGGTGACTTGAGAGACTGTACTTGTCTTATCTACTAGTGGATTTTGTTTGCCGGTGGTTTCTAACCCATGGATGTTTCCTCTTCGGAGGTTTACCACATTATATCTTGTGTCAACTTTTCTCTATCTCTATCTCTCTTATATTGTATTTGTTATTTGAATACTATGGATATAACTCTTTATGTAAGTTGACTTTCATTATATAATATAAATTGTGTATGTGTTATGATTACTTGTTTGTATCACACTTTACTTGTTTTATATATTGATTAAGTGTCTTTAATTGATATATATATATATATTGTGATACAAGCAATCTAGAGGGACAAACTTTTGTTTGTTTCTAAGGGAGTTGAAAAAGGTGCCGAACCTATTCACCCCCCCTCTAGATTAGCCTTGAGCATTTAACCATGTTTGTATTTTCAATTGGTATCAGAGCAGGACACTAGATTGTACTTAGTGAGAATCCAGGTGATACATGGGTGATACATGAGTCTAGATTGTATTTTCACGGTTTTTTACAAAGCTTTTGAAGTCATGGGTTTACAAGATGATGTAATGGCAGAAGGAGCCTCAAATACTAGGCCACCATTACTTCGAGGCACTAACTATGGGTATTGGAAGTTGAGGATGAAAGCCTACGTCCGCTCTATTGATGAAAGGGCTTGGACGGTAGTGGAAGAAGGTTATAGTCCTCCTACCAAGGTTCAAAAGAATGGACAACGAATGAGTTTGAGGTTGCTATGTGGCATCATCATGCTATGAATGCCATCTTTGGAGGAGTTGATAGGCATCAATTCTCCTACATTCAAAATCTTGAATCCGCAAAGGAAGCTTGGGATACTCTCCAAGTTACTAATGAAGGAACCTTAGCGGTGAAGAAATCGAGGCTTCAAATGTTGGCATCACAATTTGAAGATTTAAGTTTGGGTGAATAATAAAAGTTTAAAGACTTCCAATTCTGGCTTCTTAACATTGCTAACAAATTTCAAGCACTTGGAGTACCTATCTCAAAAGAGCGTTTAAATTGGAAAATCCTTAGGTCTCTTCCTAAGAGATTTAAATCAAAGGTCACGACCATGAAGGAAAGCAAGGATGTGGATAGTATGAACATTGATGAGTTGCTTGGTCTCTCCAAACTTATGAGATGTGCTTGAAGCCAAAGATTAAGAGTAAGGGAATCACTCTCAATGCTATTGAGGAGGAGAGTGATGATGAAAATAAAGAGATGGCTCTTTTGGTTAGAAAGTTCAAGAGGTTTCTAAAGAAGAATGCCAAGCCTAGAGGCAAGTCATCCAAGGAAAAGGGAGTTAAGAAAACATCATCTCCAAGGAATGAAAAGAATAGTCAAGCCATGAAAAAGAAAGATGTCCAATGCTATAATTGTCATGGTTTCGGTCACTTTGCTATTGAGTGCACCAAGAAGCCATCTAAGAAAGACAAGAAAGGCAAAGTGTTGGCGGCTACTTGGAGTGATGATAATTCTAGTGATAATGAGAGATCTAGTAGTGATTCTTCAAGTGATGAAAAGTTGGTGAGCAATATTGTAGCTCTAACGGCTTCTCATTCTCTACTAGACGTTGATGGTACAATATCTTTGAACAAGAACTTTGATACAAATCATCTTGGAAGCTCTAGTTCCATTCCTACTAATCTTGAGTTGTTGGCCAAGATAGAGAAGCTTGAAGAAGATAGAGATAATGCTCTAAGAGATGTAGTTGAAAATGATGAGTTGTTCAAGAAACAACTAGATGAGTTTGTGATTGTCACTCGTAGACTTCTTGGTGAGAAAGGTGATATTATGAAGAAGTTTAGAGAACTTGAAAAGATAAACCTGGAGAAGGATAATGTGATATCTCTTTTGAAGAATAGAGAACAAGAATTAATGGAAGAGATAAACATGGCTAAGGATGCCATCAAGGACTTAGTGAATGATTCGGTAAGTGTGTCTAGTGTTAAGAATCTTGTTAACTCTTATAGTGGTGAAGGCGACTTGGTAGTTGAAGAGGAGCTCTTGGAAGTACCACTTCCTACTCACTTGGATGAAGTCGTGATTGATAAGAAACCACACAGGAAGAAAAAATCAAAAGCCAATAAGAAGTTGGCGAACAAGGTATCTTTGCAAACTCCTAGTGAAGCTAGTTCAACTCCAAAAGGTACAATATCACCTTTTATTCCAATTTGCCACTATTGCAACACAATAGGTCACATTAAGCCTAGGTGTTATAAATATATTGAAAAATGCAAATTAGGAAATGAATCTAGAAATAAGGAGATTAAACTTCAACTTGAACATGCTAAGGATTTGATAGTTGAAAAACATGATAATATTTCTAAGCATGAAAAGAAGTTTTGGAGTAGAAAGAAAACTAATCTTGTTCAACTTGACAAAGCTTCTATTGAAAATGTTATGGAAGAGTGTGTTAATGATATTCTTGTTAATCAAGCCATTGAAGGACTTTACTCTAGATTTAATATTGTTGTCAATGATGATATTGGAAATGTTTGTGTAGGTACACCCAAGAACAAGTGGTTCTGTAGAAGGTTGTCCCGATGCGCCCGGCTGTCCTTGTGAGGAGCGGAGTCTCATGACTCATGTAGAGTAACAAACTTTTGAATATAAAGATGGTGGTGCGAGAGTTTCCCACAAACGGTGCTAGAAAGTGTTAACGGGAAATCTGCTCAGGGTGAGAAATTCCTACTAACACCCTCGAGACCACTACCACGGAAGTGGTGGCCGGGGTCGGTACCGTTGATACCTGACCTAGTTTAGAGGTAAACGAGAGGCTGGATTGCAAAAACACAAATGGGAGCTTTTATTATTGATTACTTGCTTTGATAGACAAATTACTCTCTCTTATGCTCACAGTCTCTCTAGGATCTAGGAAGGTGGCAACTTTGTGCTTATCGAATAGTGGAAACAAAGACGGTTGTGTTCTGAATACAGAATTTAGGCATTCCCCTTTACTTTTCTTTTCTCCTATCTGTCGTTCTTCTTTCATTTTTTTCATATATTTCTCCTCCTGTGTGCCGTGCTTGGCCCTATTTATATATGGTCCAAGTAGGTTTGAATTTGCAGATATCCCGCCACGATCCTTCAAATCCGTTTCCTCCTTATTGGGCTTGATCCTTTATTTAAAAGTTGTTGACCCCGAGTAACTAGCGGAAATGATGATATTGTTAACAAAAATGAGTTTGTTTCCTTTTAGGAATCAAACTCTTGACTCACACGTATACGGAATTAATGTTGGTTATCACATAGATAAGATCTTGTATGTTATCGCGGCATGGCTTTTCATGGAGGTCACCGAGCTAGCTGTCTGTCGTTTCATAGAGCGAGGTAGATCCATGCTTCGACTCTGTTCTTAAAAGTTTGGGATGGATTTTCCCTGGCCCTTGGGAGCTTGAGGTGTCCTTGTAGACATTCCTGGGAGGTAGCCGGGGTAGTGTAGATTTTGGCGTGATTCCTCTTTCATGCCCAGCAGGGACAGCGGGCTTCTGGAGAGGTTGGAGGGCTTCTGTCTAAGACTACTGTTAAGTTTATCCTCTGAAATTCTTAATCCGAAGGGTTGCTTTTCGGACTTCTTCAAATGTTTCTTGAGCTTGGAGACCCCCCATGGCTTTCACGAGGTGGTTGAGGAGCTCGACCTCAGTAACCGAGGTTCTCCGATAGGTGGCATAGAGAAGCCTGGGTTCCAGTGTTCGTGTGGGGCTCGTCCTAGTCCCATCTAGCTTGCTTTCTAATAGTTTTGAAGCCGGGATGGCCTTCCCTGCTCCTGTGGATTAGCTTTATGGTCTACCCGGGTTTCATGAACGTCGATTATGAGTTTTGACTTGTGGCGGGAAAGTGAAAATTTTCTCTTTGACCCCTGGCCAAATTTTACAATTAACACAAGATATAGTTTAAAATTTTGAAAATAAAGCAACTATATCAATCCTTAAAGGCAAATCAAGTCATTTGACCAAGAGATCCTGTTAGATTTTTCAGGATAATTATGCGTATGATAGTAGTCTTGTTTCACCATTAAGAAAAGATAGAAGACTAATTTGGATAAAATCCTTATTAATTGCATGGATACAAGATCCTTATTGATTAGTCTTTTCATTTGCACTCACACACATTTGCATTAAAGCAATCAAACTCAATTCATGCATATCATTTTAAGCATGTCATAATAAGCAAGTTTGCATGTCATAATAAGCAAGTTTGCATGTCATAGAGATAAATTATAGGTCATTCAAATGTACTTTCCTAATTAAATCTCCTAGTCCAAAAATGCACGTTTGAACATAAATATGACATGGATTGCAAGTAAACCAATTTTCCACTCATAAAAAAAACATATAAGAATATATGTGCAATCAAGAATCTCAATAAATTAATAAAATAGCATAAGTTTAATCAACTTTTTGCTCATAACAAAATATGGAAGTTCGCTCTCTTTGCTTGAGCTTCCCAAATGGGGTCAAATCTAACCAAGACGGGAGGCATAAGCCCCTATAGACTTAGTTGCATCTACGGGTGTCACATGGGCACTAAGGCAATCGGGTTCATTCTTTCTAACCCACCTAGGTTCCACTTTATCAATTTTAGTGATCAAAGACACTTTTCTAAGTTCCCTAGGTACATGCAAGCTAGCCATATTTTTCAACCGTTTATCTTTTATGCTCTCTAACCTACACCTCTCAATATATTTAAAGCACTTTGGTCTTAAGTGACCAACCATACCAAACAAATGACAAGTAGGTACGAAGTAAGAATTTATGTATTGTGATCTCATCTGGGCATCAACATGTTGATGAGGTTGTCTTTGATGGTGCATCGGTTTGCTTCTCTTTGGCACTAGAGCCGATTGGTGGCACCTTTGTGGTGTTACTTGTCGAGGTGGTTGAGTCGGTTGATCTTACCTCCTTGGGTTGTCATGTTTCTAGCATTCACCTTCTTTCCTCATAGTTGACTTGAAAGAGGTGATTGAATTCTCAAGGGCTTGTCCTTTCTTCTTGGATTGCCTAGACTTTGATTGAGTTGCCACGGCTTGTGTGGACTTTCCTTGAGTTGAGGATTTTTTGGATGAAGCTTTCCTCTTGCCTTGAGCTTGAGGTTGTTTGACCTCGGCCTTCTTTAATTCTTCAAGGTACCTCATCTCTCTTTCCTTGACAGTCTTCAAGGACTTTTCTTTGTTGGCAAACTCTTATTTCGTTGCCTTCATCCGTTGGTGGCAATCTTCAATCTCCTCCTCATATTTGGACACATCAACCTTGTCCATCTTCAAGGAGTCATCAATGGAGGTCTCTTTCTCCATGGTCTTTAATTTGGAGATAAGAATGAAGATGTCTTCTTTTTGTTCAGCTATGATCTCTTTGTACTGATGAAGTTGAATTTGACAATTTTGCTTGCTTTCTTCAAGGGTACAGATATATTCCTCCGAGGAAATCTTCCACATTCTCAAAGTCTCATTCTCCTTCGAGAGCTCTTCATTTTGCTTCAAGACTTTGAGAAAGGTCACCTGACATTCCTCAATTGAGTCAATTCCCTCATCAGGACCTTTGCTTTGGTCATTTGTTACCACACCGAAATCTTCCATATAGGAAGCACCCAAGGTCGTGAAGTCAAGCACATGCTCTTCACTATTCTTGAGCAAGGTTTTATTGTTTACCTCCTTCACTTTGGAGTTCATCTTTCTCTCCTCTTTCACATTGGAGGTCATACTATTCTTGTGAGATTTTGTGTATCTCTTAAATACCTCCACCATGAGAGTCATCTCCTCATCAGAGTCACTTTCCTCCCTCTCAAGTTTAGAGGTCATTCTAGCAACACCCGTTCTAAGTGTTTCACTCTCACTCATGGTGTTTGGTGAAGTGAATGAATGCAAATGAAATGCAAAAACATGGATCACCTTAGTATGTCTAGGCACCAGCTCTGATACCAATTGAATATAACTCTTAAAGCTTGTTGAATAACCTAGAGGGGGGTGAATAGGTTTTAATCAAGTCAACTGCCAATTTTTCTTGCTTAGTCAATATTTAAAATTCACACAATAAAACAAACATACAACAAGTGTAAAGTGCGAAAATATAAATAACAGAAGATGTATACTTGGAAAACTCTCCAAACGGGGAAAAACCACGGCTGTTAAGTGAGCCACACTCGATTGCAGAAATCCACTATATGAGTAAAAAGTTACACCCTCAATTGATACTCGGACTCTCACTCTCGACAACTTCAGGATATGGCCACTACCACTCACCACTCTTCGTTCAATCCGTAGTGATATCCCTTGGTACACTACTCTTGGCGTGAGCACATCCTACTCAACCCCTCTGGCCTTTTATAGTGGATACCCGACCAATTGCTTGCTAACCCACCCTTGGTTGCAATGCTTCTCTTGCTTGTGCAACTTCACACGAAAGCCACAAGACTTTGACTCAATGAAGAGTATATGGTCTAAGTGTATATATGACACTATGCTCAAATGCAATAATATGTAAGACCAAACACAAAATGCTTAACTAGATGTAGATAACGCAATAATACATCCTAATTATCAACAATGCTTATATGCCCACAAATAAGGACTCAATAAGATGTAGATAAAATCTAACAACCTAATTGTCAAAAAAAGTCCAATCAACACAAGTTGTCACAATAAATAATCAAAGGCAATTTTGCAATCAATAAATACAATCAATGAGGACTAGATATGGATATGCAATATTACAATCTAGTTATCAAACAAAGTCATTTCAACACAAGTTGTCATTAAACATGGAATGGTCAATAAAGGTAATCATCAAATGCAATCAAAATGACCTAATAATGCAAGCTATCACAATACAAACCCCAAACATGTCACAACTTCAAAAGATAAACAATAAATATGAAGATTTGCTAACTTAAGCAATAAATGACATGTCTTGGTAAGCTAGAACAATAAATGAACAATAATGAAGGTTCTACTAACCAAACAATGAAAACTCATGCTTTAGAAGATGCTTGAAATGCAAGAAGAAGATGGGTTGGAGTTTGGAGAGTTAAAAACAAAGCTTGAAGCTTTCTCTCTCTAATGAAGGTTCTCTCACTCTAAAAATGTGTTCTTTTTGCTCTTAAGAGGTAAGGAAGAAAAAGAGAACATATATATAAAAGCCCTAGACAAAACGATATCGCTTTGGACTTGGGAAACGAAGTCCCGTCAATACCGCTGGGCATATCGCTGGTCAGGAAAGTATCTAGGCAGCATGGCACGACTGGAAAAGACTGGTGCCTAGACCGCTGGCTAGGCATGTGCTCCAAAAATGGCCTAGACCGCGGTACATGCCTGACAGCTTAACATCTTGAGCTTCGAGTGACCTAAAACATGAACAAAAGACATCCAAACCTTATATATTATACAGTTGGAAATGTATGGAAGTCTACTTTTTACTCCAATTTACAAAACATGATTTGGATGTCTGTAGAAAAAGTTATGGTCATTTGAGTAACCAAAGGTCAGAAACAAACAACAACAGAGTTGCCCTGTTTTTGTGGTCAATTTCGAGATTTCAAAACCAATCTAAACGGTCGTGAAATATTGTGAGTAGTATACCGTTGGAAAGGTATGGGTGTCTATTTTATACATAAATTTTCAAAACTCATTTTGAAGTATTGAATAAAATGATATGGTTACAAGACCATACAAATGTCAGTTTTGAAAAACATTTAAATCATTGAAATATACTATTTTTGAAACTAGACACCTTACTCGATATAACCAAACCAAGAGAAGAATGAGACATTCTCAAATGGTTACTCAACATGCTAGAACAAGCACACCATGGCGCAAGCATAGACGATTCTAATCAAACAACAGATAATGAATTTAAACATATAACAACCACACTTAAGACTAAGAATGAAATTCAAGTGTGATTGTGAAGAGATGCACATATATAAACAATATCAATACAAATGCAAGATCAACAAAACATGCATGAGGTATGTTTGTGCATCTAAACTCTTCAAAAGGCAAAGTCAAGTGAATATACCTTTTGCTCTTGAAGTCATGGACATGCTTAGAAGCTTGCCAATAAGGACCTAAGCTACCCATTACACAATCATCCCCAATGTGGTGTGGTTTGTCTTGAAATAAGTCAAACATAAAATCGAGATCCTTACATGAAAGGTTGGCAGTATTTCATGTGAACCATTGATGGAAATCATTAACTTAGCAACGATACACCCCAATAGCTAAAGAGTTATGATACATATAGAATGCAATTTAACACCCTCCAACTAACTGAAACAAACCAGATCGTTCAAGATTAAGGTAAGAGAAACTATTCTAATCACTTTATCAATGGAATGATGATAAAAGCTAATTAGAACAGCACTTTGATTTCCCCATAACACCACAAACTATGAAGTTTGATAAGTTTAAAGGAAAAACAAAGATTTTGAGGTTGTTGAACGCCACAAGCTGAATAAGCTTGATAAGTTCCAAAGTTCATGCAAGAACTTAAAAACAAAACACTCACAAAGTGCTCAAATAAGTTTATATTACTCAAATCTCTGCCTTACATAGAAAAAGCAGCCTTGTTTATATAGAACAAAGGCCAAGGACAATACAACACAAATATAACCTCCCATTAAATGTGTAACCTCCCACTAAATGACATTTAGACCATGAATAATGGCCATAAAGTATTCAGCCTTTGTAACACCTTCACTTTACGATGTGCTCCTGTCTGAACCACTCTTACCAACGTTTGGAAGCTCCTACACTTTACGGTATGCTCCTGTCTGAACCACTCGATCTTCCTCGCTATCTTTGGGAACTGGTAACTGCATGTGGGCGCGTCACGGTCTCAAGAACTTGAATGAGGGATGTAGAGAGAATTGAAGAAACTCTTTCTTCTATGTGTTTCAAAAACACTCAAAACATGAAACAATATATATATATATATATATATCGCGCCTTGGTCTTTTTCACAAATATATAGAAATCACGCCTGCTGTTGCTTATATCACAATTATATATATATATATATATATATATATGTATATATGTCACGCATGTTGTTGCTTATATCACAATTTTTTATTTTTTTTTTGCTGTAGCTATTTCACACATATATATATATCACGCATACTGTTGCTTATATATGTATTAATAAGCCAACTCTTTTCTATATCCTATCATGATGGAAATCATTAACTTAGCAACCATACACCCCAATAGCTAAAGAGCTATGATACATATGGAATACAATTTAACACCCTCCAACTAATTGAAAACAAACCCGATCGTTCAAGATTGAAGTAAGAGAAAGTATTCTAATCACTTTATCAATGAAATGATGATAAAAGCTAAATAGAACAGCACTTTGATTTCCCCATAACGCCACAAACTATGAAGTTTAATAAGGTTAAAGGCAAAACAAAGATTTTTTGAGGTTGTTGAACGCCACAAGCTGAATAAGCTTGATAAGTTCCAAAGTTCATGCAAGAACTTAAAAACAAAACACTCACAAAGTGCTCAAATAAGTTTATATTACTCAAATCTCTGCCTTACATAGAAAAAGCAGCCTTGTTTATATAGAACAAAGGCCAAGGACAATACAACACAAATATAACTGCCCATTAAATGTGTAACCTCCCACTAAATATGTAACCTCCCACTAAATGACATTTAGACCATGAATAATGGCCATAAAGTATTCAGCCTTTGTAACTCCTTATTCCTAATCAAAGAACACATGAACTCACCCAATACAAAAACCCAAAATATTCATAAAATAAGCCCACAAAACCAAATACAATTAAACCCAAACTAATAAGAAAATAAGCTCACAAAACCCAACATAATTAAACCCAAACTAATTATAAAATAGGCACACAAAACCCAACATGGCCAATGGCCTTTTATTCTTCAAGATAGGCTAGAATACTTCATTCTAACAAGGCTGGACTCTTGTCTTCGGGATTTGGACTGGTTTGAAACATGTTAACCATTTTATACTCTTCTTGCATCCTTAGAACCTTGACCAAATCTTGACTAGCTTGCTCCTTCCAAATGCTTCCCATTAAACAAGTTAAGACTTCTTTCATCCTTTTAGCTTTAGCTCTTGTCATTGGTCCTCCATGAATGGTTAAAGGATCTGGATCTTTTCTAACCTTAGCTGAATTGTGATCAACTGGCTGGTCCTCATCATTCCCCCTTTCCTCGAAAGGATTCGTCCTCGAATCAACACCTTCATCACCTATATCAAACAAAGACAAATTAGAAACATTGAAAGTTGCACTAACATTGCCATACTCACTTGGTAGTTCCAACTTGTATGCATTTTCATTGATTCTTTGAAGGACTCGAAATGGTCCATCCCCTCTTGGCATGAGTTTAGACTTTCGTTTGTTAGGAAATTTTTCCTTCCTCAAGTGTACCCAGACCCAATCACCAGGTTCAAATACTACTTGCTTTCGGCCCTTGTTATGTTGCTTCTCATATTGTAGAGTTTTCTTTTCAACTTGTGTGCGCACCTTTTCATGCAAGGCTTTGACAAAATCAGCTTTTTGCTTACCATCCAAATTAGCTCTTTCCAAAAGTAAAGGTAGTAAATCTATAAGAGATAATGGATTGAACCCGTACACAACTTCAAATGGTGAATGGTTTGTTGTAGCATGCACACTTCGATTATAAGCAAACTCCACATTTGGCAAGCATTCCTCCCAATTCTTCAAATTCCTTTGAATTATACCCCTCAAAAGCATTGATAAAGTTCTGTTTACCACCTCCGTTTGTCCATTTGTTTGTGGATGACAAGTGGTTGAATACAGCAGCTTTGTACCCAACTTTCTCCAAAGAGTTTTCCAAAAGTGGCTAAGGAACTTCACATCTCTATCACTCACAATTGTCCTTGGAATTTCGTGTAACCTCACAATTTCTCTGAAGAACAAAAGTAGCATCATCTGTTTTGTGGCAAGGAATGAAATGTGCCATCTTACTGAACCTATCAACAACAACAAAAATAGAATCTCTCCCCCCTTTTGACCTAGGTAATCCCAAGACAAAGTCCATTGATATATCAACCCAAGGCTCACTAGGTATAGGAAGAGGAGTATACAGCCCATGAGGCATTACTTTAGATTTAGCTCGTTTGCAAGTAATGCATCTCTCACATATTCTCTCAACGTATCTTTTAATGTGTGGCCAAAAGAAATGATCATTTAACACACCCAAAGTCTTTTTAACTCCAAAATGCCCCATTAACCTGCCACTATGTGCCTCTCTCACAAGCAATTCTCTCATTGAACATCTAGGAACACACAGCTTGTTTTCTTTGAAAAGAAAACCATCATGCCTAAAGAACTTGTCAAAACCCCCTTGCTCACATGCCCCATAAACATTAGCAAAATCAAAGTCAGAATTGTATAAGTCTTTAATGTACTCAAAACCCAATAATTTTGCATCAAGTTTATAAATTAGAGCATACCTTCTTGAAAGAGCATCGGCAACCATATTCTCCTTACCTTGTTTGTACTTGATGATGTATGGAAAGGATTCAATAAACTCCACCCATTTTGCATGCCTACGGTTTAGCTTTCCTTGTCCTTTGAGATATTTCAAGGACTCATGATCGGTGTGTATAATGAATTCCTTGTACCAAAGATAGTGCTGCCATGTCTCTAACACTCTCACCAAGGCATAAAACTCCTTATCATACGTCGGGTAGTTAAGACTTGCTCCACTTAGCTTCTCACTAAAGAATGCAATGGGTTTGCCCTCTTGCATTAAGACTCCTCCAATACCTATTCCACTTGCATCACACTCAATCTCAAAAGTTTTATCAAAGTTAGGCAAATCAAGCAAAGGTGCTGAACTAAGTTTGTGTTTAAGCAAGTTAAAAGCATCATCTTGTTCTTTACCCCACCTAAATCCCACATTCTTTTTGATGCATTCAGTTAATGGTGCAGCAATGGTAGAAAAATCCTTAATGAATCTCCTATAAAAGCTAGCAAGACCATGAAAACTCCTTACATTACTGACACAAGTGGGTTTCGGCCACTCCCTAATTACTTTCACTTTTTCTTGATCAACATGTATTCCTTTATCATTAACAACATAACCAAGAAAAGTAAGTTCATTAGTGCAAAAAATGCATTTCTTTAGATTAGCAAATAACTTTTCTTTCCTAAGCACATCAAAAACAGCCTTTAAATGTGTTACATGCTCGTCTAAATTTTTGCTATACACAAGTATATCATCAAAATAAACTACTACAAACTTTCCAATGTAAGCACGCAAAACATGGTTCATCAATCTCATAAAAGTACTAGGTGCGTTAGTTAGGCCAAAAGGCATTACTAACCATTCATATAGACCATGTTTAGTTTTGAAAGCGGATTTCCATTCATCACCCTCATGCATTCTTATTTGATGATATCCAGATTTCAAATCAATCTTTGAAAACACACAAGAACCATGCAATTCATCCAACATATCATCTAACCTAGGGATAGGATGTCTATACTTTACCGTGATTTTGTTGATGGCTCGAAAATCAACACACATTCTCCAAGAACCATCCTTTTTAGGTACCAACAAAACAGGAACCTCACAAGGACTCATGCTTTCACGTACATATCCCTTTTCCATAAGCTCACTTACTTGCTTTTGGATTTCCTTGGTCTCTTCGGGGTTGCATCTATATGCTGGCCTATTTGGTATGCTTGCACCCGGAATGAAATCAATTTGATGTTCAATTCCTCTAATTGGTGGCAAACCAATAGGAACATCTTCAGAAAAGAAATCCTCATTTTTCTGCAAAATATCAACAATAACACTAGGCAAACTCTTGTTAATTTCATTAGAAACAATTAAAACATCTTTGTACATAAGTACAAGTAAGGGCTGCCTCATGGTTAATGATTTCTTCACATCACACATTTTTGCATAAACACTCATTTTTCTTTCACTCAAGCCTTCCATGTTTTCTCTCCCCTTGAGCTTCCCGTTGCTCTCATTTTTACCACTCAACTCACCTTTTTTTTTCTCTCTTTCTTGCTCCCTTCCCAAAGTTTCAGCTAATGAAGATTCAAGCTCTTCATATTGCTGTTTTATACGCATTTGGTCTTCAAAAATTGTCTTTGGAGGTAAAGGTCCAAGTTGGTATTTCTGTCCCTCCATGATCAAAGAATAACGGTTCTTAAACCCATCATGCATTACCCTTCGATCATATTGCCATAGTCTCCCCAATAACATGTGACCAGCATACATAGGTACCACATCACACCAAACATCATCCTTATATCTACCAATTGAAAAAGAAATTAACACTTGTCGATTTACCTTCACAACATCACTATCATTCAACCATTGTAACTTGTATGGTTTTGGATGTTTAATAGTTGGTAATTTTAGTTTCTCCACAAGCAAGGTACTTGCCACATTTGTACAACTTCCACTATCCACAATCACATTACACAACTTGTTAGCAATCAAACAATGAGTATGAAACAAATTTTCACGTTGCTCACCGTGTTCATTATTTTTACTTTGCAAACTAAGTGTGCGTTGTACAACCAAATTTTCTCCACTAGCATACTCTACATCACTAGCATCTTCTAAATGTGGCATGTCATCTTCATCCTCTATCTCACTTTCTGATTCAACTGTCCCATCCCTCATGATCATTACCCTTTTATTAGGACATTCACGAGCCACATGACCGTGTCCAAGGCACTTAAAACACTTAATGCCTCTAGTTTGATTAGGTTGATTCTCACCTCTACCCTTGCTGCCTATTTCATTTTTGCTTTTAGTTTCATCAATTTTAGGCTTAACAATGGGTTTATCATCCTTTTTCCCCAATTTGGTTTCCAAGAAGAAGAAGAACCTGAATAAGGTTTTGAATCATACCTGATGCCTTTTCTTTTGAGTTGCCTTTCAATCTTCATGGCCACACCCACCATGTCCTCAATCTCCACATAATGTTGTAACTCCACAAGATCAGCAATGTTCTTGTTTAACCCACTCAAAAACCGAGCCATGGTGGCCTCACGGTCCTCCTCCATATTAGCCCTTATCATGGCTATCTCCATTTCTTTGTGATATTCTTCTACACTCATAGAACCTTGGGTCAAAGTTTGTAACCGTTGATGCAAATCCCTATAGTAATGGCTAGGGACAAATCTCCTCCTCATGATTTGTTTCATCTCCAACCAAGTCTCTACGGGTCTTTCACCATTTCTACGCCTGTCTTTACACAATTGATTCCACCAAACAATAGCATAATCACAAAATTCAACAACAGATAGTTTTACCTTTTTCTCTTCGGAGTAATTATGACATTCAAATATCAGCTCCACTTTTCGTTTCCATTCAAAATAGGCATCCGGATTGTTCTTCCCTTGAAAAGGAGGAATTTTCATTTTGATGCTGCCTATGTTTCGGTCCACACCATCAAAACGTCCTCTCCTAGCTTGTCTTCTAGGATTAACGTCTAGACCAATGATGGTAGCTTGGCCATCATCCGTGTCTTCTCCACCATCATATACATCATTGACAAAGGCTGGTTGTCTTCCACGTCGTGGTTCTCTTTGCAATCTGGTAATTGCTTCATCATGTCTTTCTAGACGATCTCCTACATCTCTCATCACTTTGAACATACGTTCAAATTGTTGTTGCATTGCTTGAATCACTTGATCATTTGAGGAAGAACTCACTTCTTTATCTTTGTAGGCATGTTTAAAACCTGAAAAAAAAAAGTTAGAACAGCCTCACAATCACTCCCTCACGTGTTTCTCTCAAAGAATTGATTCACACCACTCGTGTTTCACACAATTATTTGGCTTTTCTCGATACTAATCTCACCACTCTTGCCTTTTACCTCTCTTGTTTTGTTCTTTGGGTTCTTAGATTAACTAAGGTCCTTTTTAACAAACAATTTAGATTATGGCAAATTCAACGGAGTGAAATTGGGTAGGTCTAAAAAAAAAAAACAAAAGGTAGGCCACTTAAAGTAAACAAAGATTAGAACTGAAATATCAATTTCTCTCCCAAATAGAATTCTGTTTGTTTTGGTTAAGAAGACAATATTTAAATATTACCCAAACAGAAACAAGAACAATATGAACAAAGAAAGATTTTTGGAATTTTGCAAGAATTCCTTGAATCCATTATACTTTTTTTTTGTCTTTTTTTTCCTTTTTTTTTTCTACAGAAAATGAAGAAGAATGATAATAACCTCAAGAAGCACAACAATTAAGATGAATTATAGATACGGTGCTATAACATGAAGAAGAAAATAAAGTGATAAAAAAAAACTAAAAGAACAACAAATAAATGGATATGCAAACCTCAAACTTGAGCCAAGCTCTGATACCAAAATGATGGAAATCATTAACTTAGCAACCATACACCACAATAGCTAAAGAGTTATGATACATATGGAATGCAATTTAACACCCTCCAACTAATTGAAACAAACCCGATCGTTCAAGATTGAAGTAAGAGAAACTATTCTAATCACTTTATCAATAGAATGCCTAATTAGAACAGCACTTTGATTTCCCCATAACGCCACAAACTATGAAGTTTGATAAGTTTAAAGGCAAAACAAAGATTTTGAGGTTGTTGAACGCCACAAGCTGAATAAGCTTGATAAGTTCCAAAGTTCATGCAAGAACTTAAAAACAAAGCACTCACAAAGTGCTCAAATAAGTTTATATTACTCAAATCTCTGCCTTAAATAGAAAAAGCAGCCTTATTTATATAGAACAAAGGCCAAGGACAATACCACACAAATATAACCTCCCATTAAATGTGTAACCTCCCACTAAATGACATTTAGACCATGAATAATGGCCATAAAGTATTCAGCCATTGTAACTCCTTATTCCTAATCAAAGAACACATGAACTCACCCAACACAAAAAACCCAAACTATACATAAAATAAGCCCACAAAACCCAACATAATTAAACCCAAACTAATAAGAAAATAAGCTCACAAAACCCAACATAATTAAACCCAAACTAATTATAAAATAGGCCCACAAAACCCAATATGGCCGAATGGCCTTTTATTCTTCAAGATAGGCTAGAATACTTCATTCTAACAAGGCTGGACTCTTGTCTTCAGGATTTGGACTTGTTTGAAACATGTTAACCATTTTATACTCTTCTTGCATCCTTAGAACCTTGACCAAATCTTGACTAGCTTGGTCCTTCCAAATGCTTCCCATTAAACAAGTTAAGGCTTCTTTTATCCTTTTAGCTTTAGCTCTTGTCATTGGTCCTCCATGAATGGTTAAAGGATCTGGATCTTTTCTAACCTTAGTAGAATTGTGATCAACTGGCTGGTCCTCATCAACCATTCTGCTAATATTGATTATGGGTTCCAAGTTCCATTTTTTGTGATTGGTGATGAATTTGAGAATTTTTTGCTGTAAAAAATATTTACTAATACTTTCAGCACTTTTTATCTATATTTTTATTTTTTAAACTAGATTCATAAGTATTTTTGAAACTGGATTTACTATTATTTTTGAAACAAGTATTCCATTAAAATAGTTTTAAACGTAATTAAGTTTAGGGTGAATTCCATTTACGTATTTACGTCCCTCTAGTTTGACGTAATACACAAACTGATCCCCCGATTTTAAGAATTATCTCGTTAAGTTCTTTGTTAAATTTTCCTTTAAAAATGTGAAATTTGACAGGTCAAAGGGTCAAATTACCTTGCTGCCCCTAACTTTTCTTTTAAACAATTAAAATAAAAAATACAAGCAATTAAAAAAAATGAAATAAATACACCCAACTTCATCGTCTTCTTCTCAACCTAACCCAGAAATTCCTCAACCTATCAAATTCAACCACTAAACCCAAAAAAATTCTAGAATTCTTCCAAATCGAATCAAACCCAGACACTAAACAAATCAAATCAACACTAATCGAATCAAACAGTTTTTTTCTAGAATTCTTCATACAAAAAAAAAACCAAACATACACAACACACCACTGCAACACATACCAAACACAACTAGAAACCCAGAAACCCCAACATCTTTCTCCATTCATCATTCACCCATAAACAATTAATCTAGAAACTCAGAAACCCAAACCTAACCTACTGTTCACCATTTTCAGCAACACCAAACCCAGAAACACACAACCAAATCGCCATCAACCTGACCACAAAGCATCATCATCATCGCCAATCTACAAACACAATAGATTCACAAACAAAGACAAAAAAAATAAAACCAACACAAAAGAAAAAGATATTTCTAGGGAATTGAAACATGGATATTTTTTTTGAAACCCAAATTGCCGCAATCACTTGCTCATTCTTAGTCCCCAACGCCATCAGCCTTGTCCGACCGGTCATCTCGTCCATCCTTCCAGAAGCTTTCGGTACCATCATTGGTTGTTTCACCGCCGTTAGCTTTTCTCCGTCACATATCCGGGTTCCGTGTGAGAAATTTTAGAAGAAGTGGCATCAAAAATAATAACTTTAAATTTGGAAATTCAAGATTTTTTTTGCGATCCATATCAAAAGATGTTAGGAATAGAATCAAGTTGATATTGGTGGTGGGAGGTGTTTCTGGGTTTTATTTTGGTTGTGGGAAGAGTTATTGGAATCGATTTTGACGGTAGGAAAAGTTTCTTGAATTGATTTTGGTGGGAGGTGTTTCGACAGGGTGTTGGTGAAGAAGATGAAGTTTGAAAAAAGAAGAAGATGGTGAGGTGTGAGTTGGCTAGGGTTTGGGTAATCAAATTTTATTTTTTTTAATATGAATTTATTTAGTAAATAAGTTTTTATTTTTCAATTTTTAATATACCATTAATTTTGTAAGATAATTTAATTTTCTTAAACATTAGTTTTTATAATAAAATTTTTAATTGATTTGTTGGATTTGTTGATTTTTATTTTATATTATATTTTTTAATGTTTATTTTTTAATTAAATTAATTAATAATTGATTTTTAGTTAGATTTTTATATTTATTACGTAAGTTACCATTTTACCTTTACTACTTGGACGGAATCTTTAAGAACCCTAACGAAATTGGACAGTAGGGACTTAAGTTGAGGTTTTTTGAAACTGTAGGGACCTGTTATGAGAAAGTTCAAAATCGGGGGACCAGTTTATGTATAATTAGAGGAACTAAAATGGAATTCACCCTAAAATTTATGATAGAACAGGTATGTTATCATAATTAAACAATATATATATATATATAATTACTCATTAAAATACGAGAAAAAACCAAAAAAATTCATGAGAAATATTAAACTTTTGTTTGTAACCACTTTTGAAATTTTATTAGTTAATAACCACTTTTAAAAAAAAAATCAGTGTATATCCATAAATTATAAAAATACCCCAGAATTTGATTTTTTCTTTAAAATTGTAATCAATCTTGAAATCATGACTAAAAACTTGAAACTTAAAATCTGAAATCTTGACTAAATTAGAATGTTGAAACTTGAAATCTTAACTAAATTGAAATGTTAAAACTTGAAATGTCCGAGGTTTCTAGATTTTTCATTTTCTTCCCCTTTGTTTCTGCAGATCATATCATTGAAGAAGGGGGAGCTTGACGGCGATGCTGGACGATCGTGAAGCCTAAGCGATGGCACACCTGCACTCTGACAAACCGGTGATATCGTATGAGAGAGAGGAGAGGAGAGAGAAAGAAAGGAGATAGAGGTGCGAGAGAGAGAAAGAGATGTTCGGTGAAAGAGAGGAGTCCGGCAACCATTCGTCGGCACAACACCGACGGGGAGAGTGAGAGATCGGGGAGAGAGAAAGGAGAGGAGAGAGAAAGAAAAAGAGAAAAATAGAGAAATAGAGATAGAGTGTTTGGGGATGGTTTTTATATGAAGGCATTCAAGTAATTTCTCAAAAAAATGGTTATTTATTAATAAATTTTCGTTTGTGGTTAAAAACGAATTTTCTATGTTATATGTGGTTAGTTTTAGCAATTTCCATTTAAAATACTCGAATATATATTAATGTTGGACGATCAAAATAAGAGATTTTGAAGGCATATTTGTTATAACATGCATATATATGATGTGAATTGCTTTTCTTTGTTTAATGATGTAATGCATTATTATATTATGGCTTTCTAGATTATTTGTTACAACTTACAAGTGCCATTTTCATTTCATTCTAATATCAATTCAAATTTGCAAAATTTTGCTTTGGTTGATAACATATGTTGAAGACAGAATGAAAAACTGAGTGATAAATAGCACCATTGAAGAAGAAAACGCTGGTGACACCTTCGCAGAACGGGCTGAGTGGTACTACCAGAGATACCCTCAGCTTTTTGCCCTCCTCAAAGACTTATACAATGGCTATGTGACCTTGCTGGACAGCTGGCAACAAACAAAACGCTAACACCATTGTCGTACAAACTCTTCCAAAATCAGTCTTGATGATCTTGAGGATGAAAAAGGATGTAGTCAGATTGAATTAGATGTAAATCGTAATTCCAAAAAACAAATTTGGCCGGTATCTAGAAACAAAAAGAAACAACATAAGAAAACACGTTAGAAACAGTGTTAGAACCGAGGCCCATGTTTCACACGGTGTCCTTAAGACAGTTTCATCGGACAACACCGTATGTGTATTAGGCGATTGTCTCTCAGGATACAACGATTCAACAATGGTAGACCGAAGCACTATCCATTACCAGGGAACTCAAACCGAGTTTGAACTTACCAAGAAAACAAGAGAAGAGAAAAAATTCGGCTGCTCAAAAATAAAATAAAAAACTATATATTTGTTTCTATGTATTTCAAACAGAATATAAGAGCTATTATATACCCAAACCGAAACACTAGGGTTTTGGGATTAATTCGGGGTTATTTTGGAAATCACGTTTTTGATTTAATAAGGAAATAATTTAATTAATTAATATTCTCCAAAGAGATTTACTTCTAATTAAAACCCGATTCTGTATTCTTAGTGATCAAGTAAGAAATCAGAATCCAAACAATTAAAGCTTTCCTTATTCATCACAATAAAAAAAACGTTGACTTAGGGAAGTGGCAAGAGTTCAACTGGACTCTCACGGTCCAATCGAAGCGGCATTTGTGTCCGCAGATCACGCCCACACACGAGTCGTGCATTCGAAGGTTCGGGGTCCATAATTTGCACCCCCCCTGTGCGCGCGAGAGAGAGCCTCTATGCCACACATGTTGATAGCTCATATCACACATTCACTTATAAACTACATATAAGTTATTTCCGTAAGCAATATGGGATTCATTTTAATCCCTACACAATAGGCCCACTTTGAGACTCAATTTCTCAATCACCCATTAACCATTTTATTAATTGGAGTATACCATTTTGAAGTTCTCACGAAGGAGAATTCGAATCCACTTTAATCTTCCATTTCTATGGAATTTATCATACTCAATTTGTACTCTCAAAATGAGAGTTTATCACAAAAAATTTCCAACAACCCCCACATGAATGAAATTGACCTAGGACACATAAAGAAGATGTTTGGTAAGTTCAAACGGTCGAAACCTGCATAGGATAGGTAGGTGTTACACTTTGAACCTTCCCTTGTAAAGGTATGCTTACTTTACTGGTTGATCAGTAGATGTGATATCCTTGAACTGTTCTGCCGTTTTGTGTAAACGGTCACACATCTTACACGGGTATCTTCCAGACCCGATTTGGTTCTCATTTTTATGTTTGTTTTGGCCATGAACATGCGCTTGGTTCTGTGAGAGTCTCTGGAGAATATAGCCCTTCACTATTCTCTTCTAGAAGCGGCCTCATTTCTCTCTCACATAGGTGATTTCTTAATTAAGAGTAACCCGCTTTACTCTGCTCGGATTTCCATAGCTAAGAATATCGACGCATAAGAATCATTAAAAACCATAGTTTAACCTTTTCCCTACGGTCATCACTATTTCATCATAGGAATGGACTTGAGGGTAACCCTCCACAGTGATCCAGCTGAGTCTTACAACTTGGTTATCCCATTGAACCTAGATCTTGGTATCTCCAGTCAAGTAGGTTGGGTGTCCATTGTATTGACCTTTTATCTAATGGGCTTTAGTCTCATTCCTCTTGATGATGTCTCAACTAGTTCTCTGTTTAACCCTTTAGTTAGCAGATCCGCAATGTTATATTTTGACCTTACATAGTCAATAGTGATAACCTCAGTTGAGATCAGTTGTCTAATGGTATTATGTCTTCGATATATATGTCTAGACTTCCCATCATACATATTACTCTGTGTTCTTCCTATTGCTGATTGACTATCACAATGAATGTAAATCGCTGGCACAGGCTTTGGCCATCTTGGAATATCTTCTAAGAATTGGTGTAGCCATTCAGCCTCCTCTCCACATTTATCTAATGCTATAAACTCTGATACCATGGTGGATCTGGCAATACATGTTTGTTTGGAGGATTTCAAAGATACCGTCGCACCACCTAATGTGAACACATACCCACTAGTGGATTTTGAATCCTTCATATCAGATATCCAGTTAGCATCAGTGTATCCTTCTAGGACAACTGGATATCTGGTATAATGCCGTCCATGATTACGAGTGAATAGTAAGTACTTCAGTACTCTTACTATTCCTTTCTAGTGATCGGTTCCTGGATTACTCGTGTATTTGCTTAATTTGCTGACTGCATTCACTATGTCTGGTCTTGTACAACTTGTTAAGTACAATAGACTTCCTATAACTCGAGAATATTCTAATTGAGAGATTATCTCACCCTTATTCTTAGATAGATGTAGATTTGTATCTACTAGTGTTCTAGAAATTCCAGAATCATTTTTGTTGAATTTCTCAAGAATCATGTCAATATAGTGTGATTGACTTAGTATGAGTCCGTTAGATATCCTTGAGATTTTCATTCCCAACATTACATCAGCCAGTCCCATATCTTTCATATCAAATCTTAATTTCAACATATCCTTGGTAGATTTGACCATTTTATCATCACTACCAACAATGAGCATGTCATCAACGTAAAGGCACACAATGACAAAGCCAATTCCGTGTCCTTGACATAAACACATTTGTCACATTCGTTGATCTTAAATCCGTTTGACATCATAGCATTGTCAAACTTCTCATGCCATTGTTTTGGTGCTTGGAACTAAAATTGAACTTTTAAATAAAGATAGAATCAGTTAATATTGCTCATTCATACCCTAGACAATCTTAATGGAGATAGTGTATCGCTGTAAAGAATATCAGTAATCGCCAAGAGCTCATAGACCACATATAGCTCTCCAAGTTACTATATTTACTCATATAACCACATTCTGAACTTGGATATTTTGACTTGTCTAAAAGTCATATTTCATTAAATACTATTGAAAACTTAACGTTAAGATTTAATATCCAATACCTCAAAACATCCATATGATGATATTCTACTCTCATTTAATAAATAGAGCCACTATGTCTGTATTTATAAATGAAGTCCTCTATCGATTAACAAATGAATACCACTAAACTATCAAGGATAGACTATGCTATATAAGTGTACCCATTGATAGTTCAAATGATAACACTTGCAACCATAAGTCCATTTATCTCAAGATTGAGATAGACTCTCCGATTGTCTCCAAGTGAAAACTTGTATCCATTGACGGTTATGGATAAAGTATTTCACTGTAATCCTATTCAATGCACTCAGTGCACTAGATTCTTTTGCCCAAAGACACCACACTTTGATGATTTTAGACTCATCATAACACATTTGATCCCACTCAAATGCTAGTAAAAGAATCTACAACTTTGACAATATAAAAACGCCCAACCTTTATCTTAAGTTGTGAACATTATTCAAGACTTACTAGAGAATTGTGTCGACCTCATACATATCCAGATGTACGAACAATTCTTCTTTTCATAGTCTTTTGACTTTATAAATTATTAAATTTTGACAATTATAATAATTAAACTATAAATGCTATAAGATTTGTTAATTTAGAAGTCATTTTTATTAATATGAAAAGATTGTCAAATACATTATTACACTCTTGTTATCGAGCATAATCCCAACAATGGTCATCTCTCTCTTTTGCCTTATTGGAGACGAAACTGGCTTCATTTCTTTAGATGTGGTATCGTTCCTGGGTCCGGGGTGTAGCGGTCCACTCTTGAAGGGGCGGTTCCCTTCTTAGCGTGTTTGTACCTTCTTGATGTCGTTCTTCTTGCTAGTCGGATTTGATACACCTATCGGACAGATTTTGAGCCTGTGTCACTGTACTTGGATACCAGGTAGCTAGTACCGTGATACCGATGCTCTCTAGTACTAAGAAGATGGAATACCGTGGTATCTACCCTTCCTGGTACCGAGGAACAGAGGTGGTCCTAGTCCTGGTCTTACTAGGTGTCAGCCCGATAGAAAATTCTTCTTTGGACCCCAACCGAAAAAGGTTGTCAACAACTTTGTTTAAAACAGAGATCAATAAAGATTCCAATTTATCATGTCCACATCCTATAAAATCTTATTATATAATATACCTTTATTCTAACATTAGCACATCAACAGTTCAGGTAAGACTGTTCCATTCTTAATGGGAATGAACCATACTAGTAATTTTAATTAATTAAAGATCCCTCCTTTAATTATTAATTATGGACAATTACGATTAATATATTTAAACATAATCCTCTTGCATATAACAACTTATATACAATGTTTAATATTACATTTAGTTATCATTGAATTTTATGTCATTAATACAATGTTAATAACATTAAATGTACACAAATATAAAATAAAATGTAAATGTATTTATTATTTCAGCAAAACAATTAACAAAATTTATACTTAGAGACCTTTCCTCAACACAATCAACATTGTTGATCTGTTCACCGGAATCACGAATTAAATTCGTCAAGAATTCATTTTTGCAGCTCTAATTCATCGCGATCTACCGTGACTCAATCCGTGTAGCCGCCATTGTTGTGTTCACCAGAGTTAGCCTTACCTTATTGACTTCCCTTCGACGTCGATCTAGTCTTGCTAGAGATCTCACATGTCGCAAATCAAAAATGAAAAATGAAATTCCCTAGAAAATGTATGTCTATAAACCTAGAGGGGGTGAATAGGTTTTAATTCGACTGATTACCAATTTCGTGAATTAATCAATATTACCAAATCTACCCAATTCTACCAAGTGTTCAAATAAATGACAATAAGCATAAAGCAATAACAACACGCAATATATACGTGGAAACCCTCCAAATGGGACAAATCACGGGTTGTTCAGTGCGCCACACTCGATCCTCAAATCCACTATTGAATGAAAGTTTACAACCTAGGTTGACCTCCCCGTCACACCGTACACGGTTACTAACACTTTCACTCTACCCAGAAGGTCTTAATAGTGATTCTTGATCAACATGCTTGTGCACTAATCAATTAGTCACAAGATTTAACCTCAATGAAGAATTAAAACAACCTAAATGAATATGATGAAATATTCAAACATACAAGTAGTATTAGGCTACCCTAAATGCTTATCTAGGAATTTAAAGATGTCAATAAATACAATTCCTAGATATCAATACCTAAATGCAAGTGCAAGGAGACCTAACTAGATATAGCTATGAAAGTCTAAAATCTAGATATCAAACAAAAGCCAATTAACAAAAGTTGTCATGAAATATAGCAAAGAACAATCATTGCAATTAATAAATGCAATCAATTAGACCTAAACAATATCTAAGTGCAAAGCATCAAGATTTAGCTTCCTAAATGCTAGCTATCACTAATCAATGTTCTTAACCAATAACTAACATCACAAGCTTGTTATAAAACCTATTAAACACAAGAACATGCATTTACTTTGCAATAAAAACTAAAATCTAGGCATACATGACATAGTAATGAAACAATGTAGTCTAGAGCACGTAAAGTTTACCTAGTCAAAGAACACAATAAGACCCATGCTTGGATGATGCACAATAATGCTTGAAGGATGATGGGTTTTGGGTTTAGAGAGTTAATCAAGCTTTAATGAAGCTTTCTCTCTCAAGAAACTCTCTGTCTCACTCTAGGGTTCATTTTTTAGAGTCATTCAATGACGAAGATGAGTTAAGGATGTATTTATAATGCCCAAGTGAAATGGCATCATTTTAGACTTGAGAAACAAAGTCCCGTTATGAACACTGTGCATACCGTGGCTTAGGAAAGTGTTCAGGCCGTGGTTTATGCACCATGGCATGGCTGGACAAGACCGCTGCCTAGGTCGTTGGCTAGGCATGTGCATCGAAAGCGGTCTAGACCGCGGTACAAGCCTAACAGCACAACAGATCGAGCAACCCAAATCATGACCAAATGACATCCAAACCTTTCGTATAATATACTATTTGAAAGGTATAGAAGTCTAATTTCTACTCCAATTTACAAAACATGATTTAGATGTCTATAGAAAATGTTATGGCCATTTGAGTGACCAGAGGTCAGAAACGGACAACAACAGAGTTGCCTTATTTTTGTTGTCACTTTGAAGATTTCAAAACCAATCCAAACGGTTATAAAATATTATGAATAATATACCGTTTGAAAGGTATGGGTATCTAGTTTGTACAGAAATTTACAAAACTCATTTTGAAGTAATGTACAAAATGTTATGATCACACGACCATACAAAGGTTAGTTTTGAAAATCATTAAAATCATTGAAAACCACTCTTTTGAAACTAGACACCTTACTCCATATAACCAAACCAAGAAAAGAATAAGACCTTCTTAAATGGTCACTCAATGTGCTAAGACAAGCACAACACCTTGCTGTTGAAACCTTGTTCACCGATCACGCAACGGAAGTAGGTTTTAAAATTTTTTATACAGATCATAATCTGTATCTGGGACCAGTGAACTTGGGATCGCAATTATTTTTCAAAACTACCACATACAATATGTAAACACAGGAAATTGAAATCGATATAATCAAGAAGAAAATCTTACCAACGTTTTGAGGCTCCTTCACTTTTCGATATGCTCCTGTTTGAACCAGTCTTACCATCTTTTGGAGATTCTTTCACTTTACGTTATGCTCTTGTCTGAACCACTCGATCTTCCTCGCTATCTCCTGGGATTGGTAACTACGTGTGGGTTCTTCACAATCTCAGGAACTTGAATGGAGGATTTAGAGAAAAGACTTGAAGAAACTTTATTATTGAGAGAGAAAAGACTTGAATTAAATCTAGTCTAAAAAATTATTATTTTCTTTTTGTATTATTGGTGTACATTGTATCAACTCAAATTCTCTCCTTTTTTTCGTCTTGTTTCACGTACAAAAAAATAATAATTGCATCTCAAGCTCTCTGCATATCAATTCACGCACACTATTAAAAAAATTGCACGTTGTTTCTCTTTCTTATATATATATTCTCTTGTTTGTATCTTATACAAACATTTATATATGTGCACACACCAATTTGCATCCAATGCAATCTCTTGTGTTATAATTGATATATATCTTTTAATTATCCTTTTCAAATATATCTAATATATTAAAAGTGATAATAAGTATTTTAAATTTAAACTTAAATTCAAATACTTAGATAAATGATTTAGTAAAATAAAATAATCCTATTATTTTATCTTCAACTAAATCCATATATCAACTATAGATTAACCACAAATAAAGTACCCAGCTTTATTTGCTATCTATGGACTTTTTAGATTGCACGTCTCTTACTGTATCCATCTTTATATGACACTCATATACACAGTTTGAGATTACATCCAGCAATCTTCGATGTTAAATATATGCACAAGTTATATAATAAACTACACAACAAGAATGAATTGAACTTTTTCTTTTATTTATTTCATAAATCCAATTACAAATTACATCTTTAGGGCATAAACCCCAACACGTGCAAGCGCGGATACATACAAAACCACACTATGAATGCACATAGACAACAATGAAGCACACATGCATAACAAACCAAATGCAAGTGAGTGAGTGAGTGTGAGCAACACATAATGCATGTCAATACAAATGCATAATATGTGAGTGTGTCCAACTAAAACCTCTTCAAAGAAAGTTAAACAAGCGATATACCTTTGAAGCTTGAACTTGGTCACGAGCAAAGCCAACCTAAACTACCCTTACATTTTAATCCCCAAATATGTGGTTTGTCAACCAAAATAAGTCAATCAAAAACCGATGAACTTACAAAAATTACAATGTATAATAATGGTCATGATTTAAAATGAAATAAATTCAAAGTTTCTTCGCTTACAAAGATTCAATCTAGAAAACAATTAAAAGACCATCCATGTAATATTTTGAAACTTATCGAAACAAAACAAAATCAAGATACTCTCACATAAGCTTAATGAAACCAAATCACATTCTTTACCTTGATTAGATAGAATAGTGTTTTCTCCATCTCTAATGGAGAGATGGAGAGATCTGGTCTTCCCTGTCTCTTTTTTTTTCAATTTATTTTATTTCGTCAAAAAGACCATATTGCCTCCAGCTATTAGGAGTTAACGGACCAAAACTAACGGCAAGGGTGGTTTGAGTAACATTATTTAAAGGTCAAGGGAGGTTTGTGAGTATACGTCCGAAACTGTCGTATGCATCTAATATTATGAAACCTCAAGGGTGTTTATACAATTCCGCTAAAATAAAATAACAAAAATTGTTTAAAATGATTCATATATATATAGGGGTCAAAAAAATATTGGCACTATTTGAGGGGTGTGTTGTGCAAATATCACCACTTTACTAATGTATGTTTAAAAGGCACCAAAAGAGCGTTTGAGACAAAAATACCCCGAAATATTTTAACAGTGAGGAAGTTGTCGTTTTCAAAGTCAGAGGGAAGCAACAGTTAAACCGACAGGAAACTAATCGACAGTGAACTGACCGGAAGAGCTGCGATTGACAAAGGTAAGATTGGTTATTTTTCCTCGTTTTTGTTGTTGTTAACTTGTATTACATGTTAGAATTGAGTTTTGTTGATAGAAATTGTAGAAACCGGTTAAAATAGAGATGTGAGAATGATTGTGGTTTAGGTTAGGGTTTGTAATTTGGTTGAATATCAATTGAGCAAGATGAAATCTGGGTTATCGAGACTTTTTTCAAGAGAATTGAGCTTATTTGTTTAGTCGAGCTTTTATTTTTGTGAAAATTAGGTTTTGGTAAATCGTGCTTTTTCGAAAAGGAATCGAGCTTTTTCGAAAAGGAATCGAGCTTTTTTGAAAAGGAATCGAGCTTTTTTGAAAAGGAATCGAGCTTTTTTTGAATTGGATCGAGCCATTTTGAAAAGGATCGAGCTTTTTTGAATAGGTTCAAGCTATTTTTGAATTGGATCGAGCCTATTTGAAAGGGATCAAGCTTTTTTGAAAAGGGATCGAGCCTTTTTTAAAAGGAAGCGAGCTTTTTTAAAAAGGAATCGAGCTTTTTTAAAAAGGGATGGGGCTTTTTTTCCCTTTTTTTAAAAGAGATCGAGCTTTGTTTAAAGGGATAGAGCCTTTTTGAAAGCGATCGAGCTTTTGTGAAAAGGGATCGAGCATTTTTTAAAATGGATCGAGCTTTTTTAAAAAGGGATCGAGCATATTTTAAAAGGGATCGAGCTTTTTTTAAAAGTGATGGAGCTTTTTTTAAAAGTGATGGAGCTTTTTTTTTAGAGTGATGGAGCTTTTATGTAAGGGATCGAGCTTTTTTGAAGGGGATCGAGACTTTTTGAAAAGGATCGAGCCGTTTTGAAAAGGAATCGAGGTATTTTGTAAAGCAATCAAACTCTTTTGAAAGGGATCGAGCCTTTTTGAAAAGGAATCGAGCATTTTTGTAAAGCAATCGAGCTGTTTTGAAAGGGATCGAGCCATTTTGAAAAGGAATCGACCATTTTTGTAAATCAATCGGGCTTTTTCGAAAGGGATCGAGCTTTTTAATAAAATTCTGTCTAATGATGTTGTATTTCTGTTACATTGCAGATGAGAATTAGGTTGAGGGATTCACTTAAAACTCTATAAGAATACTGGTATGAGAGCAAACTGACACGACACAACCATTTTGATGCCCTCACCCATATAGACGACGTGCTGAATCGTGTCCCTATAGAATTTACAGATGAAGGCCGTCGGCAGTTCATGGTGTCTTGTTTCAGGCATTTCCTGACGATGAATTGAGAGATGAAGTTTTCCGGTGGTATTATCCATTGGTTGCTTTTGAGGGAGCTCCATTATAACGGCCTCACAGATGAGATGCACTTCATATTAGGAACCCAATCGGTGAGGTTTTCGAAGGTGGAATTTTGCCTGATCACCGGACTGCGGTTTGGAGTTGTACCAGAGACCACAATGTATGCAGCAGTGGAGAATGGCATACACGAGCGGTACTTTCCTGGAGTCGAGAAGGTGTCGCTGGAGCAGATTATGGGTGTCGTCACCGGCACAGGTTTCGAACAGGCGTACGATGCTGTCAAGCTCTGCCTCTTATATATGCTGAACTGGATACTGATGGGGGTGGATGAGAGATTCAAGATTCCAGTTTGGCAGTTTCGGCTGGTTGAGGACCTAGATGCGTTCGACGCGTTCCCGTGGGGTGCCCACGTCTACAGGAATTCTATTCACTCATTCTAGCATGCGCTTGACGGGCGAAAAGACGGGTTCGAGCGACTCCAGCAGGAAAAGGGCGTTGATGTACACAGGGTGGAGACCTACAACATATACGGTCTTTCTCATGCCCTGTTGATAAGAAGTTCGAACTACAAATTGTACTTTATTGTTGGTGCCCAAAATTGTATGGATACTTATCTTACTTATCTATGATGCATATATTTGCTTTGGAGGTGATCCCTGAGTTGGCCAAAGAGGTCGGTGTCCGGAAGGTTACTGATCTGACTCTCCGTATTTTGAAGTGGGAGTTGACCAAACAACTGAGAGGGAAGAAGCTAGCAAAGATTTTCAAAGCCAGGGTATGTATTTATTTTGTTAATATTTTTATTAGTTAGTATATGTACAATGACATTGTTCTAACTAATATTTCAGATGTTTACGCTCAAGGAGCTGGTGCCGACACCAACTGAGAGACAAGCACCGTACTATGCCTGCCTAGACGAGGGGGGAGAATGTATGTAGAAGATGACATGGATGATATGCCGCCTGAGGTCCCTGATCAGACCACCTTAGGCGGGATCAGTGGTACAGACAGGACCATTGACAGTGAAGGATCTGAGCCCGCTGCTGAGGGTTTAAGGAGCAGTGACAGAAAGGGATATGAGACAGACCCTCAACGAGAAAGGCATAGGCATAAGCGGGTTCGGTTTTCCACCCCCGGACATGGTACATCTGTAAGGGATTCCCGTGGGGGCGTTGGACGTGATGGAAAGTTAAGCTGAAAACAAAGTTAAGTGTTTTTTAGTAACACGTGTTGATAGTTTTTTACTAACATTGTAGACATGATTTCAGGCTCCGTGGACTGAAATGTTGAATGATGTGCGTGAAGCCCTCAGAAAGAGTGACGAGGATCGACAACGTCAACACTTGGAGTTGTTGGATATGATCCGAAAGAGTGATGAGGATCGTCAGCAGCAACACCGATTGTTACTGGATATGATCCGGGGCTTCAAGGTTCGACCTTAAGTACACACCGGGATGGCCCCCCACCTCCTGATCAATTATTTAGTCCCGGAGGGTCGACTGATAGGTTTAAGGGGAGGACAGACACCTAGACTCAGTGGTCCCCCCACCTTCCATCACATCGATCCCCCCACCTCGCAGCACATCGATCCCCCCACCTCCTAGCACATCGATTTAACCACCGCGGTCCCCTCCTCCACCCAGCACGTCCATGGCGTAGGAGCAGTCCCCTCCCCTACCTAGCACATCCGTAGCGTCGGAGTGGTTCCCTCTCCAACCCAGTACGTCCGTGGCGTCAGAGCGGTTCCCTCTCCCACCCAGCACGTCTAAGGCGTCGGAGCGATCCCCTCCCCCACCTAGCACATCCATGACGTCAGAACGGTCCCCTCCCCCACCTAGCACATCTGTGACGTCAGAGCGGTCCCCTCCCCCACCCAGCACTATCGTGGCATCAGAGCGGTCCCCTCCTCCACCTAGCACGTCCATACCGTCGAAGCGGTCCCCTCCTCCTGTGAAGCGTTTAGGTAAGCGCGAATGGCAGTTGGTGAGCCCTTACACAGATCCATACCGTCCAAAGAGGTTAAAGACACGGCCCGAGTCCATGGAACACATTTTTGACCCCCACGGACTAGTGGACGGTGACCACCTAGCGGCATACAAGGCCTTCAAGAGGAACATCAACGGGGAACAGTGAGTACAACTTTTTATAATACAAATGGATGTACATTTCTTGTTTATTCAAATTTATGTATAGCTAAGGCAATTCAATCATTATACAGATGTGATGTGGACGTGCTATCACCAGTTATCGCGGGATGGTTCGTGCGTATGCAGTCCAACTTTATGGACTTGGAGGACACGGTACATACTTATTATATTTCATATTAACTTTTGTGTAAGTATTGATGAATTGTTAACAAGTATGGTGGTTTTATTGTTTGTCAGCATATGGATGCATACCTAAATATTCTATGCAAGCGTCAGCGAGAATTCCACAATGTGTACAACCAGAGGATCAACGTGTTGGATACACAATTTTATGTAAGTAGTTATAACATTTGGAAATCACATCGGATTTTATGCTTCTGTATTAATAATACGATCTTGCCAATGCTTGTACAGCCACTTATGTTGTACAAGTGGGAGAGGATGATGCCTCGTGATTCCCACGGTGCTATGAGCACGGCAATGTGGAATGTGTTACAGTCCCGATGGTTGGAAGAGAACCTTCTCACGGTCCGTGGAGCAACCACGAGTTGAAACCGCCTATGGCACGAGGTTGACCAGGTAATTGTTACATGATTGAGATGATTTAAAAAAAATTGTAAGTATATCCTCAGCTAACACTGTATGCAAACTATTACAGATGTTGATTCCGTGCAACGTTAGGGCCTAACATTAGCTGGTGGTGAGCGTCGACCTTTGTCACGGGAAGATTGATATTTATGACCCCTGGAGACAGGAAGTCCCTTATCAGATCAGGCACCAGCAGGTCTGGCCATTACGGTGGTTTTTACCCTCCATGTTGAGTGACGCAGGGTTCCACATAGCACGACGTATTGGTCGTCGGGCGTTCACTCGGGAAAATAAGCCCTTCTCAATCAGTCTGGTGCATCCTTCTACAGTCCCCCAACAAAAGAAATCGTAAGACATTGTAGTTCATTCACGTGTTTAGATATTCTTTATGAACGACTTCTAATGGTGTTTTATGTCCCAAATTGTAGAGGTAACTGTGGTCCCCATACTTTGAGAATTATCGAGTACATAGTGGTGAACCGAAAGCCTTTTGATTGGTCAGAGGATGACATGGGGATGATTCGGGAAAAAATGGTTGTGGAGATTTTTGCTAACTCCAAGCCCGCCAAGTGATTTTTTTTATATTACCATTGTAGTTGTACACAGACATGTCATTAATTCATGAACATTAATTCATTCATTATTCATTCATTATTCATTCATTAATATTAATTCATTCAATAATAAGTAATTATTGCAATTCAAAATTATTACAATATGATACACTTCCAAAAGTTTTCAATGTGATCAAAAAATTGTCATTCATTCCCTATTAGAGTCAATGTTATGGCATGTTTGTTTGTTGTGTCCAATTGAATGGCAGATGCTACACTTGCGGCGGTATTCATCTGGAACAGCTCTTCTTGTACCTTCATTAATCATCGGTAGATTAGAACATCTCCTGGAATTATGCCCTGGTTGTCCACATCTTCTACAGGATTGAGTAGTTGTCCTCTCCGAAGACGAGACATGGCGACCCGCCCTCGGGCGTCCTACTTGTCTCCTGGAGTTTGGATTCAAAATCACCCTCTGAGCAATGTCAAATGGCACAACCCAAGTGGAAGGATGGCCCATCGGCATAATAGAAACCGAGTACGCGTTAATAAGTGTCTGTGTCTTGTAGTAGTCCACACACAAAGTTGTGAAGTCCAAGTTTCGCTCCCTGTAAAAAACATTGAAAACGATCAGCTTCACCAAATGGGTACTGATCAATAGGTTTTCAAAGTTGTGAAGTCCAAGTTACAGTAATCTACCGTGCCGCCGCAAGGGTGTGAGAACATGGAAAATTATCCATTTGAAATTTGTTACAAGTACAAGTCGTCCGAGCTAAGTCTACAGTCCACTGTTTTTCAGACCGCCTGACCAAAAAAATGTTCCAGTCGACTGGATTTACGGTCAAATAACCACACTTCTCCACACTTTTTAAGAGCACAAGATGTGCTGCGTCGGTCAACTGATGACGCATGGTTTGTGCAGCTCTATAGCGATCATGAAACCACCGTTGCAGCATATTCCTAATCAACTCATCCAGAGTTAACATAGGCAGTTGGCGTGCAAATTTTAAGCATGAGTTTATGCATTCTACAGCATTAGTCGTCATCACCCTATACCTTTTTTCCGGGCAATGTACACGGGACCACTTGATTGGACCGGCATCAATGACATAATCATATGCATTATGGTGCAAGTTTCTTAACTCTTCCATATGCTGGTTATATTCAAACTCGGTGTATGCGCGTGTTGCTTTGTCCATTATTACGGCAACATCCTTCCTATGAAATCGTTTTTTGACATTTTCAGCAAAGTGCCAGCAACATATGGTATGGGTGGCATAAGGGAACACTTTAGAAAACCCTGCTTCAATGCTTGCATGCCTATCAAAAATGAAAACTAGCTCATCAATATGACCTAGGGCACCGTTCAAGCAATCCAAAAACCATTCCCATGAAAGATTGTTTTCTGAGTCGCCGTACCCAAAAGCAATTGGATACACCTGTTCGTTCCCATCTTGTGTTGTTGCAACAAACATTGTACCCCGGAATCGTCCCTTCAAATGGGTACCATCAACGGTAATGACTGGACGCATACACGTTCGAAATCCTCTAAGTAAGGCTCCAATCGACATGAAGAAGTATAGAAATGTATCATCTTCGTTGCACTGTAAGTCAGTGATTGTGCTGGGATTTTGTTGTTCCAAAACGTAACCAAATGATGGAAGCAGTTGGAAGGTTTCCTCATGTGTTCCATATGTCAGTGACAACGCATAATCGAGGGCGGCGTGTGCCTTACTGTACATGATTTGGATTCCATACATTGATTTCATGTCGGCGATTATGTCCTTCAGACGCATTAGTCGACCATCTTGTTGTTGAAGTCTAGGTGCAATAACTTCTCCAATTGTGAATGCACTAGCTTGTCGGTGCCGGCGGTGAATTTCCTCTAAAGGACAAGTGTGTTCGTTGACAAAACTTCTTACTTGAAAGTATGTGCCTTCATCTCTCCTCACCGCTCTTAACTTCCACGTACAATTTCTCATCAAACAAACTAGATGTAATTTTGTCTTATTTGACATTTTTACCTTCCACTCGAAGTTCTGCCTCTTTGCAAAATGGCCTACTAGTCTCTTCAAATCCTTTTTCGTTGCAAAAAACTGGCCTTTATATATCATGCTTGTAGGTTCATCTTCAAACAAGTTCATGCTTCCACCAATACCAAACGAGTATGATTCTGCTCCTGGAATAACCCATGTTCTTACATTATTTGAATCATATGCAGTTACATTAGCCCTCCCCTCGGAGGTCCCAACTATATCTGGTGCACTGGAACTAAATCTGTGTACATGTCTTACACGTCTTTCGGTTTCGACAGGTTCTGCATCATCCTAATTGTCCTCTACATTTTCTACAGAATTTAAATTGCCTTCATTATCCACCTCATGATTCACCCCAACATTCAGTGCTGTATTCTCCTCATTGTTGATGTCATTGTAGATCTCATTGTATTGGTGGTTGTACTCTCTACCATTCATCTCAATATGACAACCAAATACATCGTCGAATTGAGGTTCCGGTCTATTATCATGGGCGACTACTTCCGGTGAGACAACACATATATTTTCCCGACCATCAATCCCACTTCTTTCTGTGAACAACTTGTTGCTTCCGCCTGACGATCGAAATTGTTGGGTGTTATCAGGATGAGTGATATCTTTACCAATGACACCTTCTGCTGGCCTCTCGATTAGACTAACACATACTTGAGGGATCACCCTATCTTCCCCTAACATAAACTGAACATCGTCATTGTTTCTTATAAATGTACGACATGTAATCCTAGGAACAATTGATAGAGACTGTAACTCAGCACTGTATTTGTTCTCATCAAACTTCACAATGGTTTGCACGATCGACACCAGTTCGTCGTAACTCAAATTCTTTGACACATACAAACCTTGGTTATCGAAACCTAAATACCTCTGATTTCCGTCTAGTAATTGCTCCCATCGACAGTTATAAGATATGACTATTCTCACCCTATCCCTTGTCCTGTCAAAACCAACATCAAAAACCATTAATAAGGAAAAAAATATTTCATATTAAATTACAATTATAAAGGATTAAACAAAAATCAAAAGTGTAAGATATGAAGCTTTTTTTAAAAACGGATCGAGATTTTTTTGTACATGATCGAGCCATTTTTGTACATGACCGAGCTATTTCTAACCGGATCGAGCTTTTTTTGTTCAAGATCGAGCTCTTTTTCTACATAATCGAGCTTTTTAATATATGGCTCGAGCTTTTTTTCATATGCCTCGAGCCTATTTGAAAGGGATCGAGCTTTTTTGTGAGGGATCGTTCTTTTTTTGTGCGGTATCGAGCCTTTTTCAAAAGGGATCGAGCTATTTGTGTGAGGGATCGAGCTTTTTTTGGCAGGGATCGAGCTTTTTTTTCTGATGGATCGAGCCTTTTTTGCCAAGGATGAGCCTTTTTTCCAGGGATCGAGCTATTCTTTTTACGTATCCAGCATCTATTTTTGGAATCGAGCCTTTTTAGAATTTGATTGAGACTTAGTTTCACATTTCCGAGCTTTTTTACAAATGTTTCGACCTTTTTTTAAAACATTTTCACCTTATATGCCCAAGATTATAAACTTGTTTGCAGCACTACAACTCAACTCGTCCAAATATATATACAAAAAAATATGCATACATGTTCATTCATTCTTTATAAAAAGTTTACAACTCCAGGATATCAACATAAAAAATTTCAGACAACATGTTCATAAATGTTCATACAGTGTTATACCACACAGAAATACAATAAAAAATGGAAATGAAGATCAGAAATATTATTTTACCTTCTTGTGCAAAATCTGGAATATGTGCAATATCTGGAATACAATAAATCTGGAATAGAGCTCGTTTTGTGAAGAAAAAATAGAGTAGATGATTGATTTTCAGACAAGTTTATTAGACGACAACCTTTAAAGAATAAAATATCAATTATTTAAAGGTAATTTCGGTAGCTCACCATAATAGATGCCTTTTAAACTTAACTTATTATAAATATGACATCACTGCAATGGACCAATAAAAAGGTGATATTCAACACCATTCCCAATATATATATATATATATATATATATATATATATATATGTATATATATGTATGTATGTCAATTGGGTTTCTCTGTGAATTTGAAGACAAAAAAGAGTAGAAATGCAACACGATCATCTTCCACTAGTGAACCTCAAAAGATCATCGGTGTATGTATGGAACTTGATGATCCGAAACTCTGCCAACAACGGCTTCTTCACAGACACTTTAAACAATTATTCTTTAATGCTACGAAGCGGACTCCATGGCAATAACTTCACTTTCCCTTTGCTCTTAAAAGCCTGTGCTTCTCTCAATTCCATTTGGAACGGAAAAATCCTCCATTCTCATGTCCTCCATCTAGGTTTTCAAGCTCACCCATTTGTGCAGACGGCTCTCATCGACATGTACTCTAAATGTTCCCGTCTCTCGTCTTCCATCAAAGTGTTCGATGAAATGCACATGAGCATAAGAACCGCTGTTTCTTGGAATTCCATGCTATCTGCTTATTGTCGTGCCTCTTTCATTAATCAAGCCATTTTGCTTTTGAAACAAATGTGGATTCTTGGTCTAGAACTAACTGCATCTGCGTTTCTTGGTATTGTATCCGGTTGCACTCTTCAACAAGGTTTGTCAATGCACTGTTTCGTATTGAAACTTGGACTGATAAATAGTGAGACAACATTAGCTAATTCGGTTATGGGTATGTACGCTAAATTTGGCTGTGTTAGAGAAGCTCGTTTGATCTTTGATGAAATGAATGATGACACTTGTTCCATCATTTCATGGACAACAATTATTGGTGGTTATGTCAATATTAGTAATGTAGCCGAAGCATTTGTTATGTTCAATCAAATGAGACGACAACGGGGTGTTACTCTAGACTTTTTGGTGTTTGTCAACCTCATTTCAGGTTGTATACACACAGGGAACTTCTTGTTAGCTGCATCAGTTCATTCTCTTCTGCTGAGAAGTGGATGCAATGATGAAAATCCCATCGACAACTTGCTGATTAGCATGTATGCAAAATGCAGTGACCTTGAGTCTGCTCGAAGGGTATTTGACATGGTACATGATAAAGGTGTCTTCTTGTGGACGTCAATGATAGCTGGGTATACTCAGTCTGGTTATCCTGCTGAGGCATTTTATCTCTTTAAAAGGTTGTTGAGGACATCTATTAGACCCAATGAAGCAACTCTAGCTACCATACTTTCTGCTTGTGCTGATTTGGGCTCGCTGGGCATGGGCAAAGAGATTGAAGAGTACATTTTGTTACACGGTTTAGGGTCTAATCTGCAAGTTCAGACCTCTTTGATACACATGTTTTCTAAATGTGGGAGCATAGAGAGGGCAAAAGAAGTGTTTGACACAGTGACAAACAAAGACTTGGCTGTTTGGAGTGCGATGATATATGGTTATGCCATCCATGGGATGGGACATGAGGCTCTTAGTATCTTTCGTAAGATGCAACATGTACAGGGAATAAAACCAGATGCTGTAGTTTACACGAGCGTACTATTGGCTTGCAGCCATTCAGGATTGGTAGAAGATGGGTTGATGTATTTTGGAAGTATGAAGAATGAAGTTGGAATAGAACCCAGCCTAGAACATTATACATGCTTGGTAGATCTCCTTGGTAGAGCTGGTTGCTTTGACTTGGCTTTGAGAACCATCAATGGCATGCCTGTACAAGTTCAAGCTAAAGTTTGGGCTCCATTGCTTAGTGCGTGCAGGAAACATCGCAACATTGAGCTTGGGGAATTTGCTGCCAGAAAAATGCTAACCTTGAACCAAAGTAGTGGAAATTATGTATTGATGGCTAATTTATATACGTCAGCAGGCAAGTGGAAAGAGGCTGCTAAAGCAAGAAGATTGATGAATGATAAAGCATTGGTAAAAGAACCTGGTTGGAGCCAGGTTGAGATAGATGGCTCTATGCATGTTTTTGTTGCTGGGGATCGATCACATTATCTATCTGTTGATATCTATAACAAGTTAAATGAGCTAAATGTTAAATTATTAGATGCAGAAACAGACACAGTGAGAGGAGGCATTATTGAAGGTTCATACTGAGAGGTACAACTCTGTCGTTCTGCGCTATGAAATTTATCTCAAAGATTACAGGAAGGCATCTTATTGCTTTCCTGACCTATAGGTAATATAAAGCAACTTGAAGGGCAAAGTGATTGTTAAAGGTTGGATGTTTGGATGATTGGTACTTATGTAATGGACAAAGCCATAGCAGCGGCTCCTGAGGGCCAATTGAATTTTTAAAGTCTTCCCAATTAGTCAAGAATGGTTAGATCTGTGTAGCAGGCAGGAATCGTTGTCGTAGTGATTGAGACCAGCTATTTCCCAGGTTCCATTTTATTGCCGTTTCCATCTTAAGAAACATAAAACCAACTTACGTTTTAGCAGCACAGAGAACGCAACAATGACCCATTAAAACTCTCTTCATCGGTAACAGTTTTGAAGATCACCTGCACCTCTGACAAGGTTAACGGCAATGATGTTATGGGCCAATTATTTACAAGAAAAAACGGTGATCATCAATCATCACTTGTGTCAAACAACTATTTTTTTACAGTATAAAATCCAACGCCTTCTAGGATTTCTTTTCATCAATATATATGTACGACTGTAACAAGACTTAAAAGTTTAACTCAAAGAGCTGAGCCACCATGAATATGATCCCCAACATGAAATCTCTGAATGCAAGTAATGAGTCCCATATGAACTTCTAATTCGCGGGATTCCAAGCATCTGACATTAATGCAAACGTTCTGATTTTTCTATTAAGTTGTTTGGCTGTTTCACGGTCCTCTGATCCTCTCAACAATGTTCCTACTCTTTTCTTCAATGTGTCGCCTTTTCTCGTCCAATTTTTCCCCCATCTTCTTCCCCAAATCAAGCATCCTTGCCCTTCTCCCCGTTTTCTTTGACCTTGAATCCTCCTCCTCAGAGGTATAATTTTGTTTTTCTGACTGAATCGAATACCAAGATGGTGACTGATACTCTTGGATGTTCTTTTTTGATTCATCTGATTCTTGAGGTTCATCACTAGCCAACAAAGGAGTATTCAACTCTTGTAAAGAATTGCTATGTTGTATAGATCGATTGGTTGATCTTTCCTGGGGCATCGATAGTGCCCTAGTAGCATCCATTTTGGCTTTCGATTCACCAGCTTGGGAGCTGAATGATTCACATGCAGGGGTGTTATCACTATTGGCTTCTTGACTACGCCATATAAATGGAGCAACATTCTGGGGCACCCAGTCATCTTTTTCTGCTAACATCCAGGGAATACATAGAGTTTCACAGTTCGGAAGAACCATATTCTCCCGGATGGCTGCCTGCACAAGTGAAACAGCGTCAGGTGTAGCTACTTGTCTTTATTAGCTAAATTCTACTATATTTTCAACACTGGGATAAGAAAACTCGAATAAATCAGATATGTTCTCCACTGGATGAATAATTTAAGATATGCTATGAGGATTAATTAAATCCCCCCAAATAAAATGAATAATATTGGATAGTAAAAGAATAATTTATGTGTGAGCAACCAGGCAACCACTACAACTAAAGTTGAACCTTTCACAATCCCCCATCCTGACAAAATAAAAACAGAAAAAAAAAAAAGGGGAAAGAAATAATACGAGACAAGGAGAGTATGCTGACCATGTTCCATCTTATCATCATCATAATCATTTGGCTCATGAGCCAGTGATATATATACGGCCCTTCTCACCTACAAACCCAATGACATAACACTATGTACAAACCAACTTTACAACTTCTGGATCAAAGTCCAAGTGCAATTGTGTAAGTGGTGGACTAGGAGAGAGAATACACAACAACCATTGATATATACATGGTAATATGTTTGAAGGTTTGTAGATGAGAAAAACTATATATATATATATATATATATATATATATATATATGAGTAATGCTAGGCTTCCCAAATTGTTTCCCAAATTCCTTCACAGATGATGTTAGCATGTGAGGTACAGAGGTGTCAACATCATGTCACTCACCATATAATCTTATGATTTACAAGATATTGACACCTCACGTGCCAATAACATTTGGGAAGGAATTTGAAAAAAAAAAGTGGAAAACCTAACATTACTCTATTATATATATATATATATATATATATATATATATATATATATATATACGGAAATTATCAAGTCAATGCGCACTGATGTAGTTATATAAGGACATTGAATGTGAGCCACTCATTTTACATACTTTGCCTTGACATGTATGCACTTATTAAAGCTCTTTTATAAATGAGTGGCTCACATTCAATGTCCTTATATAATCCCATCAGTACGCACCGATAGGATAAGGACTAATATTTGAAATGAGCCACTAATATTTGAACAAGAATGAGCATATAAAAGGAATTTGTTTGAAAATGGTTTCAATGTCCTAGAATGCACATTTGACAAACGTCGGATGTTTCAAGTTTTGTAGTACTTCACTAAATAAAGGGGGAATTGTAAATAACTCCCCGACTTTTGATCAAATGCCAAATCAAACCTTTTGGCTTGAACAATCAGCAAGAAAACCCTACCATTAGTTGACAATTAGTTGAACGTTAATTCACTTTAATTAAATCTAATGAAATATAATTATTTAAGTGGTTTTTTCCACAATTGAACTAAAAAAATAATGAAAAAATATACTAAAAATATATTAGAAAATAAAAAATAAAAAAAATTAATGAAAATTAAATATATAAAAATATATTATAACAAAGCAATAAAATCATTATAAAATTTAAACAAAAAATTTATTTAAAATATAAAAAAATATTTTTGTATGAAATTGATTGTATTATTATTAGTATATATATTTATTTTATTTTCCTTTTTTTATTCCGTTTATAATACAGGATTTAAATTGTAATATTTGATATATATAAAGTCAAGTAGTCAACTAACTGTTAACTAAACTAATAGTAGGCGGTTTTTTGTTGATTATTCAAACCAGAGGGTTTGATTTGGCATTTAATCAAAAGTCATGGCGTTATTTAAAATTCTCCCTTCAAGAAAAAAATGTAACCATTTTGCAAGTTCCCAACATTTGTGAGAGAGAGAGAGAGATAAACAAGGAGTGAAGGGACACAATAATGAATCAAATATCATAAAATATGAGTATGATGATGGATGCTTACTTGCAATGGAAGGAAACAATGAAGATTGGAAATGGAATGCGATAAAAAGCAGTTTATATACCTTAAACCGGCCAATCAAAAATAGTGCGATCTGTCCACTAGTAATCTTGTGATCCCCAACAGAAGACTCCAGTTCGAACTCTATGTCTGGCATGGATGTGAAACTAACCCATAATTGATCAGAAGGAGGAGGTTTTATATGAAACCGCAAGGTTCCGCGAAGGGATGCAACCCTTATTGACAAAGAGAGAGGCACCTTCAATTTAAAAGATTAATTAGTATCAATGTAAAAGCTTGCTTTAAGTAAATTTATGTGTTAGAGTCTAGGTAAGTTTTATTTAAGCATTACTGCCAATTCTAATAATTCTAGCATTCCCTCTTGTAAGTCGTAATTAGTCATCAGGCATGGCTTGATGTCCTTATGAAGGCGAACTCTTTTCAGATTAATAGGAACTTATGACTCGGATTCTTTCTCTTGCCAACAATTTTGGGGTCATTGCTTGGTGTTCTAAAAATCAACAAGGTTTGTTTGCTTTCCATTTAATGACCTATTTGCATCAAAGATTTAGCTAACTTGACCTTAATATTCAAATCAAAAGCAGAAACATGGTGAAGCAACACCATTTTGTTTCTTTTTAATTCATATGGATCAATCATTTGTGAAACATAAATGCCCAGCAATCCTCTTCTATTTTTCTATATGTTTCAGTCCAACTTAACTTAATTTTGTCCAATGCCTCGAGAATCAAATATTTTAGCATTTCTTCATAGCAGCAAAAGGAGGAGAAATGTTTATGAAAATAGACAAGAAATGTCCACATATATTGACACAAACTTTCTTAAAAGGAGAACATCGATATAAGAAAGATTTTAATAAAGATAGATCTGTGAGAAAATAACAAACCACACAAATCAAATGCATGTTAAGAAGATATTATATTATCAGCCAATATAGTTCTCTTTTGACACTCGAAACCTAGCAACTGCGCTAGTAATGATGTCAAAACAATTTTGTTTTTTCATACGTGATATGGCGATGAAAGGGATGTGAAAATCATTAACTAGTTTTTTAATGCTTGTCTTATGCATACAAACAAACGTTAAGTGAAAAAATCATTAATAAATGTGTTGGTATGTGTGTGTACATAGTTTGCATAGAGAATATCATCATTGCAATAGAATGGTATGTGCATTGGCAGATTGGGTTCCTGTATATTTAGAAATGAATGCAAGCACAGGAAAAAAACAATCACAGACCTGAGAAACCTGTTTTGCTATGGAATTTAAGATACTCTTCCACCTGGACCCAGAAGTCGATGCCGGCATGCTTTTATAGTTTTTTAAGCCATCTGTAACAAAGACAATCAAGATAAAAATGTCATCTAACAATGAAAATTTATAAACTGATCAATGTGAAACAGTTCTTCCTCACATTCAAATTAAGAATATGAATTGCATACTAATTTGTCATGTTGCAAGAATGAAAGTTTGATCCAAAACTTGAACAAGGAAAATAAATGATAAATTAGTATCTGCTCACTATTATGATATATTCATATACCTTATGTGCTGGGCCATATACCTAACCATTCAAGATATAATGTGTTACATTCTTTTCTTAAAAACTTAATTTATAACTGAAAATATCAAGTTTATTTTGCACAAGTATACCATTAGAAATTCTAATTGAATGACAGAAACAGAAAGAAAACAAAAGCTGGTTAATCCTTGTCATGATCAGAATCGCATCACGTTTCACAGCCATGCACCCATGCATGTGGATTGTGGGGCACCTTGCAGCTACAGTATGCTAGTGGTGTATAGCCAATTAGTCATCCCCTTGTACCAAAATATACATTACAAAAGAACATGAAATAATTTTCCGTATTACGATTAGACCATACTGATGCTGTTGTTATTTACCAGTTATAGGCGTCTGTTGTTATTTACTAATTATAAGCATCTCATGTGGTCGTGGACTTGACAGAGCTAAAATGCAATGGCAGTAGTAACAACTAATGCTAGTAAAACCGTATTATTGCAAAGTTTCCAATGCAAAATTTTCAACTCAATGAAAGACAGCAATGCATTGCATGAATCAATAGAGGAAAGTAAATGAAACAAGCCTTGCAAAGGATTGTGTGTGATCATGCACAGAATTAAATATTCATGACAACATTTTCTACCCCTACGAGAATCCTTGTCATTCCAATAATTTATTCATAACTTTTACCCTTTCTAAACCACAATTAAAATTTCAAATACTAATAATTATACAAATAAATCATTTATGAAATAACATATCTAAGTATTCACTTCCTATTCAAGAATTGTTATCCAATTATACTTCACAAGGAAATAGTGAACTACTTTCATAAACTAAAACATGCATCACATTTAAAATTTATAATCCATATGGTTCTATACTGACCAAGTTTAAGATCCCCATCACCTTTTTGATCTTGTCCACCAATAGTCCCTTTAGACACATTCAACTGCTTTCCAAAATACTCAAAACCTTCAAGAAGGTCTGAAGAAACATCCCCAACTGAGCTTGAATCTAAATTTTCACCCACTATATCTTTCTGGGCATTTAGTTCACAGACTTCAAGTCTTGTTTCAACATCTAAAACCGCCCCACCAGAATATTCAATCTCAATGTCAAAGGCCCATACTTCATTCATGTCTACTGGAAGAACCCTCAAACCATGGACATAAGGAGGGAGATTCCCAATGTCAATGTCAGTACAGATGACTTCACCGATGTAACTGGGAATTCTCATATTTGACAATGTTCTCTATCATAACAAATCATAAGAACAATCAGACTTGTATCAAACAATGAACAGAGGAAGAAAAGCACTTGAAGACTAAATTTTGTTAAAGTGCAGTTTTTGCAATTCTATTCACTAAAACAATAATAATAATGCATTTCATTATGGTTGAGATTTGATGATTAACTAATCCATGAATGTGTCACCATGTGACAACAAAACAAAGGATAAAATCGTGTCATTTTCTACCTGTATCAGCACACTAAACATCTTCATGCACACAAAAACATATTATTGATATTTTTTTTCCTGGAAAAGAACATACCTGAATTCGTGCTTGAATGGAACTTTTCATCCCTGCATTGCCTTTAGCATCAAAAAAGAGCCGAGAGATTAACAGATTCCAGCAGAGTGTTCCCTCATCAACAGTAAACTTGTCTTCGGAGTCTGCATCAGAAGTAACTGACACATGACTTTGGCTTCCCGAGCGAAGAAATGCTGCTGATGATGATGGTTCCTCATTTGCTTCCACAAAATAGTTAGGAATCTTAGGTGTTCCAGACTTTATGAAGCTAGCACCTAAAACTGAATCTTGGGAAGGATGAGATTTCTCAACTATCTTTCTCTCTTCACGGGCTAATGTGGAAGTATAAAGTGCCTTACTTTCCAAACAAGGCTTTGAATTTCTTCTGGAAAACTTTTTCCAAAAATGTCGAACCTTTGATGAAGAACCATCAAGCTTACTTGCCTTATCTATTGGCTCACCAATTAGCCCCAATGAGGGTTTCATAAATGAAGGATAACCAGTGTTTAAAGATGCCAAGTAACAACGAAAGTCTTCACTCAACTTGGTGAACCATTCCAGTCTTTTTTTATCGTCACATGAAACCAGACGGAGTGCTTTACACCATGACTCCTTCTCCCAGGAAGTCTCAAGATAAATGTAAATTGTACTACTTACATTGTATATTACCGAAGTCTTGTTTTCCACTCTTATGGGAAATCTTTTGGCCCTAGAAAACACGTAATAAAGTACATTGACCAAAGTTCATAAGTTTTAAGAGATGGGAAAGGACTGCCAATTCGTAACTTCATGAATGCAATCTAACAACTGCCCTCCTTTTTTCGACATGCATAGCATGCATCCATAGGAAACATTTTTTTATACATTTATGTGTCAAAGTATTACTAAAAAATTGAACAGAGACTTCTAAAGGCCACAAACATGTTTAAGTACACAAGGCAACTAGATATATTTCCATTAACCAATCTTATCGATAGTGTAAGAAATTGGGTTTCCACAAAATGGGCTGCATTGCAAAAATCACATATCAAATATGAAATTTCAACTGTGACTAATATACATTTGTAGAGCATTTAGTGTTGCTTCATCTGTATGAATGATAGTATTTTGATAAATTTCAGGCAATATTGAGATTTGAATAGATGACTTATGACTCAACCTTAGTTCAGTGACAACAAAGTTAGAAGTAAAGTTGATCATTTGATTATCTAAAACAAATAGTGCTACTGTTTATAATTACATATTATGATGGATCTCGGATGGATGCAGGGATTTGAATATACTCCCACCAACTAGTATTCTTGAAAGGAGCAAGCGCATAACATACACATACATGTCTCTACGATATTACAGTGTGACACACAGCATTGAACTAAAAACTACCGATTGTTTAAAAACTGTTTCTGCAATAACCAACTATGTAGAAATAGTTTACCCCACCTAAACCCAAAAGCATAGCAATCACTGTAAAAAAGCTTAATAGAAAGGTTTATGTGTACTAAAGCAGCTATACTATATAAGAGAAGCTATCAAAGGGACATTACACATTACCATTTTTTTGAGTAAAGGTTTGAGGCTGAAACGGCTTGAATTATGCAACCCTTGAGAGGAATTGTTGTGTTGGAAGCATCGGGTTCGATCAAAATGAGAGCTCCATCCTTGATTTTAGCATGCTTGCGAACAGGAGAAACCTCCAAGAATTCTTTTTTCTTCTTTAGGTCTTTTGTAGCAAGCCAATTCTTTGGAATTTTATCTGATTCCAGAACCCAAACTACACCCTGAGACACATATAAATAATGAACTAGAAAATAAAAACAACCAAACAACCATTAAACATTAATCAATCAATCGAAAATCTTCAATGGCTGCCCAAATCCCAGTGATCCAAGAACATAATTGAAAAATCATGCATCGAAACCATCAAAACAAGAGAAGAGCAGCGATTTATACCATTTTGTTATAAGCTAAATCAAGCGACTGTTGAAGATCAGGCGACGAATTAGAATCCACCGATGACGATGATGATTTTGACGTGTTTCGAATCAATCGTCTAAGAACGTACAACAAAACCGCAACTTCGAGCGAAACAACAGCAATCATTCCGAGAACTAATCCAACCAGAAACAAAATCATTTCTTCAAAATCAAAGCAATGAATGCTCAAATCGATTTTGTAAAGAAGAAGGGATCAAATTGCGCACAGTTATTATGGAAACTACAGAATCAGGTGCTTCGTCTCTCTTTATAACACATGACTGTCAACTGACACGTGCTCAATCCCAAAAAAAAATTTGGAAATTATTACTCTATCCACTAATACGCTTCCGTCCACGGTCTTTTCTTGAAACTTCTCCGTAGTGGATTTCCACAACCTCTTCTAAAACATAATAACTTTATTAGGATTATTATTTTATTAAAAAAAATTAATGTAAGGTAAATCTTTGTCCATCAATCATCTCCGATACTGATATCAATGTTAATATTAAATTTAATATAAAATAATATTTTTATTTTTTTATTATTTAAAATTATAGAAATCAATAAATATAATTAATACATTTAATTTATATAATATTTTTATTATTTAAAATTATAAAAATCAACCATTGATGTATTCAATATAATTAAACAATTATATTTTTATAATTAAAAAAAGTAATATTTATTGTTGCATCAAATTTGATAAATTATATTCTTTGTATCAAATTTGACATAAAGAATAACATATGTTAAATTTGACAAAACATTTGATATTGTATTGGAAGATATTTTTTTATTTTATGATAAATTATAGCATTAGAACACTCAAATAATATTGCATTGGAGATGCTCTAATTAATACATAATAATAATTTCACTTAGGCTTGTCTTTATATTTACTTCTATTTTAAAGTTGTATAATCTAAACCATGATTCTCTCAAATGCAAGTCATGCATTTGAAAAAAAGAAAAAACAAATCAATGATGCCTCATTATTGTTTTAGATTTGAAATCCCACGTGTTAAACTTAAGAATATGGGACGAATCCCGTAATAAAAAAAAAGAGGTAGTCAATCGAAGCCGACTAAGATAATCAAATGAAAATAATTCAAATGAAAGGAGACTACATTTTTAAATAAATTTTTAAAAAAATATATACAATCCAATGTGACTGTTCAATAAAAAAATATAATGAGAGAAAATATGATAATTGATTAAATGAACTAAACTGACACGTTAGATTGTACATATTTTAAAACAATTTATTTAGAATAGTAGCATTTCCTAATAAAAAATGTGGTCAGTCAAAGTTAATTCAGGTTTACATGTGGAATGGAGTGTTAAAATTCCCACCGGCCACAAGTGAAGCCTTAGAAGATATAGACATTAAGGTTTTTCACCGATATATATATATATATATATATATATATCACTTCTCATACACACACATAAATAAACAAAGCTACACGTTCATGTTAAATATAATTATAAGATTATGCTGTGTTGATTTGTTTATGACTAATAGTTTCATAAGGTTGTGTTTGGTACATCTTACTATATGTATTTGTATTAGATGTAATGTATAAGATTGTATTTATAGTATTAAATAGTACATTAAATTTAATTGTATTGTGTTTGTTATTAGACAGTACAAAGTAATGGTGTCAAAATGGAGTGGCCCGGCCCATTAGGCATGGCCTGGCTAGGCCCGGCACGGCACGCCGGCCTGTCTTAGGGCGGCCGTGCCAGGTCGGTCCACAGGCCTAGTCTGGCGGGCCAGACGGACCTGGTCCGACGGGCCAGGTAGGCCAGATCCGACGGGCCAGGCCTGGCGGGACTAGTCCGGCGGCCTTGGCTGGTCTGGTCTAAAATAATTTTTCAAGTTACGTTTGTTTGGATTTAGGGTTTAAGGTTTAGGGTTTAGGGTTTAAGGTTTAGGGTTTAGGGTTTAGGGTTTAGGGTTTGAAATAAATAAAGAGAACGAAAAAATTTTAGGATTTGAAATTGTTGTATGTAAATTTTACAAAGCATACACGTCATTGACAGGAAGGGAAAAATAGCCAGGTGGACGCCTAGATGTGCATTCGGGAAATATCCTATAAGGCATCATTAAAGGGAAGAAAAGCCCGAGTAAGCATATATTGAATAAAACCTACTCGGGATCAGCTAACAGCACTCGGGACTGGTTAAATAACACTTCCACTCGGGCTTAAACGGTACTACTCGGGACCATCGGGTATTACTCTTACTCGGGAATTAATACGACCCGAGTAAGAACTTGGTGCTTATTTCATACGGATTGTCATTAAATACGTGACGATATCCATCAGGAAGGAATCCCAAATGAAATAGAGTATTAAATTAGAAGAGTCCCCAATCAGGAAATAACTTGATTTTTTTACGAACACTACATTCTTATAAGGAAACAAGTCCAAATTGAATTGCACTACTAGGATCCCACTCGATTTCCATGAGACTCCGAAACAGGAAAGAAGACAAATCAACATCAAGCAAGTAACCGAATCACAATTAAATACAAAGATCTTGTATTACTTGTACAAAACAGATTAGGGTTCTATAAGCATATAAATAGACCCATAATCTGGCTCAAAAAGATAATAGGCAATATAGCATACAGCAATCACAGTAAATACAGAGAGAAAAAAGAGAGATCGAGAGCTTGTAAAACATCTTATTCTCTTAGTGGATTTTGGCTTGGTTGATCTTTCAACCACCCATGGATGTTTCTCCGGCCGTCGGAGTTTTACCACGTAAAATTTATCTTTGTTACTCTCTATGCATCTCTTTCTCTTTGATTCAATAGCCAAAATCCAGTTCTTGTTGGCTTTTCTGGCATAATCCAGAAATCGATGTAAACAATTGGCGCTAGAAGGAGGGGTTGAACCTCCGAACTTGTTAAAAAGTATTGGAAGGAAGCAGAAGTAGTTCAGGGAATGGCCCAAGATCACCAGCCGATTTCCATATTGGCAATACGTCACAAAATCCTACAGCAAACACAGAAAACCAGCCTGCGCACCTGGCGGGGATTCAGCAAGTTCCTCCAACCAGCAGGGATCTTACGCTACGTTTCCAAGAGGCCTTGCAGCAATTGGTGACGGACGCAGCAAGGGAAGGGATTGATCTATTGGCCGCAGGAGCAGAAGTTGTTCGATGGTGGTGGGGCCAGGAATAACTATACCAGAAACCAGAAGGAACTCTTCCCCAATCAATCCGGCTGGACAGAAAACACTAGAAGAGGAAAATCACCCGAGGCTGGTTCGTAATCAAACAATACGAGTCAGACATCGTAAATACGATCGGCGCAGAGAACGGACATCATTAGAAGACAGTGATCAACACCATCGTAAACGTCATCATGGAGTCACACGAGGATTCCGGCATCAGAGTCAAGAATCTGAGGAAAGAATGACAGTTACCCAACGGTTCAACCGTCAAGGAAGCCCGGTGGGGGACAGAGATGTCACAATCGAGAGCCTAACTAGAGAAGTAGAGAATAACAGGCGACATATGGAGGCACTAGTCAGACGTTATGGCTGTAACGATCTATCCGACGATGACTCCGACAGTCCATTTACCAGGGAGATTTTGTGGACCCCATTCCCAGAAAGATTCAGGATGCCGCATGTGGAGCAATTCAAAAAAGATACAGATCCAAAGGAGCACGTTAGACGCTGTAAAAGTGCCATGGCTCAATATGCCCGCAGTGACCCCCTATTGTGTCTCAACTTTCCGCAAACACTGGGGGACACAGGCTCAAGATCGTTGGGAAGACTACCCCCGGCAAGCATCGAAAATTTCAGCGAGTTGAGCAGGAGCTTCTTAAGGCAATTCCTGAGCAACGTTCACAGAAAGAAGTCGGTGGCCTACCTCTCTCAAATAAAACAGGGGAAAGACGAGTCACTAAAAAAATACTTGGGCCGGTTCGGCCAAGCAGTATCAGAAATTGGCAGCGCTAATGATGAAGCAATTATTGCTGCCTTTACCAATAACTTGCAGAATGGACGACTATCCTTCGATTTGAGAAGAGCACGGCTGACAAGGTATGCCGACATGATGGATATGGCGGGAGGATACGCTCTGGCCGAGGAAGAAGAGTTAGCTACAGGAGGAAGCTATATGCATGGAGGAAAGCCCGAACAGAAGAATACCGAATCCAAGGGGCAGAATCAAAAGAAAAAACGGAAAGGGAACAACAAGGAGAAAAACAAAGATGGGGTAATGGGCCCAACGCCGAACGGTCCATAGAGAAATACCAAGGCAGATACACCAATTACACCCCTCTTCGAAGAAACAAGAAGAAATTCTAGCCATCTTGGAAGAAAAGAATATGGTGCAAGAACCGCGGCGACAATCACAGTTCGCCCGAAGAGATACAACCAAGTATTGCAGGTTTCATAAAGAAATCGGGCATGAAACTTCAAAGTGTTTTCAGCTCAGAGATTACATAGAAACTCTTATTCGGGAAGGGCACATGCTGGATGTAATCTTGAAAAAAGACGAGAGACCAGAAACCAAGAAAGTCAAGGTTGATCACAACCCTGGTCAAAACCAAAGAACCAGCCCCGAAGCCAATCAAGTAATACATACAATTTTCGGAGGACCTTCTACTAGGAGAAGCAACCGAGAACGAACTCAGGAAATCCGAGAAGCAGTAGAAGCAGTAGAAGCAATGAATAACTTCGACGTAAACTCGGTTGAACCAGACTCGAAAGGGTAAAGGAAGGATGGGACCCAATAGTCTTTACAGAGGCAGATTCCCATGGCGTCAATGTTCGACCGAATGATGCTTTGGTTATAAGTGTCCGGATTGGCCATAGGGAAGTCCGGAGAATTTTAATAGATAATGGGAGCTCAGCAGACATCCTAAGCATGGCCGTATATGACCAGCTAAGACTAGAACGAAAAGATTTACAGCCTTTCCATACTCCATTAAGAGGATTTAGGGGAATAGAGGTCAGGTCACTCGGGACGGTAAAACTACCTGTGAAGATCGGAACGGCACCATGCCAGAGGACTGTCTTGCTGGACTTCGTGGTAGTTGACTTGGATAATTGGCCGTATAATGCACTATTGGGCCGGCCATTCCTGAATAAAACAAGGGCCGTGACGTCCACTTATGCATTAATGATCAAGTTCCCAACAGAACAAGGGGTTGGGATAGTCAAGGGATCTCAAGAGATGGCCTGAAGAGCAAATCTGTCAGTATATAGAGACAAGCATGATGCTAAACAAGTATGCACCATAATGCAGCCAAATCAGTGTAAAGAATCCTTGTCATTCGAACTGGATCCAAGGGAGGGCTCGAATGAATACAAGACAGAATTGGTTGAAATACTACTCGAAGAAGACAAACCGGACAAGAAAATCAGGATTGGGGCCAACTTGGAAGGAAAAGTCAAGCGAGACTTGACCAATCTGCTTAGAGAGTACAAAGATGTATTCGCCTGGAGTCACGAAGATATGATCGAGATAGATTCCCGAGTAATATCCCACCACCTCGCAGTTAGCCCGAATGCCAATTCGGTAATACAAAAGAGAAGATCGTTCAATCCTGAAAGAAGTCAAGCAATCAAACAAGAGGTGGAAAAGCTACTAGCGACTAGATCAATCAGAGAAGTCAGTTACCCTCAGTGGGTCGCCAACGTAGTCCTCGTCCAGAAGAAAAATGGACAATAGAGGATGTGCGTAGATTTCACGGATCTAAACAAGGCATGTCCAAAGGATAGCTTCCCACTTCCAAGGATAGATCAGTTGGTGGATGCCACAGCAGGTCATGAATTACTCAGCTTCATGGACGCTTACTCAAGATATAATCAGATCCGGATGAATAAAGCTGATGAAGAAAAAACAGCCTTCACAACGGATCAGGGTTTATATTGCTACACAGTAATGCCCTTCGGTTTAAAAAATGCAGGAGCTACGTACCAAAGGTTGGTCAACAAAATCTTCACTCGGCAAATAGGAAGGAACATGGAGGTATACATTGATGACATGCTGACTAAAAGCGTCTCAGTAAATGAGCATGCCCGCGACCTCCGAGGGACATTTGATGTTTTGAGAAGATACCAGATGAAATTAAACCCAAACAAATGTTTATTCGGAGTCCATTCGGGAAGATTCTTGGGTTTTCAAGTCCATCAAAGAGGAATCGAAGTTAATCCCGAGAAGATCTAGGCTTTGCAAGAAATGACTTCACTTAAAATATTGAAAGAGGTACAGCGCTTAACAGGGTGTTTAGCCTCCTTGGGAAGATTCATCTCAAGGGCTACAGACAGGTGCGCGCCTTTCTTCAAAATAATCAAAAAAGGGAAAGGTCTGGAGTGGAATAAAGAGTGTGAGCAAGCATTCTTAAAAATAAAAAAGTACTTGGGGCAAGCTCTCATCCTCTCAAAACCATAAAAAGGGGAAATACTTCAGCTGTATCTTTCAATAACTGAGCTTGCAGCAAGTTCAGTCTTAGTCATAGCAGAAGATGGAATGTAGAAACCAGTGTATTATACAAGCAAAGCACTTCTACCGGCCAAGACCAGATACTCACAGGCAGAGAAAATAGCCTTAGCATTGGTTTCAGCAGCAAAAAAGCTGAGACCATACTTTCAGGCTCATACGATCCAGGTTCTCACCAATTACCCATTAAGACAAATCTTACAAAAACCAGGGATATCAGGAAGACTTACTAAATGGGCAATCGAGTTAAGTGAATTCGATATTCATTATGTCCCCAGAACCTCCCATAAAGGACAAGCGGTGGCAGACTTCATAGCCGAGTTCACAGAACCAAACCTGGAAGCAAAAAGACTGTTGGATAAAAGTTTCCCATGGAAACTATATGTTGATGGTTCTTCAAACACTCATGGCAGCGGGGCAGGGATCGTAGTTCGCACCCCAGAAAGAGATGATGTTGAATGTGCCATGAGATTTGATTTCAAAGCAACCAATAATCAAGCCGAATACGAGGCATTGTTAGCTAGACTCAGAGTCTGCATAGCTCTTGGGGCAGATGAAGTTGAGATATTCAGCGATTCACAGGTAGTTGTCAACCTGGTTAAGGACGAGTACCAGGCCAAAGATGAAGGAATGATTGCCTACCGTGACATCGCAAAACAGCTTCTCCAAAAATTTAAAGAATACAAGATCGCTCAGATCCCCAGAGAAGAAAATGAAAAGGCAGACGCTTTATCTGAATTAGCGTCAGCAACAACTTCAATCACACCAAAGACCATTCCAGTTGCACACCTCCTTAAACCGAGTACAGCTGAACCTAAGCATTTGGAAATTTTAGAAATTCGAACACCGCAAGACGGCTGGATGGTCCTGCTGAGAAGGTTCCTGGAAGAAGGCGTGCTCCCTTAAGATCCGGTATTAGTAAAGCGTATCAGGTATCGATCGGCTAGATATACCATGATCGGAGGAGAATTATACAGAAGGGGGTTCTCCCGAGCTCTCCAGAGATGTGTACCGGAGGAAGATGCATATCGAATACTTCAAGAAATCCATGGAGGGGTTTACGGAAACCACACTGGAGGTAGAAGCCTGGTGCATAAGGTACTCAGACAAGGCTATTACTGGCCTACGCTTTTCTCAGATGCACAGCAGTGGTCGAAAAGTTGTAATACCTGTCAAAGGATTGCTAACGATATCCGACAACCCCTAGAAAAACTCAGAAACCTCACTGCTCTATGGCCATTCACCATATGGGGCCTAGACCTGATAGGTCCAATGCCAGCTGGGACAGGGGGTGGAGCAAAGCATGCCATAGTAGCCGTCGATTATTTCACAAAATGGGTAGAAGCTGAAGCGCTGGTGTATATCATGAAAGCCAACACCATAAATTTTGTAAAGAAAAACATACTTTATAGGTTTGGAGTTCCGGACACTATAATCACCGACAATGGCACTCAACTTGATAACCAAAAGTTCAGACTGTTGTGCGAGATGTATCATATTGCTAACTAATATGAGACACCAGCTAACCCTCAAATAAACGGGCAAGTAGAAGCAGTAAATAAAATTATCAAGCATACCATTAAAGCAAAGTTAGATGACAAAAAAGGAAGCAGGGTTGAAAAGCTTCCTGAAGTATTATGGGCATATCGGACGACAACAAGGACTTCAACAGGAGAAACTCCATTCACCCTAGCGTTCGGAATAGAAGCTGTCTTCCTCATAGAAACATCGTATGCATCCCCACGGGTCAGGCTATACGATGAAGAACAGAATGTTGATACGCTACTACAAAGTTTGGATGAGCTAGAAGAAAAAAGGGAAAAGTCCCGAATAAGAAATACAGCGTATCAACAAAGAGTGGCTCGCCACTACAATTCTCGTGTTCGGATCAGGAAATTCCAACTAGGAGACCTGGTGCTCAGGAAGGTGTCGTTGAACACAAAAAACAGAGCCGCAGGATCCCTGGCTGGCAAATGGGAAGGTCCATACAAGATCGAGGGGATAGCTGGCCATGGAGCCTTTTGGATTGCTCGACCCAATGGAGGGATGTTAGCCCGACCATGCAATGCCCAATATCTGAATATTTTCTATCCTTAAAATATATATATATTTATATTAAATATTCTATTCCTTTATTGGTAGGATAAATATAAAATTGTAATCTAAATCTGTCGATTTTTTGCAGTAATAAATAAAATTACTCGGAATAAGAAATACAGCGTATCAACAAAGAGTGGCTCGCCACTAAAATTCTCGTGTTCGGATCAGGAAATTCCAGCTAGGAGACCTGGTGCTCAGGAAGGTGTCATTGAACACAAAAAACAGAGCCGCAGGATCCCTGGCTGGCAAATGGGAAGGTCCATACAAGATCGAGGGGATAGCTGGCCATGGAGCCTTTTGGATTGCTCGACCCAATGGAGGGGATGCAATGCTCAATATCTGAAGATTTTCTATCCTTAAAAAATATATATATTTATATTAAATATTCTATTCTTTTATTGGTAGGATAAATATAAAATTGTAATCTAAATCTGTCGATTTTTTACAGTAATAAATAAAATTACTCGGAATTTCCAAAAGGATGGCATCTAGTTCTGGATTTCCAAAAAAGGGACATGATAATAAGATCATTATGGAAGCAGAGCATGATAATAAGAACATGCAAATAGAATTCTCGGGACCATCAAATCCAGAATGGGCGGAGAAGCTCGTAGGAGCATGCCAGCCGAGCAGGGTCAAAATGACCTTCGCGAAAAGGCAAACCCGATGCACCAGACTTTGGAAAAATGCTCGGGACGCTATCAAGAGAAATTCTGGTGAAATGCGTAGCTGTGTTGAAGCACCTTTTAAACAAAAAAAAAAGCTCAACGATTCGGCAAACCGTTGCGTATAAAAATTAGGGAGACGTCCTTGGTATTGCGTAAGGACTCGAACGTATGATCATGGTGAGCCTTGATGTAACATTCGGGTAGCAACCGGGTATAAAACACAAGTGAAAAACTTGTCTTAAGATGACTCAGTTAATAATAAATAAGCCAGTTTAATAAGATACTTGGCAATTGAAGTCATTCGGGTAACAACCGGTTTAATAAGATACTCGGTTAAGTTACCCGAACAATGAAGAAGCGAGTTTAATAAGATACTTGGCAATTGAAGTTATTCGGGTAACAACCGGTTCAATAAGATACTCGGTTAAGTTACCCGAACATCGAAGAAGCCAGCTTAATAAGATACTTGGCAAATTGAAGTTATTCAGGTAACAACTGGTTTAATAAGATACTCGGTTAAGTTACCCGAAGATCGAAGAAGCCAGTTTAATAAGATACTTGGCAATTGAAGTCATTCGGGTAACAACCAGTTTAATAAGATACTCGGTTAAGTTACTCGAACATCGAAGAAGCCAGTTTAATAAGATACTTGGCAATTGAAGTTATTCGGGTAACAATCGGTTTAATAAGATACCCGGTTAAGTTACCCGAACATCGAAGAAGCCAGTTTAATAAGATACTTGGCAATTAAAGTTTTTCGGGTAACAACCGATTTAATAAGATACTCGGTTAAGTTACCCGAACATCAAAGAAGTCAGTTAAATAAAATTCTTGGCAATTGAAGTTATTCGGGTAACAACCGGTTTAATAAGATACTCGGTTAAGTTACCCGACCATCAGTCAGTTTAATACAATACTCGGCAATAATCAGTAAAAAATAGACCAAAACCATTCAATTCAGAATAAAATTGAATTTTATTGCTCCTAAAAGAATGGTTACAGTTCAAAGAATGGTTCTTTACAAGTAAAAAATAAAGAATCAGAATTTTCTGCAAATTTACAAAATCAAGGTTGCGAGGACTTTGAGCCTTTGACAATTCTCGGATCTGGCACCATCTCGTATTCACGAAGCAGGCTCTCATTAGACGGTTAAGTAATATCGTCGACAATATCATCCCTCAACCGGCTGTAATCTTCACCCGGGACTGGCCCGACATCCGGGACTACACCCTCAACCGACTCTTGACTTGCATAAAAGGTTGAGAGAGAGTGCTCAGACGGAATCTCTAAATGCATAGGCTGGGGCTCTTTGCCTTGACTACGGCAGTAGGTTCTCCATTCCTTCATCTGAATCCAAAGAGATTCCAAGGACCGGTCCACATGGCGTTTGATTGACAGCTCCCAATTAGCACGGGCTTTCTCAGTCGCCCTATTCTTGACTTTGAATAATTCGCCGTCCGAAACTAGCCCACGTTGAAATTCCAGAAGAAGTAGGGCATCGTAAGCAGGGGATCTTTTAAAACGATCCACCCCTTGAACTTCCAGCTCCAACCTGGCCTCTCAGGAAAGGGATTCAACTGTCAGTTTTTGACTCCCCAAATCTTCAATTTTTTTGACATACGCCGACTTTGCCAGCTCCACCTCCTGCTCGGCCTTAAGCATGGATTCTTCAGTAGAAGAAAAAAGATTTTGAAACGATGCAACCTTTTCCTCTGCCAAAGATGTCTTGTCCTCAGCTTCAACCTGCTTCGCCAGGCAGTGGTCGGTAAATATCTGTACAAAACCGACCTCCTGCTGAAAAGCCTGCTCAGCTCGAGCACGACCCTCCTCACTAACCTTCAGCTGAGCCTCTAGATGCCTTATCCGATCGGATTGACATTGTTGAGTCTGAACAAGCTCAGCAAATTCGACCACCATCTGCAAATGAATATACTTAGAAACCCGGCAGAAGCAAAACAATAAAGGAGTCAGAAATAACTGAGTTAGATTTAACTTACATAAAATGCACCGTTAAAAACATTTTGGAAACGTTCGTCAATGAACCATCTCTAAAACCACTCCAGAGGTCTTCCCAGATATAAGCCCGACTGGAGGACATCTCCTGTAGCATATCCTGGGGAGAGAGGAATAAAGGAACCCCCGAGGGTTTAGCTCATAGATTTCCAAACTCGGGGGCAGGAGAAGCCCTACTCGGCCCCAAGGATGGAGAAGGAACCCTCGAAGGTTTAGCCCCCATATCTCCAACATTGGGGGTAGAAGAAGCCCTACTCGGTTCTGAAGTGGCCGCATCTACTGATGCTTCAGCACCAACACTCAGGGCAATCTCATCCGTAACATCTTCGTCGCTGGAGTCAATGAATGAGACTACCCGAGGAACTTTGAGAGGACGAGACGGTGAACTGACTGCCTTTCGCTTCTCACCCAGAGAACAGTGGAAGTTAAGATCAGCAGCAGGATCTTCTAACGGATCATCCTGAAAAGACTCAAAAAACTCGGCACCTTCTGGCACGTGATCTGTCAAGACATTACCACCATCGCCAGCTTCAAACCGTCCAACAGGCTCTTCACCTGGACCCTCATACTGCCTCTCCCTATTTTCAGGCAGTTGTGTGTCAATCGGCTCACCTTGGCCACTTGGACCAGTGAAATCTTGAGTAGAAGGCTGAGCGCCCCGATTAACGCACTCGGGAATTTGCTCAGCAATATCAGTTTCCTCATCAGACTCGGGTGGAGCAATACCCTCATCGCCTTGACAGAAAGCTTCCTTTATACTCGCTTGTAGAATCGCCTTCACCTGGCGAGCCTGAAGATAACTGACAACGTCCGTATCGAACACTTAAAAAAAAAATTGTTAGAAAAGAAAATGGAAAAGCATAGAAATACAACAGAATGGGCACCAGGTTACTTACAACGCCTGCAATGGCCCGAAATATGTCTAAAGAAGCCGAGCTTTATCAAGTCATCCTCTTTAAAAAAGATAGCTCTTGCTCCTCTTTTCCAAAGTACGAACAGCTGCCCGAGTCAGCCTCTTCAGCTCTGAATCAATATAGTCGATTGTTTTCTTGTTCCAAGCTTCGAGGGAACAAAAGAAGCGGGGAACACTCAACACCATTTGGGAATCCCCAGATAGAACAGTTATATCAAGCCCGAGAGCCCCTCCAGCGAAGAACCAATTGTTCTTCCAAAATTTATTGGATGTAGGGAATCCCCATATGAAACCTTTCTTCTTTGGGTCATCAGAAGCATCGACCCCCCGATTCGCCTGTGCTTCTTTGGGGACCTAACCATCCGAAGAAGTAGACGCAAGAAAATAGGTCCCCGTTTTGCTAACCTGCCTCAGCGTAAAGAAGTGCTTGATTTCATTCGGGGAAGGCAGCGAAAGGTTCATTCGACTGAACATGTGCCACATACACATCAAGGCTTTGTAACTATTCAGGGCTAATTGAGCTGGGGCTATCCCTGCCTCAGCCAAAAACCAGGCAATAAAAGGATGAAGGGGAAGTGTGACGCCGCAGCAAAGCATCGATCCGTAAATCGCGACCATGCCCTCAGGAGGATTCCATACGGCTCTATCCCCCACCGGAACCAAAGTGACCGAGTCGGGCAAGTCTAATCGGGAGCGGTATTTTTCTATCTCAGCTGGCCCGACCACGTTCGGCTCAATATCAAAGCCACTCGGGCGAGTGTCAGAAAACATAAGACGAGACGCCCTGTATACTTCATCAACGTCGCCCTCGTTAACAGTCTGTTCCCTGGTCTGAACGCTGCTCGAGCTGTGATTGTATACCTTACTTGTGCTCTGATGTTTACCCATCCTTCGAGAAGATACCCTGTGATCAGAAATATCAGAATCAGAACTAGATGGAGAACTCGATACATGGCTGAAAGTGACGTCAGGGTGAAGCCCAGAAACATCAACCTCTAAAAATGGAGGCTCATCTATTGGGATATCCCCCAGTAATCGTTTAATGCAAGATACTAACTGGAAATCCACACGCTCTAATGCATCAAAAGCGATTTAAAAGAGAAGATGGCCGGAAGATGGCCCTATTAAAACTAACCTTGAATTGAGACTGATGCAAGATCATCAAGCGGAGAATCGTGAACTTCTGGATAAAGAAATCTGAGTTTAAAGGGATTTCTGCTGAATTTTTGAGAATAAACCAACAATGTCTCTTAGCGAAGAATTTAAAGATGAGACGGCAAGAAATCCTAGGATTTCAAAGCGGGAAAAAATTTATGACGAAACTCGATGACGTAGGCGGCGCTTGTGGAAACGTAAAAATCATTTCTCATAAATGATATTGAAAAACGAAAAGAAGAGGGACGCGTGTCGAAACAGGAAGTAGCCCTCAACCATCAGAACTTCAAAACATCGCTATCATTTAAGATCTCGCGTGATGGAGCGAATCGAAATTACAGAGTCACCATTAAGACGCACCATTATGACAAGACGACTATTCTGTCGAGAGAAAATTAAGATGATTAAAATACTCTTGCCCAAAATAAAATCTTCTCGGCAAAAATATTTTAAGAGGGTATTGTTGTATGTAAATTTTACAAAGCATAAACGTCATTGACAGGAAGGAAAAAATAGCCAGGTGGACGCCCAGATGTGCATTTGGGAAATATCCTATAAGGCATCATTAAAGAGAAGAAAAGCCCGAGTAAGCATATAATGAATAAAACCTACTCGGGATCAGCTAACAGCACTCGGGACTGGTTAAATAACACTTCCACTCAGGCTCAAACGGTACTACTCGGGACCATCAGGTATTACTCTTACTCGGGAATAAATACGACCCGAGTAAGAACTTGGTGCTTATTTCATACGGATTGTCATTAAATACGTGACGATATCCATCAGGAAGGAATCCCAAATGAAATAGAGTATTAAATTAGAAGAGTCCCCAATCAGGAAATAACTTGATTTCTTTACGAAGACTACATTCTTATAAGGAAACAAGTCCAAATTGAACTGCACTACTAGGATCCCACTCGATTTCCATAAGACTCCGAAACAGGAAAGAAGACAAATCAACCTCAAGCAAGTAACCGAATCACAATTAAATATAAAGATCTTGTTTTACTTGTACAAAGCAGATTAGGGTTCTATAAGCATATAAATAGACCCATAATCTGGCTCAAAAAGATAATAGGCAATATAGCATACAGCAATCACAGTAAATACAAAGAGAAAAAAGAGAGATCGAGAGCTTGTAATGGCTTGGTTGATCTTTCAACCACCCGTGGATGTTTCTCCGGCCGTCGGAGTTTTACCACGTAAAATTTGTCTTTGTTACTCTCTCTGTATCTCTTTCTCTTTGATTCAATAGCCAAAATCCAGTTCTTGTTGGCTTTTCTGGCATAATCCAGAAATCGACGTCAACAGAAATGAATAAAGAAAACGAACATTTTTTTATTTATTTAATTATTTTTCACTTATGGAATTCAGTATTACATATTTATATGATTGCCTCATTAAAAACCTTACCAAGAAAAACCCAGTGGGATAAGAACTTGGTAAGGGAAAAAGAGTACAACCGTTTTACAACTTACAAGTAAATAATAAATACATATATAAAAGTATAACCTAGTTCTGGCCCTAGCCACTACCTGCAGGGTCATCAATATATAGATTGTTGAAATTTAGAATAAGCTCTTTATCTACAATTAGATTTTGAAACCTTTTTTTAGCATGCTCTCAATCCCGAAAGCATGTTAATACCTCCACCATATCTGGAGACAAACAACTTCTTCTTGGTTCAATTATGCGTCCACTTGTATTGAAAGTTTGTTCTGAAAACACCGTTGACACGGGAATAACCTGTATGTCACTTGTTAAGTGTGACAGAACTGGATACCTGTACGTATAGGTCTTTCACCATAACAACAAATCAAACTCTTCCTTGTCTTCAACAGCATCGAACTGTGCTTTAAGGTACCTAATCAGTTCGGTACAAGAAGATGGGTCAGATCTTTGCCCTGAAGAAGTACTTGTTGATTTTTCCTTTTTTCACCGTTTCAGAAGGCTCCAATTTGTTTGCTTCGGCTCTGTCTCTGGTTGTGTTGATTGGGGGGGGGGGGTGTCAATGTTGTCAAACCTGCTCTCATAAATACGGAAAACCTCGAACAACTTGGTTCGAATGTCAGTAATTTGTTTTGAATAATCTATTGACAAATTAATACCAATAAACTCAAGAAAAACTTCTAAACCAGATAATTTAACCCTAGGATCTACTATAACACTTAAGGCATAAAGTAGAGGAATGTTAGCCCAATATTTTTTCAACTTTGTCTCCATGGCAACAACTGCAGCTCCTAGATGTTCATCTTCTCTATAACTGTTTAACACTTCAGACATTTCCACTATCTGATGGATTGCCTAGGAAGATGTGGGGTAATAGACCCGGAAAGAGTTACAGTGGCATTGTAAAAAATCTTTAAAAATTGAACAAAAATCTTTAAAAATTGAACAAAAATCTTTGCCACATACCAATCGTCTGTGGTAAGTGTTTTTGCTCCCGTTTGACCTATTTAGGCCAATTTCATGTTATAAAAACATGTAATGGTTGTATCATATTCCAAACAATTTTTCAATATTAAATAGGTAGAGTTCCACCTTACCGGCATATCAGTTTTGAATCGTCGAGGTTTGAGACCGTTTAATTTACAATGTCTCTTGAATTCACTGAATCTAGGATGCAAATCCAAGAAATGGCATCTCTGATGCGATCTATTTGATCGCTTACCTGCTTTAAACCAGCATGTACAACTAAATTTATAATATGACATGCACACCGTTGATAGAAGAAATAACCTCCATCTTACAGGATATTTCTTGCAACAAACAATGCAATAGAGCTAGTATTTGCATATACATTATCTAATGTGATCGGAAGGATGCGATGCGTGATTTTATATGTTTCTAAAATAGAAATAATGACATTAAAAATGTTTTCTGTGATATGTGCAAAATCCATAGGACGAAAACCAATAATTCTTTTTGTTATCCTCCAGTCAAAATCTAAATAGTGTTCCGTGACACATAAATAGTCATGTTTGGAACATGCATTCCAAATATCATAAGTTAATGCAACAGAGACACTTAAATTCTGTATTTCAATAATTAACTCATCCTTTTAGGTTTTAAACAATCTTATCAAATCATTTCTAGCTGTGGTTCTAGAAACAGGTTCATATTGGGGGTTATATGCAGATGTAATTAATTCTTTATAAAATGGACTCTCACCAATACTGATCGGTTGATCAGTTTATGCAATGTATCGTACCAAGCACTCTCTAGCGTGCATAGCGTCGAACTGCCATGTCGTAACGGACCCGTCTGGGTGCCGTTGTAGTTGTGTTTAGGTTGTAGTGTCTACCTATCTATATGTAGACATACATTTGTACATATGTCATATCAAATGTCCGGTTCTCTTCGTACTTGTAGCATAATCCTTACGACAAAACTTACATTTAGCTTTGGGCCCAGACGTCCCGTCTGGGAGTGTCATTTGGACTATGTTGAAACACTGTCACACATCTGATGTTAATTTTCTAGGACGTGATGTTGGTGTAACGGCGGAACCAGAAGGTCCCGCTTGATTATGGGTCGGCTCTGAAATATCAAATCATCGTTGAGCATATTCAAACTGTCCGGAAAATAAGGCTGCTGGTTAGGATCCATTATCTAAAGTAAAAATATGAGCACTATAGTCGTTAATAGTCAAATTAAAAATCAATATTTACTAAAAATAATCTTAATTTACTAAAAATAATTAATAAAAATAATACGACACTTACAATTATTATTTTACTTCAAAAAAAAAATAATAAATTCACTACTATAAATAAAATTGATAAATTTACTAACAACATATATGAAATGAAATACTACACATAAAAATCTTAATATACTAATAAAACTTATTAAAATTAACTTCTACACTTAAAATTCATAATGGTCCATAAAAAAATATTATAATAAACAACTACACAAAAAAATCATAATCTACTAACAAAAAATATTAAATTCACTACTACAAATTAAATTGATAAATTTACCAACAATAAATATTAAATTAAATACTACACATAAAAATCTTAATTTACTAATAAAACTTATTCAAATTAACTATTACACTTAAAATTCAAAATATACTCACCAAAAATATTAAAATAAACAACTACACTAAAAAATCATAATTTATGAAGAAAAAAAATATTAAACTTAACTACTACACTTAACATTCATAATTTACTTATTACAAAAAAAAAATTCAGTAATACAAATTAACTTTCTAAATTTACTAATAACAAATATTAAAATTACTACAAAACTTAAAAATCTTAATATACTAAAAGAATAATATTAACATTAAAGCCCAAAAATTGATAAACTAACTAACTAAATAAAAATATTTTCATTTAGTAACTACAGTCTAAACATAAACATATAAATTTACTATGAAAAAAATGTTTGAGCAAAAGTAATAACAAAATTGTACCTTTAAAATTTGGTGTGTTTGTGGAAAATGTAGAGAATTTTGTAGAGAGAGTAATAATGAAATTAAATGAAAAAATGTAGAGAATTGGAGAATATAGAGATTGAGATTTGAGAGAATAAGAGATTGAAAGAATGATAGAGAAAGTGAATGGAAAATGAAATCGATGGAAGTATTTATAGAAAAAATTGATTTGGGGGTCAAAATGTAATTTGCAAGATTTGAGGGGGTGTTTTTGTAATTTGTTTAGCCTCCAACGGTTGGATTTTGAATTTCAACCGTTGGAGGGATTTTTTTTTTTTATATATAAACTAAGTAACCGGTTGATGTGCGGGACCGGCGGGCCTGTCCATGGGCCTGGCAAGCCGGCTAGGCGTGCCTGGCGGGCCGGCCCCCTGAACCGTGTACCCCTGGCCTGCCACGGACCTGGTCTCGACCTGGTCCGCTTCCTTCACTGGTCGTGCTTGGCACGGCCCGTTCGATTGGTGGACCTGCCGGACCGGCCTGTCTTGGGCCGGTCCATTATTACACCACTAGTACAAAGATGTAGGATTGGCTAATTATAACTTTTTTTAATTATAAAATTAAACGTTATAAAAAATATTATAAGCGATAATATATAAAATAAAGAGTAACAATAACTAAATATGCACAAAAACCAAAGGGATAACGTGCCTAAACAAAAAGTGGCACGCAGATCATATAAAAAAGAAACAAAAAGCATCATAAAATTTGAAAAAAACTCCCTACAGTCATTGCCACCAACAAGGATAAGAACAGCGGAGCGGAAAACCACCAAAAATCTATACTCAGCTCTAAAACATGTTTAGGCAAGACATTTGTAACATGATTACCCTTCGTGAAAATATGGGACACCTGAAAATCTATTTGGGAGATACAACTTTGCCACGCTTGACGAACTTGAAAAAAACCTACTCAAAGAGAGAAGAGAGCAACGGAACCACATAAGAAGATTTACTCTCAAGCCAAATCCGACGCTACCTATACTTCCAAGAAAAATTAATAATCAGAGAAACTGCCAGAAGCTCTGCCTCAAACGTAATTAACTGTCCAAGAAGGATAGCAAAACAACCATTCATAAAAGCTCGACAATTACGGAAGACTCCCCCGCAACCTCCAACTCCCAATGAACCTATGACGGCACCATCTGTATTGACTTTGATCTAACCAGGAGCGAAGGCGACCAAATCACACACTTGATAACCAAGGCTGTTAAAAGTGTATTTAAAAGAATGAATTCAAAACTTGCATAACAGTCAACTGTTATACAATGATTATTTGTTTTAAATGTACAATAATTTTTAAAACGTCTTTTTATTTAAAAATTGAATTTTCAGTTTTTATTTCTTTTAATGGTTGGTGTTAATTTTATTTTCTAATCCTATAAATAGAGGCTTTGTTCATTCACAAGATACAACAAATTTTTTTTAGAAATAAAAGCTCTCTACAACTTTATAAGAAATTCTTAAGTATTATTTTGTTAGATTTTCGAGCAATCTTTGAAAGAGTTTGAGTATTCCGGTTCTTCTTCGTACAAAGAAGTTCCGAGGCAGAGGTGATTCTAAGCTGTTTTATCATGGGGACGACGTGGCAACTTTGAAACTGCTTGCACAATCAAGGCAGATCCGTGAAACGTCTTAAAGAGAGCGGCATTGTCCGCGACTCAGCCACTTTCTAGGTTTTTTCATTCTAATCTTATTTAGTACTATTTAAAATATTTTTTCAAAACAATTTTCAGCAACAATATATATATATATATATATATATATATATATACATTGAAAAACTTTCCAGCAACTATTTGCATTAAAGAATTTGCAGCAACAATTTTAAGACGTTTCTTAATCTTTTTTAAATCAAAAGTTTTTTTTCCAATGGATTCTAAGTCATCTGATCTAAACCGACCATTCCGCTTTGAGGGTATTCAATTTAAACGTTGGAGACAATTTTTTTTTTATTCGACCACCAAAAAATTAGCCATTATTGTTAACATTGGAAAATCGGTTCTTCCTGAAAACCCAACTGTTGAACAAACCTCAGCTATAGAGAAATGGATTGCAGATAATTTTATTTACAAAAACAACATTATTAATGGTTTGTCTGATGATTTATATGACTACTATACTACTTTTGATACTGCAAGAGATGTGTGGCAGGCACTTCAAAAAAAATATGATACTGAAGAGGGTGAAGCTAAAAATTTGTTGTAGCCGCTATTTGAAGTATCAAATAACAGATGACAAGTCTGTAGAAGCTCAATCACATGAGTTGTAGAAGATTGTCCACGGTAAAAGATTTTTCCTTTTATTATCTGGCATTCTAGACTTTGTCACATAAACAAAAGACTGGTAAAAATTCTGAGTAGCTTAGGATTAATTCCAGAACTATCTCTAAAAGATTTTGAAAAATGTGAATCATGTAGTCAAGTGAAAATCACAAAAAAGTCCTCATAAATCAGTAATTAGGGTTTTTGAATCTCTTGACCTAATTCACTCCGATATTTATGAATTTGAAGGAATTTTGACTAGAAATGGTAAAAGGTACTTTATTACCTTCATAGATGATTGTTCTAATTTTTCATGTCTATCTTTTGAAAACAAAAGTGAAGCCATAGACATGTTCAAAATATTTTTAAATGAAATAGAAAATCAATTTAATAGGAAGGTTAAAAGATTTCGTAGTGATAGAGGGATCGAATATGACTCAGATGAATTTGTCAAATTGTATAATTCACATGGAATTATCCATGAGAAAACTGCCCCTTATTCCCCAAAGATGAATGGGAAAGCTGAAAGAAAAAAACAGAACTTATTCTGAGTTAATAATAGTTGTTCTACTTAGTTCTGGTGCTACCTTACATTGGTGGGGAAAAGTTCTATTAACTGTCTGTTATGTTTTGAATAGAGTTCCCAACTCGAAATCCAAAATTTCACCTTATGTTATTTGTAAAGCTAAAAAACCAAATGTTTCTTATTTTAAAACATGGGGTTGTTTGGCTTATGTTCGGAAGCCTGATCCAATAAGATCAAAGTTGGCAAGTCGAGCTTATGAATGTGTTTTCATAGGTTATACAGTTAACAGTAAAGCTTATAGATTTTACAACTTAAAAGATCATGTTATTATTGAGTCAAATGATGTTGATTTCTTTAAAGATAAATTTCCCTTTAAAATAACAAATAGTGGGGGGGGGGGGTGTCAGAGTCTAGTAGTGTACCTAGATCTATTATGACTGATGAAGTTGAGTTAGAACCAAGAAAGAGTAAAAGGGCCCGAACCTCCAAAGATTTTGGGAGTGATTTTTATGCCTACACCTTAGAAGATGATCCGAATTCTTTCCAAGAAGTCTTGACTTCCTTGGATGCTGACCTATGGCAAGAAGCCATAAATGATGAAATGACCTGAAGGATTTATAATCCATGGTCAAGAGAACAAAGTTTTTAAGTTAGTCAAGTCTCTGTATGGACTTAAACAAGCACCTAAACAATGACATGAGAAGTTTGATAATTTAGTCATCTCTAATGGTTTTAGAATAAATGAAAGTGATAAGTGCATTTATTATAAATCTGAAAATAATGTTTGCGCTGTTATTTGTTTATATGTGGATGACTTTCTTATTTTTGGCTCAAATATTCATGTTGTGAATGCTGATAAATGTTTATTGAATGCTAACTTTGTAATGAAAGATTTAGGTGAAGCTAGTGTAGTCCCGGGTATAAAAATAACAAGGTCAAAAAGGGGAATTTCTTTAGATCAATCTCATTATATTGAGAAAATTCTAAAGAAATATAATTACTTTGACTGTAAACCTATATGTACTCCATATGATCTTAGTGTAATGTTGTTCAAGAACACTAGTAATAGTGTTAGACAAAATAAGTATGTGAGCATCATTGGTAGTCTTCGTTATGTTACTGATTGCACTAGGCTCGATATAGCTTATGATGTAGGAGTACTTTGTAGGTTTACTAGTAAACCTGGTAATGAACATTGGCATGCTCTTGAGAGAGTAATGCGTTATCTCAAGAGAACAATGAACCTCAGATTACATTATGCAAAGTTTCCTGCTGTACTTGAAGGTTACAGCGATGCTGATTGGAATACTCTTTCTGATGATTCCAAGGCCACTAGTGGACACATTTTTAGTATCGCTAGAGGTGCAATATCATGGAAGTATAAGAAACATACTATTTTGGCTCAATCCACGATGGAGTCAGAAATGATAGAACTAGCTACTGCTAGTGAGGAAGCAGATTAGTTGAGAAATCTGTTATCAGATACCCCATTATAGGAGAAACCGATTCCAGTCGTACTTATTCACTACGATAGTACCGCGACTATTGTAAAAGTCCAGAACCGTTATTATAACGGTAAGAGGCGACAAATACGTCGCAAGCACAGTATAGTTAGAGATTTTCTCTCAACTGGAACTATCAGAGTGGATCATATACAGTCTGAGGAGAACTTGGTTGATTCTTTGACGAAAGGATTAGCACGAGAAAAGGTTTGGAAAACCTCAAAAGGGATGGGACTAAAGCCCATTGACAGTTGAGTCACTTGTGATGGAAACCGAAACTACAGACTGGAGATCCCAAGATGTAGGTTCAAAGGGTAATAACAAGTCATGAAGTGATATATGGAATCATGCTATTGTGATACGGGATTAACACTCCAAGTCCATCCCTATGGAGCATGATATCGTGAAGCGATTTAAGGTTGAGTCAAATATAACTCTTAATGAGCTCTATACTCCATGTGGAGTTAGGTACCTAGCTTCAGAAGTATCTGTGATAGGCTCACCTATGTGAATGTGGAAGAGAGGTCGCTTCCTATGAAATTATGGTTAAAATTTCTAGAGCGTTCACTATACCGGGATATAAGCGCATGGCCGCAAAGTGCTAGTTTTAGAACTTAACTCTAGTATGGTTGTGTGCGTGGTGCTGTCTGTGATAGAGTTCAACTATGAGTTACTCTAGTATATACAAAAGTATCGTCACTATGTAAAGGTTCAAGTCACACGACACCTTTACTTATGCATAATCATATAAAATATTGTTCGATGAACTTATTATTTTTAAATACAAGTGGGGGATTGTTAAAAGTGTATTTAAAAGAATGAATTCAAATCTTGCATAATAGTCAACTGTTATACAATGATTATTTGTTTTAAATGTGCAATAATTTTTAAAACGTCTTTTTATTTAAAAATTGAATTTTCAGTTTTTATTTTTCTTAATGGTTGGTGTTAATTTCATTTTTTAGTTTTTATTTTCTAATCCTATAAATAGAAACTTTGTTCATTCACAAGATACAATAATTTTTTTGAGAAACAAAAGCTATCTACAACTTTAAAAGAAATTCTTAAGTATTATTTTGTTAGATTTCCGAGCAATCTTTGAAAGAGTTTGAGTATTCCTGTTATTCTAAGAAGTTCTGAGATAGAGGTGATTCTAGGCTGTTTTATCTCGGGAACGACGTGGCAACTTTAGAACTGCTTGTACAATCAGGGTAAAGCCACGAAACGTCTTAAAGAAAGCGACATTGTCCGCGACTCAGTCACTTTCCAGGTTTTTCCATTCTAATTATATTTAGTACTATTAACTATTTGCATTAAAGAATTTGCAGCAACAAGGGCCCTAATTAGACGACCACGAAGACCAAATCACTGAAAAATCTTAAGATCATCCACACAATTATGTATACAACCAATCTCTAGGCGATATTAAACATTATAATTATGTTTAAATATAAAATAAAAAGTTATTTTTTAAATGATATAAAAAATAATTGAATCAATACAATTGAGGAAAAATTTAATGTGACCCACATGACTAATATGATATATAAAATATAAGATAAATTGATTTAATTGTATTATAAGTTGACATGTAATTTGAATGTTTAAATCGTATTGACTATTGAAAATATATGACTCTTCTCAGTTGAAGAGATGTGACTCTCTTGTATTGAAGAAATGTGACTCTTCTGAATTGTTGTGTCTTGGTGGAAGACACTGTTACATAATATATACAGAAGTCTGGTCCTCTCTCTACCTATCATAATTATTAGTATTCTATTTCCATCAATAAAAATACGTTAAATAAAAGAGGTCAAGCAAGAGAAACACAGATTAATTATTTTACGAATTGTCTTCATCCAACTTGGTCTTTTTCAGATAAAGTGGAATGGACTAAGGTCTGTTTTGAGTTTCTTCAATCATACTGTGAAAATCTTGAAGTTCTACTGTACATGAGAATATATTTTATGTATAATTTTTATATTCATAATTATTTAAGTATTACATGTGGTATCAGAGCATTGGTTTAAGAACTAATGATGGGTTCAGAAAATAAATAACATTTTTTGGAGGTGACATTTCAACATTGTCACTGTTTTAATAACTTATGTTTAAAAGACACATATTATGGTGAACGGATAAAAATACCCCCAATAGTTGTTCCATCAGAATCTTTCATTCATTTTTTTACAGTAAGAGTTATGAAATAGAGAGAGAAAGTTTCGTTGAAACTCAGACACCTAGAGCTTTTTTTTCTGGTCATTACTTCAAAAAAAATGCCATCGATCCTTTGAAAAATATGTTCGATTCTTCTTAAAAAAAATCCTCGATTCTTTCTAATATATGCTTGAATTCGCTACAAATATACTCAATTTAACTAAACATAATTTTCTAAAAAAAATTCTCGATCCTTTGAAAAAAAAACTTGATATTTTGGAAAAAAATCTCGATCCTTTGAAAAATAATCTTGATCATTTGAAAAATCTTCTCGATCATTTGACAAAAATTCTCGATCCTTTAAAAGAAATTCTCGATCCTTTGAAAAATATTATCGATTCTTTGAAAAAAATCTCGATCCTTTGAAAAATCTTCTCGATCATTTGACAAAAATTCTCGATCCTTTGAAAAGTATTCTTGATTCTTTGAAAAATATTATCGATCCTTTGAAAAAAATCTCTATCCTTTGAAAAATCTTCTTGATGATTTGACAAAAATTATCGATCCCTTGAAAAAAATTCTCGATCCTTTGAAAACTATTCTCGTTCCTTTGAAAACTATTCTCGATCCTTTGAAAATTTCTTGATCTTTTGAAAAATGCTCTATTCTTTCAATTCTTTCAAAAATATACTCGATTCTTTCAAAAATAAGCTTGATCATATTAAAAAAAGTGCTCGATTTGGCTACAAATATGCTCGATTTGACTAAACCATATTTTCAAAAATAAAATGCTCGATCCTTTGAAAAATAAAATGTTCATACATGTTCATACAAATATTCGACAACAAATCATAATGAATGGATACATTGTTAAACCACACAGAAATATATAAAAATATATGAACGAAGATCACAAATATAAGTTATCTTCTTGTGTAGAATCTAGAGAGAGAAGTTTTTTAGAGAGAGATGGGAGTTATTGTTTTCAAAGTATAGATGGAAACACAATGAGATTAAAAAATAGATTATTTAAGAGCAATTTGGGTAGTTCACTATAATATGTGTCTTTTAAACTTAAGTTATTAAAACGATGATATCACTGCAACACACATACAAAAATGTGACATATCTCACCATTTCCACAACTCATGATTTTCCATTAAAGTATTGTTTCATCCCTTTTATTTACATGCCCTAAAATCATGATCGATAAATATACTGATGTTTTCACATAAGTACATTGTTTCTTTTGAATGTATATTGGGTTTCTAAAGTTTTATTTGCGGTAATTTGTTTTGGTGTTTGTAAGTGTTGGCTTGACTTATTGAGATCATTTTTTCTTGTTTTCATGATAAATCGATGGCCTTCCTGTTTTCTCTCTTACTGAACATGCATAATTTAAGCATGTGGGCTGTAGATGCAGGGCCGGCCTATATGGGCAGCAAGCCCAGTATTTTGCTGGGGCACCCAAATGGTCCAATTCATTTATTCTTCTTTTGGAGCCTCAGATCCAATTTATTTTAGTATAAGCATGACCCAGTTTTGTTTTTTCTTTTAGTAAGACCCAATTTCAAACATTGTTTAGTTTTTTTAGTAAGGTCCAAATATCTATATCTAGTTCAATTTAATAGAAATAAATATCAAAGTCCAATTAATTCAACATATCAAACTTAGTTTTACATTATTTGAGAGTCCAATTTTTATTTTTAAAGAGAGTTCAATTGAATAGCTACATTTATTTGCTAACCTAGTCAAAATCATCACTCACTCATTTCGTGACTCCGTCGTAATCCACTTTATTTACGAACCTAGTCCAATTGAATTGCTAACCTTCCTTTAATGATAATAATTTTTTAGAACAATACTCGGATACTGACCCGTCAGTACCCAATTTGTGAGAAAAATATAAAAAGTAACAAAAAAAAAGACTCGTGCTGCACTCTCATTGGTGGAGTCAGTATTTTGAATGCTGACTAACATTGTTCTAATTTTTATATGGGGTCCCGATTTTTGTTAATATCATTAAATGACTCAGGCCCTAAAAAGTATGGAGACTGCCCTGTGTAGATGTACCTGTAGATTCAAAATGAATCATAAATCTGTATACAAGAAATATGTTTTTGGCCTTTCTTTCTTTCTTTCTGTGTCTTCAATATATATAAGAACAAATAGGTTTCTGTGATGAATTTCTTTTATGAAATGTTTAAGTTTTTGTAATAATTTAGAAAATTATACAATCGGAAATTTTACATTATGATTGTTTTGTTAGTTACCAAAGTGGCGAAATTGTAAAGATTATAAAATTTTCTAATTGTATTCAATTGCTCATTGTTTATCGATGATGCTGACGAAAAAAATGTTATATATATATATATATATATATATATATATATATATATATATATATATTGTCACGAGTATATTGAAAGTTCAACAATTATACGAAATTTTGTGATTACCTAAAGGTTGATCAATTATTCTTATAATTAATGAACCTAACTGTGGAAATTGATATGTTCTATTGAATTGTTTGGTTCATCCAAAGACAACAAAATGTCTAAGTAGGATATATACAATTAAATTAAGTGGAATTTTTAGTTAGCATCATTATGTTTTATGTTTGTATGTCTTAGTGTCACCTAAAAGAGAACTTAGATATACGGTATTTATTTTTATTTTGAATCTAATCTATATGTTTAATGAATATTTTATAAATTTGCAGTAGCTATTCATGTTTCACTTTATTTGTATGCTTCATATGTTCCCTTATTTAATGGTTTGAGTTTCTACGATAGGTGATAGTTACAAACAACATCAAGTCTATTTTTCCAATAACTGAAAATGAAAAATAACCGAAAATGCTAAAGAATTCATGAAATTAGTGGAAGAATGATCTCAAAAGGCTAACAAGTCTCTTGCTAGTACAATAATGAGTAACTTAACCAACATAAAATATGATGGTTCTTGTACAATGCATGAGCATGTTCTTGAGATGACAAATTTAGCCATAAAGCTCAAGACTTTGGGAATCAATGTGGATGAGTTCTTTTTAGGGCAATTTATACTTAATTCCTTGCCTTCTGAAAATATGGGGCCATTTCAGATAAATTACAACACTATAAGGGATAAATGGAGTGTTTATGAATTTGCTAGTATGCTTGTTCAAGAGGAGACAAGGTTAAGAAATCAAAATACTCATTCTGCTCATTTTGTAAACCATCAAGAAGCTGGAAACAGATTAAAAAAGAATCCTGTAAAAAGCAAGAACAATGGATTACATGAATTGAGCGAATCTTCTAAGAGGAAACGGTGAGAAATGTCATTTTTTTTGTGAGTTGTAGTGATGTCACCAGTTTAATAAGTTAAGTTTAAAAAGCACCTATTATGGTAAACTACCGAAATTGTTCTTAAATAATCGATTCTTTATTCTTTAAAAGTCTCCAAAAAAGTTTTCTAAAAAAAATGTTGTCTGAAAATCAATCAACTACTCCGGATATCTCTTCAAAAAATGAGCTCCATTCCAGATATTGCAGAAGAAGGTAAACAAATATTTTTGATCTTCATTTTCATTTTTTCATACATGTGGTTTAACAATGTATGAACATTTATGAACATGTTGTCTCCAATTTTTTTTTTTGATGTCTACGAGTTGTAAACTTTTTGCATGAACATGTATGTATTTTTTTGTGTATTTTTATTTAGCCGAGTCGATTTGAAGTGGTGCAAACAAGTTTAAAATACTGGGCATAAAAGCTCGAAAGCATTTTAAAAAAACTAGAAACATTAGTAAAAAAGTTGGAGCAAATTTTAAAAAAGCTGGATCCATAAAATAAATGCTAGATCACTAACTAAAAAAACTCGATTTCTCACAAAAAAATGCTCGAGCCCTCACAACAAAAGCTCGATCCCTCACAAAAAAAAAGCTCGATCCCTCACAAAAAAAGCTCGATCATGTACAAAAAATGCTTGATCATTTACAAAAAAACTCGATCCCTAAAATAAAAAGACCGAGCCATATTAAAAAAAGCTTGATCATGTACAAAAAGAGCTCGCCTGAACAAAAAAAGCTCGACCAAGTTCAAAAATGCTCGATCATGTACAAAAAATGCTCGATCATATACAAAAAAAACTTGATCAGTTAAAAAAAAAGCTCGATCGTTTACACTTTTGATTTTTGTTTAATACTTTATAATTGTAAATTTAATATGAAATATTATTTTCTTAATAATGGTTTTTGATGATGATTTTGACAGGACAATGGATAGGGTCAGAATAGTCATATCTTACAACGATCGATGGGAGCAATTACCCGACGGAAATCAGAGGTATTTAGGTTCCGATAACCAAGGTTTGTATATGTCAAAGAATTTGACTTACGACGAACTGGTGTCGATCGTGCAAACCATTGTGAAGTTTGATGAGAACAAATACAGTGTTGATCTATAGTCTATATCAATTGTTCCTGGGACTACATGTCGTACATTTATAAGAAACAATGATAATGTTCAGTTTATGCTAGGGGAATATAGGGTGATCCCTCAAGTATGTGTTAGTCTAATCGAGAGGCCAGTAGGAGGTGTCATTGGTGAAGATATCCCTCATCGTGATAACACCCAACAATTTCTATCGTCAGGCGGAAGCAACCAGTTGTTCACAGAAAGAAGTGGGACTGATGGTCGGGAAAACATATGTGCTGGCCCACCGAAAGTAGCCGGCCATGCTGATATATTAGGACCTCAATTTGACGATGTCTTTGGTTGTCAAATTGAGATGAATGGTAGGCAGTACAATCACCAATATAATGAGATCTACAATGACATCAACAATGAGCAGAATACAGCACCGAATGTTGGGCCAATTCATCAGCTGGATAATGAGTGCAATTTTAATCTGGTAGATAATGTAGAGAACAATAAGGATGATGAAGAACCTGTCCAAATGGAAAGATGCGTATGAGGTGTACACAGATTTAGTTCTAATGCACTAGATATAGTTGAGACTTCCGAGGTCCGGGCTAATGTAACTCTAAATGATTCTGATAATGCCATAACATGGGTTATTCTAGGAACGGAATCATACTCGTTTGGTATAGGTGGAAGCAGGAACTTGGTTGAAGATGAACCTACAAGCATGATATATAAAGGGTAATTTTTTCCAACGAAAAAGGATTTGAAGAGACTAGTAGGCCATTTTGCAATGCGGTAAAACTTTGAGTGGAAGGTGAAAATGTCCAATAAGACAACATTAAATCTAGTTTGTTTGATGAAAAATTGTACGTGGAAGTTAAGAGCGGTGAGGAGATATGAAGGGACATACTTTCAAGTAAGAAGTTTTGTCAACGAACACACTTGTCCGTTATAGGAAATTTACCGTCACGACCGACAAGCTAGTGCATTCATAATTGGAGAAGTGATTGCACCTAGACTTCAACAACAAGATGGTCGACTAATGCGTCTGAAGGACATAATCACCGACATGAAAATCAATGTATGGAATCCAAATCATGTACAGTAAGGCACACACTGCCCTCGATTATGCGTTGTCACTGACCTATGGAACACATGAGGAAACCTTCCAACTTCTTCCATCATTTGGTTACGTTTTGGAACAAAAAAATCCCGGCACAATCACTAACTTATAGTGCGACGAAGATGGTAAATTTCTATACTTTTTCATGTTGATTGGTGCCTCACTTAGAGGATTCCGGACTTGTATGCACCCAGTAATTATCGTTGATGGTACCCATTTGAAGGGACGATTCGGGGGTACAATGTTTGTTGCAACAACACAAGATGGGAATGAACAAGTGTATTCAATTGCTTTTGGGTACTGCGACTCAGAAAATAACCTTCCATGGGAATGGTTTTTTGATTGCTTGAAGGGTGCCCTAGGTTATATTGATGAGCTGGTTTTCATTTCCGATAGACATGCAAGTATTGAAGCAGAGATTTTTAAAGTGTTCCCTTATGCCACCCATACCATATGTTGCTGGCACATTGCTGAAAATATTAATAAACGATTTCATAGGAAGGATGTTGCCGCAATAATGGACAAAGAATCTGAAATTTCCCTTTGTCTTTATAGTGTGAATATACCTAGAGGGGAGGGGAGGGGGGGGGGGGGGGGGGGGGGGGTGGGGGGTGGGGGGGGGGGGGGGGGGGGGGGGGGGTGAATAGGTATATGCTCCAATTTTTTGTCTTCTTTTAAAACAATGCAATTTTAATAATGCTTAATGAAAATTGCAATCAATGACACACAATATTTACGTGGTAAACCTCCGAAGAGGAAACATCCATGGGTCGATACCACAACCACCGGCGAAAGCAAATCCATTATTTCAAATAAGAGCTACACATTCAAGCAATCAACACATGCTCTCCAAGCTATCACTCTCACTCTATCCTTGAAACTAGTGATCTACTAAGCCGACTTCCTATCCAAGACCTTCTGCCTTTAGGAAGATTCCTTGCTCACCTATCCGATTCCTCCCGACTATAGTCAAGACTTCCTTGTTCAACAATCCGAGATCTCACACCTCTTGTCGAGACTTCCACTTGCTTAGCTATCCAAGTCCTCCCGACTCTAGCTAAGACTTCGAATTGCTCAAATCAAAGAATGACTCTAAGATATGAAACTTTCTACCTCTTCACAAGGCATCTAAGTGATCATGAATGCAAGATGCAAACAAGCACTCAACATAGAAAATGATGATCAACAAATTCTATAGACATGCAACTAGATGACTACATTGTACTTTCAAGAGTAATCACAAATGTATCTAGACAACCTAAGCATGTTATCAACTAAGAACATAGATATGAGGATATAGACACCAATTGAAACACAACCTAGTTCTTAGAAAATGAAATTAGATATAGAAATAGTCAATCAAGCATAAGAGCAAAAGCTTTCTAGAAGTAATTTAATGTTTATCAAGTTTAGCACAAATCATTTAATTTATCACAAATCTAGCTAAACTTGAAAATCAATTCAACAAACCACAAAATGATATCAAAATAATCCTTTTCATTCTTCTTAATCAAATGACATCAATCAATAAGAAGATCTATGAAGAAAACTAAGAGCTGAAGATCTGATCACAACGAAAAATCAGTTTTTGAATCAAGTGATTCGGATTAGAAATTAAGAAGTTATCACAAATACAAAAATCAAAATGTTGAGAGAAAAATTCTGTACTTGTTCTTCAAATTCGTTTTTCTCAGCTTGTTTATTGAATGAGAGGGAATGAGAGGTTTTAAAGAGAAACAAACCAAATGACCATTTTGCCCTCATGCCTTAGTGCCTCCCTGAGATGGCGCGTGGGCATCTTGACCTGCCATCTCGAGGCAGCAAGGCTTTGGGGCCGAGATGGCCACGTGCCATCTGGGGAAGATGCCAAGTGATGGCTTATTCCATCGCACCCTTCCCTTGTGCTCTTCTCTCTTTCTTCGACCATTATTTGGCCTTCAAACTCCGAATTTAAATATGTTTGAAGATTACAAATCGGGACTCCCTCACGGACATGGACATATAAGATACTCAACCCAGAAAATAAGAATTTGACTTGATATATGAAGGCGAAGACAATGTATGTAACATGAGTTAAAAGTGTAGTATCTTTTGACTTAGAACTTGAAATCAATAGTATGAGTAACCGAAATGACCGGAAATCAATCATGAATAAACTAAGACTAAAATCAAGTTCAAGATCCATGTTATACAAACATATAAACAAACAAACACATTTCACACAAGAATGCAAACTACATAGAGATACCAAATCATGCATTTTCCAAAACATGTTACTTTCATACCAAATGCATGAGTATTCAACTTCAAATGTGTGCATATGTTATACCAAATGATGCGCTACGATGCAAGGACACAAATGTATGAATTGTGTGTGTGTGCACATTTAATGATGCACAACTAAGCAGTGACACATATGAATGAATTGTATGTGTGTGATTAAGCCTTGCAAGAGGAAGAAGGATCTCGATACCTTAGCATCTAAGAATAGTACCAATCCTCTTGAAGATGAACTTTGTATCATGAGAAGTTGCTTTTGTTTCTTGAAACTTTTATCAGCACGAACCATTTAAACAACTAAGCATTACAAAGAAATGAAGTTTTGTTATAGAATCAAGCCAACACAAATCTAAAACCTAACAGCATCCCGCGCATACACTGAGTTTGAATATAACTGGTATATGGAAGAGTTAAGAAACTTGCAACAGAATGCATATGATTATGTAGTTGATGCCGGTCCACACATGTGGTCCCGTGTACACTACCCCAAAAGAAAGTATATGGTGATGACAACAAGTGCTGCAGAATGCTTAAACTCATGCCTAAAATTTGCACGACAACTGCCTATGTTAACCATGGCTGAGTTCATTAGGAATATGCTACAACTTTGGTTTCACGGTCGCTATAAAGCTGCACAATCCATGCGTCATTAGTTGACCGATGCAACACATCTTGTGATCTTAAAACTTATGGAGAAGTGTGGTTTTATGACCGTAAATCCAGTAGACTGGAAAATTTTCTCGGTCAAGCGGTCTTGAAAATAGTGGACAGTTGACTTAGCCCGGAAGACCTGTACTTGTAACAAATTCTGTAAGTTCCTCAGTTTTTGATTGGCTCATTTCTTTGACAACCACATTTGGGGATTAATGTGTAAGGGTAGTTTAGACCATCATTGCTAAAGACCCAGCTCAAGCTTCAGAAGGTATATCACTTGCTTAACCTTTTCTAAAGAGTTTTTAGTGCACACACACACTCTCATGCATGTCTTTGATCATCTTGCATGAATGCTTAATTGCCTTAATTGTGTGCCTCCTTGCCATAAATCTTGCTTGGGTGTTTGTTGCATTTAGTTTACCCTTAGAAGAGTTTTTTTTCCTTTTAACCGTCGCCAGGACCGCTCCCTGTGCATTGCCTCCGCCACTGTATGCACAACGATGTTCTCTAGGCGTTGCCTGCTGCTGCTACCGCGGCCTATGCACGTTGCATGCACAACGGTCTCCCAGGTGGAGTTTCCATGTGATACACCGCTGGCTCTACCGCGGTCTGGACATTGCCTGTATCGTGGTCCAGACAGATGAGATTCCCAGGCGATACACCGCTCGCGATACCTCGGTCTGGACACTTGCCTAGGCCGCGGCACGCGCAGCGGTCATGACAGGAATCAGTTGCCCCTTGTCCAAAACGATGTCGTTTCGTGTAGGGAACATTATATATATGTTCTCTTCTCCTCTCTTTAGTCTTGTGAGTCCAAGAAGCCATCTTTACTCACCAAGCTTTTCCTTGTGAGAGAATTTGACTCCAAGAGAGAGAGAGAGCTCCCAAGAATCCATTTTTACTCAACCAATCTTCCATCCATGAGCATCTAGCATCTTCCAAGCATGGTTTCTCTTGTTTTTCATTGACTAGGTAATCTTTACATGCCTTAGAATTTCTTGTTCCATTCTTATGACATGCATGCTTAAGTTTAGCAATTATTGTTCATTAAATGTATGTTATTGAGTTTAATTGCATTTATAACATGTTTGGGTTGTTGATTGTTGGTTGAGATTTATATTTTGTGATAGCTAGGGTTTGTGACCATTTTCTCCTTCTAGCTAGATCTTTATGCTTTGCATTTAGATATTGTTTAGGACTCATTGATTGCATTTTGTGATTGCATTTTGTGATTATATTATAGTCCTTGCCATGTTTTATGACAACATGTGTTGATTGGCTCTTTGTTTGATAACTAGGATATATTTTTGCATAATTATGTCTAGTTAAGTCTTAATGAACATTCATTTAGATATTGATATCTAGGAATTGTACTTAGTGACATTATTTAATTCCTAGATAAGCATTTAGTGTTGCCTAGCATTACTTGCATGTTTGAATATTTTATCATATTCACTAAGGTTGTGTTTGACTCTTCATTGAGGTTAAGCCTTGTGACTAAGTGGTTAGGGCACAAGCAAATAGATCAAGAATCACTATTAAGGCCGTTTGGTAGAGGTAAAGGGTTAGTAACTAGAGGGTATGACGGGAGGTCAACCTAGGTTGTAAACTTTTATTCAATAGTGGATTTGAGGATCTAGTGTGGCGTACATATCTGCCCGTGGTTTTTCCCATTTGGAGGGTTTCCACGTAAATATTTTATGTTGTTAATGTTTTAAACATAATTGATTTTATTGAATGCTTGTTTACTAGGGGTAATTTGTGTTAATGTTGATTAATCTAAAATTCGGTAATTGATTCGATTAAAACCTATTCACCCCCTCTAGGTTATAGACACACACGTTTTAGGGAATTTTCAATTGGTATCAGAGCCGGTGCCTAGATATACTTAGGTGATCCGTGCTCTGTGTGTGTGTTGCTTGTGCATTCTTGTTATTTGCATCTTGTGTGGTGCATTTCATTTGCATCTCATTCATTTAACCCAAACACTATGAGTGAGCTTGGGATGGGCAAAGAGGGAGAATCAAGTATAAGACCACCTTTGCTTAAAGGTGATAATTATGCCTTATGGAAAGGCAAGACGGAGTCTTAAATTTATCAAATAGATGACCGTGCATGGATGGTAGTTGAAGATGGGTACATTCTTCCGAAGATGACCAATGATGATGGAGATGAAGTTCTAAAGCCTAAGTCTCAATGGAGCACATAAGAATATGAAGCTTCCAAGTGGAACAACAAGGCAATGCATACCATCTTATGTGCCATGGACGATAATCAATACAAGTTGGTTCAAAACACTAGGCATGCAAATGAGGCTTGGGAGATTCGACAAACGGCTCATGAAGGAACCTTCAAGTCCTTCAAATGAAATTTGAGACAATTCGAATGGAAGAGGACGACTTTAATGACTTCCAAGTGAAGTTGATGGACATCGTAAATCAAAGCCATCAACTAGGTGACCCATATTCGGATAGAAGGATCAAGCAAAAGATCATGAGGTCACTCCCCAAGAGATTTGAGTCCAAGGTGACGGCACTGGAAGAAAATAGCAACTAGAAGACTATGAAGCCGAGTGAAGTGATTGGAAGGCTTTTAGCCTATGAGTCTAGGTGGACTTCTTCACCTACATCTCCTAAGAAGCAAATGAACATAACTTTGAAGACATCCAATGTAAAGATGGAGGAGGATGACTCAGATGAGGAGATGGCTCTTATGGTGAAGAAATTCAAGAGGTTTATGAAACTTCACAAGAATGACTCAAAGAATAAGATTGAGCCAAGGTAAGAGAAGCCTACAAGAAAAGGCATTCAATGCTATGAATGTAGTGGGTTTGGTCATATAGCCACCGAGTGTACTAATTCAAAGAAGAAGAAGAAAGGAAAAGTGGTGGATGCCTCATCAAGTGAGAGTGGAAGTGAAGAAGATTCCTTAAGTGATAAAGAGGTTATTCTTAACTACACAGCTTTTGGAGCCTCCTTTGTGGAAGATGTAGAAGAAGGCAACAAAGCCTTAAGTAGTGACCTTGAAAATGGAGTAGAAAAAGTAGCTAAGAGAGTGATAAGTGAAGCTACTTCTGTTGATGATGCCATCATGGCAACAAGTGACACTAGTGATAAGAGTTCCTCATCTCACTTTACAAATGGAAATGTAGAGAGTATGAACCTTGAAGGGTTCATTGAGAATTTTCAAAGCTCAAGGTTGAATATGAAGAAAGAGGTTCAAAAGCTAAAAGAAGAGAACCTCAAGCTATCAACCGAAATGACTCACTTGAGTGAGAAAGTGAAGAATGGAAGAAAGGTGGAAGAAAGGTGGAAGAAAGCTTGAAAGAGGAGCTTAGAGAAGCTAGATAGTTGATTGCTAAGATGACATCGAGTACGGAGAAGCTTGACCATATGTTGGGAGTTGGCAAGAAGCCAAGTGACAAGAGAGGTTTAGGGTTTAAAAATGACAAGGAGACCTCAACTCCTAGCAAGACAGTATTTGTCAAGAGCATGGACTTCAAAGAACCTCTTCCTCCACTTCATCCTAAGAAGAAAATTGAACTAGAAGAGTGTTCTAGAAATGTCCAAGTCAAGATGGCACCAAGAAGTCAAGCTCAAGCTCAACCAATTAGAGCACTTCAAGCAACTATCCCTCAAACTAAAAGGAATTGTATGACCCCTCATTTTATTCCTTCATGTCATTTTTGTGGTGTTGATGGTCATATTAGACCAAATTGCTTTAAGTACATTAACATGTGTAGAACTAAGAGCATGATTGAAAGAAAAAAAGCTAGAGCCAATATGCATGTGCCTAGGAAAGCTAGTGTTAATGATCCTAGGAGTAATATGATGATCTTGACCACTAAGAATGACAATGTGTCACTTAAGTGGATTAGAAAAGATGAACCCACATGCCATTGTGCTAAGGTTTCACCCATAGGCTCAACTAGATCAAATGGACTTGGTAAGTCTATAGGGACTCATATCCCCTCTTGACTAGTTTTGATTGACCCCATATGGGGAGCTCAAGCTAAGAGAGCAAATTGGCAATGCATTGTGCTCATTGATAATATTTATGCTTCTTTATTAATTGCTTGAGATGATTGGTTGTACATTTTTTTGTAATAATAAGTGTGCAACTTTGCTTTACATGCATTTTTGGAATAGGAGAGTTGATTGGGAAGTACTTTTTGAATGACCTAGAATTGATCTCCATGACATGTTGATTCTTTCTATGACATGCTTTAAATTGATATGCATGATGAGATTTTTTGAATGCTATAAAACGAATGCAAAATTTATGTGTGAAGCAATTATGAGACTTCAATCAATAAGGATCTTGTATCCATTTCAAGGATTTTACAATCCAAAAGTCTCTCTCTCTTTACTTGTCAAACAAGTCAACTATCATACGGTATTCCACTTGAAAAAATCGAAAAGGGCGCAATAGTGGCTCATGTCTTGTTTTGCTCGTAAAGTTTGATATAGTTGTTCTTAAGATGAGTTTATTTTACAGCCTATATCTTGCTTACTCCATGACAAAGGGTGAAATTGGTTTGAATTCTATTGGAAACCCTTGTCATTTTGCTTTGCCAAATACCATGTTTTGATCTTGAATACAACTTGTCTTGTATGCAAAGCATTCGTTCACACATTTTTTTACGTAATAAAACTCCTTATTCTCTCTTCTTAATTGAGTTGCATAAATTTGGTTATATGATTATGCATATGTCTTGTGCCATAAGCTCTCCTTGCTAATGCCTTCTTAAGGGGATACTCATTTGTCTATCTCATGACAAAAAGGGGGAGTAGTGTGGATTTGAGGGGAGTTTGATTAAGGGGGAGTTAAATGATTGAGGGGGAGTTAACCTATTTAGGGGAAGAATTCGCATTTGCATTGTTGATGCATGTTGCTTGTTTCTATTGTATGCAAATTGCTCTTGTTTTTATTTCTTTGATCACCTCACACACACTTGTCTTGGAAAGTGTAGTTATTTTGTTTTGTAGGGATGTTGATTTTACAAGAGATGGATGACTTGAAGATCTAGTTTATTAGACATCTCTTTGTCATGTAGAAAAACTTTGTTGATCCCTGTTTTTGTTTAGGTTATTTTTAAGGATGAATTGTGAGTGGTCAAAGGGGTATATTGTAAGTTCCTCTGTTTTTGATTGGCTTATTTCGTTGACAACCACATTTGGGGATTAATGTGTAAGGGTAGTTTAGGCCATCATTGCTCAAGACCCAACTCAAGCTTCAGAAGGTATATCACTTGCTTAACCTTTTCTGAAGAGTTTTTAGTGCACACACACACTCTCATGCATGTCTTTGATCATCTTGCATGAATGCTTAATTGCCTTAATTGTGTGCCTCTTTGCTATAAATCTTGCTTGGGTGTTTGTTGCATTTAGTTTGCCCTTAGAAGAGTTTTTTTTTCCTTTTGACCGCGGCCGGGAGAGCTCCCTGTGCATTGCCTCCGCCGTGGTATGCACATCGGTGTTCTCCAGGCGTTGCCCACTGCTGCTACCGCGGCCTGTGCACGATGCATGCACAACGGTCTCTCAAGCAGAGTTTCCCAGTGATGCACCGTTGGCTCTATCGCCGTTTGGACATTACCTGTACCGCGGCCCAGACAGCGGAGATTCCCAGGCTATACACCGCTAGCGATACCGCGGTCTGGACACTTGCCTAGGCCGCGGCACTCGCAGCGGTCATGACAGGAATCAGTTGCCCCTTGTCCAAAACGATGCCGTTTCATGTAGGGCACATTATATATATGTTCTCTTCTCTTCTCTTTAGTCTTGTGAGTCCAAGAAGCCGTCTTTACTCACCAAGCTTTTCCTTGAGAGAGAATTTGACTCCAAGAGAGAGAGAGCTCCCAAGAATCCATTTTTACTCAACCAATCTTCAATCCATGAGCATCTAGCATCTTCCAAGCATGGTTTCTCTTGTTTGTCATTGACTAGGTAATCTCTACATGCCTTAGAATTTCTTGTTCCATTCTTATGACATGCATGCCTAGGTTTAGCAATTATTGTTCATTAAATGTATGTTATTGAGTTTAATTGCATTTATAACATGTTTGGGTTGTTGATTGTTGGTTGAGATTTATATTTTGTGATAGCTAGGGTTTGTGACCATTTTCTCCTTCTAGCTAGATCTTTATGCTTTGTATTTAGATATTGTTTAGGACTCATTGATTGCGTTTTGTGATTGCATTTTGTGATTGCGTTATAGTCCTTGCCATGTTTTATGACAACATGTGTTGATTGGCTCTTTGTTTGATAACTAGGATATATTGTTGCATAATTATGTCTAGTTAAGTCTTAGAGAACATTCATTTAGACTTTGATATCTAGGAATTGTATTTAGTGACATTATTTAATTCCTAGATAAGCATTTAGTGTTGCCTAGCATTACTTGCATGTTTGAATAGTTTATCATATTCACTTAGGTTGTGTTTGACTCTTCATTAAGGTTAAGTCTTGTGACTAAGTGGTTAGGGCACAAGCAAATAGATCAAGAATAACTATTAAGGCTCTTGGGTAGAGTGAAAGGGTTAGTAACTAGAGGGTATGACGGGAGGTCAACCTAGGTTGTAAACTTTCATTCAATAGTGGATTTGAGGATCTAGTGTGGCGCACATATCAGCCCGTGGTTTTTCCCATTTGAAGGGTTTCCACATAAATATTTTGTGTTGTTATTGTTTTAAGCATAATTGATTTTTGTGGAAATGGTGAGGAATGTCACCTTTTTTTTGGTCTCTTGCAGTGATGTCACCGTTATAATAAGTTAAGTTTAAAAGGCACCTATTATGGTGAGCTACCGAAATTGCCCTTAAATAATCGATTTTTTATTCTTTAATGGCTGTCGTCTAAAAAAGTTGTCTGAAAATCAATCACCTACTCCATTTTATCTTCAGAAAACGAGCTTCATTCCAGATATTGCACAAGAAGGTAAATTAATATTTCTGATCTTCATTTTTATTTTTTGTTGTATTTTTGTGTGGTATAACACTGTATGAACATTTATGAACATGTTGTCTCAATTTTTTTATGTTTATGTCCTGGTGTTGTAAACTTTTTAAAAAGAATGAATGAACATGTATGCATATTTTTTTGTATATATATTTGGCCGAGTTGAGTTGTAGTGGTGCAAACAAGTTTATAATATTGGGCATAAAAGCTGGAAAGCTTTTAAAAAAAGCTCGAAACATTTGAAAAAAAGCTCGATCCAAAAAAAAGATGCTGGATACATAAAAAGAAAAGCTTGATCCCTCGAAAAAAGACTAGATCCATCATAAAAAAAGCTCGATCCTTACAAAAAAAGCTCGATCCTTGACAAAAAAAGCTCGATCCCTCACCGAAAAAGCTCGATCCCTAACAAAAAAACTCGTTTCCTAAAAAAAAAACTCGATCCGTAAAATAAAAAGGTCGAGCCATATTTGAAAAAAGCTCGAGCCATATGAAAAAAAACCCGAGCCATATATAAAAAAGGTCGATTATGTAGAAAAAGAGCTCGGTCTTGAACAAAAAAAGCTCGATCCCGTTAGAAAAAGCTCGATCATGTACAAAAATGGCTCGATCATGTACGAAAAAAGCTCGATCAGTTAAAAAAAAAGCTTCATATCTTACAATTTTGATTTTTGTTTAATCCTTTATAATTGTAAATTTAATATGAAATATTTTTTTTCTTAATAATGGTTTATGATGTTGGTTTTGACAGGATAATGGATAGTGTGAGAATAGTCATATCTTACAACAGTCGATGAGAGCAATTACCAGATGGAAATCAGAGGTATTTAGGTTCAGATAACCAAGGTTTGTTTGTGTCAAAGAATTTGAGTTACGACGAACTGGTGTCAATCGTGCAAACCATTGTGAAGTTTGATGAGAACAAATACAGTGCTGAGCTACAGTCTCTATCAACTGTTCCCTGGGACTACATGTCGTACATTTATAAGAAACAATGATGATGTTCAGTTTATGCTAGGGGAAGATAGGGTGATCCCTCAAGTATGTGTTAGTCTAATCGAGAAGCCAGCAGGAGGTGTCATTGGTAAAGATATCCCTGATCGTGATAACACCCAACACTTTCGATCGTCAGGCGGAAGCAACTAGTTGTTCACAGAAAGAAGTGGGATTGATGGTCGGAAAAATATATGTGCTGTCCCACCGGAAGTAGCCGTCCATGATAATAGACCGGGACCTCAATTCGACGATGTATTTGGTTGTCAAATTGAGATGAATGGTAGACAGTACAACCACCAATACAATGAGATCTACAATGACATCAACAATGAGGAAAATACAACACTGAATGTTGGGGTGAATCATGTGGGCAATTTCAATTATGTAGAAAATGTAGAGGACAATCAGGATGATGCAGAACCTGTCGAAACGGAAAGATGTGTATGAGGTGTACACAGATTTAGTTCCAGTGCACCAGATATAGCTGTGACCTCTGAGGGGAGGGCTAATGTAACTCCAGATGATTCTGATAATGCCACAACATGGGTTATTCCAGGAGCAGAATCATACTCGTTTGGTATTGGTGAAAGCAGGAACTTGGTTGTAGATGAACCTACAAGCATGATATATAAAGGCCAATTTTTTCCAATGAAAAAGGATTTGAAGAGACTAGTAGGCCATTTTGCAATGCGGCAGAACTTCGAGTGAAAGGTGAAAAGGTCCAATAAGACAACATTACATCTAGTTTGTTTGATGGGAAATTGTAAGTGAAAGTTAATAGCAGTGAGGAGAGATAAAGGCACATACTTTCAAGTAAGAAGTTTTGTCAACGAACACACTTGTCCGTTAGAGGAAATTCACCGCCGCCACCGACAAGCTAGTGCAGTCATAATTGGAGAAGTTATTGCACCTAGACTTCAACAAAAAAATGGTCGACTAATGCGTCCGAAGGACATAATCGCCGACATGAAATCAATGTATGGAATCCAAATCATGTACAGTAAGGCACACGCCGCCCTCGATTATAGGTTGTCACTGACATATGGAACAAATGAGGAAACCTTCCAACTGCTTCCACCATTTGGTTACGTTTTGGAACAACAAAACCCGGGCACAATCACTGACTTACAGTGCGACGAAGATGGTAAATTTCTGTACTTCTTCATGTCGATTGGAGCCTCACTTGGAGGATTCTGAACGTGTATACGTCCAGTCATTGCCGTTGATGGTACCCATTTGAAGGGACAATTCTGGGGTATAAATGTTTGTTGCAACAGCACAAGATGGGAACGAACAGGTGTATCCAATTGCTTTTGTGTACGGCGACTCAGAAAATAACCTTTCATGGGAATGATTTTTGGATTGCTTGAAGGGTGCTCTAGGTCATATTGATGAGCTAGTTTTCATTTCCGATAGGCATTCAAGCATTAAAGCAGGGATTTCTAAAGTGTTCCCTTATGCCACCCATACCATATGTTGCTGGCACTTTGATGAAAATATTAAGAAGCGATTTCATAGAAAGGATGTTGTCCCAATAATGGACAAAGCAGCCCTTATATACACTGAGTTTGAATATAACCGGTATATGGAAGAGTTAAGAAACTTGCACCAGAATGCTTATGATTATGTAATTGATGCCGGTCCACACAAGTGGTCCCGTGTACACTGTCCAGAAAGAAGGTACAGGGTGATGACGACAAATGCTGCAGAATGCATAAACTCATGCCTAAAATTTGCACGCCAACTGCCAATGTTGACTCTGGCTGAGTTCATTAGGAATATGCTGCAACGGTGGTTTCACGATCGCTATAGAGCTGCACAAACTATGCGTCATCAGTTGACCGATGCAACACATCTTGTGCTCTTGAAACGTGTGGAGAATTATGGTTTTCTTACCGTAAATTCAGTAGACTGGAACATTTTCTCGGTCAAGCGGTCTGGAAAACAGTGGACTGTTGACTTAGCCCGGAAGACTTGTACTTGCAACAAATTTCAAATGGATCATTTTCCATATTCTCACGCCCTTGCGACGGCACAGTACATTACTTAAACTTGGACTTGACAACTTTGTGTTCGGACTGATCATTTACTCAGTGAAGCTGATCGTTTTCAATGTTTTTTATAGGGAGCGGAACTTGGACTTCACAACTTTGTGTGCGGACTACTTCAAGAGATAGACATATATTAATGCGTACTCGGTTCCTATTATGCCGGTGGGCCATCCTTCCACTTTGGTTGTGCCGTCTGACATTGCTCAGAGGGTGACTTTGAATCCAAACTCCAGGTTGCAAGCAGGACGCCTAAGGGCGGGTCACCGTGTCTCGTCTTCGGAGAGGACAACTACACAATCCTGCAGAAGATGTGGACAACCAGGGCATAATTCCAGGAGATGTCCTAATCCACCTATGATTAATGAAGGTACAAGCAGAGGTGTTCCCGATGAATATTGCCGCAAGTGTAGCATCCGCCATTCAATTGGACACAATAAACAAACGTGCCCTAACATTGACTCTAATAGGGAATGAATGACAAAGTTTTGATCATATTGATAACTTTTGGAAGTGCATCAGATTGTAATAATTTGGAATTGCAATAATTACTTATTAATAAATGAATTAATATTAATGAATGAATTAATATTCATGAATTAATTACATGTCTGTGTACATAAAAATTGGTATTATACAACCAATCACTAGGCGGGCCTGGAGTTAGAAAAAATCTCCATATCGATTTTCTCCCGAATGATCCCCATGTCGTCCTCTGACAAATCAAAAGGCCTTCGACCCACCAGTAAGTACTTGATAAGTTTCAAAGTATGGGAACCACAGTTACCTCTGCAATTCGGTACATAAAACACCATTACAAATCGTTCATAAAGAATATATAAGCACGTGAATGAAATAGAATGTCTTACGATTTCTTTTGTCGGGGGACTGTAGAAGTATGCACCAGGCTGACCGAGAAGGGCTTATTTTCCAGAGGGAATGCCCGATGACCAGCTCATCGTGCTGTGTGGAACCCCGCGTCACTCAACATGGAGGGTAAAAACCACCGTAATGGTCGGACCTACTGGTGCCTGATCTGATAAGAGACTTCCTGTCTCCAGGGGTCATAAATGTCAATCTTCCTGCGACAAAGGTTGATGCTCACCACCAGCCAATGTTAGGCCCCAACGTTGCACGGAATCAGCACCTGTAATAGTTTGTATACCGTGTTAGCAGAGGATATACGAACAGTTTATTTTTTAAATCATCTCCATCATTTAACACTTACCACGTCAACCTCGTGCCATGGGCGGTTTCCACTAGTTGTTGCTCCACGGACCGTCAGAAGGTCCTCTTCCAACCATCAGGACTGTAACACATTCCACCTTGCCATGGTCACAGCACCGTGCGAATCACGAGGCATCATCCTCTCCCACATGTACAACATAAGTGGCTGTACAAGCATTGACAATATCGTATTAATAATACAAAACAAGAAAATGCGATTCGATTCCCAAAATTTATACCTACTTACATAATATTGTGTATCCAACACGTTGATCTTCTAGTTGTACACATTGGGGAATCCTCGCTGACGCTTGCAAAGAATATGGAGGTATGCATCCATATGCTGACAAACAATAAAACCATCGTAATTGTTAACAATTCAACAATACTTACACAAACGTTAATATGAAATTTAATAAGTACGTACCGTGTTCTCCAAGTCCATGAAGTTGGACTGCATACGCACGAACCATCCTGGGGTAACTGGTGCCAGCACGTCCACATCACGTTTGTTTAATGATTGAATTACCTTAGCTATACATAAATTTGAATAAACAAGAAACGTACATCCATTTTTATTATAAAAAGTTGGACTCACAGTTCCCCGTTGATGTTTCTCTTGAAGGCCTTGTATGTCGTAAGCTGGTCAGCATCCACTAGTCCGTAGGGGTTAAATATGTGTTCCATGGACTCGGGCTGTGTCCTCAACCTCTTTGGACAACATGGATCTGTGTAAGGGCTCACCAACTGCCATCCGCGCTTAACTAAACGCTTCGATGTATAGGCCGGGGGAGGGGACCGCTCTGACGGCACATACGTGATGGGTGGGGGAGGAGACCGCTCCGACGGCACAGACATGCTGGGTGAGAGATGGGACCGCTCCGATGCCACAGATGTGCTGGGTGGGGGAGGGCACAGCTCTGACGCTACAGATGTGCTGGGTGGGGAAGGGGACCGCTCTGGCTGAATCGATGTGCTATGAGGTGGGGGGGTCGATGTGCTGGGTGGTGGGGGGGACCGCTGAGCCTGGGTGGACCCATATAGGACTACTGTACGTGAACCAAGCCTACTCTCGCTGGTATGCGACTGAGTTTCCCTCTCCGGACCTACCATGCCGGTAGGCGGGTCCTGACTACGTCGAGCTGTCATGTCTGTCCTCCCTGGATACCCATCAGTCAACCCTCCAAGACTAAATAATAGATCAGGAGATGAGGGGCTATCCCGATGTGTACTAATGGTCGAACCTTGAAGCCTCCAGATCATATCCAGTAACAATCGATGTTGCTGTTGACGATCCTCATCACTCTTCCGGATCATATCCAACAACTCCAAGTGTTGGTGTTATCGATCCTCATCACTCTTCCGGAGGGCTTCACGCACATCGTTCAACATATCTGCCCATAGAGCCTGAAATCATGTCTACATTGTTAGTAAAAAACTATCACCACGTGTTAATAAAAAACACTAAACTTTGTTTTCAACTTACCTATCTATCAAATCCAATGCCCCCACGGGGAATCCCCTACAGATGTACCATGTTCGGGGGTGGAAAACTGATCCCGCCTATGCCTATGCCTTTCTCGTTGAAGGTATGTATCATATCCCTCACTGTCACTGGGCCTTAAACCCCTAGCAGTGGGCTCATATCCCTCACTGTCAATGGTCTTATCTGTTAAACCCCCACCCTCTGTACCATTGATCCCGCCTAAGGTGGTCTGATCAGGGACCTGAGGCGGCATATCATCCATGTCATCTTCTACATACAGGCTCCCCCCTTGTCTAGCCAGGCATAGTACGGTGCCTGTCTCTCAGCTGGTGTCGGCACCGGTTCCTTGATCGCAAACATCTGAAATATTTGTTAGAACAATGTATTATACAAATACTAACTAATAAAAACATTAACAAAATAAATACATACCCTGGCTTTGAAAATCTTTGCTAGCTTTTTCCCTCTCGGTTGTTTGATCAACTCCCACTTCAAAATACAGGGAGTCAGATCAATAACCCTCCGGGCACCGACCTCTTTGGCCAAATCAGGGATCACCTCCACAACAAATATTTGCATCAAAGATAAGTACGATAAGTATCCATAAAATTTTGGACACCAACAATAAAGTACAATTTGTAGTACGAAGTTCTTACCAATAGAGCATGAGATAGACCGTATATGTTGTAGGTCTCCACTCTGTGTACGTCAGCGCCCTTTTTCTGCTGGCGTCGCTCGAATCTGTCTCTTTCCCTGTCAAGCGCATGCTTGAATGAGTAAATAGAATGCATGTACACGTGGGAACCCAACGGGAACGTGTCGAACACATCGAGCTCCTCAACTAGCCAAAACTGCCAAACTGGAATCTTGAATCTCTCATCCACCATTATCAGTATCCAGTTCAGCATATGTAAGAGGCAGAGCTTGACAACATCGTACGCCTTTCCGAACTCTGCACCGGTGACAACAACTTTAATCTGCTCCAACGACACCTCATCGGCTCCAGGAAAGTACCGCTCATGTATGCCATTCTCCACTACTGCATACATGGTGGTGTCTGGTACAACTCCAAACCGTAGTCCGGTGATTAGGCAAAATTCCACCTTCAAAAACCTCACCGACTGGTTTCCTAACATGAAGTGCATCTCATCTGTTAGGCCGTTATGATGGAGCTCCCTCAAAAGCAACCGATGGATAATACCACCGGAAAACTTCATCTCCCAATGCATCGTCAGGAAATGCCTGAAACATGACGCCATGAACCGACAGCGGTCTTCATCTGCAAATTCTACAGGGACACGATTCAGTGCGTCGTCTATATGGGCAAGGGCATCAAAATGGTTGTGTTGAGTCAATTTACCCTCGTACCTAATTCTCATCTGCAATGTAACAGAAATACAACATCATTAAACAGAACACATAAAAAATCTCGATCCAATTAAAAAAAAGCTCGAACCTATTGAAAAAAGCTCGAATCCTTTTTTAAAAAGCACGATCCCTTTTCAAAAAGATCGATCCCTTTTCAAAAAGCTCGATTGCTTTACAAAAAAGCTCGATTCCTTTTCAAAAAAGCTCGATTCCTTTTCAAAAAAGCTCGATCCCTTTTAAAAAGGCTCGATCCCTTTTAAAAAAGGCTCGATCCCTTTTCAAAAAAGCTCGATTTCTTTCAAATACGCTCGATCCAATTCAAAAACAGCTCGAACCTATTCAAAAAATCTTAAAACCTATTCAAAAAGCTCGATTCTTTTTGAAAAAGCTCCATTCTTTTTCAAAAAATCTCGATTCCTTTTCTAAAAAGCTCGATTCCTTTTCAAAATAGCTCGATGCCTTTCAAAAAGACTCGATCCAATTCAAAAAAAGGTCGACCCTATTGAAAAAACTCGATCCCTTTGAAAAAGCTAGATCCTTTTCAAAAAGGCTCGATCCTTTTCAAAAAGGCTCGATCCAATTTAAAAAAACCTCGACTTACCAAAACCTAATTTTCACGAAAATAAAAGCTCGACTAAATAAATTAGCTCGATTCTCTTGAAAAAAAGTCTTGATAGCTCAGATTTCATCTTCCTCAACTGATATTCAACCAAATTACAAACCCTAACCTAAACCACAACCATTCTCACATTTCTATTTTAACCGGTTTCTACAATTCCTATCAACAAAACTCAATTCTAACATGTAATGCAAGTTAACAACAACAAAAACGATGAAAAATAACCAATCTTACCTTTGTCAATCGCAGCTTTTCCAGTCACTTCACCGTCGATTAGTTTCCCGTCGGTTTGACTGTTGCTTCTCTCTGACTTTGAAAATGACAACTTCCTCACTGTTTTAATATTTCGGGGTATTTTTGTCTCAACGACTGAAATGGTGCCTTTTAAACATACATTAGTAAAGTGATGATATTTGCACAACACACCCCTAAAATAGTGCCAATAAGTTTTTGACCCCTTGATTTTATTGGATGCTTGTTTACTAGAGGTAATTTGTGTTAATGTTGATTAATCGAAAAATCGGTAATTGATTCAATTAAAACCTATTCACCCCCCCTCTAGATTATAGACACACACGTTTTAGGGAACTTTCAAATTCCAAATGGATCATTTTCCATGCTCTAACGCAATTGCGGCCGCACGGTACATTACTTTCAAGTTTGACTGTGAAGTGATTATTACTGAAACGTGAAGCTCATCATTTTCAATGTTTTTTACAGGGAGCAAAACTTGGATTTGATAACTTTTTGTTCGGACTATTACAAGAGGCAGACACTTATTGACGTGTACTCGGTTCCTATTATTCTGGTTGGACATCCTTCCACTTGGGTTGTGCCACCTTACATTGCTCAGAGGGTGATTTTGAATCCAATCTCCAGGAGACAAGCAGGAAGCCTGAGGGCGGGTCGCCATGTCTCGTCTTCAGAGAGGACAACTACATAATTTTGTAGAAGATGTGGAAAACCAGGGCATAATTTCAGGAGATGTTCTAACCCACCTTTGATTAATGGAGGTCCAACCAGAGGTGTTCCCAATGAATACCACCACAAGTGTAGCATTTGTCATTCAATTAGACACAACAAACAGACGTACCCAAACATGGACTCTAATAGGGAATGAATGAAAAAGTTTTGATCACATTGTAAACATTTGGAATCGTATCAGATTGTAATAATTTGGAATTGCAATAATGATTGTTAACGTATTTTGTATGTGTTAGTTAACTTATCGTATCACATTGTCAAGGTTTGGTATGCGTTTCGTACATGTGATGGCAGACACTGGAAACAAAAACATTTAAAGAAATTAAAATAATATTAATGAATTACAATGTCTTTGTACAAAAAAAATGGTAGGAAATATTAAAAATATACAACATTAAATATACAACCAATCACTAGGCGGTACTGGAGTTACAAAAAATCTCTACAGCCATTTTCTCCTAAATGATCCCCATTTCATCCTTTGACCAATCAAAAGGGCTTTGACCCGCCAGTATGTACTCGATAAGTCTCAAAGTATGGGGACAACAATTACCTCTGCAATTGAACACATTAAAACGCGTTACAAATCGTTTTTAAATAATATCTAAGCACGTGAATAAAATAGAATGTCTTACGATTTTTTTGTTGGGGGACTATAGAAATGGGGAATATGCTGACCGAGAAGGGCTTATCTTCCCTGGGGAACAACCGATGACCACCCCGTCGTGTAGTGTGGAACCCCACGTCATTCAACATGGATGACAAAAACCACAGTAATGGCTGAACCTGCTGCTTCCTGATATAATGAGAAACTTCCTATCTCCAGGGTCAAATATGTCCAGCTTCCCGAGAATAAGGTCGACGGTCACCACCAGCCAATGCTGGCCCCCAACGTTGCATGATATCAGGACCTGTAATAGTGTGCAGAAGGTGTTAGGTCAGGATATACGAACAGTTTATATTTTAAATCATTTCCACCGTCTAACACTTACCAAGTCAACCTCGTGCCATGGGTGGTTTCCACTCGTGGTTGTTCCACGGACCATCTGAAGGTCCTTTTCCAACCATCGGGACTCTAACACATTCTACCTTGTCGTGGTCATAGCCCCGTGTGAATCACGAGGCATCATTCTCTCCCACTATAACAACATAAGTGGTTGTACATACAATCATTGACAAAATCGTATCAATAATAAAAAACCAGAAAACGCAATGCGATTCCAATAATTTATAACTACTTACATAGAATTGTGTATCCAATACGTTGATCCTCTGGTTGTACATAGTGGGGAATCCTCGCTAACACTTTCAAAGAATATGGAGGTATGCGTCCATATGCTGACAGACAATAAACTAATGAATTGTTAACAATACAACATTATTTAAACATACGTTAATATGAAAATCATGTAAGTACGTACCGTGTCCTCCAACTCCATAAAGTTGGACTACATACGCATGAACCATTCGGTGTCGACTGGTGCCAGCACGTCCACATCACATCTGTTTAATGGCTGGATTAGCTTTAGGTAAATTTGGACAAACATTAAAACACTGCCATTTTTATTAGATGAAGTTGAACTTACAGTTCCCCGTTGATGTTCCTCTAGAAGGCTTTGTATGCCGTAAGCTGGTCGACGTCCATAAGTCTGTGAAGGTCAAATATGTGTTCCATGGACTAGGGCTATGTCTTTAACCTCTTCGGCCAGTATGGATCTGTGTAAGGGCTCATCAACTGTCATCCGCACTGAACTATACGCTTCTTATACCGTACTCCAGCCTTCTATGATCTCTGGAGCTCGGTCGATGTGTTGGGTGGGGGAGGGGGCCGTTGAGCCTGAGTCGACATGTTGGGTGCTGTGGCTGAATCGATGTGCTGGGTATGAAGGGGATCATAGACCTTGGGTCAACATGTTAGGTTGGGGAGGGGACCGCTCAGCCTCGGTCGACATGCTGCGTGAAGGAGGGGACCGCTGAGCCTGGCTCAATGTGCTGGGTGGGAGAGGGGAATGTTACGGCTGAATTGATGTGCTGGGTGGTGGAGGAGACCGTTGGGCCTGGGTGGACCCAGATAGGATAGCTGGGAGGTCCGACCGGACTGCTGTAGTGTAGCAGGCCTACTATCGCTAGTACGCGACTAAGGTTGACTCTCCGGACCTACCCCTTTGGTAGGCGGGTCTTCGTTACGTCTACCTCTCCTGTCTGGCCCCCGGTATATCCACCAGTCCTGTCTCCGAGACTAAAGTCTGGATCAGGAGGTGGGAGGCCATCCCTATATGTATGTATGGTCGACCCCTAAAGCCCCGGATCATATCCAGTAACACTCGGTATTGTTGCTGACGATCCTCGTCACTCTTCCGGATCATATTCACCAACTCCGAGTGTTGTCGCTCTCGATCCTCATCACTCTTCAGGAGGGCTTAATGCACATCATTCAACAGATCTACACATGGGGCCTGAAATCATGTCCACATTGTTAATACAAAACTATTAACATCACGTGTTAATAAAAAAGCTAAACTTTGTTTTCAACTTACCTCTCCATCACGTCATACGCCCCTACGAAAATCCCCTATAGACGTACCATCTCTGGGGGTCGTAAACCGAACCCGCCTATGACTATGCCTTTCTCGTTGAGGGTCTGTCTGATATCCCTCATTGTCACTCCCTAGCATCGGGCTTAGATCCCTCACTGTCACTGATCCTGTCTGTCAAACCCCCACCCTCTTTCCCACTGCTCCCGCCAAAGGTAGTCTGATCAGGGACTAGAGGCGGAATATGAAGCCTGTCCTCCTCTACATAAAGGCTCCCCCTCTCGTTTAGCCCCGTATAGTATGATGTCTGCTTCTCAGCTGGTGTGCGCACCAATTCCTTCGTTGCAAACATCTGAAATATTAGTTTGAACAATGTAATTGTACACATACTAACTAATATAAACATTAACAAATTAAATACATACCCTGGCTTTGAAAATCTTGGCCAGCTTCTTCCTTCTCGATTGTTTGGTGTACTCCCACTTCAAAATACGGGAAGACAGACCCGTAACCCTTCGGGCACAGAACTCTTGGCCCAAATCAGGGATCACCTCGAAAGCAAATATATGCATCAAAGATAAGTACGATAAGTATCCATAACATTGAGGACAACACCAATAAAGTACAACTTGTAATTTGAAGTTCTTACCAATAGGGCGTGAGATAGACCGTATATGTTGTAGGTCTCCACTGTATGTACGTCAGCGCCCTTTTCCTGCTGGCGTCACTCGAACCCGTCTCGTCGCCCGTCAAGCGTATACTTGAATGAGTAAATAGAATACATGTACATGTGGGCACCCCACGAGAACTTGTCGAACGCATCGAGATACTCAACTAGCAGAAACTGCCAAACTAGAATCTTGAATCTCTCATCCACCCCATCAGTATCAAGTTCAACATATATATGAGGTAGAGCTTCACAACATCGTACACCTCTCCAAACTTGTGACAACACCCTTTATCTCCTCCAATGAGACCTCATCGGCTCCAGGAAAGTACCGCTGATGTATGCCATTCTCCACTGTTACATACTTGGTTGTGTCCGGTATAACTCCAAACCGTAGTCCGGTGACCATGCAAAATTCCACCTTCGAAAACCTCACCGACTGGTTCCCTAACAAGAACTGCATCTCATCTGTTTGGCCGTTATGATGTAGCTCCCTTAAAAGTAACCGATGGATAACACCACCCGAAACTTCATCTCCCAACGCATCGTCAGGAAATGCCCGAAACATGATGCCATGAACCGACACCGACCTTTATCTACAAATTCTGTAGGGACCCGGTTCAACACGTCGTCTATATAGGCATGGGAGTCAAAATGGTCGTGTCGAGTCAATTTGCCCTCGTACCAGTCTCATTCTGGAGTTTTAAGCAAATCCCTCAACCTATTTCTCATTTGCAATGTAACATAAATACAACATCATCAAACAGAAAAATAATAAAACCAAAATTATAAGTCTCGATCCAATGTAAAAACAGCTCGGTCCTGAAAAAAATATGCTCGATCCCAGGATAAAAAAGCTCGACCCTTTAACAAAAAACTCGATCCTACGACAAAAATGCTCGATCCAATAACAAAAAAGCTCGGTCCAATTATAAACAAGCTTAGTCTTATAAAAAATAAGCTCGATCCAAATACAAAAAAGCTCGACCCTTTTAAAAAAAGCTAGATCAGATGAAAAAAATGCTCGATCCCATAACAAAAAAGCTCAATCCTATGTAAATAAGCTCGATCTTATTTAAAAAAAACTTGATCCCATGATGAAAAAACTTGATCCAATGTAAAAAAAGCTTGAGCCTATGAAAAAAACTAGATCCCTTTCAAAAATGCTCGATCCCATTAAAAAAAAGCTCAAACCCTTATAAAAAAAGCTCGACTTACCAAAACCTAATTTTCAAGAAAATAAAGCTCGACTCATCTACAAAAAAGCTCGACCCTTTAGAAAAAAGCTCGATTCTATGAAAAAAAGCTCGATCCCATAAAAAAAGCTCGATCCTATGTAAAAAAAGCTCGAGCCTATTGAAAAAAGCTCGATTTTTTTTCAAAAAAGCTCGATCCCTTTCAAAAAAGCTCGATCCCTTTCAAAAATACTCAATCCCATTCAAAAAAAGCTCGAAACCTTACAAAAAACCTCGACTAACCAAAACCTAATTTTCACGAAAATTAAAGCTCGACTCATCTACAAATAAGCTCGATTCTCATGCAAAAAATCTCGATAACCCAGAATTTCATCTTCCTTAACAGATATTCAACCAAATTACAAACCCTAACCTAAACCACAACCATTCTCAGATCTCTATTTTAACCGGTTTCTACAATTTCAGGTAACAAAACTCAATTCTAACATGTAATGCAAGTTATCAAGAACAAAAATGAGGAAAAAAACTAATCTTACATTTGTCAATCACAGCTGTTCTCGTGTACTCTCGTTCCGATCACTTCGTCGTTGATTAGTTTCCCGTCGGTTTGACTATTGCTTTTCTCTGACTTAGAAAACAATAAATTCTTCACTGTTTTAATATTTCGGGGTATTTTCATCTGAACACATTAAATGGTGCCTTTTAAACATACATTAGTAAAGTGGTGATATTTGCACAACACCGCCCCCCCCCCCCCCCCCCCCCCCCCCCCCCAAATAGCGACAATAATTTTTTAAGCCCCTAGATTCTAAAGCCTGCTGAAATCCATAAAAAGAAACACGAGAATGATAAGTGTCGCTTCTGCAAGAAAGTTGGACATTTTCAAAAGGATTGCCTGAACTGTAAGGCTTGGGTTGAAAAGAAATGTAAGCCTTGTGCTTTTGTATGTTTTGAATCAAACTTAATTGAGGTTAATGAAAATAATATTTGATATAATCAAAACAAATTCGGATTACCATTCACCATCGAAAATCCAAATTCCAGCGGAAGCGGGATCAAACACCTGGAACTGTATAACTGGTCGGAGGATGATCACACAATCGAAAATTCCCCTATGATCACAATGCATGATACCCACACTTTGATTGTAGATGGGAGAAAATTCTATAAATTTTCCCCACATCACTCTTGTGTTTCTCTCTGTATATTGTTCTCTGATGAACACATGCACATATACATTATTACATGCAATACTCTCTTACACACATGCCATTTCATTGCATAGCACACACACACACAAGCTTTTGCATTGTACAGACAATGCTTTCCCATACATATACATGATAACATTAGACGAACCTGTTGTCTTGCCTTTTCTCATGCACTCATAATACACATTGAGTGTATTATTTATGTATATATATATATATATATATATTCCTTGAGCAGTTTTTTACATTCATTAACTGCTATTGGGCTTGTTACATATGGACTTGGACTTGTCCATGTACAGTTTGTGTTATTGGCCCACTTGGGTGTCTAAATTGGATTCCAAACCAAACTCAATTATGCCAACATCTCCCACTCGCACAAGTGGGGCCAACACAGCTAAGTTACCACAACCCCATCATGGGTGCATAGTTATTAATTAACATCTGCCACTCCTCAAATGGCGTAAGATGTGATATATGTTGGGGTTTATGCCCTAAACATGTAACTTGTAAATGGATTTATGAAGTAAATAAAAAGAAAGGTTCAATTCATTCTTGTTATGTTATTTATTTTATAAACTTGTATACATATTAACATACTGAGTTGTCGGATGTAATCTCGAACTGTGTATATGAGTGTCATATACGAATAGATACAGTAAGAGACGTGCAATCTAAAGAGTCCATAGATAGAAAATAAAGCTGGGTACTTTATTTATGGTTAATCTATAGTTGTGGTCCATTCAATAATGTACGGTGATTCTATCCTGAATCATTCAAATAAGATATGGGAATGGAGACACCTTGTACGATGTGATCATATAGAGCTGGGCCATGATCTATATGAATCTCACACCATGATCTGTTTACCGATGAGATTCATATATATAAACTAATGATGGCTTAATGATGGCTATATGTGGGTGATCTTAATCCTGAGTGTCTTATCGACTCCTTCAGGTTAGATCGTGGTCTTTGATATACCATGGGTGAGGTCGGATGCATTTCCTGATCAATATACTCCATATGTTGGGGTTACGGTTTTGCTTGTAGCTGGTAAGGTTTATACACAATAGTGGAATCCACTCATTCTTATGAGAAGTAGATGGTAGTTCCGATTCATGGCTTGGACAATATCAGCACTCTCCTAATTCCGTAAGGAAATAGGATTTATTGTCCATTAAAAAACCAACGGTACTTAAAGGGATATATGTAATTAACGGACATTATGACTCGGCTCTAATTATGAACTACTGTGGAGGATCACACCATGTGTAATAACTATATCGATGGACACCGAGTTGTATCGGTCTGTGTAAAAATGTCTGCAACTGAGAGAGTGCAACTTTGAGTTTTTAGTGGAATAACACTGGAGCTAATAATCAAGGAATATTAATTAAAGAGTTTAATTAATGATTTTAATTAATGATTCAGAGGATTATTGGAGCTCAAAATACTGTGGATCCATTAGGTCCCCTTGCTAGCCTGATCGATTTAGGTAACAAGGGTCATGGTTAATTAATTAGATTGTCCAATTAATTATGTTACGAAAGTGACACGTATTTATTCGGGAATTAATTGAATAATGAGATTATTTAATTAATGGATAATGGTGATTAAATAAATTAAATAATGAGATAATTTAATTATGTTATTAATCACTAAACGGAGGGTGTATGTTTATATTTATTTTTGAATAAAATAAGGTAATGTAATTATTTTATTTTATTAAATTGAATATTTTATTTTTGAATTTAAATAGTTTGAATTCAAAATTAAAATCAAATAAAAGATATGAGATATTTTTTATTTGAAAGTTTTTAAAAATCAAATTAGATTTGATTAGATTTTTCTTAAAAAAATTAAATATATATATATATATATATATATATATATATGATATATATTATTATTTATAAACTGAATCAAATGGTTTTGTTTTTGGTTTTTAAATAGCGTGCGTGAGGTTGAGTGCAAATAAGACAAAAAAATTGGTTTTTGTTTTTTGTAAAACACATTAACAAAAAGAGTGAACACACAGGTTCAACGCCAAAAGAAAAGAAAAAAAAGGAAAGCTTTTTTTTCTTGTTTTTAATTAAAGGTGGGTGCGTGAACCAAAGGTAGTGTGTGAGAAGAATATATACAATTGCTATGATATATTCAGGTAAGTGTGTGTGAGTTATTATCCGTAAATGTATGCATGAAATAACATCAAAAAGAGAGAAAAGGTTTTTGTGTACAAGTGTTGTGCACTAATATTAAGGAAAGAGTTTCTTATTCTTTTCTCTTCAACATCCTCCAAAGATCCTGAATCCGTGACGTGTCCACATGCAATTACCAATCTCGGGATATAGTAAAGAAGATCAAGTGGTACAGACCAGAAGCATATCGAAAAGTGAAGGAGCCTCCAAACGTCGGTAAGCTTATTAATCTACTTTTTTATTAATTATTACAATTTCCTGTATTTACATATATATTTTATTAGTGTAGTAATTTTTATATGTATTTGTTCCAAAAATAATTACGATCCCAAGTTCACTGGTCCTAGATACAGATTACGATATGTATAAAAGTTTTTAAAACCCATTTTCTCTACGTTACCGGTGAAAGGGGTTCCAACAATATATACAGAGGAGCCTTTAAAACATTTAAACACAAGTATTCTCATCATTATCAAAAGTGTTCATCCGGGTAAATGCATCGTGTGACCTATGAACAATCAATAATATAAAAAAGGGAGCTAACAATCTCAAATGTAAATTCTCTATTTATAAGAGATAATTTTGTTCATTATTGTATCCTATATTTAATTTATAATTTTTATCAATCTAAAACATACTTAATCCCTCAAAAGCTATGCTTGACTTTATCACATTTTATGTATTCACAATTGTAACAAATATAATTAATTGACCGGTGAATACATAAGTCAGATAAAAATTCAATAAATCTTCTTATTTCATCTCTATCTCTCAGTCTCCAGAACAACAGTTACCCTAGACATGCCCCATAGGCTGAATTATCATGGCCATAAAAATAACACGCTAAAGGTTCTAACATTATCCTGTCACTTCAGGATAGAGTGAATGGTCATAAGGATACTGTTTGAAGTTAACGTAAAACTTCAATGGAACTTACACAATGAGGAAGCAGGGATTTGTTCTCTTATTTTCCACATCGGTCACATATAGTACACGTGGTATGAAACACGTGTCACAGTGAATTTCATTATGAATAAGAATGCATATGTCTTTATATTATTCACTATACAGATCTTAATCCAGTCACAACTCTCGTGACTAACCTGAGTTCTTAAAAGCTCACCTCTTTCTGGTGCCACAATAAGATCTCACATCAGACTTGAATCAGGTATCAATGATAGTGGGGTCTAAAATATATTAGTATGTTTATTGTGAACCTCATCTTGACAAAGTCAAGGAGACATATTCAAATTGGAACCCCGTTCACCGGTTAGCAGCGGAACTAGGTTTTAATTTTTTTTTATACAGATCATAATTTGTATCAAGGACCAGTGAACATGGGATCGTAATTATTTTTCGGAACTAATACATACAATATGTAAACAAAGGAAATTGAAATCGATATAATCAGAAGAAGAAAAATCATACCCACGTTTGGAGGCTCTTTCACTTTATAATATACTCCTGTCTGAACCATTCAATCTTCCTCGCTATCTACTGAAACTGGTAATTGTGTGTGGGTGAGTCATGGTCTCAGGAATATGGTTAGTGACCCCTGAATCAACTATCCAGGATGAAGAATCATCTTCCACTAAACATGACTCAAAAACAAGTAAATCATATTTACTTTTCTTGGACTTCTTCTTGCTTTGGGCTTACCCTTCACCTTCCCAGCAGACCTCTACCTCTTTCATTTATTTGAGGAGGAAGATGGTTCGGCAACATTTGCCTCACCGGTCTTACCCTTGTTATCCTTAATCAAAGACTCAAAGGTAGGAAGCTCATTGAGCAACTGTGTAAGACTGAACTTTAACGCGTTCATCCCGTAGTTGCTCTTAAATTGATAGAAACTCTTCGGAAGAGTCGTCAATAAGATGCTCACTTGACTGGGTTCATCAATGGATCCTCAATTGACTTCTGCAGTGTTGAACTAGGACATCATGCTCAGGACATGTTCCCAAATTGATGTACCTTCCTTCATACGAGCGAGCATAGCGGAACGAATAGCTTTGTGTCGCTTTCCTCAGAGGGCTGCCAAACATAGCTTACAATGACTTCATGATTTCGAATGCAAAAGTCATTGCTTCATGCTTTGTGACAAGCACGTCTGTCATAGAAGCCAACAAATATATTTGGGCCATCTTATCAGACGAGACCCATCGCTTGTATGCCTCACGAACAGTTTGTGTGGAATTAGCAGCAGGCGCTGGAGGACATTCCTCCATAAGCATAAATTTGATGTCTATGGTGACCAATATTGCATTAATGTTAAGTTTCCACTTAGTGTAGTTATCACCAGTCAATTTGTGGTTTGCGAGAACTTGAAGTAATGTTGCAGACATAATTGCTGAAATAAAATAAAACATTCATTCAGTTATTTATTTAAAACAAGTGCGAGTGCTTAGGCATAAATTTAAACATGATGCATGCACATGTTTAACGAACTAGAACTACCTTAAAACTAGTTACTATGCCACGGCAATCCAACATACCACAAAGAAGTGTAGCCTTAGGGTCGGTCAAGTCTTTGCATGTTGGATCGAGACATTCTCAATCAAATGATATTCTAGAATAACTCTTATTCCATATCATTAAACCATCGTTCATTCAGTCAACTTTTTAATTAACAAATTTAATCAAAACCTTCGTAAGTGTAACCCACCATTTCAGATCTCACGAGCTTAACTCGAGAATTGCTGCCTTAGGGTCGGTCAATCCCGAAATACCCTCAGAAATCCTATCTATTAGGAAGTCAACCTTGGTATTGACCTTTGTGGAAACCCTCCTTAGGGAGGACGAAAGCAAAGCTGTCACGAGGCCCCACTCGGATCTCACGGTGTTGAACTAATGATGGAGACCGCAAGATATATATGTCAAATATCCCTCTCCCACTCACTATTTTCAACATAAGGTTTTCTATTAACCGTTAATACACCTAAACTCTACAGGATTAAACGACTAACTTTAATCAAGTTATCTAGCGTATTAACTAATTAGAAACAAATTCTAATTAAATAATAAATTATTAAAGATTTTTAACAATTAAAAATCTTATCTATTAGTGAATAATATAAGCCTTTATAAACTTTTTGCTATGATCAAATTATTTTGATAGTGTTTACAATGTTTTAACTATTAAAACTCTAACACTTTATTCGGTTCATTTATTATTAGGTTATTAATCATATTAATCCTAATTACAATAAATGACCCTATTAATCTAACTTATTAAACTCTTTAATAGCTAGATTAATATTAATAAGAATTACCAAAATTTCTAACCATTAACAAACTAATTTCATTATTCATAGCCATTTATGTATATTGCCCATTTTAATCACATTAAAAATACATAAAATATCAGGTTATGATGCATGTATGACATATCAAATATATTTGTGTAGACACTGTAGGGAAAAATACACGTGTAGGGGAAGCGTGAAAATTAAAAAATTAGGGTTTGCGTATAAATAAAAATGTTCCCTTTTATGCAACGAGAACCTTAACCCTAGATTAATTGACGTATATAAAAGTATAGTACCTTTTTTTCGTGATGATTGAACAAGTGCCAAATTGATTCTGTAAGATCTTCCAATCCAATCACGAACGTGAATCACCTAGGAGTGTGAGGTCCCTTTCTTTAAATTGTATACCTGAGGATGAAGACAAACAAAATCTTTTCTTTGTTAGTTACAAATATCCTCCAAGAGAAAAATCCAAGAACGTTCGGTCACTTGTGAATTATCAATCTACTTGATTGAAACTCGCGTGAACCCGATTTTATTTTGTACACAAAACCCTTTTGATGTAAAGGATACTAATATACTATAAAAAACAAAAACGTTATCTTTTTCTCTTTTCTCCTTGGCCGAATTTCACACCTTATATCTTAGAGTTGATTGAATTTTGTCTAGAGTAAAATACTAAATTTTTCTCTTTCAAAATTCTCTCTTGCCAAGCAAAATTCTCTCTTAGAAAACACTTAGGTTGGCCGAAAATCACACACATATATATAGGATCATAAATCCTTTCCTAAGAAGGATTTACTTGGTTGGCAAGAATCCTTTCCTTAGGTGGATTTATTTGGTAGTTAAGAATTCTTATCTAAAAGGAAATCTATCCTTTTGTATATATACATGGGTTGGCCGAATTTTATAGGATATAGATTAAGATCACAAAAGAATCCTTTCCTTAGGTAGATTTACTTGGTGGTTAAGAATCATTTTCAAAAAGGAATTCTATCATCAACCAAGACTCCTAATTCAACTCAATAGTGTATTTGTAACCATATTAAAGACTTCCTAATTTGATTAGATAAATAATTCCTTTTATTTATCTACTTATCAAATATAGTCTTTAATATTAATTATACTACTAACAATAGTATAATTTTAGGAGACCAACTCCTACTAGGAAAATGATTTTGACTTTTAATTAAATAATTAATTAATCAACAACTTAATTAATTTCCATTTAATTAAATAATAAAATAAAAATAATATAATTAAGCTATTCTTCATTAGCCTTGCCGCCCAACACATGTATATGGGCCATATATTATTTTTCTTATTTTACTAAATCCATTGGACCTTAACAAAAAGTCCACATTTGAACTAGACCTATTCTTACAAAAAGAAACAAGTTCACATGCCTTAAAACAATTCTAGATGGACCCCTAAATTGATCCGGTAGAATATATCAAGTGATCCATGCAAGTTTGTGTGGATTGGGGATCCTGGCAGGCTATCTAAATTTAAGCTCCAATAGATACAACCCAATCACAATCAACAAATGATTCTCTTAGGTCCGATCTATTTAATTTTAGTTCATTCCACTAAAGAACTAAAATTGAACTCTTAAATAAAGATAGAATAAGTTGATGTTACTCATTCATACCCTAGACAACTTTATTGGAGAAAGTGTATCATTATGAAGAATACCAGTAATCACCAAGAGCTCATAGACCGTCTATAGCTCTCCAAGTTACCATATTTACTCATATGACCACATTTTGAACTTGGATATTTTGACTTGTCCAGAAGCCATGTTTCAATAGACACTATTAAAAACTTAACGTTAATATTTAATATCCAATACCTCAAGACATCCATATGATGATATTATACTCTCATTTAATAAATGGAGCCACAATGTCCATATCTATAAATGAAGTCCTCTATCGATTAACAAATGAATACCATCAAACTATCGAGGATAGACTATGTTATATAATCGTACTCACTGATAGTTCAAATGATAACACTTGCAACCATAAGTTCATCATTTATCTCAGGATTTAGATAGACTCTCTGATTATCTTTAAATGAAAACTTTTATTCATTAACGGTTCTAGATAAAGTATTTCATTGTGATCCTATTCAATGCACCTAGTGCACTATATTCTTTTGCCCAAAGACACCACAATTTGATGATTTTAGACTCATCACAACACATAGCAAAAGAATCTACAACTTTGACAAGATAAATGCGCTCAACCTTTTATCTTAAGTTGTGAATATTATTCAAGACTAACTAAAGAATTGTGTCTACCTCATACATATCTAGATGTATGAACAGTTATTCTTTTCTCATAGTCTTTTTACCTTATGATCATTTACTTTTGACAATTATAATAATTAAACTATAAATGCTATAAGATTTGTTAAACTAGAAATCACTTTATTAATATGAAAAGATTGTCAAATACATTATTATACTCTTGCTATCGAGCATAATCCCAACAGACACATCTAATCTAAATGACATTCGTATGCATGGCAATGATTTTGTCATCACATAATATAAAACATACATGAATTGACCGAGTACTGTAGATTATTTAACCTAAATAATTGGAATCTAAAATTACAAAAAATTTCTCAAGGCATTCCTCGGTCTTATTGTAACTTCAGAAATCTTCCAGGCTCTCCAGGTCACTCTGATTCATCTCATGAATCCGAAATGGGAAATATGCATGGAACGTATTAGGCAACACTTGCCAACGGAACTGTGTAAGATGTGAATAGTACCGTATGAACAGTACCATCGGTGAACAATATCCATGAACAGTACCGCAGTGAACAATATCTATAAACAGTACCCGCGGTGAACAGTACACTCGGTGAATAGTGTCCCATGAACAATACCGTTGTGAACAGTGTCTATGAATAGTTATCACCGTGAACAATGTCCGGTGAACAGAAACGCTATCGCGCGCGTTTCCAGTTATTCGTTTACAGGTTACAAATTTTTTTATTTACAATACAATAACAGTAAAAATAAATAAAGTAAAATTTATACAACCCATAAACCCTAAATCCATAGTATCATAAAAATTACGATCAACCATGTTTAAATTCAATAATTTAATTATAAACATCTATACAATCATAAAGATGGTGCCTACACAATCATACATACAGGAGCATCGAAAACAATTTCCTGTTTCGAAAAATAAATTGCCTCTGATACCAATTGTTGGAACCCCGTTCATCGGTTACGCAGCGAAACTAGGTTTTAAAACTTTTTATACAAATCATAATCTGTATCTGGGACCAGTAAACTTGAGATCGTAATTATTTTTCGGAACTAATTTATACAATATGTAAAAACAGGAAATTGAAATCGATATAATCAGAAGAAGATAACCATACCAACGTTTGGAGGCTCCTTCACTTTATAATATGCTCCTGTCTGAACCACTCGATCTTCCTCGCTATCTCCCGAAACTGGTAACTGCGTGTAGGCATGTTACGGTCTCAAAAACTTGAATGAAGGATGTAGAGAGAATTGAAGACACTATTTCTTCTAAGAGAAAATTAACTAGAACAATTTTAGTTGTTGAAGCAAAAATAATATATATGTATTTTTTATGCTTCAGTGCAGTGACTTGCACCCCACCTCATATATATGTATATATTAATGCACAATGTACAGCTTTTGACTCCTCTCTTTTATTCAAAAACACACTTGCACACCAAAAAATCCACTGATATGTGTTTGTTTCTTTTTTTTTTCTATCAGGTGAGTTTTTTAACGCCACACCCATTTGCATCATATGCAAATTCTCTCTTTTAATTATTGATTCATGCATAACCTTGTTTGTATCCAATACAAATGCTTATATGTGTTGCTTATCAATTGTTTCATCTGCACACACTAATTTACATCTTATGCAAACTCTTATGTTAATAGTTGATATATATATCCTTTAATTATCCTTTTCAAATATATCTAATATATTAAAAGTGATAATAAGTATTTTAAATTTAAGCTTAAATTCAAATATTTAGATAAATAATTTAGTAAAAAATAAAATAATCCTATTATTTTATCATTACATAAATCCAAATATCAACTAACACTCTCCAATTAATAGTTAATTGATAATTCATAATTATCAATAAAATTAAATAATCTAATTATTTAACTATTAACATTCACTAATTAAATAATCTCATTATTCAATTAATTTCTGAATAAATACATGTCACTTTCGTAACACAATTAATTGGACAATCCAATTAATTAACCGTGACCCTTGTTACCTAAATCGGTCGGGCTAGCAAGGGGACCTATTAGACCCATAGTATTTTGAGCTCCAATAATCCTCAGAATCATTAACTAAATTCTTTAATTAATATTTCTTGATTATTAACTACGGTGTTATTCCACTAAAAATCCGAAGCTGCACTCTCTTAACTGTAGATGCTTTTATACAGACCGATACAACTCGGTGTTCATCGATATAGCTATTACATATGGTGTGAGCCTCCACAGTAGTTCATAATTATAGTTGGGTCATAATGTTCATTATACCCCTCTAATTACATATATCCTTTAAGTACCATTGATTCTCTAATGGATAATAAATCTTATTCCCTCACAGAATTAAGAGAGCGCTCATATTGTCCAAGCCCCGAATCAACCCTTATGGGAATTGCCATCTTCTTTTCACAAAAAAGAATGGATTCCACTATTTTGTACAAACCTTCCCAGCCACAAGCCAAATCGCAATCCCAACATAAAGAGTATATTGATTAGGAAATGCATCTGACCTCACCCATGATATATCAAAGACCACGGTTTAACCTGAAGGATTCGATAAGACACTCAGGATTAAGATCACCCACATATAGCCATCATTAGTTGATATATGAATCTCATCGGTAAACTGATCTTGGTGAGAGATTCATGTAGATCATGGCCTAGTCCTATATGATCATATCATACAAGGTGCCTCCATTCCCATATATCATATGAATGATTCATGATAGAATCACCATACATTACGGAATGGACCGTAGCTATAGATTAACCACAAATAAAATACCCAGCTTTATTTGCTATCTATGGACTCTTTAGATTGCACGTCTCTTACTGTATTCATCTGTATATGACTCTCATATACACAGTACGAGATTACATCCGGCAATCTTGGATGTTAAATATATGTACAAGTTATAAAATAAACAACACAACAAGAATCAATTGAACTTTTCCTTTTATTTATTTCATAAATCCATTTACAAATTACATCTTTAGAGCATAAACCCCAACAATTCGTATATACTAGCTCCGCGAGAATATATCCTACATATTCTCTAAAATATATGTCTCACCTCAGCTTGCTATCTCAGCAACTGAGGCGACCGCATGTGTAAGAATGCTGGTCTCAACCTGATGACATATTTCTGTTACATTATATGTGTATTTATGCTAGCATTAACGGTAAATTTCGTTACTATTAAAGTTATATCATAATCCTCTCAATCTAGGATTATATTGGTATACATTTACCAATCTTGTAGCATAATTTCTATTGGGCCTTGTACATATCACAATTTGCACTTATTAGTTAGCCGTACTTTCAAGGTATGTCATAATCCTCTTGACAACATCTCAATACTGTAATCAAGGATTATATTGGTGTCCACTCACCAATCTTACGACGTAACTAAAAATAGACTTTGTACATATAACAATGTACATGAGACTATGTATGGTACTAACATAAATAACTTGTAATTAATAACTCAAGGTACACATTGAGGCTAATAGTTTGTAATTTCACAATAGGAGAATCTATGAGCTTATAATTGTTCATTCCGAATCAACTCTCACTCCTAATATATATAAGCCATATTGCTCATAAAAAATCTCAAAGAAATTTGAGAATTACCATTTCATTATGGTTTTACGAACTCTTCATTATTTCTAGCCAAGACATATAGTCCACATATATAGATAATATAAAATTATCCTTAACCTATTTAGTATACTTACCATGGCTATCTTTAGTCATCATTAATCTGTAAGACATTACAGCTTGATGAAATAAAATATACCATTTTCTAGAGGATTGTTTCAAACCATACATTACGTAAGCACACTTATGCACTCTTGGTCCTTTGAAACAAAAAATTTACAGGCTATTCCATGTAAATCTCTTCCTCTAGTTCTCTATCTAGAAGTACAATCATAACATCCATCTAGTGTAATTTCAGGTTCTAATATGTGACTAGTGCTAGAAAAAGGCTTATAGAAGAAAACTTTACTTACAGAGAATAAGTCTCTTCATTTGCGATTAATAGCGACTTATATCTCTCATTAATACTTTTCGCCTTACGTATGACATAAGTGGAACCCATACGTTCATAATGGTCTAAAGACCAGGCGGTTAGTGAATCAAGTCCCGGACATGATCACTTTTCTAGACTCCATCTCCCCTTCCATTGCTTTCATTCATATATTCACTTAGTAGATAGTAGTGATGGCTCAATTCCAAAATCTTTTGCTCATCACTGTCATGCGAAGTAATCATCAAAATTTCTCTTTCAATCTATGAAAGATGACATAGGATAATTTTGTGATTATGTCCACGAGTTGGAAAATTATTACAGTGACTGATTTAACAGTTGTTTCACTCCCAATAGGGATGAAAGATCCATGAGGATTTCTGCTCCCACTAGGGTATAGATTTCCACTTCCACTCTCACTAGGGATGAAAGATCCATTTAGAATTCCACTCCCACTATGGATGGAGGATCAAGTTAAATTTTAATTTACCGCCACTTACATATTAACACAGATCATCTAATCCAAAAAAAAAAAAGATATCTATATTAAATTCACTTCTACTAAGAAATTCATTCTCTAATAATGACATCTTGTGATTCAAATTCAGTCATACTTCTATCTAATTATACACCATCGTTTATTTAATTATTTGGAATGCACAGAGTATCAAACAAAGATACAACTTCTCTTCTTGCATCCAATTTCTCATTTCTATGAGATGGATTATAAACATAATCTGCATACCCCCAGGGTTATAGATTAGTCAGACTAGGCTACCTACCTGTCCAGAATTCATTTGGTGTAGAAGTGTTTGATCAAATGGACCATGATTAAGTCAGTAGGCAGCAATTAACATATCTTCTAGTAAGATACTAAATAATTCACTTGCATCACATCTTAACCATTTCCAATAGTATTTAATTCTTTCTTTTCGCTACACTATTTTGTTACGGAGTCCTAGGAATAAATAAATATCTTTTTATATCTTTCTTACTAAACAATTCTTGAACAGTTCAGAAAGATGTTTACATTCTCGGTTTATTCTTTAAACTCACAATTTTATTATCTAATATGTTCCTCAACCAAACAATCTGAATGCAATCCAATGCTTTCGATTTATGAGAGATCAAATAGATATGACCGAGATGTCTTAAGATATTAATAAATGTAACTAGATATGAAATTTCATGTCTAGCCTTTACACTCATTCAATCACAAATGTAATAATAAATTAGTTGCAATGGAATTCCTGATCTAGTTCCTTATTAAGTGGTTTTCTAGTTGATTTTCTTGCTAGATAATTTGCATGACCTTTAAGATAAATGAGTCCAATAAGTCCAATTAGTCCTCTTTGACTGATATACTCATTCTATCTAGTCCAACATGACTTAATCTAGTATGCCAAAATATTAGCACCATTACCATTGTATTGATTGAAAAACAAACAAAATTATATCCGTCTCTACTGACGTATAATACTATAAAACCATTAAGCAACTATCAAGTACCATATGAATAAAATTTGCTAAAATAATATTCATAAATACAACCATCATGGTCATTAAGGATATTCCGAATCAATGAGGATAACTGCGGACACTAAAACCCAGTTAGATCTCAAGTGTATATTAGAACATCATGGAATACCAATTTATGCTACCATGCAAACCTAGTTTGTAGGTACTTAACTCCAAAAAATGTTCTAACACATATAGATCTTGTCTCTAATTATCTAACTTTACTCAAAATGTGCTGTTTCTTGTTAGATGGTATATATTTACTTATCTACCATCCACAAAGGACGAGATTCAAAAAGAAAATATCTAGCCAGAAACTTAAGCATAGGTTAACAAATTCTTGAGTTTGGATTTTTCTCTTTTCAACTCAATGCATTTATGAGTGAAAATGACCCTGCTTGTCACAACGTCAACAAGCTATTTTTGTTTTGTCCTTCCTTAATTCGTTATCCCTCAACTTCTTACATATTCCAATATAAGATTAAGTGGTTATGACTGAATTCTCTTCTCATTTGGAAATAAATATTTCCACTAATATGCTCAAAATTAAAATTTTGTACAAGTTTGAATCTTTCATATAAAATTGTCTAAAAGCCTAAGCCGCATTTAAGCGCTCATCTTCTACTACCAAAATGACGCGATCAATACGTGTCATATTAATTTTATATATTCCAACTATCAGAAAAGATCATATCGTTTAGTCGGTATATCATGTTTTATATCCTTATTGGAGGCTGCCACTAATTTTAGCGCTTCTTATAAGTGATCAAACCTTGGTACTGTACCTACTAAAATTTTAGTATTGAAAATACTACTAAAATTTTCCCTTCAAGCAAAACTCTGAAAGGTAAACCACTTTATTTAAATCCAATTGTACTTATAAAACATATATGTGAAGCTATTATTTGAGTTACTCCACGACATAATGTAAGTAATTTAACTTCTAGCTTGATAAGCCTCATATCCTGTATGTTGAGCAAATAAGTACTATGCCGAAGTTCAATCATGATTCATTTTCTAGTCTCAAGAGCTTCATACTCTTAAAATACACTAAACCTTATTGTATCTCTATTCCCTAGATTACAAGACTTAGTTTATCGCAATCAAATTGGCCATAATATTATAGATATATAATCTATATTTTATGCTAATCTATGTAGAGACATACAATCTACTATGCAAGCATATTAATTTCCAAAAATACACACATTTAATTTTGCTATAAACATTGACCGAACAAATGATGAAACAATTTAAGGAACAAAATTGAAAAAGTCGTCAAAGCGTCTAATTACCATTCATTTCCAAATATTTAATCATCATTAATTTAGTACTTTGCGTAAAATTCTAATTCTAATATTGTACTAGACAATTTAGTATTCCCAAAATAAGTTATCATATAAATTAAGAATACAATTCATAAGTCCCAAAAAAATATTTTATGGGTCAAACCGTTTTTACTGCAAAGTATATAAACGAAAATTATTTACTATAGAACGGTTTATTAAAACCACGGTATTTTCTCAAAATACGTGACTTTGCATGCCATTCATTCTATATGTTTCATATTTATATCGATCAACACTGAGAGAGGCTCTTCAAGTCTTCACAACTCATCTAATTGTCATTTCCTAAAAAAATTGGTCATATTTCACGTGTGCAATAACTCATGTGCCTAGCACTATGAATATTCATTGCGGATGTGGTAGATCGCCTCACATTCTTAAGAATGTAACGCTCCTCTACGATTTCTAGTTCACACACTATATAACCAAAATACATTGTGATACTTTACTCTAGCTTTCCAACCTTATAGATCTATTAAATCTATGGGAAATTTTCATTAAAAAACTATCCATTGCATCTCTCTACATAAAAGCATGAGTCCAAATTGACTGCGACTATATTTCCTTAATAAGATTCATGAAATCTTCTCCATTAAGACACGACATAATGCAGATTTATTCAAAAAATTTCCAAAGTCATTTAGAAAATTTGTCTTTTAATAACCTTGTACATTCTAATAACATTTATTTTTCCCAATTGCATAATTAATTAGATGGAGAATTTTAAACGAAGGCTTTTCAATATACATAGCTCCCACTGAAGCTAAATTTCAGTGGCCAATTTTTTCATAAGAAAATTCCATGACCGTCAGAAAATAGTGCTAAAATTCCTGCTGAAAAAATCCACGATGGCCGAAAATGCCACAGGAAACCAACTTTGAAATCGGCATCGGAAACTATTACAGAAAATTGTACAAGAGACCGTCATCGAAAACCGTGTCAGAAGCCGTAACTAGAAACCGTCACCGAAAATCATACTGTAAACTGTTATTGGAATCCACACCAAAAAAATTTCACTGGAAATCGTGCTAGAATCTGTCTTATTAAAAAATCTCATCCGAAATTTATAGGGCATTAATTCAGCTCCCATTGTAGCGAAACAAATCAATGAAATAATTAAATATAAAAAATAATAATATATATTTTTTAATTTTCTTTGCCGGAAAACCACTTATGGTCTCTAGAAAACCACTTATGGTTGTCACCGCCTTTGGTCATGGGAAACAATTTATTGAACGCTGGAAACATTTGCTGAAAAATTCACCGGTCGTCGGAAACGTCACTGGAAAACTGACAGGCCGGAGGATCGAAACTAAAAACCGGTCCGATCGGTGATGTGGTAGCTTGATGATGGAAAAATACCTGTAACCGACAACCGTTGAAAACCGCCACCCGAAACCGTACTGAACGTTGAAAACCGTTGACGGTTTTTCCTCAAACCATCGACAAGTCGTGCCACCTTGTAGTTGGGCCACATCTCAGAATGACAAAAAAAACATGTGTCAAATTCTGATGTGTACATGTGTCATCACCTGGACGACTCAAGCTTGTTGTACTCTACGCCTAATGGCACTGGAGGAGAGTGAGGTATACACGCCATTGTCCCATACTTTTCCGATCACGGTACCACCACCATCCGACTCCAAATTTAATTTTAATTCCATTTATGCCCTTAAAAATGACATTTGAGTTAGAGGTGAATCACACTCTCCGCTCATAGGTGCATGGAACATGTTCTTCATGTTTTTCACCCACATTTAAAAACAAAACGAGTTTCTAGATTTAGATTTCGAATGTAAAATTTTGAAATCGCTTTTCTCCCTTGTTTCTTAACCAAATTATGCAAATGACCTATCGTTGGAAAGCTATTGAAAGGCTCTATCTAATGGTACCATGATCGCAGAGAAATAAAAAAATGACAATGAATTTCAAACCCCATAACGGTCACGGGTTACATTTTTAATTCTTCAAAATTCTTTCAATTTTGAAGTTATAACATGGCAAGAAAATTCAGAACATATAATGACATATATATGTATACATTTATGCCATTTAAAACGAAACATAACAAGTGTATGGTGTTATGTCGTTATTGAAATGTGCGGCATTCAAAACATGAATAACAATTCCTAAAAATGGCATTTCTACCAGAATACAGTCCCAATCATGCTCTGATACCAATGAAAATAATATTTGATGTAATCAAAATGAATTCGGGTTACCATTCATCGTCGAAAATCTGAATTCCAGTGAAAGCGGGATCGAACACCTGGAATTGTATCACCGGTCGGAGGACGATCACATGATAGGAAAGTCCCCTCTGATCATAATGCATGTTACCCACACATTGATTGTAGATGGGAGAAAATTCTACAGATTTTCTCCACATCTCTCTTGTGTTTCTCTCTGCATATTGTTCACTGATGAACACATGTACATATACATTATTACATGCAATACTCTCTTACACACACATGCCTTTGAATTGCACAACACACCCACACAAGCTTTTGCATTGTGCAGACAATGCTTTCTCATACATATACATGATAACATCAGACAACTCTTTTGTCTTGCCTAATGGAATCTAATGGACCCACAGTATTTTGAGCTCCAGTAATCATTGGAATCATTAATTAAACTCTTTGATTAATAGTCTTTGATTATTAACTTTGGTGTTATTCCACTAAGAACCCGAAGCTGCACTCTCTCAACTGTAGACGCTTTTACACAGACCGATACAACTCGGTGTCCATCGATATAGCTATTACATATGGTGTGATCCTCCACGGTAGTTCATAATGAGAGCTGGGACATAATGTCCATTATACCCCCCTGATTACATATATTCTTTAAGTACCGTTGATTCTATAATGAACAATAAATCCTATTTTCTCACGTTATTAGAAGAGCGCTCATATAATCCAAGCCCTGAATCAACCCTTAAGGGAACTATCGTCTACTTCTCACAAGAAGGATTGGATTCCACTATTATGTACAAATCTTCCTAGCCATAAGCCAAACCGCAATCGCAACATACGGAGTATATTGACCAGGAAATGTATCTGACCTCACCCATGGTATATCAAAGACCACGATTTAACCTGAAGGAGTAGATAAGACACTCAGGATTAAGATCACCCATATATAGCCATCATTAGTTGATATATATGAATCTCATCGGTAAACAGATCTTGGTGAGAGATTCATCTAGATCATGGCCTAGTCCTATATGATCACATCATGCAAGGTGCCTCCATTCTCATATCTCCATATTAATGATTCAGGATAGAATCACAGTAAATTACGAAATGGACCGCAACTATAGATTAACAACAAATAAAGTACCCAATTTTATTTGCTATCTATGGAATTTTTAGATTGCACGTCTCTTACTGTATCCATCTGTATATGACACTCATATACACAGTTCGAGCTAACATCCGGTAATCTTGGATGTTAAATATATGCACAAGTTATAAAATAGACAACACAACAAGAATGAATTAAACTTTTCCTTTTATTTATTTAGTAAAACCATTTACAAATTACATCATTAGGGCATAAACCCCAACAATCCACCACTTGCGCTAAAACATGTGAGGCATGTCTCGTGTAACCCGAAAACACTTTAGCCGGTAAGGTCTTTGTAAATGGATCAACATGATTGTCTTGTGAGGCTATCTTTGTGATGATCACATCTTCTCTCTACATTATCCCTCTAATGAGATGATACTTTCTCTCTATATGCTTTCCTCTCTTATTGTTTATTGGTTCTTTGGAATTAGCCAGAACACCACTGTTATCACAATAAAGTGTGATGGACCTATCCAGATCTGGAACAACTTCCAGATCACTCAAGAACTTACGGAACCAAACAACCTCTTTAGCAGCTTTACAAGTGGCTACATATTCAGCTTCCATGGTGGAGTCAGCAATGCAAGATTGCTTGACACTTTTCCACACAATGGCTCCACCACACAGTGAATACTGATCCAGACGTAGATTTCCTAGAATCCCTATCTGACTGAAAATCAGAATCAGTGTATGCTAATGGGATCAAATCCTACCTAGAATACACTAGCATATAATCTCTCGTTCTTTGAGGATACTTGAGAATTGTCTTGATAGTAACCTAATGATCCAATCCTGGGTTGGATTGGTATCTGCTGACTACTCCCACTGTATAGCAGATGTCAGGTCTCGTGTATAACATAGAATACATGAGACTACCTACTGCCGATGCATAGGGTACACGTCTCATATCCTCAATTTCTTGAGGTGTCTTAGGACACACTTCCTTAGACACGTGAACTCTATGCCTAGAAGGTAAATTACCTTTCTTGGAGTTTTGCATCGAAAATCGTATAAAAATCTTGTCGATATATGATACCTGAGACAATACTATAAGTTTGTTCTTAAGATCCCTTATAATTTGGATCCCTTATAATTTGGATCCCTAGAACATAACTCGCCTCTCCAAAATCTTTCATTTGGAATTGGTTAGCCAGCCAGCCCTTTACTCGAGATAACACTCCCACATCATACCCAATGAGTAGGATATCATCTACGTATAGGACCAAGAAAACTACTTTCTTATCAATGATGCGCTTGTAGACACAACGCTTATCGACGTTCTGCTCGAAGCCATAGGTTTTGATCACATCATCAAACCTAATGTTCCAAGATCTAGATGCTTGCTTAAGTCCATAGATGGACCTTTACACCTTGCAAACCTTTTGCTCCTGATCTGGAGACACGAATCCCTCTAGTTGCATCATATAGATGCTCTCATCATGATTTCCATTCAAGAATGCAGTCTTGATGTCCGTTTGCTAAATTTTACAATCGAAATAGGCAACAATGGATAAGAGAATCCTAATAGACTTAAACATGGCTACTGGCGAGAAGGTCTCTTCATAATCGACCCCATCTTTCTGGGTATAACCCTTGGCCACTAGCCTTGGCTTGAAGGTCTCTACCTTACCGTCTACTCCTCTCTTTCTCTTGTAGATCACTTACTCCCTATGGGTTTTACCCCATCTGGTAAGTCTACAAGATCCCAGACTGAGTTAGAGTACATGGACTCCATCTTGAGATTCATGGCTTTAAGCCATTCCTCTTTATCAGGATCATTCATTGCATTCTTAATATTAATGGATCATCCACACTATCAGTAGAGACAACATCTTGTCCCTTACCTATACCTACATAGCGTCCAGGTTGTCTCACAACGCTCTCACTACATCTAAGAGGTAGTGTATCCTGATCAGGAACCATCTGACTCTCAGATGTTTGTGGATCAATAACTCTTATTGGTGAAACACTAGTCTCACCAGGCTCCAACTCATTCAATACAATTTTAGAACGACGTTTATGGTCACTAATATAATTGCCCTCAAGAAACGTTGCATTTGTCTATACAAACACTTTGTTATCTTCGAGACTATAGAAGTGTCCACCTCTGTTCTCCTTGGAGTATCCTACAAATAGGCAGACCATATACTTGGAGTCTAGCTTTCCACTTCTGTTCTTTAGCACGCGTGCTGGACACCCACATATGCAAAAATGTCGCAAACTAGCTTTACGACCATTCCACAACTCTAGGGGAGCATTAGGAACAGATTTGGATGACACTTTATTCAAAATGTATGCTGCTGTTTGTAACGCATATCCCTAAAAGGAATTTGGTAATGATGGGAAACTAATCATAGATCTCACCATTTCCATTAGGTAACTATTTCTCTTCTCCACTACACCATTTTCCTGAGGTGTACCGAGAGCTGTGAGTTGGGAAACTATCCCATGCTCGACCATGAAGTCTTCAAACTCCTGGTCAAGGTACTTACCTCCATGATCTGATCTTAGTGACTTGATAGTCCTACCTAATTGATTCTTAACTTTAGCTTGAAATTATTTGAACATTTTAAATGTTTCTGACTTTCGATGCATCAGGTAGACGTATCTGTATCTTCAGTAGTCATCTATAAAGGTGAAATAATACTCATAAACACCCCCTAGCTTTAACATTCATCGGTCCGTAGACTTCTGTATGTATAAGCTCTAGCGGTTCTTTAGCTCTAAGCTCTTTTCCAGTAAAAGGTCTCTTAGTCATCTTACCTTCCAGACAAGATTTACAGACAGGTAATGTGCCAAACTTTAACTCACTTAAATGTTCACTTTTTACTAGTCTATCAATCCGGTCAAGGTTGATATGACAAAGCCTTAGATGCTAGAGATACGTGTCATTATCTGGAGAAATCTTATGTCGTTTAGTTTTTGGTTTTTCAACCTTAAACATTTCGGTGTTGAGCAGTGTAGTATGTATTAACGGTCTTAACACATAAAAATTGTTTTTATTAATTCCTGAACAAATATTCAGACCGTTCTTTCCAATAATAACAGACTTATTATTAAAAAGAAACAGAATATTTTTGTTCTAACAACTTAGAAACGGATATCAAATTCCATGTAAATCCACTATTATAAAATACATTGTCCAACAATATATAATTATTAGAAAAAAGTAATCTAATTAAGCCCACTGGTCATGCCAACACGACATCCCCTGACCCTATACGCATTGAGAATGCTTGCTCCTCTAGCTGTGTCCAAGAATCTGTCCACTGCAAAGAAGAACAAACATGGTTAGTGGCCCCCATATCAACTATCCAGGGTGAAGAATCATCTTCCACTAAACATGACTCAAAAACAAGTAAATCATATTTACCTTTCTTGACTTCTTTTTTTTTTAGGCTTTCTTGGGTTTGGGCTTACCCTTCACCTTCCCAGCAGACATCTTCCACTTTTTATTATTGAAGGAAGATGGTTTGACAACATTTGCCTCACTGGTCTTGCCCTTGTTGTCCTTAGTCAAGGACTCAAAGGTAGTGAGCTCATTAAGCAACTATGTGAGATTGAACCTTAACTTGTTCATCTCGAAGTTACTCTTAAACAGATCGAAATTCTCCGAAAGAGTCTTCAGTATGATGCTCACTTGACTAGGTTCGTCAATGGCCCCATTATTGACTTCTACCATGTTGAAGTGGGACATCATGCTCAGGACATGTTCCTGAACTGACAAACCTTCCTTCATATGAGCGAGCATAGCGGAACGAACAACTTCGTGTCACTTTTGCTCCGAGGACTGCTTGAACATAGCTTGCTATGACTCCATGATTTTGAATGCTGAAGTCATTGCTTCGTGCTTTGTGACAAGCACGTCTGTCATAGAAGCCAACAAATATATTAAAGCCTTCTCATCAGATGAGACCCATCGCTCGTATGCCTCACTAACGGTTCGTGTGGCATTGGCAGCAGGCACTAGAGGACATTCCTTTGTAAGCACAAACTTGAGGTCTTTGGTGACCAATATTGCATTAATGTTAAGTTTCCACTTAATGTAGTTATCACCAGTTAATTTGTCGTTTATGAGAATTTGAAGTAATGCAGAAGACATTATTGCTTAAATAAATAAAACATTCATTCAGTCATTTATTTAAAACAAGTGCGAGTGTTTTGGCATAAATTTAAACATGATGCATGCACATGTTTAACGAACTAGAACTACCCTAAAACTAGTTAATATATCACGACAATCCAACATACCACAAAGAAGTGCCGCCTTAGGGTCAGTCAAGTCTGTACATGTTGGACCGAGACATTTTCAATCAAATGATATTCTAGAATAACTCTTATTCCATATCATTCAACCATTGTTCATTCAGTCATTTTTTTAATTAACATACTTAATCAAAACCATCGTGAGTGTAACCCACCATTTCAGATCTCACGAGTTTAACTCGAGAATTACCGCCTGAGGGTCGGTCAATCCCGAAATACCCTTAGAAATCCAATCCATTAGGAAGTCAACATTGGTATTGACCTTTGTGGAAACCCTCCTTAGGGAGAATGAAAGCAAAGCCGTCACGAGGCCCCACTCTGATCTCACGGTGTTGAACTAATGATGGAGACCGCAGGATATATATGTCATATATCCCTCTCCCACTCACTATTTTAAAATTAGGGTTTTTTATTAACCGTTAATGCACCTAGACTCTACAGGATTAAACGACTAACTTTAATCAAGTTATCTAGCGCATTAACTAATTAGAAACAAATTCTATTTAACTAATAAATTATTAATGATTTTTAACATTAAAAATCTAATCTATTAGTGAATAATCCAAGCATTTATAAACTTTTTACTAAGGTCAGATTATTATGATAGTGTTTTCCAATTTTTAACTATTAAAACCCTAACACTTTATTCAGATAATTTATTATTGGGTTATTAATCATATTAATCCTAGAAATAAATTACTCTATTAATCTAACTTATTAAACTCTTTAATAACTAGATTAATATTAATGAAAATTACCAAGTTTTCTAACCATTAAAAAAAACTAATCTCATTATTCATAGCCATTTATGTATTTACCCATTTTTATCACATTTAAAAAATACATAAAGTATCGGGCTATGATGCATGTATGACATATCAAATATATTTGTGTAGGCACATCTAATCTAACTGACATACGTATGCATGACAATGTTTTTATCATCACATAATATAAAGCATACATGAATTGACCGAGTATTGAGGATTATTTAACCTAAAAAAAAATTAGAATCTAAAATTACAAAAATACCCCAAGGCATTCCTTGGTCTTCTTGTAATTTCCGAGTCTTCTAGTCTCTTCAGGTCACTCCGATTCATCTCATGAATCTCTCTTCGCGATTTTGCCAGGTCTTCAATATATGTTACATTTTTTTTACAATACTATAATAGTAAAAAAAAAATATAAACAAAAAAATAATAATAATACAACCCATAAACCCTAAATCCACAGTACCATATAATTAACGATCAATCATATTTTTATAAATTTTAAAAAATTAATATACATACAAAAACAACATACAGTCAATTTAAATCGTGCCTACACAATCATACATACATGAGCATCGAAAACAATTTCCTCTTCCGAAAATAAAATTGGCTCTGATACCAATTGTTGGAACCGCGTTCATCGGTCACGTAGCGGAACTAGGTTTTAAAATTTTTATATAGATCATAATCTGTATATAGGATGAGTGAACTTTGGATCGTAATTATTTTTCGGAACTAATACATACAATATGTAAATGCAGAAAATTGAAATCGATATAATCAAGAAGAAGAAAATCTTACCAACGTTTGGAGGCTCCTTTACTTTATGATATGCTCCTGTCTGAACCACTTGATCTTCCTTGCTTTCTCCCGAGATTGGTAACTGCGTGTGGGGGCGTCACGATCTCAGGAACTTGAATGGAGGATGTGGAGAAATACTTGAAGAAATTGTTTCTTCTCAATTTGGTGTATTGATTTCACGCACACATAAATTGCATCTCATGCAAAACTTATATTGACAGATGTGGTTCCGACTTTTAAAAATCAATTTATATCAAATATATATATAATTTCTCACGCACGCTTTTGATACCAGAAAAAGCATTTGTTTTTTTTTAAATCACAAGTATGGCTCTGCTCACAAATATCACATATATATATATATATATATATATATATATATATATATGTATATATATCACGCCTCTTGCGTTTTTTTCACAAATATATATACATCACGCCTCTTGCGTTTATATATATATATATATATCTTATAAGCAAACTCTTTTCTATATTCCAATCAGCTCTCCACTTCCGTTATATATATATATATATCACTTCAAAAAATCTGGCTATCAGCGACCAAACTTTTTCGACGACATCGTTAACCCTCTAAAATACCGTCAATTTCGGTGGCAAAATCTAACGCCGTCACTCATATTGCAAATAGAGGTAATACATTTTCGAGGGTATATTCTAGTCAAAAAATGTCATTTTGTTGTCGAAAATATCTATTTTTTGTTGGCGGGATGCTTGGCGTCAATATATACTATCATCGACGACATTACGACTGTCGAAAATGGTGAACATTTTGATATTAATACTACCGAGGAAAAAGACGGTCAATATATCTTAAGATGTGGTGGGAAAAAAACATTTTATCTAGATATCATCGACAACATTAAAAATACCGTTGAAAATACTATATTCGAGGGTATATTGCCGTCGAAAATAGACTAAATATGTGAAATTGAACTTTTCAGCTGGTGGCAAACATTTGCGCGAAATGTATCATCGACAGTATTGAATTTTGCCCTTGAAAATGCTTAAAACGATGTAGTTTTGGTTTAAATGGAAGAACCAAAACGACGTCGTATTGGCATATATATATATATATATATATATATATATATATATATGTGACTTATTACTAGAAAATCCCTATTGCCTTCTTCTCAGTCATTGCTCGTGTTTTCCTCTGGTTTGCTCTGATTCCAGTCTGACCTAAGTTCTCATCTCAAAAGGTAATTTTTTTTTTCTTATTTTGTTTGGATTTCACATTGGGTGTTGAATCCTAATGAATATCTCTACACTCTTCTCATGTTGTTTTTGTTTTTTTAATTATTATTTTATTTCTTATATAACCATAACTTTCCCATTTCTTTCATTTTATCTTTTTTAGTGTTTCTTGTTCGATTATTTTTTTCCTTTTGGCGTTAATTTGAGGCTTGTTCCCTTATATTTCTTCTTTAATCATTTTTGCTATTATTGTTAATGTAATTGTTTTGTTGTTGTTGTTGCTGTTTTACTTTTCTTTGTATTTCTCTCTTTCTGTGTCTATTTGGTTTCGAGGTAGTTTCTAGGTTTTTGAGAAATTGAAGCTTCTGGTGGGATTTCTTATGGTATAGTGAGTTTATTAGCTGGGCAAAGACTGAGAGAAAGAATAACTTTGTATATTTTTATCAGACAATGTATACAGATCTCTGGTTACTGGTCATGTGTTTATACTCTAGATTTTTAGTCCACAATTTCTCTCTCATTTCAACTTTAAATCCCTGGTTTGATTTTGAATCCCTTTTCTCATCTTCCTCTATTTGCCGTTTCTTTTACTCACTGATTCACTACCTCCAGATCTTTTTTTAGGGTTCAATTTCAGCTATTCACTTTGATTCCAAAAATTCTCTCTCATTTCAACTTGTCTACTGGGTTTCATTTTGGATCCCTTTTCTCATCTTCTTCTATCTGCGTTTATTGTACTCACTGATTCACTAAATCTATATGTGAGATTGCTTGTTCAAGCTCTGAATTTTTTGTCTTTGCTTTCAATCTCTTGCTATTATAATATGATTTGCTTTTTAATTGTGTGCAGGTATTAAGATAGGAAGCTAACATTGGGTGACAAGATCTTGAAATTGATATTTTGAGACACTGGTATGCGATTGGTATTTCATTTGCTAAAATTTAAAGTCAATAGATTTTTTTTTTCTAGTTTTACACAGTATTACTAGTCTAGGTCAATCATTTATGCTGTCATGGGTGAATTGATTGTCTACTAAAAACTTGTAATGAAAAATAATAATTGAACAACAAACATATTATAAGGTTATAACTCACACTTCGACATTATAAAAAACACTTCCACTAGTCTTTAGTCATATAGGTTTGTTTTATATTTATTTTGAGATCCTTATTTGTGATAATTTCTACTAGTAATTCTCTTATTGTACTTGTTTTAGGTATATAATGAACATCTCAATTTTGTTAAAAAGAGATAGTATTAGAAAATTAATATTCTGTTTACATCACAAAGTAGGAGCTAGAGTGCTTCAATATATACACTCTTGCAAAAATTCAATTTACCATTGTTTCATTACCTTTATAATTTCACTTATTCTTTTTCTTATAACATGTCTTTTATGTGGTGCTTACTACATATGTTGCCTGTGTGTTTTTATTGTTGTAGAAAAAATGTCGATAGACAAATATCTGATAGAATTAAATAGGTCAACTTTAAAGTATTTTGATGGGGGAGAAAGGTTCCTTGATTATGCTTTTACACATAATAGATTCGGAGATTCAAAAATATTTTGTCCTTATGTAAAATGTAATAATAGATTGTTGCGTCGATTTCTGGATTATGCCAGAAAAGCCAACAAGAATTGGATTTTGGCTATTGAATCAAAGAGAAAGAGATGCAGAGAGAGTAACAAAGACAAATTTTACGTGGTAAAACTCCGATGGCCGGAGAAACATCCACGGGCGGTTGAAAGATCAACCCAGCCAAAATCCACTAAGAGAATAAGATGTTTTACAAGCTCTCGATCTCTCTTTTTTCTCTCTGTATTTACTGTGATTGATGTATGCTATATTGCCTATATATTTTGGACGAGATTATGGGTCTATTTATATATTTATAGAACCCTAATCTGCTTTGTACAAGTAATACAGGATCTTTGTATTTAATTGTGATTCGGTTACTTTCTTGAGGTCTATTCGTCTTCTTTCCTGTTTCGGAGTCTCTAATGGAAATGGAGTGAGATTCTAGTAGTGCAGTTCGACTTGGACTTGTTTCTTTATAAGAATGTAGTCTTCGTAAAGAAATCAAGTTATTTCCTGATTGGGGACTCTCTTAATTTAATACTCTTGTTTCATTTGGGATTCCTTACTGATGGATATCGTTACGTATTTAATGAAAATCCGTATGAAATAAGCACCAAGTTCTTACTCGGGTCGTGTTTATTCCCGAGTAAGAGTAATACCTGACGGTCCCGAGTAGTACCGTTTGAGTCCAAGTGGAAGTGTTATTTAACCTGTCCCGAGTGCTGTTAGCTGATCCCGAGTAGGTTTTATTCAGTATATGCTTACTTGGGCTTTCTTCTCTTTAATGATGCCTTATAGGATATTTCCTGGATGCCCATTTGGGCGTCCAGCTGGCTATTTTTTCCTTCCTATCAATGATGTGAATGCTTGGTAAAATTTACATACAACAATACCCCTTTTAAATATTTTTGCCGAGAAGATTTTATTTCGAGCAAGAGTTTTTTAATCATCTTGATTTTCTTTCGTCAGAATAACCGTCTTGTCATAATGACGCGTTTTAATGGTGACTCTGTAATTTCGATTTGCTTTATCACGCAAGATCTTAAATGATAGCGACGTTTTAAAGTTTTGACGGTTGAGCGCTACTTCCGGTCTTGACACGCATCCCTCGTCTCTTCGTTTTTCAATACCATTTATGAGAAATGATTTTTGCGTTTTCCCAAGCACCGCCTACGCCATCGAGTTTTGTCATAAAAATTTTCCCGCTTTGAAATCCTAGGGTTTCGTGCCGTCTCATCTTTAAATTCTTCGCTGAGAGATATTGTTGGTTTATTCTCAAAAATTCATTAGAAATCTCTTCAAACTCAGATTTCTTTGTCCAGAAGTTCAAGATTCTCTGCTTGAAGATCTTGCATTGGTCTCAATTCAAGGTTAGTTTTAATGGGGCCATCTTCCCGCCATCGTCTCTTAAAAATCGGTTTTGATGCATTAGAGCGTTGGGATTTCCAGTTAGTATCTTGCATTAAACGATTACTGGGGGATATCCCAATAGATGAACCTCTATTTTTAGAGATTGATGTTTCTGGGCTTTACCCTGACGTCACTTTCAGCCATGTATCGAGTTCTCCTTGTAGTTCTGATTCTAATATTTCTGATCACAGGGTATCTTCTCGAAGGATGGGTGAACATCAGAGCACAAGTAAAGTATACAAGCGAGCAGTGTTCAGACCAGAGAACAAACTGTTAACGAGGGTGACGTTGATGAAGTGTACAGGGCGTCTCGTCTTTTGTTTTCTGATACTTGCCCGAGTGGCTTTGATATTGAGCCGAATGTGGTCGGGCCAACTGAGATAGAAAAATACCGCTCCCGATTCGACTTGCCCGACTCAGTTACTTTGGTTCCTACGGGGGATAGAGCCGTATGGAATCCTCCTGAGGACATGGTCGTAATTAATGGGTCGATGTTTTGCTGTAGCGTCACACTTCCCCTTCAGCCTTTTATTGCCTAGTTTTTGGCCGAGGCAGGGATAGCCCCAGCTCAGTTGGCCCCGAATAGTTACAAAGCCTTGATGTGTATGTGGCACATGTTTAGTCGAATGAACCTTTCGCCGCCTTCCCCGAATGAAATCAGGCATTTCTTTACGCTGAGGCAGGTTAGCAGAACGGGGACCTATTTCCTTGCATCTACTTCTTCGGACGGTTGGGTCCCCAAAGAAGCCAAGGTGAATCAGGGGGTCGATGCTTCTGATGACCCGAAAAAGAAGGGTTTCATATGGGGTTCCCTACATCCAACAAATTTTGGAAGAACAATTTGTTTTTTGCTGGAGGGGCCCTCGGGCTCGATATCACTGTTCAATCTGAGGATTCCCACATGGTGTTGAGTGTTCCCCGCTTCTTCTGTCCCCCGAAGTGTGGAACAAGAAAACAATTGACTATAGCGATTCAGAGGTGAAGAGGCTGACTCGGGGCAACTGTTCGTACTATGGAAAAGAAGAGCAAGAGCTATATTTTCAAAGAGGATGACTTGATAAAGCTCGGCTTCTTCAAACAGATTTCGGCCCATCGCAGGCGTTGTAAGTAACCTGGCGCCCTCTGTTGTATTTCTTTGCTTTTCCATTTTCTTTTCTAATTTTTTTTTTGTGTTCGATACGAACGTTGTCAGCGATCTTCAGGCTCGCCAAGTGAAGGCGATTCTACAAGCGAGTAGAAAGGAAGCTTCCCGTCAGGGCGATGAGGGTATCGCTCCACCCGAGCCTGATGAGGAAATTGATATCGCTGAGCAAATTCCAGAGTGCATTGATCGGGGTGCTCAGCCTTCTACTCAAGATTTTGCTGGTCCAAGTGGCCAAGGTGAGCCGACTGACACCCAACTGCCTGAAAATAGGGAGAGGCAGTATAAGGGTCCAGGTGAAGAGCCTGTTGGACGGTTTGAAGCTGGCGACTGTGGTAACGTCTTGACTGATCAAGTGCCCGCTGGTGCCGAGTTCTTTGAATCTTTTCTGGATGATCCGTTAGAAGATCCTGCTGCTGATCTTAACTTCCACCGTTCTCGGGGTAAGAAGCGAAAGGCAGTCAGTTCACCATCTCGTCCTCTCAAAGTTCCTCGTGTAGTCTCATTCATTGACTCCAGCAATGAAGATGCTGCGGACGAGATTACCCCGAGTGTTGGTGCTGGAGCATCAGTAGATGCAGCCACTTCAGAACCGAGTAGGGCTTCTTCTACCCCCGAAGTTGGAGATATGAGGGCTGAACCTTCGGGGGTACCTTTTCCATCCTTAAAACCGAACAGGTCTTCTCCTGCCCCCGAGTTTAGAAATCTAGGAGCTGAACCCTCGGGGGTTCCTTTATTCCTTTATTCCTTTATTCCTTTCTCCCCAGGATATGCGACAGGAGATGTCCTCTGGTCGGGATTATATTGGGGAGGATCGCTGGAGCAGTTTTAGAGATGGTTCACTGACCGAACGTCTCCAAAAAAATTTCAACAACACATCTTATAAGAGTTAAATCTGACTCAGTTAATTCTGACTTAGTTAATTCTGACTTAGTTAATTCTGACTCTTTTATTGTTTTGCTTCTTTCGGATTTCTAAGTATATTCTTTTACAGATGGTGGCCAAATTTGCTGAACTTGTTCAGACGCAGCAATGTCAAGCTGATCAGATAAGGCGTCTGGAGGCTCAGCTGAAGATGAGTGAGGAAGGTCGTGCTAGAGCTGAGCAAGCTTATCAGCAGGAGGTCGGCTCTGTACAGATATTTACTGACCACTGTCTGGCGAAGCAGGTTGAAGCCGAGGACAAGCCATCTCTGGAAGAGGAGAAGGTTGCATCGCTTTAAAATCTTCTTTCTTCTGCTGAAGAATCCATGCTTAAGGCCGAGCAGGAGGCTGAGCAGGCGAAGTCGGCGTATGACCAAAAAATTAAAGATTTGGAGCGCAAAGTGCTGACAGTTGAATCCCTTTCCCGAGAGGCCAAGTTGGAACTGAAAGTCCAAGGGGTGGATCATTTTAAAAGATCCCCTACATATGATGCCCTACTCCTTCGAGAATTTCAAAGTGGGCTAGTTTTGACCGGCGAGTTCTTCAAAGAAAAGAATAAGGCGATCGAGAAAACCCGTGCTAATTGGGAGTTATCAATCAAACACCATGTGGACCGGTCCTTGGAATCTCTTCGGATTCAGATGAAGGAATGGAGAGCCTACTGTCGTAGTAAAGGCAAAGAACCCCATCCTATGCATTTAGAGATTCCGTCCGAGTATTCTCTCTCGACCTTTTACGCAGGTCAAGAGTCGGTTGAGGGTGTAGTCCCGGATGTCGGGCCAGTCCCCGGTGAAGATTACAGCCAGTGGAGGGATGATACTGTCAATGATATTACTTAGCCATCTAATGAGAGCCTGCTTCATGAGTACGAGATGGTGCCAGATCTAAGTATTGGCGAAGGCTCAAAGTCCTCGCAACCTTGATTTTGTAAATTTGCAGAAAATTCTGATTCTTTATTTTTTATTTGTAAAGAACCATTCTTTGAACTGTAACCATTCTTTTAGGAGCAATAAAATTCAATTTTATTCTGAGTTGAATGGTTTTGGTCTATTTTTTGCTGATTATTGCCGAGTGTTGTATTAAACAGGCTGATGGTCGGGTAACTTAACCGAGTATCTTATTAAACCGGTTGTTACCCGAATAACTTCAATTGCCAAGTATCTTATTAAAATGGCTTCTTCGATGTTCGGGTAATTTAACCGAGTATCTTATTAAACCGGTTGTTACATGAATAACTTCAATTGCCAAGTATCTTATTAAACTGGCTTCTTCGTTGTTCGGGTAACTTAACCGAGTATCTTATTAAACTGGTTGTTACCCGAATGACTTCAATTGCCAAGTATCTTATTAAGCTGGCTTCTTCGTTTTTCGGGTAACTTAACTGAGTATCTTATTAAACCGGTTGTTACCCAAATAACTTCAATTGCCAAGTATCTTATTAATCTGGCTTCTTCGATGTTCGGGTAATTTAACCGAGTATCTTATTAAACTGGTTGTTACCCAAATAACTTCAATTGCCAAGTATCTTATTAAACTGGCTTCTTCGATGTTTGGGTAATTTAACCGAGTATCTTATTAAACTGGTTGTTACCCGAATAACTTCAATTGCCAAGTATCTTATTAAACTGGCTTCTTCGTTGTTCGGGTAACTTAACCGAGTATCTTATTAAATCGGTTGTTACCCGAATGACTTCAATTGCCAAGTATCTTATTAAACTGGCTTCTTCGTTGTTCGGGTAACTTAACCGAGTATCTTAATAAACCGGTTGTTACCCGAATGACTTCAATTGCCAAGTATCTTATTAAACTGGCTTCTTTATTATTAACCGAGTCATCTTGAAACAGAATTTTTTCACTTGTGTTTCATGCCCGGTTGCTACCCGAATGTTACATCAAGGCTCACCATGATCATATGTTTGAGTCCTTACGCAATACCAAGGACGTCTCCATAGTTGATAGCGTCCCGAGGATTTTTCCAAAGTCTGGTGCATCGAGTTTGCCTTTTTACGAAGGTCTTTTTGACCCTGCTCGGCTGGCATGCTCCTACGAGCTTCTCCGCCCATTCGGGATTTGATGGTCCCGAGAATTCTATTTGCATGTTCTTATTATCATGCTCTGCTTCCATAATTTTATTTATTACTGTAAAAAATCGACAGATTTAAATTACAATTTTATATTTATCCTACCAATAAAAGAATAGAATATTCAATATAAATATATATATATATATATATTTTAAGGATAGAAAATCTTCAGATATTGGGCATTGCATGGTCGGGGTAACACCCCTCCATTGGGTCGAGCAATCCAATAGGCTCCATGGCCAGCTATTCCTCGATCTTGTGTGGACCTTCCCATTTGTCAGCCGGGGATCCTGCGGCTCTGTTTTTTGTGTTCAATGACACCTTCCTGAGCACCAGGTCTCATAGAAGGAATTTTCTGATCCGAACACGAGAGTTGAAGTGGCGAGCCACTCTTTGTTGATATGCTGTATTTCTTATTCAGGACTTTTCCCTTTTTTCTTCTAGCTCATCCAAACTTTGTAGTAGCGTATCAACATTCTGTTCTTCATCGTATAACCTGACCCGTGGAACCGCATTCGATGTTTCTATGGGGATGACAGCTTCTGTTCCGAACGCTAGGGTGAACGGAGTTTCTCCTGTTGAAGTCCTTGCTATCGTCCGATATGCCTATAATACTTTAGGAAGCTTTTTAACCCAGCTTCCTTTTTTGTCATCTAACATTGCTTTAATGGTGTTCTTGATAATTTTATTTACTGCTTCTACTTGCCCGTTTGTTTGTGGGTGAGCTGGTGTTGCATAGTAGTTAGCAATATGATACTTCTCGTACAACTGCCTGAACTTTTGGTTATCAAACTGAGTGCCATTGTCGGTGATTATAGTGTCCGGAACTCCAAACCTATAAAGTATGTTTTTCTTTACAAAATTTATGGTGTTGGCTTCCGTGATATGCACCTGCGCTTCAGTTTCTGCTCATTTTATGAAATAATCGACAGCTACTATGGCGTGCTTTGCTCCACCCCCTGTCCCAGCTGGCATTGGACCGATCAGGTCTAGGCCCCACATGGCGAATGACCATGGGGTAGTGAGGTTTCTGAGCTTTTCTGGCGGTTGTCGGATATCGTTAGCAATCCTTTGACAGGTATTGCAACTTTTCGACCACTATTGTGCATCTGAGAAAAGCGTAGGCCAGTAATAGCCTTATATAAGTACCTTATGCGCCAGGCTTTTACCTCTAGTGTGGTTTCCGCAAACCCCTCCGTGGATCTCTTAAAGTATTCGATGTGCATCTTCCTCCAGTACACATCTCTGGAGAACTCGGGAGAACCTCTTTCTGTATAATTCTCCTCCGATCATTGTATATCTAGCAGATCGATACCTTATGCGCTTTGCTAATACTGGATCTTCCTGGAGCACGCCTTCTTCCAGGAACCTTCTCAGCTAGACCATCCAACCGTCTTGCGGTGTTCGGATTTCTAAAATTTTCAACTGCTTAAGTTCAGCTGTACTTGGTTTAAGGAGGTGTGCAACTGGAATGGTCTTTGGATTGAGGTTGTTGCTGACGCTAATTTAGATAAAGCGTCTGCCTTTTCATTTTCTTCTCTAGCGATCTGGGCGATCTTGTATTCTTTAAATTTTTGGAGGAGCCGTTTTACGATGTCACGGTAGGCAATCATTCCTTCATCTTTGGACTGGTACTCATCCATAACCTGGTTGACAACTACCTGTGAATCGCTGAATATCTCAACTTTATCTGCCCCAAGAGCTATGCAGACTCTAAGTTCAGCTAACAATGCCTCGTATTCGGCTTGATTTTTGGTTGCTTTGAAATCAAATCTCATGGTACATTCAACATCATCTCCTTCTAGGATGCGAACTACGATCCCTGCCCCGCTGCCATGAGTGTTTGAAGAACCATCAACATATAGTTTCCATGGGAAACTTTTATCCAACAGTCTTTTTGCTTCCATGTTTGGTTTTGTGAACTCGGCTATGAAGTCTGCCATCGCTTGTCCTTTGAGGGAGGTTCTGGGGACATAATGAATATCGAATTCACTTAACTCGATTGCCCATTTAGTAAGTCTTCCTGATATCTCTGGTTTTTGTAAGATTTGTCTTAATGGGCAATTGGTGAGAACCTGGATCGTATGGGCCTGAAAATATGGTCTCAGCTTTTTTGCTGCTGAAACCAATGCTAAGGCTATCTTCTCTGCCTGTGAGTACCTGGTCTCGACTGGTACAAGTGCCTTGCTAGTATAATACACTGGTTTCTGCACTCCATCTTCTGTTCTAACTAAGACTGAACTTGCTGCAAGCTCGGTTATTGACAGATACAGCTGAAGTATTTCCCCTTTTTGTGGTTTTTAGAGGATGGGAGCTTGCCCCAAGTACTCTTTTATTTTTAAGAATGCCGGCTCACACTTCTTATTCCACTCCAGGCCTTTCCCTTTTTTGATTATCTTGAAGAATGGTGCGCACCTGTCTGTAGCCCTTGAGATGAATCTTCCCAAGGAGGCTAAACACCCTGTTAAACACTGTACCTTTTTCAATGTTTTAGGTGAGGTCATTTCTTGTAAAGCCCGGATCTTCTCGGGATTAACTTCGATTCCTCTTTGATGGACTTGAAAACCCAAGAATCTTCCCGAATGGACTCCGAATAAACATTTTTTTGGGTTTAATTTCATCTGTTATCTTCTCAAAACATCAAATGTCTCTCGAAGGTCGCGGGCATGCTCATCTGCTGAGACGCTTTAAGTCAACATGTCATCAATGTACACCTCCATGTTCCTTCCTATTTGCTGAGTGAAGATTTTGTTGACCAACCTTTGGTACGTAGCTCCTGCATTTTTTAAACCGAAGGGCATTACTGTGTAGCAATATAAACCCTGATCAGTTGTGAAAGCTATTTTTTCTTCATCAGCTTTGTTCATCCGGATCTGATTGTATCCCGAGTAAGCGTCCATGAAGCTGAGCAGTTCATGACCTGCTGTGGCATCCACCAGCTGATCTATCCTTGGGAATGGGAAGCTATCCTTTGGACATGCCTTATTTAGATCCGTGAAATCTACGCACATCCTCCATTGTCCATTTTTCTTCTAGACGAGGACTACGTTGGCGACCCACTGAGGGTAGCTGACTTCTCTGATTGATCCAGTCGCTAGTAGCTTTTCCACCTTTTGTTTGATTGCTTGACTTCTTTCAGGATTGAACGATCTTCTCTTTTGTATTACCGGTTTTGCATTCGGGCTAACTGCGAGATGGTGGGATATTACTCGCCCATCTATTCCGATCATATCTTCATGACTCCAGGTGAATACATCTTTGTACTCTCTAAGCAGATTGGTCAAGTCTCGCTTGACTTTTCCATCCAAGTTGGCCCCAATCTTGATTTTCTTTTGTCTTCTTCGAGTAATATTTCAACCAATTCTGTCTTGTATTCATTCGAGCCCTCCCTTGGATCCAGTTCGAATGACAAGGATTCTTCACACTGATTTGGCTGCATTATGGTGCACACTTGTTCGGCATCATGCTTGTCTCTGTATACCGACAGGTTTGCTCTTCGGGCCATCTCTTGGGATCCCTTGACTATCCCAACCCCTTGTTCTGTTGGGAACTTAATCATTAATGCATAAGTGGCCATCACGGCCCTTGTTTTATTTAGGAATGGCCGGCCCAATAACACATCTTACGGCCAATTATCCAAGTCAACTACCACAAAGTTGAGCAGGACAGTTCTCTGGCATGGTGCCGTTCCGATCTTCACGGGTAGTTTTACCGTCCCGAGTGACCTGACCTCTATTCCCCCAAATCCTCTTAATGAAGTATGGAAAGGCTGTAAATCTTTTTGGTCTAATCTTAGTTGGTCGTATACGGCCACACTTAGGATGTCTGCTAAACTCCCATTATCTATTAAAATTCTCCGGACTTCCCGACGGCCAATCCGGCACTTATAACCAAAGCGTCATTAGGTCGAACATCGACTCCATGAGAATCTGCCTCTGTAAAGACTATTAGATCCCATCCTTCCTTTACTCTTTTCGGGTCTGGTTCAACCGAGTTTACGTCGAAGTTATTCCTTGCTTCTATTGCTTCTATTGCTTCTCTGATTTTCTGAGTTCATTCTTGGTTGCTTCTCCCAATAGAAGGTCCTCCAAAACTTGTATGTATTACTTGATTGGCTTCGGGGCTGATTCTTTGGTTTTGACCAGGGTTGTGATCAACCTTGACTTTCTTGGTTTCTGGTCTCTCATCTTTTTTTAAGATCACATCCCGCAGGTGCTCTTCCCGGATAAGAGTCTTTTTGTAATCTCTGAGCTGAAAACACTTTGAAGTATCATGCCCGGTTTCTTTATGAAACCTGCAATACTTGGTTGTATCTCTCCGGACGAACTGTGATTGTCACCGCGGTTCTTGTACCATATTATTTTCTTCCAAGATGGCTAGAATTTCTTCTTGTTTCTTCCGAAGAGAGGTGTAATTGGTATATCTGCCTCGGTATTTCTCTGTGGACCGTTCGACGTTAAGCCCATTACCTCCATCCTTGTTTTTCTCCTTGCTGTTCCCTTTCCGTTTTTTATTTTGATTCTGATTCTTGGATTCGGTATTCTTCTGTTCGGGCTTTCCTCCATGCATATAGCTTCCCCCTGTAGCTAACTCTTCTTCCTCTGCCAGAGCGTATCCTCCCGCCATATCCATCATGTCGGCGTACCTAGTCAGCCGTGCTCTTCTCCAATCGAAGGATAGTCGTCCATTCTGCAAGTTATTGGTGAAGGCAGCAATAATTGCTTCATCATTAGTGCTGCCAATTTCTGATACTATTTGGCCGAATCGGCCCAAGTACTTTTTTAATGACTCGTCCTTCCCCTGCTTTATTTGAGAGAGGTAGGTCACTGACTTCTTCCTATGAACGTTGCTCAGGAATTGCCTTGAGAAACTCCTCCTCGGCTGGCTGAAATTTCTGATGCTCTCCGGGGGTAATCTTCCTAACCATCTTGACCCTATGTCCCAGTGTTTGTGGAAAGTTGAGACATAATAGGGGGTCACTGCGGGCATATTGAGCCATGGCACTTTTATAGCGTCTAACGTGCTCCTTTGGATTTGTATCTTCTTTGAATTGCTCCACATGCGGCATCTTGAATCTTTCTGGGAAAAGGGTCTGCAAAATCTCCCTAGTGAATGGACTATCGGAGTTATCGTCGGATAGATCATTATAGCATAACTTCTGACTAGTGCCTCCATTTGTCGCCTGTTATTCTCTACTTCTCTAGTTAGGCTATGGATTGTGACATCTCTGTCCCCCACCGGGCTTCCTTGACGGTTGAACCGTTGGATAACTGTCATTCTTTCCTCAGATTCTTCACTCTGGTGCCGGACCTCTCGTGTGACTCCATAGTGACGTTTACGATGGTGTTGGTCACTGTCTTCTGATGATGACCGTATTCTGTGCCGATTGTATTTACGATGTCTGTCATGTATTGTTTGATTGCGATCCAGCCTCTGGTGACTTTTTTCTTCCAGTGTTTTCTGTCCAGCTGGATCGATTAGGGAAGAGTTCCTTCTGGTTTCTGGTATAGTCATTCCTGGCCCCACCACTATTGAACGGAGCATTGCGGGTGGAGGATTGAGAGTATGTGCTCCTGCTGCCAGTAGATCAATCCCTTCTCTTGTTGCGTCCATCACCAATTGCTGTAAGGCCTCTCGGAAACGCAGCGTAAAATCTCTGCTGGTTGGGAGAATTTGCTGGATCCCCGCCAGGTTTACAGGCTGGTTTTCTGTGTTTGCTGCAGGATCTTGGGACGTATTGCCAACATGGAAATCGCCTGGTGATTTTTGGCCTTTCCCTGAACTACTTCTACTTCTACTTCATACCATTGCTTTTAACAAGTTCGAAGGTTCAAGCCCCTCCTTCTAGCGCCAATTGTTGACGTCGATTTCTGGATTATGCCAGAAAAGCCAACAAGAATTGGATTTCTGCTATTGAATCAAAGAGAAAGAGATGCAGAGAGAGTAACAAAGACAAATTTTATGTGGTAAAACTCCGATAGCCAGAGAAACATCCACGGGTGGTTGAAAGATCAACCCAGCCAAAATCCACTAAGAGAATAAGATGTTTTACAAGCTCTCGATCTCTCTTTTTTCTTTCTGTATTTACTGTGATTGCTGTATGCTATATTGCCTATATATTTTGGACGAGATTATGGGTCTATTTATATGTTTATAGAACCCTAATCTGCTTTGTACAATACAGGATCTTTGTATTTAATTATGATTCGGTTACTTTCTTGAGGTCGATTCGTCTTCTTTCCTGTTTCAGAGTCTCTAATGGAAATCGAGTGGGATTCTAGTAATGCAGTTCGACTTGGACTTGTTTCTTTATAAGAATGTAGTCTTCGTAAAGAAATCAAGTTATTTCCTGATTGGGGACTCTTCTAATTTAATACCCTTGTTTCATTTGGGATTCCTTCCTGATGGATATCGTTACGTATTTAATGACAATCCGTATGAAATAAGCACCAAGTTCTTACTCGGGTTGTGTTTATTCCCGAGTAAGAGTAATACCTGATGGTCCCGAGTAGTACCGTTTGAGCCCGAGTGGAAGTGTTATTTAACCAGTCCCGAGTGCTGTTAGCTGATCCCGAGTAGGTTTTATTTAGTATATGCTTACTCGGGCTTTCTTCTCTTTAATGATGACTTATAGGATATTTCCTGGATGCCCATTTGGGCGTCCAGCTGGCTATTTTTTCCTTCCTGTCAATGACTTGTATGCTTGGTATAATTTACATACAACATAGATATAGAAGAGTTAGAAGTGAGGTACAAGAACATCTCTTGTGCAAGGGAATGAAACAAGGTTATACTACTTGGCATTTCCATGGGGAGAATAGAGAGAGTAATGATGAAAGTGAAATAGATAGTGAACCTCATGACTCTCAAAATGATGACATGTTCAATTTAATTGATGAAGTTTATCCCTAAGCGCCAAATAGTTATGCAAAAGAATTTTACAATTTGCTAGAAAAATGTGAGCAGCCTTTATATCCAAATTGTGATAAGTTTTCCAATCTTTCGTTTCTTGTCAAGTTGATGCATATTAAATGCATCAATGGATGGAGTAACAAGTCATTTAGCATGTTGTTGGAAATGTTAAAGATTGTATTTCCGATGTGTGATAAATTGCCTACTTCTCACTATGAAGCAAAAAAGACTATAAAAGATCTTAGCCTTCATTATGCGAAGATTGATGTGTGCGATAATGATTGTATCATTTACTACAAGGAGTATGGAGAAGCATTAGAATGCCCAATTTGTAGACTACCAAGATGGCAACCGAAAGGAAAAAGTGGGAAAGGAAAAAATGTTCCTTGGAAGGTTTTTCGCTACTTCCCAATCACATCTAGACTACAAAGGTTATTTATGTCCACTAAAAATGCTGCTAGTATGAGATGGCATTTTGAAAATCGAGTAAAAGATGGTTTGTTTAGGCATCCTGCAGATTCCGAAGCTTGGAAAAAGTTTGATGATGAGCATAAGACATTTTCGGAGGACCCTTGAAATGTACGACTAGGTCTTGCTACTGATGGGTTCAATCCTGCTGGTAACATGAATGTTGGGCATAGTACTTGGCCGGTGGATGTGTATGAAAGAACAGTATACATTTATGTCATTACTTATACCAGGTCCAAAGGATCCAGGTAATAACATTGATGTATATTTAAGACCTTTGATTGATGAATTGAATGAATTATGGGAGAATGGAGTGAATACATATGACATTTCAACACAACAGAATTTTAAAATGAAGGCTGCGATTATGTGGACTGTCAATGATTTTTCTGGCATATGCTTACGTGTCTGGATGGAGTACAAAAGAAAGGTTGGCATGCCTATGTTGTGCAAAGAAAACAGACCACTTTAGTTTAGCTAATGGGTCTAAAATTTGCTACATGGGTCATCGTCGATTTTTACCTCATGATCATGTATGGCGAAATCAAAAGAGCCAATTTAATGGTAAGAAAGAGACGGGAGAAGCACCAAAGCGGCCATCCAGTAATGAAGTCTTTATAGAACTTCAAGGTTTGCCCCCGGTTACATTTGGCAAGTTTGTAAAAAAACAAAAAAAAGTTGGGTTTGGAACGAGCCATAATTGGAATAAACATAGTATATTTTTTCAGCTTCTGTATTGGAGAACACTTGAATTACGTCATAATTTAGACATTATGCACATTGAGAAAAATGTCTGTGACAACATCCTCGGAACTATATTTAATATTGATGGCAAAACCAAAGATTCTTTAAATGCCCGTCTTGATCTACAAGCATTGGGTATAAGACTTGAACTCCATCCGGTGGACAATAATGGAAAAATGATGTTGCCAACTGCTTGTTACACACTTACTAATGAAGAGAAAAAAATGATACATCAGTGGTTAGTAAATATAAAAGTTCCAGATGGATATTCTTCCAATTTGACTCGATGTGTGAATGTAGGGGACGTAAAATATCGGGCATGAAGACCCATGATTGTCATGTTTTTTTAGAGAGGTTGCTGCCACTTATTGTGAGAGATTTTTTACCTAGACATGTAGTTGATGCATTGACTGAACTAAGCAATTTTTTTCAGAGAATTGTGTGCTAATGTATTGAACAAAGATGAATTGGACCGACTTCAAAATCAAATTGATCTAACACCTTGCAAGTTAGAACGAATATTCCCTCTTGCATTTTTTGATATAATGATGCACCTACCTATTCACCTTGTATGGGAGGCTAAAGTTGCCGGTCCAATACAATATAGGTGGATGTATCCAATTGAAAGGTAATGTTTGATTTAACAAATAATTTACATTATTTTTCAATAACTTTTAGTTACATGATTTTTAATTTATGATTAGATATTTGCGTAAGCTCAAGGGTTATGTGTTATTTGGCTGACGAGTGTTTGACTTTTTGTTCTCGATATCTTCATGGGGTTGAAACTAAATTTAATAGACCTGAGAGAAATTATGATGGAGGTCAACACTCTTCTAATACATTATCGATATTTTTAACATCTGGAAGGTCTTACGGAAAGATGGAAGTCAAGAAGTTAAATCTATTACTTCACAATGTAGCAGTGTTTTACGTATTGCAAAATTGTGATGAGTTATTGCCTTTTATACTTTAAGACCTTTTCAATAAATGATTATCAATTTTTATTTTACCATATACTTTCTTGCAAATATTAGAACGAGTTATTAATGTGTGCAGGGAGCATAAGAATCTCATTATAAACTCAGGTTTTAGAAATTTAGAGCAAATGCATAGAGAAGAATTTATAGGCTGGTTTAGAGAAAATGTGGGTATAAATTCATTTGAAAACTTACAATTTTTCTCATTCAACTTTAACTTTTAATTATTGAATTTTTGTAGATCTTTCTTTCTTAGATCACACAACTTTACAATGAAGGACAAACTAACAAGGACATGCTTTGCTTATCTCAGGGTCCAGAGAGGCGTGTTACTTATCATTCATGTTACAATATAAATGGGTGTAAGTTTCACACTACGCAACGCAATGAAACAAAAAAAAACTCAAAATAATGGAGTGATGGTGCATGGAGAAAACCAAAATGATGCGTCATACTATGGAATATTAAAAGATATTATTGAACTTTGGTACACTGAAGGAAAAAAAGTTGTACTATTTAGTTGTGAGTGGTTTGATACAGCTAGAGAAGGGATAGGTTTCAAGAGTGATCATTGTGGGAATATTGTTGTTAATACAAAAAAAGGTTAAATACTCGAGACCCTTTCGTGTTAGCATCCCAAGCGATTCAAGTTTATTATTTGGAAGGGATTAATGATCCTACATGGAGTACAACAATTGAAATTAAGCCAAGAAATCTTTATGAGATGCCTATGGATGAAAGGGAACCATACCAAGAAGAACAAATGCAACGTACTAACACAAATGCTAACTTAGATGACAACCATGAAGATGAAATATATTGGAGTAGGAATGTTGAAGACAATAGTCATAATAGGGATGTGGAGTGAAATTTAACAACTTCTATTGGTATTAAACAATTTCTTGCATTGGTATATGATTAATAATAAAAATATATGCATGGATGTAATAATAGATGTTAACTATTTGTATTGTGTGGATACTAATAATGTATTTAATCAACAGATAGTCATGGCTAAGAGAGGTAGAGGCAAAATACATGAAGAAGATTCATCTTGTACCAGACAAGTACCTCAAATAGTAGTAGCTCCATAACAGTTAATTGATGAAGATTTACCTCCTAATCAAACTCTTGATTCAGAGTCTTTAGAAATTGAAGGTAACTTTTACATGAAATTTTAAATCTTACATTCATTGGGGAACACAATATGACTGAATGTAAACATCAAATATGCATTTGCAATAGGCTCGAGTGATGAAAAGAAGAAAGGTAGAGGAAAAGCTAAAGGTGTTCCCAATAACCATAACTTGGAAGTGCATATTTATCAAGGAAGGTATATAAGTTTAATTTCATCCAAATATATTGTATGTTTTCTCTTTTACTAAATATATTTAGTCACTTTTACATAGTTGTGCCAAAGATTATATATTTAGTCACTTTTAACAATGTTGTTCTTGGATCTTTTTGCTCGTTGTTTATGGCTTCTGTCTCTATTGTTGTTTTTTTTATTTATGTCGTTGGTGCTCTGTGAAGTTAGTTAGTTGTGCTCTGTTTTTTGGGGAGAGGTGTCTTGGGTGTGTTTTTTGTTGGGGTTACTGTTTTTCTTTGTATTTCAGGTCTGATGTTTCTCTGTTCTTGCTTGGCACTTGATCTGATATTGCTCTTAAATCTTTGTTTTTTTTTCTTGTTGGTCTATCTTTGTTTTCAGGATAGTCACACGAGAGGTTGTTCGAGAAATATCTATCCTTTTCTCTCAAAACATAATATGACCTTGGATAAGATATACTGAATATCCGGAGGATGAACGTGAAACATTATTTGCACGCTTCAAAGAAATTAAGTTTGCATACACGTGTACAAAAGAGGAACTTAAAGCTACAATGTTGAAAACATGTTCATTTTTGTTTAAAGATTGGATGTTTCTTTTGAGAAAACCAATTATTAAGAAGTACCTAACAAAGGAAGCTCGGAAAGCACATCTGCCTGAAAATGTACCAATGGAGGTATGGGAGAAAATGGTTGATAAATGGATGGATGAAAAATGGCAGGTATTATTCTTCCAATAAAGTTATCTGTCATTTTTTTTTTCTATAATACATATTAGTACAATTTAAAATGCTATATGTAGGAACAAAGCCAAAGAAATAAATCTAATCGAAATTCTTTGAAAATGCATCATACGTCAGGTTCAATTCCCATTGCAAAGTATAAATATGAACAAGTATTTAGTAAACTTAATGTTTTTATTTTTATTTTACACCTAGATTAATGTTTTTATTATTTAACATGATAAACTCTTATTTTAATTAATTATATGGTTTTAGGTTAAAATAACAGGGATTGAACCTAGTCCAATTGAGTGTTTTAAAATGTTTCATATGTCAAAGACAAATGATGGCGGAAAAGAGTGGGCAAGTGAACAAGCAGAAGCATTACATGTATGTATAGTGTTTGGAAAGTCCTCATTTATTGATTGGATTATTTTGTGAACAAATCACATTTTTGGGGTATTATGTAAGGGTAGTTTAGGTTCTCAAGACCTCAAGAGGAGAAGCACTGAAGGTAAAATTATTGTGCTTACTTGCTTTGAAGAGATAGTTGCACACACTCACAAATTCATGCATAATTCTTATTCATATATGTTGAGTGTTTATACTTGTGTGCATTTTGATTTAAATGACTCTTGTTGATTTATTTGCATCTTGTAATTAAAGTTTTATGTCATGCTAGGCATTAGAATAAGATGCACTTTCATCACTCTTGAACTTGTTGATTTTGTGTGTTTGAGTGTTGAAAGAATAGGCTTTGAGCTGGTGGTGAGCTACTCGACCAGCGCAACTTTCCAGTGGATCATCGCATGTGTTGCGCCACTGAGTTGCGCCACTGCACCCGTGTATAGTAGGAAAAATAGGCAGTGCGCTGGTGTTGCGCTACTCGACTAGCGCAACCTCACCAACTCAACATTCCAGTGGATTGTCGCATGTGTTGTGCCACTGGGCTGCGCCACTCGTCCAGCGCCTATTGAAAAATTAGGTTATGCGCTGGTGGTAAGGTACTCGACCAGCGCACGTCACCAGTGCACATAGAGGAAGCTGGAACGTTGTTTTCCAAAATGACCTCACTTTGTTTGGATCTCATATATATATAACTCTTTGGTCTAAGGTCGTGTATGAGTTTAGAAAATCATATATTTTCCTTAGAACACATTTCAAAGGAAAAACTCTTCCAAGAACTCATCTTTAAACACTCAAAGCATTCCCATGTGAATAAAAACTTCATCTTGCATCATCTAAGTTCATTTAGAGTGCATCAATGGATAGGGTTGCTTCATCACATCTTGTTTGGTAAGTTCTTCACTATCTTCTTACAAGTTAAGTGTTTTGCTTGCTAAACCATCTCTTTAATTATTGTATGCTCTTAGAACATATTCTAGATACAAATTAGAGATTGTTGTGATGACATGATTAAGTGTTGTATTGTGATAGCTAGGATTGTTGTTATTGATAACATTCTAGCCAAATCTCTATGCTTTGCATTTAGATATTGTTTAGGACTCATTGATTACATTTAGTGATTGCATTATAGTCCTTGCCATGCTTAATGACAACTTGTGTTGATTTGGCTTTTATGATAGCTTCATAGGATTGCTTGTTCTATGTTTAACTTAGCTTTATGACATGTCATTTATCTCTTGATATCTAGGATTGCATTTATTGCCATCTCATAATCCTAGATAAGCATATAAGGTACTCTAGCCTTGTTTGTTTTTTGAATATCATCATATATTCACATAGGGTGTTTATCTCTTCATTGAAGAGAAGTAAGTCTTGCGTTGCATCCGAGAGTAGGTTGCTTCAAGCGTAAGCAAGTTGGACTAGGTCCACTTAATACCGGGATTAGGTAGTGGTAGTGGGTTATATACCGGGAGTAGGTTGTAACGCCTCTATCATCAGTGGATTCGTTGTTCGAGTGTGGCACACTTAACAGCCCATGGTTTTTCCCATTTGGAGGGTTTCCACGTATATCTCAAGTGTCTTTACTATTTCTGCATTTATTACACTTGTGGTATTTCTGTAACTAGATAGGGGTATTTTCATCAACTTGACCTTTAACGTAAATTGGGTAAAATTTATTTAAAATCTATCCACCCTCTTCTAGATTAATATTACACACCATAATATTTGTTTCAGTGTTTTCTATGCAACTTGTTTTCAATTTTTATAGAGTGTGTAGATAATATGAATGGCTATAATGTAGGCTAAATTTGAAGCTAAGAAAGCAGGTGCTCATGATCAAGGTTTTGAAATAGATGAGTTGAATAAATATCATGAAGTAGTCGGAAAGGCATCTCATGGTCGGGTCCTTGGTATGGGCTCAGGCATCAAAGCTAAGGATGTGTATGGTTGTTGTGAAGGAAGTTGTAAGCGTGCAAGAGTTGACAAAAACGAAGAATTGGTTAAAGATTAAGAACATGGAAGAGGAATTGCAGCAACATAAAACTATGAAGGATGAGTTTGAGCAGCTCAAAGCTACGCAAGAAGAAGTGAAGGAAATGTGTGAGTTCATGAGAGTCATGATGTCTCAATCAAATATACAAATGCCACCTACCATGGTATGCATATTGTTTCCCAGTATTTTCTGTTGATATGGTTGTTGAATTACCTTGCTACTTAATCTTCAATATCTGTCTTCATACTTTGATTTGTGGTTAAGAAATGTGATTTTAACAATTATTTAATGTATTATAACTCTTTTGGGCTTTACATATCTGTAATTGTTTGGGAGATATAATAGATTGTTTCTATTCAATTGCTTACTGTTATTATATTTTCTACATGCTGATGTTTTACCATAAAATGGTGTGGAACACACAATGCATGATTGATTCAAGTACTCCGAACAAAGAGATTAAGCTTTTTAGTGTTTTTTTTGGTGTCATGGAAATGAAGGTGATATGCTAGGACTACAACCTTCTTCTATAAATATCTCTTTTGTGTATTACATGCAAATATTACAACTATATATTTAAAACCTACTAAATATGTACTATACTATCATACCCTTCTATAATTAATTTGAGTATCTCAAACTTATAGTTTACCAAGATAGTTAATTTGATTGAAACTGCTTGTTGTGCTGCAGCTTGAGGCTTTGCTTGTGTTTGGTTTTTGTTACGTTTTTGGTTTGTATCTGTTTTCGGGTTTAGTTGTTGTGTGGTCTTTGCCTTATTGGCTTGTTTAAAGTGCTGTTTCAAAAAAATAATTGTTTGATTTATGTTGAATTTTATTGATAACAAAGTAGTTATGAGAATTCTAATATATAATTTGTTATTCAAAATAGTTGAAGTAAAACGGTTAAATATGAATAAAAAAGCAAGGAAATATAAAATATTACTTTGAACCGGCTACCACCGTCGAAAAAGGAATGTATTTATCAAGAATTGTTTTCGATGGCCATTTGCCGTCGAAAAAAGGCATTTCCAACGGTCAAAACATAGTCGAAATATATATTTTTTTTTACGCTCTATTTTCGACGGTCGAAAGTCCTTCGATATCATCTTTTCCAACTGCTGTGAATTGTAATTTCGTCCGCAATTTCCCCTCGGTTATAAGACATATTCGATGAACTTGAAATTATTATTAACAGATAATTACCGTTGAAAGTAGGATTATTTTCGATGGGATTATTATCGACGGGAATGTACGGTCGAAATTTGTTTATCTCCGACGGCCGGTCGAAAAAAAGACATTTCTGACGACACTATCAGCGACGGTGTTTGACGGCCGTTTGCGGTCGACAATGGCCATTTTCGACGGCAAATGGTTATCACCGACCGCATTTTGCCCTCGGTGATAGACGTTTTTTTTTGTAGTGTATATATATATATATTATGAGTGTAAAAAGTATTTACATCCTATGCAAATTCTTCTTTTGACTAATGTTTCATGTGCACACACCAATTTGCATCCAATGCAATCTCTTGTGTTATTAATTGATATATATCGTTTAATTATCATTTTCAAATATATATAATATATTAAAATTGATAATAAGAATTTTGAATTTTAAACTTAAATTCAAATACTTAGATAAATGATTTAGTAAAAATAAAATAATCCTATTATTTTTTCTTCATCTAAATCCATATATCAACTGACTCCTTCTAATTAATAGTTAATTAATAATTAATAATTAATAATTATTAAAATAATTAAATAATTTAATAGTTTAATTAATTTAACTATTAACATTAATTAATTAAATAATCTCATTATTCAATTAATTCCCGAATATATACGTGTCGTTTTTGTAACACAATTAATTGGACAATCCAATTAATTAACCGTGACCCTTGTTACCTAAATCAATCGGGCTAGCAAGATGGCCTAATGGACCCGTAGTATTTTTAGCTCCAATAGCCATCAGAATCATTAATTAAACTCTTTAATTAATATTCCTTGATTATTAACTCCGGTGTTATTCCACTAAAATCCCGAAGCTGCACTCTCTCAACTGTAGACGCTTTTACACATACCGATACAACTCGGTTTCTATCGATATAGCTATTACATATGGTGTGATCCTCCACAGTAGTTCATAATTAGAGATGGGTCATAATGTCCGTTATACTCCCCTAATTACATATATCCTTTAAGTACCGTTGATTCTATAATGAACAATAAACCCTTAAGGGAACTACCATATACTTCTCACAAGAGGGAGTGGATTCCACTATTGTGTACAAACCTTCCCTGCCACAAGCTAAACCACAATCCCAACATATGAAGTATATTGATCAAGAAATGCATCTTACCTCACCCATGGTATATCAAAAACCATGATTTAACCTGAATGAGTCGATAAGACACTCAAGATTAAGATCACCCACATATAGCCATCATTAATTGATATATATTAATCTCATCGGTAAACTGATCTTGGTGAGAGATTCATATAGATCATGGCCCAGTCCTATATGATCACATCATACAAGGTGCCTCCATTCCCATATCTCATATGAATGATTCATGATGGAATCACCATACATTACAGAATGGATCGAGTAAGTCCGAATGCGGCTATTCGGCATGTTGTGCCTTATTCGGGATAGAAAAATTAGCATATTACGCTATATTCGGGACAATACTGGAAAACTGAATAAAGAGATACAACACACGATTCACACGTGGGTGAACCAAGAATTATGTTCCAATACGCAAGACATCCGTATCAAAAAGAATTTCTAGAAGAATAAAGCACCAAACAGCAAACAGATTCTAGACCAAGAACAACTATACTTCTTAAAAAAAACAGCACATCTACAAGAAAATAAGTCCTAAACGGACTATACCACCAGAGTCCCGTTCGATCTCTGAAATAAGAAAGAAGATAAAAGATGACCTCAACAAGCAATTAGTCCTGATTAAAATACAATTCCTTTTACTTGTACATCAAGGATTATGGTTCTATGCATGTATAAATAGACCACATATCCCACTATTAGATATATAGAACGTGTATACATAAAAAATCACCAGAAGAGAGAGGCAAAAGAGATCGAGTGGTGTAATCCTTCATTAAAATAATGGATTTGGCTTGGCTATGTATTCAACCACCTCGTGGATGTTTCTCTGATCACTGAAGTTTTACCACGTAAACTCGTGTCGCTATACCTTACATTACATTCCCTTTTTTTTTTTTTTGACAGGTCATAACAGAATCCAACATTGTTGACTTTCTCACAAATCGAGAAATCGACGTCAATAATTAGCGCTAAAAGGAGGGGGTGAACCTTCGATCTGATTAAACAATGCCTGGTAGCAGAAGCAAAGATAGCTCCAGGGATATCCGAAAATCTCTAGATTATACGCATACAGGTGGGGTCACTTAAGATCCCACAACAACCACTAGAAATCGACCAATATCCCTTGTTGGTATCCAACATATCCCTCCTACCAACGAGGATGTAGCACGTCGTTGTCATGATACACTACAACAAATATTCAAAGATGCGGTGTAAGAAGGAATAGATCTATTGGCTATGGGAGAGGTGCATCCGCCAAACTCTCCACCTACAAGGCTCCGATCAGTTATAGGTGGGCAGAAACCAGATGTACCAGTAGCTGTTAGGAACTTAGGTCAAATTAATCAAGCTGGAGGTATAACACGCAACCATGACAAGGATCAGGAAACACTCGAAGAAGAACGACCATGAGAAAAGGCGGAGTAACGATCAGACTGGCTATGATAGACACCGTAAATATGACCATCATAGGGATCGGTCATCGTCATTAGAGGATAGCGATCGGTACCATCGCAAACATCATCATGGAACCATACGCCTTCAATGATTAGCCCATGAGACTCAGGAACAGAGTGAAGATGGGCTGGAAATAGGTACGACGATCACCCGATAGTTTAACCTTCATGGAGAACCGGTGGGGGACAAAAATGTATTGATTCAGAGCTTGACCCGAGAAGTAAAAAACAACAGGTGTCAAATGGACGCGTTGATTAGGCGATATGGATATAATGAGTTGTCTGATGACGATTCCGATAGTCCTTTTACCAGGGACATCCTGCGAACCCCATTCCCAGAAAGGTTTAGGATGCCACACGTGGAACAGTTCAAGAAGGATACAGATCCTAAGGAACACGTCAGACGATATAAAAGCGCTATGGCCCAGTATGCCCATAGCGACCTTTTGTTGTGTCTCAGCTTTCCACAAACTCTGGGAGGCATAGGCTCGAGATGGTTCAGAAGATTTCCTCTAACAAGTATTGGGAGTTTCAACGAATTGAGCAGAAGCTTTTCTAGACAATTCCTAGGTAATGTGCACAAGAAAAAGTCAATCTTACCTTTCTTAGCTAAAGCAAGGGAATGACGAGTCACTGAAGAAGTACCTGGGGAGATTTGGCCAGGCGGTCTTAGAAATCGGCAGTGCAAATGACGAAGCAATAATCGCTGCATTCATAAACAACCTGCAGAATGCACGACTTTCTTTTGACTTAAGAAGGGCCCGTCTAACCATATATGCATATATGATGGATATGGCTGGAGGATACATATAAGCCGAGGAAAAGGAATTAACAATAGGAGGTTGGTACAAGTATGGAGGGAGACCTGAACAAAAAGATTCTGAGTCAAAGGTACCACACCATAAAGGAAAATAGGAAGGAAATAGCAAATAAAAGAGTAAGGACGGGGGAAGTAGGCATAGTGTTGACCAGACCATGAATTTTTTTGAGGAAAATACACGAACTACAACCCACTCCGAAAAAAATAGAAAGAAATCCTGGCAATACTAGTCGAAAAGAATCTGGTAAAGGAGCCATGTCGGCAATCTCAATTTGCTCGGTGAGACACGATGAAATATTACAAGTTCCATAAGAAAACAGGTCATGAGACCTCCAAATGTTACCAGGTTAGAGACTACACAGAGACCTTCATTCGGGAAGTACACATACAAGATATAATCCTGAAGAAAGATGAGAAGCCAGAAATTAAGAAAGAGACCAAGACAGATCATAACTCAGGTCAGAACAAAAAGGCCACTCCCAAGGCAAATGAAGTGATACAGACTATCTTCGGAGGACCATCAACTGGGAGAAGTAATCGGGAGTGGACTTAGGAAATTCAAGAAGCGGTAAAGGCAAGACAGAATTTTGATGTCAACTTCGTCGAGCCAGACCCAAAAAGATTAATGGAAGGATGAGACCCGATAATATTCATGGAGACTGATTCACATGGGGTCGACGTCTGATCAAGTGACGCCCTTGTCAAAAGTGTCTGAATTGGCTATAGAGAAGTCAAAAGAATTTTAGTATATAATGACAGTTCGGCAGACATTCTCAATGTGGGTGTTTAAGATTAGTTTAGGTTTGATTGAAAGGATTTGTAACTTTTCCATACCCCACTTAGAGGATTCAGGGGAGTCGGGGTCAGGTCTCTCGGAACAGTGAAGCTGCCAGTAAAAATCGGAGTAGCTACTTGTCAGAAAACAGTGTTACTCGACTTTGTAGTGGTAGACCTGGACAATTGGCCTTATAATGCACTATTAGGTCAACAATTCATGAACAAAACCAAGAAAGTAACGGCTACCTATGCTCTGATGATCAAATTCCCAACAGAATGGGGGGTAGAAATAGTCAAACCTAGGAGATTGCCAGAAGAGCTAATCTTTCGGTTTATAAAGATAGGGACAATAGTTAGCAAGTATGTGCCATAACACAACCAGATCAGATCAAGCAAGAATCACTGTTGTTCAAGTTCGATCCAAGGGAAGAACTGATGCTATGTAAAAGTGAACCGACAGAAGAGGTAGTCTTAAAGGAAGATGAACCAGGTAAAAAGATCAAAATTAGGGCCAATTAGGAAGGAAAAGTTAAGAAGGACCTTATTAATTTGTTTAAAGAATACAAAGATGTGTTCGCTTGGAGTCATGAAGACCTGGCAGAGATAGATGCCCGAATAATATCATATCATCTGACGGTGGATCCAAATGTGAAACCAATAATACAAAAGAGAATGTCATTTAACCTTGAGAGAAGTCGGGCAATTAAGCAGGAAGTGGAGAAGTTACTTGCTGCATAGTCGATCAGAGAAATCAATTACCCTCAGTGGGTAGCAAATGTGGTCCTGGTCTAGAAGAAAAATGGCCAGTGGAGAATGTACGTGGACTTCACGGACCTGAACAAGGCATGCCCAAAGGACAGTTTTCCTCCTTCAAGAATAGACCAATTGGTTGATGCTACATCGGGTCATGAATTACTTAGTTTCATGGATGCTTACTCGAGATACAATCAAATCCGAATGAATAAGGCTGATGAAGAAAAGAAAGCATTCATGACCGATCAAGGCTTATACTGTTATACAGTAATGCCTTTTGGGTTAAAAAATTCTAGAGCAATATACTAAAGATTGGTCAATAGGATTTTTGCTTGTCAAATAGGAAGAAACATAGAAGTTTACATAGACGACATGTTAACCAAAAGTGTTTCAGCAGACGAACATAATTCGGACCTACGGGAAACATTCGACGCCTTGAGGAGGTATCAGATGAAGCTAAATCCGAAAAAATGCCTATTTAGGGTTCCTTTGGGAAGGTTCCTTGGTTTCCAAGTTCACCAGAGAGGAATCGAAGTGAACCCTAAGAAGATCCAGGCCCTTTAAAAAATGACTTAGCCAAGAAAGCTAAAAGAAGTGCAATGCTTAACAGGTTGCTTAGCTTCCTTAGGCAAATTTATTTCAAAGGCCACAGATAGATGTGCTCCCTTTTTCAAAGTGATCAAAAAGGGGAAAGGACTCGAATGGAAAGAAGAGTGCGAGAAGGCATTCCTGGAAATTAAAGAGTACTTAAGGCAGGCTCTCATCCTTTCAAAACCTAAAATGGGGGAAATACTCCACTTGTACTTATCCATTATAGAATTTGCATTAAGCTGAGTTCTAATTTGGAAAGATGACAGGGTACAAAGGCCAGTGTACTGCACCATCAAGACTCTTTTTCCAGCTGAAACCAAGTATTCAAAGGTTGAAAAAATGGCTCTAGCATTGGTTTTGGTAGCGCTAGGACCATACTTTCATGCACATACGATCCAGGTTCTCACCGACTGCCCACTTAGGAAAATCATATAGAAGCCAGAAATTTTAAGAAGATTAACCAAATGAGCAATCGAGCTGAGTGAATTCGATATTTGGTACATCCCTAGGACATCACTTAAAGGCCAAGCAGTGACAGATTTTGTAGCAGAATTCACAGAGTCAAACCTGTAAGCAAAAAGGATGTTGGGCAAGAATTTTTTATGGATGTTATATGTCTATAGTTCCTTGAACACTCATGGCAGCGGGGCAGGGATAGTGGTATCCACCCCAGAAAGAGTTGACATTGAATGTGCCATGAGATTCGACTTCAAAGCAATAAATAACCAAGCCGAATATGAGGCATTGCTAGCAGAACTTATAGTTTGCATAGCTCTCAGAGCAGATAAGATTGAAATATTTAGTGACACACAGATAGTCGTCAACCAAGTTTCAAACGAGTATCAGACCAGAGATGATGGTATGATGGTTTATTTGGGCATACCAAAACACATCCTCCAAAATTTCAAGGAATACAGGATTGTTCAGATCCCTAAAGAAGAAAATGAGAAGGCAGACGCTTTGTCCAAACTAGCATCAACAACAACAACAATCAGGCCATAAAATATTTCGGTTGCACATCTTTTAGACCAAGTATTATTGAGCTGAAAGACTACCGTTAAACGGTTGGATGACCCATCTAAGAAGGTACCTGGAAGAAGGTGTACTCCCGGAAGATCTCTTACAAGCCAAACACATCAGGTACCGGTCAACAAGATATACATTGATTGGAGGAGAACTATACAGAAGAGGATTTTCCCGAACACTTCACAGATGTGTATCAGAGGAAGATGCATATCAAATACTATAAGAAATCCATGGCGGGGTATACGGAAACCATAATGGGGGCAAAAGTTTAGCACACAAAGTACTCAGGCAAGGTTATTATTGGCCCTATTTGTTCTCGAATGCACATCGATGTTCAAAAAGTTGTAGTGCCTGCCAAAGGATCACCAATGATATTCTCCATTTTTGACAAACACCCTTGCTTGATCGGTAGCCTCCTAAACAACTTAGAAGCCTCACATCCCCATGACTATTCGCCATGTGGGGACTAGACTTAATTCGTCTAATGTTGGCAGGAACAAAGGGTGGAGCTAAGCATGCAATTGTGGTTGTTGATTGTTTCACAAAATAGGTAGAAGCTGAAGCGTTGGTACATATCACTGAAGCAAATACCATGAACTTTGTGAAGAAAAAAATACTCTATAGATTTGGAGTCCCAAGTACTATTATCTTTGACAGTAACGCCCAGTTCGATAATAAAAAATTCAGACAACTGTGCAACGAGTACCAAATTGCAAACTATTATGCCACACCTGCCCACCCTCAAACGAATGGGCAAGCTGAAGCAGTAAACAAAATCATCAAGCACACAATCAAAACAAAGTTAAATGCCAAGAAAGGCAGTTGGGTTGAAAAACTTCCTGAAGTATTATGGGCATATTGGACGACAATAAGAACTTCTAAAGGAGAGAGTCCTTTCTCTTTGGCCTTCGAAATTGAAGTCGTCATCCTGGTAGAAACGTCGTATATGTCACCAAGAATCAGGCTATATGATGAAGACCAAAATGTTAATATGCTGTTACAAAGATGAGCTGGAAGGGAAAAGGGAGAAATCCCGAGTACGAAATGCGACATATCAGTAAAGAATGGGCCGACACTATAACTCTCATGTTCAGATCAGGAAATTTCAGCTAGCAAACCTGGTGCTCAGGAAAGTATCACTAAACACAAAGAAAAAAGATGCAGGCACGTTGGCTAACAAATGGGAAGACCTGTACAAGATTGAAGGAATAACTGGCCATGGAGCATATTGGATTGCCCAACCAGATGGAAGGGTTTTACCCCAGCCATGCAATGCCAAATATTTGAAGATTTTTTATCCTTAAAATTTTTTCCTTTAGTCAAGACAATTTTGTTAGTAAGGATAGTTTTTAAGCTTTGAGATTTTATCATATTGTTAATTTTACAGTTATGAATAAAGGCCCAACATGGAGAAATCGGATTTCATAAATCTAAGCACATGATAATAAGAACATGCGAAAAAGCATATCATAAGCGCACAAAAAAAGAAGATAAAATGCTCGGGAACATTTGTTAACGTCGATTTTTTGATGGATGAGAAAGTCAACAAGATTGAATTTAGTTATGACATGTCAAAGAGAAAAAGGAAAGGAATGTAATTTGAAGGGAACAAGACATGAGTTTATGTGGTAAAACTCCGGTGATCGAAGAAATGTCCACGGGTGGTTGAATAAACAACCGAGCCAAATCCACTATTTGAATAAAGAATTACACCACTCGATCTTCTTCTTTTCTCTCTTCTAGTGACGCAGTATATATTTTTCTCTCTCCTCTAACAATGAGATTATGGGTCTATTTATATATGCATACAACCCTAATCCTTATTGTACAATGAAAGAATTCGTATTTTAATTACAGTTGGTTACTTGTTGGAGTCGTCTTTGACTTCTTTCCTATTTCGGAGATTGAATGGGACTCTGGTGATATAGTCTTCTTAGGACTTATTTCCCCATAAACGTGGTCTTCTCGAAGTAGAGTTGTTGCCTAATTTGGAACATGTTTCCTGTTTGGTGTTTTATTTTTCTAGAAGTTCTTCTTGAGATTTATGTCTTGTGTATTTGAGCATGACTCTTGGTTCACCCACGTGAAAATCATGTACTAAATTTCTTTATTCGGGTTTCTTGTATTTGTCCCGAGTAGAACATGACGTCACTTGGTCTCGAGCAAGTCATGACTTTACCGAATACTCTTGTTCAAATTTATTCGGGTTATTTATTTCTTTGTAATGTCTTAAAGGGTGCCTTCTGGATGCCCACCTGGATGCCCATTGGCAGTCGTACAAGGGATTGTCCTACCTATCAGTGACGTGTACTTTGACAAAAATATAGATATAACACCATTAATTTGGCAAAATTCCTAAATGGGCGGAGAAGCTTGAAGAAGCATGCCATCCGAACAAGGTCAGTCGACCTTAGCCAAAATGCTAGCCGATACACCAGATTCTAGAAAACGGCTCGGGGCACCATCGGGAAAAATCCTGGTGAGATGCGCAACTGTGTTAAGTAGTTTAAAAGCTTAACGATTCGGCAAACCCTTGCGCAGACAAAACTAGAAGACCTCCTCAGTGACCTATACAAGGACTCAAACGTATAATCGTGGTGAGCCTTGATGTAACATTTGGGTAGCAATCAAATATGAAGCACAAGTATAAATCTACTTTCCTGTTTCAAGATGACTCGGTTAATAATATTAGTCAGTTTAATAAGATACTTGGCACATGAAATCGCGTTAGCCAGTTTAATACAATCCTTGGCACATGAAATCACGTTAGCTAGTTTAATAAGATACTCGGTCATTAAAGGAGTTAACAATAGCCAGATTTGGCATTTCAAATTCACAACAACTTGGCAAAATATGAAACTTCATTGTTCATAATCCACTTTTACAGACACAAAATTTTACAATGACTAAGTCTGAGATGAGGATTTGGACCTCTTGCCAGTACTCGGGTCGGGCACCATCTCGTATTCATGGAGGAGACTCTCGTTTGAAGGCCAGACGATTGAGTTAACTGATTCATCCATCTACTCACTATAATCCATTCCAGGATTCGGCCGAACGCCAGGTTCCGACCCATCCACATCAGCCTCTTGACTAGCATAAAAGGTCAAAGAGAATGCTCCGACAGGACCTTCAAATACATAGAATAGGGCTCTTTGCCTTGGCTTCGACAGTATGCTCTCCATTCCTTCATTTGAGTTCGAAGAGACTCCAATGACCGGTCTACATGGTTTTTAATTGATAACTCCAAGTTAGCCCGAGCTCTATCAGTAGCCTGATTCTTGACCTTAAAGAATTCACCAGCCGAGACCAATCCCCGCTGAAACTCCCTAAGAAGTAAGGCATCATAGGGCGGGGACCTTTTGAAATGATTAACCCCTCGGATTTCAAGTTCTAGCTGGGCTTTATTCAAAAGGGATTCAACAGTCAAGGCTTGACACTTAAGATCTTCAATTTTCTGCTTGTATGACGATTTAGCTTGCTCAGCCTCTTGTTTAGCCTTGAGCATCTACTCTTGGGCGGCAGAAAGTAAATTTTGGAAGGATACAACCTTCTCTTCCACTGTGAAAGCCTTCTCTTCGACCTCCATTTGTTTAGCCGAAAAGTGGTCAGTAAATTCTTAGGCAGATCTCACCTCCATTCGACAGATCGCCTCAACCCGAGCACGAATGTCTTCATTTTCCTTTAACTGAGCTTCAAGGTGTCTTATCTGATTATCTTGATGTTGTTGCGTCTGGAAAAACTCAGTGAACTCAGCAACCACCTACAGGGTATAGTGAGTTAAAAATCTAAGTCAAAAGAGCATTAAGACCAAGTTCTGGAACAAATACTTACTTAGCTCACACTGTTTAAAATATTCTGAAGAAGATCTATCGGGGAACCATTTCTGAAATGGCTCCAATGTTCATCCCTAATAAACACCTAACTAGATGATATCGTCCTTAACATATCCTTGGGAGTGGGACATCAAGGATCACCGGAGGAGCCTATCACTATATCCTCAATTTCAGGGGGGAAATAATCCTCGTTCAGATTATCCGAAGATTTTGCTCCTCCTAAAAGTGCTTCGGCCTAGGCACTCGAGTCAACTCTAACATCAATATCATCATCACTTGATTCAACAAATGACATCACTCGATTAATCTTTTTAGGATGAGAAGGAGAATCAGTTTCCTTCCTTTTCTCAGCACGAATACGGTAGAAGTCGAGATCAGCCGTTGGATCCTCATGATCTTCAGTAATATCTTTAAAGTATTCAAAAAGACCACGATCAAGGTTAACTTGCTCATCTAGGGGTATCCCAACTCCTTCCTCATCTCCAACAGCAAACAAGTCGGCGGAAACTTCATTGACCAGGGACTTAGGCTCATTAGGATGACTGTCTTGCCTGTCTTCATCTTTAGACACTCTTTGAGCATTGGCAGCTCCAACAGGACCACTAGGATTGCGTGATTCCCTTACGGTCGACGGAATGACTTCATGAATGTACTCAGGAATTTTTTCGTCAACTTCAATGAAATCCTCATTCTACTCATCATCGGGTGAAGCAATCCCTTCCTTATTTTGACGATAAGCTTCTTTACGACTCGCTTGAACAATCGATTTTACTTGCCAAGCCTGGACATTACAGACAATGTCTACTTCATACACTGAAAAAAAAAGTTAGAAAAGTGCCAAAAATAAATAAATAAATAAATTTTACTTATGTTGCCTACGATAATCAGAAATTTGAGTGAAAAAGCCAAGCTCTATCATTTTCTTCTCAATAAAATGATAGGGCATACTCCTTTTTTCCAGAGTAAGCACAGCCGCCCGAGCAAGATTGGTCAACTCGACATCAGTATAAGTAAGTTTAGACTTGTTCCAATGGTCAGGAAAGCAAAAAAAAAAAAGGAACCATTAACACTTCCCGATATTCCCCGGCTGAGAGCTCGATCTCATGACCTAAGTTTCCTCTGAATAAAAAACCATCTATTCTTCCAATGTTTATTTGAGGGGGGCAAACCCTACATAAAACCTTTCTTCTTGGCGTCCGAGGAATCGTCAACTCCCCGGCTCACCTTCGTCCCTTCAGGGATCCACCTATCTAGCTGACTGGACATAAGAAAATAAGTTCCTGACTGACCATACTGCCTTAGTGTATAAAAGTTCCTAATTTCGTGGGGGGAGGGCGGTGACAAGTTCATTCGACTCTATATATGCCACATACACATTAGAATTCTGTAGCTGTTCAGGGCAAGTTAGGCTGGAGCAATCCCCGCCTCAGCCAGGAACCAACCAATGAATGCCTGAAGTGGAAGAGTGATGCCACTGCAGAGCAAGGACCCATAAATTGCTACCATGCCTAGGGGAGGGTTACACACAGGCCTATCACCAGTAAGAAAAAGTAAAACTGAATCATTTAGATCGAATCGGGTGCTGTATTTTTTGATTTCATCTTCCCCGACCACATTCGGCTTGGCATCATATGCACTCGGGAAATCAAGTGAGAAGAGGATTCGAGATGCACTGTTCCTCTTCAACATCCTTCTCATCAATTACATGCCTCCCGATTTGAATACTGCTTGAACCATGCTTGTGAACCACACGGGTACTCTGATGTTGTCCTATCCTAGATCGAAGAGGAACCCTGTGATCAGAAACCGAGAGACTCAGAACTGGAAGAAGATATATAACTAGAGCTTAAACGAACATTAGGGTAAAGCCCAGAAACATCAATGTCTAAGAAACCAGGCACATCTGGAGGGATTTCCCCCAATAACCTACGAATACAGGAAACCAATTGATAATCTCCAGGCTTAAGCGTTTCGAAAGCTATAACAAAAAAGCGTTGTAGTGAAACAGGATCCATCAGAACTGACATTTAAAGTAGATATGAATAGCTAGGAAAAGCTTCGATGAAAAATCCTCCGTGCGTAAGAAAATCTTGGGCTATTTGCTTCTGTCTGTGAAAAATGAACGAGAACAACTCATTTTCATTTTAATAGGTTATTCAAAAGTCGAAGATACGAAACCCTAGGATCTTAAAAAGCTGGGAAAAATCAAAAAGAAAGATTTGATGACATAGGCGGCGTATCAGGCGACCCATAAGTTGTTTCTCATAAATGATACTAGAGAAGTTGAGTGGTTGAAGGGCACGTGTCATGGAAAGAATTGACCAAGCCGACAAAATTCTAAAATGTCGCAATCACTGAGATTTCACATGAAGGAACAAATTGTATTTACATGGTAGCCATAAAGACATGTCATTAATGTGAGGTGTTGTTTTAAGGATTATTATTCTTGTATTAATGAGGCATAAAAGGCTAGAAGGTTGATTAAAATACTTTTGCCGAGAAAAAAATCCTACTCGGCAAATATATTTTAAGAGGGTATTGTTATATGTATATTTTGCCTAGTGTACGTGTCACTGACAATTAAGACGATCCCCTAAAAGATTGCCAGATGGGTATCCGAGTTGGCATCTAGAAAATACCCTTCAAGATGTCACAAAGGGACATGAACCCGAGTAAGTCTGAATGCGGGTATTCGGCACGTTGTGCCCTATTCGGGATAAAGTACTTAGTATATTATGCTATACTCGGGACAATGCAGGAAAAATAATGAAGAGATCTAACACACGATTCACATGTGGGTGAACCAAGAATATTGTTCCAATACACAAGACATCTGTATCAAAACGAATTTCTAGAAGAATAAAAAACCAAACAGGAAACAGATTCCAGATCAAGCAACAACTCTATTTCTTCGAGAAAATAGTACATCTACAAGGAAATTAGTTATAAATGGACTATACCATCAGAGTCCCGTTCGATCTCCACACGATCTCCGAAACAGGAAAAAAGATAAAAGATGACCTCAACAAGCAATCAGCCTTGATTAAAATACAATTCCTTTTACTTTTACAATAGGGATTAGGGTTCTATGCATGTATAAATAGACCCTCAATCCCACTATTAGATATATAGAACATGTATACAGAAAAAATCACTAGAAAAGAGAGGCAAAAGAGATCGAGTGGTGTAATCCTTCATTAAAATTGTGGATTTGGCTTGACTATGTATTCAGCCACCCGTGGACATTTCTCCGATCACCAGAGATTTACCACGTAAACTCGTGTCGTTATCACTCACATTACACATTCTCTTTCTCTTTATCTTTTTGATAGGTCATTACAAATTCAACATTGTTGACTTTCTTACAAATCGAAAAATCCACATCAACAGATACTGGGCATTATTTAGATATTTTTCAAACCCTTTATGTAGCCAACTTTTCTCGTAATTTAGTTTCTTTGCTAACACAATAGGATTTTATTTTAAGTTTGGTTTTTGATTTTTTATTTTATTTAAGATTAATGAACTTTGTTGGTTCTGGCATATTTTGTAATGGATTATACAACTATAATCCTACAATGTAATGTAAGTTCCAAACGTAGTTTGGTTAATGAGGATTCTTCTTACTTGTGGCATAAACGCTTCAGTCACATATCAGAAGAAAGAATGGAAAGATTAATGAAAAATGAAATCCTTTCGAAATTGGATTTTACTGATCTAGATGTGCATATAAATTGTATCAAGGGAAAACAAACTAATCATACTAAGACTATGTTTGGGATTGCTATGCTTAAAACATAATCTGTTTATAGCTTAAATTTAAAAATAATCAGCCTAACAAAAAAATGAATAAGTGTTTGGTAAACTAAATTTTAAAATTATTTTGCTTTTGAGAATGTGGAAAATGTATTTGATGAAATGAATAAAATGGGAATCATTTTAAAATGATATCTTTGGGATTAAAAAAATGATATCTTTGGGCTAAAAAAAAATGATAACTTTGGGGAGAATGGACTTGTTGCAAACCAGAGGCAAAAATGGCAAAACAAACTCGACCCGTGACTACAACTCGGTTTCTTGAAACCCTACCTACCATTGCTTACCTCTAACTGCAGCTGTTCAACCTCGTATAGGCACACCGTTCATCTCGTGCCGCGGCCAGTCCATGCCGTCGCTCGTCCCGTCGCTGTTAGCCGTCACCGAACTCTGTTTTCTTGACCGAATCCTCTATTCTCACGAGGGCAGTTTTGGCGCTGCTGTGTGTCACTGAAGGAGGTTGATCCTCCTTCATTATGGAGGCGACGTCGCCTCCTCCATTTCCAGAGTCTATGGTGCCTCCTTCGCCAGCGGTGGCCGCCACAACGATGGCTACCAACGGATCAGATTTCTTTTTATTTTCATATTTTTTACTTTTTATTTTTTTATTATATTATTATTAAATATAAGGGTAATATTGTCTTTTAATTAAATAGTGAGGGCATTGTAGACATTGCAAAAGTAATAAGCTAGCTTCTCCTTAAAAAAGCAACCCCCAACCAACTTCTCAAAAGCTGATTATTGGAGAAGCAAATTAGAAAATAAGCTAATTTTGGAAAGTTTACCAAACACCAATTTCCTCAAAGCTTGAGAAATAAGTGATTATTTATCAAGTAAAATCAATCTCAAACATAGCATGAGAAAGAAGAAATTGAAAGCACACATCTTCTTAAAATAATACACATTGATAGATGTAGACCTTTACGATGTTCCATCTTTTGGTGGAGAAAAATACTTCATCACCTTTATTGATGATTTTTCACTTTATGTTATATTTGGTTATTGCATGAAAAATCTCAATAACTGAATAAGAGATAAATTTGGCCTTATACAATGTCCAAAGAATGAATTGGAACACAAACAAAAGAAGGGGATTTCTTATGCATCCATTGTTGGTAGCTTAATGTATGCACAGACTTGTACCAGACCATACATCAGTTTTACTATCGGGAGGTCGGGCAAATATCAAAGTAATCCATGACTGGATCCGGAAGGCTGTAAATAAAGTTCTAAGATACTTGCAAGGAATGAAAGATCAGATGCACACATAAATTTTATTGTCCTAGCCATAATCCTAGAATTGTAAAAATCAGAAATGCTAGGTTCATTCAAAATGGTGAGATTAGTGGGAGTGGAGAACCATGCATTGTGGTTATTCATGAAGTAAGGGTAGAGGTTCATTTACCCACATCTTTTAAAGTTGTTGCTGTACAGTCTAAAAACAATCAAGAACAACAAACAACTGAATAACTAGTCATGAAGAACTTGCCATGGATTAGCCTACATTAGCTGAGATACAATGAATAACGTTAAGAAGTTCTGAAACATAAATAAGATATCACAACCCAGATTTCGGATACGTGATTTAAAATTTTAATATCGAACAAAAAGTAGGTAATTTTAGAAAATCATTCTACTTTAACTCTAAACCTCAAAGATATATATATATATATATATATATATATATATATACATGATAAATATCCCTATATCTCTTATGCATGCCCAAAATTATTTTCATCTAAATTATCAATATCTAAGCTCCATAAATAATATCCATCACAAGAAAAGACTCAGTCTCTATACAAAACATTTATCATGTATATAACTCAATTGTGATTTAATATATACAAAAATACAATCCTTCATATATTACTGTTGGGGTTTATACCTTTAAGCTTGTAATTTGTAAATGGATTGTTAACACAAATAAAAGAATAGTTTAATTCATTCTTCTTATGTCATATGTTGTTATGTAGGAGAAAACAAGCTGTGGAAGCGAAAATATCAATTGGTATATTTTGAAAAAAATTCCTTTAAAAGAATGCATCTTAACCCTTGATTAATTAACATATAAATAAAATGTAGCGTACATTTTTCACATGACGACTGTTGTTGTCTTGTATTGAATCCACAAGATCTTCCAATCAAATCATGAACATGAATCACATAGGAGTGTGTGCTCCCTTTCTTTGAATTGTGTACCTGAGGATGGAAAAACAAAAACCTTTTTCTTTTGTTAGTCACAATAATCCGTCTAAAGAAAAACGAAGAACGTTTGATCACTTTTGAATTCTCAATCTATTGATCGAAACTCGCATGAACCCGATTCGATGTTGTACATAAAACCTTTTTGATATAAAGAATACTATTGCACTATCAAAAACAAAAACGTTCCCTCTTTTCTCTATGCTTGGCTGAATTCTTCACACAATGAGTTTGGTGAAGTTTTTTTTTTAAAAAAGCAAAAAAGAAAAAAAAAACTTCTCACACAAAAAACAAGGGTGGTCAAATTCTTTACCGGGGATATATATAGGTGGCGAAATCCTCACATAAGGATGATTTGTGTTGTGGCCAAAAATCCTCTCAAAAGGAGGATTTGTTTTCCACCACAACTCCAATCAACTTTCCGAATTCTACCATATTCCAACTCATTAGTGCATTATGCAACAATAGATTATTGAATATAAATTAATTGTGACTTTATCAAAAAATTACAAAATTGACCAATTGTCAATTAGAGTTTTGATAGATATCAAATACTTCCTAATTTGACTAGATAAAGAAATTCCTTTTATTTATCTACTTATCAAATAAAGTCTTTGATATTTATCATACTACCAACAATACTATGACACTAGAAGGCCTTCTCCTATTTTGAAAAAGATTTTAACTTTTAATTAATTAATTAATCTCCATTTAATTAAATAATAAAATAAAATAATATATTAGGCTAATATCCATAGCCTTGCTGCCCAAGCCTATAGTATGGGCAATATGTTGTTTTTCTATTTTATTAAATCCATGAACTTTAATAATGGATTTAATAAAAACTCCACATGTGAACTAAACCCATTCTTACTAAAAAAATAAAAAAGTCCACATGTCTTAAATAAATACAATAATGTAATTTAACAGCCCATTTAATTAAAATGTACAAATTATATTCTTAATGTATTAAGGGAATACTAATCGCACCCCATTAGGGCCGTCCAAGGATTCCCACATCCTTGGCCGCCCATTCCAGGTACTTGAAGAGTTACCGCGCGTATTGATCTCACATGACCGCACATCTTCAAAAGTTTTGGATTCTAAAATCCAAAAATAATTCTAGATGGACCAGAAATTGGTCTGGTAGAATATATCAAGTGATCCAGCAAGTTCGTGTAGATTGGGGATCTTAGCGGGCTATCTATATTTATGCTCCAATAGATATAATCTAATCACAATCAACTAATGAATCACTAAGGTTCAATCTATTAATTTTAGTTCATTCCACTAAATAACTAAAATTGATTAATTTTCTTCATTCGTACCCTAGTCAACATTATTGGAGATAGTGTATCCTCATGAAAAATATCAGTTATCGCCAAGAAGTAAATAATCATAAGGTCAAAAGACTATAAGAAAAGAAGAATTATCCATACATATGGATATGTATGAGATAGACACAATTCTTTAGTTAGTCTTGAAGAATATTCACAATTTAAGATAAATGTTGGACGCTTTTACCTTGTTGAAGATGTAGATTCTTTGGCTAGCATTTGAGAGGAATCAAATGTGTTATAATGAGCTAAAATCTTTAAAGTGTGGTGTCACTGGGCAAAAGAATCTAGTGCACAAGGTGCATTGAAAAGGATCACAGTGAAATACTTTATCCAGAACTGTCAGTGGATAAAAGTTTTCACTTGAGGACAATCGGAGAGTCTATCTAAATCCTGAGATAAATGATGGACTTATGGCTATAAGTGTTATCATTTGAGTTATCAATGCATACAATTGAATAGCATAGTCTATCCTCGATGGTTTTGTGGTATACATTTGTTAATCGATAGAACACTTTATTTATAGATATGGACATCGTGGCTCCATTTATTAAATGTGAGAAGAATATCATCATATAAATATTTTAAGGTACTGGATATTAAATCTTAACATTAAGTTTTCAATATTGTCTATTGAAACATGGCTTCAGGACAAGTCAAAATATCAAAGTTCAAAATGTGGTCATATGAATAAATATGGTAACTTGGAGAGCTATAGGAGGTCTATGAGCTCTTGACGATTACCGATATTCTTCACGAGGATACACTATCTCCATTAAGATTGTATAGGGCAGGAATAAGCAACATTAACTTATTCTATCTTTATTTAAGAGTTCAATTTTAGTTATTTAGTGGAATGAACTAAAGTTAGTAGAACGGACCTAAGTGAATCATTTGTTGATTGTGATTAGATTATGTCTATTGGACCTTAAATCTAGATAGCCTACCAAGATCTCCAATCCGCACAAACTTGCATGCATCACTTGATATATTCTACCAGACCAATTTATGGGTCCATCTAGAATTGTATTAAGGTATGTGGGCTTGTTTCTTTTAGTAAAAATTGGTCTAGTTCGCATGTGGACTTTTTATTTAAGTCCAATGGATTTAATAAAATGGGAAAAACAATATTTGGCCCATATTTATATAGTTTGGGCGGCAAGGGTATATATAATAGCCTTATATATTGTTTTTTATTTTATTATTTAATTAAATAGAAATTAATTAATTAATTAATTACTTAATTAAAAGTCAAAATATTTTTCCTAGTAGGAGATGGTCTCCTAGAGTCATATTATTGTTGGTAATATGATAAGTATCAAATAATATATTTGGTAAGTAGATAAATAATAAGCATTTATTTATCTAGTCAAATTAGGAAGTATTTGATTTCTATTAAAACTCTAGTTGACAATTGGTCAAATTAGAAAGTTTTAATTTAGCCACAATTTAATTTATATTCAATAATTGGTTATTGAATAAATATACTATTTGAGTTGGATTAAGAGTCTTGGTGTGTAAAAGAAATCCTCTTTTTAAGAGGATTGAATCCAAATTATGATAGGAGTCTTGGTGAAGTAGAAATCCTCTTTCTAGGAGGATTTTCGACTACCTATATATACTCCTATATTGAATTTCGACCAAGACCTAATTTGTAGTGTTAGAAGTTATTTTTTATAGTTATATAAAAAAAACTTCTATAAAAAAAAAACTTCGTTCAACTCATTTTGTGAAGAATTCAGCCAAGTATAGAGAAAAGAGGGAACATTTTTGTTTTCTATAGAGCACTAGTATCCTTTACATTATAAGATTTTGTGTACAACATCAAATCGAGTTCACGCAAGTTTCAATGACATAGATTGGTAATTCACAAGTGACCGGACGTTCTTGGGTTTTCTCTTGGAGGATTAATGTGACTAACAAAGAAGAAGATTTTGTTTGTTTCCATCCTCATGCATACAATTAAAAAAGGGAGCCCACACTCCTAGGTGATTCACTTTCGTGATTGGATTGGAAGATCTTACGGATTTAATTTGATGCTAGTTCAATCGTCACGAAAAATGGTACGATACTTTAATCTACGCCAATTAATCTAGGGTTAAGGTTTATTCTTTTAAAGGGAATTTTTAAAAAAAATATACCAAACCCTAATTTTATGCTTTCGCCGCATTTTGAATCATTATTTTTCCTACAATTGGTATTATAGCCTAATTGTTCCATTGATTAATTGATGTATGTGTACGTGAATCTATTTCTTTTTATTGTTAATATGCATGTTTTAGAAAGAGATGGTACTCTAGGTATTTGCAGATAAATTTACATTGAAATGTTTGGATATATATATGTTTAAATATATTGATTGTTATTTCTCAATTTTGGTCATAGAATTTCAATGTATTTTTATTTTGGGATTGTAACAAGAAGGGTGGCCTATCATCGCCATAATTTCCTTCTTGGTAGTTTCTATGTTTTTTACTTATTTTGCTATTGTAACATAAATACTGTAGAAAAATATTGTATTAAAAAACTGTACTATATTGTATTAAAAATACTGCAGTATTTTATTTTTTAAAATTCTTTTGTAATACATTCAAGTATTTAAGACTCGAAGGTTTGAAGAATTGGAAGCAACCAGAAAAAGTTTGGGATCGTGTGAGCCATAGGCAACAAACGTGCGTGCGAATGAGCACGTGGCCACGATTGTTGTGGCATTGGCTGCGCATGGCAGCCCTATGCAAGCCAGGGGCTGTGCATGCCAACCCTTTATGGGGTTGTGGGGTGTGCACACCCATGGGAGACAGCCAAGGGGTGCACAAACGATGGACGCTTGAAGACTTGTTTGTCAAAAAAGAGTTTTTGTATTCCAAAAATTGTAATTTACTTGTTTTTCTATGATGGACCCAAATTGTAGCTATTTATATTTTTGTAAATACTACAATGTTTGTCATTGTTTGATAACATGTCATATAGAATAGGAGTGCCACTCATATATATCTTTTAGTATGAACATGCATTGAATGGTTTAGGTATCTAATTGGCATCTAGATAACTTGGTAAATCATTCTATGGGATTCAATCACATGCCTTGAATAATTCAGTGGTTGAAGGTGTTTTAGAACACCTATGGCCTCCAAGTTTGGTTGAGCTTTATGTTTCGTGTAATAACCCCTCAAGGGGTATTTAAGAATGGAATTCAGCAAGATACTTCCTTACAAGAATAAACTCGACAATCTGCCCAAACGATATCTACTCTCAAATGAGGGATATTCGTGAAGGAATATATTGAAGGTTGATAACTTGGTAACACACTCAATGTGATTTTTTTAACATCCTCCAAAGAGTACTTGTTAATAAAATTGCAAGGGTAAAATTGAAAACGCTGGTTGTTATGTTAACAATTAGGTGGGACCTAGTCCGACTAGAAAATGGTGTGACCTACCAAAAGAGGAGTGACATTTATGGGTGTTGGATCACCGTTGAACTTTACAATTGAATTATTTTATATAATTCAAGATAAATATTTGAAAGTGCTTTATCATGATTGTTTACTTATATAATTTTTGTTATTTAATCAGACATGGAACCAAACTTTCTAAGGAACAAGTTCCTAAGAATAAGCATGAAGAGCAATTCATGAGTAGGGTTCCATATGCCTCGACAGTTAGAAGTCTCATGTATGCAATGCTCTGTACTAGACCAGACATTTGTTTTGCTGTTGGCATAGTTAGCAGGTTTCAATCGAAACTTGGCCCTGATCAATGGATAGAAGTCAAGCAAATTTTCAAGTATCTTAGGAGAATGAGAGAGTATATGCTTTTATACTCTTTAGGGGATTTAATTCCTGTTGGGTATATAGATTTTGATTTCCTATCTGATTCTGACTCTAGAAGATCAATATCAGGATCTGTGTTTACACTTGGAGGAGTATCAAGCAATCTTGTATTGTTGATTCCACCATGAAAGCTGAGTATGTTGCCGCATGCAAAGCTGCTAAAGAGGTTGTCTGGCGCCACTAATTCTTGAATGAATTGGAAGTGGTTTCTATTACGAATAGGCAAATCACTATCTATTGTGACAATAGTTGAGCAGTCGCTAATTCGAGAGAACCAAAAAGTCATTAGAGAGTGAAACATATTGAAAGAAAGTATCACCTTTTAAGGGAAATTGTGCATAGGGGTGACATGATGATTACCAAGATTGCTTCAGTAGAAAATCTAGCGGTTCCCTTCACAAAGGCTCTTCCACAAAAGAATTTTGATAGGCATCTAGAGATAATGGGGATGAGAGATATGCCACACTTGCTATAGATAAAGTGGGAGATTGTTGGGATTATGCTCATTGGCAAGAGTGTAATAATGTATTTGACAATCTGTTCATATTAATAAAGTGATTTCTAGTTTAACAAATCTTATAGCATTTATAGTTTAATTATTATAATTTTCAAAAGTAAATAATCATAAGGTCAAAAGACTATGAGAAAAGAAGAATTGTTAATACATCTAGATATGTATGAGGTAGACACAATTCATTAGTTAGTCTTAAATAATATTCACAATTCTTTGGTTTGATATGTATGAGGTAGACATAAATCTCTAGTTAGTCTTGAGTAATATTCACATCTTAAGATAAAAGGTTGGGAGCTTTTATCTTGTCAAAGTTTTATATTCTTTTGCTAGCATTTGAGTGGGATCAAATGTGTTATGATATGTCTAAAATCATCAAAGTGTGGTGTCTTTGGGCAAAAGAATCTAGTGCACTAGGTGCATTGAATAGGATCACAATAAAATAATTTATCCAGAACCGTCAATGGATAAAAGTTTTCACTTGAACACAATCGGAGAGTCTATCTCAATCCTGAGGTAAATGATGGACTTATGGTTGCAAGTGTTATCATTTGAGCTATCAAGAGCTTTTAATGAGTACGATTATATAGCATAGTCTATCCTCGATAGTTTGGTGGTATTCATTTGTTAATCTATAGAGGACTTCATTTATAGATATGGACATTATGGCTCCGTTTATTAAATGAGTTTAGAATATCGTCATATGGATGTTTTGAGGTATTGGATATTAAATCATAACGTTAAGTTTTTAGTAGTGTCTATTGAATTATGGCTTCTGGACAAATTAAAATATCCAAGTTCAAAATGTGGTCATATGAGTAAATATGGTAAATGGAGACCTATAGGCGGTCTATGAGCTCTTGACGATTACTGATATTGTTCACGAGGATACACCATCTCCATTAAGATTGTCTAGGGTATGAATAAAAAACATTAACTTACTCTATTTTTATTTAAGAGTTCAATTTTCGTTCTTTAGTGGAATGAACTAAAGTTAATAGATCGGACCTAAGTGAATCATTCGTTGATTGTGATTAGGTTATATCTATTGGAGCATAAATTTAGATATATCCCTAATCCACATGAACTTACATGGATCGCTTGATATATTCTACCGGACCAATTTATGGGTCCATCTAGAGGTGTATTAAGGTATGTGGACTTGTTTCTTTTTGTAAGAATGGGTCTAATTTACTTGTGGACTTTTATTTAAGTCCAATAGATTTAATAAAAGAGGAAAAATAATATTTGACCCATATTTATATAGCTTGGCCCATAGTTCACATGTGGACTTGTTTTTTATTTTATTATTTAATTTAATGTAAATTTAATAATTAATTCATTATTGAATTAAAAGTCAAAATATTTTTCCTAGTAGATGGTCTTCTAGAGACATATTATTGGTTGTAATATGATAAGTATCAAATACTATATTTGATAAGTAGATAAATAATAGAAATTTATTTATTTAGTCAAATTAGGAAGTATTTTATTTCTATTAAAACTCTAATTGACAATTGGTCAAATTAGGAAGTTTTAATTTGGTCACAGTTTAATTTATATTCAATAATAGATTATTGAATAAATACACTATTTGAGTTGGATTAGGAGTCTTGGTGGGTAAAAAAAATCCTATTTTTAAGAAAATTAAATCAAAATTTTGATTGGAGTCTTGGTGAAATAGAAATCCTCATTGTAGGAGGATTTTCAGCCACCTATATATACTCCTAAATAGAATTTCCACCAAGACATAATTTTTAATCTGGGAAGTTGTTTTTTATTTGTTTTTTATAGTTATAAAAAAGAAAAACTTCGACCAACAAATTATGTGAAGAATTGGGCCAAACATAGAGAAAAGAGGGAACATCTTTGCCTTCGATAGTGCACTAGTATCCTTTACATCAAAAGATTTTGTGTACAACACCGAATTGGGTTCACGCAAGTTTCAATGAAATAGATTGATAATTCACAAGTGATCGGATGTTCTTGGGTTTTCTCTTGGAGTATTATTGTGACTAACAAAGAGGAAGATTTTGTTTGTTTCCATCCTCATGTAGATTAAAAGAAAGAGAGCTCACACTCCTAGGTGATTCACATTTTTGATTGGATTGGAAGATCTTGCGGATTTAATTAGACGCTACGTCAATTTTTATTAGAAAAAAAGTACGATACCTTTAATATACATAAATTAATTTGGGGTTAAGGTTCTTTCTTTAAAGAGATTTTTTTTTAAATATTCAAAACCCTAATTTTACAGTTCCGACGCCTTTTGAATATTTTTTTTCCCTACAATATTTCCATTTAATCTTTTATTTATCATTCCATAAACAAAACACAATGCAATACATGCACAAAAATAATATAAACTCAATTATTTAGTAACTCATAATATCATTTCACGATTTCATGTATTCTGAAGCATAGTTCATTCATAAATAATCAATATGTGAAAAATAATGATATAGTATCACACTTGATTTCTTTTCTTATTAGAGCAAAAAATTCAACCAATGATTTATAAAGTCATTGAAACATCAATAGTGTAAAGACCTATATTTTATGATTTGCTTATTACATAACAAATCACATTTGGGATGATTGTTTAATGGTAGCTTAGGTCTTCTTAATGATTATCAAGGCTAGCTTTCAAGAATCTCCATGACTTTGAGATCTAGAGCATCAAAAGGTATATCACTTGACTTTAATTCTTGAAGAGATTAGGTGCACACACTCACATACACACACATACACACACACACACACACACACATTATGCATGCTTTGTTCATATTGCATTTATGTTATAATTGTTTATATGTATGCATCCATTTCACAATCACACTTGCACTTTTTTATTAGATCTAAGTGTGATTTTATGTGATATAATTCGCTTCCTTTGATTGACTGGAAATTTCCATACATGCATGATGGTGTGCTTGTCTTAACGCGATAGGTAACCTCTTAGGAGGGTCCCAATACGTGGGTCCTTACTCGTGCACTTACCAGCGAAGTTCATATCCTGGTTTTTCTTGTTCTGGTATGCAGATGATGTGTGAGTCTCTACCCCTACAATCTCTAGTGAGGGCTATGTGTGCGGGTGATGCGTAGGTTTCTACCCGTGTAGTAGACCCACGTATTGCATCATGTCTATTGTTTTTAATTGCAAACTTTTTTCAAAATGATGTTGCCTTACTTGGATCTTATAGCTACATCATCTTCTCTCCCATTTCAACCTAGAACTCATATTTCCATATCCTAGTGAGAGAAAGAGTTCCCCTTGTGAGAGAAAGCACCAAGATTGCTTCTTTAACTCTCCAAACCCAAAACCAATGCATCAATGATATCTTTCATGCATCAATCATTCATGGGACTTCTTTGTTTCATGACTAGATAAGTAAGAACTTCATTGAATATCATTTATTGTTCTTCTTACTCTAGATTTGGTATTTATTGCTTGATTAAATACCATGGCTCTCTTTATTGCATATATTTATGAGTTTAAATTACATGATTGAGTTTGTTTGTGGTAACTTGCATCATTATGTCATTTATGCCTAAATAGCTAACCCATAAATGTTCATATATGTTTAATTGATGATAAGGTTGGCTTTGTGCATCTAGTCAAGTTTCTGAATATTTATATGATTTTATTTGACAATTAGGTTTTTAGAATTACTCTACATCTAATTGAAACCTCGTGTGTGTGCATGTATGCTTGTTTGATAACTAGATTGTTAAATTGCATTATAACATCTAGTTAGGCATTTTGTGTGTCTTCTTACACATCATTGCATATTGAATATTGCTGCATATTCACTGAGACATTTAATTCTCTTCAATGAGTCAAAGTCTTGTGGCTTCTAGGTGAAGTTGCACAAGCAAGTGAAGTCTTGCAACCAAAAGTTGGTTTGCAAGCATCGGTTGCCAAGAGCCACTATAAAAGGCTTTTAGGTAGATTAGAAGGTTCTCACACCAAGAGTAGTGGATCAGGGGATATCACTAGGGATTGAACCAAGAGTGTTGAGTGGTAGTGTCCATAGCCTGAGGTATCAAGAGTGAGGGTCTGTGTATCACTTGAGGGTATAATCTTACTTTCATATAGTAGATTTCTGTGGCTTAAGTGGCTAGCATGGCTAGTCCCAATACAAGAAAGTTGAATTTTTATTACAGTTAATTCTTGACAGTTTTTAAAAATTGACAAATAGCATTAATTTTTTGATAGTTCTTAAAATACTATGTGACAGTATTTAAAAACGGTCAAGTCCTATGACAGTATTTTTAAAATTATCTAGAATAGTTGACTGATTTTTAAAAATTATCAATATTTCACAAATTTTAAATTTCCTCAATTATTTTCAAATATTTTTATTTTCGCAAAAATTAAAAGAAAATTTTGACAAGTTAAATATTTCTACCAAGCACCACCATCCTATTTGCTTAAAATATTGATTAATGTTGGGTCCAACCCTCTTTCTTCATACATTACCCTTTACAGTGATCTATGTTGTTTGACTATTGAACCTAGTTATTTTCAGGTGAGAATTTAACCAAATTTTATATATTTTTCTACTTTATTTATCTATATAGATAACTATTCCTAACTCTTCTTAAAGTTTAAAAATCTAAACTCTAAAAGCAACAACATATACATGATTTTTCATTCGGTTTTCACCAATTCATCCTTTTTTTTTCTTTCAAGTAATTGCTTTGGTTGGAAGTTTCCTTTAAGGAGATTAAATATATATTTTGATATTTGTGTTTTTTTAACTGATATTTGTTATTCATATATATATATATATATATATATATATATATATATATATATATATATATATTAAGGAAATCCATGAACTTATCTTTAAACTTATAAGGTGCTTCCTTTTTTTTTCTTATGTGTATATCTTACTATTGTTTGTTATATGTTTGTAAAATTTTTTAAGTGAACTAACATTGTCTGTGTGTTTGTTCTTTGTTAATTTTCTTTTTCCAAATAAGTTAAATTCTTAATTTAACTAACATTGTTTGTACTCTTTTCTTTTTTTAAGAAAATGCTTCTGTAGAGACATTCCATTTAAGAAGATTAAATATATATTTTGATTTTTGTGTTTTTTAACTATATTTGTGTTTGATATATATATATATATATATTTAAGAAAATTTGTGAGTTTAATTATTTGCTTATAAGGTGCAATTTTCCTTTTCTAGTTGTGTTGTATCTTACTATTGTATGTTACATGTTTGTAAAAATTCTTAAGAGAACTAACATTTTCTATGTATTTGTTCTTTGTTAATTTTTTTTCCTAAGTTTGCTAACATTGTAGTCTAATTGTTCTTTGTTAATTTTTGTTATAAAAAATCTAGTACATAGCATGAAACTTGCATTTACATGAATACTCAACTTGGAGAATAAAAATTCTCACTCATTTTTTTTCAAGAAAATGCTTTTGTAGGAAGATTACATTTAAGAAGGTTAAATGTAGATTTTTTTATATTTGTGTTTTTTTAAAACTATAATATTTGTGTTTGATGTGTGTGTGTGTGTATATATATATATATATATATATATATATATATATTGTGTAGGATTAACTTTGTGAGCTTATCTATTTGCTTATAATGTGTTTCCTTTTTTTCCTCATTTTCCTTTTCTTTTTCTTTGTGTCTCTCTACTGTATGTTACACGTTTGTAAAAATTCCTAAGTTAACTAACATTGTATGTGTGATTGTTCTTTGTTATTTTTTTTTCTAACTAAACAAACATAGTATATAGTATGAAACTTGCATTTACGTGTGTTATATGTAGTTTTTATTAAACATACACGTCACTGACAGATAAGACAACCCCCCAAGGAGATTGCCAGATAAGCATCCAAGCCACCATCAGAGGTATCACCGAAACATAAAAATCCGAGTAAGGCCGAATACGAATACTCGGCACATTTGGCATTACTCGGGACAACATGAGAAGCCCAAATGAAGAAGTCAAAAACGTGATCCACCGGAAAATAAGCTCAAGAAGGAATCTAGAATCATACTTCAATACGAAAACATCCTAATTTCCATCCCCCATATCAGAGGAGGAAACGAGTTTAAATCAAGCAACAACTAATCTTCTATAAGATTGCACACCAATTAGGTAATAAGTGTTGGGGTTTATGTCCTAAAGATGTAATTTGTAAATGGATTAAAGAAATAAATAAAAGGAAAAGTTCAAGTCATTCTTGTTGTGTTGTTTATTTTATAACTTGTGCATATATTTAACATCCAAGATTGCCGGATGTAATCTCGAACTGTGTATATGAGTGTTATATACAGATGGATACAGTAAGAGACGTTAAATCTAAAGAGTCCATAGATAGCAAATAAAGCTGGGTACTTTATTTATGTTAAATCTATAGCTACGGTCCATTCTGTAATGTACTGTGATTCTATCCTAAATCATTCATATGGAGATATGAGAATGGAGGCATATTGTATGATGTGATCATATAGGACTGGGCCATGATCTATATGAATATCTCACCAAGATCCGTTTACAGATGAGATTCATATATATCAACAAATGATGGCTATATGTGGGTGATCTTAATCTTGAGTGTTTTATCGCCTTTTTCAGGTTAGATATTGGTATTTGATATACCATGGGTAAGGTCGAATGCAATTCCCGATCAATATGCTCCGTATGTTTGGATTGCGGTTTTGCTTGTGGCTGTGAAGGTTTCTACACAATAGTGGAATCCACTCCTTCATGTGAGAAGTAGATGGTAGTTCCCTTAATGGTTGATTCTGGGCTTGGACAATATGAGCACTCTCCTAATTCCGTGAGGAAATAGGATTTGTTGTCCATTAGAGAATCAACGGTACTTAAAGGGTATATGTAATTAGAGGGGTATAACGGACATTATGACCTAGCTCTAATTATGAACTACTGTGGAGGATCACACCATGTGTAATAGCTATATCGATGGATACCGAGTTGTATTGGTCTGTGTAAAAGCATCTACAGTTGAGAGAGTGCAACTTCGGGTTTTTAGTGGAATAACACCATAGTTAATAATCAAGGAATATTAATTAAAGTGTTTAATTAATGATTCCGAGGATTATTGGAGCTCAAAATATTGTGGGTCCATTAGGTCCCTTTACTAGCCCGATCGATTTAGGTAACAAGGGTTACGGATAATTAATTGGATTGTCCAATTCATTGTGTTACGAAAGTGACACGTGTTTATTCGGGAATTAATTGAATAATTAGATTATTTAATTAAGGAATGTTAATAGTTAAATTAATTAAATAAATAGATTTTTTAAATATATTGATAATTATGAATTATGAATTAACTATTAATTGGAGGATGTTAGTTGATATATAGATTAGGTATGACTATCAAGTCACTACGATCAGATTATGGAGGTGAGTACATTGACCAAGAGTTTAAAGACTTCATGGTCTAGCATAGGATGGTTTCCTAACTCATAGCTCCCGGTACACCTCAGCAAAATGGTGTAGCGGAGAGGAGAAATAGAACCATAATGGAAATGGTGAGATCTATGATTAGTTTCTCATCATTACCAAATACCTTCTGGAGATATGCGTTACAAACAGCGGCGTACATTTTGATTATGGTGCCATCCAAATCTGTTCCTAAGACTCTCCTAAAGTTGTGGAATGGTCATAATGCTAGTTTACAATATTTCTGCATATGGGGGTGTCCAGCACACGTGCTAAAGAATAGAAGTGGAAAGCTAGACTCCAAGTATGTGGTCTGCTTGTTTGTAGGATACTCCAAGGAGACCAGAGGTGGACACTTCTATAGTCCTAAAGACAACAATACATTTGTATCGAAAAATGCAACGCTTGTTGAGGACAATTATATTAGTGACCATAAACCTCATTCTAAGATTGTATTGAATGAGTTGGAGCCTGGTGAGACTAGTTCTTCATCAACAAGATTTGTTGATCCTCAAACATCTGAGAGTTGGATGGTTCCTGATGAGGATACACTACCACCTAGACGTAGTGAGAGGGTTGTGAGACAACCTGAACGCTATTTAGGTATAGGTGATGGACAAGGTATTGTCTGTACTGATAATGTGGATGATCCATTGACATTTAAGAATGCAATGGAAGATCCTGATAAAGAGGAATGGCTTAAAGCCATGAATCTTGAGATGGAGTCCATGTACTCTAACTCAGTCTGGGATCTTGTAGACTTACCGGATGTGGTAAAACCCATAGAATGTAAGTGGATCTAAAAGAGAAAGAGAGGAGTAGATGGGAAGGTAGAGATCTTCAAAGCAAGGCTAGCGGCCAAGGGTTATACCAAGAAAGAGGGGGTCGATTATGAAGAGACCTTCTCGACAGTAACTATGTTTAAGTCTATTAGGATTCTCTTATCCATTGCTACCTATTTCGATTATGAAATTTGGCAAATGGACGTCAAGATTGCCAGTCAAGACTGCATTCTTGAATGGCAATCTTGACGAGAGCATCTGTATGATGTAACCAGAGGGATTCGTGTCTCCAGATCAAGAGTAAAATGTTTGCGAGCTGCAAAGATCCATCTATGGACTTAAGTAAGCATCTAGATCTTGGAATATTAGGTTTGATGATGTGATCAAAGCCTATGGCTTCGAGCAGAACGTCGATTAGCCTTGTGTCTACAAGCGCATCATTGATAAGAAAGTATTTTTCTTGGTAATATACGTAGATGATATCTTACTCATTGGGAATGATATGGGAGTGTTGTCTGATGTAAAGGGCTAGCTGGCTAGCCAATTCCAAATGAAAGAATTAGGAGAGGCAAGTTATGTTCTAGGGATCCAGCTTATAAGGGATCGTAAGAACAAACTCATAACACTGTCTCATGCATCATATATCGACAAGATTCTTGTGCAATTTTTGATACAGAACTCTAAGAAAGTTAATTTACCTTTCAGGCATGGAGTTCACTTGTCTAAAGAATAGTGTCCTAAGACACCTTAAGAAGTTAAGGTTATGAAACGTGTACCCTATAATCGGCAGTAGGTAGTCTTATGTATGCTATGCTATGCATGAGACCGGACATCTGTTATACAATTGGAGTATTCAGCAGATATCAGTCTAACCAAGGATTGAATCATTGGGTTGCTATCAAGAAAATTCTTAAGTATCTTTGGAGAACGAGAGACTATATGTTAGCGTATTCCGGGCAGGATTTGATCCCGTTAGGATACATAGATTCTGATTTTTAGTCAGACTGGGATTCTAGGAAATCAACATCTGGATCAGTATTCACCTTAGGTGGTGGTGCCATTGTGTAGAGAAGTATCAAGCAATCTTGCAATGTTGACTCCACCATTGAAGCTGAATATGAAGCCGCTTGTGAAGCTACTAAAGAGACTGTTTGGCTTCGTAAATTCTTGAGTGATCTGGAAGTTGTTCCAGATCTAGATTAGCCCATCACACTTTAGTGTGATAACAGTGGTGATGTGGCTAATTCCAAAGAACCAAGAATCCACAAAAGAGGGAAGCATATAGAGAGAAAATATCATCTCACTAGAGAGATATTGCATAGAGGAGATGTGATCGTCACAAAGATAGCCTCACAAGACAACCATGATGATATGTTTACAAAGACCTTACCGGCTAAAGTGTTTTTGGGTAACCTAGACGGTCTAGGGTTACGAGACACGCATCACATGCTTTAGCGAAAGTGGGAGATTGTTGGGGTTTATGCCCTAAAGATGTAATTTGTAAATGGATTTATGAAATAAATAAAAGGAAAAGTTCAATTCATTCTTGTTATGTTGTTTATTTTATAACTTGTGCATATATTTAACATCAAAGATTGTCGGATGTAATATCAAAATGTGTATATGAGTGTCATATACAGATGGATACAGTAAGAGACGTGCAATCTAAAGAGTCCATAGATAGTAAAATAAAGCTGGGTACTTTATTTGTGGTTAATCTATAGCTGCAGTCCATTCTGTAATGTACGGTGATTCTATCCTGAATCATTCATATGGAGATATGAGAATGGAGGCACCTCGTATGATGTGATCATATAGGACTGGGAGGGTTTGTACACAATAGTGGAATTCAAACCTTCTTGTGAGAAGTAGATGGTAGTTCCCTTAATGGCTGATTCAGGGTTTGGACAATATGAGCGCTCTCCTAATTCCGTGAGGAAATAAGATTTATTGTCCATTAGAGAATCAACGGTACTTAAAGGATATATGTAATTAGAGAGGTATAATGGACATTGTGACCCAACTCTAATTATGAACTACTGTGAAGGATCACACCATGTGTAATAGCTATATCGATGGACACCGAGTTGTATCGGTCTGTGTAAAAGCGTCTACAATTGAGAGAGTGCAGCTTCGGGTTTTTAGTGGAATAACACCGGAGTTTATAATCAAGTAATATTAATTAAAGAGTTTAATTAATGATTCCGAGGATTATTGGAGCTCAAAATACTGTGGGTCCATTAGGTCCCCTTGCTAGCCCAATCGATTTAGGTAACAAGGGTCACGGTTAATTAATTGGATTGTCCAATTAATTGTGTTACGAAAGTGACACGTGTTTATTCGAGAATTAATTGAATAATGAGATTATTTAATTAATGAATGTTAATAGTTAAATTAAATAAATAATTAGATTATTTAATTATATTGATAATTATGATTATTAATTAACTATTAATTGGAATGTGTTAGTTGATATATGGATTTAGGTGAAGATGAAATAATAGAATTATTTTATTTTTACTAAATAATTTATCTAAGTATTTGAATTTAAGTTTAAATTTAAAATACTTATTATCACTTTTAATATATTAGATATATTTGAAAAGGATAATTAAAAGATATATATAAATTAATAACACAAGAGTTTGTATGGAATGCAAAATTGGTGTATAAACATATATAAGTGTTTGTATAGGATACAAACAAGTATTTATATATAAAAAAGAAAAGAGAAGCAGCATGCATTGTGCGTGAAACAAGAAAAAAAAACGAGAAGCAGCATGCATTGTGCCTGAAGCAAGAAAAAAAAACAAAAAAAAGAAGAAAAAGATGTGTGTGAGACGCACAGCTGCACAAGTGAGATCAGTGCAATTTTTTGTTGTCGCAAGTAGATCAATGCATATTTATTTTGTTGATTATAATATTTTGCTGTGAAGTGTTCAAGCAAGTATTTCACATGTGAAAATATCAAAGCAAGTGTTGCATAGTGATCCAGAAGAAAGAGTTTCTTCAAGTCTTTTCTTTACATCCTCCATTCAAGTTTCTGAGACCGTGATACGCCTACACGTAATTACCATTCCCGGAAGATAACGAGTGGTTCAGACAGGACCATAAATTAAAGTGAAGGAGCCTCCAAACGTTGGTATGATTTTTTTCTCTTTATATTGATTACAATTTCCCCGTGTTCACATATTGTATGTATTAGTTAAAAAAAAATAATTACGATCCCAAGTTCATTGGTCCCACATACAGATTATGATCTGTATAAAAATTTTAAAACCTAGTTCCGCTACGTAACCGGTGAACGGGGTTCTAACAATAAGTCCTAAATGGATTGTGCAACTTGAATCCCATAAAGAATCATATTTGATCCACAAGATCTCAGAAAAAGGAAAGAAGATAAATACGACTCCAACAAGCAACCAATTTTAATTAAACACTATCACCTTTCCTTGTTTGTGTAACAAAGATTAGGGTTCTATACACATATAAATAGACCCATAATCTCATTGTAAAAAATATATAACCACCTATAGAAAATAAATCACTAAAAAAGATAGGCAAGAGAGATCGAGTGGTGTAATTTAACATTCAATAGTGGATTTGACTTGGTTATGCATTCAACAACCCGTTGACGTTTCTCCGATCACCGGAGTTTTACCATGTATACTCGTATCATAACAATATTGAATAAATTCTCTTTCTCTTCTCTTTTAACAGGTCATAATCAAATCCAGCATTGTTAACTTCCTCAACCAATAAGAAATTGAAGTCATTAATTGGCGCTAGAAGGAGGTGGCAAACCACTAATCTGTTTGAACGATGTCTTGTGACAGAAGTAAAGACAATTTTAGGGATACCCTAAAATTTCCAGATAATGCTCAAATGAGCGAGACCACTCATGATCCCACAACAACCACCGAGAATCAACCGGTAACACTAGTTGGCATTCAACGAGTCCCTCCGACCAGTGATGACATAGCTCATCGTTTCATGGATGCATTACAATAGTTATTGGCAGATGCAGCATAGGAAGGAATAAATCTACTAGCCGTAGGAGAGGTGAATCCACCAAACCCACCATCACCCCAGGCTTCGATAGGTTATAGTCGGGCCACAACCAAATGCGTTAGTGCCAATTAGGAGTTCAAATCTTGTCAATCCAACTAGGGGTACATCGTATGACCAGGATCTTACGATACCCATAGAAGAACGACTTCCCCAAAGACGACGCCATGAGCAAATGAGGCATGGTAGAAACCGTAAGTACGATCGGTGAAGGGATCGAACGTCATCATCAGAAGACAGTGACCGTCATAATCGTAAATGTCATCTTTGTACCATACGCTTACAAGGATTAGCTCATGAGACTCGGAGGCAGGATGAAAAGGAGATGGTGACAAGTATGACAGTTACCCGATGGGTCGACCATCGGGGAGAGCCGATGGGAGATAGAGATATTGTAATCAGGAGTTTGACCCGAGGAGTCGAGAATAAATAGTGTCAAATGGATGCACTGATTTAGCGGTATGGATACAACGAGTTGTCTGACGACAATTTTGACAACTGTTTCACTAGAGACATTCTGCGAACCCCATTCCCGGGGAGATTCAGGATGCTCCACGTGGAACAATTCAAAAAAGATACAGATCCGAAGAAGCATGTCAAACAGTATAAAAGCGTCATGGCCCAGCGTGCCCACAACGATCCTTTGTTGTGTCTTAACTTCCCACAAACTTTTATGGATACACGCTCAAGATGGTTTGGGTGATTGCCTCCAGCAAGTATTGGGAGTTTCGGCGAGTTGAGCAAAAGCTTTTCAAGACAATTTCTAGGGAACGTAGATAGTAAAAAATCGGTGGCAAACCTTTCTTAACTAAAACAAGAAAAAAATGATTCACTAAAAAAGTATCTGGAAAGATTCGGCCAATCAGTCTCAGAAATCGACAGTGCAAATGATGAAGTAATAATCGATGCATTCATAAACAACCTACAGAACGGGCGGCTGTCTTTCTACTTAAGGTGAGCTCGACTAACTAGATATGCAGACATGATGGATATGGTAGGAGGATATGCATTGGCTGAAGAAGAAGAGTTGGCAACAAGAGGTTGTTATACATATGGAGGGAGACCCGAATAAAAAGATGTCGAGTTAAAGTCATAGAACCATAAAGGGAAACAGAAAGGAAATGGCAAAGAAATAAGCACAGATGGGGGAAGCAGACGTAATACTAACCAAGCCAAGTAAAAGTTCCAGGGAAAATATACATACTAACCCTACTTTGGAAAAGACAGGAAGAGATCTTGGCAATACTAGAAGAGAAGAATCTGGTGAAGGAGCCACATCGGCAGTCACAATTTGCCTGAAGTGATACAACAAAGTATTGTAGATTCTATAAAAAAATTGCTCATGAGACCTCCAAATGTTACCAGCTCAGAGACTATATTGAAACTCATCTGAGAAAGACATCTGCAAGATATTATCTTGAAGAAAAATGAGAAGATAGAAACTCATAAAGAAACCAAGCATGGAGTTCATAACTCAGATCGAAATAAAAAGGCCAATCTTGAGGCTAGTGGAGCGATACAAACTATATTTGGAGGACCGTCAACTGGGAGAAGTAATTGAGAGTGGACTCTGGAAATCCGAGAAGCAGTGGAAGCGAGGTAGAATTTCAACGTTGATTCCATCGAGTCTGATCCGAAGAGAATAAAGGAAGGATGGTTCCTGATAATATTCACTGAAGCTGACTCACATGGGGTCAATGTCCGGCCAAATGACACACTCGTCATTAGTGCCTGAATTGGCCATAGAGAAGTCAGAAGGATACTGGTGGACAATGGTAGCTATACATGCATCCTCAGTGTAGCTGTTTATGATCAACTGAGGTTAGATCAAAAGGACTTGTAACCTTTTCATACCCGCTCAGAGGATTCGGAGGATTTGAGGTCAGGTTTATTGGAACAACAAAATTGGAGCGGTGCCTTACCAGAAAACAGTGCCACTCGAATTTGTTGTGGTGGATATGAAGAACTGGTCTTACAATGCCTTACTGTGTTGAACTTTCCTGAACAAAACAAAGGTAGTAACGGTAACCTACACTCTAATGATCAAATTCCCGATAGAATGGGGGGTAGGAACGATTAAGGGTTTGCAGGAAATTGCCAGAAGAGCTAATCTATCCGCTTACATTGATGAAGATAATAGCGAACACCAAGTGTGTGCTTTAACCCAATCTGATCAAACTAAACATGGAGAATCATTAATGTTCGAGTTCGACCCAATGGAGGAACTCAAAGCATCAGATGAGCCAATAGAGGAAGTAGTCTAAAAGGATGATGAACCAGTAAAGAAGGTTAAAATCAGAGTTAATCTAAAAGAAAAGGTCATAACCTATCTCATCAATTTACTCAAAGAATACAAAGACGTGTTCGCGTTGAGTCATGAACACATGGTGGGGATAGACGCACGAGTGATATCACATCATTTGGCGGTGGATTCGAGCGTAAAATCAGTGATAGAAAAAAAAAGATCTTTTAACCTTGAAATGAGTCGAGCAATCAAGCAGGAGGTAGAAAAGTTACTTGCTGTAGGATTAATCAGCGAAATCAACTATCCTTAGTAGATAGCAAATGTAGTATTAGTCCAAAAGAAAAACGGTAAATGGAGAATGTGCATGGATTTCATAGATTTAAACAACGCCTGCCCAAAGAATAGTTTTCCACTTCCCAGGATAGACCAGTTAGTTGATGCTACATGAGGTCAAGAAATACTCAGTTTTATGGATGCTTATTCAGGATACAATCAGATCCAGATGAACAAAGTTGATGAAGAAAAAATAGCCTTCACGACCGATCAGGGTTTTTAATGTTACACGGTGATGCCCTTCGTGCTAAAAAATGCTAGGACCACATATTAAAGATTGGTCAACAAAATTTTTGCCCGCCAAATAGGAAGAAGCATGGAAGTTTACATAGATGACATGTTAACTAAAAGTATCTCAGCAGAAAAGTTAAATCCGAACAAATTCCTACTCAGAGTTCCATCTGGAAAATTCCTTGGTTTCCTAGTGCACCAAAGAGGGATCGAAGTAAATCCTGAGAAGATTGAAGCCCTCCTAAAAATGACTTCTCCGAGAACCTTAAAGAAGGCACAACATTTTACGGGATGTTTAGCTTACCTTGGCAGGTTCATTTCAAAGGCTACAGATAAATGTGCTCCATTTTTCAAAATAATCAGAAAAGAGAAGGGACATGAATGGAATATAGAATGTGAGCAGGCATTTCAGAAGATAAAAGAGTACTTAGGACAAGCACCTATCCTCTCGAAACCAAAGGAAGGAGATGTACTTTACCTATATTTATCACTTACAAAATTAGCAGTAAGCTCAGCCCTGGTCTGAACAGAGAATGGAATACAAAAGCAGTATATTATACTAGCAAGGCTCTTCTCCCGGCTGAAACCAGATATTCTTAAGTAGAAAAGATGGCTTTAGCATTAATTTCGGTAGCAAGGAAGTTAGGGCCGTATTTTCAGGCACATGCAATCAGAGTTTTCAACGATTGCCCGCTTAAGTTAATTCTGCAGAAACCTGAGATTTCAGAAAGATTAACCAAATGGGTGACCGAGATGAGTGAATTCGATATTAAATATGTGCCCATAATATAACTCAAGAGCCAAGCAGTGGAATATTTCATAACGGAATTCACAGAGCCTGATCTAGAAGCGAAAAGAACATTGGGCATGAGTTCTCATAGAAGTTATATGTTGACGGCTTCTCGAATACTTATGGCAGTGGGACAAGGATCACGGTATGTTCCCTAGAAGAAGATAATGTCGAGTGTGCCATGAGATTCGACTTCAAAGTAAAAAATTACCAAGCTGTATATGAGGCAATGCTGGTAGGACTTAGAGTTTGTATCACACTCAGAGCATATGAAGTTGAAATTTTTAGTGACTCACAGGTAGTCGTCAACAATGTTTTAGACAAATATCATGTCAGGGATGAAAGTATGATGGCTTATTTGGACATCGCAAAACAACTCCTTCAACGATTCAAGGAATATAGAATCGTCCAGATCCTCAGGAAGAAAATGAAAAAGCATATGCTCTGTCCAAACTAGCATCAACAACAAACACAATCAGGCCAAAGAATATCCCGGTTGCACATCCTCTCAGGCCAAGTATAGTTGAGCCAAAGGACTTTGAAGTTTTATAAATTCGAACACCGTCAGACGGTTGGATGACTCAGCTAAAAAGGTACTTGGAAGAAGATGTACTCCTAAAAGACCCCTTGGAAGCAAAACGCGTCAAGTACAGGTCAGCAAGATACACTATGATTGGACGAGAACTGTATAGAAGAGGGTTCTCTCGAACACTACAAAGGCGCATGTCATAGGAGGATGCACACCAGATACGGTAGGAAATCCTTGGTAGAGTATACGGGAATTATACAGGAGGTAAAAGTTTGCCACACAAGGTACTTTGGCAAGGTTTTTATTGGCCTTCTTTGTTCTCTGATGCACAGTGATGTTCAGAAAGTTACAATGCGTGCCAAAGGATCGCCAATGACATTCGGTAGCCCTCTGAACAACTTAGAAGCCTCACATCCCCACGGCCATTTATCATATGGGGATTGGACTTAATCTTCCCGATGCCAGCAGGAGTAAGAGGTGTAGCTAAGCATGCAATTGTGGTTGTTGATTATTTCACAAAGTGGGTAGAAGCTGAAGCACTAGTACACATCACAGAAGCAAACACTGTAAAATTTGTGAAGAAAAAATACTCTACAGGTTTGGAGTCTTGAATACTATTATCAGTGACAACGATACCTAATTTGACAATCAAAAGTTCAGGCAGCTGTGCAACAAGTATAAGATTGCAAATTATTATGCCACACCTGCCCACCCTCAAACAAATGGACAAGCTGAAGCAATTAACAAAGTCGTCAAGCACATGCTCAAAGCAAAGCTAGATGCCAAAAAGGGCAGTTGGGTCGAAAAACTTCCTGAATTATTATGGGCTTATCAAACAACATCAAGAACTTCTACTAAAGAAACACCGTTTTCCTTGGCATTCGGAACAGTGGATGTCATCCCGGTGGAAACATCATATATGTCACCCAGAGTCAGATTATATGACGAAGATCATAATGTTGATATGGTATTATAGGCCTGGATGAGTTAGAAGAGAAAATTAAGAAGTTCCGAGTGTGAAATGCGACATATCAGCAAAGAGCGGCGAGGCACTATAATTCTCATGTCCGGTTAAAAAGTTTCAAGTAGGAGACCTAGTGCTCAGAAAAGTATCGTTAACATAAAAAATAAGGCAGTAGGCTCATTAGCTGACAAATGGGAAGGCCCATACAAGGTTGAAGGGATAACTGGCCATAGAGCATACTAGATTACCCAATCGGATGGAAGGGTCTTACCCCGGCCATAGAATTCCTAATATTTAAAGATTTTCTATCCTTGAAAATCTCTTTTCACGTTTTAGTCAAGATATTTGTTAGCAACCTTTTTGAGATTTTTTCTATATTGTTAGTTTTACATAATTATGAATAAAAACCCGACATGATATTCCAAAAAATCTGAGCATATTATAATAAGAACATATTAAAAGATTTGAGCATATGATAATAAGAACAAATGAAAATATTTGAGAATTGATAGGCAATAAAATGCCCAGGGCCATTAATTTGTCAAAAATCTCGAATCAACCGAGCAAGGTCAACCAAGACCTTAGCCAAAAGGCAAACCCGATGCATCAGATTCTAGAAAACAGCTTGGGGCGTCTTCAGATAAACTCCGGTGATATGCACAACTGTGTTAAGTAATTTGAAGCTTAACTATTCGGTAAACCCTTGCACAGACAAAACTAGGTGACGTCCTCAGTGACATGCACAAGGGCTCAAAACGTACGATTGTGGCGAGCCTCGATGCAACGTGTGGGTAGCAACCGAGTATGAAATATAAGTGTAAGTCAATTTGCCTTTGTTTCAAGATTACTTGGTTAATAATATTAGCCAGTTAATAAGATATTTGGCATAGCCAGTTAAAAAGATACTTGCCATTTAAAACAAAGAAATTCGAGCAACAAAGTTGGCCAGTTAATCAGATACTCGACATTTAAAACGAAGCTGATCAATTCGGATAATGACATTAATCAGTAAAAAAGATACTTGGCATTTCTCGTTGGGTTTGTTTTACCCTGTTCAGAATATTCGTAATTAATTCACGGCTAAGAGCAGTCATGCAAATATGGAATATAGAATTTTATTAGTTCTACAGGATATTACAAGGTTCATCAATGTCGTCTAAGGTGGAGCCGAGGATTTCGAGTTCTTGCCAATGCTCGGATCAGACACCATTTCATATTCACAAAGAAGACTTTAATTCAAAGGCCAAGTGATTGTGTCAACTAGATCATCCATCCAAGCACTATAATCCACTCCGGAGATTGGTCCAACATCAGGCTTTAACCCGTCCACACCAATTTTCTTGACTAGCATAAAAGGTCAAAATAAAGTGCTTGAATGGGACTTTTAGATGCATAGGATAAGGTTCTTTACCTTGGCTTCGGCAATAAGCCTTCCATCCCTTCATTTCAGTCTGAAGAGCCTCCAAGGACCAATCCACATGACTTTTGATCGATAATTCTTAATTGGCTCGGGCTTTATCAATCACCCGGTTCTTGACCTTGAAGAACTCACCAGTTAAAACCAACCCCTGTTGAAACTCTATAAAGAGCAAAGCATCATAAGCCGGGGACCTCTTAAAGAGATCAACCACTTGAACCTCAAGTTCCAACTTGGCTTCTTTCGAAAGGGGTTCAACTGTCAGGGCCTAGCGCTCAAGGTCTTCAATTTTTTACTTATAAGATGACTTTGCTTGTTCAGCCCTAGACATTGATTCCTGGGCGACTGAGAGCATGTCTTGAAAAGATGTAGCCTTCTCTTCCACAACAGAAGCCCTCTCCTCGGCCTCCATCTACTTTGCTAAACAACGATTGGCAAACTCCTGGCAAAACTCAACTTCTTTTGATAGGCTGCTTCAACCTGAGTACGCTTATCCTCACTCTCCCTTAAATGAGCTTCCAAACGCCTTATCCGATCAGCTTGGTGTTGTTACGTCTGAACAGCCTCAGAAAACTCAGCAACCACCTGTACGGAAGTAGGTTAGATATATCCAAATTAAGGCACAATAATGTGAAATGCAATTCGGGACTTACGTAGGTAACGTTATTGAAAATATTATGAAGACGCTCTATTGGGTAACCACTCCTGAAGTGGCTCTAATGGTCATCACCGATAAAAGCTCGGCCAGACAACATGGTCCTCAGTATATTATAGGGATTGGACAAGTAAGGTTTCCCAAAGATCCCACTCTTGCATCCTCAACCCTGGCGGTAAAGAATCTTCTCTTTTCAAACTTTTGGAAGGATCTTTTTCTTCCCAAAGATGTCTCTACTTGAGCACCAAGGCAGTCCCTCGTATCAGCATCTTCGTCGTTCAATTCAACGAATGAAACCACTCGGGGAATTTTTAGAGGAGGTCGAGTAGGAGAATCAACTGCATTCCTTTTATCAGCCCGAGAGAGGTGGAAGTTGAGGTCAGCTGCAGGGTCTTTTTGATCTTTTGTAATATCTTGTAAGGCTTTAAAAATATCAGGATGATAGTTAACATGTTCAGCAGGGGGTTCCCTAACTCCACCTCTAATAATAGATTGCTCAACTAACACCTCATCAATAGGGGAGATAGGCTCATCAGACGTTACACCACCATGGAGCCTACCCCACCAGCCTTCATTCTCAGACCGCTGGTCGTTATCAGGTCCTTTAGGGCCACTTGGACCACTTGATTCCCCTACGGTTGGCTGAACAACCTATTGAGGAACATACTCAGGAACTTGCTCATCTACTTCCTCAAAATTCTCATCTGACTCATCAGGCGAAACAATCCCTTCATCATTTTGACGAGAAGCATCCTTGCGATTCGCTTGAATAATCATCTTTACCTGGTAAGCTTGAGCGTCACAAACGATGTCCATATCACATACTAAATTCAGAAGGGGTAAGGAGTTAGAAAAACAGACAGTAAAAAGCATTTAATAAAAGCACCAGGAAAGTTCACTTACATCGTCTACGACGAGCAGAAATATGAGCAAAGAAGCCAAGTTCCATCATTTTATTCTCATAAAAAAGGTAGGACTTTCTTCATTTTCCAAAGTATGCACTGCCGCTAGAGCAAGGTTAGACAACTCAACATCAGTGAAAATGGGTGACATTTTGTTCCAACGATCAGGAGAGTAGAAGAAGCGAGGAACCTTCAGTACTTCCCAAGCTTTATCGATTGAAAGCTTGATCTGGTTTCCCCAGTTCTATTCTACGAAATACCAACTATTTTTCTAATAATTGTTGGAACTGGGAAAACCCCGGAAAAAGCGTTTTTTCTTGATGTCCAGGGAAGTTTCAACTCCCCGACTCACTTTCACTCATTTGGGGATCCAGTTATCTTGATAATTGGATAAAAGAAAATAAGTCCCAGTCTTACTAAACTGCTTAAGGGTATAAAATTGCCTTATTTCACAAGGAGAAGACAACGGTAACTTCATCCGGCTCCACATGTGCCACATGCATATCAGAATCCTATAGTTGTTCGGGGCAAGCTGGACTGGAGCAATCCCCGTCTCGGTAAGGAACCAGACAATGAAAGGTTGAAGGGGAATAGTCACCCCACAGCTAAACATGGATCCATAAATTGTAACCATACCCGGAGGAGGATTCCATACGACCTTATCACCTGCAGCTATCATCGGGATATAATTATCTAGATCAAACCGAGCATGATATTTCTCGATCTCCGTGTCCCCGACCAGGATGGGTTCAGCATCATACGCACTTAGGCGATCAAGAGAAAAGAGAACCCGAGAGGCGCGATGCTTTTCTTCAACCTCATTCTCATTAACCACTTACTTCATAATCTGAATGTCGCTTGAACCATGTTTGAAAACCGTGCGATTACATCGATGCTTCCCCATCCTAGATCATAAAGTAACCCTGTGACGATCAAAAATTGAAAACTAAGAGCTAGAAGATGATTCAGGGTTAGAGCTAGAAAGCATACCGGGGTAAAGCCTAGAAACGTCAACATTCAAAAAATAAGGTTGGTTAGGGGGCGATTCCCCTAATAATTTATAAATGCACGAGACTAAATATGTATCTTTATGCTCAAGTGCATCAAAGACGTTAACAAAAAGATGGTGGAGTGTAATAGGATTCATGCAAACTGACCTTAAAAGTAGACGTATAGAAATAGAAAAAAGCTTCAGTGGAGAACCAAGATGAATCAGTGTGTGAAAAAAGAGAGCTTGGGTGTTTGCCTCATTCCGTGAAAATGAATGATAAGAAAGCTCCCATCAATTTAAACAAGCCACTCAATAATTAAAGAACGAAACCCTAGGTTTGGAAAGGCGGGAAGATTGAAAAAAGGGGATGTTTGTTGGCGTAAGCCATGTATCAAATAATCAAAGGGTCGTATCTCATAAATGCCAGTACATATACCAAACAATAGAAGGACACATGTCGAGAAGAAAATAGATCAAGCCGTCAAAATTGTAGAACATCACAATCATAGGGATTTCGCGTGAAGAGACAAACTGCACATATATGGTTGCCATTACGACACATCATTAATGTTGCGAACTGATTTACGGATTATTATTTTTACTTTGATAGAGCATTAATGAAAGACAAGACAAAAAGCTAGTCAGGATTTAAAGCAATTAAAATGCTTCCGCAAAAATGAATTCTACTCGGTAGAAGCATTTTAAGGGTGTATTGTTATATGTATATTTTATTAAACGTACACATCACAGACAGATAAGAGAACCCCCCATGAAGATTGCCAGATAAACATCCAAGCCACCATCGAAGGTATCAAAGAAACATAAAAATCTGATTAAGGCCGGATACGAATACTCGGCACATTTGGCATTACTCGGGACAACAAGAGAAGCCCGAGTGAAGAAGTCAAAAACGTGTTCCACCAGAAAATAAGCTCAAGAAGGAATCTAGAATCATACTTCAATACGAAAACATCATAATTTCCATCCCCCGTATCAGAGGAGGAAACGAGTTTAAATCAAGCAACAACTACTCTTCTAGAAGACTGTACACAAATTAGGTAATAAGTCCTAAATGGACTGTGTAACTAGAATCCCATAAAGATTCATATTCAATCCACAAGATCTCAGAAAGAGGAAAGAAGATAAATACTACTCCAATAAGCAACCAATTTTAGTTAAACACTATCACCTTTCCCTGTTTGTGTAGCAGGGATTAGGGTTCTATACAAATATTAATAGACCCATAATCTCATTGTAAAATATATATAACCACCCATAGAAAAGAAATCACTAAAAAAGAGAGGCAAGAGAGATCTAGTGGTGTAATTTAACATTCAATAGTGGATTTGGCTTGGTTCTGCATTTAACCACCCGTGGACGTTTCTCAGATCACCGGAGTTTGACCACGTATACTCGTGTCATAACAATATCAAATAAATTATCTTTCTCTTCTCTTTTAACATGTCATAATCAAATCGAGCATTGTTGACTTTCTCAACCAACAAGAAATTGACATCAACAACATGAATACTCAACTTGGGCTAAATTAAAATGCTAACCAAAAATTGGTTTTTTCATCCTCTTGTCTTGTCAAGAAAATGCTTTTGTTGGAAGTTTGCATTAAGATAAATTAAGTACACATTTTGATATTTGTGTTTGGATTTTTTTTTTGTTGGGAAATGATTGTGTGCTTTTCTTTTGGCTTATAAGGTGCTTCTTTTACTTCTTTTTTTTCTATTTTTGTTGTATTTTACTATTATACGCTACTTGTTTAGGTAATGAATTTATAAAGGGATTATTATGTTATATAGTAGTTCGCTTCAAATATTTTTTCTTAATTTTGTGCAGCTTGAATGTAAATTTGCTAGAGTTGAATGGGTAGATTGCAACTACAAGTACTATGTTTCGAACTTGTTGACTTTTAAGCTTGATGGTCTTGTGAAATCAATTTATATTTGTACAATGACCTTGAGAATGATAGTTTAAGTTAGTTTTTCTTTTATTAATACTATTGTAGTTTGATGTTGGATTATTGTATTATGTAATGCAATGTTGAAGTGTTGGATTTTGAATAAAGCTTTTGATGGTGTGTATATGATTTATATTATAGAATTTATTTAATTAAAATTTTTGTAACATATTAATTATATATAGTAAATTTTAATACGATTCTTGACAAATTTAACTTTGTATCGTTGGCAGCTTTCAACTGTCAATGCTTAATGATAGTTTTCAACTATGAAGAAGTCTTGACATTTAAAAACTGTCAAAAACTGCTTGACAGTTTTTTCACTGTCAATATCTTTCTTGACTAGGGATGCACGTTTGGGGAATGGGAATGGGAATGGATATAGGTCCCCCCATCCCCATCCCCACTTCCTAGACCCCCCATCCCCCCCATTTCCCCATATAAGGATGGGGATTTGGGGGGAGGGGGGTGAGGGGGCATCTCCATCCCCATTTTTCCCATTTTTTCCTGTTTTCTCGTATCCCCCGTTCTCCTATTTTCCCATTTCCCTATTTAACTAAAAATTATAAATTAAATTAAATAAAAACAAACCTTTCATTACAAATAAAAAATATCAATGCATTATAAATTCAACATTATAATTATATTTATATACTTTTGGGGAAAATAGGGAAATGGGGATCTCCATCCCCATCCCTATCCCTATTTCAATTTAACTGTGGGGGAAATAGGGATAGGGTGGAGTCCCCCCATCCCCATTTTAATTTGGGGATGAAAATAATCCCCATCCCCCCCCCCCCCCCCAATTTCCCAATTTCCCCATTTTTCCCCCAAAAAAAATCACCGAATGGGGAAGAGGGTGCGGGGATTTAGGGTCTCGTTGATAAATATGCATCCCTATTCTTGACACAACCTTCCTTTACACTGTCAACAAGGGTGCTTTTTGATAGTTTTTAACTATCAAGAAAATTCATTTTTCTTGTAATGTCCCGTGGTTTTTCCTGTTTGAAGGGTTTCCACATAAAAATCAAATGTTTTTTATTTTCCGCACTTTACTTGATTTTTATTGTGAATATTAACTAATAAAAAAGTTTGTAAGTAATCGATTTACAAGCCATTCCACCCCTCTAGGTTGTTTCGACACACCCCATGTATTTTCAAATAGAATTCAGTCCATAATTAGTTTAGAGTTCAAAATTTCCCCTACCATGGTCAGAGAGTATTGAGATTTTTAGCTCGTATCTTCGAATCCACTGCCTTAGTAGTCTCAACTACATCATTTGTAGGTAATGGGCCACCTACAAAATTAATTATTTGAATTTAAAACAAACTCAAATAATATTGTTCTCACATAACCAACACACCATTAATTATGAACAATCCTTAACCTCAATTACTTTCTCCACCACTATTAATAAAAAATTCAGAATATACTACTTCAGAACCCAATTACTATTGTTTCTCAAACGTTTCCATCTCTTATAAATTATTTATACCCAAATAAATAACAGCTCACAAAATATTATATTCCCCAATATTTTTTTCTTCTCAAAATTTCACATTCAAGTTACTACAAGTTCAATTTCCTACCAAATCACATTCAAAATTGTTTACAAAGCATGTAAATCACAAACAAACTTAATTTTACCACATACAAAGAGTATTTCATTTCATCTCTTAATAAAAAGTGATGTGATGAACAATTCTAAGCATTTTCTTTATCCTTAAGGGTTGTGTGCATGCACTCCCAGCGGCTATGTACTCAGCATCAATTGTGTATAAGGAGATGGAGTTCTGTTTCTTGCAAAACCTTGACACAAGGTTGTTCCCGAGAAAGAAGTAACTGCCAGATGTGCTCTTTTGATTATCACAATTCCCTACCCAATCTACATCACTAAATCCCACCAAACTAGTGTTTGTGTCAAATGAGTACCATATCTCATAATTCTATGTCTTAGTCACAAATCGAATGATCAATTTCACAGTAGAGAGATGGAATCCTTGGGATCTACTTGGTATCGAGTACACACACCCGTACTATAGGCAATATCTAGCCTCCTTACAGTTAAGTAAAGCAAGCTACCAATCATGCCACAATACAATCTTTGATCAATACTTTTACCACTAACATCATTGCTTAGCCTCAAAGTTGTGCTCATGGGTGTGTCACAATGTTTGGCATTTACAAGGTTAAACATCTTCACTAGGTTCTTTGCATACTTAGCTTGGGGTATGAAAATCTCATCATGCATTTGCTTAATTTTCAAACCAAGGAAGTAAGTTAATTCTCCCACCATGCTTATTTCATATTCATTAGACATAACGTCTACAAATTGATTGACTTAAATTCATTGGTGGATCCAAACACAATATCATTACCATAAATTTAAGCAAGGAAGAGCTCATCTTTGTTTCTCTTAATGAAAAGTGTTTTGTTAAAATTACCCCTTAAGTAATTATTGTTCACAAGGAATTGAGTGAGACTCACAAACAAGCCCTCAGTGCTTTTTTCAACCCATATAACACCTTCTTGAGATGATAGATATGTTTCAGGTGGTGTGGATCCACAAACCCCTTGAGTTACACAACAAACACTTCTTCTATTTCTTGAATGACTTCATGCAAGGAGCCATTAAAGAAGTCACTTTATAGTATTTTGACTTATGATTATTTGCTTTTTACAATTATAATAACTAAACTATAAATGCTATAAGATTTGTTAAACTAGAAATCACTTTATTAATTTGAAAATAATGTCAAATACATAATTTTACTCTTGCTATTGAGCATAATCCTAACAATCTCCCACTTTCTTTATGACAAGTGTGTCATATCTCTCATTCCCATGTTCTCTAGGTTCATATCAAAACTCTTCTGTGGGAGAGTCTATTTGAAGGGATCCACTAGATATTTTGTTGATGCGTTCTTAGTAATCGTCATGTCACCCCTATGCATAATTTCCCACAAAAGGTGATACTTCATTTCAATGTGTTTTCTTCTCTTATGGCTTTTTGGTTCTCTCGAATCAGCCACAACTCCACTGTTGTCACAGTAGTTAGTGATCTACTTATTCTTATGAGGAACCACTACCAAGACAATCATTAATTCACAGAACCAGACATCCTCTTTAGCAGCTTTGCATTCTGCAACATACTCAACTTCCATGGTGGAATCATCAATACAAGATTACTAGATACTCCTTCATATGATTGTACCTCTTCTAAGAGTAAACATAAATCCTGATATGGATCTTCTAGAGTCAGAATCCCACTAGAAATTAGAATCTGTATACCCAATAGAAATTAAATCACTTCCAGTGTATACAAGCATATGATCTCTCGTTCTTCTAAGATGCTTGAAAATATGCTTAACTGTGGTCAAGTGATCAAGACCAGGTTTCGATTGAAACCTGCTTACTATGCCAACTACAAAACAAATATCTGGTCTAGTGCAAAGCATTACATGCATGAGACTCCCAACTGCCGAGACATATGGAATCCTACTCATGAATTTCTCTTCATATTCATTCTTAGGAGCTTGTTCCTTAGAAAGTTTGATTCCACATCTGAAAGGTAACATACCTTTCTTGGAATATTGCATGAAGAACCTAGTTAAGATTTTATCTATGTATGAAGCTTGGGATACTACAATCGTTCTTTTTTTTCTATCCCTTATTACTTGCATACCAAGATTATAACTTGCTTCTCCTAAGTCCTTTACATCAAAAATTTGTGCTAACTTTTATTTTACTGATGTCAGTACACCTACATCGTTTCCTATAAGTAGTATATCATTAACGTAAAGACCTAAGAAAACCAACTTGTTGCATTTAATCCTTTTGTATACACAGGGTTCGTCAAGGTTATGAATAAGTCCAAAACTTTTCATAGCTTGATTGAACCTTATGTTCTAGGATCTAGATGCTTGCTTCAGTCCATTTATGGATCTTTGCAACTTCCATACTTTTTCCTCTTAGCCTGTTTCAATGAATCCTTTTTGTTGTATCATATAGATGTTTTTGTTAAGACTTCCATTAAGGAAAATTATCTTTACGTCCATTTACCAAATCTCTAGGTCTACAGATGCTGCAATGGATAAAAGTATCCTAATGGATTTAAGTATCCTAATGGATTTAAGTATGACCATGGGAGAGAAGGTTTCCATATGATCGATACCTTCCTTTTGTGTATAACCTTTAGCTACCAATCTAGCTTTAAAGGTTTCCATATTTCCATCCATACCTCTCTTCCTTTTATATACCCACTTGCACCCAATGGGTTTTATCCCTATAGGCAAGTCTACAAGAGACCAGAATTTGTTTTTGAACATAGACTAAATTTTAGATTGCATTGCTTTTGCCAATGGCGACAATCAACTTCTTCCATAGCTTTCTTGTACGTGCAGGGATTATCATTGTTCGGGAGAATCTCCAATGATTCTCCTAGACTGATGTATCTCTCGGGTTGTCTACTAACCCTCCCACTACGATGAGGATTGGTAAGTTGTTGATCTTGTGATGGTGTGAAACTAACAATTGAGCTAGGATGTGAAACCTGTTGTGGAATTGTATCTCCTGAAATCTCATTCAGGACAATTATACTCTTAGGCACAAAATCGTTCATATAGTCCTTTTTTTAGAAATTTAGCATTTTTTGAAACAAACACTTTAAGATCTGAAGGACTATAGAAATAATATCCTTTTGTTCATTTTTGATACCCCATAAATATGCATGTTTCTGAACGAGACTCCATTTTTTCTATCTTTCCTTCTTACATGTGTGAAGGACATCCAAATATCCTTGAGTGTTATAAACTAGGCTTTCGCCCAGTTCACAACTCATATGGTGTTTAAGGATTCCACTTTCATGGTACATCATTTAGAATGTACATTGCAATTTGTAAAGCATATCCCCAAAAGGAATTAGAAAGTGTTGAATAACTCGGCAAAGACCGAACCAGGTCCAAAAGTGTCCTATTTCTCCTTTCTGCTACCTTAGTTGGTTTGAGGCATGCCCGATGTAGAAAACTAAGAAATTATCCCATTATCAATAAGATATTGCTGAAACTTACATGATAGTCATTCTCCACCGCGATCAGACCTCATGTTTTTGTGTGTGTTTCTTACTTCACCTTTAAATGTTTTGAACATGTCAAAAGCATTCGACTAATGTTGCACAAGATACATATAGCCAAATCCTTAGTAATCATCCGTGAAACAGATGAGGTACTCATATCCACCTCTAGCTTGAATGCTCATAGAACCACAAACATTAGTGCGTATTAATCCTAAACATTCAGTGGCTCTTGTGCCTTTGGTCGTGAGTGATCTTTTGGTCATCGTACTTTCCAAACCTAGATTCACAAGTTGGTAGATCATCAACCTTTATGCCACTTAAAGGTCCATCTCTAACCAATCTTTTGATCCTATCGAGGTTAATATAACGTAGGCGCAAATGACATGGGTAGGTTTTATTTTTTGATAATTTTACTCTTATGATTAGCTTCCATTGATTCCGTGTCTAACAAGTGATAGATATTTCTATGCAAATAAAATTAACCATTTTCTAATGTACCTTTACAAACAAATTTGTCATTCCTATTAATAATAAAAACTTTATTAAATATAACCGAATATCCAAATTTATTTAAACAAGAAACTGAAATTAAATTCCTCTTGAATAAAGGAACATAATAAACGTCTATCAAATATTAATGCCTACTAGAATATAGATTAACTCTAATATCTCCCGCTGTACCGGCAGACACAAACGATTCATTGCCTAAACGCAAGTTGAATTCATTCTCATTCAGTCTTTTCATTTCCTGGAACTCTTTCTTCGTTCTTTTTTTAAAACTTTGGGCAATTTTTTTTCCAATGTCCCTTTTCACCATAAAAGAAACATTTTTCTTTGATATTGGTTACTTTCTTGGCCTCTTTCAAGGTAGACCCAAGTTGCTTTTTCTTCTATTGTTTCTTGACCTTCTTATGGGTCTTAACAATAACAACTTTACCAACCCCTTTTCCCTTCACAAGGGTTTTTTCAATGCTTTAAACATCTTGCATCAGGCACAACAAGGTGTATTTCTTATTGTTCAAGGTATAGTCCAACTTGAACTAATCAAAGGAATTTGACAGTGAGTTGACAATCATGTCAATTTTTATCTCACCATCTATCTCAAAACTAATGAGTTCAGCAATATTGAGACGTGCTATGACTTTTTATAATGTGATTTTTCACAGCCTGTCTATGTTTCATCCAAAGATTCATGAAAGCAGTCACTGCCTATCTCTTAGTCATCTTGGACTTCATAGCAAACATCCCCTCCAGAGACATCAATTTATCAACAACAGTCCCCATTCCTTCATGTTGCTGTTGTAACACATCGGAGATGGTGACCATAATGTAACGTTTAAGCATCTCATCTAAAGTTCATACTTGTATTTGTGCACCTCAGTAGACTCATTAGTAGAAGCATGTGGTTTAAGGGTAGATAGGATATACTTTTGTTTTTCAACTTGTAACAACAACTCAATTTTCCCTTTCCTGTGACATAAATATCACCAGTTAAAGTATTGTCTTTTAGGATATTGATTAGGGATGGGGTCATGATTTCTTAATAAAACAAAAATTATATATAAGTAAAAAATCATGATAAAACACTTTTGAATATTTATCTTGAATTAATTTAAATAATTCAAATGTAAAATTCAACAGTGATCCAACACCCATAAATGTCACTGTTGGGATTATGCTCGATAGCAAATGTGTAATAATGTATTTGAAAATATTATCATATTAAAAAAAGTGATTTCTAGTTTAACAAATTTTATTGCATTTAAACTTTAATTATTATAATTGTCAAAAGCAAAAAATCATAAGGTCAAAAGACTATGAGAAAAGAAGAATTGTTCGTATATCTGGATATGTATGAGGTGGACACAATTCTTTAGTTAGTCTTGAATAATATTCACAATTTAAGATAAATGTTGGGCACATTTACCTTGTCAAAGTTGTAGATTCTTTAGCAAGCATTAAGTGGGATCAAATGTGTTAAGATGAGTCTAAAATGATTAAAGTGTGGTGTCTTTGGGAAAAATAATCTAGTGCACTGGGTGAATTGAATAGGATCAAAGTGAAATACTTTATCCAGAACCGTCAATGGATAAAATTTTTCACTTAAAAACAATCGAAGAGTCTATTTCAATCCTGAGATAAATGATGGACTTACGATTGTAAGTGTTATCATTTGAGCTATCAATGAGTACGATTATATAATATAGTTTATCCTTGATAGTTTGGTTGTATTCATTATTTAAACGATAGAGGACTTCATTTATAGATATGGACATTGTGGCTCCATTTATTAAATGAGAGTAAAATACCATCATATGGATATTTTTAGGTATTGAATATAAAATCTTAATGTTAATTTTTCAATAGGGTCTATTGAAATATGGCTTATGGACAAGTCAAAATATCCAAGTTCAAAATGTGGTCATATGAGTAAATATGGTAACTTGGAGAGCTATAGACAGTCTATGAGCTCTTGGTAATTAATGGTATTCTTCATGAGGATACACTATCTTCGTTAAGATTGTCTTGGGTATGAATGAGCAATATAAACTTATTCTATATTTATTTAAGAGTTCAATTTTAGTTGTTTAGTGGAATGTACTGAAATTAATAGATCGGACAAAAGTGAATAGTTTGTTGATTGTGATTAGGCTATGTCTATTGGAGCTTAAATTTAGATGGCCGTTAAGATCCCCAATTCACACGAACTTGCATGGATCATTTGATATATTCTACCAGACCAATTTATGGGTCCATCCAGAATTGTATTAAGGCATGTGGACTTGTTTCTTTGGGTAAGAATGGGTCTAATTCACACGTGGACTTTTTATTAAGGTCCAATGATTTTAAAAAAATAGAAAAAACAATATTGTCCCATATATATTTTCTTGGGCGGCTAAGGCTATATATAATATCTTATTTTATTATTTTTTATTTTATTATTTAATTAAATGGAAAAAAAATAATTTGTTAATTAATTAATTATTTAATTAAAAGTTAAAATCTTTTTCCTAGTAGGAGAAAGTCTCCTAGAGTTATATTATTGTTGGTATTATTGTAAGTATCAAATACTATATTTGATAAGTAGATAAATATAAGGAATTTATTTATCTAGTGAAATTAAGAAGTATTTGATTTCTATTAGGACTCTAATTGGCAATTGGTCAAATTAGGAAGTTTTTGATACAGTCACAACTTAATTATATTAAGTAATTGGTTATTGAATAAATACACTATCTGAGTTGGATTAGGAGTCTTGGTGTAGAAAAGAAATCTTTTTTTGGAAAGGATTCTTTGTCACCAAGTAAATCCACATAGAGATAGAATTCTTGCCCACCAAGTAAATCCTCTTTAGGAAAGGATTTGAGAACCAATATATATCTCCACATAAATTTCGACCAAGGCTAATTTTAAGTGAGATTTCATCAAAGGCTATGGTTTTTATGGGAGAGAATTCGACCGAGAGATAGAATTTTGAGAGAGGAAAAAATTTAGTTTTTACTCTTTCGGGCAAGGAGAAGAGAAAAGGGGAACGTTTTTGTTTTTGTTAGTGCACTAGTATCCTTTACATCAAAAGGGTTTTGTGTACAAAATTTGAATCGGCTTCATGCAAGTTTCAATCAAATAGATTGATAATCCACAAGTGATCGAACGTTCTTGGGTTTTCTCTTGGAGGATTATTGTGACTAACAAAAGAAAAATATTTTGTTTGTTTCCATCCTTGGGTATACAATTTAAAGAAAGAGAGCCCACACTCCTAGGTGATTTACATTCGTGATTGGATTGGAAGATCTTACAGATTTATTTCGGTGCTAGTTCAATCTTCATGAGAAAAAAGGTATGATACTTTTAATTATATGTTAATTAATCTAGGGTTAAGTTTCTTTATTTTATAGGGATTTTTTTTTAAATTACTCAAACCCGAATTTTACACTTCTGCCGTGTTTTGAATGGATTTGTTCCTAGAATTGGTATCAGAGTCAGGTTGTACCCTTGATTAGTTTATGTATATATACGTGAATCTATTTATTTTATTGTAAATATGCATGTTTTAGAAAGAGATAGCTCCATAGCATATATATATATATATATATATATATATATATATATTTACATTGGAATGTATGAATATATATAAATGTTTGATAATGTGATTTGTTATTGCTCAATTTTGGTTTTAGAATTTCAATGTATTTTTGCTTTGTGATTGTAACAAGAAGGGTTGCCTATCATCACCATAATTTCCTTTATGGTAGTTGCTAAGTTTTAATTTTATTTTATTGTTGTGATAAAAAAAATTGCATTTTTTTTTAAAGTACTGTAACAAGAAGGGTTGCCTACACATGGAAGCCCTTTATGGGGTTGTGGCATGCGCCCTATGGGTTGGAGCCAAGGGTGCGCATGCCAGTGGGAGGTAGCCGAGGGAGTCCAAACGATGAAGGTCACGTGAAGACTTGTTCTCCAAGAAAGAAGGTTTTTGTATTCCAAGACATGTAATTTATTTGCTTTTCAAGGATGGACCAAAATTTTAGCTATTTATAATTTTGTAAATATTGCAATGTTTGTCATTGTTTTAATATCATGTCACATAGAATAGGAGTGCCACTCATATATCTCTTTTGGTATGAACATCCATAGAATGGTTTAGATATCTAAATTGGCACATAGATAACTTGGTAAATCATTCCTTGGAATTCGATCACACGCCTTAAATAATTGAGTGAAAGAAGGTGTTTTGGAATACCTACGACCTCCAAGTTTAGTTGAGCTTTATGTTTTGTGTAATAACCTCTCAAGAGGTATTCGTGAATGGAATTTAGCAAGATACTTCCTTACAAGGATAGACTAGACAATTGGCCCAAATGATATCTACTCCCAAAGGAGGGATATTCTTGAGGGATTATATTGAAGGTCGATAACTTGATAACACACTCAATATGATTTTATTAATATCCTTCCAAGAGTTCTTGTTAATAAAATTGCAAGGCTAAAATTGAAAACGCTAGTTGTTTTGTTAACAATTAGGTGGGACCTACTCAAACTAGTAAATGGTGTGAACTCCCAAAGGAGGCGTGACATTTATGGGTGTTTGATCACTGTTGAATTTTATGATTGAAGTATTTTATTTAATTCAAGATAAATATTCGAAAGTGTTTTATCGTGATTATTTACTTATATAATTTATGTTATTAAAAAAAATCATGACCCCATCCCTAATCAACATCCTAAATGATAATACTTTAACTAATGGTAATTATGTCACATAGAAAAGGAAAATTGGGTTGTTATTGCAAGCTGACAAACATAAATTCATTATGTCTATTCCTTAACCACCAAACTAATGAATCTACTCAGGAGCAAAGAGATGAGTATTAATAGTGGAAGTCTTCAGATAAGATGGCTAAATATACATTACATTATGGCCATCATCTCCGACGTGTTGCAACAGCAACATGAAGGAATGGAGACTACTGTCGATATAATGATGTCTCTATATGAGATGTTTGCTATGAGGTCTAGAACGACTAAGAGAGAGGCAGTGACTGCTTTCATGAATCTTAGGATTAAACCTGGAAAGGCTGTGAAAGATCACATGAAGAAAGTCATAGAACATCTCAACATTACTGAACTGAATGGTGCTGAGATATATGGTGAGACCAAAATTGACATGATTGTCAACTCATTATCAGATTCCTTTGATCAATTCAAGTTGGACTACAACTTGAATAATAAGGAATACACCTTGCAAGAACTGATGCAAGATGTTCAATGCGCCGAGAAAATCCTTGTGAAAGGCAAGTGTCAAAAGATTCATACCGTAGGTAAAGTTGATACTGTTAAGACCCTTAAGAAGGTCAAGAGATAATAGAAGAAAAAATAACTTAGGCCTTCTTAAAAGGAGACCAAGAAAGTAACCAAGATCAAAGGGAAGTGTTTCCTTAATGAATACACTGAATAAGAATGAATTCAACTAGCATTTAGGCAATGAAGCATTGGTGTCTACTAGTGTAGTGGGAGATATTAGAATCAATTTAGATTCTAGTAGGCATTTAGATTTAATAAATGTTTATTATGTACGTGAATTAAAGAGGAATTTAATTTTAGTTTCTTGTGTAAATAAATTTGGTTATTCAGTTACATTTAATAAAGCTTTTATTATTAGTAAGAATGACAAAATTATTTGTAAAGGTATATTGGAAAATGGTTTATTCTATTTCCATAGAAATATCTTTCACTTGTTAGACATAGAATCAACGGAACCTAATCATAAAAGAGTAAAATTAACAAAAGTTGAAACTTACCTATGGCATTTGCACCTAGGTCATATTAACCTCAATAGGATTAAAAGATTGGTAAGTGACGGACCTCTAAGTGACTTAAAGTTTGATAATCTACCAACTTGTAAATCTTGTTTGGAAGGTAAAATGACCAAAAGGTCATTTACTACCAAAGGCATAAGAGCCATCGAATGTTTAGGATCCATACACACTGATGTGTATGGACTTATGAGCATTTATGCTAGAGGTGGATATGAGTACTTCATCATTTTCACGGATGATCACTCAAGATTTAGAAATGTGTATCTCATGAGACATAAGTCAGATGCTTTTGACATGTTCAAAGCATTTAAAGCAGTTGTTGAAAATCAGCTTGACAAACGTATAAAAATCTCGAGGTCTTACCTTGTTGGAGAATATCTATCTGGTGAGTTTCAACAATATCTTATTGATAGTGGGATAATTTATCAGTTTTCTACACTAGGTTTATCTCAACAAAATGGGGTGACAGAAATGAGAAATAGAACTCTTTTGGACATGGTTAGTTCTATGTCGAGTTATTCAACGGTTCCTAATTCTTTTTGGGGATATGCTTTACAAACTGCTATATACATTCTAAATGATGTACTATCTAAGTCAGTTCCTAAAACACTGCAAGAGTTATGGACCGGGCTAAAGCCTAGTTTAAAACACTTAAGGATATTTAGATGTCCTACGCATGTGTTAAAAGGAAAGATAGAAAAGATGGAGCCTCGTTATGAAACATGCATATTTGTAAGGTATCCAAAAGGAACAAAAGGATATTCTTTTTATAGTCCTTCAGATCTTAAAGTATTTGTTTCGATAAATGCTAAATTTCTTGAGGAGGACTATATGAATAATTTTGTGGCTAAAAGTAGAATTGTCCTAAATGAGCTTTTAGGAGATACAATTCCACAAGAGGTTTTGCAACCAAGCCCAATTGTAAGTTCTGTACCAACACAAGATCAACAATCTACCATACCTCGTCATAGTGGGAGTGTTGTTAGACAACCCGAGAGATACATCGGTCAAGGAGAATCTGTAGAGAATCTTTCAGATGACGATGATCTCTATACGTACAAGGAAGCCATAGAAGATGTTGATTGTCGCCATTGTCAAAAGACAATGCAATCTGAAATTGAATCCATGTTCAAAAACAAAGTCTGGTCTCTTGTAGACTTGACTAAAGGGATACAACCCATTGGGTGCAAGTGGGTATACAAGAGGAAAAGAAGAGTGGATGGAAAAGTGGAAACCTTTAAACCTATATTAGTAGATAAAGGTTATACACAGAAGGAAGGTATCGATGATGAAGAAACCTTCTCTCATGTGGCTATGCTTAAATCCATTAGGATACTCTTATCCATTACGACATCTCTAGACCTAGAGATTTGTCAAATGGACATCAAGACAACTTTCCTTAATGGAAGTCTTGATGAAAGCATCTACATGATGCAACCAGTAGGATTCATTGAAAAAGGCCAAGAGGAAATGGTATGCAAGTTGCAAAGATCCATATATGGATTGAAGCAAGCATCCAGATCCTATAACATAAGGTTCGATCAAGTTTTGAAAAGTTTAGAATTTTTTTAAAACCTTGATGAACCTTGTGTTTACAAAATGATTAAAGGTGACAAGTTGGTTTTCCTAGTTATTTACGTTTATGATATAATACTCATTAGAAAGGATGTAGGTGTATTGACTTCAATAAAAGAATGGTTAGCAAAACAATTTGTTTTGAAAGACTTGGGAGAAGAAAGTTATATTCTTGGTATCCAAGTCATGAGGGGTAGAAAGAATAGAACGTTTGCATTATCCCAAGCTTCATACATATATGAAATCTTGTTTAGGTTTTCCATTCAAGATTCCAAGAAAGGTATGTTACCTTGTAGACATGGAATCAAACTTTCTAAGTAACAAGTTCCTAAGAATGAGCATGAAGAGCAATTCATGAGTAGGGTTCCATATACATCGGCAATTGGAAGTTTCATGTAAGCAATGCTCTGTACTAGACAAGATATTTGTTTTGTTTTGGGCATAGTTAGCAGGTTTCAATCGAATCTTGGTCCTAATCACTGGACGGCAGTCAAACATATTTTCAAGTATCTTAGGAGAATGAGAGATTATACGCCTGTATACTCTGGAGGGGATTTAATTCCCGTGGGGTATATAGATTCTAATTTTCAGTCAGATTCTGACTCTATGAGATCATCATCAGGATCTGTGTTTACTATTGGAGGAGGGGCAGTCATATGGATGATTATCAATCAATCTTGTATTGCCGATTCCACCATGGAAGCCGAGTATGTTGCCGCAAGCAAGGCTGTCTGGCTCCGCCTATTCTTGATTGAATTGGAAGTGGTTCCTGATGCTAATAAGCAGATCACTAACTATTGTGACAATAGTGGAGCAGTGGCTAATTTGAGAGAACCATGAAGTCATAAGAGAGGGAAACACATTGAAAGAAAGTATCACCTTCTGAGGGAAATTGTGCATTACGGTGACTTGATGATCACCAAGATCGTGTCAGCAAAAAATCTAGTGGATCTTATTACAAAGGCTCTTCCATAAAAGAGTTTTGATGGGCATCTAGAGAACATGGGGATGAAATATATGACACGTTTGCTTTAGAGCAGGTGGGAGATTGTTGGGATTACGCTCGATAGCAAGAGTGTAATAATGTATTTGACAATCTTTTCATATTAATAAAGTGATTTCTAGTTTAAAAAATCTTATAGCATTTATAGTTTTGTTATTATAATTGTAAAAATCAAATAATCATAAGGTCAAAAGACTATGAGAAAAGAAAAATTGTTCATACATCTAGATATGTATGAGGTAGACACAATTCTTTAGTTAGTCTTGAATAATATTCACAACTTAAGATAAAAGGTTCGGTGCCCTTATCTTGTCAAAGTTGTAGATTCTTTTGCTAGCATTTGAGTGGGATCAAATGTGTTATAATGAGTCTAAAATCATCAAAGTGTGGTGTCTTTGGGCAAAAGAATCTAGTGTACTGGGTGTATTTAATTGGATCATAATGAACTACTTTATCTAGATTCGTCAATGGATAAAAAAAATTCATTTGAAGACAATCGAAGAGTCTATCTCAAGCCTGAGATAAATGATGGATTTATGGTTGCAAGTGTTATCATTTGAGCTATCAATGAGTACGATTATATAGCATAATCTATCCTCGATAGTTTGGTGATATTCTTTTGTTAATTGATAGAGGACTTTATTGATAGATATGGACATCGTGGCTCCATTTATGAAATGAGAGTAGAATATAATCGTACGGATGTTTTGAAGTATTGGATATTAAATCTTTACATTAAGTTTTCAATAGAGTCTATTGAAACATGGCTTTTGGACAAGTCAAAATATCCAAGTTCAAAATGTGGTCATATGAGTAAATATGGTAACTTGGAGAGCTATAGGCGGTCTATGAGCTCTTGGCGATTACTGATTTTCTTCACGAGGATACACTTTCTCCAATAAGGTTGTCTAGGGTATGATTAAGAAATATTAACTTATTCTATCTTTATTTAAGTTTGCAATTTTAGTTATTTAGTGGAATGAACTAAAATTAATAGATCGGACCTAAGTGAATTATTTGTTGATTGTGATTGGGTTGTGTCTATTGGAGCTTAAATTTAGATAGCTCGCCAAGATTCCCAATCCATACGAACTTGCCTGGATCACTTGATATATTCTACCGGACCAATTTAGGAGTCAATTTAGAATTGTATTAAGGCATGTGGACTTGTTTCTTCTTGTAAGAATGGGTCTGGTTCACATGTGAACTTTTTGTTAAGGTCCAATGGATTTAATAAAATAATAAAAATAATATATTGGCCTACATATATGTGGTGGGCGGCAAGGCTTTATAAAATAGCTTAATATAATGTTTTTTATTTTATTATTTAATTAAATAAAAATTATTTAATTTGTTAATTAATTAATTATTTAATTAAAAGTCAAAATCTTTTTCCTAGTAGGAGTTGGTCTCCTAATATTATACTGTTGTTGATATTATAATTAATATTATAGACTATATTTGATAAGTAGAAAAACAAAAGGAATTATTTATCTATTCAAATTAGGAAGTTTTTAATATGGTTACAAATACACTATTGAGTTGGATTAGGAGTCTTGGTGTAGAAAAGAATTCTTTTTGAAAAAGGATTCTTGGTCACCAAGTAAATCTATCTAAGGATAGAATTCTTCTTTGAAAAGGATTCTTAACCACCAAGTAAATCAACCTAAAGAAAGGATGCTTAACAACCAAGTAAATCCATCTTAGGAAAGGTTTTGAAATCCTAATAAATTTCAAAGAAGAATTTCAGCCAGCCATATATATATATATATATATATATATATATATATATATATATATAAATATATATATATATATATATGTTTGGAATTTTAGACAGCCTTGTGGTTGGACCAAGAGAAATTTTGGCCAGCTATAAGGAGATTTTCTTGGAGAGAATTCGGCCACTATAGAATTTTGAAGGAGAATTTTTTTTTTTTGCTCTAGACAAAATTCGATTAACTCTAAGAAATAGTGTGAGATTCGGTAAAGAAGAAAAGGAAGAAAGAACATTTAGTTTTCGATAGTACACTAGTAGCCTTCATATTAAAAGGTTTTGTGTACAACATCGAATCAAGGTTCACGCGAGTTTAAATCAAATTGATTGATAATTCACAAGTGACCTAACGTTCTTTGTTTTCTTCTTGGAGGATTATTGTAACTAACAAAGAAAAAGATTTTGTTTGTTTCCATCCTCAGGTAAACAATTTACAGAAAGGGAGCCCACCCTCCTAGGTGATTCACGTTCGTGATTGGATTGGAAGATCTTACGGATTCAATTCGGCGCTAGTTCAATCATCAGGAGAAAAAGGTATGACATTTTTAATATACATCAATTAATCTAGGGTTAAGGTTCTTGTTGTTTAAAAGGAAATTTTTTTATTTATACCGAAACCTTAATTTTGATTTTTCACGCTTCCGTTGCGCGTATTTTCCCTACAATACTACTTATCGGAAACGGTATAGGTGTATTGACTTCAGTAAAAGAATGGTTAGGAAAACAATTTGATATGAAGGACTGAGGAGAAGCAAGTTATATTCTTGGTATCCAGGTCGTAAGGGAATTATCCCAAGCTTCATACATAGATAAAATCTTGTCTAGGTTTTCGATGCAAGATTCCTGGAAAGGTATGTAACCTTTCAGACATGGAATCAAACTTTCTAAGCAACAAGTTCCTAAGAATGGAAATGAAGATCAATTCATGAGTACGGTTTCATATGCCTAGGCAGTTGGGAGTCTCATGTATGCAATGCTTTGAACTAAACTAGATATTTGTCTTGCTGTTGGCATAATTAGCAGGTTTCAATTGAAACCTGGTCCTGAACACTGGACGACAGTCAAGCATATTTTCAAGTATCTTAGGAGAACTAGAGATTATATGCTTGTTTACTCTGGAGGGGATTTAATTCCCGTTAGGTATACAGATTTCGATTTATAATCGGATTATGACTATAGAAGGTTAACATTAGTATGTGTGTTTACACTTGGAGGAAGGGCAGTCATATGGAGGAGTATCAAGCAATCCTGTATTGTTGATTCCACAATGGAAGCTGAGTATGTTGCCGCATGTGAGGCTGTTAAAGAGGCTTTCTGGCTCCGATAATTCTTGATTGACTTGGAATGGTTTCCTAATGCGAATAAGCAGATCACTATCTATTGTGATAATAATGGAGCAGTGGATAATTTGAGAGAACCAAGAAGTCATCAGAGAGCGAAACACATTGAAAGAAAGTATCATCTTTTGAGGGAAATTGTGTATAGGGGTAACATGTCGATTACAAAGATCGCGCCAGCAGAAAATCTAGCGGATCCCTTTACAAAAGCTCTACCACTGAAGAGTTTTTATGGGCATCTAGAGAATATGGGGAAGTGATATGACACATTGATATAGAGCAAGTGGGAGATTTTTGGGATTTTGCTCGATAGTAAGAGTGTAATAATGTATTTGACAATCTTTTCATATTGATAAAAGTGATTTCTAGTTTAACAAATCTTATAGCATTTATAGTTTAATTATTATAATTGTCAAAAGTAAATAATCATAAGGTCAAAAGACTATGAGAAAATAAGAATTGTTCGTACATCTGGATTTGTATGAGGTAGACATTCTTTAGTTAGCCTTGAATAATATTCATAACTTAAGATAAAGGTTGGGTGCCTTTATCTTGTCAAAGTTGTAGATTCTTTAGCTAGCATTTGAGTGGGATCAAATGTGTTATGATGAGTCTAAAATCATCAAAGTGTGGTGCCTTTGGGCAAAAGAATCTAGTGCACTGGGTGCATTGAATAGGATCACAGTGAAACACTTTATCCATAACCGTCAATGGATAAAATTTTCCATTTGAAAATAATCGGAGAGTCTATCTCAATCCTGAGATAAATGTTAGACTTATGATTGTAAGTGTTATCATTTGATCTACCAATGAGTACGATTATATAGCATAATCTATTCTTGATAGTTTGGTGGTATAAATTTGTTAATCGATAGAGGACTTCATTTATAGATATGTACATCGTGGCTCCATTTTTTAAATGGGAGTAGAATACCAACATACAGATGTTTTGAGGTGTTGGATACTAAATCTTAATGTTAATTTTACAATAATTTCTATTGAAATATAGTTTCTGGACAAGTCAAAATATCTAAGTACAAAATGTGGTCATTGAGTAAATATGGTAACTTTGAGAGCTACAGGCGGTCTATGAGCTCTTGGCAATTAATGGTATTCTTCACGAGGATACACTATCTTCGTTAAGATTGCCTTGGGTATGTATTAGCAATATTAACTTATTCTATCTTTATTTAAGACTTCAACTTTAGTTCTTTAGTGGAATACTAATATTAATAGATCGGACCTAAGTGAATAGTTTGTTGATTTCGATTAGGTTATGTCTATTGGAGCTTAAATTTAGATGGCCGCCAAGATCCCCAATTCACACGAACATGCATGGATCATTTGATGTATTCTAAAACGAATTTATGGGTCCATCCAGAATTGTTTTAAGGCATGTGGACTTGTTTCTTTTGGTAAGAATGGGTGTAGTTCACACGTGGAATTTTTTATTAAGGTCCAATGGTTTTAAAAAAAATAGAAAAAAAAACAATATTGGCCCACATATATTGGCTTGGGTGGCTAAGGCTATATATTATATCTTATTTTAATATTTTTTTATTTTTTATTTAATTAAATGGAAAAAATTAAACTGTTAATTAATTAATTTTTTAATTAGAAATCAAAATCTTTTTCCTAAAGTAGGAGAAGGTCTCCTAGAGTTATATTATTGTTGGTAATGTGATAAGTATCAAATACTATATTTGATAACTAGATAAATAAAAGAAATTTATTTATTTATTTATCTAGTGAAATTAGGAAATATTTGATTTCTATTAGGACTCTAATGAACAATTGGTCAAATTAGGAAGTTTTTGATATAGTCACAATTTAATTATATTCAATAACTGTTTATTGAATAAATATACTATTTGAGTTGGAATAGGAGTCTTGGTGTGGAAATGAAATCTTTTTTTGAAAAGGATTCTTTGTCACCAAGTAAATCCACCTAGTGATAGGATTCTTGTCCACTAAGTAAATCCTCTTTAGGAAAGAATTTGAGAACCTATAAATATCTCCACATATATTTCGACCAAAGCTAATTTCTAAGTGAGATCTCGGCCAAGGCTAAGGTTTTTATGAGAGAGGATTCGGCCAACTCATAGACATTGTATATAGAATTCAGGCAAGTAGAAGAGAAAAGGGGAATGTTTTTGTTTTTGATAGTACATTAGTATCTTTTACATCAAAATGGTTTTGTGTATAAAAATCGAATCGGGTTCATGCAAGTTTCAATCAAATAGATTGATAATTCTCAAGTGACCGAACGTTCTTGTGTTTTCTCTTGGAGGATTATTGTGACTAACAAAAGAAAAATATTTTGTTTGTTTCCATCCTCGGGTATACAATTTTAAAAAAGGGAGCCCACACTCTTAGGTGATTCACGTTCGTGATTGGATTGGAAGATCTTACGCATTTAATTCGACGCTAGTTCAACCGTCACGAGAAAAAAGGGTTAAGGTTCTATCTTTTAAAGGGATTTTTTTTAAATTAGTCAAACCCTAATTTTGCTCTTCCACCACATTTTGAATCGATATTTCTCTATAATCACGCCTTCTTTGGGAGTTTGCACCATCTAGTTGTTGGACTAGGTCCTATCTAATTGCTAACATAACAACAAGTGTTTTTAAATTTAGCGTTGTGATTTTAGTCACAAGAACTCCAAGGAGGATATCAATAAAACCACATTGAGTGTGTCGCCAAGTTATCGACTTTCATTATATTCCCTCACAAAAGTCACTCCTTGAGAGTAGATATTGTTTGAGTTAATTATCTAGTCTATCCTTGTAAGGAAGTATCTTGCTAGATTCCATTCGAGAATTCCTCTTGAGGGGTTATCACATGAAACATAAAGCTCAACTAAATTTAGAGGCATAGGTGTTACAAAACACCTTCTCCCACTCAATTGTTTAAAACGTGTGACTGAATTCCATAGAATGATTTACCAAGTTATCTAGATGCCAATTAGATACCTACATCATAAATGCACGTTCATACCAAAAGAGATATATGAGTGGCTTTCCTATTCTATATGACATGTTGTCAAACAATGACAAGCAGTGTAATATTTATGGAAAAATAAATAGCCACAATTTTGGTCCATCATAGAAAAACAAGTAAAATACATTTATTTTAAAAACAACCCTAATCCTAACTTGGTGAACAAGTCATCAAGCAGCCGTCCGTCCAAAGGTCGCATGACAAGGCACTTACGTTCCCGAAGCCTTGTGTGGATGCTCCGTACACATCTACTTTGCTGCTACACCATGGGCTCGTGCATATGCCCAACCCATTGCAAGACGGTGTGTTTCCACACCGCTACTAGCGTAGCTGCACACTCGATCGCTAACACATTTGTTGACTTAGTGCGCACAGGCTGCCTCGGGTTACATCGCTGCTACTTTTTCTGCTTCTAATTCTTCAAATCTTTGAATATTCTAAACTTGAATATATTACATTAGATCTTTTTTTTATTACAACAGCAAATTAAAAATAAACTTAGCAACTACCACGAATGGAATTATGGTGATGATAGGCCACCCTTTTTATTACAATCCCAAAATAAAAATATATTGAAATTCTAGGACCAAAATCGAACAATAATAAATCACATTATAAAACCTATATATATACATATATATCCATACATTCCAATGTAATTATATATGTGAATACCTAGAGTGCCATCTTTTTCTAAAACATGTATATTTACAATAAAAAGAAATAGATCCATGTATATATACATTAATTAATCAAGGGTACAACCTGACTCTGATACCAATTGTAGGAAAAAAAACACATGGTGGAAACGAAAAGATTTGATTGATATATTTCAAAAACTTTCCTTTAAAAGTGAGTACCTTAACCCTTGATTAATTAACATATATTTAAATATATCGTACCTTTTTCACATTACGCTTGATATTGCATTAATAGTTAAACCGTAAGATCTTCCAATCCAATAACGAACGATAATCACCTAGGAATATGTGCTCCCTTTCTTTGAATTGTGTACCTAAGGATGGAAAACAAAAACGTTTTCTTTTGTTAGTCACAATAACCCTTCTAGAGAAAACGAAGAACGTTTGGTCACCTGTGATTTAACAATCTTTTGATTGAAACTCAACTGAACCCGATTCGATATTGTGCACAAAGCCTTTTAATATAAAAGCTACAATAGCACTATCAAAAAAAAAATGCTCCTCTCTTCTTCTTCTTCTCTTGGACGAATTCTCATACACATTTTCTTTGTGTTAGATGTTTTTTTTAATCAAATAAAGCAATAAAAAACAAACTCTCCAAAACATTAGTCTTGGTTGAATTCTTGATAGGTATATATATAGGTGGCCAAAAATCCTCAAACATGGAGGATTTGTGTTTCACCAAAACTCCTATCAATTTTAGAATTCAATCCTATCCCAATACATTAGTGTATTATCCAATAACTAGTTACTAAATATTAATTAAATTGTGACTATATCAAAAGCTTCATAATTTGACCAATTGTCAATTAGTGTTTTGATAGATATCAAAAACTTCCTAATTTGACTAGATAAATAAATTCCATTTATTTATCTACTTATAAAACAAAGTCTTTGATACTTATCATAATAACAACAATAATATGACATTAAGAGACCTTCTCCTAGTAAGTAAAATATTTTGACTTTTAATTAATTAATTAACTTCCATTTAATAAAATAAAACAAAATAAAAAATATATTAGGCTAACAATTTTAGCCTTGCCGCCCAAGCATATACCATTGGCAAGATATTATTTTTCCATTTTATTAAATCCATTGGACTTTTATAAAAAGTCCACACGTGAACTAGATCTATTCTTACTAAAAACGAAATATGTCCGCATGGCTTAAAATTACTACATAAAAATATTTAAAAGCCCATTTAATCAAAATGTGCAAATTATATTATTAATGCATTAATGAAATGTTAATCGCACCCCATTAGGGCTATCCTAGGATTCCCACACCCTTGGCCGCCCATTCTAGGCATTTGAAGAGTTACTGTGTGTCTTGATCACACAAGACCATAACTCTCCAAAACTTTTGGATTCCGAAATCCAAAAACAATTCTAGATGGACACCAAAATTAGTTCGGTAGAATATATCAAGTGATCCATGCAAGTTCGTGTGGATTGGGGATCTTGGCGGGATATATAAATTTAAGCTTCAATAGACATAACCAAATCACAATCAATAAATGATTCACTTAGATAGAATAAGTCAATATTCTTCGTTCGTACTCTAGACAACCATATTGAAGATATTGTATCCTTGTGAAAAATATCAGTTATTGCCAAAAGCGCATAGACCGCCTATAGCTCTCCTTGTTACCATATTTACTCATATGACCACATTTTGAAACTAGATATTTTGACTTTTCCGGAAGTCATGTTTCAATAGACACTATTGAAAACTTAACGTTAAGATTTAATATCCAATACCTCAAAATATCCATATAATGTTATTATACTCATATGTGATAAATGGAGCCACAATGTCCATATATATAAGTGAAGTCCTCTATCGATTAACAAATGAATACCACCAAACTATCAAGGATAGACTATGCTATATAATCGTACTCATTGATAACTCAAATGATAACACTTGTAACCATAAGTCCATCATTTATCTCAGGATTGAGATATACTCTCCAATTTTCCTTAAGTGAAAACTTTTATCCATTGACGGTTCTAGATAAAGTATTTCACTGTGATTCTTTTCATTTCACCTAGTGCACTAGATTCTTTTGCCCAAAGACACTACACTTTGATGATTTCAGAGTCATCATAATACATTTGATCCCATTATAATGCTAACAAAAGAATTGGTGCTTATTCTCTCATAGGTAACCACCTAGAGGATATAGAATTGGTCACCCATTTGAGATTAGATAGCGATTGAGATTAATTGTCTGTATTTCACTTGAGGAGGGTACTCTTTTTCCACGAGTGGATATTTTTTATTTATGATTTAAGTTATTTATTTTAGAATTATATGTTAGCACAAATTATTTAGAAAAATAGTAGAAATAAATTGTTTATTCATTTATTTAGAAAATAGAATTCCAGATGATTTGTTATGTTTTAAGAAATGTGTAGATTTCCAGAATCCAGAGATAGATTAGTTTTGAAATTAAGATTTAGAAAGAAAAATAGTTCATGTATGTTCAGACTGATTTCCAATTGGTTTTCTGGATTTTTAGATTTTTAGATTTTCAGATAGATTTCTAGTATTTCAGATTTTCAGAAAGTTTTCTAGATTTCCAGATTCAAGAGTTTTATGATATTTTTTTAGAAAAGAAAAGAAAAAAAAGATGTTTTTATGTTTTCAGAAAAGTATTTAGAAAATATTATATGAGTATGTTCAGATTTTAAGATATCAGTTATGTAACCTCTCCAGCAGTATCAGATTCTGATTATTAGCCTTTGGGGCTGCTCTGCACGTGTATGTTAGGTTAATTTGTACGTTTGATCAGGTATCAATGTGTATGTGAGATTATATTCACATTACTGGCCTTTGGGGCTACTCTGCACGTGTATGTGAGATTACTCTGCACGATCGATCAGCTATTGATGTGTATGTGAGATTATATGTATATATAACTCTGTACGTTTGATCAAATATCAGCATGTATATGTGATTATTACAGTGCAAGGGTGATTAGATATCACCATGTATGTGAGATATGTATTTCCCTTACTCTGTATGTGCATTGAGATGTTTTGCCAAGTACGTGAGATAACCCCTTGGGTACTTGTTGGGTAAAGAGATTTAAGATTTTATATATTACTGATTATGATCAAGAAAGAACAAATTTCAGATCATAAAAAAAGATTCCAGATTTTTAGATATTCTACGTTTTATAATAAAAGAAAATATTTTATTATATTATATAGTATCTACAGAAAAATGTGTCTTAATTACAAAATGGATTTTTTTTAATTAGTTCTCAACCTATGTTAAATAACAGTTTCAGATTATATCCTAATTTATTTTAGGAAGTGATAAAGAAATTAGAAAAAGATACAAAATTTAGAAAGAAATAGAGAAATGTTTTTACAGCTAATAGTTTCCAGATTGTATTTTTATTGGCTAGTATAAAGTTAAATGAACTACGAGGGCTTTGATCCCTATTGAGTATAGGGTACGTAGGCATTTGGGATGTAAATCTAAAACTCAAACCCACCAAAGAAGAAAAAGATAAGAATTTCATAGGATTTCCTCATACTTAAGATAGAAGTCGGGGCGGCTCCTGTCAGCTCATGACCTACTCCTTGGTCAGCTATCTGGTTTCCTCAAGTGCGCGATTGGTGTAGGGAAAATCGCGCAACGAAGGCGTGAAAATTTTGAAATTAGGGTTTCGGTATAAATAATTTTTTTCCCTTTTTAATAACAATGACCTTAACCTTAGATTAATTGATGCATATAAAAAGTGTCGTACCTTTTTACAGTGACGATTGAACTAGCGACGAATTGAATCCGCCAGATCTTTCAATCCAATCACTAACGTGAATCACCGAGAAGTGTGGGCTCCCTTTCTTTAAATTGTATACCTGAGGATGGAAACAAACAAAATCTTTCTCTTTTTTAGTCACAATAATCCAGCAAGAAGAAAATAAAGAATGTTATGTCACATGTGAATTATCAATCAATTTGATTGAAACTCGCGTGAACCTTGATTCGATGTTGTACACATAACCTTTTAATGTAAAGGCTACTAGTGTACTATCGAAAACTAAATGCTCTTTCTTCCTTTTCTTCTTTGCCGAATCTCATACTATTTCTTAGAGTTGATCGAATTTTGTCTAGAGCAAAAACAAAAAATTTCTCCCAAAATTCTTATGGTGGCCGAATTCTCTCCAAGTAGAATTATATAGGTTGGCCGAAATCTCACTTATATAGAACTAGGGCTGGCCGAAATTCCTTTTAGAATTTCACTATGGCTAGCCGAATTTTACAAGGGATATATATATATGATCACAAATTCGTTCCTAAGAAGAATTTACTTGGTAGGTAAGAATCTTATCCTTAGGAGGATTTAATTGGTGACAAAGAATCATTTTCCAAAAAGAATTTCTCCTACACCAAGACTCCTAATCCAAATCAATAATGTATTTGTAACCGTATTAAAGATTTCCTAATTTGACTAGATAAATAATTCTTTTCTTTATGTACTTATCAAATATAATATTTAATATTGATTATACTACCAACAATAGTATAACATTAGGAGACCTTTTCCTACTAGAAAAAGATTTTGATTTTTAATTAAATAATTGATTAATTACCAAATTAATTAATTTCCATTTAATTAAATAATAAAATAAAAATAATATAATTAAGCTAAACTATATATCTTAGCCGCCCAACACCATATAGGGGTGGGCATGAAGTTGCGATTCGAACCGATTCGAACAGAATCGAACCGAAAAAAGGGTATTCGATTCGATTTGTAAGGGTAATTCGGTTTAAACCGGTTTAAAAATTGAAAATCGATTTTTTTTTACGGTTCAAACCAGTTTAATTTTCGTAAAACCGGATTGAACCGAATAAACCGAGTATATAAGTAAAAAAAAAAAACTAATATATTTAATATATTTAAGGGTAATATGTTTTTAACTGATTTAATTTTTTTTAATATATTTTTTAGTTATGTTTGATTTGGGTTTTTTGGCTATTCTAAAGTCTAAAATTAGTATCCAACAACCCATGAATGTTAAAAAATAAATAAATAAACCCATTAAGATAGCTGGCCTATTAGGTCCAAAACCAAATTGAATCGAACCGAATCGAAACGATTAAAATAGGTTCAATTCAATTCGGTTCCCATTTCTTATTAGGTTTAAACCGGTTTAATTTTGGATGAATTGAAATATTTTAGGTTCAATTGGGTTTGACCTAAAATCGAATCGAATCGAACTATGCCCACCCCTAAAACCATATATAGGCCATTATATTATTTTTCTCTATTTTATTAAATCCATTCGACCTTAATAAATTGTCTACATATGAACTAGACCCATACTTAAAAAAAAAAAAACAAGTCCACATGCCTCAATACAACACTAGATGGACTCCAAAATAGGTCTGGTAGAATATATCAAGTGATCCACGCAAGTTCATGTGGATTGGGGATCTTGGCGGGCTACCTAAATTTAAGCTCCAATAGACACAACCCAATCATAATCAACAAATGATTCACTTTGGTCCTATCTATTAATTTTAGTTCATTCCACTAAGGAACTAAAATTGAACTCTTAAATAAAGATAGAATAAGTTAATATTTCTCATTCATAACCTAGACAATCTTAACGGAGAAAGTGTATCCTCATGAAGAATACCAGTAATCGCAAAAAGCTCATTGACCGCCTATAGCTCTCCAAGTTACCATATTTACTCATATGACCACATTTTAAACTTGGATATTTTGACTTTTCCAGAAGCCATGTTTCAATAGACACTATTAAAAACTTAACGTTAAGATTTAAAATCCAATACCTCAAAACATCCATATGATGATATTCTACTCTCATTCAATAAATGGAGTCACGATGTCCATATCTATACATGAAGTCCTTTATCGAATAACAAATGAATAACACCAAACTATTGAGGATAGACTATGCCATATAATCGTACTCATTGATAGCTCAAATGATAACACTTGCAATCATAACTCCATCATTTGTCTTAGGATTGAGATAGACTCTCCGATTGTCTTCAAGTGAAAACTTTTATTCATTGACGGTTATAGATAAAGTATATCACTATGATCCAAATTAATGCACTCAGTGCACTAGATTATTTTGCCCAAAAACACCACACTTTGATGATTTTAGACTCATCATTACACATTTGTTCCCACTCAAATTCTAGCAAAAGAATCTACATCTGTAACAAGATAAAGGCGCCCAAACTTTATCTTAAGTTGTGAATATTATTCAAGACTAACTAAAAAATCGTGTCTATCTCATACAATTCTAGATGTATGAACAATTCTTCTTTTCTCGTAGTCTTTTGACTTTATGATTATTTACTTTTGACAATTATAATAATTTAACTATAAATGCTATAAGATTTGTTAAACTACAAATCACTTTATTAATATGAAAAGATTGTCAAATACATTATTATACTCTTGCTATCGATCATAATCCCAACAATCTCCCACTTGATCTATAGAAAATGTGTCATATCTCTCATCCCCATGTTCTCTAGATTCCCAACAAAACTCTTTTATGGAAGAGCCTATGTAAAGGGATCTGCTAAGGGATCCGCTGACGCCATTTTGGTAATCGTCACGTCACCCCTGTGTACAATTTCCATCAGAAGGTGATACTTTGTTTTAATGTGTTTCCCTCTCTTATGACTTCTTGGTTCTCTCGAATTAGCCACTGCTCCACTATTGTCACAATAGATAGTGATCTGCTTATTCGCATCAGGAACCAGTTCCAAGTCAATCAAGAATTGACGGAGCAAGACAACCTCTTTAGCAGCCTCGCATACGGCAACATACTCGGCTTCCATGGTGGAATAAACAATACAAGATTGCTTGATACTCCTTCATATGACTGCCACTCCTCCAATTGTAAACACAGATCCTAATGTTGATCTCTTGATTCAGAATCGGACTGAAAATCAGAATCTGTATACCCAACAGGAATTAAATTCCCTCCACAGTATACAAGAAAATAATCTCTTGTTCTCCTAAGATACTTGAAAATATGATTGACAGTCGTCCAATGATGAGGACCAGGTTTCGATTGAAACTCGCTAACTATGCCCATAACAAAACAAATATCTGGTCTAGTACACATCATTGCATACATGAGACTTCCAACTGCTGATGCGTATAGAAACCTACTCATGAATTGCTCTTCATGTTCATTCTTAGGAATTTGTTCTTTAGAAAGTTTGATTCCATGTCTGAAAGGTAACATACCTATCTTGGAATCTTGCATGGGAAACCTAGACAAGATTTTATTTATGTATGAAGCTTAAGATAATGCAATATTTCTATTCTTTGTATCTCTTATAACTTGGATACTAAGAATATAACTTGATTCTCCTACGTCCTTAATTTGAAATTGTTTTGCTAACCATTCTTTTATTGATGTCAATACACCTACATCGTTTCCTATAAGTGGTAAATCATCAACGTAAATATCTAGACAAACCAACTTGTCGCCTTTAATCCCTTTGTATACACAAGGTTAGTCAAGGTTTTGAATAAATCCATAACTTTTCATGGGTTTATCGAACCTTATATTCCAGGATCTGGATGCTTGCTTCAATTCATATATGGATCTTTGCAACTTGCATACCCTTTCCTCTAGGCCATTTTCAATGAATCCTTTTGGTTGCATCATGTAGATGCTTTCGACAAGACTTACATTAAGGAAAGATGTCTTGACATCCTTTTGACAAATCTCTAGGTCTAGAGAGGCCGCAATGGATAAGAATATCCTAATGGATTTAAGCATAGCCACAAGAGTGAAGGTTTCTTCGTAATTGATACCTTCCTTCTGTGTATATCCTTTAGCTACCAATCTAGCTTTAAAGGTTTCAACCTTTCCATCCATTACTCTTTTCTTCTTTGTATACCCACTTGCACCCGATGGTTTTATTCCTTTAGGCAAGCCTATAAGAGACCAGTCTTTGGTTTTGAACATAGATTCAATTTCAAATTGCATTGCCTTTTTCCAATGACGACAATAAACATCTTCTGTTGCTTCCTTGCACTTATAGGAGTCATCGTCATCTGAGAGATTTTGAACAGATTCTCCTATACTGATGTATCTATCAGGTTGTTTACTAACCCTCCCACTACGACGAGGTATGGTAGATTGTTGATCTTGTATTGGTACAGAACTTACAATTTGGGCTTGGTAGTGAAACCTCTCGTTGAATTGTATCTCCTAAAAGATCGTTCATGACAATTTTACTTTTAGGCACAACATTATTCATATAGTCCTATTCCAGAAAATTAGCATTTGTCGAACCAAATACTTTAAGATCTGAAGGACTATAGAAATAATATCCTTTTGTTCCTTTTGGATACTCTACAAATATGCTTGTTTCTGAACGGGACTTTATATATGGATTGAAGAAAGCATCCAGATCCTGGAACATAAGGTTCGATCGAGTCATGAAAAGTTTTGGATTTATTTAAAACCTTGATAAACCTTGTGTATACAAAAGTATTAAAGGAGACAAGTTGATTTTCCTTGTTCTTTACGTTGATGATATACTAATCAACGAAAACGATGTAGGTGTATCGACATCAATAAAATAATGGTTAGCAAAACAATTTGATATTAAGGACTTAGGAGAAACAAGTTATATTATTGGTAACCAAGTCATAAGGGATAGAACGAATAGAACCATTTCATTATCCCAAGCTTCATACATAGATAAAATCTTGTCTAGGTTTTCCATGCATGATTCCAAGAAAGGTATGTTACCTTTCAGACATGGAATCAAACTTTCTAAGGAACAAGTTCCTAAGAACGAGCATGAAGAGCAATTCATGAGTATGATTCCATATGCTTAAGCAGTAGGAAGTCTCATATATGCAATGCTCTATACTAGGCCGGATATTTGTTTTGTTGTGGGCAGAGTTAGGAGGTTTCAATCGAAACCTGGTCCTGATCACTGGATGGCAGTCACGTATATTTTCAAGTATCTTAGGAGAACGAGAGATTATATACTTGTATACTCTGGAGGGGATTTAATTCCTGTTGGGTATACATGTAGGGAAAAAACGGGTTCAAAACGCAACGGAAGCGTGAGAAAAATAGAAATTAGGGTTTGCGTATATAAAAAAAAATATTCCCTTCAACAAGAACCTTAACCCTAAATTAATTGATGTATATAAAAAGTATCGTACCTTTTTTTTCGTGACTATTGAACTGGCGTCGAATTGAATCCATAAGATCTTCCAATCCAATCACGAATGTGAATTACCTATAAGTGTGGTCTCCCTTTCTTTAAATTGTATATGAGGATGGAAACAAACAAAATCTTCTTCTTTGTTAGTCACAATAATCCTCCAAGAGAAAAACCAAGAACGTCCGGTCACTTTTGAATTATCAATCAATTTGATTGAAACTCATGTGAACCTTGATTCGATGTTGTACACAAAACCCTTTTAATGCAAAGGATACTAGTGTACTATTGAAAACAAAAGCGTTCCCTATTTTCTCTATGCTTTGCCGAATTCTTTACACAATGAGTTGGACGAAGTTTTTTTTATATAACAATAAAAAAACAACTTCTCACACCAAAATTTTATGCTTGGTCGAAATTTATAAGTGTATATGTATAGGAGACCAAATCCTTTACTAAGAAGGATTTACTTGGTGGTTAAGAATCCTATCCTTAGGTGGATTTATTTGGTGGTTAAGAATCCTTTTCCCAAAGGAATTCTTTCCTACACCAAGACTCCTAATCCAACTTGTCATATATGAATTTTATCGTACGTACACGTAAAACAAAAAGGATAAATTGTCAGATGGACATCCGAATAGGCATTCAGAAAGTATCCTACAAGACATCACCGAAGAAGAGAAAATCCGAGTAAGCAGATGTTGAACAGAATCTGTCCAGAGTCAATCGACGTCATATACTACTCGGGTTCAATTAATGACACTCGGAGCTTTTTAAATGACATTTCTACTCGGGATCAAATGACGTTAGTCGGGACCAGCGGGTATTGTCCTTACTCGGGACAAACATGAAAGAAATTGAATAAAAAGCCCAGTGCATAGTTCACACGGATCAAGTCATTAAAATACACGAAGATATCCATAACAAAAAGGAATCCCAATGAGAACAGGATATCGAGCAGAAAAGGTTCCCAATCAGGCAACAACTTTATTTCTTCAAAAATACTACGCTCTTATAAGGAAATAAGCTAATTGGACTACATTACTAGAGTCTCATTCGATCTCAATACAAGACTCCGAAACAGGAAAGAAGACAATCAGATTTAAGCAAGTAAATGAACATAATTAAATACAAAGATCTTCTATTACTTGTACAAAGCAGATTAGGGTCCTATAAACATATAATTAGACCCATAATCTCGCCAAGAAATATATGCAACAATCATAGAAAAATACAGAGAGAAGAAAGAGAGATTGAGAATTGTAATTATATTAATTCATAGTGGATTTTGGCTTGGTTGATCATTCAACCACTCTGGACATTTCTCCGGTCATCGGAGTTTTACCTCGTAAACTCGTGTCTAATTATTTTTTTATGCTTCTCTTTCTCTTTGAAATTACAGTTGAAATCCAACCCTTGTTGACAATTTTCATACATCCAGAAATCAACGTCAACAATTGGCGCTAGAAAGAGAGGCGACTTGAACCTTCGATTTAATTAAAAACAATGGCAGGAAGCAGAAGCAGTTCCGGGGATGTCCAAAAATCACCAAATAACTTCCATGTTGGCAGCAGCTCGCGAGATCACGCTGCAACCATGTAGAACCAACCTATATTCCTGGCGGGGATCCAGCAAGTTCCACCGACCAGTGAAGACCTGACACAACACTTTCGAGAAGCATTGCAACAATTTGTGGCAGACGCAGCGAATGAAGAAGTTGATCTGCTTGTTATAGAGGCACAATCTCCTAACCTCCCACCTGTGAGGCTTCGTTCTGTTGTGGTAGGGCCAGAACTAAATACACCTGAAGTCGGAAGGAACTCTTTTCCAATCAATCAGGCTAAATGTGAAACACCAGAAGAGGAACGACTATGCCAAAAATAGAACCAGGATCAGACAGCCCATGTTAGACACCACAAACATGACCGGTATAGGGATCGATCGTCATCAAAAGATAGCGATCGACACCATCACAAGCGTCAGTGAACTGAATAGGTTCAGAAGATTGCCCCCAACATGCATTGGAAGTTTCAGTGAACTGAGTAGGAGTTTTTCAAGGCAATTTCTGTGCAATGTTCACAGGAAAAAATCAGTGGCTTACCTTTCTCAAATAAAACAAGGGAAAGATGAGTCGCTGAAGAAATACCTGGGGAGATTCGACCAAGCGGTATCAGAAATCGGCAGTGCAAATGATAAAGCGATAATTCTGCATTCATCAATAACCTACAGAATGGACGGTTGTCTTTTGACCTAAGAAATGCCCGACTGACCTAATATGCAGATATAATGGACATGGCAATAGGATATGCACTAGCCGAAGAAGAAGAGTTAGCCACTGGAGGATGCTACATTCATGGAGGAAAACCCGAAAAAGAACGCTGAGTCCAAAGTGCAGAACCAAAAGGGAAAACAGAAAGGAAACATCTAAGAAAAGAGCAAAGACAGGGAAAACGGGCGGAATGTTGAACAGACCACAGAAAAATACCCAGGCAGATACACCAACTACACCCCTATTCGGAATAAGCATGAGGAAATCCTGGCCATTCTGGAAACAAATAATATGGTACAAGAGCCACATGACAGTCTCAGTTTGCCCGACGAGATCCACCAAATACTGTAGATTCCATAAGGAAACCGGTCAAGAGACTTCCAAGTGTTACCAGCTCAGAGATTACATAAAAACCCTCATTCGGGAAGGACATTTACAGGATGTAATCTTGAAAAGGGATGAGAAATAAGAAACAAAGAAAGACATCAGGGCCTATCACAGCTCTAGTCGAAATCAAAGGGCTAGTCTAGAGGCCAATCAAATGATACATACAATCTTTGGAGGACCATCTACTGGAAGAAGTTACCGAGAGCGAACATAGAAAATCAGAGAAACGGTAGAAGCAAGAAATAACTTTGACATAAACTCGATCAATCAAGACCCGAAAAGAGTAAAAGAAGGATGGGACCCAATAACATTCACAGAAGCAGATTCACACGGGGTCGATGTTCGGCCAAATGACGCCTTGGTCATAAGTGCCCGGATTGGTAACCAGGAAGTCAGGAGAATCCTGATAGATAATGGAAGTTTGGCAGACATTCTTAATGTAGCCGTCTACGATCAACTTAGGTTAGACCAAAAGGACCTACAGCCTTTCCACACTTTACTCATAGGATTCGGGGGAATTGAGGTCAGGTCACTCGGGACGGTAAAGCTCCCTGTAAAGATCGGAGTGGCACGTTGTCAGAAAACTGTATTGCTCGACTTCGTGGTAGAAGACTTAGACAATTGGTCGTATAATGCATTGATGGGTCGACCATTTTTTAATAAAACTAAGGTTGTAACAACCACCTATGCCTTAATGATCAAGTTCCCGACCGAACAGGGGATTGGAATAGTCAAGGGATCCCAAGAAATGGCCCGTAGAGCTAACCTGTCAGTATACAAAGACAAGAATGATGAGCAGGTTTGGACTATAACACAGCCGAGTAAGATCAAAGAGCCACTATCATTCGACTTCTATCCAAGGGAAGAGCTGATTGAATCCAAAACTAAACCGGTAGAAGAAATCATCTTGAAAGAAGATTAACCAGATAAAAAGATCAAGATCGGGGCCAACCTGGAATGAAAAGTCAAACAAAGCCTCATTGATCTACTTAAACAATACAAGGATGTGTTCGCTTGGAGTCATGAAGACATGGCCGGGATAGATGCCAGAATAATATCTCACCATCTCACAGTAGACCCCGAATGCAAAACCGGTGATATAAAAGAAAAGATCATTCAATCTCGAGAGAAGTCAGGCAATCAAACAGAAAGTAGAGAAGCTACTCGCTGTAGGATCGATTAGTAAGGTCAATTACCCTTAATGGGTAGCTAATGTAGTCCTCGTCCAAAAGAAGAATGGACAGTGGAGGATATGGGTAGATTTCACAGATTTAAACAAGGCATGCCCAAAAGACAGTTTTCCACTTTCGAGGATAGATCAGTTGGTGGATGCTACATCAGGCCATGAGCTGCTCAGTTTTGATGGATGCTTATTTGAGATATAACCAAATCCGGATGAACAAGACTGACGAAGAAAAAACAGCATTCATTACTGATCAGGGTTTGTACTGTTACACAGTAATGCCCTTTGGGTTAAAAAATGCAGGGGCAACAAATCAAAGGCTGGTCAACAGAATCTTTGCACGGTAAATAGGAAGAAACATGGAAGTATACATTGATGACATGTTGACCAAGAGCATCACGGCAGACAAGCATACTTCAGACCTGCGAGAGACATTTGATGTCTTGAGGAGATACCAAATGAAGCTAAATCCGAACAAGTGTTTATTCGGGGTTCCTTCGAGAAGATTCCTAGGTTTTCAAGTTCACCAAAGAGGAATCGAAGTTAACCCCGAGAAGATCCAGGCTCTGTAAAAAATGTCTTCACCAAGGACACTCAAAGAAGTACAGCGCCTAACAGGATGCTTAGCTTCCTTAGGTAGATTCATCTCAAAGGCCATAGACAAATCACCCTTTTTCTAAGTAATTAAAAAAGGGAAAGGACTCTAATGGAATGAAGAGTGCAAGCATGCATTCTTAATAATTAAAGAATACCTAGGGTAGGCTCCCATCCTTTCAAAACCTCAGATGGGAGAGACACTCCATATGTACTTATCAATTACAGAACTAGCAGCCAGCTCAGTCCTAGTTAGAACATAAGATGGAGTACAGAAGCCAGTATACTATACTAGTAAGGCATTTCTACCAGCCGAGACCAGGTATTCACAGGCAGAGAAAATGGCCCTAGCATTGGTTTCAGCAGCAAGGAAGCTAATGCCATATTTTTAGGCTCATACAATCTTGGTACTCACTAACTGCCCATTAAAGCAAATTCTACAGAAGCCAGTGATTTCAGGAAGACTAACCAAATGGGCTATTGAGCTAAGTGAATTCGATATCCACTACGTCCCCAGGATATCCCTCAAAGGGCAAGTAGTGATAAATTTTATAGTAGAGTTCACAGAGCCAAACCTGGAAGTAAAAAGGAGGTTGGGACAAAATTTGCCATGGAAATTGTATGTTGATGGCTCCTCAAACACTCATGGTAGCGGGGTAGGGATCATAGTATACACCCCAGAAGGAGATGATGTCGAATGTGCCATGATGTTTGACTTCAAAGCAAACAACAATCAAGCCGAGTACGAGGCACTACTAGCTGGACTCAGAGTCTGTATAGCTCTAGGGCCAGATGAAGTCGAGATATTCAACGATTCACAGGTAGTTGTCAACCAAGTCCTGGACGAGTACCAAGCCAATGATGAAGGCATGATAGCCTACCGTGACATTGCAAAATAGCTCCTCCAGAAATTTAAAAAATATAAGATTGCCCACATCCCAGGGAGGAGAATGAAAAGGCAGACTCATTGTCCAAACTAGCATCAGCAACAACCACAATCAGGTCAAAGACTATTCTGGTTGCACTTCTCCTCAAACCAAGCACAGCTGAACAGAGAAACTTAGAAGTTTTAGAAATCTGAACACCGCCAGTCGTTTGGATGACTCAGCTAAAAAGGTTCCTGGAAGAAGGTGTGCTCCCGGAAGATCCCTTACAAGCAAAACGTATCAGGTATAGATCAGCAAGGTACATATTGGTTTGAGGAGAACTATACAGAAAGGGGTACTCCTGAACACTCCAAAGATGTGTGTCAGAGGAGGATGCATATCGAATATTACAGGAAATCCATGGAGGAGTTTGCAGAAACCACACTGGGGTAAAAGTTTGTCACATAAGGTACTCAGGCAAGGCTATTATTAGCCTACTCTGTTCTCATATGCACAACAATGTTCAGAAAGTTGCAATACTTGCCAAAGGATTGCTAATGACATCGGACAACCCCCTGAGCATCTCAGAAACCTCACATCCCCATGGCCATTTGCCATATGGGGTTTGGATTTAATCGGCCCAATGCCAGCTGGGACAGGAGGTGGAGTGAAGTACGCCATAGTAGCCATTGACTATTTCACGAAGTTTGCAGAAGCTGAAGCATTGATGCATATCACAGAAGCAAAAACCACAAATTTCATGAAAAAGAACATACTTTTTAGGTTTGGAGTCCCAAACACTATAATCACTGACAACGGCACCCAGTTCGATAACTAGAAATTCAGACAGCTGTGTAGAGAGTACCAGATTGCCAATTACTATGCCACACCTGCCCACCCTCAAACAAATGGGTAGGTCGAAGCAGTGAAAAAAATCATCAAGCACAAAATCAAAGCTAAGCTAGATGCCAAGAAAGGAAGCTGGGTTGAAAACTTCCCGAGGTATTATGGGCATATCGGACAACAACAAGAACGTCAACAGGAGAGACTCCATTCACTCTAGCGTTTGGAACGGAAGCTGTTATCCCCATAGAAACGTCATACGCGTCACCCCGGGTCAGGCTATACCATGAAGAACATAATTTTAATATGCTATTACAAAGTCTAGATGAGCTAGAAAAGAAAAGGGAGAAGTCCCAAATACGAAATATGGCATATCAGCAAAGAGTAGCTCGCCACTACAACTCTCACGTTCGGGTTAGGAAATTCCAACTAGGAGACCTAGTACTAAGGAAAGTGTCATTTAACATAAAAAATAAAGTTGCAGGTTCCCTGACTGACAAAAGGGAAGGCCCGTATAAAGTCGAAGGAAAAGCTGGCCATGGAGCATAATGGATTGCACGACCCAATGCGATGCCTAATATTTAAAGATTTTCTATCCTTAAATTATTTTGTTCTTTTTTCTAGTCAGGACAATTTTAGTTAGGTTAGATATTTGATGTGGAATTCAAAACTTTATTGATTTTGCAGTTGTAAATAAAAATCAAACTCGGGATTTTCGAAAGATTTAAGCATCAATCTCGGGATTTCCAAAATAAAGCATATGATAATAAGAACATATGGAAGACAAACATGATAATAAAATATTCAAATAGAATACTTGGGACCATTAGTTCCCGAATGGGCAGAGAAGCTCGAAGGAGCATGCCAGTTGAGAGAGGTCAATTGACCTTAGCAAAAAGGAAAACTCGATGTACCTGCTCGGGACGCTATCGGAAAAAATTCCGGTGAAATGCGTAGCTGTGTTAAGCGATTCAAAAAGCTTAACGATTCGGCAAACCCTTGCGCTAAAAAACTGGGGAGACGTCCTCAGTAATGCGTAAGGACTCGAACATATGATTATGGTGAGCCTTGATGTAATGTTCGGGTAGCAACCGTGTATGAAACAAAAGTATAAACCTACTTGTCTATTTTAAGATGACACGGTTAATAATACTAGCCAGTTTCATAAGATACTTGGCATATGGATTGCAAGAGCCAGTTTAATAAGATACTTGGCATTAAAATTATTCAGGTGACAACCGGTTTAATAAGATACTCGGTGAAGTTACCCGAACATCAGAGTTAGCCAGTTTAATAAGATACTTGGCATAAAGATTACAACAGCCTGTTTAATAAGATACTTGGCATAAAGATTACAACAGCCTGTTTAATAAGATACTTGGCGTTAAAAATTATTCAGGGAACAAAACCAGTTTAATAAGATACTCGGTTAAGTTGCCCAAACTGAAATAACTGGTTTAATAAGATACTCGGCAACAATAGAGTCAAGTTGAAGAAATTCATTGAAGCAATAAATCAGATTAAGACCATTCGATTCAGAATCGGGATTTTATTAATTTCCAAAGAATCATTACAAAAAAAGAATTACAGAATTCTTTACAAAAGAATGTTAGAAAGAATTCTTTACAAAAGAATGCAACAAAGAATTTTCTATAAAACTAATGAAAATTCTAATCAAGGTTGTGAGGATTTGTCAATACTCGGGCCGGGCACCATCTCGTACTCACGGAGTAGACTTTCATTAGAAGGCCAAGTAATCGTGTCGACCGAGTCATCCATCCACTGGCTGTAATCTTCTCCTAGGATCGGTCCGACATCAGGGACCACACCCTCCACGACCTCCTGACTAGTATAAAAAGTCAAGAGGGAGTGCTCGGATTGAACCTCCAAATGCATAGGATGGGGCTCTTTGTCTCGGCTACGGCAGTAAGCTCTCCACTTCTTCATCTGAGTCCGAAGAGATTCCAAGGACCGATCCACATGATTTTTGATCAATAACTCCGAGTTGGCTCGGGCCTTCTCAGTCGCCCTATTCTTAACTTTGAAGAACTCACCAGCTGAAACTAGCCCTCGCAGAAACTTCCAAAGGAGAAGGGCATGGTAGGCAGGGGATTTTTTAAAACAATCAACCCCCTGAACTTCAAGTTCCAGTCTAGCCCCTTTAGATAGGGATTCGACTGTCAAAGCTTGGCGTTCTAAGTCCTCGATCTTCTGTTCATATGCTGACTTGGACTGCTCCACTTCCTGCTCGGCCTTAAGCACTAATTCTTGGACAGAAGACATTAAGTTTTGAAGTGATGTAGCCTTCTCTTTTGCCGAAGATGCCCTCTCCTCGGCCTTCATCTGCTTCACCAGACGGTGGTCGACAAAAAATTGGGCAGAACCAACCTTTTGTTGATAAGCCGTTTCAACCCAGAACACGGTGATCCTCACTTTCCTTCAGCTGAGCTTCGAGATGCCTTATTCTATCAGTTTGATGTTGCTGTGTCTGAACTAGCTCAACGAACTCGGCCACCATCTACAAAAAGCTTAATTAAAAATCTGAAAATCGGGCAAACATGACGATTGAAGAAAAGGATAACTTACATAAGATGCACCGTTAAAGTCATTATGAAGGAGGTCTGACTGGGAGCCATCCCGAAAACAACTTCAGCGGTCTTCCCCGATGAAAGCCCGACCGGATGACATCTTCTGCAGCATATCCTAGAGAGAAGGATATGAAGGAACCCCCGATGGTTCAGCCCCTTGATCTTTAACCTCGGGGGAGGGGAACCCCTGTTCAATTCAGAAGTCTCCACATCCACTGATGCTCCAACATCAACGCTCGGAGGAATCTCAGCCACAGTATCTTCATCGGTGAAGTTGATGAATGAGACCACCCGAGGGACTTTGAGAGGGCGAGTTAGAGAGTTGACTACATTCTGCTTCTCACCCCGATAACGGTAGAAGCTAAGATCAGCTGCAGGATCTTCCTAAGTATTATCCCGAAAGGACTCAAAGAAGTCGGGACCTGGAGATACTTGGCTTGCAGAGGTATTATCTTTATCAACGGCATCTGACCGTATAGTAGGTCCTTCACCAATACCCTCACTCTGTCTCTCCCCATCATCGGGCAGATGAGTATCTGTCGGGCCGCTAGGACCACTAGTCTCCCCGACGGCCTGCTGAACAATGTCCTAAGAGACATATTCAGGGACTTGCTCCTCGGCTACATCAATTTCCTCGTCGGACTCAGGTGGGGTGATACCTTCATTGTTCTGAAGAGAAGCCTATTTTTGGCTCGCCTGAAGAATCGACTTCACTTGACGCCTGAAGATCGCAAACGATGTCCGTATCGTACACTTAGAAGAAAAGAGGAACCGTGTCAGAATACAAAAAGAAAAAAATAACAATTAAAAAAAGGTTGTAAAAATCACTTACATCACCTGCAGTAGCCCAAAATCTGTTTGAAGAAGCCAAGCTCAATCATCTTTGCTTCAGTAAAAAGATAAGTCTTGCTTCTCTTCTGTAAAGTGTGAACTGCTGCCTGAGCAAGTCTGGTCAGCTCAGTATCGCCGTAGATAAATTTCTTCTTGTTCCATGTCTCGGGGGAACAGAAGAAACGGAAGACTTTTAACACCGCCCGAGTATCCTCAGATCTGAGGGTGACTTCAAGACCAAGACTCCCTCGGTGAAAAACCAATTGCTCTTCTATAACTTGTTGGATGTAGGGAATCCCCATACAAAACCGTTCTTTTTAGGGTCATTAGAGATATCAACTCCCCGATTCACCTTTGTCCCCTCGGAAACCTAGCAGTCCGGCGGATTGGACATGAGGAAGTAAGTCCCTGTCTTACCAGACTGCCTCAGCGTAAAGAAGTGTCTGATTTCACTCGGGGAAGGTGGCGACAAGTTCATCCGGCTGTAAATGTTCTTCATGCACATCAAAATTTTATAGCTGTTGGGGGCCAGTTGAGCTGGAGCAATCCCTGCTTCAGCCAAAAACTAGGCAATGAATGGCTGAAGAGGGAGAGTGACGCCACAGTAGAGCGTGGATCCATAGATCGCCACCATACCTGGGGGAGGATTCCATACAGCTCTGTCACCCGCTGGAAACAGAGTGACCGAATTAGGCAGATCGAATCGGGCACGATACTTCTCTATCATATCTGGCCTGACCATATTCGGCTCGGTGTCAAACCCACCCAGGCGGTCAGAAGAGAAAGTGAGACGAGACGCTCTGAATGCCTCTTCGACATCGTTCTCGTTGACAGTTTGCTTTCTAATCCGAACGCCGCTCGAGTTGTGCTTGTGAACTTCACTTCTACTTTGATGTTTTCCCATCCTTTGTAGAGGTGCCCTATGATTAGAAACATCAGATTCAGAACTAGATGAAGAATCAGAACTGGACACAAAAATGAATGTCAAAGTGAAGCCCAGAAATATCGACTTTTAAAAATAGAGGTTAATCAGCAGGGATTTGCCCCAGTAATCTTCAAATGCAGGAAACCAACTGAAAATCCCCACGATCTAATGCTTCAAGAGCAATATTAAAAAGTTAATGACGGGAAGATGGATCCATTGAAACTAACCTTGAATAAAGAACTGGTGTAGAATCTTCTACGGAGAGGTGACGATTTTATGCGCAAAGAAATCTGGGTTTGAGAAATTTTTTCTGCTGAAATTTTTTAAGAATGAACCAACGCTCTCTCAGTGAAGAATTTAAAGAGATGATAGCACAGAACCCAAGGATCTCAAGGAGGAAAAAATGATGATGAAGCTTGATGACATAGGCGACACACGGGGAAACGCGTAGGTCATTTCTCATAAATAATATCGAAAAAAGAAGAGGCAAGGGACACGTGTCAAAAAAAGAACTGGCTTCTGCCGTCAGAACTCTAAAACGTCGTTGTCGTTAAAGATCTCGTGTGAGGAGAAAAATCAAATTTATAGGGTCACCATTAAGACACGCCATTATGACAAGACATTTACTCGGGCACTAAAAAGATATTGAAAAACTGATTAAAATACTTTTGCCAGAAATAAAACCCTGTTCAGCAAAACTATTTTAAGAGGGTATTGTCATATGTGAATTTTATAGTACGTACACGTCATCAACAAAGAAGATAAATTGCCAAGTGGACATCCGAATAGGCATTTAGAAAGTATCCTACAAGACATCACTGAAGAAGAGAAAACCCGAGTAAGCACATGTTGAACAGAATCTGCCCAGGGTCAATCGACGCCATATACTACTCGAGATCAGTTAATGACACTTGGGGCTATTTAAATGACATTTCTACTCAGGATAAAATTACGTTACTCAGGACCAGCGGGTATTGTCCTTACTCGGGACAAACATGAAAGAAACAGAATAAAAAGCCCAGTGCATAGTTCACACGGATCAAGTCATTAAAATACATGAAGATATCCATATCAAAAAGGATTCTCAATGAGAACAGGATATCGAGTAGGAAAGGTTCCCAATAAGGCAACAACTTTATTTCTTCAAAAAGACTACACTCTTATAAGGAAATAAGTCCTAACTGGATTACATCTCAATACAAGACTCCGAAACAGGAAAGAAGACAATCAACTTCAAGCAAGTAAATAATCATAATTAAATACAAAGATCTTCTATTACTTGTACAAAACAGATTAGGGTCCTATAAACATATAAATAGACCCTTAATCTCGCCAAGAAAGATATGCAGCAATCATAGAAAAATATAGAGAGAAGAAAGAGAGATCGAGAATTGTAATTATATTATTTCATAGTGGATTTTGGCTTGCTTGATCTTTCAACCACCCATGGACGTTTCTCCGGTCATCAGAGTTTTACCACGTAAACTCGCATCTAATTATTTTTTTCTCATTCTCTTTCTCTTTGAAATTACAACTGAAATCCAATCCGTGTTGACAATTTTCATACATCCAGAAATCAACGTCAACACAACTCAATAGTGTATTTGTAACCATATTAAAGACTTCTTAATTTGATTAGATAAATAATTCCTTTTATTTATCCACTTATCAAATATTTTAATATTAATTATACTACCAACAATAGTATAATATTAGGAGACCATCTCCTAATAGAAAAAGATTTTGATTTTTAATTAAATAATTAATTAATCAACAAATTAATTAATTTCCATTTAATTAAATAATAACATAAAAATAATATAATTAAGCTATTCTAAATAGCCTTGCCGCCCAACACATATATATGGGCCATATATTATTTTTTTTATTTTATTAAATCCATTGGACCTTAATAAAAAGTCCACTTGTGAACTAGACCTATTCTTACAAAAAGAAACAAGTTCACATGCCGTAATACAATTCTAAATAGACCCCTAAATTGGTTCGGTAAAATATATCAAGATCCATGCAAGTTAGCGTGGATTAGGGATCTTAGCGGGCTATCTAAATTTAAGCTCCAATAGACACAACCCAATCACAATTAACAAATGATTCACTTAGGTCCGATCAATATAATTTTAGTTCATTCCACTAAAGAACTAAAATTGAACTTTTAAATAAAGATAGAATCAGTTGATGTTACTCAGTCATACCCTAGATAACCTTAGTGGAGAAAGTGTATCCTTGTGAAGAGTACTATTAATCGCCAAGAGCTCATAGACCGCCTATAGCTCTCCAAGTTACCATATTTACTCATATGACCACATTTTGAACTTGGATATTTTGACCTGTCCAGAAACCATGTTTCAATAGACGCTATTGAAAACTTAACGTTAAGATTTAATATCCAATACCTCAAAACATCCATATGATGGTATTCTACTCTCAATCAATAAATTGAGTCACGATGTCCATATCTATAAATGAAGTCCTCTATCGATTAACAAATGAATACCACCAAACTCTTGATGATAGACTATGCTATATAATCGTACTCATTGATAGCTCAAATGATAACACTTGCAACCATAAGTCCATCACTTATCTCAGGATTGAGATAGACTCTCCGATTGTCTTCAAATAAAAACTTTTATCTATTGACGGTTCCAGATAAAGTATTTCATTATGATCCTATTCAATGCACCCAGTGCACTAGATTCTTTTTCCCAAAGACACCACACTTTGATGATTTTAGACTCACTATAAGACATTTGATCCCACTCAAATGCTAGCAAAAGAATCTACAACTTTGTCAAGATAAAGGCGTCAACCTTTTATGTTAAGTTGTGAATATTATTCAAGACTAACTAAAGAATTGTGTCTACCTCATACATATCTAGATGTGTGAACAATTATAATAATTAAACTATAAATGCTATAAGTTTTGTTAAAATAGAAATCACTTTATTAATTTGAAAAGATTGTCAAATACATTATTATACACTTGCTATCGAGCATAATCCTAAAAATACAGATTCTGATTTTCAGTCAAATTCTGACTCTAGGAGATCAACATCAGGATCTGTGTTTATTATTGGAGGAGGGGCAGTTATACGGGGGAGTATCAAGCAATCTTGTACTGCCGATTCCATAAAAGTTGAGTTTGATGCCGCATGCGAGACTGTAAAAGAGGTTATCTGGCTCCACCAATTTTTGATTGACTTGGAAGTGGTTCCTGATGCGAATATGCATATCACTATCTATTGTGACGATAGTGGAGAAGTGGCTAATTCTAGAGAACCAAGAAGTCATAAGAGAGGGAAGCACATTGAAAGAAAGTATCACCTTCTAAGGAAAATTGTGCATAGGGGTGACGTGACGATTACCAAGATCACATCAGTAGAAGCAGATCCCTTTACAAAGGCTCTTCCACAGAAGAGTTTTGATGGGCATATAAAGAACATCGGGATGAGAGATATGACACATTTGCTATAGGGCAAGTGGGAGATTGTTAGGGTTATGCTCGTTAGCAAAAGTATAATAATGTATTTGACAATCTTTTCATATTAATAAAGTGATTTCTAGTTTAACAAACCTTATAGCATTTATAGTTTAATAATTAAAATTGTCAAAAGACAATGAGAAAAAAAGAATTGTTCATACATCTAGATATGTATGAGGTAGACACAATTCTTTATTTAGTCTTGAATAATATTCACAATTTAAGATAATGGTGGGGCGTATTTATCTTGTTAAAGTTGTGGATTCTTTTGCTAGCATTTGAGTGGGATCAAATGTGTTATGATGAGTCTAAAATCATCAAAGTGTGGTGTCTTTGGGCAAAAGAATCTAGTGAACTGGGTGCATTGAATAAGATCACAATGAAATACTTTATCTAGAACCGTCAATAGATAAAAGTTTTTCATTTGAAGACAATCGGAGAGTCTATCTTGATCCTGAGATAAATGATGGACTTATGGTTGCAAGTGTTTTCATTTGAGCTACCAATGAGTACGATTATATAGCATAGTCTATACTCGATAGTTTGGTGATATTCATTTGTTAATCGATTGAGGACTTCATTTATAAATATGGACATCATGGCCCCATGATATGAACCTCACCAAGAGCAGTGAGACCCAGAACCAATATATGGTAACGAAGGATCGTTTTCTAAACAAGTTTTTAAACAAGAACAAAATCGAACCGCTACCCGTTACCTATAAGGAGGTAAGAACCAACGGTATCAAGAAAGTTGTAGACGCCACACTCAAGAACAAGAAAGAAGGTGAGTGATAAGTCAAGGTTTGAACGACACAAGGTAGAACCTTCATAAGTTCATAGTTCTATGAAGAACCAAAGAGAAAATTCTCTCCAATTTATTTCAATTCAAAAATCTATCCTCAAATTACATCAATTGGTCCCTTTTATACTAAAAATATCTAAAACCTAAAAGGGAATAAATATTAGGCAATTAATGCCTTAAAATCAGGAAAATAAATGCAAACAAATTTAGAAAATAAATAAATACTAAACTAGCTACTATTGATTTGCTTCCTAATTGAAAAGCTAAATTTGGAAACAAATCAGCCCCTTAATTTGGGAAACAAATCAACTATTATTCTTTGGAAATTAAAAGGAAATAAATCAGCCAAAGTTGACTATTTTCCTAGCTTGTGCCACACGCCCATTCTTCCTTATTCAGCCCAATCAATTGCCATGATAACATTAATTACGCCTTGGTCTTCATGTGGACTTATCTTGGACTTCAACAATTCAAAATCAGCCCAAGTGTCTTGAATTAGGTCATTTAGTGCTTCTTTAAATCTCTTAGCTCTTGCCCTTGTTATTGGCCCAACCGAAACATGCAATGGATCATTTGATGACTTCTTGATTCTCATCATTCCCCCTCTCCTCAAAAGGATTCTTCCTCGAATCTTCACCATAATATTGTTGACAAACTGTAGCACAAAGGATGGTTCCCCCCTTTTATCTTTTTTTTGATGAATCTCCTTTGAAAGACATCTTTTTTTTATCAATGCATGAAAACAAGAAGAGGAATAAAAATTGTTGATATAAGTTTAACTACATGACCTAAAAAAAATTGTACTTTCTTTTTTTTCGGGATTTTTTTTTATAACAAAGCAGATTTTTTTTTTTGGTAATAGATCTGATATTTTTTATAAAAAAAATCAATCAGGAAAAAAGTTAGTTGAAGAAGAACAAGGATAGATTATACCTGATTTAGAAGCCTAAGCTCTGATACCAACTGATATGAACCTCACCAAGAGCAGTGAGACCCAGAACCAATATATGGTAACGAAGGATCGTTTTCTAAACAAGTTTTTAAACAAGAACAAAATCGAACCGCGACCCGTTACCTATAAAGAGGCAAGAACCAACGGTATCAAGAAGGTTGTAGACCACACTTAAGAACAAGAAAGAAGGTGAGTGATAAGTCAAGGTTTGAACGCCATAAGGTAGAACCTTGATAAGTTCATAGTTCTATGAAGAACTAAAGAGAAAATTCTTTCCAATTTATTTCAATTCCAAAATCTATCCTCAAATTACATCAATTGCTCCCTTTTATACTAAAAATATCTAAGACCTAAAAGGGAATAAATAATAGGCAATTAGTGCCTTACAATCATGAAAATAAATGCAAACAAATTTAGAAAATAAATAAATACTGAACTAGATACTATTGATTTGCTTCCTAATTGAAAAGCTAAATTTGGAAACAAATCAGCCCCTTAATTTGGGAAACAAATCAACTATTATTCTTTGGAAATTAAAAGGAAATAAATCAGCCAAAGTTGACTATTTTCCTAGCTTGTGCCACACACCCATTCTTCCTTATCCAGCCCAATCAATTGCCTTGATAACATTAATTACGCCTTGGTCTTCATGTGGACTTATCTTGGACTTCAACAATTCAAAATCAGCCCAAGTGTCTTGAATTAGGTCATTTAGTGCTTCTTTAAATCTCTTAGCTCTTGCCCTTGTTATTGGCCCAACCGAAACATGCAATGGATCATTTGATGACTTCTTGATTCTCATCACTCCATTTGTTTAATGAGAGTAGAATACCATCATATGGATGTTTTAAGGTATTGGATATTAAATCTTAACATTAAGTTTTCAATAGTGTCTATAGAAATATGGCTTTTGGACAAGCCAAAATATCCAAGTTCAAAATGTTGTCGTATGAGTAAATATGGTAACTTGGAAAACTATAGGCGGTCTATGAGCACTTGGCGATTACTGGTATTCTTCATGAGGATACACTTTCTCCAATAAGGTTGTCTAGAGTATGAACGAGTAACATCAACTTATTCTATCTTTATTTAAGAGTTCAATTTTAGTTCTTTAGTGGAATGAACTAAAATTAAATAGATCAGACCTAAGTGAATCATTTGATTGTGATTGGGTTGTGTCTATTGGAGCTTAAATTTATATAGCCTGCCAAGATCCCCAATCCACAAGAACTTACATGGATAACTTGATATATTTTATCGGACAAATTTAGGGGTCCATCTAGAATTGTATTAAGGCATATGAACTTGTTTCTTTCTGTAAGAATAGGTCTAGTTAACATGTGGACTTTTTATTAAGGTCCAATGAATTTAATAAAATAAGAAAAATAATATTTGGCTCATATATTTGTGTTGGGCGGCAAGGCTTTTAAGAATAGCTTAATTTTTTTATTATTAATTAATTAAATGGAAATTATTTAATTTGATGATTAATTATTTATTTAATTTAAAGTCAAAATCTTTGTCCTAATAGGAGATGGTCTATTAAAATGATACTATTGTTAGTAGTATAATTAATATTAAAGACTATATTTGATAAGTAGATAAATAAAAGGAGTTATTTATCTAATCAAATTAGGAAGTCTTTAATATGGTTACAAATACACTATTAAGTTAGATTAGGAGTCTTGGTTGAGGTTAGAATTCCTTTTTGAAAAAGGATTCTTAACCACCAATAAATCTACCTTAGTAAAGGATTATTAACTACCAAGTAAATCCTTCTTAGGAAAGGATTTGTGATCCTAATCTATAACCTATGAAATTCGGCCAGCCCATGTATATATACAAAAGGATAGAATTCCTTTTAGATAATGATTCTTAACTACCAAATAAATCAACCTAATGAAAGGATTCTTGCCAACCAAGTAAATCCTTCTTAGGAGAGGATTTATGATGCTATATATATTTGTGTGTGTGTGTGTGTGTGTGTGTGTGTGTGTGTGTGTAATTTTCGGCCAGCTCTAAGGCAATTGATAGAGAATTTCGGCCAGCCCTATTTTTCTAAGAGAAGAATTCGGCCATCATTGGAATTTTGAGGGAGAAAAATCTGATTTTACTCTAGATAAAATTCGATCAACTCTAAGCAATAGTGTGTGAATTCAGCCAAGAAGAGAAAAAGGGGAACGCTTTTGTTTTCAATAGTATACTAGTATCATTTACATTAAAAGGGTTTTATGTACAACATCGAAACAAGGTTCACGCGAGTTTCAATCAAATTGATTGATAATTCACAAGTGACCGGGTTCTTGAATTTTTCTCTTGGAGGATATTTGTAACTAACAAAGAAAAGATTTTGTTTAAAGAAAAGGAGCTCACACTCCTAGGTGATTCACGTTCGTGATTGGATTGGAAGATCTTGCGGAATCAATTCGGCTCTTGTTCAATCATCACGAGAAAAAGGTACGACACTTTTTTTATACATCAATTAATCTAGGGTTTAGGTTCTTGTTATTTAAAAGGGAATTTTTTTTCTCACGCTTCTGCTGCACGTGGTTTTTTTCCCTACAATTGGTATCTGAGCCTGGTTGTACCCTTGATTAATTGATGTGTTCGTGAATCTTTTTCTTTTTATTGTATATATGCATGTTTTAGAAAGAGATGACACTCTAGGTATTCGCATATATATTTACATTAGAATGTATGGATATATATATATATATATATGTTTTATATGTAGTTTGTTATTGCTCAATTTTGGTCATAGAATTTCAATATATTTTGTTTTGGGATTGTAACAAGAAGGGTGGTCTATCATCGCTATAATTTCTTTCTTGGTAGTTGCTATTTTTTTAAATTTTTGTTGCTGTAATAAAAAAAACTGTAGTATTTTATTATTTAAACTCTTCCGTAATACATTCAAGTACGAAGACTCGAAGGTTTAATGAATTAGGAGCAACCGGAACAAGTTTGGGATCGTGCGAGCCATAACAACGAACGTGCGTACGAAAAGCACGCAGCCACGTTTGTTGTGGCATGGGATGCGCACGACAGGCCTATGGAAGCCATGAGCTGTGCATGGCAGCCCTTTATGGGTTTGTCGCATGTGCACACCCATGGGTAGAGGCAAAGGGTGTGCACGCCTATGGGAGGCAGCCTAGAGAGTCCGGACGATGAAGGTCGTGTGAAGACTTGTTCGCCAAGAAATGAGTTTTTGTATTCCAAGACTTATGTAATTTACTTATTTTTTTAGGATGGACCAAAATTATAGCTATTTATATTTTTGTAAATATTGCAATGTTTGTCATTGTTTGATAACATGTAATATAGAATAGGAGTGCCACTCAAATATCTCTTTTGGTATGAGCATGCATATAATGGTCTAGGTATCAAAATTGGCATCTAGATAACTTGGTAAATCATTCTTTAGAATTCGATCACACGCCTTAAATAATTGAGTGGGAGAAGGTATCTTGGAACACCTACGGCCTCCAAGTTTAGTTGAGCTTTATGTTTCATGAATAACCCCCCCAAGGGGTATTCATGAATGGAATTTAGCAAGATACTTCCTTACAAAGATAAACTAGACAATTAGCCCAAACGATATCTACTCCTTAAGGAGGAATATTCGTGAGGGATTGTATTGAAGGTCGATAACTTGGTAACACACTCAATGTAATTTTATTAATATCCTCCCAAGATTCTTGTTAAAAAAATTGCAAGGCTAAATTTGAAAACATTGGTTGTTATGTTAACAATTAGGTGGGACCTAGTCCAACTAGTAAATGTTGTGAACTCCAAAAGGAGACGTGACATTTATGGGTGTTGGATCATCGTTGAATTTTTACGATTGAATTATTTTAGTTAATTCAAGATAAATATTCAAAAGTGCTTTATCATGATTATTTACTTATATAATTTTTGTTAATATAAAGAAATCATGACCCCATCCCTAATCAATATCCTAAAAGATAATACTTTAACTGATGGTAATTATGTCACATGGAAAAGGAATATTGGGTTGTTGTTGCAAGCTGAAAAGTATAAGTTCATTTAGTATACTCCTAAACCACCTACTCCTACTAATTATTCTACTCAAGAGCAAAGAGATGATTATCAGCAGTGGGAGTCTTCAGATGAGATGGCTAAATGTACGTTACATTATGGCCACCATCTCCGACGTGTAGCAACAGTAACATGAAGGAATGGAGACTATTGCCAATATAATAATGTCTCTAGAGGAGATGTTTTCTGTGAGGTCTAGGATGACTAAGAGAGAGAGGCAGTGACTACTTTTATGAATATTATGATGAAACCTGGACAGGGTGTGAAAGATCACATGATGAAAGTTATAGCACATCTCAACATTATTGAACTGAACAGTGCTGAGATAGATTGTGAGACCAAAATTTACATGATTGTCAACTCACTGTCGGATTCCTTTGATCAATTCAAGTTGGACTACACCATGAATAATAAGGAATACACCTTGCAAGGCCTGATGCAAGATGTTCAAAGCGCGGAAAAAATCCTTGTGAAAGGCAAAGGTCAAAAGATTCATACCGTAGGTAAAGTTCCTACTGTTAAGACCCGTAAGAAGTTCAAGAGACAAAAGAAGAAAAAAAAACTTGAGTTCTCTTAGAAGGAGAAGGCTTAATGAGAACGAATTCAACTTGTGTTAGGCAATGGAGCCTTAGTGTCTGCTAGTTCAGTGGGAGATATTAGAATTAGTTTAGATTCTTATAGGCATTTAGATTTAATAGACGTTTATTATGTACCTCAATTTAAGAGGAATTTAATTTCAGTTTCTTGTTTAAATAAATTTGGTTATTCGGTTAATTTTAATAAAGCTTTTATTATTCGTAAGAATGACAAAGTTATTTGCAAAGGTACATTGGAAAACGGTTTATTCTATTTGCATGGAAATATCTCTCACTTGTTAGACACGAAATCAACGGAACCTAATCATAAAAGAGTAAAATTATTAAAAGATGAAACCTACCTATGGCATTTGTGCTTAGATCATATTAACTTTAATAGGATTAAAAGATTGGTAAGTGTTGGAACCTCTAAGTGACTTAAAGGTTGATGATCTACCAACTTATGAATCTTGTTTGGAAGGTAAAATGACCAAAAGGACGTTTACGACCAAATGTGCAAGAGCCATCGAATGTTTAGGATTGATACACACTGATGTGTATGGACCTATGAGCATTCAAGCTAGAGGTGGATATGAGTACTTCATCACTTTCACGGATGATAGTTCACGATTTGGCTATGTGTATCTCATGAGACATAAGTTGGATGCTTTTGATATGTTCAAAGCATTTAAAGCTGAAGTAGAAAATCAACTTGAGAAATGCAAAAAAATCTTGAGGTCCGATCGTGGTGGAGAATATCTATCTGGTGAGTTTCAGCAATATCATATTGATAATGGAATAATTTCTCAGTTTTCTGCACCGGACACACCTCAACAAAATGGGGTGGCAGAAAGGAGAAATAAAACTCTTTTGGATATGGTTAGGTCTATGTTGAGTTATTCAACACGTCCTAATTCTTTTTAGGGATATGCTTTACAAACCACAATGTACATTCTAAACGATGTACCATCTAAGTCATTTCCTAAAACACCGCATGAGTCGTGGACCGAGCAAAATCCTAGTTTACAACACTTAAGAATATTTGGATGTCCTGTGCACGTGTTAAAAGCAAAGACAGAAAAGATGGAGTCCCGTTAAGAAACATGCATTTTTGTAGGGTATCCGAAAGGAACAAAAGGATATTATTTTTATAGTCCTTCAGATCTAAAAGTATTTGTTTCGACAAGTGCTAAATTTCTGGAAGAGGACTATATGAAAAATTTTGTGCCTAAAAGTAGAATTGTCTTAAATGAGATTTTAGGAGATACAATTCCACAAGAGGTTTCGTAACCAAGCCCAATTGTAATTTTGGTACCAACACAAGATCGACAATCTACCATACCTCATCGTAGTGGGAGGGTTGTTAGACAACCTGATAGATACATTGGTCCAGGAGAATCTGTAGAGAATCTCCCGGATGACGATGATCCCTATACGTATAAGGAAGCAATGGAAGATGTTGATTGTCATAATTGGCAAAAGGCAATGCATTCTGAAATTGAATCTATGTTCAAAAACAAAGTCTGGTCTCTTGTAGACTTGCCTAAAGGGATAAAACCCATCGGGTGCAAGTGGGCATACAAGAGGAAAAAAGGAATGGATGGAAATGTGGAAACCTTTAAAGCTAGATTGGTAGCTTAAGGTTATACACAAAAAGAAGGTATCGATTATAAAGAAACATTCTCTCTTATGGCCATGCTTAAATCCATTAGGATACTCTTATCCATTGCGGCATCTTTAGACCTAGATACTTGGAAATTGGACGTCAAGATAGCTTTCTTTAATGGAAGTCTTGACGAAAGCATCTATATGATGTAACCAGAAGGATTCATTGTGAAAGGCCAAGAGGAAAGAGTATGCAAGTTGTAAAGATCCATATATGGATTGAAGCAAGCATCCAGATCATGGAACATAATGTTCGATCAAGCCGTGAAAAGTTTTGGATTTAATCAAAACCTTTATGAACCTTGTGTATATAAAAGGATTAAAGGCGACAAGTTGGTTTTCTTAGTTCTTTACGTTGATGATAAACTACTCATCGGAAACAATGTAGGTGTATTGACATCAATAAAAGAATGGTTAGCAAAACAATTTGATATGAAAGACTTAGGAGAAGAAAGTTATATTCTTGGTATCCAAGTCATAAGGGATAGAAAGAATAGAACGATTGCATTATCCCAAGCTTCATACATAGATAAAATCTTGTCTTGGTTTTCGATGAAAGATTCCAAGAAAGGTTTGTTACCTTTTAGACATGGAATCAAACTTTCTAAGGAACAAGTTCCTAAGAATGAGCATGAAGAGCAATTCATGAGTATGATTCCATATGCTTCGGTAGTAGAAAGTCTCATGTATGCAATGCTCTGTACTAGACTGTATATTTGTTTTGCTGTGGGCAGTGTTTATCAGGTTTCAATCGAAGCGTGGTCCTGATCACTAGACGACAGTCAAGCGTATTTTCAAGTATCTTAGGAGAACGAGAGATTATATGCTTGTAAACTTTGAAGAGGATTTAATTCCCGTTGGGTATACAGATTCTAATTTTCAGTCAAATTCTGACTCCAGGAGATCAACATCAGGATCTATGTTTACTATTAGAGAAGGGGCAATCATGTGGAGGAGTATCAAGCAATCTTGTATTGCTGATTCCACCATTGAAGCCGAGAATGTTGCCACATGCGAGGCTACAAAAGAGGATGTCTAGCTCCGCCAATTCCTGATTAACTTGGAAGTTGTTCCTGATGCCAATAAGCAGATCACTTTCTATTGTGACAATAGTGGAGCAGTGTCTAATTCGAGAGAACCAAGAAGTCATAAGAGAGGGGAAACACATTGAAAGAAAGTATCATCTTCTAAGGGAAATTGTGCATAGGGGTGACGTGACGATTACCAAGATCGCGTCAGTAGAAAATCTAGCGGATCCCTTTACAAAGGCTCTTCAACAAAAGTGTTTTGATAGGCATCTAGAGAACATGGGGATGAGAGATATGACACATTTGCTATAGAGCAAGTGGGAGATTATTAGGGTTATGCTCGATAGCAAGAGTATAATAATGTATTAGACAATCTTTTCATATAAATAAAGTGATTTCTTGTTTAACAAATCTTATAGCATTTATAGTTTAATTATTGTAATTGTCAAAAGTAAATGATCATAAGGTCAAATGACTATGAGAAAAGAAGAATTGTTCATACATCAAGATATGTATGAGGTAGATACAATTCTTTAGTTAGTCTTGAATAATATTCATAACTTAAGATAAAAGGTTGTGCGCCTTTATCTTTTCAAAGTGGTAGATTCTTTTGCTAGCATTTAAGTGTGATCAAATGTGTTATGATGAGTTTAAAATCATCAAAGTGTGGTATCCTTGGGAAAAAGAATCTATTGCACCGGGTGCATTGAATAGGATCACAATGAAATACTTTATCTAGAACCGTCAATAGATAAAAGTTTTTCATTTGAAGATAATCGGAGAGTCTGTCTCAATCCTGAGATAAATGATGGACTTGTGGTTGCAAGTGATATCATTTGAGCTATCAATGAGTACAATTATATAACGTAGTCTATCCTCGATTGTTTGGGGGTATTCTTTTCTTAATCGATAGAGGACTTCATTTATAGATATGGACAACATGGCTCCATTTATTTAATGAGAGTAGAATACCGTCTTATCGATGATTTGAGGTATTGGATAGTAAATCTTAACGTTAAGTTTTCAATAGTGTCTATTGAATTATGGATTCTGGACAAGTCAAAATATCCAAGTTTAAAATGTGGTCATATGAGTAAATATGGTAACTTGGAGAGCTATAGGCGGTCTATAAGCTCTTGGCGATTACTGGTATTCTTCACGAGGATACACTTTCTCCAATAAGGTTGTCTATGGTAGGAATGAGTAACATCAACTTATTCTATCTTTATTTAAGAGTTCAATTTTAGTTCTTTAGTGGTTGAACAAAAATTAAATAGATCGGACATAAGTGAATCATTTGTTGATTGTGATTGAGTTGTGTCTATTGGAGCTTAAATTAAGATTGCCCGCCAAGATCCCCAATCCACACAGCTTGCATGGATCACTAGATATATTCTACCAGACCAATTTACGGGTCCATCTAGAATTGTATTAAGACATGTGAACCTGTTTTTTTTTTGTAAGAATAGGTCTAGCTCACATGTGGACTTTTTATTAAGGTCCAATGTATTTAATAAAGTAAGAAAATTAATATATGACCCATATACATGTGTTGGGCGGCATGGCTATTAATAATAGCTTAAAATATATTATTTTTATTTTATTATTTAATTAAATGGAAATTAATTAATTTGTTGATTAATTAATTATTTAATTAAAAGTCGAAATCTTTTTCCTAATAGGAGATGGTCTCCTAAAATTATACTATTGTTAGTAGTATAATTAATATTAAAGACAATATTTGACAAGTAAATAAATATAAAGAGTTATTTATCTAGTCAAATTAGGAAGTCTTTAATATAGTTACAAATATACTATTGAGTTGGATTAAGAGTCTTTGTTGAGGATTAAATTCCTTTTTGAAAAAGGATTCTTAACCACCAAGTAAATCTAGCTAAGGAAAGGATTCTTAACTACCAAGTAAATCTTTCTTAGGAAATGATTTGTGATCCTAATCTATAACCTATGAAATTCGGCCAGCCCATGTATATATACAAAAGGATAGAATTCCTTTTTAATAAGGATTCTTAACTACCAAATAAATCCACCTAAGGAAAGGATTCTTGCCAACCAAGTAAATCCTTCTGAGGAGAGGATTTATGATGCTATATATATATATATATGTGTGATTTTCAACCAGCTTTAAGGCAATTGATAGAGAATTTCGGCCAACCTTATTTTCTAAGAGAAGAATTCGGCCATCATAGGAATTTTAAGGGAGAAAAATCTGATTTTACTATAGACAAAATTCGATCAACTCTAAGCAATATTGTGTGAATTCAGCCAAGAAGAGAAAAAGGGGAACGTTTTTATTTTCGATAGTATACTAGTATCCTTTACATCAAAAAGGTTTTGTGTACAACATCGAATCAAGGTTCACGCGAGTTTCAATCAAATTGATTGATAATTCACAAGTGACCGGACGTTCTTGAAATTTTCTCTTGGAGGATATTTTTAACTAACAAAGAAAAGATATTGTTTGTCTCCATCATCAGGTATACAATTTAAAAAAAGGGAGCCCACTCTCCTTGGTGATTCACATTCGTGATTGGATTGGAAGATCTTGCGGAATCAATTTGGTGCTTGTTCAATCGTCACGAGAAAAAGATACGACACTTTTTCATATACATCAATTAATCTAGGGTTAAGGTTCTTATTATTTAAAAGATAATTTTTTTTATTTATACGCAAACGCTATTTTATTAAATTTTCTCACGCTTCCGCTGTACATGGTTGTTTTCCCAACAAAACTCATCAGATAGATATTCTCCACCACGATCGGACCTCAAGATTTTTATGCGTTTCTCAAGTTGATTTTCTACTTCAGCTTTAAATGCTTTGAACATGTCAAAACCATCCGACTTATGTCTCATGAGACACATATAGCCAAATCTTGAGTGATCATCCATGAAAGTGATGAAGTACTCATATCCACCTCTAGCTTGAATGCTCATATATTCACACACATCAGTGTGTATCAATTCTAAACATTTAGTGGCTCTTGTGCCTTTGGTCATAAATGACCTTTTGGTCATTTTACCTCCCAAACAAGATTCATAAAATGGTAGATCATCAACCTTTAAGTCACTTAGAGGTCCGTCACTAACCATTATTTTAGTCCAATTAAGGTTAATATGACCTAGGCGTAAATGCCATATGTAGGTTTCATCTTTTGATAATTTTACTCTTTTATGATTAGGTTCTGTTGATTCCGTGTCTAAAAAATGTGAGATATTTCTATGCAAATAGAATAAACCGTTTTCTAATGTACCTTTACAAGTAATTTTGTTATTCTTTCTAATAATAAAGGCTTTATTAAAAGTAACCGAATAACCAAATTTATTTAAACAAGAAACTGAAATTAAATTCTTCTTGAATTCAGGTACATAATAAACATTTATTAAATCTAAATGCCTAATAGAATCTAGATTGACTCTAATATCTCCCACTACACTAGTAGACACCAACGTTGTGTTGCCTTAATGCAAGTTGAATTCATTCTCATTCAGTCTTTTCCTTTACCGGGACCCCTTCTAGTTACGCCCAAGTTGCTTTTTCTTCTACTATTTCTTGACCTTCCAACGGGTCTTAACAGTAGAAACTTTGCTAACCGTATGAATCTCTTAACCCTTGCCTTACACAAGGGTTTTCTCGGTACTTTGATCATCTAGCATCAGGACATGCATGGTGAATTCCATATTGTTCAAAGTATAGTCCTACTTGAAATGATCAAATGAATCTGATAGTGAGTTGACAATCATGTCGATTTTGGTCTCACCATTTATCTCAGCACCATTCAGTTCAGCAATGTTGAGATGTGCTATGACTTTCATCATGTGATCTTTAACACCTTGTCCAGGTTTCATCCTAAGAATCATAAAAGCAATCACTGCCTCTCTGTTATTCGTCCTAGACCTCATAGCAAACATCTCCTCTAGAGACATCATTATATTGGCAGCAGTCTCCATTCCTTCATGTTGCTGTTGCAACACGTCGGAGATGGTGGCCATAATGTGATGTACATTTAGCCATCTCATCTGAAGACTCCCACTGCTGATACTCATCTCTTTGCTTTTGAAGAAATTAATTAGTAGGAGTAGGTTGTTTAGGAGTATACATAATGAACTTATGTTTTTCAACTTGCAACAACAACCCAATATTCCTTTTCCATGCGACATAATTATCATTAGTTAAAGTATTATCTTTTAGGATATTGATTAGGGATGAGGTCATGATTTCTTTTTAATAACAAAAATTATATAAGTAAACAATCATGATATAGCACTTTTGAACATTTCTCTTGAATTATAAATAAAATAATTCAATCGTAAAATTCAATGGTGATCCAACACCCATAAATTTCACACCTCCTTTGGGAGTTCACACCATTTACTAGTTGGACTAGGTCCCACCTAATTGTTAACATAAAAACCAACGTTTTCAATTTTAGCCTTGCAATTTCATTAACAAGAACTCTTGGGAGGATATTAATAAAATTACATTGAGTGTGTTACCAAGTTATCGACCTTCAATATAACACCTCACGAATATCCCTCCTTTTGGTGTAGATATCGTTTGGGCTAATTGTCTAGTCTATCCTTGTAAGTAAGTATATTGCTAAATTCCATTCATGAATACCTCTTGGGATGTTATTACATGAAACATAAAGCTCAACTAAACTTGGAGGCCGTAGGCGTTCCAAAACACCTTCTCCCACTCAATTGTTTAAGGTGTGTGATCGAATTCCATTGAATCACTTACCAAGTTATCTAGATGCCAATTTAGATACCTAAACCATTCTATGCATGTTCATACAAAAAGAGATATATGAGTGGTGCTCCTATTCTATATGACATGTTATCAAGCAATGACAAACATTGGAATATTTACAAAAAATACAAATAGCTACAATTTTGGTCGATCCTAGAAAAGCAAGTAAATTACATGTCTTGGAATAAAAAAAACTCCTTTATTGGCGAACAAGTCTTCACGTGACCTTCGTCGTTTGTACTCCCTTGGTTGCCTCCCGTGGACATGCTCACCCTTGGCTCCTACCCATGGGCGTGCGCATGCCACAAACCCATAAAGGGCTGCCATGCGCAGCCCATGACTTCCATAGGGCTGTCGTTCGCTGCCCATGCCACAACAAACGTGTCTGTGTGTTCTTCGTACGCACGTTTGTTGCTACGGCTCGCACGGTCCCAAACTAGTTCCGTTTGCTCCCAATTCTTCCAACCTTCGCGTCTTCGATACTTGAATGTATTTCAGAAGAATTTTAAATAAAAAATTATTGCAGTCTTTTTTATTACAATATAGTGCAGTATTTTTATTACAATAGTAAAATAAATAAAAATTTAGCAACTACCAAAAAGGAAATTATGGCGATGATAGGTCACCCTTTTTGTTATAATCCCAAAACAAAATATATTGAAATTCTAGGACCAAAATTGAGCAATAACAAACCACATATAAAACATATATATATCCATAAATTCCAATGTAAATATATATGCAAATACCTAGAGTGCCATCTCTTTCAAAAATATGCATATATACAATAAAAAGAAAAAGATTCATGTACACATACATCAATTAATCAAGGGTACAACCAGGCTCTGATACCAATTGCAAGGAAAATCGCGTAACGGAAGCATGAAAACTTAGAATTAGGGTTTGGTACAAATATTTTTTTCCCTTTTTAATAACAAGAACCTTAACCCTAGATTAATTGATGTATATAATAAGTTACCTTTTTTTGTGATGATTGAACTAGCGCCGAATTGAATCCGTAAGATCTTCCAATCCAATCACGAACGTGAATCACCTACGAGTGTGGGCTCCCTTTTTTTAAATTGTATACTTGAGGATGGAAACAAACAAATTCTCTTTCTTTGTTAGTCACAATAATCCTCTAAGAAGAAAACAAAGAACGTTAGGTCACTTGTGAATTATAAATCAATTTGATTGAAAATCGCATGAACCTCGATTCTATGTTGTACACAAAACTTTTAAATGCGAAGGCTACTAGTGCACCATCGAACACAAAACATTCTTTCTTTCTTTTCTTCTTTGCCGAATCTCACACTATTTCTTAGAGTTGATCTAATTTTATCTAAGGAAAAAACAAAATTTTCACCCAAAAATCTTATGGTGCCCGAATTCTCTCCAAGTTGAATTATATAGGTTGGCCTAAATCTCTCCTTAGATTTTCACTAGGGCTAGCCGAAATTTCTCTCTTAGAAATATATATGGCGGGCTGAATTTAAGAGTGATATATATAAAGGATCACAAATTCTTTCCTAAGAAGGATTTACTTGGTGGGTAAGAATCCTATCCTTAGGTTGATTTACTTGGTGATCAAGAATCCTTTTCCAAAAAGAATTCTTTCCTACACCAAGACTCCTAATCCAACTTAATAGTGTATTTGTAACCATATTAAAGATTTCCTAATTTGACTAGATAAATAATTCTTTTTATTTATTTACTTATCAAATATAATCTTTAATATTGATTATACTACCAACAATAGTATAATATTATGATGCCTTCTCCTACTAGAAAAAGATTTTGACTTTTAATTAAATAACTAATTAGTTACCAAATTAATTAATTTCTATTTAATTAAATAATTAAATAAAAATAATATAATTAAGCTAAACTATATAGCTTTGCCGCCCAACACCATATATGGGCAATTATATTGTTTTTTTATTTTATTAAATCCATTTGACCTTTAAAAAAAGTCCACATGTGAACTAGACCCATTTATACAAAAAGAAACAAGTCCACATGCCTCAATACAATTCTAGATGGACCCCTAAATTGATCAGGTAGAATATATCAAGTGATCCAAGCAAGTTCGTGTGGATTGAAGATCTTGGCGGGCTATCTAGATTTAAGCTCCAATAGACACAACCCAATCACAATCAACAAATGATTCACTTAGGTCCGATCTATTTAATTTTAGTTCATTTCACTAAAGAACTATAATTGAACTCATAAATAAAGATAGAATAAGTTGATGTTACTCATTCATACCCTAGACAACCATATTGGAGAAAGTGTATCCTTATGATGAATACCAGTAATCGTCAAGAGCTCATACACCGCTTATAGCTCTCCAAGTTACCATATATCCATTTTAAACTTGGATATTTTGACTTGTCCAGAATCCATGTACAATAGACACTATTGAATACTTAACATTAATATTTAATATCCAATACCTCAAAACATCCATATGATGATATTTTACTCTCATTTAAATAAAGTCCTCTATCAATTAACAAATGAATAACACCAAACTATCAAGGATATACTATGCTATATAATCGTACTCATTGATATCTCAAATGATAACACTTGCGACCTTAGGTCCATCATTTATTTCAGGATTGAGATAGACTCTCCGACTATGTTCAAGTGAAAACTTTTATCCATTGACGGTTCTAGTTAAAGTATTTCACTGTGATCCAATTCAATGCACCCAGTGTACTAGATTCTTTTGCCCAAAGACACCACACTTTGATGATTTTAGACTTATTAGAACACATTTGATCCCACTCAAATGCTAGCAAAAGAATCTGCAACTTTGACAAGATAAAGGCGCCCAACCTTTATCTTAAGTTGTGAATATTATTCAAGACTAACTAAAGAATTGTGTCTACCATATACAAATCTAGATGTATGAACAATTATTCTTTTCTTATAGTCTTTTGACCTTATGATTATTTACTTTTGATAATTGTAATAATTAAACTATAAATGCTATAAGATTTTTTAAACTAGAAATCACTTTATTAATATGAAAAGATTATCAAATACATTATTATACTCTTGCTATCAAGCATAATCCCAACAATTATTGCGTGGTAAGTTACTCATGCATTTCTCTTATTCCAGATCCCCTTTAAAGTGCACAGGTAGTGCGCTGGTTTGGACCCTCACAGTACCAACGCATTTGACCTCTACACTTGATCAATTCTTGTCCTTTTCTTGCATAAATCCGCATTTTCCATCCAATATTTTGAAAAGCACCTAGCTTGCAATCACAACAAATGAGCCATATGATACATAACAATGACCGAAATTGAGACAAAGGAATGGAATTGAGGGCCGAAATATATGACAATTTCGGCACGATCAGACCTTGAGGCTGTGCTTGCATGTGGTATGTTGGATTGTTGTGGCGTAGTAACAATTTTAGGGTTTATTTCTTGTTCTTTGAACCCGTTCATGCATCAAGTTTAATTTTATACCAAACATTTACAGGTGAAGAATGTATGAGATGAATGAAATCATTTTTTTTCTTCAGTAATGTCTTCTACACTTTAACAAATCCCTACTAATGAAAAATTAACCTGTGAAAGTTATACCAGATGGAAAAATAATATTAACGCAATCCTGGTAACTAAAGACCTGAAATTCATGGTTTTGTAGGAATGTCCTCCAGAGCCTGCTGCCAATTCCACATGAAATGTGAGGCACACCAGAAATGGGTATCAGTTGATGAGAAGCTCATATATATTTATGTTAGCTAGTATGATAGATGTCCTTGTCACCAAGCACGAGGTAATGACTACAACATTTAAAATCATTGAGTCATTGTCGGCTATGTTCGGGTAGCCATCCAAGCAAAAACGGTAATAAGCTATTCATTACTCAATGCTTGCTAGGATGAATAAGGGTTTATTGGTATAGGAACATGTCCTGGGCATGATGTCCCATTTCAACATAGCTAAGGTCAAAAGCGGGGTCATTGATGAGGCAAGCCAGATGAGCATCATACTGACGACTCCTCCAAAGAGTTTCGATCAGTTTAGAAGCAACTACTTGATGAACAAGTTGAAGTTTAGCATGGCTAAGTTATTGAATGAGTTTACTACCTTTGAGTCCATGATTAAGGACAATAAAGGTAAGACCGGTGAAGCAAATGTTGCCAAACCATCTTCTTTTGGGACAAAGAAGAGGAAAAGGTCTACTTGTAAGGCTAAAGATAAACCCTAAAAGAAACCAACCCAAAACAAGAAAAATGGCACCTCGACCGACAAAGCAAAAGGGTAGTGTTTCCATTGTGATAAGGTTGGTCACTGAAAAAGGAACCGGTTGCGTAGAAGAAAAATGTGAAAGTTAATTATGATTTACTTGTCATTGAATCATGTTTAGTGGAAGATGATTCTTTACCTTGGATAAATGATTCAATGGCCACTAACCATGTTTGTTCCTCTTTATAGTGGACTAGTTCTAGTATGGTGATAAAGGATGGGGCCTTCTCAATGTGCGTTGGGTCCAGAGATGTCGTGTAAACATGTATTTGCCATCTATGCAGTATCAAAACAAAATTTATAAAACCTATGCACTCAAATGTAATAAACAGGTAATATGGCAAGTTAAGTTATCGTCCACAAGGATCGAGATATAGCTATGATTAAATTGTGACTCTAGTATTATATGCAACAAAAATTATGTGCGAATAAAATAAATTGAAATGGTTGTTTGATTTGAAATTTCTAAATGGAAATGAAATTACTATTAAACTAAAGAAACTAAACAAAATAAAAGATAATATAATGTGTTAGAAAGTATATATTGAGAGGTATAAGAGTCAATGCAATATAGAAAAAAATAGTGGGAAGTCTGATATTAGGCCTGATTCGATTACAATACAGGGCTAATCCTCCTAGATAGAGTTTTTGGGATGACTTGGATTGGAAAGCTCACACTCCACCCCTTTTACTTTTGCTTTGGATAGATGTATGGTAACCATAATGGTTTGGATTAGAGTGATCACAATCCACCCATTTTACCTAGCTGGAATATGATGGATTGGAATGCTCACAACATATCCCTTCTGATTCAAATGATCTTGATTAAACACCTTAACTGTGGATGGTTAAAGATATATATATATATATATATATATATATATATTTATAACTATCTAATGTAAACCAAGAGTTGGAATGTAGACTTGGCTCACAATGGCACTACAATTCAACCTCTACAATGAATTAGGAGTTTGAATGCCTACCCAAACCAAAGTGAGTATTAAATGAATTAAAGTCCAAAATCAACCACCAAGTGTTATGGGAGTTCGAATGTCTACCCACTTCACAAAGATTTCAGTTAAAGTATGATTACTCAAATAAGTTCAATCAATAACTAAGAATCAAGAGTTGGAATGCCTACTTAATTCAAGAGATAATTAAACACAATTAAGCACAATGGAACTATATTTCTCAAATCAAAAGGTGGAAATCACACAAATCATGAATTAATTACATCAACTCCTAAAGTGGATTTAGCTACTCATAACAATAGTAAGAAAATGAATAAGAGGAGAGAAATAGAAGGGACCCACATGAAGACCTTCTTTCCTTAATCTTGCTTCCACATCCAATGTCCATTGTGAGTAGAAAAGATAAAGATGATGTAAGGCTTGAACAAATTTGGGAGAGAAAAATGATTCCTAGATCTAGAGAGAGAAAACATGTGATGTAAATGGTTTGTGGATCTGTGTTTGAGAGTTTTCTCTTTTCTGAATAGAATATATTTATAGGGTTTCAAATTTAGGTCTAAAAATGCTAATGAAATGCATCTGAAACATGTAGTGCATGGGTAAGAGACCCATGCAATACCCGTGTTGTCTCCTTCTCACTTTCTGGTTTGGGCATTGTGCACGGTGACAATCACTTTTGGCGTCTATGTAATTATCAAAACAAAATTTATAAAATAACAATTGTTCACTCAAACGTATAAAACAAGTATCATAGCTAGTTAAGGTATCGTCCATAGAGATCTAGATATAGCTATGATAAAATATTCACTCTAGTATTAAATGAAACTGAAAGTAAAAGAAATGGTTATTGATTTAAAACAAACTAATGAAAATAAAAATGCAATTTAAACTACAAGAATGTGATATGGAAAGATAAAATATGATAACGGTAATATTGGAGATGATGCAATCACAACATAAATGACATTGGATTCATTTAACCGCCACAAAACATTTGATTAATGAGGGTCAGTCTATCTATAGGAGTGATTTGGAGTCAACAATGCTCACTCGTTACTGCTAGATCGGATTTGGAGAATTAAAGATTCTAATCGCATCAACTCTCTACTACTCAACCACTTGGTTGGCTTATGAGAGAGTCCCTCTTGAAGCCTAGATATATTCTAATGTTAAGGGGAGTCTTGGAAGGACATATTCATAATCCACCCCTTTCTATTGAGATCCAAATGCATAGGAAAGGCATATTCACTTCACATTCACTCCATTAAATTTTGCTTCTTTAAACACATTAAAATTGATTTTCTTACTTGGCTTAAGGGATGGCATATCTACTTAATCCAAGAAGATAAATAGTCCAATAGTAAAAATTCAAAAGATATTGATAATCAACAAGAACCAAGACTGGGTATATCTACTCAATTCAAGAGAAAATCAATAAACATTTAATTCATGGAATGAAAATCAATAATCAAGTCATAAAATATAGTGGATCACCCACAATTCTTGTGTTTGTACATCACTCCAATATTGGGTTTAGCTACTCATGATAAAAGTAAGAATTAGAAAACGAGGGGAGAAATAGAAGGGACCCATATGAAGACCTTCTTTCCTTGAGCTTGCTTCCACCTCAAATGTCCTTTGAGAGTAGAGATGATGAAGATGATGTAAGGTTTGAATGGGTTTTGGGAGAGAAAGAGATTCCTAGATCTAGAGAGAGAAAATATGTGATGTAAATGGTGTGTGGGTGTGCGTGTAAAATCAGAATCCATCAAATATATATATGAGTCCTACAACTGATCTGATTGTGTTGATGTGGCGGCACATGATGCACGTAGTGCATAGGTTGTGCAAGGGTAAGGGACCTGTGATAGACCCATCCAGTCTTCTTCATGCTCTCTAGTCTGGGCATAGTGCACGGGTTGTGTCCAAGTAAGGACTTGTGCATGACCCGTGCACTGAGGGCTTCATAACTAATTTGCTCCTTAGTTTGGGCAACTGCATGGGTTATGTCCGGGTAAAGACCCATGCAGTACCCATGCATTGAGGGTTTCTTCAATTCTTCAAACTTTGGTGTAGGGTTTTTTCATGGTTTGTGTACGGGTAAGGGACCCGTGCACTATGGCCTTCACTTCTTCCTTTTTCGACCCAATTTGCCCCCTTTCGACTCCAGTCTTTAATTTTCACCTAATGCATGCACTAAGAACAATATAGCCATAGGATAAACTCAAAACTACCAGAAAATGTGACAAAGAGTAAAGGTATGAGGACCGAAATATATAACAATTTTGGTTTGATCAAATACTTCTAAACAAAACCATTGTTTGTCCTCGAGAAAACCATAAAACAAAATAAATAATAAACGAATAGAATAATGACTCGATCTAAACACTTCTAGACTCAACATAAATAATTCAACATGTTTCTTATGCAACTGGTGATGAGATGCAAGGATGTGTGATAGAGAGAAGTAAACATATGCAAAGTAATCTAAATTAACTAGAAGACACTTGAAGGGAACTCACACAATCACGAATCCCACGCCTATGAGTGCTCTCATATCAGGAAATACTTGCTCCCACACCTTAAGTATAATTGGCTTCACTCTCTTTTAACTGCTTAGAGTCCTAAGTTCACACCCATTCAAGGTATGCAAAGATGGAATTTATGCATAGAATTCTAAATCATTGCATATATTGTACATTAAAAAACCGATAATGTCTATGAACTATGATCGTGGCAAAATTGTTATATATTTTGGCCCTCAATTCTATATCCTTTGTCTCATTTTCACGTGTTTTTTCTTATTGTATGGCTCTTTTGATATTTTTACATACAAATAGGTACATTTTGGATGAAAGGATGAAAAGCGCAAAGATTGGGCGAAATCAATGAAGAAAAGCTTCATTGTGCATGTTAGTGCAAGGGTCTTTACCCACAAAACAAGAGCAAATCGGAGAAGCACATCAGTGCCCATCAGGTTTGTGCATGGGTCACTGTACGTGTCCCTACCAGTACACTTGCCAAAGACAGAGAAGCAAAGTTAAAGTATTAGGGCACTGGACGGGAGCTGGTCCTTACCCACGCACTACCTGTGTACTCCGCTCCCTAGGCATGACACATTACCATTTTCAGACCTAAATTTGGAACCCTTTAAATACATTCTAATCTTATTTCTTGACACACACACACACTCTCTCACTCATTTCTCCTATTTTCATCTCTAATTACTAACTTAGACCTAGGAAACATTCCCTACCAATTCCAACCATCCTTCATCCTCATCTACTCAAAGACACTTGGAGATTGGATCAAAGCTTCAAGAAAGGGGGAGTCTACACATAGGTCATCACTATCTCTATTCTTCTTGCTATTTTATTATAGTTGTCTGGAGTAGCTAAAGCCCATAGTGAGAGTTATGTAATTGAATATGAATTTGTGTGTTTTCCACCATACTTTGATTTGATTAATATAGTTCTGTTCATTGTGCTTAGTTGTGTTTAATTATCTCTTGAATTAAGTAGGCACTCTAACTCTTGATTCTTATTGATTGATTGAACTTATTTGAGTAACTCAGCTTTAATTAAAATCTTTGTGAGGTTGGTAGGCACTCCAACTCCCATTTCACTTAGTGGTTGAATTTGGTCTTTAAATCGTTTGACACTCACTTTGGGTTGGGTAGGCACTCTAACTCCCAAGACTAAAAAATAGGCTCGTAAATAAAATAAGTCAATATAGATAAATATGGCAATTAAGTTGAAAGTCCTAAATGCATCAATCATTCACATTCAAAAATGTTAGAATGGGGACAAAACGACCCCCAAATCATGTTGTACTATAAGCTCAAAATCTACACAATATATATGCATGATTTCAAAAACCCACAAACCGAGTTGGGCTATATGAAAACAAAACCTGTAGATCAAAATGGTAAAAGCCAAATTTGGCTAGGGACCAAAGGAGAATTTTCCATTTCCCAGCCTTCATGCAAGGGTCTAAATTTGGGCTAATATCAAGGTCCCCAAGGTTTAATTACCATGCGATCCTACATGAGCAAGTCGAGGCCGCAGATACAATCGGAGCATCTTAAACACATCCAGGATTATAAAATAAAGCCCGACGTGACCACGTCAAGCTCCCTATGATAGAATAAAAGCTCAAAGCTAGGTCGACATAGGAGGACCTAGGTTCCCCGAGGTTGAGGTATCTCACGACACTTTCCTGGAGCATACTACCATCTTTACTTTCACAAAGAGACCTTCAGGCTGCTGAACTTGTCTTGCAAATGCCCTATTGCCTCGTCGAGGTAAAATCTCAACCTATCCAAGCAGAAAAGAAAGAAGCCCATAAGGTCCCGTCATTACCAAAAAGTGCCAACACGATTAGAGCAAGATCCACTGTAGATCCCGGCATGGTTAAATCAAGTCTCCAATAGCAAGAGCAGTACTCGAGTGTACCTCGACACTAGATAGGCCAAGCGTCACCTCAGGTAACCTCCATAAAATACTTCGCCAAAGTGACATACATAACCAGAGTTCTCATCCAAACATCGTAGAAAGAGAGGGTTAACTTTCATGACATTTACGATACCATTAATGAGGTCAACCGTATTAATAGAGAAAGTCAACCCTATTACCGAGGTCAACCTTATTAATGGAGGTACTTAACCCTAATAATGATATAATCAACACCATTATGGGAAGATTAGTCAACTCCTTAATTTTTATCATTAATGAGAGAATATTAAAATCCACAAATGCCACCTTAACGATAGAGTCTAAAGAGGAAACAAACACCTTTGACTGTAAGATATCCTCCACAACCGAATTTTTTGGGTCAACTACAACAGAAAACCCCACATATCAAGGCAAGAAGGTAAAACCATTGATTTTCAACTTGCACGCCAAGAATGAAACCTAATTACACCATGTATTCATACACCTGAAAAAGGACATTAAAGGGTGGCCGATCGATCCCATAAGAGGCCAAAAATACTAGGAATGGACCGGTATTGGTTAACACTCGATCACTATTGTAAGCTCTCTGGAGCACCACGGTTGTATTATTTCTCCATTGTTGTAAGCTCCTTAGAGAACCGCTTGATATATATATATATATAAGGAAGGGTCTTTCTCCTTCCTCTAGATACTACCTTAGGGTTTTTCAACATGTGATCGTTCGTGATGCTTTTTCCCCTTTTGTCAGTCTACCTCCCTTTACATAAGACTTGTCTTTCTCCTATTTATCTTTTGTATTATGCATTTACGTATATGTGTGAGCTAGATTCCTACCCTACTGCACCTAGCGCTCTTATCCACCTATCTTATTGCCAAGTCACATGTTGAGATGAGGAGAAACCTCCTAGACTCATTTGAAGGGAGTCGGGGAGCTCTTCTGCATCCTCTTTGTGAGAGCGGACAAGGATCCAACACTAGAGCTAGATGAGCCCCCCTTATTACTCACTATTTAGGTTGGGGAACTACAAAAACAAATTAAGGTCCATGACCAAGCACCAGGTACCAGGACGGGTTCAGACCCCAATTGAGAAGTACCTAGAGGTGAAAAATTGCTACCGATTGATCCAATCTTTAACAAATACATCAACATCATCATGGAACACCAATACTACCCCTTTGCTCACTATTTGGATCTAGGACACCTAGAGAGGAGACCATATACCTGGATTAGGTACCGAGACCAAGGACCAATACCAGGACCAGGATCAGGACAAGGACCAGGACCAGGACCAGGACCAGGACCAGGACCGAGGACTAGGATCTGCCTTGTTGCACCAATAGGGGAACCTCAATGACCAGGACCAGGACCAGGACCTGGACCTAGACCGGGGACTAGGATCTGCCTTGTTGCACCAATAGGGGAACCTCAAGCGCCCCTAATCTCCTCCATATGCACGAAGCCCGACAGGCAGAATGACTTGTCTCCTACCTATCACACCATCCTTCATATTCTTACACGTATGAACCATGTACAGAATGTACCTCCCCCGACCGTGACCTCCGTCTGTGGGAAGTTTCCACACTCCTTTTGAAAGTTACATGTCACTATATGAGCATCCTTATACTGTTGAGAGGATAAATTTACCATTAATTGTTTATGATATCCTTTCTCGATACTTATCTATATCGCATGTGCACCACATGTGGTGCTCATTTTGTTATTTGATGAATTTTGTTTGTTACGGAGTAAATATGGTACATGGGACTCCTGGTGGAACCGGTTCATTTTACTGCTCCTATGAAGCGAACATACACATATAATCATAGAGCTCCAACATAATAGCTCCCTATCTGAAGGTCCCCTACACATATGAACCACTCTGATACATCGAGAGCTCCTATACAGTTAAGTTGCACCTCTTCTGTTTCCTACAGCAAATTCACTCTGCTACCAGTGTATCACTTATCAAGTAGATCCACTGGACCTGTACCTGATCATATGGATCCCCTAATATCATTGGCTCTATTCTTCAGAAGCTCATAGGAAGTAGTAGCAGGTCAACTCATGAATCTAAGAAGCCAACTACGCCGTGTAGCCTCTAGAGCAACATAACCAGTAGAAGGCACAATGGCTCCTCACTTTTTATACTGGGTCGGTCAAAGCCCTAGTGAGCTACTGATCTCCCAGTTCGTTCCACCAAGGCCTAGAGCCTTCTCTCAGTTGTTAGGGACTCTTTGGATCCCAAGCATGCCTCTAGACCAGTACTAGACTGGTGGATCAGCTCCAAGTGTACCAGGTCATTCATCGCCCTAGCAAGCCACTGAAGCCCTTTCTGATCAAGGAGAGCCTAAAGGCTTACCATATTTGTTGAGGACTTCTACATGCCTAAGAAAGCCTCTGGAGTAACAGCAACACAATAAGGCTCAATGGCTCCTAACTTCTTATATCGACTCGGTCAACGCCCAAGTGAGCCACTGTGCTCCTGGTTCAATCCAACAGGCTCCAGGGCCTTCTCTTAGTTGTTGGGGACTCCTTGAATCCCAAGCATGCCTCTGGACCAGTACCAGACTGGTGGCTCTTCTCCATTTATATTCGGCAACTTATCGCCCCAGCGAGACACTGAAGTCCCAATCCGATCGAGGATAACCCATAGGCTTCTTACATTTTGTAAGACCTCCTATATGCTAAAGTAAGCTTTTGGAGCAGCAGCACTACTGAAAGGCTCAGTGGTTCCTCACTTATTGTGCCGGGCCAACCAACGTCCAAGTGAGCCACTGTGGTCCCAATTCATTCTAGCATGGTCTATAGCCTACTCTCTGTTGCTAGGGTCTTATTGGATCCTAATCATGTCTCTGAACCGATACCATACAGGTGGCTCTTCCCCACTTGTATCGGCCATTCATCTCCCTAGTGAGCTACCGTGGTCTCAATCCACCTATCTGGTTAGTCTCCTCAACAGTAGCAACTTCTTCTTACCTGTTCCCATTGCTTGGTTGGAGGAAGGGTCACCATCCTTAAAGCCGCTACTTTGGAGCCAGCTTCTACCACCTTGGTTGGATCAACTTGAATCAGCCTTGACCATTATCTCCTCAGTTGGATCGATAGGGACCACTTCCATAACTATTCATTAGTATGGACCTCCCTTTCATTGGGGGCTTTGAGACAATTTCTACCCTAGTACGGCTTGGCATGAGGGTGGAAATGGGGACCAAGTCCTTCTCATCATCTACGCACCCATCAGATCAAGAGGGTCCGACTTCAGTTGAAGCAGACCCAGGTAACTCCCAGCTTTCTCCACTATCTATTCAAGGTATCCATCCTTAAGTGATGATTAGGTCAGAGGGAAGAAGAGATCAAGCTACCTAGAAATCAACGTAGAAGCATCCTTCAGCAAATGAAACACCCACCTTAGCTTCCAAGGCAGCCACACTGCTATACAGAGTTTAGACAACTTCCTACAGATTTTTTTCTCCTCCTTCAAAGTAATCCTTGCAAGGCACGGTGCATGGACTCGAATCTCTCAAGATCATATGCATTCTAGATCAACTCCCTATCTACATACGTATTAGCCACAGTTGCCTCAGTTCTGGTCAGGTTTTTGTTCATAACAACTGCACCTATTATTATCGTGGTCAGCACCTCCTTCTTTCGGTTTGACCTCCCCTAATAGAGAAGTTTCCCCATCCAAAGCACCTACTTCTGGATCAGTTAGGGGCTCACCTTCCACATGCACATCTGCTTCAGCTATGGCCCTTATCATGGCTAGATCAACATGTGTATTTCCTACTTAAACCAAACCAATCTGATCCTCCCTCTCTTTATTGGTTTAAGTCTGGTCCAGTACTTCCCTTGCTAGTCCAGATGGAGAGGTTTGATGGTCTGAAGTACCCCCTTTAGATAGATCATCTACTGTAACATAGGACTTCAAACCAAGGTCTGCCTCAACAGCCCGCCCCGGACTGGCCAACCATAGTGAAAGCAAACGTGCCATCTCAATAGCTATTTTCTCGATCTTCTCCTATTTCTATCCAACAACGACAATTACGTCAAAGAGGGAGGTAGATCTCTATCTACCTGGTAGGCTGTAGTCATCCTCCTTGGTCTGCCCAAGCTAGAAATTGTTGGGTGTGCAACCAAAGTCCCATATTGTCTAGACATGAGGATGATCTTGGGTATATAAGTATGGAAATAACCTCCATTGGTATGAGGCCTTTTGGGTAGAGACCCAAGAGCAAATCCGTGCAGGCTTGGCTTGAAGTGGTCAATATTATGCCATTGTGGAGAATGTGGGTTCCGTACTTCCTATAATTGGTATCAGAGCCATGTTGTACCCTTGATTAATTGATGTATGTGTACGTGAATCTTTTTATTTTTATTGTATATATGCATGTTTTAGAAAGAGATGGCACTCTATGCATTTACGTATACGTGCGTTCGTAGAGCACGCATCCACGTTTGTTGTAGCATGGGCTGCCCACGGTAGCCCTATGGAGTCTATTATGAGGTTGAGGCATGCACACGCCCATGGGTAAGGCCCAAGGGTGCGTATGCCCATGGGAGGCAGCCGAGAGAGTCCGAATGATGAAGATCACGTGAAGACTTGTTTGCCAAGAAAGGAGTTTGTCATTGTTTGATAAAATGTCGTATAGAATAGGAGTGCCACTCATATATCTCTTTGGTATGAACATGCATTGAATGGTTTAAGTATCTAAATTGGCATCTAGATAACTTGGTAATTTATTCTTTAGAATTCGATCACACGCCTTAAACAATTGAGTGGGAGAAGGTGTTTTGGAACACCTACGGCCTCCAAGTTTAGTTAAGCTTTACGTTTCGTGTAATAACCTCCCAAGAGGTATTCATGATTGGAATTTAGCAAGATACTTCTTTGCAAGGATAGACTAGACAATTAGCCCAAACAATATCTACTCCCAAAGGAGGGATATTCGTGAGGGATTATATTGAAAGTCGATAACTTGGTAACATACTCAATGCAATTTTATTAATATCCTCCCAAGAGTTCTTGTTAATAAAATTATAGTGATAAAATCGAAAACGTTGGTTGTTATGATAACAATTAGGTGCGACCTAATCCAACTAGTAAATGGTGCAAACTCCCAAAGAAGGCATGACATTTATGGGTGTTGGATCACTGTTGAATTTTTACAACTGAATTATTTTATTTAATTCAACATAAATATTCAAAAGGTGCTTTATCATGATTATTTACTTATATAATTTTTGTTATTGTTCAAAAATCATGACCCAATCCCTAATCAACATCCTTAAAGACAATACTTAACTAGTGATAATTATGTCACTAGGAAAATGAAAATTGGACTTTTGTTGCAATCTGAAAAGCATAAGTTCGTTCTATGCACTCCTAAACCACTCACTCCTACTAATGAATCTACTCAGGAGTAAAGAGATGAGTATCAGTTGTGGAAGTCTTCTGATGAGATGGCTAAATGTTACATTATGGCCACCATCTCCGACTTGTTGCAACAGCAACATGAAGGAATGGAAACTTCTGCCGATATAATGATGTCTCTAGAGGAGATGTTTGCTATGAGGTCTAGGAAGACTAAGAGAGAGGCAGTGACTGCTTTTATGAATCTTCGGCTGAAACCTAGGCAGGTTGTGAAAGATCACATGATGAAAGTCATAGCACATCTCAACATTGCTGAACTGAATGGTGCTGATATAGATGGTGAGACCAAAGTTGACATGATTGGCAACTCAATATCAGATTCCTTTGATCAATTTAAGTTAGACTACACCTTGAATAAAAAGGAATACACCTTGCAAGGCCTGATGCAAGATGTTCAAAGCGAGGAAAAAATCCTTTTAAGAGGCAAGGGTCAAGAGATTCATTCCTTAGGTAAAGTTGCTACTGTTAAGACCCGTAAGAAAGTCAAGAAACAACAGAAGAAAAAACAACTAGGACCTACTAAGAATGAGATAAAGAAAGTAACCAAGATCAAAGGGAAGTGTTTCCTTTGTGGTGAAAAGGGACATTGGAAAAAAAATTGCCCAAAGTCTTAAGACGAAAAGGAAGAAGGTAATATTAATTATCTTGAAACATGTTTTTTGGTGAATTCTATAGATTCTTGGATCGTAGACTCCGGAACCACTAATCATGTTTGTTTTTCCTTACTGGGGTTCAAGGAAAGGAGAAGGCTTAAAAAGAACGAATTCAACTTGCGTTTAGGCAAAGGAGCGTTGGTGTCTGCTAGTTCAGTGGGAGATATTAGAATTAGTTTAGATTCTTATAGGCATTTAGATTTAAAAGATGTTTATTATGTACCTCAATTCAAGAGGAATCTAATTTCAGTTTCCTGTTTAAATATATTTGGTTATTCGGTTACTTTTAATAAAATTATTATTAAGAATGGCAAAATTATTTGCAAAGGTACATTGAAAAACGGTTTATTTTATTTACATGGAACTATCTCTCACTTGTTAGACATGGAATCAACGGAACCTAATCATAAAAGAGTAAAATTATCAAAAGATGAAACCTACCTATGGCATTTGCGCCTAGGTCATATTAATCTTAATAGGATTAAAAGATTGGTATGTGACGGACCTCTAAGTGACTTGAAGGTAGATGATATACCAACTTGTGAGTCTTGTTTGGAAGGTAAAATGAACAAAAGGTCGTTTATGACCAAAGGGACAAGAGCCATTAAATGTATAGGTTTGATACACACTGATGTGTATGGACCTACGAGCATTCAAGTTAGAGGTGGATATGAGTACTTCATCACTTTCACGGATAATCACTCAAGATTTGTTTATGTGTATCTCAGGAGACATAAGTCGGATGATTTTGACATGTTCAAAGCATTTAAAGCTAAAGTGGAAAATCAGCTTGAAAAGGCATAAAAATCTTGAGGTCTGATCGTGGTGGAGAATATCTATCTGTTGAGTTTCAGCAATATCTTATAATAATGGGATAATTTCTCAGTTTTCTACACCAGGCACATCTCAACAAAATAGGGTGGCAGAAAGGAGAAATATAACTCTTTTGGATATGGTTAGGTCTATGTTGAGTTATTCAAAGCTCCCTAATTCTTTCTGGGGATATGCTTTACAAACTGCAATGTACATTCTAAACGTTGTACCATCTAAGTCGGTTCCTAAAACACCGCATGAGTTGTGGACCGGGTGAAAGCCTAGTTTACAACACTTAAGGATATTTGGATGTTCTACACACGTGTTAAAAGGAAAGACAGAAAAGATGGAGTCCCGTTCAGTAATATGAATATTTGTCGGGTATCCAAAAGGAACAAAAGGATATTATTTTTATAGTCCTTCGGATCTCAAAGTATTTGTTTCGACAAATGCTAAATTTCTGGAAAAGGACTATATGAATAATTTTATGCCTAAAAGTAGAATTGTCCTGAATAAGCTTTTAGGTGATACAATTCCACAAAAGGTTTCGCAACAAAGCCAAATTGTAAGTTCCGTACCAACACAAGATCAATAATCTACCATACCTCGTCGTAGTGGGAGGGTTATTAGACAACCTGAGAGATACATTGGTCTTGGAGAATCTGTAGAGAATCTTCTGGATGACGATGACCCCTATATGTACAAGGAAGCAATGGAAGATGTTGATTGTCGCCACTAACAAAAGGCAATGCAATCTGAAATTGAATATATGTTCAAAAACAAAGTCTGGTCTCTTGTAGACTTGCCTAAAGGGATAAAACCCATCGGGTGCAAGTTGGTATAGAAGAGGAAAAGAGGAATTGATGGAAATGTGGAAACTTTTAAAGCTAGATTGGTAGCTAAAGGTTATACACAGAAGGAAGGTATCGATTATTGAGAAACCTTCCCTCATGTGGCCATGCTGAAATCCACTAGGATACTCTTATCCATTGAGGCATCTCATGTCCTAGAGATTTGACAAATGGATGTAAAAACAACTTTCCTTAATGGAAGTCTTGATGAAAGCATCTATATGATGCAACCAAAAGGATTCATTGAAAAGGGCCAAGAGGAAAAGGTATGCAAGTTGCAAAGATCCATATATAGATTGAAGCAAGCATCCAGATCCTGGAACATAAGGTTCGATCAAGCCGTAAAAAGTTTAAGATTTATTCAAAACCTTGATGAACCTTGTGTATACAGAAGAATTAAAGGCGACAAGTTGGTTTTCCTAGTTCTTTACGTTGATTATATACTATTCATCAGAAACGATATAGGTGTATTGACATCAATAAAAGAATGGTTAGCAAAACAATTTGATATGAAGGACTTAGGAGAAGCAAGTTATATTCTTGGTATCCAAGTCATAAGGGATAGAAAGAATAGAACGATTGCATTATCCCAAGCTTTATACATAGATAAAATCTTGTCTTGGTTTTCCATGCAAGATTTCAAGAAAGGTATGTTACCTTATAGACATGGAATTAAACTTTCTAAGGAACAAATTCCAAAGAATGAGCATGAAGTGCAATTCATGAGTAGGGTTCTGTACGCATCAGCAGTTGGAAGTCTCATGTATGCAATGCTTTGCACTAGACCAGATATTTGTTTTACTGTGGGCGTAGCTAGCAGGTTTCAATCGAAACCAGATCCTGATCATTGGACGACAGTCAAACATATTCTTAAGTATCTTAGGAGAACAAGAGATTATATGCTTGTATACTCTAGAGAGGATTGAATTCCCGTTGGGTATACAGATTCTGATTTTCAATCAGATTCTGACTCCTGGAGATCAACATCAAGATCCGTGTTTCCTATTGGAGGAGGGGCAGTCAAATGGAGAAGTATCAAGCAATCTTGTATTGTCGATTCCACCATGGAAGCAGAGTAAGTTTCCGTATGTGAGGTTGCTAAAGAGGCTATCTGGCTCTACCAATTCTTGATTGACTTGGAAATGGTTCCTGATGCGAATAAGCAGATCACTTTCTATTATGACAATAGTGGAGCAGTGCATAATTCAAGAGAACCAAGAAGTCATAAGAGAGAGAAACACATTGAAAGAAAGTATCACCTTCTAAGGGAAATTGTGCATAGGGGTAACGTGATGATTACAAAGATCGCGTCAGCAAAAAATCTAGCGGATCCATTTACAAAGGCTCTTCCACAAAAGTGTTTTGATGGGCATCTAGAGAACATAGGGATGAGAAATATGACACATTTGTTATAGAGCAAGTGGGAGATTGTTATGATTATGCTCGATAGCAAGAGTATAATAAACTATTTGACAATCTTTTCATATTAATAAAGTGATTTCTAGTTTAACAAATCTTATAGCATTTATAGTTCAATTATTATAATTGTCAAAAGTAAATAATCATAAGGTCTAAAGACTATGAGAAAAGTAGAATTGTTCATACATCTAGATATGTTTGAGGTAGACACAATTCTTTAGTTAGTCTTGAATAGTATTCACAACTTAAGATAAAAGGTTGGGCGTCTTTATCTTGTCAAAGTTGTAGATTCTTTTGCTAGCATTTTAGTGGGATCAAATGTGTTATGATGAGTATAAAATCATCAAAGTGTGGTGTCTTTGGGCAAAATAATCTAGAGCAATGGATGCATTGAATAAGATCAAAATGAAATACTTTATCTAGAACCGTCAATGTATAAAAGTTTTCATTTGAAGACAATCGGAGAGTCTATCTCAATCCTGAGATAAATGATGGACATATGGTTGCAAGTGTTATCATTTAAGCTATCAATGAGTACGATTATATAGCATAGTTTATCCTCGGTAGTTTGGTGGTATTCATTTGTTAATCGATAAAGGACTTCATTTATAGATATGGACATCATGGCTCTATTTATTGAATGAGAGTAGAATACCATCATATGGTTGTTTTGAGGTTTTGGGTATTAAATCTTAAAGTTAAGTTTTCCATAGTGACTATTGAAACATGGCTTCTGGACAAGTCAAAATATCCAAGTTCAAAATGTGGTCATATGAGTAAATGTGGTAACTTGGAGAGCTATAAGCGGTCTATGAGCTCTTGGCGATTACTGTTATTCTTTACGGGGATACACTTTCGCTAATAAGGTTGTCTAGAGTATGAATGAGTAACATCAACTTATTCTATCTTTATTTAAGAGTTCAATTTTAGTTCTTTAGTGGAATGAACTAAAATTAAATAGATCAAACCTAAGTGAATCATTTGTTGATTGTAATTGGGTTGTGTCTATTGGAACTTAAATTTAGATAGCCCGCCAAGATCTCCAATCCATAAAAACTTACATGGATCACTTGATATATTCTACCGGAGCAATTTAGGGGTCCATCTAGAATTGTATTAAGGCATGTGAACTTGTTTCTTTTTGTAAGAATAGGTCTAGTTCACATGTGGACTTTTTATTATGGTCCAATGGATTTAACAAAATACGAAAAATAATATATGGCTCATATACATGTGTTTGGCGGCAAGGCTATTAAGAATAGCTTAAATTATATTACTTTTATTTTATTATTTAATTAAATGGAAATTAATTAATTTGTTGATTAATTAATTAATTATTTAATTAATTAATTATTTAATTAAAAGTCAAAATCTTTTTCTTAATAGGAGATGGTCTCCTAAAATTATACTATTGTTAGTAGTATAATTAATATTAAAGACTATATTTGATAAGTAGATAAATAAAAGGAGTTATTTATCTAATCAAATTAGAAAGTCTTTAATATGGTTACAAATACACTATTGAGTTGGATTATGAGTCTTTGTTGAGGATAGAATTCTTTTTTGAAACAGGATTCTTAACCACCAAGTAAATCCACCTAAGGAAAGGATTCTTAATTACCAGGTAAATCATTCTTAGGAAAGGATTTGTGATCCTAATCTATAACCTATGAAATTCGGCCAGCCCATGTAAATATACAAAAGGATAGAATTCCTTTTAGATAAGGATTCTTAACTACCAAATAAATCCACATAAGGAAAGGATTCTTGCCAACAAAGTAAATCCTTCTTAGGAGAGGATTTATGATGCTATATATATGTGTGTGTGATTTTTGGCCAGCTCTAAGGATATTGATAGAGAATTTAGGCCAGCCCTATTTTTCTAAGATAAGAATTATACCATCATAGGAATTTTTAGGGAGAAAATTCTGATTTAACTATAGACAAAATTCGATCAAACATCCTAAACCTCATAGCAAACATCTCCTCTAGAGACATCATTATATCTGCAGCAATCTCCATTCCTTCATGCTGCTGTTGCAACACATCGGAGATGGTGGCCATAATGTAACATTTAGCCATCTCATCAGAAGGCTCCCACTGTTGATACTCATCTCTTTGCTCCGGAGTAGATTCATTAGTAGGAGTAGGTAGTTTATGAGTGCATAAAACGAACTTATGCTTTTCGGATTGCAATAAAAGTCCAATTTTCCTTTTTGATGTGACATAATTATCACCAGTTAAAGTATTATCTTTAAGGATGTTGATTAGGGATGATGTCATGATTTCTGAACAATAACAAAAATTATATAAGTAAATAATCACGATAAAGTACTTTTGAATATTTATCTTAAATTAAATAAAAAAATTCAATCGTAAAAATTCAATCGTAAAAATTCAACGGTGATCCAACACCCATAAATGTCACGTCTCCTTTGGGAGTTCGCAATATTTACTAGTTGGACTAGGTCCCACCTAATTTTTAACATAACAACCAACGTTTTCAATTTTAGCCTCATGATTTTATTAACAAGAACTCTTGGCAGGATATTAATAAAACCACATCGAGTATGTTACCAAGTTATCGACCTTCAATGTAATCCCTCACGAATATCCCTCCTTTGGGAGTAGATATCGTTTGGGCTAATTTTCTAGTCTATCTTTGTAAGGAAGTATCTTGCTAAATTCCATTCATTAATACCTCTTGGGAGGTTATTTACGAAACATAAAGCTCAACTAAACTTGGAGGCCGTAGGTGTTTCAAAACACCTTCTCCCACTCAATTGTTAAAGGCGTGTGATCGAATTCCTAAGAATGATTTACCAAGTTATCTAGATGCCAATTTAGATACCTAAATCATTCTATGCATGTTCATACCAAAAGAGATATATGAGTGGCACTCATATTCTATATGACATGTTATTAAACAATGACAAACAATGCAATATTTACAAAAATATAAATAGCTACAATTTTGGTCAATCCTAGCAAAAATAAGTAAATTACATATATCTTGGAATACAAGAACTCCTTTCTTGGCAAACAAGTCTTCACGCCCATACGATATGTTACAGCACGCACATTCGATGTTATGGCTTGCACGGTCCCAAACTTATTCCGGTTGCTCCTAATTCTTTAAACCTTTGAGTCTTCAAAACTTGAATGTATTACAGAAGAATTAAAATAATAAAATACTGCAGTTTTTTTTATCACAAAAACAAAAATAAAAAAACTTAGCAACTACCAAGAAGGAAATTATGGCGATGATAGACCACCATTCTTGTTACAATCCCAAAACAAAATACATTGAAATTCTAGGACCAAAATTGAGCAATAACAAACAACATATGAAACATATATATATTCGTACATCCCAATGTAATAATATATACGAATACCTATAGTGCCATCTCTTTCTAAAACATGCATATATACAATAAAAAGAAAAAGATTCCCGATCACATACATCAATTAATCAAGGGTACAACCTGCCTTTGATACCAATTGTAGGGAAAAAACCACGCACAGCAGAAGCATGAGAAAATTTATTAAAATCAGGGTTTGCGTATAAATAAAAATTTTCCCTTTTAATAACAAGAACCTTAACCCTAGATTAATTGACGTATAAAAACGTATCGTACCTTTTTCTCGTGACGATTGAACAAGCACCGAATTAATTCCGTAAGATCTTCCAATCCAATCACGAACGTGAATCACCAAGGAGTGTGGGCTCCCTTCTTTAAATTATATGCCTAAGGATGGAGACAAACAAAATCTTTTCTTTGTTAGTTACAAATATCCTCCAAGAGAAAAAACCAAGAACGTCCGGTCACTTGTGAATTATCAATCAATTCGATTGAAACTCACGTGAACCTTGATTTGATATTGTACACAAAACCCTTTTGATGTAAAGGATACTAGTATACTATCGAAAACAAAAACGTTCCCCTTTTTTCTCTTCTTGACCGAATTCACACACTATTGCTTAGAGTTGATCAAATTTTGTCTATAGTAAAAACCAATTTTTTCCTCCCTCAAAATTCTCTGTTGCTTGGCCAAAATCTCTCTTTAGAAAATCCTAAGCTTGGCCGAAATTAATTCTTACAATTAAATATATGCTAGCTGAATTTCAAACACACACACACACACACACATACACACACACACACACACACACACACATATATATATATAGCATTATAAATCCTCTCCTAATAAGGATTTACTTGGTTGGCAAAAATCATTTCCTTAGGTGGATTTATTTGGTAGTTAAGAATTCTTATCTAAAAGGAATTATATCCTTCTCTTATATATACATAGTTGGCCGAAATTCATAGGATATGTATTAAAAAACTTAATTCTTTTCTTATGAAGGATTTACTTGGTTGTTAAGAATCCTCTCCTTAGGTAGAATTACTTGGTGGTCAAGAATTCTTTTTAAAAAGGAATTCTATCCTACACCAAAACTCCTAATCCAACTCAAGAGTGTGTTTGTAACCATATTAAAGACTTCCTAATTTGATTAGATAATTAACTCCTTTTATTTATCTACTTATCAAATATAGTTTTTAATATTAATTATACTACCAACAATAGTATAATATTAGGAGACCATCTCCTAATAAAAAAGATTTTTACTTTTAATTAAATAATTAATTAATTAAACAAAATAATTAATTTTCATTTAATTAAATAATAAAATAAAATAATATAATTAAGCTATTCTAAATAGCCTTGCAGCCCATACCATATATATAGGCCATATTTTTTTTTTCTTATTTTATTAAATCCATTGGACCTTAATAAAAAGTCCACATGTGAACTACACCTGTTCTTTCAAAAAGAAACAAGTTCACTTGCCTTAATACAATTCTAGATGGACCCCTAAATTGGTCCGGTAGAATATATCAAGTGATCCATGAAAGTTTGTATGGATTGGGGATCTAGGCGGGCTATCTAAATTTAAGCTCTAATAGACACAACCCAATCAAAATCAACAAATGATTCACTTAGGTCCGATCTATTTAATTTTAGTTCATTCAACTAAAGAACTAAAATTGAACTCTTAAATAAAGATAGAATAAGTTGATGTTACTCACTCATACCCTAGACAACCTTATTGGAGAAAGTGTATCCTCATGAAGAATACCAGTAAATTTAGCTCATAGACCGCCCATAGCTCTCCAAGTTACCATATTTACTCATATGAGCACATTTTGAACTTGGATATTTTGACTTGTCCAGAAGCCATGTTTCAATAGTCACTCTTGAAAACTTAACGTTAAGATTTAATATCCAATAGTTCAAAACATCCATATGATGGTATTCTACCCTCATTTAATAAATGAAGCCACGATGTCAATATCTATAACTGAAGTCCTCTATCGATTAATAAATGAATACCACAAAACTATCGATGATAGACTACGCCATATAATCATAATCATTGATAGCTCAAATGATAACACTTGCAACCTTAAGTCCATCATTTATATCAGGATTGAGATAGACTCTCTGATTGTCTTCAAATGAAAAACTTTTATCTATTGACGGTTCTAGATAAAGTATTTCATTGTGATCCAATTCAATGCACCTAGTGCACTAGATTATTTTGCCCAAAGACATCACACTTTGATAATTTTAGACTCATCATAACACATTTGATCCCACTTAAATGCTAGCAAAAGAATCTACAACTTTAACAAGATAAAGGCGCCCAACCTTTATCTTAAGTTGTGAATATTGTTCAAGACTAACTAAAGAACTGTGTCTACCTCATACATATCTAGATGTATGAACAATTCTTCTTTTCTCGTAGTCTTTTGACCTTATGATCATTTACTTTTGACAATTATAATAATTAAACTATAAATGCTATAAGATTTGTTAAACTATAAATCACTTTATTAATATGAAGAGATTGTCAAATACATTATTATACTCTTGCTATCGAGCATAATCCTAACACGAGATTCATGGCTTTAAGCCATTTCTCTTTATCAGGATCTTCCATTGCATTCTTAAATGTCAATGGATCATCCACGCTATCAGCAAAGACAACACATTGTCCCTTAACTATGCCTAAATAGTGTTCATGTTGTCTCACCTAAGTCTAGGTGGTAGTGTATCCTGATCAGGAACCATCTGACTCTCTGATGTTTGTTGATCAACAACTCTTATTGATGAAGCACTAGTCTCACTAGGCTCTAACTCATTTAATACAATCTTAGAACGAGGTTTATGGTAACTTATATAATTTTCCACAAGAAATGTTGCATTTGTCGATACAAATACTTTGTTATCTTCGGGACTATAGAAGTGTCCACCTCTGGTCTTCTTTGAGTATCCTATAAATAGGTAGACCACAGACTTGGAGTCTATTTTTCCACTTCTGTTCTTTAGCACGTGTGTTGGACACCCCTATATGCAGAAATGTCACAAACTAGCTTTACGACCATTACACAACTCTAGGGGAGTCTTAGGAATAGATTTGGATAGTACCACATTCAAAATGTATGCCGCTGTTTATAACGCATATCCCTATAAGGAATTTGGTAATGGTGAGAATCATAGATATCACCATTTCAATTAGGGTTTTACTTCTCCTCTCTGCTACACCATTTGGCTGAGGTGTACCAGGAGCTGTGAGTTGGGATACTATCCCATGCTCGACCATGAAGTCTTCAAACTCTTGGTTAAGGTACTCACCTCCATGATCCGATTGTAGTGACTTGATAGTCCTACCTAATTGATTCTCAACTTACGGTCAGAATTCTTTGAACATTTCAAATGTTTTCGACTTCCGTTGCATTAGGTAGACATATCCGTATCTTGAGTAGTCATCTATAAAGGTGACATAATACTCATAACCACCACTAGCTTTAACATTCATCGGTCTACAAACGTCTGTATGTATAAGCTCTAACGGTTCTTTACCTTTAAGCCCTTTTCCAGTAAAAGGTCTCTTAGTCATCTTACCTTCCAGACAAGATTCACAGACAGGTAAAGTGCCAACCTTTAACTAATTTAAAGGTTTGCTTTTTACTAATCTGTCTATCTGGTCAAGGTTGATATGACCAAGCCTTAGATGCCAGATATACGTGTCATTATCTGGAGAAATCTTATGTCATTTAGTTTTTGGTTTTTCAATCTTAAATATTTCGATGTTGAGCAGTGTAGTATGTATTAACGGTCTTAACACATGCAAATTGTTTTCATTAATTCCAGAACAAATATTCAGACAACTCTTTCCAATAATAACAGACTTATTATTAAAAGAAATAGAATATTTTTGTTATAACAACTTAGAAACGAAAATCAAATTCCATGCAAATCTAGGAATATAAAATACATTGTCCAACAATATATAATTATTACGAAAACGTAATCTAATTACGCATACTGCTCGTGTCTACACGACATCCCCTGACCCCACACGTATTGAGAAGCCTTGCTCCTCTAGTTGTGTCTAAGATTCAGTCCATTGTAAAGAAGAACAAACATGGTTAGTGGCCCCCGAATCAACTATCCAAGGTGAAGAATCATCTTCCACTAAACACGACTCAAGAACAAGTAAATCATATTTACTTTTCTTAAACTTCTTTTTGTTTTAGGCTTTCTTGGGTTTGGGCTTACGCTTCACTTTCCCAATAGACCTCTTCCTCTTATTATTATTGGAGAAATATGGTTCGGCAACATTTGCCTCACCTATTTTGCCCTTACAGTCCTTAGTTAAGGACTCAAAGGTAGTGAGCTCATTGAGCAACTATGTGAGACTGAACCTTAATTTGTCCATCTCATAATTACTCTTAAACCGATCAAAACTATTTTGAAGAGTCGTCAGTATGATGCTCACTTGACTGGGTTCATCAATTGCCATGCCATTGACTTCTACCATGTTGAAGTATGACATCATGCTCAGGACATGTTCCCGAAGTGACGTACCTTCCTTCATGCGAGCGAGCATAGCGGAACGAACAGCTTCATGTCGCTTTTGCTCAGAGGGCTGCCCAAACATAGCATGCAATGACTCCGTGATTTTGAATGTTAAAGTCATTGTTTCATGCTATGTGACAAGCACATCTGTCATAGAAGCCAACAGATATGTTCGGGCCTTCTCATCAGATGAAACCTATCCCTCGTATGCCTCACAAACAGTTCATGTGGCATTGGCAATAGGCACTAGAGGACATTCCTCCATAAGCACAAACTTGAGGTCTTTGTTGACCAATATTGCATTAATGTTAAGTTTCCACTTAGTGTAGTTATCACCAGTTAATTTGTCGTTTGCGAGAATTTGAAGTAATGTAGAAGACATTATTGCTGAAATAAATAAAACATTCATTCAGTCATTTATTTAAAACAAGTGCGAGTGTTTTGGCATAAATTTTAAACATGATGCATGAACATGTTTAACGAACTTGAACTACCCTAAAACTAGTTGTGATACCAAGTCAATCAAACATACAACAAAGAAGTACCGCCTTAGGGTTGGTCAAGTCTTTGCACGTTGGACCAAGACATTCTCAATCAAATGATATTCTAGAATAACTCTTAATCCATATCATTCAATTATCGATCATTCAGTCAGGTTTTTAATTAACAAACTTAATCAAAAATTTCGTGAGTGTAACCCACACTTTTAGATCTCATGAGCTTAACTCGAGAATTGCTGCCTTAGGGTTGGTCAATCCCGAAATACCCTCAGAAATCCTATCCATTAGGAAGTCAACCTTGGTATTGACCTTTGTGGAAATCATTCGTAGGGTGGACGAAAGCAAAGTCGTCACGAGACCCCACTCGGATCTCACAGTGTTGAACTAATGATGGAGACCGCGGGATATATATGTCATATATCCCTCTCCCACTCACTATTTTGAAAATAGGGTTTTCTATTAACCGTTAATGCACTTAGACTCTACAGGATTAAACGAATAACCTTAAACAAGTTATATAGCGCATTAACTAATTAGAATCAAATTCTAATTTAACTAATAAATTATTATTGATTTTTAACAATTAAAAATTTAATCTATTAGTGAACAATCTAAGATTCAGTAAACTATTTCTTAGAACTACCCTAAAACTAGTTGTGATACCACGACAATCCAACACACGACAAAGAAGTACCGCCTTAGGGTCGGTCAAGTCTTTGCACGTTGGACCGAGACATTCTCAATCAAATGATATTCTAGAATAACTCTTAATCCATATCATTCAATTATCGATCATTCAGTCAGGTTTTTAATTAACAAACTTAATCAAAACTTTCGTGAGTGTAACCCACACTTTTAGATCTCATGAGCTTAACTCGAGAATTGCTGCCTTAGGGTTGGTCAATCCCGAAATACCCTAAGAAATCCTATCCATTAGGAAGTCAACCTTGGTATTGACCTTTGTGGAAATCATTCTTAGGGTGGACGAAAGCAAAGTCGTCACGAGACCCTACTCGGATCTCACAGTGTTGAACTAATGATGGAGACCGCGGGTTATATATGTCATATATCCCTCTCCCACTCACTATTTTGAAAATAGGGTTTTCTATTAACCGTTAATGCACCTAGACTCTACAGAATTAAACGACTAACCTTAAACAAGTTATATAGCGCATTAACTAATTAGAAGCAAATTCTAATTTAACTAATAAATTATTATTGATTTTTAAGAATTAAAAATCTAATCTATTAGTGAACAATCTAAGATTCAAAAAACTATTTCTTAGAACTACCCTAAAACTAGTTGTGATACCACGACAATCCAACATACAACAAAGAAGTACCGCCTTAGGGTCGGTCAAGTCTTTGCACGTTGGACCGAGACATTCTCAATCAAATGATATTCTAGAATAACTCTTAATCCATATCATTCAATTATCGATCATTCAGTCAGGTTTTTAATTAACAAACTTAATCAAAACTTTCGTGAGTGTAACCCACACTTTTAGATCTCATGAGCTTAACTCGAGAATTGCTGCCTTAGGGTTGGTCAATCCCGAAATACCCTAAGAAATCCTATCCATTAGGAAGTCAACCTTGGTATTGACCTTTGTGGAAATCATTCTTAGGGTGGACGAAAGAAAAGTCGTCACGAGACCCCACTCGGATCTCACAGTGTTGAACTAATAATGGAGACCGCGGGTTATATATGTCATATATCCCTCTCCCACTCACTATTTTGAAAATAGGGTTTTCTATTAACCGTTAATGCACCTAGACTCTACATGATTAAACGACTAACCTTAATCAAGTTATCTAGCGCATTAACTAATTAGAATCAAATTCTAATTTAACTAATAAATTATTATTGATTTTTAACAGTTAAAAATCTAATCTATTAGTGAACAATTTAAGATTCAGTAAATTATTTCTAAGGTCAGATTATTATGATATTGTTTACCAAGTTTTAACAATTAAAACTCTAACACTTTATTCGGTTTATTTATTATTAGGTAATTAATCATATTTATCCTAATAACAATAAATGACCCTATTAATCTAACTTATTAAACTCTTTAATAACTAGATTAGTATTAATGAGAATTACCAAGTTTTCTAACTATTAAAAACTAATCTCATTATTAATAGCCAATTATGTATATTGCCCATTTTAATCACATTAAAAAAATACATAAAATATCAAGCTATGATTTATGTATGACATATCAAATATATGTGTAGGCACAATTAATCTAAATGACATGTATGCATGGCAATGCTTAATCATCACATAATTAAAAGCATACATGAGTTGACCGAGTACTATGGGTCTATCTAACTTAAAAATTTCTAATTACAAAAAATATCCAAGGGATTCTTTGATATTCTTGTAATTCCATAATCTTCAAGTCTTGTCTTTAGAATCTTCCGAGCCTAAAATCAAGTCCGATTTGATTTTGTTTATTTTAATGGATCCATCTCATGGATTAAATCCCTAAATCTTAAATGTTACTCTAACATTTTTTATAGGCCCAAGATTTTCCAAAAAAAAAATTGCCCAAAATTATTCCCATACACGCACATGACTGCTGCACAAAACATAATAATTTATGCAAAACTTGCACATTGATTACACATGTGTTGCACGCACATCATGATGCGTGCATGACCAATGCTACAACATACAATATGTTGAGCATGTGATCTGCATGCAAGCTAAAACGCACAACAATTGTGCATGCATGACATCAGCGACACAAGCATAATTTTTTATTTTTTTATGCATATTGAGTTGAACTGCATTGGCTAGTGCAACAATTGCACGTATATTGCATAACATCTCCTCTGTGTCGCCGCTTGTGTGTCAACACACCGCTAATATCTTCGTCTTTTCAAACCGATTTTTCAAACAATATTACAAAATATGATTGATATAGACTGATTACAGCCGAAAAATAAAATAAAATAAAATAAAATTATTACAACCCGAAATTAATATTACAAAAAAATATATTACAATTAAAATTCGAAACCTTGAAATACTCATGTACCATAAAATATTACGATCAACCATGTTTAAATTAACTAATTTAATTGTAAATATTCATACAATCATATAGATGGTGCCGACACATTCATACATACAGGAGCATCGAAATTAATTTCCTGTTTCGGAAAAATAAATTGTCTCTGATACCAATTGTTGGAATCCCAGTCACCGGTTACGCAGCGGAACTAGGTTTTAAAATTTTTAATACAGATCATAATCTGTATCTGGGACCAGTGAACTTGGGATCGTAATTATTTTCCGGAACTAATACATACAATATGTAAACATAAGAAATTGTAATCAATATAATCAGAAAAAAAAAAAATTCTCACCAACGTTTGGAGGCTCCTTAACTTTATGATATGCTCCCGTCTGAACCACTCTTACCAACGTTTGGAGACTCCTTCACTTTACGATGTGTTCCTGTCTAAACTACTCGACCTTCCTCGCTATCTCCCGGGATTGGTAACTGTGTGTGAGCGCGTCACGGTCTTAGGAACTTGAATGGAGGATGTAGAGAGAATTGAATAAACTCTTTCTTCTATGTGTTTCAAAAACACACAAAGCATGAAAAACAAATATATATATATATATATATATATATATTCATTGCAAACGAAGCACACATATGTTTTATTTTTTTGTTTTGGTCTTGTTTCACGCCACCAAAAAAAATTGCTTCTAATGCTTTTTTTTATTATATATGTATCTCCTTGTTTGTGTCCTACACAAACACTTATATGTGTGTACATATCAATTTGCATTCAATGCAATCTCTTGTGTTATTAACTGATATAAATCTTTTAATTATCCTTTTCAATTATATCTAATATATTAAAAGTTATAATGAGTATTTTAAATTTAAACTTAAATTCAAATACTTAGATAAATGATTTAGTAAAAATAAAATAATCCTATTATTTTATCTTCACCTAAATCCATATATCAACTAACACCCTCCAATTAATAATTCATAATTATCAATATAATTTGTTAACGGGAAATTTGCTCAATATGAGAAATTCCGACTAACACCCTCGAGACCACTACCACGGAGGTGGTGACCGAGGTCGGGACTTTTGATACCTAACTTGCTTAGATAAAAATGAATGTTTGTATAACAATAGCAAGTGGAGGCTTTATTATTGATTATTTGTGATATACAGGATTCTCTTTCACATATGCTCACAGTCACTCTGGACCGTAGGATGGTGGTAACATTTTGCTAGTCGAATAGTGGACATTACGGTAGCCGTGTTCTGTTCACTAAATTTAGGCCCCTTTTTCTTTCTGTTTATCGATCTCTCGCTTTTGTTCTGTCACTCTCTTTTCTTTACCTTGTGTTTTCTTATTTCTCCCTCATTACCATGCTTGGCTGTACTTTTTTTTTTTGTCCAAGTAGGTTTGAATTCATAGATATCCCGCCATGATCCTATGAATCTGTTCCCTCCTTATCGGGCAGAATCCTTTATTTAAAAGTTGTTGTCTCCATGTAAATAGCGAAAACGATGATACTGTTGACGAAGATAAGTTTGTTTCCTTTTTGGGATCAAACTCTTGACTTGCACGTAACTGTTAGTTATTACATGGATATGATCCAGTGTGTACTCAGGGCATGATTCTTCATGGAGGTCACTGGACTAGCTGCTCGTAGTCTTCGTAGAGCGAGGTGGATCTATGCTTTGGTTCTATTCTCGGAAACTTGGAATGGACGTCTTGGTAGGCTTTCTTTGGGGGTAACACGGATCTGATTCGCTTAGAGGCCATCTTCCTCCTTTTTATCCCGGAGGGGACAGCGGGCTTCTAGAGAGGTTGGTAGGCTTCTCGTTCAGGCTATGAATTAAGTTTGACCTCTGAAAGTCTTAACCCAGAGATGGCTTACTTTGCTTGTTGGGCTTCTTTCGAATGTTTCTTGAGCTTGGCGACCCCCTTAGCTTTCACGGGGTGGTTGAGGAGCCAGACCCAGGAATCGAGGTTCCTAGATAGGTGGCCTCGAGAAGCACGGGTTCCAATGTTCACGTGAGGGCTCATCCTGGTCGTGCTTAAATTCTTCCCTGATAGTTTTGAAGCCTGGCGATCCCTCTTTACTTCCACGGGGTAGTTTTATGTTACATTCAATGTTTCATAAATGTCAACTTCGGGCCTCGATTTAGGCAGGAAGAGTGAAAATTTTCTCTTTGACCCCTACCCAAATTTTACTATTAACAGAAGTCCCCTCTGACTTGAACACCGGAGTAGAGTTGGGGTTGGAGTCAGATTCCCTATTTAATTGGGAAATTTTTCCATTATAAGATAATTAGTGAGAATCTCAAAAAAAATCTTCTCATTAATTACCCAATGATGTGTCGAACTTGAATTGGTATGTTCTTCGAGGAAAATCGGATGCGTTACGGCTCTCTTTATGGTTCTAGGTGATCTTTCCGAGGATATCACCGACGTCATTACACCCTTAACCTCTATTTAAAATCAAACTCTTTACCCGTTTATGCGCACTTTCTCTCAATTTTGAATTTACAGATTTCTTCTCTCTTGCTACCTTTTGTTAATTTCCCTTTCTTCTCAAGCCCCAAAACCTGTTCAACCATGTCGAAGGCCAGTCGTGACTCCATTGACTCTCTTGTCGAGGGCACAGAGGTCTAAAGTCTCACCCATGGGAAAAGGGCTCAATGAGACCTAGGTAGGGACGACTCTCCTCCGTCCCTGCAGCATCATCGATCGAACCAGAATATAGCCATTAGGGCTGGGTTTTCTAACCAATCAGAAAATCCTCTAAACTTGTCCGATGAGGATTCCGACAAAGAGAATTGGGTTGGTGTTGCTGGAGTGGACCGGGTCACAATCGTCGGTCCTTCCCTAGAGAGACATCCTCCATATGACTTTAGGGTTATTCCAGATTCTGCCGTTGACCCAAAGTCACTAGACCACCTGAGGACCAAATACGACATCCCTAACACCGTCTCTCTCACAGTCCCTCACAGAAATTATGATGTCTTCAGCCCGCCCAAAGGCATACTCCTTATCCATGTTACAACCTTCAAGAGCGGGGTAAGGCTCTCTCTTCATCCTACCCTTCGGCAGGCTCTCAACGCTCTTCAGTTGGCTCCCCTCAAACCAACACCTGGCTTCTGGAGGCACTTAGTCGGTTTCCTCATGCTATGGAGGGAGCAGTGCGAGCTAAGCAAGATAACTAGAGATCCCAGGGCAGAGGAGCTTGCTTTCCTTTTCCAGATTGGGAGCTTGGCCGGGGTCCTCAGAGGTCAGTTTTATGCCAATGCCAAGGCCAAGAACATGTTTAATTTCATCATCCATGGGGCTTGAAGAAAGGACCCGGCCTGAAAGGAAGAATGGGTACTGGCTGGCAATGATTAAGAGAGCTCAATTTTTATAGGTGGGCATGAGTTCACGGTTTCGACCACCTTTAATGATAAGCCCTCATGGGACCGAGACTTCTTGCCCATCAAATCTGAGATGGTGCTGAAAGTTATCCTTGCTAGGAACTACTTGATTATGAAGTTCCCGACTGCTGAGCCTTTTGATCCTCGTCGGGTAAACCGCTATCTTTGGATATCTGACGCTACTTCTCATAAGTATCTTGCACCATCAAACTTTAGGGTTGTTGAATGGTTCAGTCTGATGGTTTTAACCTCTTTTTTAACAGTTTTTGTTGTTGCACCGGCTTCTCGCCAAGCCCGGTAAGCTCGGATCCCTCCCCTTTCTTCCAGGTCATCCCTAGGAATCTTCTTGGCTACCTCGAAGAAAATGGGGCCAATCCTTATGGTTGTTGCTTCACCTGCTCCTGCTCCATCGCCTTCTCAGATGAGATCTAAGATGGCTATTCTTGCATCTCGGGCAGCTAAGGCTCTAAATCAAAGAGGGCCCGCTCACTAGGCCATTAATACGTCCACCTTTACTCCTCCACCAGTTGCTCCTGCTACAGTTACTGTTTCCCCAACTACATTACCCTCTTTTTCTGTTGATTTAACTGCGTCCCAGGCAAGTCAGGCTCTAGGGATCCCGAAGTTGGCATTCCTGATATTCCCTCTTCTCGCCCCCACCATCAGTCAGGTTAGGTTGGCCAAGATGAGGTTTTAAAGCAGTTCATTGCTTCATGCCTGGGTGGCGGGCTCTCTAGGATGACTTCCATGCCCTTGGATTTTTTGGTTACCAAGGGGTCTACCCTTCTGGCCGAGGTAGTCATTGCCTTTATTTCCTGTAATTGTAAGCTTTGACTGCTTTCTAACCTTTGTCTCATGCTTTGCAGGCTTTCAAGTTCAATGTAGCAATGGACTACCAAGTATCCTTTCTCCGGGATTGGGCAGCTAGGGCTGAAGCTGAGGCTGAGGGGGTCATGGGATTGCTTGCGCAAGCTAAATCCTTGGTTCGGGAGATGACTTCCAGCCTGAGAAAAATGGAAACACAACTGGCTGAGCTTCAGTGCGACCACGAGAGGCTGAAGTGATCTTTTGACCAGGAAACTCTTCGGTCTAAATGAGGACTGGAGTGGGATGACTAGAAGAAAGAATTGAAGGTGCTAGATGCTGAGAATCATGCTCTTCAATCCCAAGTTACCAGGCTTCAGGCTGAGGTGGATTCCTACTTCAACGAGGGATACTTATACGCCTCCTACCAAATTACTGAGGCCCACCCCTCCCCTTTCGACTTGTCAATTATTTCTAACTGGGATAAGGAGAAGATATTGGCCAAGGTCACTGAGATTTCTCGCCCCCTAGGTGATGATTTGGATTCCTCTAAGATGGCTGAAGCCTGGAAGCAACCAGCTCGGTAAGATCTTTCTCTTCATTCTCTTATTTTCCCAACATCAGGTCCCGGAGAATCCTTAAGGGGGGTTTTATCCATGGTACCGGAAGGAGATCTTGCAGAAGCCTGATGTCCTTCTAAGGTGCCTTCTAAAGAGGAGCCATTTGGAGGGGAAATTATTCCAAAGTCAATGGTCAACCTTCTTGATGTAGCCATACCTCCTAAGGTCATGGCGGTGGTTTTTGAGGTCATGAAGGAGGATCCCGTTCAGCATCAGGCAATCGAGAGGCATCCTTTGGATGAGGAGGCGGAGGTGGCTATCCGGGTTGAGCGATCACCAGAAGGAGAAGCAGAAGGCGAGGTTCATCCGGAAGGGCTAGAAGCTGTAAGAGACCGATAGGATGCAGAAGCTTGAGTACACCTTCTTGTAGCTTGTTCTGAATGTCCAGAAAGGGGGGTGGGCACCCCATCTTTACTCATGCTTGATCATTATCAAAAAAAAAATTGCTTGTAGCCCGGAACCGGGGGTTGGGCTTCATGTTTGATTGTTGTAGCCTTACCGGAGGATAGGCTCCCCAATTAGTCAATAAAATTTAGCTTTTAGACCTGGTTCAAATTTTGTCTTGCAGGTAATTGTTTCATTTTTTATTTCCATCTTGATTCAGCCTCTATAGCAACCTGCCTTAGCCTTGGAAAAGTAACAAGATAGGAAAGTTGCTTAAATGTGAAAGCAAATAGCTAGTTCGGGCTTTATAACTCGACAAAGAATTGTAACTCAATGATTTCAGTCGGTAGTCCCCTTGTTTACTCATAGGCCAGTCCGCACTTGTCATAGTAAGCAACCTAATGTTCACGGAAAATTTAGACACCAGTAGTAACTGGGACATTAGAGTTTAAGTAGAAGAGCCTTTTATCCTCGAGCTCTTTCAATGGGTTATATCTAGAGTGAGGTATCATTAAGAATTGCCTAGCCCTCTCCTAGGCAGGAGATAGGGATGGTTATCACGCTCTAAGCTTGAGTCCTTCTTGGAGGTTGTAACCCATCCAAGGTATAAGGAGGGTTGTTCTAGCTATTTTCTGATCTCGAGATCTGGATGCCAACTATGCTCTTATACTCAGACCCTTCTTGGGGGTGGTAGCCTGACCAAGGCATGAAGGGGGCTATCTAGCTATTTCCTGGTCTCGAGATCTGGATGGCAATTATGCTCTTATACTCAACCCCTTCTTGGCAGGGGGTAGTGCCCGGTCGAGGCATTAGGGGTGGCAATGAGGCTTCCCCGGCTTACCTCTGGTCTTTGGATGATAATGTCGAATTTTCCATGTAGACCCAAATCATTGTAGAACATAGTTGAAGATGGAGAAAAAATAGGCTTTATTGATAAAAAGAAAGGAATACATTATTGCTGGAGACTAAAAACTAGGTGACAGTAGCCCGTTCATTAGTCCCCTGTTCAGGGGTAGAATTTTCTCAAATGATTTACATTCCAAGTGTGATCGATAAGTCGGCCATTCATGTCTTCGAGCTTGTATGCCCCATTACGGATCACCATTTTTACTAAGTACGGCTTTTCCCAGTTGGGCCCCAGGACCCCGTCCAACCTTTTCCTGGTATTCAACGTCACTTTCCTGAGAACTAGGTCCCCTTCCTTAAAGTTTCACACTTTAGCTCTCTAGCTAAAGTATCTAGTGATCCTGCTCTGGTAAACAGCTACCTTCTCAGCTATTCGATCTTGTTTTTCTTCCTGAAGATCCAAGCTAGCTCGGACCTTACCTTCATTGCTCCCTAGTTCAAAATGTTGTACTCTAAAGAAGGTCATTTTGTGCTCAATAGGAAGGACTACTTCAACCCGGAAGGCTAGAGAATAAGGGGTTTCCCAGGCGGCTATTCTCCTCTTGGTACGGTAAGCTCAGAGGACCTCAGGAAGCTTTTTGGCTCATCTGCCTTTTTTCTGCTGTAGTTTTTTCTCCAACAACCTCTTAATGGTTTTATTAGTGGATTCCACAAACCCGTTATTCAAGGTGTGGGCTACCGAAGCGAACTGAAGGTCGATTTCTAAGCCTTCACAAAAATCTTTGAATCGGCCATTATCAAACTTTTTCTGAGGTCTGCTATAATGGCAAGACGGGTTCCGAACCTGCAAACTATATTAGTTTTGATAAACCTTGTTATGTTTTCTTGTGAAATTTGGGAGAACGGTCCGGCTTTGACCCATCTTGTGAAATAATCAATTGCCATGATAGCATGCTTGGCTTGACCAGGAGCAGTAGGAAGCAGTCCGATCAAGTCGACTCCCTACATAGTAAAGGGGTATGGCGAGCTAAGGGACGACAACCGCTCAGGGGGGAGGTTACTCAAGTTTAAGGCCTCCTGGCTTGCCACGCATGTTCGCACTAAGCTCTTCGCATATTAATGGATAGTTGGCTAATAATACCCTATGTGGAGTACCTGATCTTCTAAAGCCTCCCCACCAATGTGGTTTTCGCATTCCCCGAAATGAACCTCTCTCAATGCCCACTTGGCATCTTTAGGGTGTAAACATCGGAGCAGAGGAATGGATCTTCCTCTCATGTTTAGGTGCCCATACATCAAACAATACCGGACCGAGAGCCTTTTGACTTTCCTAGCTTGGTCGGGCTCCCAGGAAGTTTCCCATCTTGTAAATAATCAACTATTGGATCTATCCAGCATGGTAGTCGATCCAAGGTATAAGTTTCTTTACCTGCCATTTTGCTAGGTAGGGGGATCACTTGAAGAGGGACCCCGTGGGGCAAGGTCTGGCCATTATTTGCAGCTATCTTGGCAAGGACGTCAGCTTGACGATTCTGTTGTCGAGGTACCTGATCGATTTTGAATCCTTTCAACTTGCTCTTGAGTTGTTGAACCAGTTTTAGGTAAGAGATCATGTTATTCCCCTTTGCCTGATAATGCCCGGAGACTTGGTTGACTACGAGCGACGAGTCACTCTTAATATTTAGGTAATCAAATCTGAAGCAATGACAACACTCGGTTCCTTCTGGGTCGATTATAACTATGCCCCCTCCTCCCCCAGTTTGCTCAGAGGCTCTATCAGTGTAGAGGATCCACGACCTACAACCTTCCGACCAGCTATCGGACCCTAGGACTTTATCAGTGGGCTACATTTGTTACTGAGGAGGTCGCTTGGTCTGGCGGCATCGAGAGCTCTGTTACAAAGTCTGCTAGAGCCTGGGCTTTAATTGTGGTCCTAGGCTTATACCTCAAATCAAACTGGGTGAGTTCCAGGGCCCACTGTTATCAAATGAGCTTGGAAGTAGGGTCAGAGCTTCCTCGCCGAGGTTACCAAGGTATAAGCGAGCTTTTCCAAAAGGGTATAGTTCTTCTCGAGCTTGGTTAAAGCATGATTTATGTAGTTGATAGGTCGTTGGACCCTATCTCCACATTCCTTGACTAAATCCCCGCTAACCGCAGTTTCAGAAACGGCCAAGTAAATCTGGAGCTCTTCTCCAGGGCTTTGCTTAACCAGTAGCGGAGGGCTTGACAAGTATTTTTTCATTGGTTGAAAAGCTTGTTCACTCTCCTGGTCCCATTTCATGTTTCTTCCCTACTTAATGGCTTTGAAAAAGGGGAGACACTTATCGGCGGACCGAGAAATGAACCTGTTGAGCGCTGCTACTTGCCCGGTCAAGACTTAAACCTGTTTAAGAGACGTGGGGGATTCTAGATCAAGGATATCCTTAATTTTTTCTGGGTTAGCTTTTATGCTTCTTTCATGGACCATGAAGCCCATAAACTTTCCCTCAGTAACCCCAAAGGCACATTTGGAAGGGTTCAATCTTATATAGTTTCCCTTTAAGATCATGAAGGTTCTGTGAAAGTCATCCTTATGGCCTTCAGAGATTGATAACTTGGTGATCATGTCGTCGATGTATACCTCCATTGATCTTCCAATTTTGTTCATGAACAACTGATTGACTAACCATTGATATGTAGCTCCTGCGTTCTTAAGCCCGAAGAGCATCACCTTGGAGCAATACCGACCCCACCAGTGATGAAATTGGTCTTTTCCTAGATGGTGGGGTGCATCATAATTTGATTACCCTAAAAATGCATCCATGAAGCTTAGAAGCTTGTTTCCAGAGGTGGAGTCAACTAACTAATCAATTTTTGGTAGAGCGAAACTATCTTTCAGGCATGCCCATTTGAGGTCAGTATAATCGATGCACATACGCCATTTCCCATTCGCCTTTGTGACCATGACAACGTTGGTGATCAATTCGTGGTAGTGTGCCTCTCTGATGTAGCCCGCTTGGGTTAACTTGTCCACCTCTTCATAGACCGCAACATTTCTTTCAGCTTTGAAGTGATGCCTTTTTTGTTGATGGGTTTGAAGGTCGAATCCACTGCCAATCGATGATTAGCCATGTCATCGGGATCCCAGGCATCTCACTGTGACTCTAAGCAAAAATGTCATTGAACTCTATGAGGAGCCTGATCAAACGCTCTTTCACTCCCGGCCTAAGGGTGGCTCTATTTTGTCGACCTTCGAGGGATCGCCCAATCTGATAGGAATCTTTTCTAACTTATCCACTAGATGGCCGCTGGCCCATTACCTTATCTACTTCTCCCTGTCTTGCACTATGGGGTCATCCTCAGGGTGATTTATGGGCCTTACATCTTCTAGGGTCAATACAGGGGTTGCTCTATCTTGGGTCGTTGTCACCTGGGCAAGATGTTTTGCTAGAGCCGTTGGGTTGGCAGACACTGAGTAGCATCTTCTGGCTTCTTGTTGGACACCCCGAACTTCCCCCCTATTGTCTCCTACTTGGAACTTCAGGACATTGTGGTAAATGGATAGGAACCCTTTCAAGGATGATAAAAACGGCCTCCCTAATATTGCATTGTAAGCCGTTGGGGTATCCACCACCACGAAGTCTGTCATGATATTCTACTATAGAGGTGTGGCTCCAATGATCACTGGTAGGATTTTTGATCCCACGGGTATGACTGAGTCCACAGTGAACCCATTTAGCTGGGTAGTGCAGCTATTGTAACACCACTATTTCAAGTTTAGCTTTTCCAAGGTATCTTTAAATAGGACATCAACACTGCTACATGTGTCGACGAGCACACGGTGTATCATGCAGTTGGCAATCTTTACCGTGATCACCATGGGATCATCATGAGGCTGCACGGTGTTGTAGACATCCGCTTAAATGAAAATGATCAGTGACAGCTGGAAGGGGTTGGTCGGTCTCTAGTCGACCTTGAAAATATCTCGCCATTCGTCCATCCGAGGGACTTTCCTTGCATGGTTTTTCCTGGAATTGTTGGAGGTGCCCGCCAGAGTAGGCCTTCCGCTGATGGTATGTATTATCTGGATTTGTTGCATCAGGTCCGCCTACTCCCTCTTTCTCTTCTCAACGTGCTTGCGGATCTCGGCTTGCACTTTCCTTCAAGTTTGAATGTTCTCATTGACTTGCTGTTAGAATTCAACCAGACATCCTCCTCTTATCAAAGCCTCGATCTGATTTTGTAGGTTGTAGCACTCTGAAGTGTTGTGCCCCACGTCCTCGTGAAAGTCACAATATTAATAGCGATTTCTCTTATCGACCGGGGATTTCATGGGAGCAGGCTTCTGTAGCAAACCCTTGTTCCGAAAGGCGAGATAGACTGTTTCACGAGATATATTTAAAGGGGTGTAATGATCATACCCCCTCTCATTTCGAGCTATTAGGGCCACTGTCATGGAGGAGGTGAAGCTTGCGGAGGAGTTCGCTTTTCTGGATATCTTTCCGATCTGGGTTGAGAAATAGGAAAACAATATGTCGACCTATTGGGGGGGTTTGTTTTGGCTTTCCTGAGCTTGCTCGGGTTTGGGAGCTTCTTTCTTTTGTTGTTTTACGGATCTCATATCATCGTGTTCCATCTTGACCTTGAGCTGTTCGTCAACCTCAATCTGCTCTAGAGCCCGATCATAGTCTTCTTGGTAGGTCTCTAGAGGTCTCTTGGCAAAAGACCGGAAGAGCTTGCCTGCCCAAAGGCTTCTTTTGAAGTTGGCGAGGGTTTCTTTCTCAGTGAAAACTCCCATCTTGATGACTTCCTTGTGGAAACGCTCGAAATAAGCCCGGAGGGTTTCCCCTCTCTCCTAGATCATGTACTGTAGATGGATTGAGTCATTCAATCGGGGCTTAACTCCTTGGAATTATGAGCAAAAATCGATCGATAGCTTGGTGAAGGAATCCACACTGCCGGCAAGTAGGTTCCTAAACCAGGTCTTAGTGTAATCCGTGAGGGTAATGGGGAACATTGAACACACAGCGGCTCTGGTCATGTTCTGGACCTCTATCTGTTGAACGAAGCTTTCCAAGTGGCTCAAGGGATCATCAGTCTCATAGAATCTGTCAGTTGGCATATTGAATTTAGGTGGGAGCTCCGCCTCCCGGATCCTTCTGGTTAAAGGAGCATTCATCTCACTTAGAGGATCCTTCTTGTCCTTCTTGTACTTCCCTTTCTTCATCAGTTTGACCTTCTTCTGAAACTCTGTCAACTGGTCGCTTAGGCGTTTGCTCTTGGGTTTCCTTGGGTTGATCTCAGTTTCCTCACTATCGGAACCTTCTAACGAACTGGCGACCTCTACCCGGTTCTTTCTTCGGAGGGGGTCTAACTGGGGGCTTTAGTTACTTTCTTTCTACCTAACTCGGGCTTCCCTCCTTGAAGTCGTTGGGTGGAGAAACTCTCCCCACTCTCTGAAAAGGTTGGCTGCCGTGGACTTGACTTGACTGGGTTGGTAACGTGGCAGCGCTTCAGGGACAGGGGGCATGGGCCCTAACATATCCCTGATCGAAGGTGGGAGTCCCGTTTCATTATGAGCTGGCTCCGGAAGGGTAGAACCCAAGCGATCAAAGGCGGGTTGCCTAGCACCGGGCCAACTTGACTCTCCTCGATTGTAGAGGTTTGCTTGTTGGATAGTAATACCCTTAGTGAGCAGTCGAAGGCGAACGTTTTCCACGAAGGTCGCCGCTTATTGGTCAAGCTCGACCAGGTTTCCCATATGGGATTCCAAAGCCTACACAGTGGCTGGCTGGTCTGGAACATTGCTATGGAGCCCAAATTTTCTCCCTTTCTTCAGGATTTTTCGTGTCAACGCAACAGAAGGTTGTCCAGATGCGTCTGGTTGTCCTTGGGAGGAGCGAAGCCTCATGACTCCTGTAAAACAATAAACTTGTAAATATAAAGATGGTGTTGTGAGAGTTTACCACAGACGGCACCAGAAAGTGTCAACAGGAAATTTGCTCAATATGAGAAATTCCGACTAATACCCTCGAGACCACTACAACGGAGGCGGTGGCCGGGGTCGGTACTTTTAATACCTAACCTACTTAGATAAAAATAAATGTTTGTATAACAATAGCAAGTGGAGGCTTTATTATTGATTATTTGTGATATATAGGATTCTCTCTCTCATATGCTCACAATTTCTCTAGACCATAGGAAAGTGGTAACATTTTGCTAGTCGAATAGTAGACATTACGATGGCCATGTTCTGTTCACAGAATTTAGGCACCCTTTTCTTTCTGTTTATCAATCTCTCTTTTTTGTTCTGTCGTCTCTCTTTTCTTTACCTTGTGTTTTCTTATCTCTCCCTCATTACCATTCTTGGCCCTACTTATATTTGGTCTGAGTAGGTTTGAATTCACAGATATCCCGTCACGATCCTATGAATCCGTTTCCCCCTTATCGGATGAGATCTTTTATTTAAAAGTTGTTGACTCCGAGTAAATAGCGGAAAGGATGATACTGTTGAGTAAGATAAGTTTGTTTCCTTTTTGGGATCAAACTATTGACTTGCACGTAACTGTTGGTTATTACGTGGATATGATCCAGTGTGTACTCAGGGCATGATTCTTCATGGAGGTCACTGGACTAGCTGCTCGTAGTCTTCGCAAAGCGAGATGGATCTATGCTTTGGTTCTATTCTCGCACACTTGGAATGGCCGTCCTGGTAGGCATTCTTAGGGGGTAACACGGATCTGATTCGCTTAGAGGCCCTCTTCCTCCTCGTATCATGGATGGGACAATGGGCTTATAGAGTGGTTGGTAGGCTTCACATTCAAGCTTTGAATTAAGTTTGATCTCTGAAAGTCTTAACCCGGAGGGGGCATACTTTGCTTGTCGGGCTTCTTTCGAATGTTTCTTGAGCTTGGCGACCCTGGCTTTCACCGAATGGTTGAGGAGCCCGACCCAAGGAACCGAGGTTCCCAGATAGATAGCGTCGAGAAGCCCAGATTCCAGTGTTCGCGTGGGGTCTCGTCCTGGTCGTGCCTAAATTCTTCCCTGATAGTTTTAAAGCTCGCTGATCCCTTCGCTCTTTCGCGGGGTAGTTTTATGGTACATCAAGGGTTTCATTAATGTCGACTTCAGGCCTCGATTTGGGCTGGGAGAGTGGAAAATTTCTCTTTGACCCCTAGCCAAATTTTACTATTAACATAATTAAATAATCTAATTATTTAATTAATTTAACTATTAACATACTTTAATTAAATAATCTTATTATTCAATTAATTGCCGAATAAACATATGCCAATTTTGTAACACAATTAATTGGACAATCCAATTAATTAATCGTGACCCTTTTACCTAAATAGATCGGGCTAGCAAGGGGACCTAATGGACCCACAATATTTTGAGCTCCAATAATCCTCGGAATCATTAATTAAACTCTTTAATTATTATTTCTTGATTATTAACTCCGGTGTTATTCCACTAAAACCCTGATGCTGCACTCTCTCAACTGTAGATGTTTTTTCACAGACCGAAACAACTCGGTGTCCATCGATATAGTTATTACATATGGTGTGATCCTCCACAGTAGTTCATAATTAGAGATGGATCATAATGTCTGTTATACCTCTCTAATTACATATATCCTTTAAGTACCATTGATTCTCTAATAGACAATAAATCCTTTTTCCTCACGGAATTAGGAGAGCGCTCATATTTTCCAAGCCCCGAATCAACCCTTAAGGGAACTACCATCTACTTCTTACAAGAATGAGTGGATTCCACAATTGTGTACAAACCTTCCTAGCCACAAGCCAAACCGCAATCCCAACATACGAAGTATATTGATCAGGAAATACATGTGACCTGACCCATGGTATATCAACGACAACGATTTAACCTGAAGGAGTCGATAAGACACTCAAGATTAAGATCACCCATATATAGGCATCTTTAGTTGATATATATGAATCTCATCAGTAAAAGGATCAAGGCGAGAGATTCATATAGATCATGGCCCAGTCCTATATGATCACATCATACAAGATGCCCCCATTCTCATATCTCCATTCTCACTATACATTACGGAATGAACCGCAACTATAGATTAACCACAAATAAAGTACCAGCTTTATTTGCTATATACGGATTCTTTAGATTGCACGTCTCTTACTGTATCAATTCGTATATGGCACTCATATACACAGCACGAGATTACATCCGGCAATCTTGGATGCATAAGTTATAAAATAAACAACAAAACAAGAATGAATTGAACTTTTTGATTTATTTATTTCATAAATCCATTTACAAATTACATCTTTAGGGCATAAACCGTAACAAGATTCTCCAAGACAACAATGATCCTTATACGTACAAGGAAGCAATAGAAGATGTTGATTGTCACCATTGGCAAAAGCCAATGCAATCCGAATTTGAATCTATTTTCAAGAACAAAGTCAGGTCTCCTGTAGACTTGCCTAAAGGGATAAAACCTATCGGGTGCAAGTGGGTATACAAGAGAAAAAGAGGAATGAATGGAAAGGTGGAAACCTTTGAAGCTAGATTGGTAGCTAAAGGTTACACACAGAAGGAAGGTATAGATTGTGAGGAAACCTTCTCTCCTGTGGCCATGCTTAAATCCATTAGTATACTATTATCCATTGCGGCATCTCAAGACCTAGAGATTTGGCATATGGATGTCAAGACAACTTTCCTTATTGGAAGTCTGGACGAAAGCATCTATATGATGCAACCAGAAGGATTCACTGAAAAAGGCTAAGAGGAAAAGGTATGCAAGTTGCAAAGATCTATATATGGATTAAAGCAAGCATCCAGATCCTGGAACGTAAGGTTTGATTAAGCCGTGAAAAGTTTTGGATTTTTTCAAAACCTTGACGAAACCTGTGTATAAAAAAGGATTAAAGGTGACAAGTTGGTTTTCCTAGTTATTTACATTGATGATATACTTCGGAAATGATGTAAGTGTATTGACATCAGTAAAAGAATGGTTAGCAAAACAATTTGATATAAAAGACTTAGGAGAAGCGAGTTATATTCTTGGTATCCAAGTAATAATGGACAGAAAGAATAGAACGGTTGCATTATCCCAAGCTTCATACATAGAATAAATATTGTTTACGTTTTCCATGCAAGATTCCAAGAAATGTATGTTACCTTTCAGACATGGGATCAAACTTCTAAGGAACAAGTTCCTAAGAAAGAACGTGAAGAGCAATTCATGAGTAGGGTTCCATATGACTCGACCATTAGGAGTCTCATGTAGGCAATGCTTTGCACTATACTAGATATTTATTTTGCTTTTGACATAGTTCGCAGATTTCAATCGAATCCTGGTCCAGATCACTAGACGACAGTCAAGCATATTTTCAAGTTTCTCAGGAGAACGAGAGATTATATGCTTGTATACTCTAGAGGGATTTTATTCCCGTTGGGCATGCAGATTCTGATTTCCAATATGATTCTGACTCTAGAAGATCAACATCAGGATCTGTGTTTACACTTGGAGGAGAGGCAGTTAGATGAAAGAGTATCAAGCAATCTTGTATTTATGATTCCACCATGGAAGCTAAGTATGCTGCTGCATGCAAAGTTGCTAAAGACTAAAGAGGTTGTCTGGCTTCCCCAAATATGGATCGACTTTGAAATGGTTCTTAATACGAATAAGCAGATCACTATCTATTAAGACAATAGTGGAGCAGTGGCTAATTTGAGAGAACCAAGAAGTCATGAGAGAGGGAAACATATTGAAAGAAAGTATCACCTTTTAAGGTAAATTTTGCATAAGGGTGACATGACGATTACCAAGATCGTGTCAATAAAAAAATCTAGCGGATCCCTTCAGAAAGGCTCTTCCACATAAGAGTTTTGATGGGAATCTAGAGAACATGGAGATGAGGACAATACATAGATCAAGTGGGAGATTGTTAGGATTATGCTCAATAGCAAGAGTGTAATAATGTATTTGACAATCTTTTCATATTAATAAAGTGATTTCTAGTATAACAAATCTTACAGCATTTATAGTTTAATTATTAAAATTGTCAAAAGTAAATAACCATAAGGTCAAAAGACTATTAGAAAAGAAGAATTGTCCGTACATCTAGATATGTATGAGTTAGACACAATTCTTTAGTTAGTCTTTAATAATATCCACAACTTAAGATGAAGATTGGGCACCTTTATCTTGTTAAAGTTGTAGATTCTTTTGCTAGCATTTGAGTGAGATCAAATGTGTTAAGATGATTCTAAAATCATTAAGCTGTGGTGTCTTTGGGCAAAGGAATCTAGTGCACTAGGTGCATTAAATAGGATCATAGTGAGATACTTTATCCAGAATTGTCAGTCGATAAAAGTTTTCACTTGAAGACAATCGGAGAGTCTAATTCAATCTTGAGAAAAATGATGGACTTATGGTTGCAAATGTTATCATTTGAGCTATCAAAGAGTACGATTATATAGCATAGTCTATCATCGATAGTTTGGTGTTATTCATTTGTTAATCGACAGAGGACTTCATTTATAGATATGGACATCGTGGCTCCATTTATTGAATGAGAGTAGAATACCATCATATGGATGTTTTGAGGTATTGGATATTAAATCTTAACGTTAAGTTTTCAATAGTGTCTATTGAAAGATGGCTTCTGGACAAGTCAAAATATCCAAGTTCAAAAAGTGGTGATATGAGTAAATATGGTAAGTTGGAGAGCTATACGCGGTCTATGAGTTCTTGGCGATTACTGGTATTCTTCACGAGGATACACTTTCTCCATTAAGATTTTCTAGGGTACGAATGAGCAATATTAACTTATTCTATCTGTATTTAAGGTAAATTGTGCATAGGGGTGATGTGACGTTTACCAACATCGTGTCAATAAAAAAATCTAGCGAATCCCTTCAGAAAGGCTCTTTTCCATAGAAGAGTTTTGATGGGAATCTAGAGAACATGGAGATGAGAGATAAGACATAGATCAAGTGGGTGATTGTTAGGATTATGCTCAATAGCAAGAGATTAATAATGTACTTGACAATCTTTTCATATTAATAAAGTGATTTCTAGTTTAACAAATCTTATAGCATTTATAGTTTAATTATTATAATTGTCTAAAGTAAATAACCATAAGGTCAAAAGACTATTAGAAAAGAAGAATTGTTCATACATCTAGATATGTATGAGGTAGACACAATTCTTTAGTTAGTCTTTAATAATATTCGCAACTTAAGATAGAAGGTTGTGCGCCTTTATCTTGTAAAAGTTGTAGATTCTTTTGCTAGCATTTGAGTGGGATCAAATGTGTTATGATGAGTCAAAAATCATCAAAGTGTGGTGCCTTTGGGCAAAAGAATCTAGTGCACTAGGTACGTTGAGTAGGATCAAAATGAAATACTTTATCTAGAACCGTCAATGGATAAAAGTTTTCATTTGAAGACAATCGGAGAGTCTATCTCAATCCTGAGATAAATGATGGACTTATGGTTGCAAGTGTTATCTTTTGAGCTATCAATGAGTACGATTATATAGCATAGTCTATCCTCGATAGTTTGGTGGTATTCATTTGTTAATCGACAGAAGACTTCATTTATAGATATGGACATCGTGGCTCTATTTATTGAATGAGAGTAGAATACCATCATATGGATGTTTTGAGGTATTGGATAATAAATCTTAAAGTTAAGTTTTCAATAGTGTCTATTGAAAGATGGCTTCTAGACAAGTCAAAATATCCAAGTTTAAAATGTGGTCATATGAGTAAATATGGTAACTTGGAGAGCTATACACGGTCTATGAGCTCTTGGCGATTACTGGTATTCTTCACGAGGATACACTTTCGTCATGAAGATTGTCTAGGGTACGAATGAGCAATATTAACTTATTCTATATGTATTTAAGATTTTAATTTTAGTTCTTTTGTGGAATGAACTAAAATTAATAGATCGGGCCTTAGTGAATCATTTGTTGATTGTGTTTACGTTATGTCAATTGGAGCTTAAATTTAGATAGCCCACCAATATCCCCAATTCACACAAACTTGCATAGATCACTTGGTATATTCTACCAGACCAATTTACCGGTTCATTTAGAATTGTATTAAGGTGGACTTGCTTCTTTTTGTAAGATTGAGTCTAGTTCAAATGTGGACATTTTATTAAGGACCGATGGATTTAATAAAATAAGAAAAATAATATATATGACCATTTGTGGTCTTGAGCGGCAAGGCTATATATATATATTAGCATAATATATTGTTTTTTATTTTATTATTTAATTAAATGGAAATTAATTTATTTATTAGTTAGTTAGTTATTTAATTAATAGTCAAAATCTTTTTCCTTGTAGGAGATGGTCTCCTATAGTCGTATTATTGTTGGCAATATAGTAAGCATCAAATACTATATTTTATAAGTAGATAAATAATACGAATTTATTTATCTAGTCAAATTAGGAAGTATTTGATTTCTGTTAGGACTCTAATTAACCATTGGTCAAACTAGGAAGTTTTTTATTTAGTCAAATTTAATTTATATTCAATAATTGGTTATTGAGTAAATACACTATTTGAGTTGGATTAGGAGTTTTGGTGTATAAAAGAAATCTTATTTTATGAGGATTGAATACAAATTTTTATATGAGTCTTGGTGAAGTAGAAATCCTCTTTCTAGGAGGATTTTCGGCCACCTATATATACTCATATATAGAATTTCGACCAAGACCTAATTTTGGTGTGAGGAGTTGTTTTTTATTTGTTTTTTTATTGTTATAAAAAAAACTTCGTCCAACTCATAGATATTGTGTATTGAATTCGGCCAAGGAGAAGAGAAAAGTGGAACGTTTTGTTTTCGATAGTGCACTAGTAGCCTTTACACCAAAAGGTTTTGTATACAACATGGAATCAAGGTTCACTTGAGTTTCAATCAAATAGATTGATAATTCACATGTGACCGGTCGTTCTTTGGTTTTCTCTTGGAGGATTACAGTGACTAGCAAAGAAGAAGATTTTGTTTGTTTCCATCCTCAGGTATACAATTAAAAGAAAGAGAGCCCACACTCCTAGGTGATTCATGTTCGTGATTGGATTGGAAGATCTTACAGATTCAATTCAACACTAGTTTAATCGTCACGAAAAAGAAAGGTACGGTAGTTTTAATATATGTCAATTAATCTAGTACTAAGGTTCTTTATTTTAAAGGGAATTTAAAAAATATATATATCAAATCCTAATTTTACGCTTCTACCGCGTTTTGAACCTATTTTTCACTATAAGGCCCAAAGGCCTCCCACATTTGGAGACATCGAGGTTTGTTCACTAGTGGACCACTCAACGCCTAGTAAGCTACCGAGGTCCCGGATCTTTCATAGTGGGGTCTCGAGCTCCATTATGGTTGTTGAAGACTCTTATCTACCCCAGTAGACCCCTGAACCGCTCAGATCACTGGGGACTAAAGCTCACCTTTTTCTAGTGCTCCGGCAAGACCCAACACGAGAGGTTTTCTCCAAGTGACTAGTCCATTTTAATAAGTACCTTAACGGGAAGTCACTCTGTTACCTGGAACGAGGAAAACCTTAAAAGGTGTTACCCTTAAAATCGTAAGTTACAAGATGAGTGTTGACCGGCTTCGTCTATAGTTGTATCGTCTTGAGTTTGTATCTCCTTTGATTTTGGTATTCATGATAGTTCTCCTATGATCACCTTTTGCCAATAATCTAGACCAGGAAAGCTAGGTAGCACTCCTAATGCCCTAGACTGGATTAATCCCTCCATGTGGATTGCCTTTACCAGGAGAGCTACACCTCACTCTTGATGCCCTGGACAAGATTAACCCCTCTAGGAGGATCGCCTTGACTAGGTGAGCTACACAACACTCTTGGTGCACTGGACCGGATTAATCCCTCTAGAAGGATCGCTATGGTATTTTGACAATGATCACCTCGAGACCAGGGATTGGTCGGGGAAGCCCCCTCACTACCTTTGATGCCATGGCCGGGAACCACCCCCCGCTAGGAAGGATCTGGTTGCAAGTGCATAGTTACCAACCAGATCATGAGACCAGGACACCCAAATGGAATTCTTGATGACTTGGTCAGGCAACCACCCTCAAGAAGGTCTGAGCATAAGTACATAGTTGATAGACAAACCACAAGACTTGGACAGCCAAATGGCCATCCTGCTGTCTTAGCCTGGCCACCCCTCGCTAAAAAGGATCTGGATGGCATAGTTTCCTACCAAGATCTTTTTGCCAGTTTGCCTAATTACCATGAACATGAGTGTTAGGTACCCACAGTCGCAATGCTTTTGCCTAAGTACCATGATTCATGGAAAAACAATGCAGGTACCCAGATTAGCCATAAGAGCCTCATCCCAAATGACCAAGCAGTACAATTTCTCATATATATCTTACTTATCAGGTTTTATACAGACTGAAGCATTGGAAATTCCACCCAAGGGAATAACCACTGCTCAATTTTTTGCAGGAATGCCAAGTACCTTGACTTGCCTAAGCCTAGTACACTAGGAATGGTTTCATTTTAAGTAATGGCTTACCTGTGAGAAGAGATAGGAAAATTCTTAAAGTGTTATGACCGAGCTTTTTTTAGCCGTTATAAAATTATCATCAAACAAATATTTATAAAGTCCTTAGCTATGTCCTTAAAATGTGAAAACAAGTATAATGACAAGCAAGGGTATCATCCACAAGGAAAGAGAAATCGAATGGATTAAACTCGTTAACTATTATTGAACTAAAACAATGCTTCAAAAGGTAAAGATAAATGGTTTTGGTTTTGAAATGTTAATTAACTACAATGCAACTACAATTAGACTAGTTAATCAAACATGCAATTAGTGTTAATGAGAATGAGTGTAAAAATATGATGGTTAGGGCTAAGGACTTGATGGATCACACATGCAAACAATGGGCATATTGGTAATCAACATATATGAACATTAATCTATTGTAACCAATCTAGAGGGTATAGCATTGTTTGTATATCCCTTATGGGTTTCCAATCTATATGGTATAGTATTGGCTACCCACAAATGATTGTTCATTAAAATGCACATCTATCAAATTAAGGGACTAATCTCTTTACAAATTTACCAACCTAGAGGGTATAGAACTGGTGCTTAATCTCTCACAAGTAACCAACTTAGAGAGTATAGTATTGGTCCCCCATTTGAAATTAGTTAGAGATTGAGATTAAATTGTTCGGATTTCGCTCGAGGAGGGTACTTTTTTTCAATCCTTCCATTCAAATGAGCTTAAGAGAATCTAATAGAGGGTATAACCAATTCTCTACTCAAATAATTTCTCAAATAGTTTACAAAGAAAGAAGGGTACAATCTAAGACAAACTATTCTTGAAATCAATTAAGACAATGAATGAAACATATTTAATAGATTTAATAAAGTAAATAAAATTCAATACAAGCCCAAGGTTCAAAAATGAATCACATCAATCCCCTAGTGGGATAATTAGCTACTCAAGACAAATACATAAAAATAACTAAGAGATAAGAGATGTAGAAGACCCATGTAGAGATTCTCCTTCCTTCAAGCTCAAATCCAATCTCCAAGTGTCCTTGAGTAGATGATGATGAAGGATTGTTAGATTTTGAGGGGAATGATTCCCAAACGTATGTTAGTGGTTAGAGATGAGAGAAAGCATTTTGGGAGAGAGAACGGATGATTCTTAGACATAGAATTTATCAATCCTCTTAAATGACAAGAACAAGATATATTTATAGGGTTTCCAAAATAGGTCTGAAAATGTTGATGTGGCAGATCTGTCGTGCGAAATGTGTGGGTCACTGCACGGGTACAAACCCGTAAAAAACCCATATAATGCCCTGATACTTCTGATTTTGCTAACGAGTTTCTCGCATGTGCACAGGTAGTGCATGGGTTTAGACCCACGCAGGACCCGCGCACTGATATGATGCGTGCTGATCTACTCCTAGCTTAAGTGAAATACATGGACACTTGCGCTGGTTGTGCGCGGGTCTAGGACTTGCGTATCGTCCTGCACACTGGTGCATTTCTTCATCGATTTCAACCTGTTTTTTCCTAATTATCCGAAAACATAACAATCATGCCATAAAAGACGAAAAAACACCTGAAAAAGAGACAACGGTTAAGGAAATGAGGGCCAAAATATATAACAATTTTGGCATGATCATGTTACATATCTTGACTCTAACCTTAACTATGTACCGGTGTTAAAGTCACGGGAGAATTTTGCTAATAGCCAAATTTGACTAGGGACCAAAAAAGAATTTTCCACTTCCCAACCTTCATGCAAGGGTCCAAATTCAGGTTTATATCAAGGTCTTCGAGGTTGAGCTACCATGAGATCCTGTAGGAGCAATGCGAGGCCACCCATACCATCGAAGCATCTTACACGCATCCAGGATTACCAAATAATGGCCAACGTGACCATATCAAGCTCCCTATGCCAGGATAAAAGCTTAAAGCTAGGTCGACGTGGGAAGACTTGGGTTCGCCAAGGTTAAGGTATCTCACGACACTTTGTTGGAGCATACTACCATATCTACTTTCACCAATAGACCTTCAGGGTGTCGAACTTATCTTGCAAATGCCCACCTGCCTTGTCAAGTTATAATCTTAACCTATCCGAGCAGAAAAAAAAAAGTCCGCATGACCCCATCATCACTAAAAAGTGAAACACGATTAGGGAAAATCCACTGTAGATCCCGCATGGTTAAATCAAGTCTCCAGTAGCTTGAGTAGTACTCGAGTGTGCCTCGACACTAGATATGCTAAGCGTCACCTAAGGTAACCTCCATAAAGTTCCTTGCCAAAGTGACATACATAACCAGAGTTCTTCTCCAAACATCATAGGAAGAGAGGGTTGACTTTCATGACATTTACGATACCATTAATGAGGTCAACCTTATTAATAGAGGCAGCCAACCCTATTAACGAGGTCAACCTTATTAATGGTGGTAGTCAACCTTATTAATGATATAATCAACGCCATTAAGGGAAGAGTAGTTAAATCTTTAATGGCTACCATTAATGAGAGAATATTAAACTCCACATACGCCACCCTAATGATAGAGCCTAAAGAGGAAACAAACACATTTGCCTCCAAGATATCCTTCACAACCGATTTTTTGGGGTAAACTACAACAAAAAATCCCTCTTATCAAGGAAGGAAGGTCAATCCATTGATTTTCAACTTGCACACTAAAAATGAAACCTAATTACACCATGTATAAATTCACCTATAAAAGGACATCAAAGGGTGCCCGATCGATCCCTGAAGAGGCCAAAAAATACATTCTCCAATACACACTTAATTTGATGCTTGATTTAACACATGACTACAGATATCATATCGAATCCCAAAATCTACCAGCCAGAGGCAAGTCTACATACTTCATCTAAGTTCTCCCGATATCGGTTTTTTATGTGTATCTTTGCCAGGAATGGACCGGTATCGGTTAACACTCGAACACTATTGTAAGCTCTCTTGAGCACCATGGTTGTATTATTTCTCCATTGTTGTAAGCTCATAGAAACATCGCTTGATATATATATATATATATATTTAGAAGGAAGGGTCTTTCTCCTTCCTCTGGATACTGCCTCGGGGTTTTTCAGTATGTGACCATTCGTGATGCTTTTTCCCCCTTGGACAGTCCACCTACCTCTACATAAATCTTGTCTTTCTCTTATTTATCTCCTGTGTTATGCATGTATTTATGTGTGTGAACTAGATTCCTACCCTACTGGACCTAGTGCTCTTATCCACCTATCTTCTTGCCAAGTCGTATGTCGAGATAAGGAGAAACCTCCCAGACCCGTTTGATAGGAGTCAGGGAGCTCTCCTGCACCCTTTCTGTGTGTGCGGACAAGGATCCGACAGTGGAGCTAGATGAGCTCCTCTTCTTACTCATTATTTAGGTTGGGGAACTACAGTATTAAATCAGGGTCCAAGACCAAGCTCTAGGTACCAGGACAATTTTTGAACCCGATCGAGAAGTACCTTAAGGTGAAGAAGCCAATATTTCACAAATGTATCTACATCATCCTAAAGCACAAATCATACCCCCTTGCTCACTATTTGGGTCGAGGATACCTAGAGAGGAGACAGAATACCAGGATCGCGTACTAAGACCAAGGATCAGGACTAGGATCTGGACCTGGACCAAGACTAAGGACTAGGATCTAGACTTGGACCAGGACCAGGACTAGGGACTAGGATATGCCCCTTTGTACCAGTAGGGGAACCTAAAGCCCCCTCATATATCCTCTATATGCATAAAGCCCGACAGGCGGAATGACTTGTCTCCTACTTATCGCACCATCCCTCATATTTTTACACGTATAAACCAAGTACTGTAGGTACCTTCTTCGACCGCGACCTCCGAGGTAGTGGACTTAAAGGTGTTAGCCGAAATTCCTCACCCTGAGTGATTTTTTGGTTAACACATAAGCATATTCATAAGAGCTTTTGGCTCATGCAATCAAAAATGAAATAATCAGTAAATACAAAATTGAGGAAACCAAAATGGTATCAGCATTCCTATGTGTTTCCATTCATAACTATCCACACATTCAACCCAAAATTGATAATCAATAAGATATCCATATTCACCAATATCCACATATGTCCAAAATCAAAAGTAGAGAGATAAAGTGCACATGATTGAGATTGAGATGAAAAGATGAAACTGAGGGCTGCTCATTGGCCTAAAACTTGAGTAGGTTCTTGCCCGTTTTATGAGCTATCTTGGCTTGCTCGTCCCTTCAAGACTTACAAGCCGTCAGTGTGTCTAATCCAAGAGATGAAGAACCTATCCTTGAAGTACAATTCTTAACCAAAACGGTTGTAAACCATAAACATTCTCAAAATCAAATAACTCTCTTATCAAATATTATCCACAATCTTTCAAATATCATCTACCATCAACTAAGCTAATCAAATAACAACCTATAAGAATATACTAAAACTACTAAATTTAACAAGTTCAACTAAATACTAAAAGTACTTAAGGAATTAAATAGTTCAAATATCAGTGCAAGAATAATCATGATAATGGGAGAAAAGGATCAATCATCATCCGATTACTCGGCCATGTCATTTTTTTGTGGCCCCGTTCTTTTTGGGTCCAGTTCAGCTCTTGCTCTCTCTTCAAACTGTCTGTTCGATCTTTCTAATGCAGCCTGTTACTCTTCCCCATAAACACTGATCAATAGTCCTTCTGAGGGGATTGACTACTGAGCGGTCATCTTTTTTTTCCTTAAATATGGCATTACGTTCAGATATTGCCTCATTTCGTTGATGTTTGTCCATAAATCTTCAATGTTGTCCAGCACATTGGTGTAAAGCTGTTCAACCCTCTCAATACTGTACCTAATGACACTAGTAAAGTTTATGCTAATCTAATTAACTAAAGTAAGAAGACTCGCCATTCCTAAAATGAGCATTTGCCAAGAAACTTGGTCACGTCCAACAAACTTAGGAACCGAAGGTATCTGCCTGTACTCCATTTCTTATATTTTTTATTGTTGTTGTTGTGCACTCGGCCTTACTCCTGCTTGTGTTTTCTTCTTTCCTGTTCTTCTTTTGGTGAGATTCAAATCCCTCTCCAACTCCAAGCTCTTCCAAGTTTTCATATATAAGTCACCTTAAGGCCACTCAATATCATCAACCCCCGAAATCCACCCTAGTGTGCCTACATAATTCGATAATCAAGCACAGGAAAATTAGAGCCTGCTTATCCAACCTTCTTTTCCCAGCTGTTAATATCCCTATCTTCACTGTTTAGACAATGATTATTGGTTGGCTATGCATAAGGCAATGTAGGATTGTAGCAGTCTTGAAGGCTACATTGATTCTATACGTGCAAGTTCTGAGAGTGGGAATTTTTAAACACATTACAGAAACCCAAGTCAATCTTAAGGTTGGAGTGCTTGATTGGGTATGCTGGTGTCACCCTAAAATCCATAGGTGCGATGATGAGTTCATTTGCTAGCTCAACATTATACTTCACAAAACTATCATCCCAAGTGACTCTATCTTTAATCCTCCCAATCATCCTCCAATCATTCGGAAGCTCGGTTCTGAAATAACTTTGAATGTCTATTATTGTCATTTAAACCTCGACCCCTCTCGTCATGACTAGAACACCCCGGATGAAGTCATCGTGTATCATTCCAATATAAATTCTTTTACAACCCTTATGCATAAATTAGGAGGAGTGTGAAAAAAAGTTTTCCATCCACTTTGGTTCACCATCTCCAGATTTCGGGTGTGTGCAAGCTCAGATAAATCAACTCCTTATTCTACTACCACGTCCCACTGCCTGAAGTACTCTAAACATTCTTCATATTCAGGGTTCAATATGCTTGGAGGCAATAGAGTAGGGGGTGGGTGTCATATTCATTTTGCTCTAACTAACATCGACATTCCTAGCTAAGGACTTAGTCATGCTTGTCATCTACAAAAGAAAACACTCTATTAAGGAAACATCAATGGGCCACACTGCCCAGTGCACGGGTGACTGACCAGTTAAGTTACCCAGAATAGCACTTCCTTGTTCGATTTTTCCACAGTAAGATGCACAATATACACAAACAATAAAACCTTGCACATGGAATAGTTTCAACATCAATTAAGTTCATGCAAACAACAAATTCATGGCTAATTAACTTCAATTCATTACAATTCACATAAATTTTCATAAGCACTAAAATTTCCAATGTATATGCACAAGTGATCATTAATCATTCAAAGCTAATCAAACTCTCCCTTACAGGTAACAAAAACATAAACCCAATATAAACATCAAAGAATATTCATTCAAGAATGAAAAATTCGTGGGTCTCTTATAGGTTAGAGTTCATGCTTATTTTAGAAGAGAGTGAGAGGAGAAGAGTGTTCAATTCGTATTTGGACAATTGGGAACAAGTTATTAGAGATAGAATCGTACCTTTGAACTTAAAATTAAAAACATGTGTCTCATGGAATACCTTTAGGGTTTTCCTAGAGAACAAAGGGAAACGAGTGTCTCTGTTTGGTTGTAAGAGTCTTACCACGAAAATGACATCATATATATACTCACTCACGGTGCACGAGTCTAGCACGACTGGGGACCCGTGCATAACCAATTTTTTGATTTCTTCTCTCTCAATGCACATGTTGTGCATGGGTCAGCCACCCGTGCACTACACATGTTTCTACCCATTTGCAATTGCACCTTCCTCCATAAACTACTTTCTTCCACTGATTTCATTCATCATAAGACAAACATAAAAAAATGACAAAATTTTAAAACAATTACACAATAGATTTCTTCCAACTCAAATCTACCCAAAATTTTAAAACAAGTAATCAATATGAAGGGCAACCTAAAGGCAACAAGGAAATAAATTGTGTAACATAAATCATGTTAGGATTATGCTCGATAGCAAGAGTATAATATTGTATTTGACAATCTTTTCATATTAATAAAGTGATTTCTATTTAAACAAATCTTATAACATTTATAGTTTAATTATTGTAATTGTCAAAAGTAAATAATCATAAAGTCAAAAGACTATGAGAAAAGAAGAATTGTTCATACATCTAGATATGTATGAGGTAGACACAATTCTTTAGTAAGTCTTGAATAAAATTCACAACTTAAGATAAAAGGTTGGACTCCTTTATCTTGTCAAAGTTGTAGATTCTTTTGCTAGCATTTGAGTGGGATCAAATGTGTTATGATGAGTCTAAAATCATCAAAGTGTGGTGTCCTTGGGCAAAAGAATCTAGTGCACTGAGTGCATTGAATAGGATCAAAATAAAATACTCTATCTAGAACCGTCAATGGATAAAAGTTTTCATTTGAAGACAATCGAAGAGTCTATCTCAATCCTGAGATAAATGGTGGACTTATGGTTACAAGTGTTATTATTAGAGCTATCAATGAGTACGATTATATAGCATAGTCTATCCTCGATAGTTTGGTGGTATTCATTTGTTAATCGATAGAGGACTTCATTTATAGGTATGGACATTGTGGCTCCATTTATTGAATGAGAGTAGAATACCATCATATGGATGTTTTGAGGTTTTGGATATTAAATCTTAACGTTAAGTTTTCAATAGTGTCTATTGAAAAATGGCTTCTGGACAAGTCAAAATATCCAAGTTCAAAATGTGGTCATATGAGTAAATATGGTAACTTGGAGAGCTATAGGCGCTCTATGAGCTCTTGGTGGTTATTGGTATTCTTCATGAGGATACACTATCTCCAATAAGGTTGTCTAGGGTATGAATGAGTAACATCAACTTATTCTATCTTTATTTAAGAGTTCAATTTTAGTTCTTTAGTGGAATGAACTAAAATTAAATAGATCGAACCTAAGTGAATCATTTGTTAATTGTGATTAGGTTATGTCTATTGGAGCTTAAATTTAGATAGCCTGCCAAGATTCCCAATGCACACGAACTTGCATGGATCACTTGATATATTTTACTGGACCAATTTAGGGGTCCATCTAGAACTATATTAAGGCATTTGAACTTTTTTTTTTGTAAGAATAGGTCTAGTTCACATGTGGACTTTTTATTAAGATCCAATGGATTTAATGAAATAAAAAAAATTATATATGACCCATATACATGTGTTAGGGGGCAAGGCTATTAAGAATAGCTTAAATTATATTATTTTTATTTTATTATTTAATTAAATGGAAATTAATTAATTTGTTGATTAATTAATTATTTAATTAAAAGTCAAAATCTTTTTCCTAAAAGGAGATGGTCTCCTAAAATCATACTATTGTTATTAGTATAATTAATATTAAAGACTATATTTGATAAGTAGATAAATAAAAGGAGTTATTTATCTAATCAAATTAGGAAGTCTTTAATATGGTTACAAATACACTATTGAGTTGGATTAGGAGTCTTGGTTGAGGATAAAATTCCTTTTTGAAAAAGGATTCTTAACCACCAAGTAAATCCACCAAAGGAGAGGAATCTTAACTACCAAGTAAATCCTTCTTATGAAAAGATTTGTGATCCTAATCTATAACCTATGAAATTCGGCAAGCCCATGTATATATACAAAAGGATAGAATTCCTTTTAGATAAGGATTCTTAACTACCAAATAAATCCACCTAAGGAAAGGATTCTTGCCAACCAAGTAAATCCTTCTTAGAAGAGGATTTTTGATGATATATATATATATATATATATATATATATATATATATATGTGTGTGTGTGTGTGTGTGTGTGTGTGTGTGTGTGTGATTTTTGGCTAGCTCTAAGGCAATTGATAGAGAATTTCGGCCACCCTATTTTTCTAAGAGAAGAATTTGGCCATCATAGGAATTTTGAGGGAGAAAAATCTGATTTTACTCTATACAAAATTCGATCAACTCTAAGCAATAGTGTGTGAATTCAGCCAAAAAGAGAAAAAAGGGGAACGTTTTGTTTTTGATTGTACACTAGTATCTTTTACATCAAAAAGGTTTTGTGTACAACATCGAATCAAGGTTCATGCAAGTTTCAATCAAATTGATTGATAATTCACAAGTAACCGGACGTTCTTGGATTTTTCTCTTGGATGATATTTGTAACTAACAAAGAAAAGGTTTTGTTCGTCTCCATCCTCAGGTATACAATTTAAAGAAAGGGAGTCCACAATCCTAGGTGATTTTACGTTCGAGATTGGATTGGAAGATCTTGCGAAATCAATTCGGCGCTTGTTTAATCATCACGAGAAAAAGGTACGGCACTTTTTATATACATCAATTAATCTAGGGTTAAGGTTCTCGTTGCATGAAAGGGAAATTTTGTTATTTATACGCAAACCCTAATTTTCATTTTTTCACGCTTCCGTTGTGTTTTGAACCGTTCTTTTCCCTACAAAACATGCATCCGAATGGTCATGGACATGCAACTTGGGTGGATCTTGTGCCAAGTAAAGGTGTTTTTGTTGGAACTGGAATCACACCCTTACGAACTACCCAAATGGATTTTCTTGACTCTCCTACACTTGCTAACCTATTTGACCTTACTCTATCAACTAGGTCTTTCCTAACCCATACTTTCTTGACTTTTTACGGGTTCTTCTTAGACCTATTCCTATTCTCCTTGAATTTCTGAAATTTAAAACAATAGGCTTGAACAAGCCCTTTCCTTGAACAGGAATAACAAGTTGGAAGGGTATAAAGAAAACTCCCTCTTTGTTGAAGCTTTGAGGTCCCCTTGAATGTTGCACTTGGAGTTACTTGACTTACTTCTCTACTTTTTCTAGATGAACGATGTAGTCACACTCCTTCACTTTTGCAATCTTCAAGGCCTCCTCATTCTTCCTGAACACTTCTTTCACCTCTACCAAAGCATTTGACTTCTTTTCAATCTCCATCAATAACCTCCTAGTTTTTCTTGTAAATTATTCTTCAAGATCCTTTGAGAGTTTAGCAAGCTCAACAAGGTCTTTTGAAATAACCTTCTTTTGACCATCAACCTCTATAATTTTCCACTTAATCTTTTTGTTGAGGTTGGAGAGTTCTTGCACTTTATTCTTCAAAGTTTCATTATCCTCCTTAAGAAGTTCGATCTCTTGATGAAGCTTTTTGTTGTTCTCTTCTAACTTCTTTTTTTCATGCCCAAAATCTCTAGATATCTCTTCAAGCATTTCTTCATTAAAAATTGCATCTTCTATATTTGAAGCTTTTTTTTTCTTCAATACCATCAGGATGGTCTTCTTCCATTTCACATGCTAATTCAAATGCATGTACAAGCTTACCAACCTTGCCTTCCCTCTTTCGGCCTTTTGGATTCTCCGATACAAAACATCCTCATCACTCACCATGTCATTAGGTCTATCCACATAGAATTCTACTCTTCTATCACCATAGCTAAGGATAAATGTCTTGAAACTACATTCACAATCATTCCTGCCACGACCATGAATGACCTACCTAAAAGAAACTTTCAATCACGATCCTGAATTCCTTCAACTTTCACTTCTAAAATCACAAAGTTGACCAGTACCTTGAGCCCATCTATATCCAACTGCACATTTTCAATTGTGCCAACCGTGGCTTGAGAAGAATTGTTAGCCATTCTCAAGGTGATGAAGGTAGTGTTATGTTCTTAGGTCTTTTGTTAGCATAATTCTACATCAAAACAACATTTCAACTGTAATGATTAGTTATCTAAGTATCAATTTTTATCAAGCTTCAAGGAATATTGGACAACAAATCAAGCAAAGTTGAAGTCTTTAAGAGGAACGAACTCCATTGCTTAATAGAGGTACAACAAGACCTTATTCCTCTTACAAGGCTTAGGTGCACAAACACCCACACATTTTATCCTTATATATCCCTGCATAGTTGTGCCAAATTTATATTACACATACACAGACTTAATGAAGTATGCAAATGAATTAGATTTAAGTTAACAATTTTTGTGAAATTGCATGTTCTTGGACTATATCTAGAAAATTGTATACTTTTGTTGTTTTCTGTTTATTTGATTGTAATTTTATCATATTGGACCTGAATTTGTGCTTATTTGATTCCTCATTGAGTTTTAGATGTTTAGGTTACTCATTTATCAACTTTCAAGTTCCAATTAGGAAGTTACGGAACTTTAAATGTCTTAATCTTGCATGGTTTTCAACAGTGTGTATCAAATTGAATTCCATAATTTTTTTATGAAATTTTTGTTGATATCCTTGTCCATGAGAGAGCCCCAGTTTGTAATTTGAAAATGAATTCAAATTTGGAGTTCAGAGGCTGAATAACAGTCGAAGAACACATGGTGCGTGGGGCAGTCGAAGAAGCCAACAATAAGGGCCAAGCACTTGTCCACTTGGAGGCACGTGAAATCCATGGGAAGAGATGCAATTGGACCCCGTGGAGGCCACACACCTCCATGGGCTGTACAGGTGGCACCTCTTGATTGGCCATTCAATTTTTTCTTTGGATTCCCTCCATTAAATATCCTTTTTCCATCTCATTATATTCTAAGTAGAAAAACTTGAAAAACACTTATGCAGAATTTTCTCTCAAACTTTCTCATCTTCCAAACACCATAACTTTCTCATTTGAACTCCAATTCAATTGATTCAAATTGGAGATTGTTCATCTATCAATTTTCTATCATCTTTAAGAAGGTTTTAGATTATTTGATCAAGTGTTTTGGTGGATCTATACTAAAATACGAGACTACACTGTTTTTCTTGAGGTATTGAATCTCTTCTTGAGTTTTGTTCTTAATAGTGATCAATTACCTTGGGTTTTCTTATTTAATACATGTATGTGTGATGTTTAAAGTTTGATTAGAGTTTTAGACTCTATTAAAGCTAAATTGAACTTGATTAGAACCTTGCAAGTTGAGTTAGGTTTTCTGAAAACCTATGTTTTCACATGTTTGTGTTTTGTATTGTGCTAACTCTCTATTTAGGACTGGTTGAACTTCAATTGATTAATTTTAATAAGTAATAGTGTCTTCTTGTGCTAGGTATCATTAATTGATTATATCCATGATTAGCACAATTTCTTGTATATAGAGAGCATAATAGGTTTGTATTGAATACTTTGTGAATACATGCTCTATATTTCTTGCTACGATTTTTATTGATTATATATTGTGAATCTAGCATGATTTTTCTTTGATACTAAATCTTGAATAAGTGCTTAAATGTGTATGATTGATTCAAGGTTTAGTGGCATGAATAAATCTTGAAACTAAACGTGTTTTTGTGTTTCACATAATTCTAGAACTTTTAGTCATACATAGTAACTAGACAATTTTGATTTGTGAACATTCATTCATATGTCTAGTTCCCAGAGGATGTATTGATCATCATATTTTATGTTATGTGCTTGGATGTTTTTGTATTCATGATCACCTAGAAAGTCCTTGTAAAAGGCATGAAGTCTTGGCTAGAGTCGGGAGGACTCGGATAGTCAAGCAAGAAATTTTTTGTCATAGTTGGGAGAACTCGGATAACCAAGTGAGAAAGTCTTAATAGAGTCAGGAGGGCTCAAATAGCTAAGTAAGAAGTCTTGTCTAGGGTCAAGAGGATCTGGATAGACAAGCATGGAATCTTCCTAGAGACGGGAGGTCTTAGATAGGAAGTTGCTTCTTTGAGTGAGGATTCTTGGCCACCAAGTAAATCTACCTAGAAAGAGGACTCTTGCCTACCAAGTAAATCCTCCTTAGGAGAGGATTTGGACTCCTATATATAAGGCTATATAGAATTAGGCTAAGCAATAAGAAATCCAAGAGAGATTTCGGCCAAGAAAGGTTTTAGAACCTTAGAATTTTGAGTGAAGAAAATTCGGTTCTTGCTCTAGATAAATTCGTCCAACTCTAAGGTAGGTGTGTGCAGAATTTAGCCTAGCACAGAGAAAATAGGGAACATATTTGTTTTTGATAGTGCACTGGTATCTTTTACATTAAAAGGGTTTTGTGTATAAAAATTGAATCGACTTCACGTGATTTCAATCAAATAGATTAATAATTCACAAGTGACAAACGTTCTTGGGTTTTCTATAGGAGGATTATTGTGACTAACAAAAGAAAAAGATTATATTTTTTCCATCCTTATGTATACAGTTCAAAGAAAGGGAGCTCACACTCCCAGGTGATTCACGTTAGAGATTGGATTGGATGATCTTGTGGATTCAATTCGGTGCAACTTCAATCGTCAGGAGAAAAATGTATGATCTTATTATATGTTAACTAATCAAGGGGTAAGGTTCATTCTTTTAAATAGAAATTTTTAAATAAACCAAACCTGTTTTCTGCTTCCGCCGCTCATTTTTTCCTAAACACGGCTTGTTCTAATGAGAAATCTATAGAAGATTAGAAAGGGAAAGCAATGGTGGCCTCATAGAGTTATGATAGCTCTAGTAGTGTGGAAAGCTCTAGTGATGAGTCCTCAAGTGAATAAGAACAAGTAAGCAACTTTGTTGCACTTACAGTTTCTTTCACAAAGCTAGAGGATGACTGTATGGTTTCCAAAGATAAGGAGGTTGATCAAAGTCATTAAGAAGGTTCAAGTTCTAATGCAACCAATCTCGATCTTATGAAAAAAATTGGGAATCTTGAAAAACAAAGAGATGAAGCATTGAGAGAGGTTAAGGAAAGAGATGATTTGATCAAAACTCAAATGGATGAGTATATTAAGAGCTTTCATAGGCTTTTGAGTGAGAAGAGTGATATCTTGAAAAAAGCTAAAAGAGGTTGAGAGAGTTGTCTTCGAATACAAGGGGATTTTTTCTTCTATGAAGGTGAAGGAACAAGAATATATTGATTAGATTAAGATTTCTAAGCAAGCTATTAAAGATTAGTCAATGGCTTGATCAACAAGAAGAACTTCATGAGTCTTGCTCAATCTCATGGAGAATCTAGTATCTTGAAGGGTGAGGAGAAGCTTGTGGTAGCATCACCTCCCTCAAAAAAGGCTAAGAATAAGAATATTAAGAAATCTCCACAGAAAAATCGTCCCAAACGTAATGTTAAAAGCAAATACATGGTATCTCTATTAGGATTATGCCCAACAGCAACATTTTAATAATGTATTTTACAATCTTTTCATATTAATAAAGTGATTTCTAGTTTAACAAATCTTAGAGCATTTATAGTTTAATTATTATAATTGTCAAAAGTAAATAATCATAAGGTTAAAAGAGTATGAGAAAAGAATAATTGTTCGTACATCTGGATATGTATGAGGTAGACACAATTCTTTAGTTAGTCTTGGACAATATTCACAACCGAAGATAAAGGTTGAGCCTTTATCTTGTTAAAGTTGAAGATTTTTTTTTAGCATTTGAGTAGAATCAAATTTGTTATAATGGGTCTAAAATAATCAAAGTATGGTGTCTTTAGGCAAAAAAATCTGATGCACTAGGTGCATTGAATAGGAACATAGTGAAATACTGTTAACAGGAAATTTACTCGAGGTGAGAAATTCCAACTAACACCTTTGAGACCACTACCACGGAGGTGGTGGCCGGGGTCGGTACCTTTAGTACCTGACCTGCTAGAATAGAAATGAATGTTTTAATATAAATAAAACAAAATGAGAGTATAAACATTTATTATAGAACACGCATGAAATGCAGAAATATCTCAAATACACTCAATCTTGCCGGAGTATAGTAGGGTGGCAACCTCGTGCTTGTCAAATAGTAGATAATAATGAAGGTCGTGTTTTGATTACAAAATTTAGGAAGAAGTACAAAACTCTCCTCCTTTATTCCCCCCCCCCCCCCCCTCGCTCTCTTTTTCGTTGGGTGTATTTATACATGGTCTAAGTAGTTTAAACCGGTGTATCTCCTCCCATGATTCTCTGAACCCGTTCCCTCTTTATTGGGCGGGGTCTAATTTTTAAAAGTTTGTTGACTTCAAATTAATAACGAATTCGAGAATATCTTTGGTGGAGATGAGTTTGTTTCCTTTTTGGACTCAATCTCTTACCTTACACATATGCATAGTTTTAATGTTCGTTGGAGTATAGATATGATCTTGTGTGTATTCATGGCATGATTTTTCATGGAGGTCGTCAAGTCAAGTGTTCATTGTTTCGTGTAGCGAGGTAGACTCATGCCTTTGTTCTAGTCCCAGATGCTTGGGCTGATCTTTCCTGGTCCTTTAGAGCTTGAGACGACCTTGTGAGCACTCATTGGTGTAGCATGGTGTTAACGAGCTTCCTCTTTCTCATCCAGATAGGTTCGAATCTCCCTTAGCGAATTAGAGCATAGCTATAGCTTGAACCTAATATCTTTAAAGGCCTTAAAGGCCCCCTTTTTGTGTCCCAAGAGGATAACGGGCTTCTAGAGAGGTTGGCGGGCTTCTAGAGAGGTTGGCGGGCTTCTGAGAAGTTATGAGGTAATTTCGATCTCGAGAAGCCTGGATAACCACATGTCAGGCTTTGCTTGAATTCTAGTGTTGGCATAAGGAGCTTGATCTAGTCGTGTCGGACTCCATTCCTGATAGTTTTGAAGCTCGATGACCCTTTCTCGCTTTTACGGGGTGGTTATATGTCTCGCCCTTAAGACTTGTGAAAAATACAATCACGGTTAAATGCTCAAGGCTAAGAGGGGGGGTAAATAGGTTAGGCACCTTTTTCGACACCCTTAGAAACAAGCAAAAGTTTGTCTCTCTAGATTGCTTGTATCACAACATATATACTAATTAAAGACAATAAATCAAAATATAAACACAAGTAAAGTGTGATACAAACAAGTAATTGTAACACATACAAATTCTATATTATAAAGAGGAAGTCAACATACATAAAAAGTTCTATCGAGAATACAAATATTAGAGAGATAGGTATAGAGAAAAGTTGACACAAGATATAACATGGTAAACCTCCGAAGAGGAAACATCCACTGGCTAGCAGCCACCGGCAAACAAAATTCACTAGTTGATAAGACAAGTACAATCTCTCAAGTGACCTCTTCACCTAGAAACTACCCTCCTATCCTACTCTAGAAGTTGTCACCCTATGCTCAACAATCCGAGGCTTCACACCTCTTGTCAAGACTTCCTTGCTCACCTTATCCAGATCTTCATAAAACCAGGCAAGACTTCTTGCTCAACTATCTGAGTCTTCCCGACTTTAGTCAAGACTTCCTTGCTCACCTATCCGAGTTCTCCTAACTCTAGGCAAGACTTTTTGCTCGACTATCCAAGGCTTCACACCTCTAGCAAAGACTTCCTTGCTCGACAATCCGAGGCTTCACACCTCTTGTCAAGACTTCTTACTCAACACCATAGGTCTCACACCTATTGTCAAGACTTCCTTCTCATAAGGCATCTAGGTGATCATGAATGCAAAACTCAAGCAGGCACACAACATAGAATGCTATGATCAAAACATCCTATCAAAAATACTAGACATGAGCATGAATGCACAAATCACATATAGTCTAGTTCATCATGCATGAGTAGTCAATCTAGATTATGTAAGATATGATCAACATTAATCACAAAATAGATTCATGCATATATCTAAACTTGAATCACAAGATATGATCAACAAATCACAAGATCAAGTTTAAATCACAAAAACCTAAAACATGCTAAAATCATATGACAATGTCAAATAGATCTAAGCATAAGTTCTAGAGCATATTCCTAATCATAGATTCAACAAATCACATGAATAGCTCAAAAGAACATAAGCACATGTATTATGTGAGAATTTCGGCCAAGAGAGCCTAAAACATGTGATGAACTATTTTTCACAAAATCAATCAATCAAAGATCACAAAATATTCCTAGAATCAAAGCTAGCACAATACAATCCCAGACATGTGATAACATAGGCAAAATGAAAACCTAACTCAACATGAATGATTTCAATTGAAATTCAATCTAGCTTTGAAAGTGTTCAAAACACAAATCAAAACACTCACAATATACAAATATATGTAGAAGAAGAAACCCAAGGCAATTGACCAAGTTTTAAAAGAAAACTTAGAGAGAATATCAATACCTTAGTTGATCTAGGTGCAGTCCCGTTTTTGTATGATTAGACACCAAAAACAGTAGCAAAATTAACTCCAACCTTCAGAGAAAAGATGGAGGATGAATATATAAACACTCTAAACTTCAAATCACTCAAATCGGAGTTAAAATAAAGAATTTATGATGTTTGGAAGGTGAAAACATTTAGAGAGAATTCTGCACACTTGATTTGAATTTCTTCTTAGAATGAAATGTGAGAGGGAGAGAGTTTATAAAGGAGTGGGAAAGAAGAAAGATGAAAAGACATTTTTGCCCTCCTTTGGAAGTGCTTCCCCGAGATTGCACGTGGGCATCTTGTGGCAGCAAGGTTGTGCGGCCGAGATGTCCACGCGCCATCTCGGGCATGCACACCTCCATGGCCTTTTGGCCATGGTGCATTCCCCTCGTGCTTCCCTTGCGTTCTTCGACCGTTCTCTAGCCTCCGAACTCGGAATTCAAATCCATTTATGGATTACCAGCCATAACTCTCACACGGACATGGACATATAAGATAATCAACCCAGAATATAATAATTCGACACGATATATGAAGACGAAGACAATGTATGAAACATTTGTTGAAAGTGTAGTATCTTTTGACTTTGAACTTGAAATCAATAGTATGAGTAACCAAAATAACCGGAACTCAATCAAGAATGATTTAAGACTAAATCCAAGTTCAATATCCATGTTATACAAACATATACACTCACAAACACAATTCACACTAGAATGCAAACTACATAGAGATAGTTTCCAATCATGCATATTCCAAAATATGTTATTTCCAAACCAATGCATAAGCATTCATCTTAAAGTGTGTGAATTATTTATACATGGTGCACAACGATACAGGGACACATATGAATGAATTGTATATGTATGCCTATAAAGGTGCACAATGATGCAGGGACACAAATGTATGATATGTGTGTGTGTGCCTAAGCCTTGTAAGAGAAAGATAAGGTCTTAGTATACCTTTGTAGAAACAAATTGCATCCTTTCTCTTTGAAGACTTAGAACTTGCTTTGACTTGTTGTTTCTTCTTCCTTGAAGCTTGAATCATCATGAACCTAAACAACTAAGTCATTACAGGTAAACATCATTTTGATATGGAATTCATGCCAACACAAACTAAAACCTAACAATCTCCCCCTTTGGCAAATTCCATGTCAAAACACCTATACATTTACTACAAAATAAAAATGAAGATAGGTCACAAAATCACTACCTCACATTACAATGAGTAAGATTCCTATAACTAATCTTCACCAACTTTTGAACTTCATCTCGATCTTATCTTGAAGGAACCTACAAATCATCTCAAAGCACAATGCATATACAAGAGAAAAACAACAAATGGCAACATATAATATGGATAAGAATATACAATTAAGTCCACAAATACATGTATCTCCCCCTCAATACATGCCAAATACAAGAATTCTTAACCAAATCTTAAGACTAATTATCACAAGCCAATGAAAGTCCAAAAGTTCACAAAAACAACATAAAAAGGAAACTAAGTAACTAGCAATTCATAACAACTCTTTCTCCCCCTTTTTGACATGAATGATGCCAAAAGGTAAGAAACATACCATGAGACTCAAATACTAGCTACTAGATCCACCAAAGAAATATGTGCGTGTAGTTGACCTAACATAATGCTTGAGAGGTGGCCTTGAATTTGATGCAATACACTCATCCAACTCTTTTATTCTATCATCCTGTTTTTCAACTATAACACTAAGCTCATCAACCTTCTTCTTCAAATGCAAAGCCCAATCCAGAAGAATGTTTATGCTTGTCTCTTGACAATCAACTTGTGAACTAAAAAGTCCAAAAGTATCACATGTCTTACCCTTATCCTTATATGACATGTATGACACATGTTTATCACTATACTTTTCCAAGGGTTGTACCAACATATCATCTCCACTACTTTGAACAACACGAGCCAAACACAAAGAAGTTATAAACCCCGGTAATGCAGGCTTCTTATCTCCTCTAGTTGAGAAAGCCGCATTATCCAACTAAAACATAAGCAAATTCCCAAGGTTTATAGGTTGATTAGTCACTAAGGCATATACTATTTTGATCTTGTCTTTATTCAACTCGGTTGAATTCGGAGATCCAATAATATCTGTGCAAATGAAAAGATGCCAAAATACACTTGCCTTAGTTAACTCATGTTGACTAATATATGCTCTAGCTTTCCACTCAAAAGAAGTATTGTCACATAGAGTTCTACCTATGATATTAAGATTCTCAATGATATCAACATCTAGAAAGTTTGAATCAATATCACTAGATAGCACAAGAAACTTGTTAATGTTTACTGGGTTAACTCTAAACATAACACCCCTAACATCCATTAAAGCATCCAATAAGGTGGCACTCTCTCTATATTCATGATAAAATTCTCTAACAATAGTGTCATTCACTATTGCTAGCATGCTCACCCAAGATTCCCAATTTCTATCCTTAATGCATTTAAGAACATAAGAATTTTTACATTTACCTAAGTCAATGCCTCTCTCTTGAAATATCTTCTTAGTTGCAAAGATCCCTAAATCCTTTGACCTTGAAGCTTTGGATCTCTTTGAGGTTGACTTGGCTTTCATAATGGGATTCAATTGATTTCCACTTCCATTAACTTTAGTTCTTCCCATTTGCTCTTGTGAAATAAGATGCTATAAACATACAAAAGTGAGTGAAAGACAAAACAAGCTTATTAGTCACAAATATATAAAACAATGATATATGACTTAAGAATGAATCATCATGCAAGAAAAAGTTAGTGAGTAATATCTTACAAGTATCATTAAGTCAAAATATGCCAACATGTAACAAAATGAAGCATGTGAACATATCATAAAAGAGAACAATGTCTAGCATACAATGCTCCCCCTTGATAAATGCCATGACTAAGATTCATGATAGCATAAGGTTCACAAGGAAGTTCACACAATCACACGTTCAAGAAATTTTAAGAAATATCAACAAAATAAGCTTCATATGCTAAGAGAGATATACAAAGATTTTTCAAGTTCTCTCATAATTCTTCAACAATTGCAAAGATATCATCATACTCATAAACAATGTGTGTGTGTGAGAGATATACTTCAAGTATATATCAAGAAGTTGTTTGATAATCAACATGCAAACAATTTCCAACAACTATTCATCTTAAGCTTTTTCCATAAAAAGTCAAACTGATTATCATCCAGAATGTTTTGCTTTTAAGAGAATAGATTTTCAACATATAAGCGTGTGTACATGTGGCTCGTTATCCCATTTTTGTTTTTCAACCCGAGCTCATTTGATTTTCAACTAAACACCTTTTTAAGCCTTCCTTCTTTTCTTTTTAGGCTTTGAATCAAAGATTTTTTTTTTTGATTTCATTTCAACACTTCTTTGATTTTTTCATTTTTTTACATAAACAAAAATTCACTTCATAACGACTTTCACTCATCACAATGCTGTAGCTCTTTCCAACATTGGGTAGCTTTCACAACCAAAGTGTGTAGCTCTTTTCATGAAGGTGCTCGTTATGTTCTATGTAATTGCCTAAGCAAAATGGATACTAACCATAGTTCATTTTAAATGTACTTAAGCACAAAAACTTCAAGATGTATCCTATATTTATATATTAGTAAACTCAACCTACTAGCAAAACATATAAGAGAAACAAGGTGTAATTTTAAGAAAACCAAGATTTTATGGCTTATAAGCACATGATCTAAGAGCAATAAGTAGAGACTTATTCAAGATCATTACTTCTTTAATCAGTAGCTTTCAAATAATATGAAGCTCATATTTTCAAAAGTAATGCCACTCAATATACCAAACACAAACAATCATCAAAGTTAAGATCAATGTGAACAATATCACTATTAGATCCTAAAATAGCAAATGTCAATGAGAACCATATGTATACTATACAAAATTCTCTGATATGACATGCTATGAGATGAATGTCAAAAATTGAGTCAAAAGATGAATACCTAAGAGAATATGCATTAGAGTATAGAGATACCTTTTTGCACATTATTTTCACCAAATATAATATTTCCGCCCTTTTTATGAGCACTCTTGCCTTGAATGTCCTCATGACACCAAGTTGACGATGTTTCACAACATGAGTATAAAAAGGATAATATCTCAACTCAGTCAGCACATATAACAAGATAACTTCTTCAAGGTTAATCAACAAATTTTAACCATCATAACAATCATGATGTGAGATAACCAAGTTCATATCAATACATGGAGTATTCAAAGCTAGCAAACAAGAATTCTCAACACAATTGATATATAGCCTCAAAGCTATCTCACATGTGCTTCTTATATTAGTGATAAGAGCACTCACCCTTGAACCACTTGTTCTTGAGTGTACCTACACAAACATTTCCAATATCATCCTTGACAACAATGTTAAATCTAGAGTAAAGTCCTTCAATGACTTGATTAACAAGAATATCATTAACACACTCTTCCTTAACATTTTCAACACAAGCTTTGTCAAGTTGAACAAGAATAGAATTCTTTCTACTCCATAACTTTTTCTCATGCTTAGCAAAATTATCATGTTTCTCAACTTTCAAGGCCTTAGCATGTTCAAGTTGAAGTTTAATCTCCTTATCCCCAGATTCATCTCCTAATTTGCATTTTTCAATATATTTATAACACCTAGGCTTAATGTGACCTATTGTGTTGCAATAATGGCAAATTGGAATAAAAGATGAGATTGTACCTTTTGGAGTTGAATTAGCTTCACCAGGAGTTTGCAAAGATACCTTGTTCGCCAACTTCTTCTTGGTTTTTGATCTTCTCTTCTTGTGTGGTTTCTTATCAATCACGACTTCATCAAAGTGTGTAGGAAGTGGCGCTTCCAAGAGCTCCTCTTCAACTACCAAGTCATCTTCACCACTATGAGAATTAACAAGATTCCTAACACTAGACACACTAACCGAATCATTCACTAAATCCTTGATAACCTCCTTAGCCGTGTCTATCTCTTCCATCAATTCTTGTTCTCTCTTCTTTAAAGAAGATATCACATTATCCTTCTCAAGGTTAATCATTTCCAATTCTCTAAACTTCTTCATAATATCACCTTTTTACCAAGAAGTCTACGAGTAACAACCACAAACTCATCTAGTTGCTTCTTGATCAAATCATCATTCTCAACTACTTCTCTTTGAGCATCGTCTCTAGCTTCTTCAAGCTTTTCTATCTTTTCCAACAACTCAAGATTAGTAGGAATGGAACTAGAGCATCCATCATGATTTGCATCAAAGCTCTTGTTCAAAGATATTGTACTACCAACATCTAGTGAAGAATGAGAAGCTGTTAGAGCTACAAAGTTGCTCATCAAATCTTTATCACTTAAATACTCACTACTAGAACTCTCATTGTCACTAGAATTATCATCACTCCAAGTAGCCGCCAACACTTTGCCTTTCTTGTCTTTCTTAGATGGCTTCTTGGTGCACTCACTAGCAAAGTTATGAAAACCTTGACAATTATAGCATTGAACCTCTTTCTTGTTCATGGCTTGACTATTCTTTACAATCCTTGGAGATGATGTTCTCTTGACTCCTTTTTCCTTAGAAGACTTGCCTTTAGTTTTAGCATTCTTCTTTAGAAACTTTTTGAACCTTCTAACCAAGAGTGCCATTTCTTCATTTTCATCATCACTCTCCTCCTCAATAGCATTGAGAGTAATTCCCTTACTCTTGATCATTAGCTTCAAGCACATCTCATAAGATGTTCATACTATCCACGTCCTTGCTTTCCTCAATAGCCGTCACCTTTGATTTAAATTTCTTAGGAAGAGACCTAAGGATTTTCCAATTTAAATGCTCTTTTGAGATAGGTACTCCAAGTGCTTGACATTGGTTAGCTATGTTAAGAAGCCAGAATTGGAAGTCTTCAAACTTTTCTTCCTCACCCATACTTAAACCTTCAAATTGTGATGCCAACATTTGAAGCCTCGATTTCTTCACTGCTAAGGTTCCTTCATTAGTAACTTGGAGAGTATCCCAAGCTTTCTTTGCGGATTCAAGATTTTGGATGTAGGAGAATTGATGCCCATCAACTCCTCCAAAAATGGCATTCATAGCACGATGGTGTCATTTTGCAACCTCAAACTCATTTGTTGTCCATTCACTCCTTAGCTTGAGTATCATGGTTTCATCCTCTAAAACCATTGTAGAAGAACTATAACCTTCTTCCACTACCATCCAAGCCCTTTCATCAATAGAGCGGATGTAGGCTTTCATCCTCAACTTCCAATACCCATAGTTAGTGCCACGAAGTAATGGTGGCCTAGTATTTGAGGCTCCTTCCGCCATTACATCATCTTGTAAACCCATGACTTCAAACGCCTTACAAAAACCATGAAAGTATCACCCAAGACTCACACTAAGTGCAATCTAGTGTCCTGCTCTGATACCAATTGAAAAATACAATCACTGTTAAATGCTGAAGGCTAACCTATAGGGGGGTGAATAGGTTATGCACCTTTTCCGACTCCCTTAGAAACAAACAAAAGTTTGTCCCTCCAGATTGCTTGTATCACAATATATATATTAATTAAAGACAATTAATCAATATATAAACACAAGTAAAGTGTGATACAAACAAGTAATTGTAACACATACACAATCTATATTATAAAGAGGAAGTCAACATACATAAAGAGTTCTATCCACAATACAAATATTAGAGAGATAGGGATAGAGAAAAGTTGACACAAGATATAAAGTGGTAAACCTCCGAAGAGGAAACATTCACGGGCTAGCAGCCACCGGCAAACAAAATTAACTAGTAGATAAGACAAGTACAATCTCTCAAGTGACCTCTTCATCTAGAAACTACCCTCCTATCCTACTCTAGAAGTTGTCGCCCTATGCTCAACAATCTCAGGCTTCACACCTCTTGTCAAGACTACCTTACTCACCTTATCCGGATCTTCACAACCTAAGGCAAGACTTCTTGCTCAACTATCTGAGTCTTCCCGACTCTAGTCAAGACTTCCTTGCTCACTTATCCGAGTTCTCCCAACTCTAGGCAAGACTTCTTGCTCGACTATCCAAGGCTTCACACCTCTAGCCAAGACTTCCTTGCTCAATAATCCGAGGTTTCACACCTCTTGTCAAGACTTCTTGCTCAACACCATAGGTTTCACACCTATTGTCAAGATTTCCTTCTCACAAGGCATCTAGGTGATCATGAATGTAAAACACAAGCAAACACGTAACATAGAATGATATGATCAAAACATCGTATGGAAAATACTAGACATGAGCATGAATGCACAAATCACATATAGTCTAGTTCATCATGCATGAGTAGTCAATCTAGATTATGTAAGATATGATCAATATTAATCACAAACTAGATTCATGCATATATCTAAACTTGAATCACAAGATATGATCAACAAATCACAAGATCAAGTTTAAATCACAAAAACCTAAAACATGCTAAAATCATATGACAATGTCAAATAGATCTAAGCATAAGTTCTAGAGCATATTCCTAATCATAGATTCAACAAATCACATGAATAGCTCAAAAGAACATAAGCATATGTATTATGTGAGAATTTTGGCCAAGACAGCCTAATACATGTGATGAACTATTTTTCACAAAATCAATCAATCAAAGATCACAAAATAGTCCTAGAATCAAAGCTAGTACAATACAATCCCAAACATGTGATAATATACGCAAAATCAAAACCTAACTCAACATGAATGATTTCAATTGAAATTCAATCTATCTTTGAAGGTGTTCAAAACACAAATCAAAACACTCACAATATACAAATGTATGTAGAAGAAGAAAACCCATGGAAATTGACCAAGTTTTAAAAGAAAACTTAGAGAGAAAATCAATACCTTAGTTGATCTAAGTGCAGTCCCGTTTTTGTATGATTAGACACCAAAAACAGCAGCAAAATTAACTCAAACCTTCAGAGAAAAGATGGAGGATGAATAGATGAACACTCTCAACTTTGAATCACTGAAATCAGAGTTCAAATGATGACTTTTTGGTGTTTGGAAGCTGAGAAAAATTAGAGAGAAAATTCTGCACACTTGATTTGAATTTCTTTTTAGAATGAATGAAATGTGAGAGGGAGAGAGTTTATAAAGGAGTGGGAAAGAAGAAAGATGAAAAGACAATTTTGCCCACCTTTGGAAGTGCTTCCCCCAGATGGTGCATGGGCATCTCGGGGCAGCAAGGCTGTGCGGCCGAGATGGCCACGCGCCATGTCAGGCATGCACACCTCCATGGCCTTTTGGCCATGGTGCATTCCCCTCTCGCTTCCCTCACGTTCTTCTACCGTTCTCCGGCCTCCGAACTCAGAATTCAAATTTGTTTGCAGATTACGAACCATAACTCTCACATGGACATGGAAATATAAGAAATTCAACCCAGAATATAATAATTCGACTTGATATATGAAGACGAAGACAATGTATGAAACATGAGTTAAAAATGTAGTATCGTTTGACTTTGAACTTGAAATCAATAGTATGAGTAACCGAAAAGACCGAAACTCAATCAAGAATGATTTAAGACTAAATCCAAGTTCAATATCCATGTTTTACAAACATATAAACACACAAACACAATTCACACTAGAATACAAACTACATAGAGATAGTTTCCAATCATGCATATTCCAAAACATGTTATTTCCAAACCAATGCATAAGCATTCATCTTAAAGTGTGTGAATGTGTTATACATGGTGCACAACGATGTAGGGATACATATAAATGAATTGTATATGTGTGTCTATAAAGGAGCACAACGATGCAGGGACACAAATGTATGATATGTTTGTGTGTGCCTAAGCCTTGTAAGAGAAAGATAAGGTCTTAGTATACCTTTGTAGAAACAAATTGCATCCTTTCTCTTTGAAGACTTAGAACTTGCTTTGACTTGTTGTTTCTGCTTTCTTGAAGCTTGAATCATCATGAACCTAAACAACTAAGTCATTACAGGTAAACATCATTTTGATATGAAATTCATGCCAACACAAACTAAAACCTAACAACCCGGGGTTCAATGACTGAACTCGGGCTTTGATTTGGGTTAGGAGAGTGAAAAAATTCTCTTTTGTCCTTATCCAAATTTTGTTATTAACAAATACTTTATCAATAACCGTCAACGGATAAAACTTTTCAGTTGAAGACGATCAAAGAGTCGATCTCAATCCTGAGATAAATGATGGACTTATGATTGCAAGTGTTATCATTTGAGCTATCAATGAGTACAATTATATTGCATAATCTATCCTCGATATTTTGGTGGTATTCATTTGTTAATCGATAGAGGACTTCATTTATAGATATGAACATCGTGACTTCACTTATTAAATGAGAGTATATTATCATCATATGGATGTTTAGAGGTGTTGGATATTAATTCTTAACATTATGTTTTCAATATTGTTTGTTGAAATATGGCTTTTGGACAAGTCAAAGTATTTAAGTTCAAAATGTGGTCATATGAGTAAATATGGTAACTAGGATAGCTATAGGTGGTATATGAGCTCTTGGCAATTTATGGTATTCTGCACTAGGATACACTATCTCCATTAAGATTGTCAAGGGCACGAATGAGGAATATTAACTTATTCTATCTTTATTTACTAAAATTAATCGATCAGACTGAAGTGAATCATTTGTTGATTGTGATTAGGTTATGTCTATTGGAGCTTAGATTTAGATAGCCCGCCAAGATCCCCAATTCACTCGAACTTGTATGGATCACTTGATATATTCTACTGGACCGATACATGAGTCCATCTAGAATTATATTAAGGCATGTGGACTTGTTTCTTTTAGTAAGAATGAGTCCAGTTCAAACGTGGACCTTTTATTGAGGTCCAATGGATTTAATAAAATAGGAAATACAATATATATACCTATGTATGGACTTGGGCGGCAAGGCTAAATATAATAGCCTATTATATTGTTTTGATTTTATTATTAAATTTAATGGAAATTAATTAATTAATTAATTAATAAAAAGTAAAAAAAAAAATCCTAGTAGGAGATGGTCTCCTAGTGTCATACTATATTTATTAGTATGATAAATATCAAATACTATATTTGCTAAGTAGATAAATAAGAGGAATTTATTTATCTTGTCAAATTCTGAAGTATTTGATTTCTATCAAAGCTTTAATTTACAATTGGTCAAATTAGGATGTTTTGATATAGTCAATATTTAATTTATATTCAATAATTGGTTATTGAATAAATACACTATTGAGTAGGATTAGGTGTCATGGTTTGGAAAATAAATCTTTTTTGAGTGATGTGTTTTGGCCACCGAGTAAATCATCATAGTGAGAGGATTCTTATCTACGAAGTAAATCCTCATTATGAGAGGATTTGAACACCTATATATACTCCTATGTAGATTTCGGCAAAGCTAATATAATTTTAAGAGAGAATTCGACAAAGAGAGAATTTTGGGAGAAAAAAAATAGTTTTTGCTCTACATAAAATTCGGCCAACTCATAGAAATAGTGTGTAGAATTTAGCCAAGGGTAGAGAAAAGAGGGAGCATTTTTGAGTTCGATAGTGCGCTAGTATCCTTTACATCAAAAGGATTTTGTGTATAAAAATCTAACCGGGTTCACGCACAAGTTCCAATTAAATAGATTAATAATTCGCTAGTGATCAAACGTTCTTGGGTTTTCTCTAGGAGGATTATTGTGGCTAACAAAACAATAGGAATTTGTTCATTTCCATCCTCAGGTATACAATTCAAAGAAAAGGAAGTCCACACTCCTAGGTGATTCATGTTCATTATTGGATTGGAAGATCTTACGGATTCAATTCGGTGCAACTTTAATCATCACGAGAAAAAGGTACGATACATTTATTATATGTTAATTAATCAAGGGTTAAGGTTCTTCCTTTTAAAGGAATTTTTTTAAAATATACTCAAACCCTTTTTCCGCTTCTGTTGCTTTTGAATCAATTTCTCCCTACAATTGGTATCAGAGTCTATTTGTACCCTTGATTAATTGATGTATATATACGTGAATCTATTTCTTTTTATTGTAAATTTGCATGTTTCAGAAAGAGATGCCAAACTAGGTGTTCACATATATATTGATATTGGAATGTATGGATATATATTTGTTTTTATAATGTGATTTGTTATTGCTCAATTTTGGTCTTATAATTTCAATGCATTATTGTTTTGGAATTGTAACAAGAAGGGTGGCCTATTGTCGCAATAATTTCCTTCTTGGTAGTTGCTAAGTTTTTTTTTATTGTTGTAATAAAAACAATCTGTTGTAATATATTCAAGTATTGAAGTTTCAAAATTTGAAGAATTGGAAGCAACCGAAACAAGTTTGGTACCGTATGCGCTATAGCAACAAGTAAGCGTGCGAATTAGCATGCAACCACGATTGTTGTGGCATGTGTTGTGCATGGCAGCCCTATGGATGCCATGGACTTCACACGGCAACCCTTTACGGAGGCAAGGGGTGTGCACGCCCATTTGAGGCAGCCAAGGGGTGCGCACACCCATTGGAGGCAGCCAAGGGGTGCGCACGCCTATTGGAGGCTGCCAAGGGGTGTGGAAACAGACGATGGCAGCTTGAAGACTTGTTTGCCAAGAAAGGAGTTCTTGGATTCCAAAAATGGTAATTTACTTGCTTTTCTAGTATGTACCAAAATTGTAGTTATTTATATTTTCGTAAATATTGAAATATTTGTCATTGTCTGATAACATGTCATATAGAATAGAAGTGCCACTCATATATCTCTTTTGGTATGAAAATGCATTGAACGGTTTAGGTATCTAATTGGCATCTAGATAAATTAGTAAATCATTCTATGGAATTCTATCACACACCTTAAACAAATGAGTGGGAGAAGGTGTTTCGGAACACCTAAGGCCTCCAAGTTTAGTTCAGCTTTATGTTTCATGTAATAACCCCCTCCCCCCCTAAGGGATAGACTAGACAATTGACCTAAATGATATCTACTCCCAAAGAAGAGATATTCGTGAGAGAATATACTGAAGGTCGATAACTTGGTAACACACTCAATGTGATTTTATTAATATCCTCCCAAGAGTTCTTGTTAATAATATTGTAAGGCTAAAATTGAAAACGTTGGTTGTTATGTTAACAATTAGGTGGGGCCTAGTCCAACTAGTAGATAGTGCAAACTCCCAAATGAGGCATGACATTTATGGGTGTTGGATCATTGTTGAATTTTATGATTGAATTAGTTTATTTAATTCTAGATAAACATTCGAAAGTGCTTTATCATGATTGTATAATTATATAATTTTTTTTATCATTTAGAAATCACAACCCCATCCCTAATCAACATCGTAAAGGATAATACTTTAATTGGTGATAATTATGTCATGTGTAAAAGAAAAATTGGGTTGTTACTGCAAGCTGAAACGTATAAGTTTGTTCTGTGTACACCTAAACCACTAACTCCTACTAATGAATTAATTGAGGAGCAAAGAGACGAGTATCAACAGTGGAAGATTTCTGATGAGATCGCCAAATGTTACATTATAACCACAATCTCTGACGCGTTGCAATAATAATATGAAGGAATGGAGACTGTTGCCGATATAATGATGTCTCTGGAAGAGATGTTGGCTAAGAAGTCTAGGAAGACTAAGAAAGTGGCACTGTCTGTTTTCATGAATCTTAGGATGAATCTTGGCTTTGAGATGCATGATATCTATCTTGAAATAATTGCATAAATGTGTTGGAAATAAATTTATCCTATGTTGAGGTTGATAGTAGTTGATATTACAATAAATTCCTTCATTCATGAGATTGATAGTAGTTGTAGTTACAATCTATTCCTCTTAGCTTCATGTTGATTAATTTCCTTCTTGCTTGGGGTTGATAGTAGTTGTGGTTACAACTAATTCCTTCATGTTTTGAGGTTGGTAGTTGTTATTGGCAAATTCTAGATGATGTGATACGTCAGCAAAAGACTAGGGTCGAGGGTGCCATAACACTAGAAGATTATTAGATTAATTCAACCCAAGTATAGCAAAGAAAACTTGACCAGTCCCTTGACTAAGATAACGCACATGATCAGGTTAGTAAATCCGATCGGGTCATCGAAATTGTTGGGGCAAGGGTCGGATTGAATCGTTGATCAGAGGGAAACAAGAATGGTCACTGAAATAGGTGATCGGATGCGTGAACGTGGACAACACCCAGATTTGATGGAATCACAACTCGAATATGCTGAAAAAAGAGTCTAATTTGAACAAGGCTTCTAGAAGTACACTCTGATATGGAAAAAAACTTCGTTATAGATATCAGAGTCCATAATAGGAAAGAGATCTAAGGACAATTGAGATACAAATCTACTTCAAACAGGAAAGAATGAGAGCACGACCATGAGAAGTTAGAATTTCATTAAATGACAACAACTTTCCTTACGTGTACGTTAAGAATTAGGGTTCTATACAAGAATAAATAGACCCTAATAATACCCATTAAAGGGTTAACGCATTTTGACTATAAGGAGCGTGAGTAAGGTTGAGCGTGTAATCTTCTTTTAACATAATGAATTTTTATGGCCATTGTTGGCAACCGTGAACATTTTCCCACATTTAGGTTTTACCACGTAAAAATCTATGTCTTATTTATTTCCCGTTTACTTTTCAGTTGCTACTAGTTATTGTTCTGCATTAATTGTGTGACAGGAGGTTAATCCAAAAATCATTGTCAACAACTAGCGTTAGAAAGAGAGGATGAACCTTCGATAGATTTCGGTTTACATGATTAATTTTGAAAGAAGTTAGCTAAAGGCGACATCATGGACACTGGTAGAGATATAAGTCCATCTCCTCAGAATGTTGATGCAACGTGTGATGCTAATGTCCCAAATCTTGTGGATGTCGCCACTGTAGGAGAAAATCCATCCTTAAAGACCCCACCATCCATCATATATGACGCTGTTATATCCACATGTGTAGCCGCTGGTATCTCCCTAGAAATGTTCAAGCAGATCCAGGAGTCCTTACAAAAAGTCATCGAATATACCGTTAAGTGAGGGTTCAGCATACCAGCCACGGCTAACTTAAGTTCACCATATCAACTTTCCACGCCGATCGTGACCCAAGATCCTAAGATGCGCTCTGAGATAGTAGCAGTCACTCCAGGAGCACCCCATAAACTTAGAAGTAATAAGGCAAAATATCATGAAAAAATAAAGTGTTCGCATAAAAGAGGTGCCCGAGATGATTGGGAAGTGTGGGAACACTGAGAGTCTAGTTCACGGGATGTCGTGGAGAGGTACAATGGAGTAGAAACCTACAGATATGATGAATAGTAAAAAAATGTCTCGTTCACATTCAAATGACGAAGAAACAGCCCCTAGAAGGTGTAGGGATCCAACCCCTAAGGTCAGGCATGACCCTTTTGATGCCCAGATCAGCAGGAGGGTTCTAGGGACCCATATGGACTCATTATCTGTCAGAGGTTCGATGAGTGTAGAGAACTAGAAAAGGAGCGAGAGATTCTCCTTAGGAGGATAAAACCCCTGAATGAAGGCAAAACTTAGGAAACCCAGTAATCGGGAACTCTGGAAGCCCATTTGTTGATTTTATAAGGCATGTCTGTTTTTTGGAGAAATTCAGAATGCCGTATATGGAGCAGTTTAAAGCTAATACTGACCCACATAAGCATGTAAGGAGGTACAAAAGTGTAATGACACAATATGATTATGATGACACCCTTATGTGTCGTATGTTCCCACAAACGTTGGGAGATCAAGGATCCAAATGGTTTGGAGGGCTATCCGTAGGTTCCATTAGGAATTTCGATGAATTAGTACACGCATTAACCAGACAATTCATGGGAAACATCTAGCAAAGGAAGTCTATGTCGGCCTTGACGACCCTAAAGCAAAGAAAAGATGAGAAATTGAAAGGCTACCTGACTAGATTCTCGCAAGAGGTGTCAGAAATGCAAGATCCCAATCATGATGCAGTAGTGTAGGCGTTCATCAACAGTTTACAACCATTTGACCCTAAGCCTGAGGCAAAGGGGACCGACCACATACGCGAGCATGGTAGACAATGTCAAAGGATACGCCATGGCAGAAGAGGAACAACTAGCCCATGGTGGAGAACTTATACATGGTGGTTGGCTCGAAAGTAGCCAAACGCACAAGGACGGTAACCTAAAGAATAATGGTAAAAGGGATAAAAAAGGTAGTGGAGGAAAAGGTATGGATGGATGAAAAGATGATGACAAAAGTGGTATGCCATTCAAGAGGCTATACACTAATTACACTCGACTGGCCAGAGGGCAAGAAGAAATCTTAAATGTGATAAAAGATAAGAATTTGTACAAGAAACCCCCAAAACAGTCAAGTTTTTCCAAAAGAGACACCACCAAGTATTGCAGGTTCTACCAGGAGAACGACTATGAAACCTCCAAGTGTTATCAACTAAGAGACTACATCAAAAAGATAATTAGAGAAGAACACTTCAAAGACATGATCCTCAGGAGAGGGGATGACTAATGCAATAACACCATAATAGATGAGCGAGATAGAAGCCAGAGGAGTCCTAAGAGAGATCCAGGTAATGGAGCAATCATTAACATCTTTTGTGGCCATACACCAGGAGTAGTCCTCGGGAGAGGATGTCTGTAGTTAGAGAAGCCATAGATGGCTAGAGAAACCTAGAGGTGAATCTGTTAGGGCCTAATCAAAAGAAATCCAAACAAGGATGGGACCTCACCATTTTCATCGAAGCAGATCCATATGCATCGAAAGTAAGGCTAAACGATGCGATTGTGGTATCGGTTCGCGTAGGCTATATGGAAGTGAGAAGGATACTGAATGACAATGGAAGCTAGACGGATATTCTAATTGTGGAAGTGTTTGACAAACTCAGGCTACAAAGAAGAGACCTCTAGCCACTTAAATTCCCACTTAGATGCTTCAGAGGAGCAGAGGTAAAGTTGCTAGGAACGGTGAAGTTGCCCATGGAGATCGAAATCTTTCCTTGTACCAAGATAGTATTACTGGATTTTATGGTAATGAGTGTAGAGAATTGGCCATACAATGCCTTACTAAGCCGACCTTTCTTGAACAAGACAAAAGTTGTGACTGCCATCTACGCACTAGTTGTGAAGTTCCCTATGGAAGAAGGATTATGATTCATGAAAGGATCACAGGAGTGGGCAAAAAAGGCAAATTTGGCTGTGTACAAGAAGAAAACAAAATTAGGGGTAATGCAAGTGTACAGTCTTAAGAAGTATGAAGGGCAAAAGATAGATGATGTGGAAGAAGAAGCGGAAACTCTGACCCGGTTCAACCTGGACTCGAGGGAGACACCTCCAAAAGATGGGAAAAGCCAGGAAGATGAACCGACCATAGAGGTTACAGTTGATAACCACAGTCCCAAAAAGACTATAAGGCTCGGAGCTCAGCTGACAAAGGAAGTGCAAGATGAGATGGTAGACTACTGAGGGAATATAAGGACATGCTTGCTTTGAAACACGAGGATATGTCAGGAATCGATTTTAAGATAATCTCGCATTGTTTAGTTGTCCCCGACTGTAAGCCGGTTGTTCAAAAAAGGAGACTGATTAACCTAAAGAGAAGCAAGGTGATCAAAGAAGAAGTAGAGAAGCTGCTAGCAGTAGGATATATAAGGGAAGTAAAGTACCCTGAACAGGTGGGCCATCGTGGTACTGGTTAAAAAAAAGAACGGCCAGTAGATGATGTGCATGGATTTCACAGACCTCAACAAATCATGTTCGGAGGATAGCTTCCCTCTGCCTTGGATTGACTAATTAGTGGATGTAACGGCCAGTCATGAGTTGTTGAGCTTCGTGGATGTATACTCGGGATATAAGCAGATGCGGATGTTTGAACCTGAAGGGGACAAGACGTACTTTACCGTCAACCAAGGGCTATATTGCTATAAAGTCATGCCTTTTGGTTTCAAAAATACCGGGGCAACTTACCAGAAACTGATGAAAAAAGATGTTCGCTCGATAGATTGGTAGAAACATGGAAGTATATGTGGACGATATGCTGACAAAAAGCATAATGTCAGGAGATAATGCAGGAGATCTCAGAGAAACATTCGGAGTGCTACGGAGGTACGGTATGAAGATCAACCTAAAAAGTGTGTCTTTAAAGTATCTTTGGGAAGATTCCTGAGATTTTACGTTCACCAGAAGGAAACTAAAGTTATCCAAGAAACATTGAAGGCGTTAGAGGAAATGAGATCTCTAAGAACATTAAAAGAAATCCAAAGGCTAACGGAGTGTTTCGTATCACTGAATCGGTTCATAATCAAGTCAACTAACAAATGTCTCCCCTTTTTTAGGGTAATAAAGAAGGGTAATGGGGTGGAGTGGAATGCTGAGAGCGAACTGGCCTTTAGAAAGATCAAGGAAAATTAAGGAAAAATGTCGATTATATCCAACCCCTTGAAGGAGAAGTGCTTTATTTGTACCTGTCAGTATCGTCTGTAGCAACGGGCTTAGTGCTGGTCAGACTAGATGAGGTGGTACAAAAGCCAGTACATTATACAAGAAAAGTTTATTACCATCTGATACAAGGTATTCACCAGCCGAGCAAATGGCACTGGCCCTTGTGACTGCAGTAAGAAATCTAAGGCCATATTTTCAAGTCCACGGGATCGAGGTTTATACAGACTGCCCGTTGAATCAAATTCTATCAAAACTCAGAAGCAGATCAAGTAAAATGTGCCCTACGGTTTGACTTCAGAGCCACTAACAACATGGCTGAGTATGAGGCACTCTTGGAATGGCACAAAGTGTGTACGGTTTTAGGGGTAGATGAGATGGAAATATTCATTGACTTGCCAGTGGTGGTTAACCAAATTCTGGAAGAGTAACAAGCCAAGGAAAACAACATGGTTGTATATTTAAGGGTATCCAAAATGTTGCTAGGATGATTCAAAACGTACAGGATCATCCAGATCCAGAGGGAGAAGAATGAAAAGGCAGACTCTTTGTCAAAATTGGCATCAGCTACTATCGGTGTATAATTAAAGGCCATCCATATTGCTCATCTTAAAAGGCCAAGCATCGAGGACCAAGAATATATATTGGAAATAGGTGAGATCAAAGGAGAACAGACTACTTGGATGACCCAGATCAGGGAATACCTAGAGGATGGAACACTGCCAACAAAAGTAACTGAAGAGAAATATCTCAAATACAGAGTCGACAGGTACTCGATGGTCGGGGGAGAGTTATACATAAGAGGATTCTCGAAAGCCTTGTAGAGATGCCTCTGTCCAGTAGAGGGCAGGTGCATACTAGAGAGCATCAATGGGGGAGTGGGTGGGAACCACTTTGAAGGTAAGAGCCTGGCACATAAAACACTTAGACAAGACTTCTGCTAGCAGACTTTATTCAAAGATGCTCAAGCAATCGTGAATCATTGTTGAGGTTTCCAGAGGATAGCTAATGACATAAGGAGGCCTCCTAAGTAGTTGAAAAGCCTGTCATCACCTTGGTCATTCGCCATGTGGGACTAGATTTGATCTGTCCGATGCCAACTGTAACCAAAGGCAGAGTAAAACACGTCATTGTGGCCGTGGATTACTTTACCAAATGGGTCGACGTAGAAGAGTTGGTCACATAACTGAGGCAAATATGACGAGTTTGGTTAAGAAAAACATCATTTGCTGGTTTGGAATCCCTCAATAATAATCACAGATAACAAAACTCAATTTGATAGTGACAATTTCATAAACATGTGCCCGGATTTCGGCATAAGGAATTACTATGCCACACCATCTCAACCTCATACCAATGGTCAGACAGAAGTTGTAAAAAAGATAATCAAGCACACCTTGAAGGAAAAACAAGAAGCTAAGAAAGGGAATTGAGCAGACAAGCCGTCTGAAGTTTTATGGGCATACCAAACCACAGAAAGAACTTTGACAGGAGAAACCCCTTATTCACTGGCATTTAAAATAGAGGCAGTGATCTCGGTTGAAGTAATTCCTAACTCACCAAAGATGCATCTCTTCCATCCCTGAGTCAAACGCTGGTATGGTAAAACAGAACTTAGATGAGTTGGAAGAAAAAAGAGAAATGTCAACAGTAAGGACTGTGGCCTATCAGTAAAGGGTCGCTAGATACTATAACTTGCATGTCCGAATCGAAAGATTACAACTTGGAGATCTAGTTCTGAGAAAGGTGTCACCCAACACAAGAGATAAGTCAGCTGGGACTTTGGCAGATAAATAGAAAGGTCCATACAAGGTAGTCGGATTGGTCTGACATGGGGCGTACCGCCTTGCCCTGACTAGAAGAAAGTGAGTTAACCATGCCATGCAATGCTCTTTACCTAAAAATTTTCTACCCTTAGGGGTTCCTAATTCCTACATTGCTTTGTTAGTTGATTATTTTATGTTTCCTTTCAGCATTCAATAAAAGCCCTTTTGAGGGTACAGTTTCAGAAAATCAAGAATAGTGTTCTAAAACGTTACTTTCGTATACGAAAGCAATATCTTGGCACCTAGAAACCGCTCAGTATCGGGTGGGGTCACTCGAAAGGCCCAATGAGGGGGCCAAAAACATGTCATAAAGACAGTGTATACTCACCAAGGCTAACTAGATGCAATAAAGCACTGTTAGGGCACCTTCAAGTCATAAGCACCTGATGGGATGCGCCAAGATTTGAACAATGGATAAGTATTTTCACTAAAAACAGATGCAATTACTATACCTGTTAAGTTAGTAAAATAGGAGATGCTCTGTTGCAATGAATCTTGATCAACGGACTATTGGGAGACATCTCAATGACTTAGTTGACTGATAAAAGACAAGAGTCTATAAATTAGATACCATGTAAATCAGTTATAAAAGAACACTCCTTGATATGAAGGCAGCAAGATGATCAGGGGCTTGAGTGACCAATTTGCTACATCGAACGTCTCCCCCGACCCTTCCTACGCAAGGGCTATTACAAGCCCCGACATACGAAGTTACTTGACCAAAGTCAGGACTAAAAACTTAATATAGCTTGGGTTAATAAAATGTCCTGCTCAAATAAACAAAATCGGGTGAGATGATGTGATCACAACCGAAACAATTAACTTAGATGTTGCTCGACACGCATAGTTCAAGTTAATAAGCAGTTACAATCAGTCTTAAACCGTCCAATTTTTAGATGACTATTGTTTCCAGCTCAGGGCTTGAGTTATTACTAATGCCCAATGGGATAAACAATTCATATAAAGTTAATAGTTTATGCAGAAACAACAGAGAGAATAAAATACATTTTATTTATAAAATGGTGCAATTACAAAGTAACAGTTACTTAGATAACGAGGCAAAAACTTCTTAAACAGAGAGAGCACTAGAAGAGCCTATGAGTCTTGAACTACAATGAGAGAGATCACCACCACAGACTTGGCTCAAGTCTTTAAAGTCTGGCCAAGTAGCAGGGCTAACCTAGCCTTCTGAGAAAGCACCTTCATGATAAATTGTTGTTGCTCTAAGTCTTTGGCTAGGTGTTCATAATGAATATGAGCCTTCTCAGATGGCTACTGCATTTCAAGCATGACCTGTCGGGCAGAGGTAAGGGTGTCTTGGGCAAGCTGCGTCTCCTCTTGGGTTTTCTTCACAGTTCTCTAACCTAGGATGACTCTCGATTCAAGTTGAGCATTCAACAATTCAACTTTGGCGACCCTCTTCTCTAGATCGACATTCCTCATGGTAAGCTACGTGAGGGTTGCCTCAGACACTAAAGCCCTACCCTGGACGTTCAATATGGTCTTTCTCAGAGTAAACTCATTCACAACATGGCCTTCAACTGCTCCTCATACTGCTTAACTCCGGAAGCACTGGTAGAGGATGACTTGGGGGAATTATCATTTTCGATAAGATCCTTCTTATATTGGGATATCTCAATAGCCTAACTCTTTTGATTAACCAAGGCCCGAGTCAGCTCTTCCACCACCTAAAAAAAATAGAGAAATCAAAAGGTATGCAAGCAAAATACGATGTAAAAGATACAAAAAATCCATTGTTGAAAATCATGTGGACCCACTCAGAGGGACTAGCTGCCCTGGCACCCTTCTATTAACCATCACTAATATACCCTTCACCGGCTGACATGGATCAAATCATGTAAAGGTTGTCAGCCCAAAAATTGCTTAGGTGAGGAGACCTAGAAGCTAGAGCATCTAGAATCAACGATGGGATGGATCGATTGTGGCAAGAAGCAGAGGTAGTCAGAAACGTTATAGGAAGGGTCAAGCCAGTAGTGTTTGGCATCTGTGAAACCACAATACTCTTACCAGCCTGAGAGGCAACCACAGGATTTTGGCAACTTTACCCCTCAAGAACTTGACCTTTACTGACAGCGTCCTTATGAAGGTATCCATATAGTGTAAAAGAAGGGAATACCATAGAACTAGGTTGCTTGAACATCCTCAACTAATCTAACTGCAGCACCAATCCTTGATTTGAGCAACGGTTCAAGCATTTGTTCCTTCGTGATGTCTAATAGATCGCCGTCAATGAATTGCTCCTTCAAGTTACGCTCCCTATCATCGGAGTCTGAGTCAGTGATAATCTGGCGTTAACAAAAAACTCTATGGGAGCCTTCCCCGAACGATGTACTGTAGCCTCATTGGGGAACAGTCGGGTTGAATCTGAGAAAGTGAGGGACAAGTTAGAGGTATTGTTGGTTCGGTGGCCTTAGTTTGTTCAGATGGGATAGCGGACGATGTTGAAACCACTCAATCACTCTTTTCCTTCGACCGTCGCTCTCTTAAATTCAATTTAATTAAGGTCCCCTAATTATCCTCCTCCTCATCCAAAATAAAGGGGGTAACCTCCGACCGAGATGGTAATGTATCAGCATCACCAAGGATCTCCGCCCTTTTACAGATGGCCTCGGGGGCAGAAGATCCCTCAACAATCTTGGCCACTTTATTACTAGGGGCATTGTCATCAGACTCAGTCCTATGGGATTTACTTGTATTTGGTTCCTCTTGACTCTGCCTATCCCTTATGGACTAATCTCGGCTCAATCTTTCCTCATTAGACCTCTAGTGGTTAGACCCTCGGTGGAGGAGTGCACCCGACCGGACCTATCACTAGTTGACCCTCTCTGACTGCTTCGAGGGGGAGGGCCACCATTAATGCTTGCTACAGCCTGGTCAACAGGAATCGTTAGGAAATCACGATCAGACTCATATACATGTTCCACCAAGTCATGTTCTAAAGGAGCAATGCCTTGAGCCACGTAATCAGCAGCCTCTTTCCTGCTCACCCTATCAAGGTTCTTAGCCTTATCGGCTTGCTTGCCAGGGATGATGTCCAATTCCTATACTGAAAAGAATGACATCACGAGAAATAATGAGTAAAATGTAAGCAATCGCCAGGAAGTTTAAAGGCAGAGACTTACGACGCCTGCGTCGGGCGGATATCTTAGGAAAAAGACCCAATTTAATCAACTCCCTATTCGAGTAAAAGTTGCGACGGTCCTTGACCCCCTAAGAAGTCTGAGCAACCTTAACGACTATATCAGCTTATTCCCTAGCCATAACGTGTGCAGCTTTGCTCTATAGCTTGGGACACTGCTTCTGTTTAGCCGATGGGATGGATCGGCCACCATGACCTCACCCTAGTTTCCATTGACAAAGAACCAGCTGTTCTTACAGTACTTGTTGGAAGTAGATGTTGGGATTATGCTCGATAGCAAGAGTGTAATAATGTAATTAACAATCTCTTCATATGAATAAAGTGATTTCTTGTTTAACAAAACTTATAGCATTTGTAGTTTAATTATTATAATTGTCAAAAGTAAATAATCATAAGGTCAAAAGACTATGAGAAAAGAAGAATTGTTCATACATCTAGATATGTATGAGGTAGACACAATTCTTTAGTTAGTCTTGAATAATATTCACAACTTACGATAAAGGTAGGGCGCCTTTATCTTGTCAAAGTTGTAGATTATTTTGCTAGCATTTGAGTGGGATCAAATGTGTTATGATGAGTCTAAAATCATCAAAGTGTGGTGCCTTTGGGCAAAAGAATCTAGTGCACTGGGTGCATTGAATTGAAGCACAATGAACTACTTTATCTAGAACCTTCAATGGATAAAAGTTTTCATTTGAAGACAATCGAAGAGTCTATCTCAATCCTAAGATAAATGCTGGACTTATGGTTGCAAGTGTTATCTTTTGAGCTATCAATGAGTACGATTATATAGCATAATCTATCCTCTATAGTTTGGTGGAATTCATTTGTTAATGGATAGAGGACTTCATTTATAGATATGGACATCATGGCTCCATTTATTAGATGAGAGTAGAATGTCATCATATGGATGTTTTGAAGTATTGGATATTAAATCTTAACGTTAAGTTTTCAATAGTATCTATTGAAACATGGCTTCTGGACAAGTCAAAATATCCAAGTTCAAAATGTGGTCATATGACTAAATATGGTAACTTAGAGAGCTATAGGCGGTTTATGAGCTCTTGGCGATTACTGATATTCTTCACGAGGATACTTTTTCTCCATTAAGGTTGTCTAGGGTATGAATGAGAAATATTGACTTATTTTATCTTTATTTAAGAGTTTAATTTTAGTTCATTAGTGGAAAGAACTAAAATTAATAGATCAGACCTAAGTGAATCATTTGTTGATTGTGATTGTGTTGTGTCTATTGGAGCTTAATTTTAGATAGCCCGGCAAGATCGTCAATCCACACGAACTTGCATGGATCACTTGATATACTCTACCTGACAAATTTAGGGGTCCATCTAGAATTGTATTGATGCATGTGGACTTGTTTTTTTTTGTAAGAATGGGTCTAGTTCACATGTGGAATTTTTTATTAAGGTAAAATGGATTTAATAAAATAAAAAAATAATATATTGGCCCATATATATGTGTTGGGCGGTAAGGCTATTTAGAATGCTTAATTATATTATTTTTATTTTATTATTTAATGAAATGGAAATTAATTAATTTGGTAATTAATTAATTATTTAGATAAAAGTTAAAATCTTTTTCTTGTAGGAGTTGGTATCCAAATATTATACTATTGTTGGAAGTATAATTAATATTAAAAACTATATTTGATAAGTAGATAAATAAAAGGAATTATTTATCTAATCAAATTAGGAAGTCTTTAATATGGTTACAAATACACTATTGAGTTGGATTAGGAGTCTTGGTGTAGGAAAGGATTCTTTTTGGAAAAGGATTCTTGGTAACCAAGTAAATCTACCTAAGGATAGAATTCTTCTTTGAAAAGGAGTCGTAACTACCAAATAAATCCACCTAAGGAAAGGATTCTTGTCAACCAAGTAAATCCTTCTTAGGAAAGGATTTATAATCCTAATAATAAATTTCAAGAGATGGATCCATAGAAGGCCCCCATGCCCGGGGGAGGATTTCACGCAGCTTTATCACCAGCGGGAACCAGAACAATTGAGTCATCCAAATCGAATCGAGTACGGTACTTCTCGATCTCATCCACCCCGACCACATTCAGCTCGGTGTTTAACCCACTCGGGCTATCAGTAGAGAAAGTGAGACGAGATACTCTGAACGCCTCTTCAACCTTGTTCTCGTTAACAGTTTGCTCCTTGATCCGAACACCACCCGAGCCATGCTTATGGAATTCACTTCTGCTTTGATGTTTTCCCATCGTTCACAGAGGTACCCTGTGATTAGAAACATCATATTCTGAACTAGATGAAGAACTGGATACAGAAAATTGGATGTCAGGGTGAAGCCCAGAAACATCAACTTCTAAAAATAGAGGTTCATCCGTAGGGATTTTCCCCAACAATCTTTGAACGCAGGAAACCAGTTGGAAATCCCCACGATCGAGTGCTTCGAAAGCTATAGTAAAAATCCGTTGACAAGATGACGGATTCATTAACACTAACCTTGAAATGAAGAAACCTGGAAATCTCCTAGTGAAAAATGGCAATTTGCTGTGAAGAAATCTTGGCTGGCAAAGAATTTTCTAGTTTTCAAGTTTTTTAGAATGGACAAACGCAACCCTTCAGTGAAGAATTTAAAGGGGAGATAGCACAAAATCCTAGGGTCTCAAGGCGGGAAAAATCTATGATAAGATTTGATGACGTAGACGGCGCACGGGGAGACGCGAAGGTCATTTCTAATAAATGGCTTTCACTGTCAGAATTCCAAAACGTCGCCATCATTGAAGATCCCAGGTGAGGGGATAATCGGATTTACAGGGTCACCATTAAGACACGCCATTATGATAAGACATTTACTCTGGCACAGAAATAAAAATTGAATTGATTAAAATACTTTTGCCCAAAATGAACATTTACAAGATTCTGATGTGCATGTGGCTCATATACATCCGGATGAATTTGTCACCGCCATCATCGAGTGAGATCAGGAATTTCTTCACGCTGAGGCAGTCAGGCAATACAGGGACTTATTTCCTTATGTCTAATCCGACAGAATGCTGAGTCCCCGAGGAATCGGGATATTGACACCTCTGATGACCCCAAAAATAGGGGGTTTTTTTGGGGATTCCCTTCATCCAACAAGTTCTTGAAGAATAGTTGGTTTTTTACTGGTGAGAATCTGGATCTTGAAGTCACCCTCTCGGCTGGGGAAACTAGGAGGGTGCTGAAAGTTCCCAGCTTCTTTTGTTCTCCAGAGGTTTGGAATAAGAAGAAGCTTAATTTTAGCGATGCTGAACTGACCAGACTTGCTTGGGCAGCCGTTCGCACGCTAAAGAAGAGAAGCAGGTCTTACCTTTTTAACGAGGCGAAGATGATAGAGCTCAGCTTCATTATCCAAATTTTGGCTTACCGTAGGCGATATAAGTGATCTTTGTAACCCTTTTTTTATTTTTTTTTTTTTGCTTTTCGTATTCTGACGCGGTCCCCTTTTTTCTCTATGTGTAGGACACCCTCATCGTCTGCGACCTCCAAGCTCGCCAAGTGAAGTCGATTCTTCAGGCGAGCAGAAAAGAAGCTTCTCATCAGAGCAATGATGGTATTGCCTAGCCTAAGTCTGACAAGGAAACTAATGTTGCCAAGGAGCAAATCCCTAAATACGTCCCCGAGGATGTTGTTCAGCCGACCACTGAGGAGACTAGTGGTCCGAGTGGCCCGACAGATACTCAGCTACTTGATGATGAAAAGAGGCAGAGTGAGGGTCTTGAAGGACCCGCTGTATGTTCAAACACCGATGATGGAGGTAATTCCTCCATGGGACAAGTACCTTCAGGTCCCGAGTTTTTTGAATCTTTTCGGGATAAGGCTAAGGAAGATCCCGCGGCTGATCTTAACTTCCACCGTTCTAGGGCTGAGAAGCAGAAGGCAGTTAGCTCTCTAACTCACCCTCTCAAGGTCCCTCGGGTGGTCTCTTTTATCTACTCCAGTGATGAAGATATTATGGCTGACATTCCTTCGAGCGTTGATGTTGGAGCATCAGCAGATACAGAGACTTCGGAGCCGAACAGGAGTTTCCATCCCCCGAGGTTGAAAATAAAGGAGCTGAACCTTCGGGGGTTCCTTCATATCCTTCTCCCCAGGATATGTTGCCAGAGATGTCATCCGGTCGGGCTTTCATTGGGGAAGACCGCTGGGTTGTTTTCTGGATGGCTCCCTAACAGACCGTCTTCAGAACGTTTTCAACGGTGCATCTTATGTAAGTTATCCTTAACTTCTTTACTTGTTTTACTTGTTTTGCTTGTTTTATTTGCTAGAATTTTAATTAAACTTCTTTGTAGATGGTGGCCGAGTTCGCTGAGTTGGTTCAGACGCAACTACATCAAACTGATAGAATAAAGTGTCTCGAAGCTTAGCTGAAGGAAATTGAGGATAGCCGTACTTGGGTTGAAGCGGCTTATGAAAAGAATGTGGGCTCTACCCAAGTGTTTACCGACCACTATTTGGAGAAGCAGGTTAAGGCCGAGGAGAAAGCTTCTTTGGCAGATGAGAAGGCAGCTTCACTTCAAAAATTGTTGTCCTCTGCCCAAGAATCAATGCTTAGGGCCGAACAGGAAACAGAGCAGTCTAAGTCAGCGTATGAGTAGAAAATTTAAGACTTGGATCGCCAGGCTCTGACGGTTGAGTCCCTATCTAAGGAGGCCAGACTGGAACTCAAAGTGCAAGGGGTAGATTGTTTCAAGAGATCCCCTGCCTACGATGCACTTCTTCTTCAGGAGTTTCAGCATGGGTTTGTTTCAGCTGGCGAGTTTTCCAAGGTTAAGAATCGGGCAACTGAGAAAGGCCGAGCCAACTGGGAGCTATCGATCAAAAATCATGTGGATCGGTCCTTGGAATCTCTTGGACTCAGATAAAGGAGTGGCGAGCTTACAACCATAGCAGAGGCAAAGAGCCTCATCCTATGCTTTTGGAGATTCCATCCGAGCACTCCTTCTCAACTTTTTACGCCAGTCAGAGTCGGTCTTGGAGGGTGTGGTCCTTGATGTTTGACCGATCCCAGGAGAATATTACAACTAGTGGATGGATGATTCGGTCGACACGATTACTTAGCCTTCAAATGAAAGTCTACTCCGCGAGTACAAGATGGTGCCCGACCCGAGTATTGGCAAATCCTCACAACCTTGATTTTTGTAGAATTTTCATAAATTTTGTAGAAACTAACAATTCTTGGTAATTCTTTGTAATTCTTGTAACAATTCTTTTGTAAAGAATTCTTTGTAACAATTTTTTGTAGCGATTCTTTGGAGAGATTAATAAAATCCCAAGTTTAGCTTCTGATTTCATTGCTTCTAAGGATTCACCTCCAACTTGACTTTATTGTTGCCGAGTATCTTATTAAACCAACTAGTTCTGTTCGGGTAACTTAACCAAGTATCTTATTAAACCGGTTTCTTTCCCTGAATAATTTTTAACGACAAGTATCTTATTAAACTGGCTGTTACAATCTTCATGCCAAGTATCTTACTAAACTGCCTAACTCTGATGTTCGGGTAACTTAACCGAGTATCTTATTAAATCGGTTGTCACCCGAATAATTTTAATGCCAAGTATCTTATTAAACTGGCTCTTGCAACCTTTATGCCAAGTATCTTATTAAACTAGCGAGTATTATTAACTGAGTCATCGTAAAACAGAAGTAGGTTTATACTTGTGTTTCATACGCGGTTGCTACCTGAACATTACATCAAGGCTCACCATGATCATATGTTCGAGTCCTTACGTATTACCGAGGAAGTCTCCCAGTTTTTATACGCAAGGGTTTGCCGAATCGTTTAGTTTTTTGAATCGCTTAACACAGCTACGCATTTCACCTGAATTTTTTTCGATAGCGTCTCGAACTGGTGCATCGGGTTTTCCTTTTTGCTAAGGTCAATTGACCTTGCTCGGGTGGCATGCTTCTTCGAGCTTCTCCTCCCATTCGGGAATCAATGGTCCCGAGTATTCTATTTGCATGTTCTTATTATCATGCTTGTCTTCCATATGTTCTTATTATCATATGCTTTCTTTTGGAAATCCCGAGGTTGATGCTTATTTTTTTGGAAATCCCGAGTTTGATTTTTATTTATAACTGCAAAAACATTTTTAAATTCCATAGTTAATATCTAGCCTAACTAAAATTGTCCTGACTAGAAAAAAGAACAAAAAATAATTTAAGGATAGAAAATCTTCAGATATTGGGCATAGCATGGTCGGGGTAAAACCCCTCCATTGGGTCGTGCAATCTAATAGGCTCTATGGCCAGCTATTCCTTCGAATTTGTACAGGCCTTCCCATTTGTCAGCCAGGGAACCTGCAGCTTTATTTTTTTTTGTTCATTGACACCTTCCTGAGTACCAGGTCTCCTAGCTGGAATTTCCTGACCCGAACATGAGAGTTGTAGTGGCGAGCTACTTTTTACTGATATGCCATATTTCGTATTCGGGACTTCTCCCTTTTCTCTTCTAGCTCATCCAGACTTTGTAATAGCATATCAATATTCTGTTCTTCATCATATAGCCTGACCCAAGGTGACGCGTATGACGTTTCTATGGGGATAACAGCTTTCTTTCCAAACGCTAGAGTGAATGGAGTCTCTCCTATTGACGTTCTTACTGTTGTCCGATATGCCCATAATACCTCGAAAGTTTTTCAACCCAGCTTCCTTTCTTGGCATCTAGCTTTGCTTTGATCGTATGCTTGATGATTTTGTTCACTGCTTCGACCTGCCTATTTGTTTGTGGGTGGGCAGGTGTGGCATAGTAATTGACAATCTGGTACTCTTTGCACATCTGTATGAATTTCAAGTTATCGAACGGGGTGCTGTTGTCAGTAATTTTTTTGTTTGGGACTCCAAACCTATAAAGTATGTTCTTTTTCATGAAATTTGTGGTGTTTGCTTCTGTGATATGCACCAATGCTTCAGCTTCTGCCAACTTCGTGAAATAGTCAACAGCTACTATGGCATACTTCGCTCCACCACCTGTCCCAGCTGGCATTGGGCCGATTAATTCCAAACCCCACATGGAAAATGACCATGGGGATGTAAGGTTTCTCAGCTGTTCAGGGGGTTGTCAGATATCATTAGCAATCCTTTGGCAAGTATTGCAACTCTCTGAACATTGCTGCGCATCTGAGAATATAGTAGGCCAATAATAGCCTTGCCTTAGTACCTTGTGTGCTAAACTTTTACCCCCAGTGTGGTTTCCGTAAACTCCTCCATGGATTTCCTGTAATATCCGATATGCATCGTTCTCTGACACACACTTTGAAGTGTTCAGGAATACCCCATTTTGTATAGTTCTCCTCCAACCAATGTGTACCTTGCTGATCTATACCTGATACGTTTTGCTTGTAAGGGATCTTCCGGGAGCACGCCTTCTTCCAGGAACACTTTTAGCTGAGTCATCCAACCGTCTGGCGGTATTCGGATTTCTAAAATTTCTAAGCTTCTTGGTTCAACTGTGCTCAGTTTGAGGAGATGTGCACCCGGAATAGTCTTTGGTCTGATTGTGGTTGTTGTTGACGCTAGTTTGGACAGTACGTCTGTCTTTTCATTTTCCTCTCTGGGGATCTGGGCAATCTTATATTCTTTGAATTTCTGGAGGAGCTGCTTTGCAATGTCACGGTATCCTATCATTCCTTCATCCTTGGCTTGGTACTCATCCAGGATTTTGTTGACAACTACCTGTGAATCGCTGAATATCTCGACTTCATCTGCCCCGAGAGCTATGCAGACTCTGAGTCCAGCTAGTAACGCCTCGTACTCGGCTTGATTGTTGGTTGCTTTGAAATCAAACTTCATGGCACATTCGACATCATCTCGTTCTGGGGTGCATACTACGATCCTTGCCCCGCTGCCATGAGTGTTTGAAGAGCCTTTAACATACAATTTCCATGGGAATTTTTTTCCCAACATCCTTTTTGCTTCCAGGTTTGGCTCTTTGAACTCTGCTATAAAATCTGCCACTGCTTGCCCATTGAGGGATGTTCTGGGGACGTAGTGGATATCGAATTCACTTAGCTCGATAGCCCATTTGGTCAGTCTCCCCAAAATCTCTGGCTTCTGTAGAATTTGTTTTAATGGGCAGTCGGTGAGAACCTGGATTGTATGAGATTGAAAATATGGCCTTAGCTTCCTTACTGCTAAAACCAATGCCAGTGCCATTTTCTCTGCCTATGAATACCTGGTCTCGATTGGTAGAAGTGCCTTGCTGGTGTAGTACACTGGCTTCTGTACTTCATCTTTTGTTCTAACTAGGACTGAGCTTGCTGCTAGTTCTGTAATTGATAAGTACAAATGGAGTATCTCTCTCATCTGTGGTTTTGAAAGGATGGGAGTCTGCCCTAGGTATTCCTTGATTTTTTAAAAAGCATGCTCTCACTCTTCATTCCATTCGAGTCCTTTTCCTTTTTTAATTACTTTGAAAAATGGTGTGCATCTGTCCGTGGCCTTTGAGATGAATCTGCCCAAGGAAGCTAAGCATCCTGTTAGGTGCTGTACTTCTTTTAGTGTCCTTGGTGAAGTCATTTTCTACAGGGCCTGGATCTTCTCAGGGTTGACTTCGATTCCTCTTTGGTGAACTTGAAAACCCAGGAATCTTTCTAAGGGAACTCCGAATAAACACTTGTTGGGATTCAGCTTCATTTGGTATCTCCTCAAGACATCAAATGTCTCTCGTAGGTCTGAAGTATGCTTGTCTACCGTGATGCTCTTGGTCAGCATGTCATCAATGTATACTTCCATGTTCCTTCCTATTTGCCGTGTAAAGATTCTATTGACCAGCCTTTGATAGGTTGCCCCTGCATTTTTTAATCCGAAGGGCATCACTGTGTAACAGTACAAACCTTGATCAGTTGTGAATTCTATCTTTTCTTCGGTAGCTTTGTTCATCAGGATTTGGTTATATCCTAAGTAGGCGTCCATGAAACTGAGCAACTCATGGCCTGATGTAGCGTTCACCAACTGATCTATCCTCGGAAGTGGAAAACTGTCTTTTGGGCATGCCTTGTTCAGATCTGTGAAATCTATGCACATTTTCCATTGTCCATACTTCTTTTGAACGAGGACTACATTAGCTACCCATTGAGGATAGTTGACCTCTCTAATAGACCCTACATCGAGTAGTTTCTCTACTTTCTATTTGATTGCCTGAATTCTCTCGAGATTGAATGATCTTCTCTTTTGTATCACCGGTTTTGCATTCGGGTCTACTGTGAGATGGTGAGATATTATTCGGGCAGCTATCCCGACCATGTATTCATGACTCTAAGCTAACACATCCCTGTATTCTTTGAGTAGATCAAGGAGGCTTTGTTTGACTTTTCCTTCCAAGTTGGCCCCGATCTTGATCCTCTTCTCTGGTTCCTCTTCTTTCGAGATAATTTCTTATACCGGTTCAGTTTTGGATTCGTTCGGCTCTTCCCTTGGGTCGAATTCGAACTATAGTGGCTCTTTGTTCTGACTTGGCTGTGTTATAGTGCAAACCTGTTCATCCCTCTTGTCTTTGTATACTGACAAGTTAGCTCTTCGAGCCATCTCTTGGGATCCCTTGACTACCCCGACCCCCTGTTCGGTTGGGAACTTGATCGTTAAGGCATAAGTGGCTGTTACGGCCTTAGTTTTATTTAAGAATGGTTGACCCAACAACGCATTATACGGCCAATTGTCTAAGTCTACTACAACGAAGTCAAGCAATACAGTTCTCTGACAAGGTGCCACACCGATCTTCACAGGTAGCTTTACCGTCCCGAGTGACCTGACCTCAATTCCCCCGAATCCTCTGAGTGGAGTGTGGAAATACTATAGATCCTTTCGGTCCAACTTGAGTTGATCGTAGACAGCTACATTGAGAATGTTTGCCGAACTTCCATTGTCTATCAAGATTCTCCTAACTTCCCAGTGACCAATCCGGGCACTTATGACTAAGAAGACATTTGGCCGAACGTCGACACCGTGTGAGTCTGGCTCTGTGAATATTATTGGGTCTCATCCTTCCTTTATCCTTTTCGGGTCTGGCTCCACCGAGTTCACATCAAAGTCATGTCTTGCTTTTACTGCTTCTCTGATTTCCTGCGTTCGCTCTTGGTTACTTCTCCCAGTGGATGGTCCTCCAAAGATTGTATGTATTACTTGATTGGCCTCTGGACTGGCCCTTTGATTTCGATTAGAGCTGTGATCATCCCTGATCTCTTTCTTTGTTTCTGTTTTCTCATCCCTTTTCAAGATTACATCCTTTAGAAGCCCTTCCCTAATAAGGGTTTCTATGTAATCTCTGAGCTGGTAACACTTGGATGTCTCATGACCGGTTTCTTTATGGAATCTGCAGTATTTGGTCGTATCTCACCGGGCAAACTGAGACTGTCATCGTGGCTCTTGTACCATATTCTTTGCTTCAAGAATGGCCAAGATTTCCTTCTGCTTTTTCTAAAGCGGGGTGTAGTTGGTGTATCTACCTCGGTATTTCTCAGTGGTCTTTTCGGTATTACGCCCGTTCCCCCCTTCCTTCCTTACTATTTTCTTTACTGTTTCCTTTCTATTTCCCCTTTTGGTTCTGCACCTTGGACTCAGCGTTCTTTTTGAGTTTTTCTTCCATGCACATAACATCCTCTCATACGTAACTCTTCTTCTGCGGCTAGTGCATATCCTCCTACCATGTCCATTATATCTACATATTTGGTCAGACGGGCTCATCTTAAGTCAAAAGACAACCATCCATTCAGTAAGTTGTTGATGAATGCGGCAATTATTGCTTCATCGTTTGCATTACCGGTTTCTGATACAGCTTGGTTGAATCTTCCCAGGTATTTCTTCAGCGACTCATCTTTCCCTTGTTTTATTTGAGAATGGTAAGCCACTAATTTTTTCCTATGAACATTGCTCAGAAATTGCCTTGAAAACTCCTGCTCGGTTCATTAAAATTTCTGATGCTTGCTGGTGGTAATCACCTGAACCATCTTGAGCCCATGTCTCCTAGAGTGTGTGGAAAGTTGAGGCGTAGTAAGGGATCACTATGAGCATACTGGGCCATAGCAATTTTATAGCGTCTGACATGTTCTTTTGGGTCTGTATCCTTCATGAACTGCTCCACGTGTGGCATCCTGAATCTTTCTGGAAATGAAGTCCGCAAGATGTCCCTGGTGAACGGGCTGTCAGAATCCTTGTCAGATAAATCGTTATACCCATAACGTCTGACCAGTGCATCCATTTGACGCCTATTGTTCTCGACTTCTCTAGTTAGGCTCTAGATTATGACATCTCTGTCTCCCACCGGACTTCCCTGATGATTGAACCGCTGGGTGATTGTCATTCTTCTTTCTGGCTCTTCACTTTGATGTCATGTTTCACGTATGATTTCGTGATGAAGCTTGTGATGGTGCCGATCGCTATCTTCTGATGACGACAGATCCCTGTGCCGGTCACGTTTCCTGTGTCTAGCATGAACTGTATGATCCTGGTTCTGTATCTGGCGTGGTCATTCTTCTTCAGCTGTTTAACGTCCAGCCTGATTGATTGGGGTGGAATTCCTTCCGGCTTCCGGTGCATTTAATTCCGGCCCTACTACAACCAAATGGAGCCTCGCAGGTCGGAGGTTAGGAGCTTGTGCTTCTTCTGTAAATCAACTCCTTCCTTTGCTGCATCTGCCACCAATTGTTGCAATGCCTCTCAGAAGCATTGTGTCAGGTCTCTACTGGTTGGAGGAACTTACTGGATTTCCACCAGGAATATAGGTTGGTTCTCTGTGGTTGCAACGAGATCTCGCGAGCTACTGCCAACATTGATATTATGTAGAGATTTTTGGACATCCTCTGAACTGCTTCTGCTTCATGTCCTTATCCTTAATTAAATCGGAGGTTCAACCCCTCCTTCTATCGCTAATTGTTGACGTTGATTTCTAGATGTGTGAGAAATAGCCAATAAGGATTGGATTTTAGTTGTGATTTCAAAGAAGGAGAATGTAATCGGACTCTAGTTTTTTACGTGGTAAAACTCCGATGACCGGAGAAACTTCCACGGGTGGTTGAATGATCAACCAAGCAAAAATCCACTATGAAATAATATAATTAAAAGTCTCGATCTCTCTTTCTTCTCTCGATATTTTTCTATGATTGCTGTATATATCTGTGTGATGAGATTATGGGTCTATTTATATGTTTATAGAACCCTAATCTTCTTTGTACAAGTAATAAAGATCTTTTTATTTAATTACGATTGTTTGCTTGTTCGAAGTGGTTTGTCTTCTTTCCTGTTTTGGATACTTGTAGTGAGACCGAATGTGACTCTAGTAATGTAATCCAATTATGACTTATTTCCTTATGAGATTGTAGTCTTTTTGAAGAAATAAAATTGTTGTCTGATTAGGAACTCTTTCTGCTTGATAATTCTGTTCTTCTAGGAATTCCTTTGATATGGATACCTTCGTGTATTTTAATAACTTGATTCGTGTGAGCTACGCGCTGGGCTTTTCTACTCGGTATTCTTTATGTTTGACCCGAGTAGAAAATAATATCTGTTGGTCCCGAGTGACGTCATCTGATCCTGAGGAGACAATGTCATCAATTAGCCCCGAGTATGTTTAACTGACCCCGAGTAGTATATGGCGCCAGTTGACCTCGAGCAGGTCTTGTTCAATACTTGTTTATTCGGGCTTCTCTTCTTTGGTGATGCCTCGCAGGATGCCTATTCGGACGTCCACTTGGCAAATTTAACCTCTTTGTTAATGACGTGTATATCTGATAAAATTTGCATACGACAACAACTAAACAATACAAAGGAAATGTTGTTTTGATATAGAATAATGCCAACATAACTTATCAACCTAACCAGTGACAATTTAAGAAGGTCATATTCTTATCTTGTTTTGGTATTTGGTCACGTGGTTTTTTCCATGAGTTTGGGCATTCTTTTTATCATCCAAATCTGACTTTTGATAACTCAATCGACCATAAATATTTCTACAACCATCCAAATCATGTGTGTTAAATGGAGTAGAAAGTAGTCTTCCGTATCTTTCCAACAACCTATTAAATGAAAGGTTTCGATAATGTTTGGTCATGTTTTGAGCCGTTTGAATTTCAAGTTGTTGAGCTATGTAGGTTTCTTTCGCTGGTGTCTTCCATGAAATCTCCTGCATAAAGACATCCAATGGATTTCATGGGATTGTCTCCACTAGTGTGTACGGGTGTGCACGCGGGTGTCGCCTACCAGTACACTACTTTGACTGCGAGGCAAAATTATATTTTCTCATCTACTCGTGTCTCCCACTATAGAATTTTCTTTTTCTCTTTTTCTTCCCTGAAAACTTTTATGGATTTACTAAAACCCTAAAGAGAGATTATAGAGAGATAAAGCTTCAAACTTCAAATATTGTCTCTCCAAACCTAAAACCCATGTGCATCTAACATCATCAATCATCATTTTAGCATGGTCTTCTTTGTTTCATGACTAGGTAAGTAAGAACTTCATTGCATATCATTTATTGTTCTTTTTACTCTAGATTAGGTATTTATTGATTTATTAAATACCTATACTCTCTTTATTGCTAATATTTATGAGTATCGATAACATGATTGGGTTTGTTTGTTATAGCTAGCATTTAGGACATTATTACCCACTAGCTAAGTCTCTAAGCTTTGCAATTAGACATTATTATGTAGGACTCATTTATTGCATTTGTTGTCCTTTTCTTATTTGGACTATTGGGATTATGCTCGATAGCACGAGTGTAATAATATATTTGATAATCTTTTCATAATAATAAAGTTATTTCTAATTTAACAAATCCTATAGCATTTATAGTTTAATTATTATAATTGTTAAAAGTAAAAAATCTTAAGGTCAAAAGACTATGAGAAAAGAAGAATTGTTCGTACATCTGGATATGTATGAGGTAGACATAATTCTTTAGATAGTTTTGAATAATATTCACAACTTAAGGTAAAGGTTGGGCACCTTTATCTTGTCAAGAGATTATATGCTTGAATACTCTTGAGGGGATTTGATTCCCGTCGGGTATACAGATTCTGATTTTCTATCAGATTCTATCTCTAGGAGATCAACATCAGGATCTATGTTTACTATTAGAGGAGGGGCAGTTATATGGAGGAGTATCAAGCAATCTTGTATTGCCGATTCCACCATGGAAGCCGAGTATGTTGCCTCATGCGAGGCTGCTAAAGAGGCTATCTGGCTCCGCCAATTCCTGATTGACTTGGAAGTGGTTCCTGATGCGAATTAGCAGATTACTATCTATTGTGACAATAGTGGAGCAGTGGCTAATTGGAGAGAACCAGGAAGTCATAAGAGAGGGAAACACATTGAAAGAAAGTATCATCTTCTAAAGGAAATTGTGCATAGGGGTGACGTGACGATTACAACAAAAGTGTCAGCGGAAAATCTAGCGGATCTTTTTACAAAGGCTCTTTCTCAAAAGAGTTTGGATGGACATCTAGAGAACATGGGGATAAAAGATATGACACATTTTCTATAGAGCAAGTGGGAGATTGTTAGGATTATGCTCGATAGCAAGAGCGTAATAATGTATTTAACAATATTTCATATGAATAAAGTGATTTCTTGTTTAACAAAACTTATAGCTTTTATAGTTTAATTATTATAATTGTCAAAAGTAAATAATCATAAGGTCAAAAGTCTATGAGAAAAGAAGAATTGTTCATACATCTAGATATGTATGAGGTAGACACAATTCTTTACTTAGTCTTGAATAATATTCACAACTTAAGATAGAAGGTTGGGCGCCTTTATCTTGTCAAAGTAGTAGACTCTTTTGCTAGCATTTGAGTGAGATCAAATGTGTTATGATGAGTCTATAATCATCAAAGTGTGGTGTCTTTGAGCAAAATAATCTAGTGCACTGGGTGCAGTGAATAGGATCAAAATGAAATACTTTATCTAGAACCGTCAATGGATAAAATTTTTCATTTGAAGACAATCGGAGAGTCTATCTACATCCTGAGATAAATGATGGACTTATGGTTGCAAGTGTTATCATTTGAGCTATCAATGAGTACGATTATATAGCATAGTCTATCCTCGATAGTTTGGTGGTATTCATTTGCTAATCGATAGAGGACTTCATTTATAGATACGGACATTGTGGCTCCATTTATGAAATGAGAGTAGAATACCATCATATGGATGTTTTGAGGTATTGGATATTAAATCTTAACGTTAAGTTTTCAATAGTATTTATTGAAACATGGCTTCTGGACAAGTCAAAATATCCAAGTTCAAAATGTGGTCATATGAGTAAATAGGGTAACTTGAAGAGTTATAAGCGGTCTATGAGCTCTTGGTGATTACTGGTATTCTTCACGAGGATACACTTTCTCCAATAAGGCTGTATAAGGTATGAATGAGTAACATCAACTTATTCTATCTTTATTTAAGAATTCAATTTTAGTTCTTTAGTGGAATGAACTAAAATTAAATAGATTGGACCTAAGTTAATTATTTGTTGATTGTGATTGGGTTGCGTCTATTGGAGCTTAAATTTAGATAGCCCGCCAAGATCTCCAATCCACACGAACTTGCATGGTTCACTTGATATATTCTACCGGACCAATTTAAAGGGGTCCATCTAGAATTGTATTAAGGCATGAGAACTTGTTTCTTTTTGTAAGAATATGTCTAGTTCACATGTGGACTTTTTATTGAGGTCCAACGGATTTAATAAAATAAGAAAAATAATATATGGTCTTTATATTAGGTATGGGCAGCAAAGGCTATTGTGAATAGCTTAAATATATTATTTTTATTTTATTATTTAATTAAATGGAAATTAATTAATTTGTTAATTAATTAATTATTTATTTAAAAGTCAAAATCTTTTTCTTAGTAGGAGATGGTCTCCTAAAACTATACTATTGTTGGTAGTATAGTTAATGTTAAAGACTATATTTGATAAGTAGATAAATAAAAGGAATTATTTATCTAATCAAATTAGGAAGTCTTTAATATGGTTACAAATACACTATTGAGTTGGATTAGGAGTCTTGATATAGGAAAGAATTCTCTTTGGAAAAGGATTCTTGGTCACCAAGTAAAACTACTTAGTGGTAGAATTCTTTTTTGAAAAGGATTCATGACTACCAAGTTAATCTACCTAAGGTTAGGATTCTTATCCATCAAGTAATCCTTCTTAGGAAAGAATAAACTCTCCTAATCTACATCAAAGAGTAAAATTCGGCCAACACATATGGTTATAGGAGAAGTTAGATTTCCTTTTAGATAAGGACTCATAACTACCAAATAAATTCACCTAAGGAAAGGATTCTTGACAACCAAGTAAATCCTTCTTAGGAAGGGATTTATGATCCTTTATATATGTGCATGAGAATTTCGGTCATGACTAAGGCATTTAGAGGTGAATTTCGGCCAAACTAATTTTTCTAAGAGAAGAATTCGGTCATTGGAGGAATTCTAAGGGAGAAATATTTGTTTTTACTCTAGACAAAATTCGATAATCTCTAAGCAATAGTATGAGAATTCGGCCAAGTAGAGAAAAAAGGGGAACGTTTTTGTTTTCGATAGTATACTAATATCCCTTACATCAAAAGGGTTTTGTGTACAACATCGAATCAAGGTTCACGCAAGTTTCAATCAAATTGATTGATAATTCACAAGTGACCGGACGTTCTTGGATTTTTCTCTTGGAGGATTTTTGTAACTAACAAATAAAAGATTTTTTGCTTTTTCTCCATCCTCAGGAATACAATTTAAAGAAAGGGAGACCACACTCCTAGGTGATTCATGTTCGTGATTGGATTGGAAGATATTGCGGAATCAATTCGGCGCTTGTTCAATCGTCACGTGAAAAAGGTACGATACTTTTATATACATCAATTAATCTAGGGTTAAGTTTCTCGTTGTATAAAAGGGAATTTTTTTTATTTATACGCAAACCCTAAATTAGTTTTTATCACGCTTTCGTAGCGTTTTGAACCCGTTTTTTCCGACAATTGGTATCGGAGGCTTGTTGTACCCATGATTAATTGATGTATGTGTTTGTGAATTTTTCTTTTTATTGTAAATATGCATGTTTTAGAAAGAGATGACACTCTAGGTATTCGCATATATATTTACATTGGAATGTATGAATATATATATGTTTTATATGTGGTTTGTTATTGCTCAATTTTGGTCCGAGAATTTCAATGTAATTTTGTTTTGGTATTGTAACAAGAAGAGTGGTCTATTATCGCTATAATTTCCTTCTTGGTAGTTGCTAAGTTTTTTTTTTTTATTTTGTTGTTGTAATAAAAAAAATTGCAGTATTTTGTTATGTAAATTATTCTATAATACAATCAAGTTTCGAAGACTCAAAGGTTTGAAGAATTAGGAGTAACCGGAACAAGTTTGGGACCATGCGAGCCGTAACAACAAACGTGCGTGCGAAGTGCGTGCAGCCACGTTTGTTATGGTATGGGCTATGCACGACAGAGCCTGTGGTAGCCATGGGCTGCGCATGGTAGCCCTTTATGGGTTCATGGCATGCGCACTCCCATGGGTAAGGGTGAAGGGTGCGCACGCCCATGAGAGGTAGCAGAGGGAGTCCGAACGACGAAGGTCGCATGAAGACTTGTTCGCCAAGAAAGGAGTTCTTGTATTCCAAGATATATGTAATTTACTTGTTTTTCTAGGATGGACCAAAATTATAGCTATTTATACTTTTTTGTAAATATTGCAATGTTTGTCATTGTTTGATAACATGTCATATAGAATAGGAGTGCCACTCATATATCTCTTTTGGTATGAACATGCATTGAATGGTTTAAGTATCTAAATTGGCATCTAGATAACTTGGCAAATAATTCTTTGGAATTCGATCACACGCCTTAAACAATTGAGTGGGAGAAGGTGTTTTGGAACACCTACGGCATCCAAGTTTAGTTGAGCTTTATGTTTCATGAATAACCTCCCAAGAGGTATTCATGAATGGAATTTAGCAAGATACTTCCTTACAAGGATAGACTAGACAATTAGACCAAACGATATCTACTCCCAAAGGAGGGATATTCGTTAGGGATTATATTGAAGGTCGATAACTTGGTAACACACTCAATGTGAGTTTATTAATATCCTCCCAAGAGTTTTTGTTAATAAAATCACAAGGCTAAAATTGAAAACGTTGGTTGTTATGTTAACAATTATGTGGGACCTAGTCCAACTAGTAAATATTGAGAACTCCCAAATGAGGCGTGACATTTTAGGGTGTTGGATCACCGTTGAATTTTTACGATTGAATTATTTCATTTAATTCAAGATAAATATTCAAAAGTACTTAATCATGATTATTTACTTATATAATTTTTGTTATTGTTCAGAAATCATGACTCCATCCCTAATCAACATCCTTAAAGACAATACTTTAATTGGTGATAATTATGTCACATGGAAAAGGAAAATTGGGCTTCTATTGCAATCTGAAAAGCATAAGTTTGTTCTGTGCACTCCTAAACCACGTACTCCTACTAATGAATTTACTCATGAGCAAAGAGATGAGTATCAGCAGTTGGAGTCTTCCAATGAGATGGCTAAATGTTACATTATGGTCACCATTTCCGACATGTTGCAACAGCAACATGAAGGAATGGAGACTGCTGCCGATATAATAATGTCTCTAGAGGTGATGTTTGCTATGAGGTCTAGGATGACTAAGAGAGAGGCAGTGACTGCTTTTATGAATCTTAGGATAAAACCTGGACAAGCTGTGAAAGATCACAGGATGAAAGTCATAGGACATCTCAACATTGCTGAATTGAATGGTGCTGAGATAGTTGATGAGACCAAAATTGACATGATTGTCAACTCACTGTCGGATTCCTTTGATCAATTCAGGTTGGACTGCACCTTGCAAGGCCTGATGCAAGATGTTCAAAGCGTGGAAAAGATCCTTGTGAAAGGCAAGGGTCAAGAGATTCATACCGTATGTAAAGTTGCTACTATTAAGACCCGTAAGAAGGTCAAGAAACAACAGAAGAAAAAGCAACTAGGACCTACAAAGAAGGAGACAAAGAAAGTAACCAAGATCAAAGGAAAGTGTTTCCTTTGTGGTGAAAAGGGACATTAAAAAAGAAATTGCCCAAAGTCTCAAGACAAAAAGGAAGAAGATAATATTAATTATCGTGAAACATGTTTTTTGGCGGATTCTATGGATTCTTGGATCATAGTCTCCGGAGCCACTAATCATGTGTGTTTTTCCTTACAGTGGTTCAAGGAAAGGATAAGGCTTAATAAGAACGAATTCAACTTGCGTTTAGGCAACGGAGCGTTGGTGTCTTCTAGTTCAGTGGGAGATATTAGAATTAGTTTAGATTCTTATAGGCATTTAGATTTAATAGACGTTTACTATGTACCTCAATTCAAGAGGAATTTAGTTTCAGTTTCTTGTTTAAATAAATTTGGTTATTCGGTTACTTTTAATAAAACTTTTATTATTAGTAAGAATGACAAAATTATTTGCATAGGTACATTGGAAAACAGTTTATTCTATTTGCATGGAAATATCTCTCACTTGTTAGACACGGAATCAACGGATCCTAATTATAAAATAGTAAAATTATCAAAAGATGAAACCTACCTATGGTATTTACGCTTAGGTCATATCAACCTTAATAGGATTAAAAGATTGGTATGTGACGAACCTCTAAGTGACTTAAAGGTTGATGATCTACCAACTTGTGGATCTTGTTTGGAAGGTAAAATGACCAAAAGGTTGTTTACGACCAAAGGCGCAAGAGCCATTGAATGTTTAGCTTTGATACACACTGATGTGTGTGGACCTATGAGCATTCAAGATAGAGGTGGATATGAGTACTTCATCAATTTCACGGATGATCAATCAAGATTTGCTATGTGTATCTCATGAGACATAAGTCGGATGCTTTTGATATGTTCAAAACATTTAAAGCTGAAGTAGAAAATCAGCTTGAGAAACGCAAAAAAATGTTGAGGTTCGATCATGGTGGAGAATATCTATCTGGTGAGTTTCAGCAATATCTTATTGATAATGGAATAATTTCTCAGTTTTCTGAACCAGGCACACCTCAACAAAATGGGGTGGCAGAAAGGAGAAATAGAACTCTTTTGGATATGGTTAGGTCTATGTTGAGTTATTCAATGCTCCCTAGTTCTTTTTAGGGATATGCTTTACAAACTGCCATGTATATTCTGAACGATGTACCATCTAAGTCAGTTCCTAAAACACCGCATGAGTTGTGGACCGGGTGAAAGCCAAGTTTACAACACTTAAGGATATTTGAATGTCCTGCACACGTGTTAAAAGGAAAGATAGAAAAGATGGAGTCCTGTTCAGAAACATGCATATTTGTAGGGTATCCAAAAGGAATAAAAGGATGTTTGTAGAGTATCCAAAAGGAACAAAAGGATATTATTTTTATAGTCCTTCAGATCTTAAAGTATTTGTTTCGACAAATGCCAAATGTCTAGAAAAGGACTATATGAATAATTTTGTGCCTAAAAGTATAATTGTCCTAAATGAGCTTTTAGGAGATACAATTCCACAAGAGGTTTTGCAACCAAGTCCAATTGTAAGTTCTGTACCAACACAAGATCAACATTTTACCATACCTCATCGTAGTGGGAGGGTTGTTAGACAACCCGAGAGATACATCGGTCTAGGAGAATCTGTAGAGAATCTTCCAGACGACGATGATCCCTATACGTATAAGGAAGCAATGGAAGATGTTGATTGTCGCCATTGGCAAAAGGCAATGCAATCCGAAATTGAATCTATGTTCAAAAACAAAGTCTGGTCTCTTGTAGACTTTCCTAAAGGGATAAAACCCATCGGGTGCAAGTGGGTATACAAGAGGAAAAGAGGAATGGATGGTAAGGTGGAAACCTTTAAACCTAGATTGGTAGCTAAAGGATATACACAGAAGGAAGGTATCGATTATAAAGAAACCTTCTCTCTTGTGGCCATGCTTAAATCCATTAGGATACTCTTATCCATTGCGGCATCTCTAGACCTAGAGATTTGGAAAATGGACGTCAAGACAGCTTTCCTTAATGGATGTCTTGATGAAAGCATCTATATGATGCAACCAGAAGGATTCATTGAAAAAGGCCAAGAGGAAAGGGTATGCAAGTTGCAAAGATCCATATATGGATTGAAGCAAGCATCCAGATCCTGGAACATAAGGTTCGATCAAGCTGTAAAAGGTTTTGGATTTATTCAAAACCTTGATGAACCTTTTGTATACAAAAGGATAAAAGACGACAAGTTGGTTTTCCTTGTTCTTTACGTTGATGATATACTACTTATCGGAAATGATGTAGGTGTATTGACATCAATAAAAGAATGGTTAGCGAAACAATTTGATATGAAGGACTTAGGAGAAGCAAGTTATATTCTTGGTATCCAGGTCATAAGAAATAGAAAGAATAGAACGATTGCATTATTCCAAACTTCATACATAGATAAAATCTTGTCTAGGTTTTCCATGCAAGATTCCAAGAAAGGTATGTTATCTTTCAGACATGGAATCAAACTTTTTGAGGAACAAGTTCCTAAGAATGAGCATGAAGAGCAATTCATGAGAAGGATTCCATATGCTTTGGCAGTAGGAAGTCTCATGTATGCAATGCTCTACACTAGACCAGATATTTGTTTTACTGTGGGCATAGTTAGCAGATTTCAATCGAAGCTTGGTCTTGATAAGTTGACGGCAGTCAAGCATTTTTTTAAGTATCTTAGGAAACAAGAGATTATATGCTTGTATACTCTTTAGGGGATTTAATTCTCGTTGGGTATACAGATTCTGATTTTTAATCAAATTCTGACTCTAGGAGATCAACATCAGGATCTATGTTTACTATTAGAGGAGGGGCAGTTATACGGAGGAGTATCAAGCAATCTTGTATCGGCGATTCCACCATGGAAGCTGAGTATGTTGCCTCATGCGAGGCTGCTAAAGAGGCTATCTAGCTCCGCTAATTCCTGATTGACTTAGAAGTGGTTCCTGATGCGAATAAGCAGATTACTATCTATTGTGACAATAGTGGAGCAGTGGCTAATTGGAGAGAACCAGGAAGTCATAAGAGAGGGAAACACATTGAAAGAAAGTATCATCTTCAAAAGGAAATTGAGCATAGGGGTGACGTGACGATTACCAAAATCGTGTCAGCGGAAAATCTAGCGGATCTCTTTACAATGGCTCTTTCTCAAAAGAGTTTGGATGGACATCTAGAGAACATAGGGATGAAAGATATGACACATTTGCTATAGAGCAAGTGGGAGATTGTTAGGATTATGCTCGATAGCAAGAGCGTAATAATGTATTTAACAATCTTTTCATATGAATAAAGTGATTTCTTATTTAACAAAACTTATAGCTTTTATAGTTTAATTATTATAATTGTCAAAAGTAAATAATCATAAGGTCAAAAGACTATGAGAAAAGAAGAATTGTTTATACATCTAGATATGTATGAGGTAGACACAATTCTTTACTTAGTCTTGAATAATATTCACAACTTAAGATAGAAGGTTGGGCGCCTTTATCTTGTCAAAGTAGTAGACTCTTTTGCTAGCATTTGAGTGGGATCAAATGTGTTATGATGAGTCTAAAATCATCAAAGTGTGGTGTGTTTGAGCAAAAGAATCTAGTGCACTGGGTGCAGTGAATAGGATCAAAATGAAATACATTATTTAGAACCGTCAATGGATAAAAGTTTTCATTTGAAGACAATCGAAGAGTCTATCTACATCCTGAGATAAATGATGGACTTATGGTTGCAAGTGTTATCATTTGAGCTATCAATGAGTACGATTATATAGCATAGTCTATCCTCGATAGTTTGGTGGTATTCATTTGCTAATCGATAGAGGACTTCATTTATAGATACGGACATCGTTGCTCCATTTATGAAATGAGAGTAGAATACCATCATATGGATGTTTTGAGGTATTGGATATTAAATCCTAACGTTAAGTTTTCAATAGTGTTTATTGAAACACGGCTTCTGGACAAGTCAAAATATCCAAGTTCAAAACGTGGTCATATGAGTAAATAGGGTAACTTGGAGAACTATAGGCTGTCTATAAGCTCTTGGCGATTACTGGTATTCTTCACGAGGATACACTTTCTCCAATAAGGTTGTTTAGGGTATGAATGAGTAACATCAACTTATTCTATCTTTATTTAAGAATTCAATTTTAGTTCTTTAGTGGAATGAACTAAAATTAAATAGATTGGACCTAAGTGAATCATTTGTTGATTGTGATTAGGTTGTGTCTGCTGGAGCTTAAATTTAGATAGCTCGTCAAGATCCCCAATCCACACGAACTTGCATGGATCACTTGATATATTCTACCTGACCAATTTAAAGGGTCCATCTAGAATTGTATTAAGGAATGAGAACATGTTTCTTTTTGTAAGAATAGGTCTAGTTCTCATGTGGAATTTTTATTAAGGTCTAATGGATTTAATAAAATAAGAAAAATAATATATGGCCCTTATATTAGGTATGGCCGGCAAAGGCTATTGTGAATAGCTTAAATATATTATTTTTATTTTATTATTTAATTAAATGGAAATTAATTAATTTGTTAATTAATTAATTATTTATTTAAAAGTCAAAAAAAAAATTCCTAGTAAGAGATTGTCTCCTAAAACTATACTATTGTTGGTAGTATAGTTAATGTTAAAGACTATATTTGATAAGTAGATAAATAAAAGAAATTATTTATCTAATCAAATTAGGAAGTCTTTAATATGGTTACAAATACACTATTGAGTTGGATTAGTTGTCTTGGTGTAGGAAAGAGTTCTTTTTGGAAAAGGATTATTGGTCACCAAGTAAAACTACTTAGTGGTAGAATTCTTTTTTGAAAAGGATTCATGACTACCAAGTTAATCTACCTAAGGATAGGATTCTTGTCCATCTAGTAATCCTTCTTAGGAAAGAATAAACTCTCCTAATCTACATCAAAGAGTAAAATTCGGCCAACACATATGGTTATAGGAGAAGTTAGATTTCCTTTTAGATAAGGACTCTTAACTACCAAATAAATCCACCTATGGAAATGATTCTTGACAACCAAGTAAATCCTTATTAGGAAAAGGATTTATGATCCTATATATATGTGCATGAGAATTTCGGTCATGACTAAGGCATTTAGAGGTGAATTTCGGCCAAGCTAAATTTTCTAAGAGAAGAATCCGGTCATTGGAGGAATTTTGAGGGAGAAAAATCTGTTTTTACTGTAGACAAATTTCGCTAAGCAATATTATGAGAATTCGACCAAGTAGAGAAAAAAGGGGAACGTTTTTGTTTTCGATAGTATACTAATATCCCTTACATCAAAAGGGTTTTGTGTACAACATCGAATCAAGGTTCACACAAGTTTCAATCCAATTGATTGATAATTCATAAGTGACCGGACGTTCTTGGATTTTTCTCTTGGAGGATATTTGTAACTAACAAAGAAAAGATTTTTTGCTTTGTCTCCATCCTCAGGAATACAATTTAAGGAAAGGGAGCCCACACTACTAAGTGATTCACGTTCGTAATTGGATTGGAAGATCTTGCGGAATCAATTCGGCGCTTGTTCAATCGTCACGCGAAAAATGTATGATACTTTTATATACATCAATTAATCTAGGGTTAAGGTTCTCGTTGCATAAAAGGAATTTTTTTTTATTTATACGCAAACCCTAAATTTGTTTTTATCACGCTTCCGTTGCGTTTTGTACCCATTTTTCCCTACAAGTATAATATCATCATATGGATGTTTTGAGGTATTGGATATTAAATCTTAACATTAAGTTTTCAATAATGTCTATTGAAATATGGCTTCTAGACAAGTCAAAATATCCAAGTTCAAATGTGGTCATACGAGTAAATATGGTAGGTTGGGGAGCTATAGACGGTCTACGAGATCTTGGCGATTGTTGATATTCTTCATAAGGATACACTATCTCCATTAAGATTGTCTTGGGTATGAATGAGGAATATTAACTTATTCTATCTTTATTTAAAAGTTCAATTTTAGTTCTTTAGTGGAATAAACAAAAATTAATAGATCGGACCTATGTGAATCATTTATTGGTTGTGATTAGGTTGTGTCTATTGGAGATTAAATTTAGATAGTCTGCCATGATCCCTAATCCACACGAACTTGAATGGATCACTTTATATATTCTACCGGACTAATTTATGGGTCCATTTAGAATTGTATTGAGGCATGTGGACTTGTTTCTTTTTGTAAGAATGGATCTAGTTCACATGTGGATTTTTTTAAGGTCCAATGGATTTAATAAAATAGAAAAAATAATATACTGACCCATGTAAGGTGTTTGGAGGCAAAGCTATTTAAAATAGCTTTATATATATATAATTTTATTATTTAGTTAAATGAAAATTAATTAATTAATTATTTAATTAAAAGTTTAAATCTTTTTTCTAGCAGGAGAAGGTCTACTAATATTATACTATTGTTGGTAGTATAATTAATATTAAAGGCTATATTTGAAAAGTAGATAAATTAGAGGAATTAATTATCAAGTCAAACTAGGAAGTCTTTAATATGGTCACTAATAAATATTTGAGTTAGATTAGGAGTCTTGGTGTAGGAAAGAATTATTTTTTGGAAAAGGATTCTTGGGTACCAAGTAAATCCACCTACGGATAGGATTCTTGCTCACCAAGTAAATCCTTCTTAGGAAAGGATTAAGTCTCCTAAATTAAATACATGTAGAATTCGGTCACTATATATATATATATATATATATATATATATATATATATATATATATGTATGTATGTATGTATATATGTAATTGAATTCGGCCATGCTATTGATTCAAAGACAAAATTTCAGCCAAGCATAATTTACAAGAGTAAATTTCGGCCAAAAAGGAATTTTGAATGAAAAGAACTCGCTTCTTGCTCTAGATAAATTGTCCAACTCTAAAGATTGGTATAGTGAAATTCGGTAAAGAAGAAAAGAAAGAAAGAATGTTTTGTATTCGATAGTGCACTAGTAGCCTTTACAATAAAAGGTTTTGTGTACAACATTGAATCTAGGTTCACGTGAGTTTTCAATCAAATTGATTGATAATTCACAAGTGACCTAACATTCTTTGTTTTTCTTCTTGGAGGATTATTGTGACTAACAAAGGAAAAGATTTTGTTTGTTTCCATCCTCATGTATACAATTTAAAGAAAGAGAGCCCACTCTCCTAGGTGATTCACATTCGTGATTGGATTGGAAGATCTTACGGATTCAATTCGACGCTAGTTCAATTGTTTCAAGAAAAAGGTACAATACTTTTGATATACATCGATTAATCTAGGGTTAAGGATCTTTCTAATAAAGGGAAATGTTTTAAAAATATATCAAACCCTAATTTCACGCTTCCGTTGTGCGAGTTTCTCTAGATTATCAACATCACATCATTCACATTCCATAACATTTAGTAATTCTTTTGTTTTTCTCACATATCCCATTGCTCTTTTTCTAAACCTAAACACAATTCATAAAGCTTAAGATCAGTAATTCTTTTCTTTCCTCACATATCTTTGAAGTTTTATCTGATTCAAATGTGATTAAGAATGTTTTTATGCAATTAAAAGAGAATTTTAACAAAGAATGTACGTTATTAATTCAAGATATGATATTATTTTAACTTTATTTGAAAGGATTTTTTTTTTGTAGAAATGGGTTGTTTTCATTATTAAGGCCCTCTTCGGTAGGTTTTTTTAAAATTATTTTTGTTTTTTTTTTCCAAAAAAAAAATTGAATTTGTGCTTAGTTAACCGTTTTTCATTTTGTTTTAGAAAACGAAAACAAAAACAAAATAATGAATAATAAAATTGAAATATACGGAAAACACGCTGTTATATGTATACTTTTGTCAAATATATACGTCACTGACAAGGTGGATAGTCCTTTATAATTGCCGGGAAGATATCTGAATAGTCATCCAGAAAGTACCCTTCAAGACATCGCAAAGGAATAGAAACCCCGAGTAAGTGAGAATAAAGTATTTGGAAAAGTCATAACCTGCTCAGGACCAAGTGACGTCATACTCGGGACAGATACGAGAAACCCGAATAAAGAAATCCAGTACATGATTTACACGTGGGTGAACCAGGACTCATGCTTAAATATGCAAGACACCCACAACAAGAAGAATTTCTAGGAGAATAAAATACCAAACAGGAAACAGGTTCCAAATCACGCAACAAATCTATTTCTAGAATACTGCACATTTATAAGAAAATAAGTCGTAAACAGACTACATAACTAGAGTCCCATTCAATCTCCATACAATCTTCACAATAGGAAAGAAGTTAAAGACGATTCCAACAAGCAACCAATTGTAATTAAATACAAATTCTACTTGTACAACAAGGATTAGGGTTATATGCATATATAAATAGACCCATAATCTCATTGTTAGGGGACAGAGAACAAAAAAGTACACAAAAATAACAGTGATAGAAAAAAGAGATCGAGTGGTGTAATTCTTTATTTCAATAGTGGATTTTGGCTGGTTGTTGATTCAACCACCCGTGGACATTTCACCGATCACCGGAGTTTTACCACGTAAACTTGTGTCTTATTTGCTTCAAATTGCATTCTTTTTCTCTCTCTTTGATAGATCATAACTAAATCCAATCTTGTTGACTTTCTCATCCATCAATAAATCAACGTCAAAAATTGGCGCTTGAAGGAGGGGCGGTCTTAGACCTTCGATCTAATTAAGCAATGACTAGTAGCGGAAACAGAAACAACTCTGGGGATATTCGAAAATCTCCAGATAATGCTTATATAGATGGGAGCACATGTGATCCCTCCACAACCGTCGAGAACCAACCAACATCCGTGGTTGGTATCCAACAAATCCCTCATACCAGTGAGGACATATCACATTGTTTTCGTGAGGCACTACAACAGCTACTGGCGGATGCGCAAGAGAAGGAGTAGATCTATTAGCTGCGGAAGAGGCGCATCCTCCAAACCCTTCTTCTACAAGGCTCCGTTCGGTTATAATTAGATCGAAACCTGATATACCAGAAGCTAGTAGGAACTCAAGTTAAATCAATCAAGCTGGGGGAATAACGCACAACCACGACATGGATCGTGAAACACCCGAAGAAGAACCACCACACTAGAGAAGGAGTCACGGTCAGGTGGCCCATGATAGGCACTAAAAGTATAGCAGGCGCATGGATCGGTCATCGTCATCTGAGGATAGCGATCGACACCATCGTAAACATCGTCATGGAACCATACGCCTGTAAAGATTGGCCCAAGAGACTCAGGAACTGAGTGAAGAAGGCCTGGAAATAGGTAATACAATCACCCGACAATTTAATCATCTTGGAGAACTGGTAGGGACAGAGATGTTATGATTTTGAGCCTAAACCAAGAAGTTGAAAACAACATGTGTCAAATGGACGCGTTCGTTAGGCGATATGGATATAACGAGTTATCTGATGATGATTCTGACAATCCATTTACCAGCGATATCTTGTGAATCCCTTTCCTAGAAAGGTTCAGGATGCCACACGTGGAATAGTTCAAGAAAGATATAGATCCTAAAGAACACTCAGACAGTATAAAAGCGCTATGGCTTAGTATGCCCACAATGACCCTTTGTTGTGTCTTAATTTTCCACAAAATCTGGGATACAGGCTCAAGTAGGTTTGAAAGATTGCCCCCGACAAGCATTTGGAGTTTCGGTGAGTTGAGCAGAAGTTTCTCAAGATAATTTCTAGGCAATACACACAGGAAAAAATCGGTGGCTTATCTTTCTCAGCTTAAACAAAGGAAGAACGAGTCGTTGAAAAAATACCAGGGGAGATTTGGCCAAGCGGCCTCAGAAATCAGCAGTGCAAATGATGAAGCAATAATTGCTTCATTCATAAACAACCTGCAGAATGGACAACTGTCTTTTGACCTAAGAAGGGCTCGTCCAACCAGATATGAAGATATGATGGATATGGCTGGAGGATATGCTTTAGCCGAGAAAGACGAGTTAGCAACAGGGGTTGCTACATGCATGAAGAGAGGCCTAAACAAAAAGATGCTGATTTGAAGTACAGAGCCACAAAGGAAAAAAAACGGTAACAGTAAAGAAAGAAGCAAGGATGGAGGAAGTGGGCGTAATGCTGACAAGACCACGGAGAAGTTTTAAGGAAAATACGGAAACTACACCCCTCTCTAGAAAAAATAGGAAGAAATCCTGCAATATTAGAAGAAAAGAATCTGGTAAAGGTGCCACGACGACAATCGTAATTTGCTTGGTGGGACAAGACAAAATACTGCAGATTCCATAAGGAAACCGGTCATGAGACCTCCAAATGTTACTAGCTTAGAGACTATATAGAGACCCTCATTCGGGAAGGACACCTCTAAGATATGATCCTGAAGAAAGATGAGAAGTTAGAAATAAAGAAAGAGAAGAAGGCTGATCATAGTTTGGTTCAGAACAAAAGGGCCAGTCCTGAGGTGAATAAAGTAATACAAACCATCTTCGGAGGACCATCGACTGAGAGAAGTAACCGAAAGCGGACTTAAGAAATTCGAGAAGTGGTGGAGGCAAGTCAAAATTTTGATATCAACTCCGTCGAACCAGAAACGAAAAGAATAAAGGAAGGATGGGACCCAATAGTATTCACAGAGACTGATTCATATGGGTCGATGTTCTACCAAATGACTCCCTCGTCATAAGTTCCTGGATTGGCCACGGGGAAGTCAGAAGGATTTTAGTAGACAATGGCAGTTCGATTGATATTCTTAATGTGGCTGTCTACGATAAACTTAGGTTGGACCGAAAGGATTTGCAACATTTCCATATCCCACTCAGAGGATTCGGGGAGTCAAGGTCGGGTCTCTCGGGACAATGAAGTTGCCCTGTGATAATTGGAGTAGCACCTTGTCAGAGGACAGTGTTACTCGACTTTGTAGTGGTAGATCTAGACAACTAGCCTTATAATGCACTGTTAGGTCGACCATTCTTGAATCAAACTAAGGCAGTAACAGCTACCTACGCTCTATTGATCAAATTTCTAATTTAGCGGGGGGTAAGAGTAGTAAAGGGGTCCTAGGAGATGGCCAGAAGAGCTAATCTCTCGGTTTACAAAGACAGAGACAATAGTGAACAAGTGTGCACCCTAACACGATCAGATCAGATTGAGAAAGAATCACTGTTGTTTGAGTTTGATCCAAGGGAAGAGTCGAAGATGCCTAAAAGTGAACCAATAGAGGAAATATTCTTGAAGGAAGATGAACCTGATAAGAAGATCAAAATCGGGGCTAATTTAGAAGAAAAGGTTAAGCAAGACCTTATTAATCTACTTAGATAATGCAATGATATCTTCGCCTGGAGCCATGAAGATATGGTAAGAATAGATGCCCGAGTTATATCACATCACTTGGCAGTATATCCAAACGCAAGTCCAATAATACAAAAAGATAAGGTCATTCAATCTTGAAAGAAGTCGAGCGATTAAGCAAGAAGTGGAGAAGTTACTCGCTGTAGGATCAATCAGAGAAATCAGCCACCCTCAGTGGGTAGCAAATGTGGTCCTGGTCCATAAGAAAAACATCCAGTGGAGAATGTGTGTTGACTTCACGTACCTGAACAAGGCTTGCCCAAAGGACAGTTTTCCACTCCCAAGAATAGACCAATTGGTCGATGCTACATCAAACCATGAGTTGCTCAGTTTCATTGACGCTTACTCGGGATATAATAAAATCAGGATGAATAAGGCTGATGAAGAAAAAACAGCATTTACGACCGATCAAGGCTTATACTGTTACACAGTAATGCCTTTTGGGCTGAAAGATGTTGAAGCAACATACCAGAGATTGGTCAATAGGATCTATACTCACCAAATAGGTAGAAACATGGAAGTTTACATAGACGATATGTTAGCCGAAAGCATCTCAGCAGACGAACATGCTTTAGACCTGCGGGAAACATTCGATGTCCTGAGGAGATATCAGATGAAGTTAAACAGTTCCTTCAGGAAGGTTCGTAGGTTTCCAAGTTCACCAGAGGGGAATCAAAGTGAACTCTGAGAAGATCCAAGCCCTTCAAAAAATGACTTCACCAAGGATGCTAAAAGAAGTGCAACGCTTGACAGGATGCTTAGCTTTCTTAGGAAGATTTATTTCTAAGGCCACAGATAGAAAGTAATAAAAAAAGGGAAAGGGCTCGAATGGAATGAAGAATGCGAGAAAGCATTCTTGAAAATCAAAGAGTACTTAGAGCAGGCTCCCATCATTTCAAAGCCTAAAATGGCAGAAATACTCTATTTGTACTTATCAATTACAGAATTAGCAGCAAGCTCAGTTCTAGTAAGAACAGGAGATAAGGTACATAGGCCAGTTTACTATGCCAACAAGGCTTTTCTTTTGGCTGAAACCAGGTATTCACAAGTAGAAAAAATGGCCCTAGCATTGGTTTAAGCAAAAAAGAAGCTGAGGCCATACTTTCAGGCTCATACAATCCTGGTTCTCACCGATTGCTTACTTAAACAAATCTTACAAAAGCTAGAAATTTAGGGGATATTAACTAAAAGGGAAATCGAGCTGAGTCAATTCGATATTCAGTATGTCCCCAGGACATATCTCAAAGGCCAAACAGTGGCAGATTTCATAGCAGAATTCACAGAACCAAACCTAGAAGCAAAAAAGATGTTAGGCAAGAGTTTCTCGCGGAGGTTATATTTTAATGGTTCCTCGAGTACTCATGGCAACGGGGTAGGGATCGTAGTATGCACCACGGAAGGATATGATGTTGAATGTGCCATGAGATTCGATTTCAAAGCAACAAATAATCAAGTCGAGTACGAGGCGTTACTAGCTGGACTTAGAGTATGCATAGCCCTCGGAGCAGATGAGGTCGAGATATACAGTGACTTTCGTAGGTAATCGTCAACCAAGTCCTGGACGAATACCAAGCTAGAGATGAACGTATGATAGCTTATCGAGGAATAACAAAACAACTCCTTCAAAAATACAAAGAATATAGGATTGTTCAAATTCCCAGGGAAGAAAATGAAAAGGCAGACCGTTTCTCCAAACTAGCATCTGTAACAACCACAATTGGGCCAAAAACTATTCCAGTCGTAGATCTCCTCATACCGAGTATAGTTGATCCGAAAAGCTTTGAAATCTCATAAATCTGAACAACGTCATATGGTTGGATGACTCAGCTAAAAAGGTACCTGGAATAAGGTGTGTTTCCGGAAGATCTCCTAGAAGCCAAACACATCAGATACCAGTCAGCAAGATACACATTGATTGGAGAAGAACTGTATAGAAGGGGGTTTTCCTGAACACTTAAAAAATGTGTATCAGAGGAAGATGCATGTCGGATACTACAAGAAATCCATGGTGTAGTATTCGGAAACCATACTGGGGGCAAAAGTTTAGCACACAAGGTACTCAGGCAAGGTTATTATTGGCCTTCTTTGTTCTCGGATGCACAACGATGTTCAGAAAGTTACAATGCATGCCAAAGGATATCCAACGATATCCGACAGCCCACAGAACAACTTAGAAGCCTTACATCCCCATGGCCATTTGCCATGTGGGACTTGGACTTAATTGGCCCAATGCCGGCAGGAATAGGGGTGGAGCAAAGCATGCGATAGTAGTCATTGATTATTTCACGAAGTGGGTGGAAGTAGAAGCGTTAGTACACATCACGGAGGCAAATACCACAAACTTTGTAAAGGAAAACATACTTTATAGATTTGGAGGCCCGAGTACTCTTATTATTGACAACAGCACTCAGTTCGACAACAAAAAATTCAGACAGCTGTGAAACGAGTACCAAATTGCAAATTATTATGCCGCACCTGCCCACCCTCAAACCAATGGGCAAGCTGAAGCAGTAAATAAAATTGTCAAGCACACACTCAAAGCAAAGCTAGATGCCAATAAAGGTAGTTGGGTTGAAAACTTCCTGAGGTGTTATGGGCATATCGGAAGACATCAAGAACTTATACAGAAGAAAATCCGTTATCTTTGATGTTTGGAACAGAAGCTGTTATCCTGGTAGAAACACCGTACACGTCACCTAGAGTCAGACTATATGATAAGGACCAGAATATTGATATGCTGTTACAAAGCTTAGATGAGTTAGAAGAGAAAAGGAAAAAATCCTGAGTACGAAATATGGCATATCAGTAAAAAGTTGCCCAGCACAACAACTCTCATGTTCAGATCAGGAAATTCCAACTAGGAGACCTGGTACTCAGAAAAGTGTCGTTGAACACAAAAAACAAAGTTGCAGGCTCCTTGGCTGACAAATAGAAAGGCCCATACAAGATTGAAGAAATAACTAGTCATGGAGCATATTGGATTGCTCGACCAAATAGAGGGGATTTACCCCGGCCATGCAATGCCCAATAATTAAAGATTTTTTATCCATGAAATTTGTTTCCTTTTTAGTAAGAACAATTTTGTTAGTCAAGATATTTTTTAGTTTTAAGATTTTATCGCTGTTATCTTTGCACAAAAATCTAAGCATATTACATGAAAGACGAGCATGATAAAAAGAACATGCAATAAAAAATTAAATTCTCGGGATGATTAATTTGAAAAAATTCCAGAAAGAGCGAACAAGCTTGAAGGATCATGCCAGCCGAGCAAGGTCAGTCGACCTTAGCCAAAAGGCAAACCCGATGCACCAGATTCTGGAAAACGGCTCAGGACACCGTCGAGAATAAACCCGGTGAGATGCACAGCTGTATTAAGCAATTTAAAAGCTTAAACAATTCGTGCATAGATAAAACTAGGAGACATCCTCAGTGACTTGCATAAGGACCCGAACGTATGATCGTGGTGAGCCTCGATGTAACGTTCGGGGTAGCAACCGAGTATGAAGTGCAGGTATAAATCTACTAGTCAGTTTCGAGATGACTTGGTTAAATAACATTAGCCAGTTTAATAAGATACTTGGCATAAGAAATCACGTTATCAAGTTTAATAAGATACTTGGCACAAAAAATGCATTAGTCAGTTTAATAAGATACTTGGAATAAAGAATGCATTAGCCAGTTTAATAAGATACTCGGTAACATTACTCGAAGAACAAAGTTAGCCAGTTTAAGATACTTGACGTTAGAAATTGTTCGAGTAACGAAACTAATTTGAATAAGATGCTCGGTGAAGTTATTCGGGCAATAGAGTTAACCGGTTTAACAAAATACTTGGCATGCCGGATAAAGCAGTTGGCAAAAATAAAACTTCATTGATCAAAATTTTTACAAAGCAAAATTTTAAAAAATTGACTAAGGCTGGGATGAGGATTTAGAACTCTTGCTGATGCTCGGGTCATGCGCCATCTCATACTCATGAAGGAGACTTTCATTTGAAGGTCATGCACCATCTTACACTGGCTATAATCTGCTGCGGGGATTGGACCAACATCAGGCGTCGAACCATCCACACCAGATTCCTGACTGGCATAGAAGGTAGAAAAAGAATGCTCTGATGGAACCTCCAAATGCATATGATGGGGCTCTTTACCTCGGCTGTGACAGTAAACTCTTCATTCCTTCATCTGATTCTGAAGAGACTCCAGGGACTGGTCCACATGGTTTTTGAGCTACAGCTCCCAGTTGAATCGAGTTTTATCAGTTGCCCAATTCTTTACCTTAAAGAAATCACCAGCTGAAACTAACCCTTACTGGAATTCCCTAAGGAGAACATCGTCATAAGTTGGAGACCTTTTGAAGCGGTCAACCCTCTGAACCTCAAGTTCCAGTCTAGCCTCATTTGAAAGGGATTCGACCGTAAAAGCTTGGTGGTCCAAATCTTTAATTTTTTGCTCGTAAGATGACCTGTCCTATTTAGCCGCCTGTTCGGCCTTGAGCATCGACTCATGTGTAACAGATAATAAATTTTGGAAGGACACAATCTTCTCTTCTGCCATGGAAGCTCTCTCCCCCACCTCCAATTTCTTAGCCAAGCAATGATCTGTGAATTCTTGGGCAGAGAACACCTCCCTTTGGTAAGTCGCCTCAACCCAAGCACGACTATCCTCACTCTCCTTTAGTTGAGCTTCAAGATGCCTTATCCGACCAGCCTGATGTTGTTGCGTCTGAACAAACTCAGCGAACTCTGCCACCACCTGCAAAGAAGATTTGAGTTAAAAATCTAACAGGCCTTAAGATCATAGTTGAGATAGAAGACTTACATAACATGCACTGTTGAAAATATTTTGGAGACGATTTGTTGGAGAACCATCCCTGAATCGGCTACAATAATTATCTCTAACGAAGGCCCGACCAGAGGACATCGCCCTTAGCATATCCTAGGGATTGGGATAAGGGTCTCCCGAGGATTCCGCTCTTACGTCTTCAAACTAAGGAGGTAAGGAGTCCCTGTTTAGGTTTGATGTTTCCGCTTTTCCTACAAACGCTTCAACTTGAATGCTTGGGGAAACTCTAACCTCGGTATCATTATCAATGGACTTAATGAATGATACCACCGGAAGGACTTTATAAGGACGAGTGGGAGAGTCAGCCATCTTCCTTTTCTCAGCCCGAGTACGATGGAAGCTGAGGTCAGCCGTAGGATTTTCCTGATCAACATCTTGGAAGGATCTGAAAAGACTAAAATCAAGATTTACTTGTTCCTCTAAGGGTTTCCTAATTCCATCTCCATCCCTGATAGGAAATTGCTCGGCAGAAACCTCATTAATCAAGGAGTTTGGCTTACCAGACACCTCGCCACTAAGAAGACCTTCTTGCCTGCCTTCATCTTCAAGCAACTTATGGACATTGGAAAATTCAATAGTGCCACTCGAACCGCTAGATTTCCCCACGGTCAGAACGTCGCAGATGATATTCGAGTCATATATTGCACAAGTTAGAGAAAAACCAAGTCAGAAATTATAGCGTAGGAAGCAAAATAGAAATGAGAGATTCTACTTACATCGCCTGCGATAATCAGAGATCTGATTAAAGAAGCCAAGGTTAATCATTTTCTTCTTGTCAAAAAGATAAGACCTGCTTCTCTTTTCTAAGGTACGCACAGCCGCCTGAGGGAGCCTAGTCAACTCAGAGTCAGTGAAAATAAGTTTCTTCTTATTCCAGACGTTAGGAGAACAGAAAAAATAGGGAACCTTTAGCACTTCCTGATTTTCCCCAGTTAAGAGATTGACCTCAAGTCCCAAGTTTCCCTCGACAAAAAACCAACTATTCTTCCAATGTTTGCTTGAAGAAGAGAATCCCCACACAAAGCCTCTCTTCATGGCATAAGAAGAAATATCAACTCCCCGATTCACTTTCATCTCTTCAGAGACCCATCAATCTGGCGGGTTAGACATAAAAAAATAAGTCACAGTCTGATCAGATTGCTTTATTGTGAAGAAATGACTAGTTTCACTGGGTGAGGGTGGCGACAAGTTTATCCAACTCTACATGTGCCACATACACATTAGTATTCTATAGCTGTTCAAGCAAGTTGGGCCGGAGCAATCCCCGCCTTAAGCGATAAACGGCTAGAGAGGAAGAGTTACACCACAGCAGAGCATGGACCCATAAATCACCACCATGCCCGGAGGTGGGTTCGATACGGCTCTATCACCAGCAGGAGTCATTATAACCGAGTCATCTAGGTCAAACCGAGCATGATACTTCTCAATTTCATCTTTCCCGACCATATTTGGCTCGGCATCATATCCATTCGGACTATCAAGAGAAAAAGGGATACGAGAAGCACTATGTTCCTTCTTAACGTCTTTGTCATCAATTATTTACCTCCTGATTTGAAAACTGTTTGAGCCATATTTGTGAACTACACGTTTACTCTAATGTTTTCCCGTCCTTGATCGTAAAGGAACCTTGTGATGATCAGAAACAAAAGATTCAAAACTAGAAGAAGATTCAGAGCTAGAACTAAAGTGAGCGTCAAGATGAAGCCTAGAAACATCAACATCTAAAAAAGAAGGCTTGGTTGGAGGAATTTCCCCTAATAATCAACAAACATAAAACCAATTAAAGGTCTCTGCGTTCAGGCACTTCAAAAGCTATAACAAAAAGGCGATGGCGGGAAGCTGGATCCATCGAAACTAAACTATAAAGTAAATAAACCTGGAAAAGCTTCAATGGAGAGTTGAGATGAAATCTCTGCGCAAGAAAATCTGGGTTGAATATTTACTTTTGCAAAAAATGAATTTGAATAGTTCCATTTCGGCTTTTTAAGTTATTCAAAAATGAAAATACGAAACCCTAGAATCTCAAAAAGGGGGAAAAATCAGGATTTGATGACGTAGGCGGCGTATCGGGTGACCCATTAGTCGATTCTCATAAATGCTACTAGGGGGATGAAATGGTTGGAAGACACGTGTCAAGGAAAGAACTGACCAAGCCGTCAGAATTCCAAAACGTTGCAATCACTGAGATTTCACGTGAAGGAGCAAATTGCATTTACGTGGTAGCCATTAAGACACTTCACTACTGCAAGGTGTTGTTTATAGATTATTATTCTGGTATTAATGATGCTTAATAGATTAAAGGGTCGATTAAAATACTTATGTCAAGAACCAATTCCTACTCGACAAAATATTTTAAGGGGGTATTGTTATATGTATACTTTTGTCAAATGTACACGTCACTGACAATGTGGAAAGTCCTTTAAAATTGCCAGGTAGATATCCGAATAGTCATCCAGAAAGTACCCTTCAAGAAATCGTAAAGGAATAGGAACCCGAGTAAGTGAGAATACAAGTATTCGGAAATGTTATAAACTGCTCGGGACCAAGTGATGTCATACTCAGGACAGATACGAGAAACTCGAATAAAGAAATTCGGTATATGATTTACACGTGGGTGAACCAAGAGTCATGCTCAAATACGCAAGACACCCAAATCAAGAAGAATTTCTAGAAGAATAAAATATCAAACAGGAAACAGGTTCCAAATCAGGTAACAACTTTATTTCGAGAAGACTGCACATTTATTATAAAAAAGTCCTAAACATACTACATCACCAGAGTCCCATTCGATCTCCATGCAATCTCCGCAATAGGAAAGAAGTTAAAGATGACTCCAACAAGCAACCAATTGTAATTAAATACGAATTCCACTTGTACAACAAGGATTAGGGTTCTACGCATATATAAATAGAACCATAATCTCATTGCTAGGGGATAGAGAACAAAAAAGTACAGAAAAAATAACAGTGAGAGAAAAAAGAGATCGAGTGGTGTAATTCTTTATTTCAATAGTGGATTTTGGCTCGGTTGTTAATTCAATCATCCGTGGACGTTTCTCTGATCACCAGAGTTTTACCAAGTAAACTTATGTCTTATTTGCTTCAATTTGCATTCCTTTTCTCTCTCTCTCTTTGACATACCATAACTAAATCTAATCTTGTTGACTTTCTCATCCATCGAGAAATCAATGTCAACACACATTTTCCATATTTAAGATGTTTTTCATATTTTTTATTTATTTTTCATTTTTTCCACTCTTTTTTTCTCACTTTTCATCATCTTCTTCTTCCTCACAGGCCTTATTTTTCCCTTCTTCTTCTTCTTCTTCCTCTTCTTTAGATCGACCTTTTCATCTTCAAATCTTCTTCTTCAGATAAGCTTCATTTTCTTCAAATCTTTTTCTTTTTCTTCTTCCTCTTTTTCCTTATCTTCAGACCCGTTTCTTCTTCATCATCTTCAAATATGCTTCTTTTTCATTTGATCAACATCTTCCTCATCTGATTGGCATCTTCTTCAAATCACACAAAAAAACATATATTTTTTGTTTCTAATTTTCTCTTAAAAATCTGGGAAAAAAACCCACAATTTTGGTTTTGACTTTCTTTTTTATCTTTTCTTTTGAATTAATGATTTTGGAGTTTTTTTTTTTACATTTAAAAACTTTTGATTTAATAAAACAATAATAATAACAATTTATTAAAAAAAAAGTGAATCGACACGAATTCATATTGCTTTTGTTTAGGATTTCTATTTTTTCTTTCTTTAAATGTAAAGTTTTTGTTTTTGTTTTAGTAGTTACAACATACATCTCTTATATATATATATATATATTTTGTTTTTCAAGTTAATACGCATTGATATAACTTCATCAGTGCATTGGATATGGACCATTAGATTTACATACTTTTACTCAAAGTGTATATACGTGTCAAAACTTTTCCATAATCAATGGCCCACATACAACGCACTGATATAACATATATTAGTGCGCACTGATAAGAAAACCACTATATATATATATACAATTTTTCTATTGTCAATTCGATTTGATATAAGATACATCAATTCCTTGCATTTGGGCAATGCTTTGACTTGGTTGCATGCAATTGTTAAAGCATCTTTTAAATCCAATGGCTATACAAGAAATTGATGTATCTTATATCAATTATATATATATATATATATATATATATAGTTTTGCTATTGTCAGTTCCTTGCTTGTAGGCCGTTGGATTTAAATGTTTTGACTTGACTACATATACTTGTCAAAACATCTTTTAAATCCAATGACCTACATATAAAGAACAAATATATCATATATCAGTTCGAATTGACAATAGAAAAACTATTATATATATATATGGTACACTAGGTATTTTGTAATCAATTTTGTATAAATTTAATTCAATCTATAATTAGAAGAAAGTTAGTAAACACAGTAATGGAATTTAGTAACTTAATTCTAATTCCCTTCCATTTCCTTTACGACAAAACTTGTTTCCGATTCTTCTCATTCCCGATTAGTAAACGTGTCTTGAAATTGAAAAAATAAAATAAAATGGAGGAGTTTGCTCCTCCAATTTTTTTTAAAACTTTTTTTATTGATAAAATTTCATTGACTTAAAGGGAAAAAGTATCACAAACGATCATATACTGAAAAACCATATGCAGTAGCCATATATATAAATGATAAGAAATGAAATAAAAAAATTAAAGAGTAATAACAATCCAATAAGTACAAAAACTAGCATTGGTTTTAAAATAACCATTATATCCTTTTTGGTTAAAATTTTTATTATTGGTTTTTTTAATAATTTTTTATAGTTAAAATTAATATTAATCTTACATTATTTAATATAATAATTAAAATTAGTTTAACATGATATACTAATTATTATTATTATTTTAACTTCTTTTGTTTTGTTGCAAATTTGATATTATAATTGTTTATATGTTCCAATAAACTACCAGATATGTTTTTACCTTTTTTTTTTCATAATACAGTTTTTAACGAATGTCCGCGCCTTCACACATGATAAACACATAAAGTTTTGTAAAATTCAACTCAGAGCTTGAAAATTTATGAATAAGTAGCCGAAACGTCTAGAACTCAATAAGAAACAATATGAGGACATATTCAAGTGTGATACCAATAAAACACAAATAAACAAACATAATAACACATAAGTATGCCATTTCTTAAAGATAGTTCTAGAACATGCATTTTTATAAAAAATATCAATTTAAATATAATGCACGTGCATACAATGATATGTGTATGTATGTGTTATACCAAATGAGTATAATGATGCAGAGACAAATGTTATGAAATGTGTGTGTGTGCCTTACGCCTTACAAGAGGAGAAAGAACATCGATACCTTTACATCCAAATAAACATCTTTCTTGTTGAATACCAACTTTGCATGAGAAGTTGTTTTCCTTCTTTGAAGCTTATATCAAACAAGAACCACCTAAGCAACTAATCAATACAAACAAAGAAAGTTTTGTTATAAAAATAAATCAATACAAATCTAAAGCCTAACAATATTATTATTCCACATATATAGCATAAATACATATTATAATTGGCTAACTCCAATCTATTGTTATTTCATAAATTAAACTTCAATTAACTTGTTGTAGTTTTTATACTCTAAGGGTTATATTTTGTATGAATTTTTTTATAATATAAATTTGTTATTATATTACTAAATTATTGTTTAAGTTGTATTTAATAGATTAATATATAAATATATAACAAATAATAGTTGAAACGGCATAGATTTAAAAATATTTATTTTAGGAAATTTGTAACAAATAAAAAACAACTTAGCACTTATATTCAGTTGTAAAAAAAAAACATGTTTTTCAATCAATATTTAATATTCAGTACAATTCAGCAATGTTTAGTACTTTTCAGACGAAAAATCAAACGTATTTATAAGAAAAATCACTAAAACCCTTGACAAGTGTCGTTTTGTGCATATAAAATAGATTGTCAAACAAAATTTATAAATCGTAAAATGCACTTAAAATTGCTTTCAAAGAAACAATATAATGGCTAGTCGTCCTTAGGGTTCGAGTGATAGCTATGATCAAATCGAACTTTAGTACTAAAAGCAATTAAAGTAGAGCAATGATTTGATTGAGTGATTAAAACTAAACATGCAACTATCACTAAATAAAATCTAAATGCAACTAAAGCAAATGAGAATCACAATACAAATGATGGAAATTCCATTTATTCTTTACAAAGCCATCCGATTATTATGGGCTAATCTACCTCTAGAGGTGATTTGAGTCAACCAAAGTCACTCACGACTACAATGTTGGATTTGGAGAGTTAAAGACTCTAATCACATCAACTCTCTACTATACAACTAATTTGTTGGATTATGAGAGAATTCCTCTTTAAGCTTAGGTATATTATAATGGTTAAGGATGACTTGGAAGGGCATATTCACAACCCACCCATTTCCACTGAAGCTGGAATGCATACTACACATCCATTCTATTCAATTCAGCAAGTTTTACACCTTAAAAGTGGGTATCTAACTTGGCTTGAGAGAGGGCATATCTACTATATCCAAGAAGATTTTTAAACCGATTTTAAAAATCAGAAGAAATTGATACAATTAAGAACCAAGAGAGTGCATATCTACTTAATTCAAGAAGTAATCACTTGAATTAAAAACATTGTGTAAAGTCCTCATTTATTGATTGGCTTATTTCGTGAACAAATCACCAAAGGTAAAATTCTTGTGCTTACTTGCTTTGAAGAGATAGTTTCACACACTCACAAATTCATGCATAATTCTTATTCATATATGTTAAGTGTTTATACTTGTGTGCATTTTGGTTTAAATGGCTCTTGATTGATATATTTGCATCTTATAGTTAAAGTTTCATGTCATGTTAGGCATTAGTATAGGATGCATCTTCATCACTCTTGGAATTGTTGAAAATGTGTGTTTGAGTGTTGAAAAATTAGGTTGTGCATTGGTGGTACGCTACTAGACCAATGCACCTTACCAGCGCAACTTTCCAGTGGATCATCGCAAGTGTTGTGCCACTGAGTTGCGCCACTGCACCCGTACATAGTTGGAAAAATGGGCAGTGCACTGATGGTGGCTACTCGACTAGCGTACCCTCACCATCGAAACATTCCAGTGGATTATCACATGTGTTACGCCACTGGGCTGCATCACTCGTCCAGCATCTATTGAAAAATTAGGTTGTGTGCTGGTGGTGCGATACTCAACCAGTGCATGTCACCAGCGCACATAGAGGAAGCTGGAACGTTTTTTTCCAAAATGACCTCATTTTGTTTGGATCTCATATATATATAACTCTTTGCTTTAAGGTCGTGTAAGAGTTCAGAACATTATATATTTTCCTTAGAACACTTTTCAAAGGAAAAACTCTTCCAAGAAATCATCTTTAAACACTCAAAGCATTCCCATGTTCATAAAAACTTCATCTTGCATCATCTAAGTTCATTTAGAGTGCATCTATGGATAGGGTTGCTTCATCACATCTTGTTTGGTAAGTTCTTCACTATCTTCTTACAAGTTAAGTGTTTTGCTTGCTAAGCCATCTCTTTAATTATTTGTATGCTCTAAGAACATATTCTAGATACAAATTAGAGATTGTTGTGATGACATGACTGAGTGTTGTATTATGATAGCTTCATAGGATTGTTTGATCCATGTTTAGCTAAGCATTTTGAACATGTCATTTAGCCCATGATATCTAGGATTGCATTAATTGTCATCTCATTATCCTAGATAAGCATATAGGGTATCCTAGCCTTATTTGTTCTTTGAATATCATCATATATTCACATAGGACTCTTCATTGAGAAGTAAGACTTGTGTTGCTTCCGGGAGTAGGTAGTTTAAATCGCAAGCAAGATGGACTAGGTTCACTTATACCGGGATTAGGTAGTGGTGATGGATTAAACCGGGATTAGGTTGTAATTCCTTTGCCATTACTGGATTTGAGGTTCTAGTGTGGCACACTCATCATCCCGTGGTTTTTCCCATTTGGAGGGTTTCCATGTATATCTCAAGTGTCTTTACTATTTCCGTATTTATTACACTTGTGGTATTTCTGTAACTAGATAAAGGCATTTTGGTCAACTTGACCTTTAACGAAAATTGGGTAATTTATTTTTTAAATCTATTCACCCCCCCCCCCTTTAGATTAATATTACACACCATAATATTTGTTTCAGTTGGTATCAAAGCGGGTTCCTAGACATACATAGGTGATCCTTGCTCGTTTTGGTGTGTGTTGCATTTTGTGTGTGTATTAATCATTCATACATTTGCATTCATATCATTCATTTAGTAAACACAATAAGTGGAAACGGTGGCAACGAGGGAGCCTCTAGCACTAGACCTTCACTTCTCACCAGACTGAATTATGCCTCTTGGAAAGGCAAGATGGAGTCATATATTTGCCAAATTCATGACAGGGCATGGATGGCGGTTGAAGATGGCTACACTCCACCCATGATGACTCCTACAGATGTAGGAGATGATGTACTCAAGCCAAAGGCATATTGGAAGGCACAAGAGTTTGAGGCATCGAAATGGAATAGGAAAGAAATGCATGCCATCCTATGTGCAATGGATAAGAACCAGTACAAGTTGGTTCAAAATACTAGGATAGCTAAGGAGGCATGAGATATCCAAGAAGTTGCACATGAGGGAACCGATATGGTTAAGGAGTCGAAGCTTCATGTTCTCAAAACACAATTTGAATTGCTCAAGATGGATGAGAACGAGTACTTCAATGACTTTGAAGTGAGGTTGATGGACATTGTGAACCAAAGTCATCAACTTGGTGATCCTTATTCGGATAGGAAGATCAAGCAGAAGATTATGAGATCTCTACCCGATAGATTTGAGTCTAAGGTGACGGCTTTAGAAGAGTATAGTGGTTATAAGGATATGAATCCAAGTGAAGTGATTAGAAGGCTTATAGCTTATGAATCTTGATGGAAATCATTAACTTAGCAACCATACACCCCAAGCGCTATGATACATATGGAATGTAATTTAACACCCTCCAACTAATTGAAACAAACCCGATCGTTCAAGATTGAAGGAAGAGAAACTATTCTAATCACTTTATCAATGGAATGATGATAAAAGCTAATTAGAACAGCACTTTGATTTCCCCAAAATGCCATAAGCTATGAAGTTTGATAAGTTTAAAGACAAAACAAAGATTTTGAGGTTGTTGAACGCCACAAGCTGAATAAGCTTGATAAGTTCCAAAGTTCATGCAAGAACTTAAAAACAATACACTCACAAAGTGCTCCAATAAGTTTATATTACTCAAATCTCTCCCCTTACATAGAAAGAGCAGCCTTGTTTATATAGAACAAAGGCCAAGGACAATACAACACAAATATAACTGCCCATTAAATGTGTAACCTCCCACTAAATGTGTAACCTCCCACTAAATGACATTTAGACCACGAATAATGGCCATAAAGTATTCAGCCTTTGTAACTACTTATTCCTAATCAAAGAATACATGAACTCACCCTACACAAAAAACTTAAACTATTCATAAAATAAGCCCACAAAACCCAACACAATTAAACCCAAACTAATAAGAAAATAAGCTCACAAAACCCAACATAATTAAACCCAAACTAATTATAAAAAAGGCCCACAAAACCCAACATGGCCGAATGGCCTTTTATTCTTCAAGATAGGCTAGAATACTTCATTCTAACAAGGCTGGACTCTTGTCTTCGGGATTTGGACTTGCTTGAAACATGTTAACCATTTTATACTCTTCTTGCATCCTTAGAACCTTGACCAAATCTTGACTAGCTTGATCCTTCCAAATGCTTCCTATTAAACAAGTTAAGGCTTCTTTCATCCTTTTAGCTATAGCTCTTGTCATTGGCCCTCCAGAAATGGTTAAAGGATCTGGATCTTTTCCAACCTTAGCCGAATTGTGATCAACTGGCTGGTCCTCATCATTCCCCCTTTCCTCGAAAGGATTCGTCCTTGAATCAGCACCTTCATCACCTACATCAAACAAAGACAAATCAGAAACATTGAAAGTTGCACTAACATTGCCATACTCACTTGGTAGTTCCAGCTTGTATGCATTGTCATTGATTCTTTGAAGGACTCGAAATGGTCTATCCCCTCTTGGCATGAGTTTAGACTTTCGTTGGCTAGGAAATCTTTCCTTCCTTAAGTGTACCCAGACCCAATCACCAGGTTCAAATACTACTTGCTTTCGGCCCTTGTTGTGTTGCTTCTCATATTGTAGAGTTTTCTTTTCAATTTGTGTGCGCAGCTTTTCATGCAAGGCTTTGACAAAATCAGCTTTTTGCTTACCATCCAAATTAGCTCTTTCCAAAAGTAAAGGTAGTAAATCCATAGGAGATAATGGATTGAACCCGTACACAATTTCAAATGGTGAATGGTTTGTTGTAGCATGCACACTTCGATTATAAGCAAACTCCAAATGTGGCAAACATTCCTCCCAATTCTTCAAATTCCTTTGAATTATGGCCCTCAAAAGCATTGATAAAGCTCTGTTTACCACCTCTGTTTACCACCTCTGTTTGTCCATCTGTTTGTGGATGACAAGTGGTTGAATACAGCAGCTTTGTACCCAACTTTCTCCAAAGCGTTTTCCAAAAGTGGCTAAGGAACTTCACATCTCTATCACTCACAATTGTCCATGGAATTCCGTGTAACCTCACAATTTCTCTGAAGAACAACCCCGCAACAAAAGTTGCATCATCTGTTTTGTGGCACGGAATGAAATGGGCCATCTTGCTGAACCTGTCAACAACAACAAAAATAGAATCTCTCCCCCCTTATGACCTAGGTAATCCCAAGACAAAGTCCATTGATATATCAACCCAAGGCTCACTAGGTATAGGAAGAGGAGTATACAGCCTATGAGGCATTACTTTAGATTTAGCTCGTTAGCAAGTAATGCATCTCTCACATATTCTCTCAACGTCTCTTTTCATTTGTGGCCAAAAGAAATGATCATTTAACACACCCAAAGTCTTTTTAACTCCAAAATGCCCCATTAACCCGCCACTATGAACATCTAGGAACACACAACTTGTTTTCTTTGAAAAGAAAACCATCATGCCTAAAGAACTTGTCAAAACCCCCTTGCTCACATGCCCCATAAACATTAGCAAAATCAAAGTCATAATTGTATAAGTCTTTAATGTACTCAAAACCCAATAATTTTGCATCAAGTTTAGAAATTAGAGCATACCTTCTAGAAAGAGCATCAGCAACCACATTCTCCTTACCTTGTTTGTACTTGATGATGTATGGAAATGATTCAATAAACTCCACCCATTTTGCATGCCTACGGCTTAGCTTTCCTTGTCCTTTGAGATATTTCAAGGACTTATGATCGGTGTGTATAATGAATTCCTTGTACCAAAGATAGTGCTGTCATGTCTCTAACACTCTCACCAAGGCATAAAACTCCTTATCATACGTTGGGTAGTTAAGACTTGCTCCACTTAGCTTCTCACTAAAGAATGCAATGGGTTTGCCCTCTTGTATTAAGACTCCTCCAATACCTATTCCACTAGCATCACACTCAATCTCAAAAGTTTTAGCAAAGTTAGGCAAAGCAAGCAAAGGTGCTGAACTAAGTTTGTGTTTAAGCAAGTTAAAAGAATCATCTTGTTCTTTACCCCACCTAAATCCCACATTCTTTTTTATGCATTCAGTTAATGGTGCAGCAATGGTAGAAAAATCCTTAATGAATCTCCTATAAAAGCTGCAAGACCATGAAAAATCCTTACATTACTAACACAAGTGGGTTTCGGCCACTCCCTAATTACTTTCAATTTTTCTTGATCAACATGTATTCCTTTATCATTAACAACATAACCAAGAAAAGTAAGTTCATTAGTGCAAAAAATGCATTTCTTTAGATTAGCATATAACTTTTCTTTCCTAAGCACATCAAAAACAGCCTTTAAATGTGTTACATGCTCGTCTAAATTTTTGCTATACACAAGTATATCATCAAAATAAACTACTACAAACTTTCCAATGTAAGCACGCAAAACATGGTTCATCAATCTCATAAAAGTACTAGGTGCGTTAGTTAGGCCAAAAGGCATTACTAACCATTCATATAGACCATGTTTAGTTTTGAAAGCGGTTTTCCATTCATCACCCTCATGCATTCTTATTTGATGATATCCAGATTTCAAATCAATCTTTGAAAACACACAAGAACCATGCAATTCATCCAACATATCATCTAATCTAGGGATAGGATGTCTATACTTTACCGTGATTTTGTTGATGGCTCGACAATCAACACACATTCTCCAAGAACCATCCTTTTTAGGTACCAACAAAACAGGAACCGCATAAGAACTCATGCTTTCACGTACATATCCCTTTTCCATAAGCTCACTTACTTGCTTTTGGATTTCCTTGGTCTCTTCGGGGTTGCATCTATATGCTAGCCTATTTGGTATGCTTGCACCCGGAATGAAATCAATTTGATGTTCAATTCCTCTAATTGGTGGCAAACCAATAGGAACATCTTCAGGAAAGAGATCCTCATTTTTCTGCAAAATATCAACAATAACACTAGGCAAACTCTTGTTAATTTCATTAGAAACAATTAAAACATCCTTGTACATAAGTACAAGTAAGGGCTGCCTCATGGTTAATGCTTTCTTCACATCACACATTTTTGCATAAACACTCATTTTTCTTTCACTCAAGCCTTCCTTGTTTTCTCTTCCCTTGTGTTTCCCATTGCTCTCATTTTTACCACTCAACTCACCTTTTTTTTTCTCTCTTTCTTGCTCCCTTCCCAAAGTTTCAGCTAATGAAGATTCAAGCTCTTCATATTGCTGTTTTATAGGCATTTGGTCTTCAAAAATTGTCTTTGGAGGCAAAGGTCCAAGTTGGTATTTCTGTCCCTCCATGATCAAAGAATAACGGTTCTTAAACCCATCATGCATTACCCTTCGATCATATTGCCATGGTCTCCCCAATAACATGTGACCAGCATACATAGGCACCACATCACACCAAACATCATCCTTATATCTACCAATTGAAAAAGAAATTAACACTTGCCGATTTACCTTCACAACACCACTATCATTCAACCATTGTAACTTGTATGGTTTTGGATGTTTAATAGTAGGTAATTTCAGTTTCTCCACAAGCAAGGTACTTGCCACATTTGTACAACTTCCACTATCCACAATCACATTACACAACTTGTTAGCAATCAAACAATGAGTATGAAACAAATTTTCATGTTGCTCACCATGTTCATTAATTTTACTTTGTATACTAAGTGTGCGTTGTACAACCAAATTTTCTCCACTAGCATACTCTACATCACTAGCATCTTCTAAATGTGGCATGTCATCTTCATCCTCTATCTCACTTTCTGATTCAACTGTCCCATCCCTCATGATCATTACCCTTTTATTAGGACATTCACGTGCCACATGACCATGTCCAAAGCACTTAAAACACTTAATGCCTCTAGTTTGATTAGGTTGATTCTCACCTCTACCCTTGCTGCCTATTTCATTTTTGCTTTTAGTTTCACCAATTTTAGGCTTAACAATGGGTTTATCATCCTTTTTACCCCAATTCGGTTTCCAAGAAGAAGAAGAACCTGAATAAGGTTTTGAATCATACCTTATGCCTTTTCTTTTGAGTTGCCTTTCAATCTTCATGGCCACACCCACCATGTCCTTAATCTCCACATGATATTGTAACTCCACAAGATCAACATTGTTCTTGTTTAACCCACTAAAAAATCGAGCCATGGTGGCCTCACGGTTCTCCTCCACATTAGCCCTTATCATGGCAATCTCCATTTCTTTGTGATATTCTTCTACACTCATGGAACCTTGTGTCAAAGTTTGTAACCGTTGATGCAAATCCCTATAGTAATGGCTAGGGACAAATCTCCTCCTCATGATTTGTTTCATCTCCAACCAAATCTCTACGGGTCTTTCACCATTTCTACGCCTGTCTTTACACAATTGATCCCACCAAACAATAGTATAATCACAAAATTCAACAGCATCTAGTTTTACCTTTTTCTCTTCGGAGTAATTATGACATTCAAATATCAGCTCCACTTTTCGTTCCCATTCCAAATAGGCATCCGGATTGTTCTTCCCTTAAAAAGGAGGAATTTTCATTTTGATGCTGCCTATGTTTCGGTCCACACCATCAAAACGTCCTCTCATAGCTTGTCTTCTAGGATTAACGTCTAGACCAATGATGGTAGCTTGGCCATCATCCATGTCTTCTCCACCATCATATACATCATTGACAAAGGCTGGTTGTCTTCCACGTCGTGGTTCTCTTTGCAATCTGGTAATTGCTTCATCATGTCTTTCTAGACGATCTCCTACATCTCCCATCACTTTGAACATACGTTCAAATTGTTGATGAATTGCTTGAATCACTTGATCATTTGAGGAAGAACTCACTTCTTTATCTTTGTTAGACATTTTTAAAACCTGAAAAAAAAAGTTAGAACAGCCTCACAATCACTACCTCATGTGTTTCTCTCAAAGAATTGATTCACACCACTCATGTTTCACACAATTATTTGGTTTTTCTAGATGCTAATCTCACCACTCTTGCCTTTTACCTCTCTTGTTTTGTTCTTTGGGTTCTTAGATTAACTAAGGTCCTTTTAAACAAACAATTCAGATTATGGCAAATTCAACGGAGTGAAATTGGGTAGGTCTAAAAAACAAATAAAAGGTAGGCCACTTAAAGTAAACAAAGATTAGAACTGAAATATCAATTTCTCTCCCAAATAGAATTTTGTTTGTTTTGGTTAAGAAGACAATATTTAAATATTTCCCAAACCGAAACAATAACGATATGAACAAAGAAAGATTTTTGGAATTTTGCAAGAATTCCTTGAATCCGCAATACTTTTTTTTTTTTGTTTTTTTTTTCGTCTTTTTTTTTCTACGGAAAACAAAGAAGAATAATAATAACCTCAAGAAGCACAAATATTAAGATGAATTATAGATACGGTGCTATAAGATGAAGAAGAAAAGAAAGTGAGAAAAAAAAACTAAAAGAACAACAAATAAATGGATATGCAAACCTCAAACTTGAGCCAACCTCTGATACCAAAATGATGGAAATCATTAACTTAGCAACCATACACCCCAATAGCTAAAGCGCTATGATACATATGGAATGCAATTTAACACCCTCCAACTAATTGAAACAAACCCGATCGTTCAAGATTGAAGTAAGAGAAACTATTCTAATCACTTTATCAATGGAATGATGATAAAAGGTAATTAGAACAGCACTTTGATATCCCCAAAACGCCACAAACTATGAAGTTTGATAATTTTAAAGACAAAACAAAGATTTTGAGGTTGTTGAATGCCACAAGCTGAATAAGCTTGATAATTTCCAAAGTTCATGCAAGAACTTAAAAACACAACACTCACAAAGTGCTCTAATAAGTTTATATTACTCAAATCTCTCCCCTTACATAGAAAGAGCAGCATTGTTTATATAGAACAAAGGCCAAGGACAATACAACACAAATATAACTGCCCATTAAATGTGTAACCTCCCACTAAATGACATTTAGACCATGAATAATGGCCATAAAGTGTTCAGCCTTTGTAACTCCTTATTCCTAATCAAAGAACACATGAACTCACCCAACACAAAAAACTTAAACTATTCATAAAATAAGCCCACAAAACCCAACACAATTAAACCCAAACTAATAAGAAAATAAGCTCACAAAACCCAACATAATTAAACCCAACCGAATTATAAAATAGGCCCACAAAACCCAACATGGCCGAATGGCCTTTTATTCTTCAAGATAGGCTAGAATACTTCATTCTAACAAGGCTGGACTCTTGTCTTCGGGATTTGGACTTGTTTGAAACATGTTAACCATTTTATACTCTTCTTGCATCCTTAGAACCTTGACAAAATCTTGACTAGCTTGCTCCTTCCAAATGCTTCCCATTAAACAAGTTAAGGCTTCTTTCATCCTTTTAGCTTTAGCTCTTGTCATTGGCCCTCCAGAAATGGTTAAAGGATCTGGATCTTTTCCAACCTTAGCCGAATTGTGATCAACTGGCTGGTCCTCAACAAATCTAGAAAATGTCCTAACCCCACACCACCGAAAAAGTAAAAGGATATTGCTTTGAAAGCCTCCAAAGTTGAGAAGGAGGAGAGTGATGACTTGGATGAAGAAATGGCCTTGCTAATGAGGAAGTTCAAGAAATTCTAGATGTCTGAGAGGAAATTTTTTGGATCCAAGGGTCAAGACTTGAAGAAAAAAGCTCCCTTCAAAAAGTTTGAGTCTAGGCAAGAAAAGACCGAGAAGAAAGGAGTCAAATGCTATGAATATGGTGGGATAGGTCACTTTACCCCGGAATGTGCAAATCACAAGGTCAAGAGAAAAGTAAAAGTGATGGCTGCCACATGAAGTGAAAGTGATAATTCCAATAAAGGAGATGAGTCTTCAGATGATGAATAACTCATGGCTAACTTCATAGCCTTTACATCCTCTCATAGGAGCAAAAATGATAGTGAAGAAGAAAATGAGAGTCAAGAGGAAAACTACTCAAGTGATGATTGATCTTCATCACAATCCATAAATGGAAGTGTGGATAGGATGAATCTCAAGGACTACATGGCTAAGTTTGAGAGTTTAAGGTTAAAGAACAAGAATGAAATCAAGAGATTAAAAGAAGAAAACCTAGACCTCTTAACTCAAATTGACCAACTAAATGAAAAGTTGGTGAGATCTAAGAGGAGTAAAGAACGGTTGAAGAAAGAGCTTAAAGATGCTAGAGAGTTGTTGGCCAAGATGAACTCTAGCACCAAAAAACTTAACCACATGCTAGATGTTGGAAAGAGGCCAAGTGACAAGAAGGGGCTTGGGTTTGAAGATGACAAGGTGTCCTCCACTCCAAGCAAGACTATTTTTGTAAGAAGCATGAACTTCAAAGGGTCCTCTTTTTATGAAACACCTAGGAAGAAACCTGACCTAAGAGAGTGTTCAAGTAGTGCTCAAGTGAAGGTGGCAACAAGAAGCCTGCTTCAAGTTCATCCTACAAGGGCTCCTCAAGTTAACTTCCCTCAACTGAAAGTTCATAAAGAGAAGACACCTATCATGCAAGCTCAACCAAGGAAGCAATCAAGTCTTGCTCAACAACAAAGAAGGAAATCTCCTCAACAAAAATCAAGACAACCATAAAGACATGGGAAGGCTCCAATGCATCCTTAAGTTTTGGATGATTCCTAACTTCATTCCTACATGTCATTTTTATGGTATTGATGGTCACATTAGACCAAATTGCTTTAGATATATTAAATTGTGTAGAATTAAAAGCATGATAGAGAAGAAAAAGAGTAAAGCCATGATGCATGTCACTAGGAGAAATGGAATATCATTGCATGATCCTAGGACACTTAGAGCCCATATACCATTGACCACTAGGAAGAAAAATATTGCACTAGGTGGATTAGAAAGGATGAACACTTTTGCCATGTTACACATGACACTTAGGATGAACACTTCTTGTGATTTTTGGTATTTGGATAGTGGGTGCTCTAGGCACATGACTAGAAATAAGAGCTTTTTTGAGACTCTTGAGATGGAGGAGGGAGGAAATGTCACTTTTGGTGATGGATCCAAAAAGAAGGTTAAAGGAAAGAAAACCATTTCCATTCCCGGATTACCCTCTTTGTCCAATGCTTTGTATGTTGATGGTTTAAAAGCTAATTTGATAAGCATTTCACATCTTAGTGATGAAGGACTTTCCGTCCTGTTTAGGAAAGATGATTATTCTATCCTATTGCCAAATGGACAAACCTTGTTAAAGGGTATGAGATCTAGTGACACTTGCTATTGTCTTGAGGCTAGATGTGTCTCTTGCAATGTGTCCAAGGATGAACAAATTGAGTTGTGGCATGAAAGACTTGGTCACATGAACTATAGGGATTTACATACCTTAGATAAGTTCAATGTTGTGCGAGGCCTTCCTAAGCTTGGGAAAAAGGTGAATGGTGTTTGTGGACCTTGCCAACAAGGGAAGCAAACCAAAAGTATGCACAAAAAGAGCAAGTATTTATCCACCAAGGAACCTCTAGAGCTTCTCCACATGGATCTTATAGGTCCCATGCAAACCGAGAGTTAAGGTGGAAAGAGATACCTTTTTATATGTGTAGATGACTTCTCTAGGTACACTTGGAATTACTTTCTTAGAGAAAAATCTGAAACCTTTGACAAGTTTAGAATACTTTGTTCCAAAATTCAAAATGAAATGAACTCCAAGATTAAAAGCATTAAAAGGATTAGGAGTGACAATGGGAAGGAATTTGAGAATGCTTATTTTGAAAACTATTGCAATAGTCTAGGCATCTCTCATGAATTTTCGGCTCCTAGGATACCACAACAAAATGGAGTTGTTGAGAGGCAAAATAGGGTTCTTTAAGAAATGTCCCGTGTGATGTTGCTTAGCAACAAAGACCCTAGGAATCTTTGGGCCGAAGCCATAAATACGGCATGCTACATAGGAAATAGAGTCTTTCTAAGGCCCTACACTAGGCAAACCTCCTATGAGTTATGGAAAGGTAGAAAGCCAAATGTTAGCTATTTCCACACCTTTGGAAGCAAATGCTACATTTTGAATGACCGTGATTAACTTGGCAAATTTGATGCTAAGAGTGATGAGGGTATCTTCATTGGTTATGCCTTGAATAGTAGAGCCTATAGAGTTTTTAATCTAAAAACTAGGACCGTAATGGAAGCATCTAATGTTGTCATTGATGATACTAGGCTCAAGTCTAATGACCATGAGAAGGATGTAGATCTAGTTGATGACTACTCTTTGGAGAAGGCTTTTGATGTTTCTAATGTTGAAAAGACTAACCTCGATGATGACATAACATAAACTATTGATAGGATTTCTCTCTTGATAGATGCATAAACCACATAAATCCAAATATTTTTAAAATATTAATTGTGACAACTTCATTGTATTTAAAGGATTGAAATACCCTTATTTAATGGATTATTGCCTATAGGAACATAACCACAAACCCAGTTGACCACCAAGTACCCCAACTGCTTAGTAGAAATGGTGAACTTTTTGACTCCGTAGAAGACGAGGCGCTATTGGCACTTTAAAAATAAAATTGCCATTTGAACAAATTAACCGATTATTCTTTATAATCCTAAATGTTCTTCATAGATTAGTCTATCAAGTTATACACTTGGTTTGGGATGTCAATTTGTTTATAAAAGTGGTCTAGTATATTTACCAAGTTTTCCCAAATTTCCATGTGTAAATAGCCAAATTTGGCTAGGGACCAAAGAAAATTTTTCCACCCTCCAACCCATGTAAGGGTCTGAATTCAGGTTTACGCATCAAGGTATCAAGGTCTCCGAGGTCGAGCTACCATGCGACCCTGTAGAAGTAAGGCGAGGTCACCTATACCTTCTGAACATCTTGAACACATCCAGACTCCTCAATTAAAGCCTGACATAACCACATCGAGCTCCCCGTATTAGGATAGAAGCCTAAAGCTAGGCCAACGTGGGAAGACCTAAGTTTCTTGAGGACAAGGCATCTCGTGACCTCTCCTAGAACATGCTACCATCTTTACTTTCACCAAGAGACCTTTAGGGTTTCAACTTGTCTTGCAATGCCTTCCCGATTCACCGAGGTATAATCTCAACCTATCCAAACAGGAAAAGGGGAAGCCCACAAAGCTTTGTTATCACCAAAAAGTGCCAACACGATTAGGTCAAGGTCCAAAGGAGGTCTAGAGTGGTAGGATCAAGCTCCTAGTAATAATATCAGTACTAAATTGTACCTCGCCATTCGAGGAACACGTGCCATATTCAGTGACCTCTGTGAGGCACCTTGCTAGAGCAATATACATGATTGTCACTACACTACAACGTGAATTAAACCATTGCCTGCATGCAAGCCAAGTCATTGAAACCAAATAGGAAACAATCTTATCTTCCTCTAAGATATCGTCGAATCCGTTGATCAACCAAAGTCAACGATGTTTAATCGTAACATCCCACCTAATAAAAGGGAATTGATTCAGCAATTTAAGGCGGGAGAATAACTAAATAAACCTAAAATATACAATATAAATATGCCTTGACATGTATGAAGGAGGAGGGCACAAATCGAGACCTAGATTCACAACCGGTTAACAAAGCTCCATTTTCGCCTAAGTTCTATCAATATAACATGGCCACCATCAGTAAATCTCCACTTATCGACAGGCATGAGGTTTCCACCATCAACCCAACTAGGATAGATTGAGTGATTCATACCCTTTGTAATCAGATAATTTTTGTCAACAAAACAATGAAATTTCCATCTTATATCTCATTTATAGTATATTGTAATCGTCCCATCACCATTCATAACACATGACCTTGGTACGGAAGGTACCTACTCCAACCACGACCTTAGAGGTTGTGGTCCTGAGGGTGTTAATTGATATTCCTCACTCCAAGAGAATTTTTGATTAACACCATGAATTGCCAAGCTAGAGTCGCCTCCATGATTTTCAAGACTTTTTCCTGGAAGCATCCCTGATTTCCCTTAATTTCCTCTGACTTTCCTGATTTCTCATAATCTCCAAGCCTTGATTTGTCATGACAAACCTGCCAGCCTTGAATTCACTTTTCATGATGCTTTGTATGATGTGCACATGACTTTACATGATGCTTACCATGATGTTGCCATGACTCTCTATATTGTTCCCTTAAATATCAATATTGTCATGAATTTCCATGTTATCGTGATTTCCAAGATTCTGGGATCTAGATGCCAGGACAAACATTCCTATGACCATGATGCCATGACATTCCAAGTTGTGACCATTTAAATTCCAAGTTGTGACCATGAAGTGCCCATCACTTTCAGGTCCATGTTTTTCCCTAACGTTTCTTTATTTCCTTTGACATGGAAGCCAACCATGAATTCATTTTCTATGGTTTCCATTATTTCCATGATGTGCCCATGATTTCCATTACACTTTCCATGATATGTGCCTACGATTTCCATGATCTGCCATGATGCTTTCCATGAAGTACCTATGACTTTAGTGTATGTGTTATTAGTGAAATTTAAATAGCATGACACGTCAATAAGAGCAAGGGTTGGGGGTGCCATGTCAATAAAAGTCAAACAAACTAAACCAACCTAAGTTGACCATAAAAGGTCCATAAGCCCCCCAACTAAGATGACATGGGTGATCAGATAAGAAAGCCCCCATCAGGACCGTCAAGATGGTTGGTGTCAAGTCTGTGATCGGGGGAAACCACCGATCGGGGAAGGGGACTTTGGTCGGGATTACCAGATCATCGGCTGACTGACACGTGGACGATATTCAGATTTAATAAAGTTAAGACTTTGATATGCAGAAGAGGAATCCGACCTAAAAAAGGCATCTCGAAGAACACTTTGATAAGGAAATAAACTTCATTATAGATATCAAGTTGAAGATTAGGCAAGAGAACTAATAACATTAAAATACAATCAGTGTAAAACAAGGAAGAGAATATTACGATTCCGATAATTAGAATTCTATTCCATTACGGGAACTGGCTTAAATTTTACACCAAGACTTAAGGTTCTATACATGTATAAATATACCCTAATAACCCCTATATAAGGGTTAACACAAATTCCTCTTACAAGAGTGCGAGAGAGATTACACTTATGGTTGCAAGTGTTATCATTTGAGCTGTCAATGGGTACAATTAGCATAGTCTATCCTCGATAGTTTGGTGGTATTCATTTATTAATCGATAGTGGACTTCATTTATAGATATGGACATCGTGACTCCATTTATTAAATGTGAGTAGAATACCATCATATGGATATTTTGAGATATTGGATATTAAATATTAACGTTAAGTTTTCAATAGTGTCTATTGAAACATGGCTTCTGGACAAGTCAAAATATCCAAGTTCAAAATGTGGTCATATGAGTAAATATGGTAACTTAGAGAGCTATAGGCGGTCTATGAGCTCTTGGCGATTACTGGTATTCTTCAAGAGGATACAATATCTTCAGTAAAGTTGTCTAAGGTATGGATGAGAAATATTAACTTATTCTATCTTTATTTAAGAGTTCAATTTTAGTTCTTTAGTGGAATGAACTAAAATTAATAGAACTGGCCTTAGTGAATCATTTGTTGATTGTGATTGGGTTGTGTCGTTTGGAGCTTAAATTTAGAGAGCCTGTCAAGATCCCCAATTCACACGAACTTGTATGAATCACTTGATATATTCTACCTGACCAATATATAGGTCCATCTAGAATTGTATTTAGGCATGTGGACTTGTTCTTTTAGTAAAAATGGGTCTAGTTCACATGTGGACTTTTTATTTTGGTCCAATGGATTTCATAAAATAATAAAAATAATATATATGCCCATGTGTGGTCTTGGGCGGCAAGGCTATATAAAATAGCTTATTATATTGTTTTTTATTTTATTATTTAATTAAATGGAAATTAATTAATTTGGTAATTAATTAATTATTTAACTAAAAATAAAAAAAAATCCTAATAAAAGAATGTCTCGTAATACTATACTATTGTTGGAAGTATAGTTAATATTAAAGACTATATTTGGTAAGTAAAGAAATAAAATAAAATATTTATCTACTCAAATTAGGAAGTCTTTAACATGGTCACAAATACACTAATGAGTTGGATTAGGAGTCTTGATGTAGAAAAGAATTCTTTTTTAAAAAGGATTCTTGGTCACCAAATAAATCCACCTAAGGAAATGATTCTTGCCCACCAAGTAAATCCTTCTTAGGAGAGGATTTGGTCTCCTATATATAATACCTATTAATTTCGACCAAACCATAATTTTGGGGCAGAGAAGTTGTTATTTATTTATTTATTATTGTTTTATATATATAAAAAAAAACTTCGTCTAACTCATTTTGTGAAGAATTCGGCCAAGCATAGAGAAAAGAGGGAACTTTTTTGTTTTGGATAGTACACTAGTATCCTTTGTATCAAAAGGGTTTTGTGTACAACATCGAATCAAGGTTCACGCGAGTTTCAATCAAATTGATTGATAATTCACAAGTGACTGGACGTTCTTAGTTTTTCTCTTGGAGGATTATTGTGACTAACAAAGAGAAAGATCTTGTTTGTTTCCATCCTCAGGTATACAATTTAAAAAAAAGGAGCCCACACTTCTAGGTGATTCATGCTTGTGATTGGATTGGAAGATTTTGTGGATTCAATTCGACGCTAGTTCAATTGTCACGAAATAAAATGGTACGACACTTTTAATATACATCAATTAATCTAGGGTTAAGATTCTTTATTAAAAAGGGAAAAAATTTAAATATACTAAACCCAAATAATATTTTTTCTCGCTTCCGTTGTGCAATTTTCCCTACAATTGGTATCAGAGCCTGGTTGTACCCTTGATTAATTGATGTATGTGTACGTGAATCTTTTTATTTTGTTGTATATATGCATGTTTTAGAAAGAGATGACACTCTAGGTATTCACATATATATTTACATTGGAATGTATGGATATATATATATATATACATATATATATGTTTTATATTATGATTGTTGTTGCTCAATTTTGGTCATAGAATTTCAATGTATTTTTGTTTTGGGATTGTACAAGAAGCGTGGCCTATCATTGCCATAATTTCCTCTTTTGTAGTTGCTAAGTTTTTTTTTTATTTTGTTGTTGTAAACAAAATAAAAAAAACGGCACTATGTTGTAATAAAAAAAATTGCACTATATTGTAATAAAAAAAACTGCAGTATTTTTTATTTAAAAATCTTCTTTAATACATTCAAGTATCGAAGACTCGAAGTTTTAAAGAATTGGAAGCAACCGGAACAAGTTTGGGACCGTGCATGCCAAAGCAAGAAACGTGCGAGCGAACAGCACATGGCCAAAATTGTTGTGGCATGAGCTACACACGACAGCCCTATGGAAACCATGGGCTACGCATGGCAGCCCCTTATTGAGTGCTGGGCTGAGCATGCCCATGGGAGGGAGCCAAGGGTGTGCACGCCCATGGGAGGCAGCCGAGGGAGTTTAAATAACGAAGGTCGCTTGAAGACTTGTTTCATTAAGAAAGGAGTTTTTTTGTATTCCAGGACATATTTAATTTACTTGCTTTTCTAGGATGGACCAAAGTTGTAGCTATTTATATTTTTATAAATATTGCAATATTTGTCGTTGGTTGATAACATGTCATTTAGAATAGGAGTGCCACTCATATATCTCTTTTTGTATGAACATGCATTGAATGGTTTAGGTATCTAATTGGCATCTAGATAACTTGGTAAATCATTCTTTGGAATTCGATCACATGCCTTATATAATTGACTGGGAGAATGTGTTTCGGAACACCTACATCCTCCAAGTTTAGTTGAGCTTTATCTTTCGTGTAATAACCCCCTAATGGGTATTCATGAATGAAATTTAGCAAGATACTTCCTTACAAGGATAGACTAGACAATTAACCTAAACGATATCTACTCCCAAAGGAGGGATATTCGTGAGGGAATATATTGAAGGTCAATAACTTGGTAACACACACTGGTTGTTATGTTAACAATTAGGTGGGACCTAGTCCAACTAGTAAATGGTGCGAACTCCCAAATAAGGCGTGACATTTATGAGTGTTGGATCACCGTTAAAATTTTACGATTGAATTATTTTAATTAATTCAAGATAAATATTCAAAAGTGCTTTATAATGATTGTTTACTTATATAATTTTTGTTATTAAAAAGAAATCATGACCCCATCCCTAATCAAACATTCTAAAAGATAATACTTAAACTGATGATAATTATGTCAAATGGAAAAGGAAAATTGGGTTGTTGTTGCAAGTTGAAAAACCATAAGTTTGTTTTGTTTATTCCTAAAACACCTACTCCTATTAATGAATCTAATGAGGAGCAAAGAGATGAGTATTAGTAGTGTAAGTATTCAGATCTGATTGCTAAATGTATGTTACATTATGACCACCATCTCCGACATGTTGCAACAACAACATGAATGAATAGAGACTGCTGCCGATATAATGATGTCTCTAAAAGAAATGTTTGATATGAAGTCCAGGGAGACTAAGAGAGAGGCAGTGATTGCTCTCATAAATCTTAGGATGAAACCTGGACAGGCTGTGAATAATCACATGATGAAAGTCATAACACATCTTAACATTGTTGAACTTAATGGTGCTTAGATAGATGGTGAGACAAAAAATTGACATGATTGTCAACTCACTGTCAGATTCCTTTGATTAGTTCAAGTTGGACTACACCTTGAACAAATAAGGAATACACCTTGCAAGGCCTGATGCAAGATGTTCGAAGCACTGACAAGATTCTTGTGAAAGGTAAGGGTCAAGAGATTCATATGGTTGGTAAAGTTGCTACTGTTAAGATCCATTAGAAGGTCAAAAAACAACAGAAGAAAAAGCAATTTGGGTCTACCTTTAAGTAGACCAAGATAATAACCAAGATCAAAGGAAAGTGTTTCTATTGTAGTGAAAAGGGACAAAGGAATAGAATGAATGTGAATGAATTCAACTTGCATTTAGGCAATGGAGCGTTGGTGTCTACAAGTGTAGTGGGAGATATTAGAATCGATTTAGATTCTTATAGGTATTTAGATTTAATAAACGTTTATTATGTACCTTAACTCAAGAGGAATTTAATTTCAGTTTCTTGTTTAAATAAATTTGGTTATTCGTTACTTTTAATAAAGCTTTTATTATTAGTAAGAATGACAAAATTATTTGCAAAGATACAATGGAAAACGGCTATTCTATTTGCATAGAAATATCTCTCACTTGTTCAACACAAAATCAACGGAACCTAATCATAAAAGAGTAAAATTATCAAAAGATGAAACCTACCTATGAAATTTGCGCCTAGGTCATATTAACCTAAATAGGATTAAAATATTGGTTAATGAAGGACCTCTAAGTGACTTAAAGGCACAAGAGCCATCAAATGTTTAGGATTGATACACACTAATGTGTGTGGTCCTATGAGCATTCAAGCTAGAGGTGGATATGAGTTCTTCATCACTTTCATGGATGATTACTCAAGATTTGGCTATATGTATCTCATGAGACATAAGTCGGATGCTTTTGACATGTTTAAAGCATTTAAAGCTGAAGTTGAAAATCAGCTTGATAAACGTATAAAATCTTGAGATCTGATCGTGGTGAAGAATATCTATCTGGTGAGTTTCAGCAATATCTTATTAATAATGGGATAATTTCTCAGTTTTTTGCACCAGGTACACCTCAACAAAATGGGGTGGCAGAAAGGGGAAATAGAACTCTTTTGGACATGGTTAGGTCTATGTTGAGTTATTCAACGCTTCCTAATTCCTTTTAGGGATATGCTTTACAAACTGCCACGTACATTCTAAACGAAGTACCATCAAAGTCGGTTCCTAAGGCACCGCATGAGTTATGGACCGAGCAAAAGCCTAGTTTACAACATTCAAGGATATTTGGATGTCCTTTGCACATGTAAAAAGGAAAGACAGAAAAGATGGAATCCCATTCAGAAACATGCATATATGTAGGGTATCCAAAAGGAACAAAAAGATATTGTTTTTATAGTCCTTCAGGTATTAAAGTATTTGTTTCAAAAAATGCTAAATTTCTGGAAGAGGACTATAAGAATAATTTGGGGCCTAAAAGTAGAATTGTCCTGACAAGCTTTCAGGAAATATAATTCCACAAGAGGTTTCACAACAAAGCCCAATTGTATGTTCCTTACCAATACATGATGAACAATCTACCATACCTAGTCGTAGTGGGAAGGTTAGTAGACAACCCGAGAGATACATTGGGCTAAAAGAATCTATAGAGAATCTTCCGGATGACGATGATCCCTATACATACAGGGAAGCAATGGAAGATGTTGATTGTCGCCATTGACAAAAGGAAATGTAATTCAAAATTGAATCTATGTTCAAAAACAAAGTCTGGTCTCTTGTAGACTTGCCTAAAGGGATAAAACCTATCGGGTGTAAGTGGGTATACAAGAGGAAAGAGGAATGGGTGGAAAGGTGGAAACCTTTAAAGCTAGATTGGTAGCTAAAGGTTATACACAGAAGGAAGGTATCGATTATGAAGAAACCTTTTCTCTTATGGCCATGCTTAAATCCATTAGGATACTCTTATCCATTGAGACATCTTTGGACCTAGAGATTTGGAAAATGGATGTCAAGACAGCTTTCCTTAATGAAAGTCTTGACGAAAGCAACTACATGATACAACCAGAAGGATTCTTTGAAAAATGCCAAAGGGAGAGGGTATGCAAGTTGCAAAGATTAATATATGGATTGAAGCAAGCATCCAGATCCTGGAACATAAGGTTAGATCAAGCCGTGAAAAGTTTTTGATTTACTCAAAACCAAGACGAACTCTGTGTATACAAAAGGATTAAAGGTGACAAGTTGGTTTTCATAGTTCTTTATGTTTATGATATACTACTCATCGGAAACGATATAGGTGTATTGACATCAGTAAAAGAATGGTTAGCAAAACAATTTGATATGAAAGACTTAGGAGAAGCAAGTTATATTCTTGGTATCCAATTTATATGGAATAGAAAGAATAGAACGATTTCATTATCCCAAGCTTCATACATAGATAAAATCTTGTCTAGGTTTTTCTTGCAAGATTCCAAGAAAGATATGTTACCTTTAAGATATGGAATCAAACTTTCTAAGGAACAAGTTCCTAATATTGAGCATGAAAAGCAATTCATGAGTAGGGTTCCATATGCATCGGTAGATGGAAGTCTCATGTATGAAATTCTTTGTACTATACTAGATATTTGTTTTGATGTAGGCATAGTTATCAGGTTTCAAGTTATATTCTTGGTATCCAAGTTATATAGGATAGAAAGAATATAAAGATTGCATTATCCCAAGCTTCATACATAGATAAAATCTTGTCTAGGTTTTCCATGCAAGATTTCAAGAAAGATATGTTACCTTTCAGATATGGAATCAAACTTTCTAAGGAACAAGTTCCTAAGATTGAGCATGAAGAGTAATTCATGAGTAAGGTTCCATATGCATCGGTAGTTGGAAGTCTCATTTATGAAATTCTCTGTACTATGCCAGATATTTGTTTTGATGTAGGCATAGTTAGTAGGTTTAAATTGAAATCTGGCCCTGATAGTTGGACAACAGTCAAACATATTCTCAAGTATCTCAGGAGAATGAGAGAATATATGCTTGTATACTCTGGAGGGGATTTAATTGCCATTGGGTATACAGATTCTGATTTTCAGTCAGATTCTGACTCTAAGAGATCAACATCAGGATCATTGTTTACTATTGAAGGAGGGGCAGTCATTGTTGGGATTATGCTCGATAGCAAAAGTGTAATAATGTAATTGACAATCTTTTCATATTAATAAAGTGATTTCTAGTTTAACAAATCTTATAGCATTTATAATTTAATTATTATAATTGTCAAAAGTAAATAATCATCAGGTCAAAAGACTATGAGAAAAGAAGAATTGTTCATACATCTAGATATGTATGAGGTTGACACATTTCTTTAGTTAGTCTTGAATAATATTAACAACTTAAGATAAAAAGGTTGGGTGCCTTTATCTTGTCAAAGTTGTAGATTCTTTTGCTAGCAATTGAATGGGATCAAATGTGTTATGATGAGTTTAAAATCATCAAAGTGAGGTGTCTTTCGGCAAAAGAATAGTGCACTGGGTGCATTGAATAGGATCACAATTAAATACTTTATCTAAAACCATTAATGGATAAAAAATTTCATTTGAAGACAATTGGAGAGTCTATCTCAATCCTAAGATAAATGATGGACTTATGGTTGTAAGTGTTATCATTTGAGCTATCAATGAGTACGATTATATAACATAGTCTATCCTCGATAGTTTGGTGGTATTCATTTGTTAATCAATAGAGGACTTCATTTATAGATATGGACATCGTGGCTCCATTTATTAAATGTGAGTAGAATACCATCAGATGGATGTTTTAAGGTATTGGCTATTAAATCTTAACGTTAAGTTTTAATAGTGTCTATTGAAACATGGCTTCTAGACAAGTCAAAATATCCAAGTTCAAATTGTGGTCATTTGAGTAAATATGGTAACTTGGAGAGCTAAAGGCGGTCTATGAGCCCTTGGCGGTCTACGAGCCCTTGGCGATTACTGATATTCTTCATGACGATACACTTTCTCCAATAAGGTTGTCTAGGGTATGAATGAGTAACATCAACTTATTCTTTCTTTATTTAAGAGTTCAATTTTAATTCTTTAGTTGAATGAACTAAAATTAATTAGATCGGACCTAATTGAATCATTTATTGATTGTGATCAGGTTGTGTCTATTGGAGCTTAAGTTTAGATAGCCCGCCAAGATCCCCAATCCACACGAACTTTCTTGGATCACTTGATATATTCTACCGGACCAATTTAGAGGTCCATCTAGAATTGTATTGAGGCATGTGGACTTGTTTCTTTTTGTAAGAATGGATCTAGTTCACATGTGGACCTTTTATAAAGGTCAAATGGATTTAATAAAATAAGAAAATAATATATTGGCATATATGTGTTGGGTGGAAAGGCTATTTAGAATAGCTTAAATATATTATTTCATTTTATTATTTAATTAAAAGGAAATTAATTAATTTGGTGATAAATTAATTATTTAATTAAAAGTCAAAATCTTTTTCCTAGTAGGAGATGGTCTCCTAAAATTATACTATTTTTGGTAGTATAATTAATATTAAAGACTATATTTGATATGTAGATAAATAAAAGAAATTATTTATCTAATCAAATTAGGAAGTCTTTAATATGGTTACAAATACACTATTTAGTTGGATTAAGAGTCTTGGTGTAGGATAGAATTCCTTTTTTAAAAGGATTCTTAACCACCAATTAAATCCACCTAAGGAAATGATTCTTAACTACCAAGTAAATCCTTCTTAGGAAAAGAATTAAGTCTCCTAATTAAATTAAGTGAAATTTTGGCCAGCTATGTATATATAAGAGGAGGATATAATTCTTTTTTAAAAAAGGATTCATAACTACCAAATAAATCCACCAAAGGAAAGGATTCTTGCCAACCAAGTAAATCTTTCTTAGGAGAGGACTTATGATCCTATATATATATATATATATATATATATATATATATATATATATATAAGTTTGGAAATTTCGGGCCAGCTCTAAGCTTTTCTAAGAGGGATTTCAACCAGCCCTATTTTTCTAAGAGAAGAATTCGGCCACCATAGGAATTTTGAGAGAGAAAAATCTGATTTTACTCTAGACAAAATTCGATCAACTCTAAGAAATAGTGTGTGATTCAGCAAAGAAGAAAATGAAGGAATATCGTTTAGTTTTTGATAGTACACTAGTATCATTTACATCAAAATGATTTGTGTATAATTCACAAGTGACCTAACGTTCTTTGTTTTCTTTTGAAGGATTATTGTAAGTAACAAAGAATAATATTTTGTTTGTTTCCATCCTCAGGTATATGATCAAAAGAAAGGGAGGCCACACTTCTAGGTGATTCACGTTCGTGATTGGATTGGAAGATCTTACGGAATCAATTCGGCGCTTGTTCAATCGTCACGAGAAAAAGGTACGACACTTTTTATATACATCAATCAATCCATGGTTAAGGTTCTTGTTAGTCAAAGGGAAAAACTTTTATTTGTACGCAAATCCTAATTTTTTTGATAAATTTTCTCACACTTCCGTTGCGTTTTAAACCGATTTTCCCTACAATTGGTATCATAGCAAGGTTGTACCCTTGAGTAATTGATTTATGTGTTCGTGAATTTTTTTATTTTTATTGTATATATGCATGTTTTAGAAAGAGATGGCACTCTAGGTATTCGCATATATATTAACATTGGAATGCATGGATATATATATATATATATATATATATGTGTGTGTGTGGTTTGTTATTGCTCAATTTTATTCCTAGAATTTCAATGTATTTTTATTTTGGGAATGTAACAAGAAGGGTGGTTTATTATCGCCATAATTACCTTCTTGGTAGTTGCTAAGTTTTTTTATTTATTTTGTTGTTGTAATTAAAAAACATTGCACTTGTTGTAAAAAAAAAACTGCACTTGATGTAATAAAAAAAATGCAGTATTTTTTTTATTTTAAATTCTTCTATAACACACTCAAGTATCAAAGACTCAAAGGTTTGAAGAATTGGGAGCAACAGGAACAAGTTTGGGACCATGCTAGCCATAGCAACAAACGTGTGTGCGAAGTGCACACAGCCACATTTGTTGTGGCATGGGCTCCAGACGGCAGCCGCATGGAAGCCATGGGCTGTGCATGGCAGCCCTTTATAGGGTTGTAGCATGTGCACGCCCATGGGTAGGAGCCAAGGGTGTGCTTGCCCATGGGAGGCAGCCGAGAGAGTCCAAACGACGAAGGTCACATGAAGACTTGTTTGCCAAGAAAAGAGTTTTTTTTATATTCCAAGACATGAAATTTACTTGCTTTTCTAGGATGGACCAAAATTGTAGCTATTTATATTTTTTGTAAATATTGCAATGTTTGTCATTGTTTGATAACATGTCATATAGAATAGGAGTGCCACTCATATATCTGTTTTGGTATGAACAGGCATAGAATGGTTTAGGTATCTAAATTGGAATCTAGATAACTCGGTAAATCATTCTATGGAATTTGATCACACGTCTTAAATAATTGAGTGGGAGAAGGTGTTTTGGAACACTTACGGCCTCCAAGTTTAGTTGAGCTTTATGTTTCGAGTAATAACCTCGTAAGAGGTATTCATGAATGGAATTTAGCAAGATTCTTCCTTACAAGGATAGACTAGACAATTAGCCCAAATGATATCTACTCCCAAAGGAGGGATATTTGTGAGGGATTGTATTGAAGGTCGATAACTTGGTAGCACACTCAATGTAATTTTATTAATATCCTCCCAAGAGTTCTTGTTAATAAAATTGCAAGGCTAAAATTGAAAACGTTGGTTGTTATGTTAACAATTAGGTGGGACCTAGTCCAACTAGTAAATGTTTCAAACTCCCAAATGAGGCGTGACATTTATGTGTGTTGGATCACCGTTGATTTTTTATGATTGAATTATTTTATTTAATTCAAGATAAATATGCGTAAGTACTTTATCGTGATTATTTACTTATATAATTTTTGTTAATATAAAGAAATCATGACCCCATTCCTAATCAACATCCTAAAAGATAATACTTTAACTGATGATAATTATGTCACATGGAAAAGAAAAAATGGGTTGTTATTGCAAGCTGAACAATATAAATTTGTTCTGTCTATTCCTAAACCAACAAACTAATGAATCCACTAAGGAGTACAGAGATAAGTATCGGTAGTGGAAGTCTTCAGATGAGATGGCTAAATGTACGTTACATTATTGCCATCATCTCCGACATGTTGCAACAACAACATGAAGGAATGGAGACTGCTGCCGATATAATGATGTCTCTATAAGAGATATTAGCTATGAGGTCTAGGACGACTAAGAGAGAGGCAGTGAGTGCTTTCATGAATCTTAGGATGAAACCTAGACAAGCTGTGACAGATAACATGATGAAAACCATAGCATATCTCAACATTGCTGAACTTAATGGTGTTGAGGTAGATGGTGAGACCAAAATTCTCATGATTTTCAACTCACTATCAGATTCCTTTGATCAATTAATGTTGGACTACACCTTTAATAATAAGAAATACACCTTGCAAGGCCTTATGCAAGATGTTCAAAGTACCAAGAAAATCCTTGTGAAAGGCAAGGGTCAAGAGATTCATATGCTTGGTAAGTTGCTACTGTTAAAGACCCATAAGAAGGTCAAGAGACAACGGAAGAAAAAAGCAACTTGGGCCTTCTTAGAAGGAGACCAAGAAAGTAACCAAGATCAAAAGGAAGTGTTTCCTTTATGGTGAAAAAGGTCAAAGGAATAGACTAAATAAGAATGAATTCAACTTTCATTTAGGCAATGAAACGTTGGTGTCTACTAGTGTAATGAGAGATATTAGATTCAATTTAGATTCTTATAGGCATTTAGTTTTAATAAAAGTTTTTTATGTACCACAATTCAAGAGGAATTTAATTTCGGTTTCTTGTCTAAATAAATTTGGATATTTGGTTACATTTAATAAAGATTTTATTATTAGTAAGAATGAATTTTTTTTTTGTAAAGGTACATTGGAAAACGGTTTATTCTATTTGCATAGAAATATCTTTCACTTGTTATACACGGAATCAACGAAACCTAATCATGAAAGAGTAAAATTATCAAAAGATGAAACCTACCTATGGCATTTGCGCCTAGGTCATATTAACCTTAATAGGATTAAAAGATTGGTAAATGACGGACCTGTAAGTGACTTAAAGTTGATGATCTACCAACTTGTGAATCTTGTTTGGAAGGTAAAATGACCAAAAGGTCGTTTACGACCAAAGGCACAAGAGCCATTGAATGTTTAGGATTGATACACACTGATGTGTGTGGACCTATGAGCATTCAAGCTAGAGGTGGATATGAGTACTTCATCACTTTCACGGAGGATCACTCAAGATTTGGCTATGTGTATCCCATGAGACATAAGTCGGATGCTTTTGACATGTTCAAAGCATTTAAAGCTAAAGTAGAAAATCAGCTTAAGAAACGCATAAAAAAATTGAGGTCTGATTGTGGTAGAGAATATTAATCTGGTGAGTTTCAGGAATATCTTATTGATAATGGGATAGTTTCTCAGTTTTCTGCTCTAGTCACACCTCAACAAAATAGGGTGGTAGAAAAAAGAAATAGAACTCTTTTGGATATGGTTAGGTCTATGTTAAGTTATTCAACGCTCCTTAATTCTTTTTGGGAATATGCTTTACAAACTGCAGTTTATATTCTAAATAATGTACCATCTAAGTCGGTTCCTAAAGCACCACATGTGTTGTGGACCAGGCGAAAGCCTAGTTTACAACACTTAAGGATATTTGTATGTCCTACGCACGTGTAAAAAGGAAAGACAGTAAATATGGAGTCCCGTTCAGAAACATGCATATTTGTTGGGTATCTAAAATGAACAAAAGGATATTATTTTTATAGTTCTTTAGATCATAAAGTATTTGTTTCGATAAATGCAAAATTTCTGGAAGAGGACTATATGAATAATTTTATGCATAAAAGTAGAATTGTCCTAAATGAGCTTTCAGGAGATACAATTCCATAAGAGGTTTCACAACCAATCCCAATTGTAAGTTCCCTACCAACATAAGATCGACAATCTACCATACCTCATCGTAGTTGGAGGGTTAATAGACAACTCGAGATATACATCGATCTAGGAGAATCTGTAGATAATCTCCCAGACGACGATGATCCCTATACGTAAAAGGAAGCAATAGAAGATGTTGATTGTCACCATTGGAAAAAGACAATGCAATTCGAAATTGAATCTATGTTCAAAAACAAAGTTTGGTCTCTTGTAGACGTTTGGATACCCTACAAATATGCATATTTCTAAACGGGACTCTATCTTTTCTGTCGTTCCTTTTAACATTTTGCTCATGACATCCACATATCCTTAAATGTTGTAAAATAGGCTTTCGCCTGGTCCACAACTCATCCGATGTTTTAAGAACCGACTTAGATGGTACATCATTTAGAATGTACATTACGGTTTGTAAAGCATATCCCCAAAAGAATTAGGGAGCGTTGAATAACTTAACATAGACCTAACCATATCCAAACGAGTTTTATTTCTCCTTTTTGCCACTCCATTTTGTTGAGGTGTGCTTGGTGCAGAAAACTGAGAAATTAACCCATTATCAATAAGATATAACTGAAACTCACCAGATAGATATTCTCCACCACGATCAGACCTCAAGATTTTTATGCATTACTCAGGCTGATTTTCCACTTCAGCTTTCAATGCTTTGAACATTTCAAAAGCATCTGACTTATGTCTCATGAGATATACATAACCAAATCTTGAGTGATCATCCGTGAAAGTGATGAAGTACTCATATCCACCTCTAGCTTGAATTCTCATAGGTCCATACACATCAGTGTGTATCAATTCTAAACATTCGATGGTTTTTTTGCCTTTGGTCGTAAATGACCTTTTGATCGTTTTACCTTCCAAACAAGATTCACAAGTTGGTAGATCATCAACATTTAAGTCACTTAGAGGTCTGTCACTTACCAATCTTTTAATCCTATTAAGGTTTATATGACCTAGGAGCAAATGCCATAGGTAGGTTTCATCTTTTGATAATTTTACTCTTTTATGATTAGGTTCTGTTGATTCCGTGTCTAACAAGTGAGAGATATTTCCATGTAAATAGAATAAACCATTTTCCAATGTACCTTTACAAACAAATTTGTTATTCTTACTAATAATAAAACTTTTATTAAAGGTAACCGAATATCCAAATTTTTTTAGACAAGAGACCGTAATTAAATTCCTCTTGAATTGTGGTACATAATAAACGTTTATTAAAACTAAATGCCTATAAGAATCAAAATTTATTCTAATATCTCCAACTACACTAGTAGACACCAACGCTCCATTGCCTAAATGCAAGTTTAATTCATTCTTATTCAGTCTATACATTTGACCCTTTTCACCATAAAAGAAACATTTTCCTTTGATCTTGGTTACTTTCTTGGTCTTCTTCTAAGAAGGCTCAAGTTGCTTTTTCTTCTATTGTCTCTTGACCTTCTTATAAGTCTTTAATAGTAGCAACTTACCAAGCATATGAATCTTTTGACCCTTGCCTTTCACAAGGATTTTTTCGGCGTTTTGAACATCTTGCATCAGGCCTTGCAAGGTGTATTCCTTATTATTCAAGGTGTAGTCCAACTTGAATTGATCAAAGGAATCCGATAGTTACTTGACAATCATGTCAATTTTGTTCTCACCATCTATCTTAGCACCTTTCAGTTCAGCAATGTTGAGATGTGCTATGACTTTTATCATGTGATCTTTCACACCCTATCCAGGTTTCATCCTAAGATTCATAAAAGTAATCACTGCCTCTCTCTCTTAGTCATCCTAGACCTCATAGCAAGCATCTCCTCTAAAGACATCATTATATCGGCAACAGTCTCCATTCCTTCATGTTGCTGTTGCAACACGCCGGAGATGATGGCTATAATGTAACGTACATTTAGGCATCTCATCTGAAGATTTCCACTACTGATACTCATCTCTTTGCTCCTGAGTTAGATTCATTAGTTTGGTGGTTTAGGAATAGACAGAACGATGTTATGGTTTTTCAACTTATAACAACCCAATTTTCCCTTTTCCATGTGACATAATTATTATCAGATAAAGTATTATCTTTTTGGAATTTGATTAGGGATGGGGTCATGATTTCTTTATATTAACAAAAATTATATAAGTAAATAATCACGATAAAGTACTTACGCATATTTATCTTGAATTAAATAAAATAATTCAATCGTAAAAACTCAACGGTGATCCAACACCCATAAATGTCACGCATTCTTTGGGAGTACGCACCATTGACTAGTTGGACTAGGTCCCACCTAATTGTTAATATAACAACCAACGTTTTCTATTTTAGCCTGGCAATTTTATTAACAAGAACTCTTGGAAGGATATTAATAGAATACATTGAGTGTGTTACCAAGTTATCGACCATCAATATAATCCCTCACGAATATCCCTCCATTTTGAGTAGATATCGTTTGGGCTAATTGTCTAGTCTATCCTTATAAAGAAGTATCTTGCCAAATTCCATTCATGAATACCTCTTGGGAGGTTATTCACGAAACATAAAGCTCAAATAAACTTGGAGGCCATAGGTGTTCAAAAACACCTTCTCCCACTCAATTGTTTAAGGCGTGTGATCGAATTCCAAAGAATGATTTACCAAGTTATCTAGATGCCAATTTAAATACTTAAACCATTCAATGCATGTTCATACCAAAAGAGATATATGAGTGGTACTCCTATTCTATATGACATATTATCGAACAATGACAAACATTGCAATATTTACAACAAATCTAAATAGCTTCAATTTTAGTCCATCCTAGAAAAGCAAGTAAATTACAAGTCTTGGAATACAAAAAACTCCTTTCTTGGCAAACAAGTCTTCCCGCGACCTTCATCATCAGGACTTTCTCGGTTGCCTCCCATAGGAGTGTGCACCCTTGGCCCTTACCCATGGGCATGCAGATGTCACAAACCCATAAAGGGCTGCCATGTGCAGCCCATGGTTTCCATAGGGCTATAGTGCGCAACCCATGCCACAACAAACGTAGTTTCATGCTCTTCGCGTGCACGTTGGTTGCTACGGCTCGCACGGTACCAAACTTGTTCCGGTTGCTCCTAATTCTTTAAACCTTCGAGTCTTCGAAACTTGAGTGTATTACAGAAGAACTATAAATAAAAATACTGCAGTTTTTTATTTATTACAACAACAAAATAAAATAAAAAACTTAACAACTACCAAAAAGGAAATTATGGCAATGATAGACCCCCTTCTTGTTACAATCCCAAAACAAAATTACATTTAAATTCTAGGACCAAAATTTACAATAACTAACCACATATAAAACATATATATATATATATATATATATATATCCATACATTCCAATGTAAATATATATGCGAATACCTAGAGTGTCATCTCTTTCTAAAGCATGCATATATACAATAAAAATAAAAAGATTCACGAACACATACATCAATTAATCAAGGGTACAACCAGGCTCTGATACCAATTGTAGGGAAAATAAAACCCCACGCAGCAGAAGCGTGAGAAAATTTAATAAAAATTAGGGTTTGCGTATATATAAAATTTTTCTCTTTGACTAATAAGAACCTTAACCCTAGATTAATTGATGTATATAAAAAGTGTCGTACCTTTTTTTTCGTGACAATTGAACAAGAACCGAATTGATTCCGCAAGATCTTCCAATCCAATCTCGAACGTGAATCACCTAGGAGTGTGGGCTCCCTTTCTTTAATTTTTATACCCGATGATGGAAACAAACAAAATCAATTTCTTTGTTAGTTACAAATATCCTCCAAGACGAAAATCAAGAACGTCCAGACAATTGTTAATTATCAATTAATTTGATTGAAACTCGCGTGAACGTTGATTAGATGTTATACACAAAACCCTTTTGATCTAAAGGATACCTGTGTGCTATCGAAAACAAAAAAGTTCCCATTTTTCTCTTCTTGGCCGAATTCACAATATCTCTATGAGTTGGTCGAATTTTGTCCAGAGTAAAAAACAAAAAATTTCTCCCTCAAAATTCTCTCTTGCTAGGCCAAATTCTCTTCTTGAAAATTGCTTAGCATGGCCGAACTTCCTCTCATATAAAAACTTAGGCTGGCCGAAATTAACATACATATATATATATATATATATATATATAGGATCATAAATCCTCTACGAAGAAGGATTTACTTGGTTGGCAAGAATCTTTTCCTTAGGTGGATTTATTATGTAGTTAAGAATCATTATCTAAAAGGAATTCTATCCTATTATATATATATGGGCTGGCCGAAATTTCATTGGATATATATTAGGATCACAAATCCTTTCCTAAGAAGGATTTACTTGGTAGTTAAAAATCCTTTCCTTAGCTAGATTTACTTGGTGGTTAAGAATCCTTTTCTAAATGAATTCTATCCAACACCTAGACTCCTAATCGAACTAAAAAGTGTATTTGTAACCATATTAAAGACTTCCTAATTTGATTAGATAAATAATTCCTTTTATTTATCTACTTATCAAATATAGTCTTTAATATTAATTATACTACCAACAATAGTATAATTTTAGGAGACCATCTCCTACTAGGAAAAAGATTTTGACTTTTAATTAAATAATTAATTAATCAACAAATTAATTAATTTCCATTTAATTAAATTATAAAATAAAAAATAATATAATTAAGCTATTCTAAATAGCCTTGCTGCCCATACCATGTATATTGGCCATATATTATTTTTCTTATTTTATTAAATCCATTAGACCTAAATAAAAAAGTCCACATGTGAACTAGACTTATTCTTACAAAAAGAAACAAGTTCACATGCCTTAATACAAGTCTAGATGGACCCCAAAATTGGTCCGGTAGAATATATCAAGTTATCCATACAAGTTCGTGTGGATTAGGGATCTTGGCAGGCTATCTAAATTTAAACTCTTATGGACACAACCCAATCACAATCAACAAATGATTCACTTAGGTCCGATCTATTTAATTTTAGTTCATTCCACTAAAGAACTAAAATTGAACCCTTAAATAAAGATAGAATAAGTTGATGTTACTCATTCATACCCTAGACAACCTTATTGGAGAAAGTGTATCCTCGTGAAGAATACCAGTAATCGCCAAGAGCTCATAGGCCGTCTATAGCTCTCCAAGTAACCATATTCACTCATATGACCACATTTTGAACTTGGATATTTTGACTTGTCCAGAAGCCATGTTTCAATAGACAATATTGAATACTTAATGTTAAGATTTAATATCCAATACCTCAAAACATCCATATACTGATATTCTACTCTCATTTAATTAATGGAGCCACGATGTCCATATCTATAAATGAAGTCCTCTATCGATTAACAAATGAATACCACCAAACTATCGAGGATAGACTATGCTATATAATCGTACTTAGCTCAAATGATAACACTTGCAACCATAAGTCCATCATTTATCGCAGGATTGAGATAGACTCTCCGATTGTCTTCAAATGAAAAACTTTTATCTATTGACGGTTATAGATAAAGTATTTCATTGTGATCCAATTCAATGCACGTAGTGCACTAGATTGTTTTGTCCAAGTAAACCACACTTTGATGATTTTAGACTCATCATAAAACATTTGATCCCACTCAAATCCTAGCAAAAGAATCTTCAACTTTAACAAGATAAAGGCGCCCAACCTTTATCTTAAGTTGTGAATATTATTCAAGACTAACTAAAGAATCGTGTCTACCTCATGCATATCTAGATGTATGAACAATTCTTCTTCTCTCATAGTCTTTTGACCTTATGATTATTTATTTTTGACAATTATAATAGTTAAAATATAAATGCTGTAAGATTTGTTAAGCTAGAAATCACTTTATTAATATGAAAAGATTGTCAAATACATTATTATACTCTTGCTATCGAGCATAATCCTTACAGAGGTTTCCAGGCGTGTACCACAGTCTAGACCGCTTTAGGTGCACATGCCTAGCCAGCGACTTAGGCAGCGGTAATGTTTAGTCGTGCCATGCTGCATGGACCGCGATCTAGACACTTGCCTAGGCCGTGGCACGCACAACGGTCATGACAAAAATTAGTTACCCTTCGTCCAAAACGGTGCAGTTTCATGTAAGGTACTATATATATGTTCTCTTCTCTTCTCTTTGGCTTTGGGAGTTCAAGAAGCCATTTTTTATGAGACCAAGCATTTATAGAGAGAGAAATTGACACTAAAAAAGAGAAAGCTTCATATAACTCATTTTGACTCAACCAAACTCCAATCCATGAGCAACTAGCATCTTCTTGCATCTTCCAAGCATGGATTTCTTTTGTTTTAATTGACTAAGTAATCTCTACATGCCCTTGAATCTCTTGTTCCATTCTTATGACATGTGTGCATAGGTTTAGAAATTATTTTTGATTAAATGCATGTCATTGAGTTTAATTGCATTTATAACATGCTTGGATTGTTGATTGTTGGTTGAGATTTATATTTTGTGATAGCTAGGATTTGTGACTATTTTTTCCTTCTAGCTAAATCTCTATGCTTTACATTTAGATATTGTTTAGGACTCATTGATTGCATTTTGTGATTGCATTATAGTCCTTGCCATGCTTAGTGACAACTTGTGTTGATATGGCTTTTGTGATAGCTAGCATTTAGGTCATTGTTACCTCTAGCTAATTAGGTCATATTGATTGCATTTTGATGATTACATTTAATGACCATGCCTTGCTTAATGACAACATATGTTGAAATGGCTTTGTTTGATAACTAGGATATAATGTTTAATAACTATATCTAGTTAAGTCTTTATGAACATTCATTTAGACATTGATATCTAGGAATTGTACTTAGTGACATTCTTAAATTCCAAGATAAGCATTTGGTGTTGCCTAGCATTACTTGCATGTTTAAATATTTTGTCATATTCACTTAGGTTGTGTTTTGACTCTTCATTGAGGTTAAGTCTTGTGACAAAGTGGTTAGTGTACAAGCAAACGGATCAAGAATCACTATTAACGCCCGTTGGGTAGAGTGAAAGGGTTAGTAATTGGAGGGTGTGACAAGAGGTCAACCTAGGTTGTAAACTTTCATTCAATAGTGGATTTGAGGATCGATTGTGGCGCACATATCAGCCCGTGGTTTTTTCCATTTTGAGGGTTTCCTCGTATATATTGTGTTTTTATTGTTTTAAGCATAATTTTTTTAATTGAATGCCTGTTTATTTGGGGTAGTTTTTGTTTATATTGATTAATCGAAAAATTGGTAATTAATTCTATTATAACCTATTCACACCCCCCCCCCCCTCTAGGTATTAGACACACACTTTCTAGGGAACTTTCAGACTTCGTTTATAGATATGGACATTGTGGCTCCATTTATTAAATGAGAGTAGAATATCATCATATGGATGTTTTGAGGTATTGGATATTAAATCTTAACGTTAAGTTTTCAATAGTGTCTATTGAAACATGACTACTGGACAAGTTAAAATATCCAAGTTCAAAATGTGGTCATATGAGTAAATATGGTAACTTGGAGAGTTATAGGCGGTCTATGAGTTCTTGGCGATTACTGACATTCTTTATGAGGATACACTTTCTCCATTAAGATTGTCTAGGGTGTGAATGAGAAATATTAACTTATTCTATCTTTATTTTAGAGATCAATTTTAGTTCTTTAGTGAAATGTACTAAAATTAATAGATTGGACCCATGTGAATCATTTGTTGATTGTGATTAGGTTATGTCTATTGAAGCTTACATTTAGATAGCCCGCCAAGATCCCCAATCCACGCGAACTTGCATGGATCACTTGATATATTCTACCGAACCAATTTAGGGGTCCATTTAGAATTGTATTAAGGCATGTGAACTTGTTTCTTTTTGTAAGAATGAGTCTAGTTCACATGTGGACTTTTTTATTAAGGTCCAATGAATTTAATAAAATAAGAAAAAAAATATATTTGCCTATATAATGTCATGGGCGGCAAGGCTAATATATAAAAGCCTAATATATTATTTTATTATTTTATTATTTAATTAAATGTAAATAAATTAATTTATTGATTAATTAATTTTTTAATTTAAAGTCGAATTCTTTTTCCTAATAGGAAAAAGTCTTGTAATATTATACTATTGTTGGTAGTATAATTGATATTAAAGACTATATTTGTAATATATTCAAGTATCGAAAACTTGAAGGTTTGAAGAATTGGAAGAGTGCGATTCATAGCAACAAACGTGCGTGTGAATAGCACGGGACCACGATTGTTGTGGCTTGGGCTGCGTACGGCAGCCCTATGGAAGCCAAGGGTTGCGCCTGGCAGTCCTTTATGGGGTTGTGGCATGTGCATGCCCATGGGAAGGGGCAAAGGGTTCGCACGCTTTTGGAAGGCAGCCGAGGGAGTCCAAACAACGAAGGTCGCGTGGAGACTTGTTTTCCAAGAAAGGAGTTGTTTGTATTCCAAGACATGTAATTTACTTGCTTTTCTAAGATTGACCAAAATTGTAGCTATATATATTTTTGTAAATATTGCAATGTTCGTCATTGTTTTGATAACATGTCATATAGAATAGGAGTGCCACTCATATATCTCTTTTTGTATGAACATGCATTGAAAGATTTAGGTATCTAATTGGCATCTAGATAACTATGTAAATCATTCTATGGAATTCGATCTCACACCTTAAACAATTGAGTGGGAGAAGGTGTTTTGGAACACCTACAGCCTCCAAGTTTAGTTGAGCTTTATGTTTCATGTAATAACCTCCCAAGAGGTATTCATGATTGAAATTTAGCAAGATACTTCCTTACAAGGATAAATTAGACAATTAGCCCAAACGATATCTACTCCCAAATGAGGGATATTCGCGAGGGATTATATTGAAGGTCGATATAACACACTCAATGTAATTTTATTAATATCCTCCCAAGAGTTCTTGTTAATAAAATTGCAAGGCTAAAATTGAAAACGTTGGTTGTTATGTTAACAATTAGATGGGACCTAGTCCAACTAGAAAATGGTGTGAACTCCCAAAGGAGGCGTGACATTTATGGGTGTTGGATCATCGTTGAATTTTACGATTGAATTATTTTATTTATAATTCATGATAAATATTCGAAAGTGCTTTATCATGATTATTTAGATATATAATTTTTGATTTTAAAAAGAAATCATGACCCCATACCTAATCAACATCCTAAAAGATAATACCTTAACTGATGATAATTATGTCACATGGAAAAGGAAAATCGGGTTGTTATTACAAGCTTAAAAACATAAATTTATTATGTATATTCCTTAACCACCAAACTAGTGAATCTACTCAGGAACAAATAGAAGAGTATCAGTAATGGAAGTCTTCAGATGAGATGGCTAAATGTACGTTACATTATGGCCATCTTCTCCGACGTGTTGCAACAGCAACATGAAGGAATGGAGACTGTTGTCGATATAATGATGTCTCTATAGGAGATGTTAGCTATAAGGTTTAAGAGAGAGACAGTGACTACTTTAAAGAATCTTAGGATGAAACCTGGACAGGCAGTGAAAGATCACATGATGAAAGTCATAGCACATCTCAACATTACTGAACTGAATGGTGCTGAGATAGATGATGAGACGAAAATTGACATGATCGTCAACTCACTGTCAGATTCCTTTGATCAGTTTAAGTTGGACTACACCTTGCAAGGCCTAATGCAAGATGTTCAAAGCACCAAGATAATCCTTGTGAAAGGTAAGGGTCAAGAGATTCATATGCTTGGTAAGTTGCTACTGTTAAAGACCCGTAAGAAGGTCAAGAGACAAAAGAAGAAAAAGTAACTTGAGCATTCTTAGAAGGAGACCAAGAAAGTAACCAAGATCAAAGGGAAGTGTTTCCTTTATGGTGAAAATGGTTAAAGAAATAGACTGAACAAGAATGAATTCAACTTGCGTTTAGGCAATGGAGCATTGGTGTCTACTATTTCAGTGTGGGGTATTAGAATTAGTTTAGTTTCATATACGTATTTAGATTAAATAGACGTTTATTATGTATCTCAATTCAAGAGGAATTTAATTTCAGTTTCTTGTTTAAATAAATTTGGTTATGAGGTTACTTTTTATAAACTTTTATTATTAGTAAGAATGACAAAATTATTTGTAAAGGTACATTGGAAAATGGTTTATTCTATTTGCATAGAAATATCTCTCACTTGTTAGACATGGAATCAACAGAATCTAATCATAAAAGAGTAAAATAATCGAAAGATGAAACCTACCTATGGCATTTGTGCCTAGTTCATATTAACCTTAATAGGATTAAAAGATTGGTTAGTGACGGACTTCTAAGTGACTTAAATGTTGATGATCTACCAACTTGTGAATCTTGTTTGGAAGGTAAAATGACCAAAAGGCCGTTTATGACCAAAGGCACAAGAGCCATCAAATGTTTAGGATTGATACATTGATGTGTGTGGACCTATGAGTATTCAAGCTAGAGGTGGATATGAATACTACATCACTTTCAGAAATGATCACTCAATATTTGGCTATGTGTATCTTATGACACATAAGTCGGATGCTTTTGACATGTTAAAAGCATTTAAAGCAGAAGTAGAAAATCAGCTTGAGAAACGCATAAAAATCTTGAGGTCTAATCATGGTAGAGAATATCTATATGGTGAGTTTTAGCAATATCTTATTGATAATGGGATAATTTCTTAGTTTTCTGCACCAGGTACACCTCAACAAAATGGGGTGGCAGAAAGGAGAAATAGAACTCTTTTGGACATGGTTAGGTCTATGTTGAGTTATTCAATGCTTCCTAATTCTTTTTGGGGATATGATTTACAAACTGCTATGTACATTCTAAACGATGTACCATTTAATTCGGTTCCTAAAACACCGCATGAGTTATGGACTGGGAGAAAGCCTAGTTTACAACACTTAAGGATATTTGGATGTCGAGCGTATGTGTTAAAAGGAAAGATAGAAAAGATGGAGTCCCGTTAAGAAACATGTATATTTGTAGGGTTTCCAAAAGGAAGAAAAGGATATTATTTCTATAGTCCTTATGATATTAAAGTATTTGTTTCGACAAATGTAAATTTCTGGAAGAGGACTATATGAATAATTTTGTGACTAAAAGTAGAATTGTCCTGAATGAGCTTTCAAGAGACACAATTCCATAAGAGGTTTCATAGCAAGCCCAATTGTAAGTTCCGAACCAACACAAGATCAACAATCTACCATACCTCGTCATAGATGGAGGGTTAGTAGACAACCCAAGGGATACATCAGTCTAAAAGAATCTGTAGATAATCTTCTAATCGACGATGATCCCTACACGTACAAGGAAGCAATGTAATATGTTGATTGTCGCCATTGGCAAGAGGCAGTGCAATCCAAAATTGAATCTATGTTAAAAAACAAAGTCTGGTCTCTTGTAGACTTGCCTGAATGGATGAAACACATTAGGTGCAAATGGGTATATAAGAGGAAAAGAGGAATGGATGGAAAGGTGGAAACCTTTAAAGCTAGATTGGTAGCTAAAGGTAATACACAGAAGGAATGTATCGATTATGAAGAAACATTCTCTCCTATGGCCATGCTTAAATCCATTAGGATACTCTTATCCATTGTGGCATCTCTAGACCTAGAGATTTGGCAAATGGACGTCAAGACAATTTTCCTTAATGAAAGTCTTGACGAAAGCATCTATATGATGCAACCAAAAGGATTCATTGAAAAAAGACAAGAGGAAAAGGTAAGCAAGTTGGAAAGATCCATATATGGATTGAAGCAAGCATCCAGATCCTGGAAGATAAGGTTAGATCAAGTCATGAAAAGTTTAGGATATATTCAAAACCTTGACGAACCTTGTGTATACAAAAGGATTAAAGGCGACAAGTTGGTTGTCCTAGTTCTTTACGTTGATGTTATACTCCTCATCAGAAACGATGTAGGTGTATTGACATCAGTAAAAGAATGGTTAGCAAAACAGTTTGATATGAAGGACTTAGGAGAAGCAAATTATATTCTTGGTATCCAAGTCATAAGGGATAGAGAGAATAGAACGATTGCATTATCCTAAGCTTTATACGTAGATAAAATCTTGTCTATGTTTTCCATTCAAGATTCCAAGAAAGGTATGTTACCTTTTAGACATGGAATCAATCTTTCTAAGGAACAAGTTCCTAAGAATGAGCATGAAGAGAAATTAATGAGTAGGGTTCCATATGCGTCGACAATTGGATGTCTCAAGTATGCAATGTTCTGTACTAGACCAGATATTTATTTTGCTGAAGGCATAGTTAGCAGGTTTCAATCGAAGCCTAATCCTGATCACTGGACGACAGTCAAGCATATTTTCAAGTATCTCAGAAGAACGAGAGATTATATGCTTGTATACTCTACAGGGGATTTAATTCCTATTGGGTATACAGATTATGATTTTCAATCAGATTCTAACTCTAGGAGATCAGTATCAGGATTTGTGTTTACTATTGGAGGGGAGGCATTCATATGGAGGAGTATCAATCAATCTTGTATTATTGATTCCACCATGGAAGTTGAGTATGTTCGTCCATACGAGGCTGCTAAAGAGGTTGTCTGGCTCTGATAATTATTTATTGACCTGAAAGTAGTTCCCGATGCCAATAAGCAGATCACTATCTATTGTTGGGATTATGCTCGATAGCTAGAGCATAATAATGTATTTGACAATCTTTTTATATTAATAAAGTGATTTCTAATTTAACAAATCTTATAGCATCTATAGTTTAATTATTATAATTGTAAAAAGTAAATAATCATAAGGTCAAAAGACTATGAAAGAAGAAGAATTGTTCATACATCTAGATATGTATGAGGTAGACACAATTCTTTAATTAGCCTTAAATAATATTCACAACTTAAGAAAAAGGTTAGGCGCCTTTATCTTGTAAAAGAGTTAGATTGTTTTGCTAGCATTTGAGTGGGATCAAATGTGTTATGCTGAGTCTAAAATCATCAAAGTGTGGTGTCTTTGGGCAAAAGAATCTAGTACACTGGGTGCATTGAATCGGATCACAATGAAATACTTTATCTAGAACCATCAATAGATAAAAGTTTTTCATTTGAAGACAATCGAATAGTCTATCTCAATCCTGAGATAAATGATAGACTTATGGTTGCAAATGTTATCATTTGAGCTATCAATGAGTACGATTATATAGCAAAGTCTATCCTCGATAGTTTGGAGGTATTCCTTTGTTAATCGATAGAGGACTTAATTTATACATATGGACATCGTGGCTCCATTTATTAAATGAGAGCAGAATATCATCATATGGATGTTTTGAGGTATTGGATATTAAATCTTAACGTTAAGTTTTCAATATCAAAATGTGGTCATACGAGTAAATATGGTAACCTGGAGAGCTATAGGCGGTCTATGAGCTCTTGCCGATTACTGGTATTCTTCATATGGATACACTTTCTCCATTAAGATTGTCTAAGGTGTGAATGAGAAATAATAACTTATTATATCTTTATTTAAGAGTTCAATTTTATTTCTTTAGTGGAATGAACTAAAATTAATAGATTGAACCTAAGTGAATCATTTATTGATTGTGATTAGGTTATGTCTATTGAAGCATAAATTTAGATAGACCGCCAAGATCCTCAATCCACACGAACTTGCATGATTCACTTGATATATTCTACCGGACCAATTTAGGGGTCCATCTAGAATTAAATTAAGGCATGTAGACTTGTTTATTTTTATAAGAATGGGTCTAGTTCACATGTGGACTTTTTTATTAAGGTCCAATGGATTTAATAAAATAAGAAAAATAATATATTTGCCTATATAATGTCATGGGCGGCAAGGCTAATATATAACATCCTAATATATTATTTTTTATTTTATTATTTAATTAAATGTAAATTAATTAATTTATTGATTATTATTTTTTTAATTTAAAGTCGAATTCTTTTTTCTAATTGGAAAAGGTCTTGTAATATTATACTATTGTTGGTAGTATAATTGATATTAAAGACTATATTTGATAAGTAGATAAATAAAAAGAATTATCTTACGGATTCAATTCAACGCTAGTTCATTTCTCACGAGAAAAAAGGTACGACACTTATTTTATACATCAATTAATTTAGGGTTAAGGTTTTTTATTAAAAAGGAAAATTTTTTAAATATGCTAAACCCTAATAATAATTTTTCACGTTTTCGTTGTGCAATTTTCCCTACTGTTACTGCCGTTGGAGAAGATCCACCATCAAGGACTCCACCATCTGCCAGACACGATATACTAACGTCCACGGATGACCATTGGTATTTTTCCTGATGCGTTCCGGTAGATCTAGGAATCCCAGTAGAAAGTTGTCGACGATGCCGCTTGACAGAGAATCAACATAACGGCCATTGCCAACCTGAGTTCGTCATGCTAGCTCTCTACACCATTAGTGGCCTAGGATCCTAGGATAGGTTCTGAAATAGAGGCAAACACTGCAGGTGCACCCTAGAAATCTGAAAGAGATAGGGCAAACGTCATGAAAGAAGGGAAATTCACATAGAAGGCACTACATCCAAGAAGATCAAGGAACAAGAGAGCACAGGTAGACCAGTTCATTGGAGGATCTGGCGAGATACGATGGAGGAGAAATCCACCCCGAGCCAGTATATAGGCATGACGGATAAAGGAAAAGGTCTCGCTCAGTTTTAAGTGATGAAGAAGTGGCCCCTAGAAGACGTAGAGAGCCAATCTCTGTGGTCAGGCACGACCTGTACAGTGCCCAAATCATTGGACGAGTCCCTAGAGACCCATACGGGCTCACCATTCACCAAAATATTGATGAGCATGTAGGCCTAGAAAGGGAACGGGAGGTCATTCTTAGAAGAATAGTCCATTCACTGATTTAATAAGGTGGGCCTAATTTTTGGGTAAATTCAGGATGCCACACGTGGAGCAGTTCAAGGCTAACACCAATCCACATGTGCATGTCAGGAGATATCAAAGCACAATTGCATAGTATAATTATGATGATGCCCTAATGAGTTGTATGTTCCTTCAGACCATGGGAGATCAGGGGTCTAGGTGGTTTGTGTAGGGAAAACCAGCGCAACGGAAGCGTGAAAAATTTTAAAATTAGGGTTTCGGTATAAATAAAAAAAAATCCCTTTTAAATAACAAGAACCTTAACCCTAGATTAATTAATGTATATAAAAGTGTCGTACCTTTTTCTCGTGATGATTAAAGTACGCCGAATTGAATCTGCAAGATCTTCTAATCCATTCACGAACGTGAATCACCTAGGAGTGTGGGTTCCCTTTATTTAAATTGTATACGTGAGGATGGAAACAAACAAAATCTTTCTCTTTGTTAGTCACAATAATCCTCCAAGAGAAAAATCCAAGAACGTCTGGTAACTTGTGAATTATCAATCTACTTGATTGAAACTCGCGTGAACCCGATTCTATTTTATATACAAAACCCTTTTGATGTAAAGGATATTATTGTACTATCGAAAACAAAAACGTTCCAATTTTTTTCTCTAGTTGGCCGAAATCACACATTATATTTATGAGTTGACCGAGTTTTGTCTAAAGCAAAAAACGAAATTTTTTCCCTCATAATTCTCTCCTGCTTGGCTGAATTCTCTCTTAGAAAATAACCATAGGGGTGGCCGAATTTCATCAGGTGGTATATTTAGGATCGTAAATCCTCTCGTAAGAAGGATTTATTTGGTTGTTAAGAATCCTTTTCTTAGGTGGATTTACTTGGTGGTTAAGAATCCTTTTCAAAAAGGAATTCTACTCTACACCATAACTCCTAATCCAACTCATTAGAGTATTTGTAACCATATTAAAGATTTATTATTTATCTACTTATCAATATAATCTTTAATATTAATTATACTACCAACAATAGTAAAATATTTGGAGACCTTCTCCTACTAAAAAAAAAAGATTTTGACTTTTAATTAAATAATTAATTAATTACCCTATTTAACTAAATAATAAAATAAAAATAATATAATTAAGCTAAACTATATAGCTTTGCCGACCAACACCATATATGGGCCATTATTTAATTTTTTCTATTATATTAAATTCATCTGACCTTAATAAAACGCCCACATGTGAACTAGACCCATTCTTACAAAAAGAAACAAGTCCACATGCCTCAATACAATTCTAGATGGAACCCTTAATTGGTCTGATAGAATATATCAAGTGATCCATGCAAGTTCGTATGGATCGGGGATCTTGGCGGGCTATCTAAATTTAAGCTCCAATAGACACAACCCAATCACAATCAACAAATGATTCACTTAGGACTGATCTATTAATTTTAGGCCATTCCACTAAAAAACTAAAATTGAACTCTTAAAAAAAGATATAATAAGTTAATATTCCTCATTCATACCCTAGACAATCTTAATGGAGAAAGTGTATCCTCGTGAAGAATACCAGTAATTGCCAAGAGCACATAGACAAATTATAGCTCTCCAAGTTACCATATTTACTCATATGGCCACATTTTGAACTTACATATCTTGACTTGTCCAGAAGTCATGTTTCAATTGACACTATTGAAAACTTAAAGTTAAGATTTTATATCAAATACCTTAAAACATCCATATGATGATATTCTACTCACATTTAATAAATGGAGCCACGATGTCTATATCTATAAATGAAGTCTTCTATCGATTTACAAATGAATACCACCAAACTACCGAGGATAGACTATACTACATAATCGTACTCATTAATAGCTCAAATGATAACACTTGCAACCATAATCCATCATTTATCTCAGGATTGAGATAGACTCTCCGATTATCTTCAAATGAAAACTTTTATCCATTGGCGTTCTAGATAAAGGATTCCGTTGTGATCCGATTCAATGCACCCAGTGCACTAAATATTTTTTCCCAATGACACCACATTTTGATGATTTTAGACTCATCATAACACATTTTATCCCACTCAAATGCTAGCAAAAGAACCTACAACTTTGACAAGATGAAGGCGCCTAACCTTTTTCTTAAGTTGTGAATATTATTCAAGACTAACTAAAGAATTGTGTCTACCTCATACATATCTAGATGTATGAACAATTCTTATTTTCTCATATTCTTTTGGCCTTATGATTATTTACTTTTGACAATTATAATAATTAAACTATAAATGCTATAAGATTTGTTAAATTAGAAATTACTTTATTAATATGAAAAGATTGTCAAATATATTGTTATACTCTTGCTATTAAGCATAATCCTAACAGTTTGGGGGACTTACGACCGGGTCTAGTAGGAACTTTGAGGAACTAATACAAGCTTTCACTAGGCTGTCATGGGGAATATCTAACAAAAGAAATCCACATCAGCCATGTTAACCTTAAAACAAAGGAAGAATGAGAAGTTGAAGGATTACCTAATCAGGTTCTTGTAAGAGGTATCTGAAGTACATGTCCTTAATGATGATGCAGTAGTGTCAACATTTATTAATAGTCTACATCTTAGACACTTGACATTACGTTTGAGACAGAAGGGGTCGACAACCTATGCAAGTATGCTAGATGATATCCGAGGACATGCCATAGCGAAGAAGAACAAATAGCCCATGGTGGGGAGCTCATACATGGAGGTCGGCCCGAGGACATCCAAAGGCAATAAGGGACCAGCAAGGCAATAGGGGAAAGAGTACGGATGGACGTAAAGATAATGACCATAAAGGCGACAAGCACTTTAAAAGGAAGTATACCAATTACACTTTATTAGCCATGAGATAATCGGATAGCTTGAATGTATTAGAAGACAAAAATCTATACAAAAAGACCCCGAGACAGTCAAGCTTTGCAATGAGAGACATCACCAAATACTTTTGATTTCAGTAGGAGAGTGGCCTTGAAACCTCTAAATGCTATCAATTGAGGGATTAAATCAAAAAGCTAATCAAAGAGGGGCACCTCCAGGATATGATCTTGAGGAATTTGGATGATCAGTACAAGGACACCCCAAAGAAAGAACGTGATAGAAGCCACTGGAGACCAAAAGAAATTCAGATAGTAGGGCGATTACCGCCATCTTTGGTGGGCCATACACTGGGGGTAGTTGTAAGGATAGAATGACTGGAGTTAAAGAATCCACGGAAAGTCAGAGGAATTTGGAAGTTAACTCGTTGGGCCTTGATCAGAAAAAGTTCAAACAAGGATAGGACCCGATAGTGTTCTCATAGGCAGACGGACATGGGTCAGAGGTAAGACCAAATGATGCAATAGTTGTGTTGATTCACGTGGGTCACAGAGAAGTAAAAAGATTGTTTATCGATAATAGAAGCTCGATGGATATTCTGAGCATAGAAGTGCTCGACCAACTAAGGCTACAGAGAAAAGACCTTCAGACACTCAGGGTCTCGCTAAGGGGCTTTGAAGGAGCAGAAATGAGGTTACTTAGAACAATGAAGCTACCTGTGAAGATCGAGAGCTTTCCCTGCACCAAAACAATATTGTTGGATTTTGTAATTGCAAGTTTAGAAAATTGGCCATACAACGCCTTGTTGGGCCGACCTTTCATGAACAAGTCAAAAGTTGTGACTACCACCTACGCCCTAATAGTGAAGTTCTCAAAGGAAATTAGGGTAGGCATTATGAAAAACTCTAAAAAATGAACGAGAAAGGTGAATCTTGTTGTATACAGGAAAAAATGCAAATCCGGGAGTGATGTAGATAGACAACGATTACCTGAAGATCGATGAAGGTGAAACAGGAGTTGAAACTCCAACTCGGTTCGACCTGGACCCAAGGGAGACATCTTTGGAAGATGGGAAAAGCTAGAAAAATGAGTCGAGTATGGAGGTTGTGGTTGATGATGGTAATCCTAGCAAGACGGTAAAGCTTGGGGCTCGGTTGACAGAGAGATGATCAACTTATATAAATAATACAAAAATGTGTTCGCATGGATGCATGAAGATATGCTTGGAATCGACGTAAAGGTAATCTCCCAATTTTTAGCGGTCGATCCCAATAGAAAACAAGTCATCCAGAAGAGAAGGTGGTTCAACCTAGGGAGAAGCAAAGCGACCAAGGAATAGATAGAGAAGCTGTTGGGGGCAAGATCCATAAGGGAAGTGCAGTACCCCGAGTGGGTTACCAACGTGGTGTTGGTAAAAAAGAAGAACGGTCAGTGAAGGATGTGTGTATACTTCACTGACCTCAACAAAGCATGCCCAAAGGATAATTTTCTGTTACCCTGAATCTTTCTGATGCTCGATGCAACAACCGATCATGAAATGCTAAACTTCATGGATACTTTCTCGGGCTACAAGCAGATCTAGATGTTAGAGCCAAATGAAGAAAAAACTGGCTTCACAATTGACTAATGGCTATACTACTATAAAGTAATGTGATTTGGTCTCAAGAATGTTGGGGCAACATACTAAACACTGTTAAACAAGAGGTTTGCCTGACATATCGGTAGAAATATAGAGGTATATGTGGATGACATGTTAACAAAGAGCACAACATCCAGTAACTATGCAACAGATCTTAGGGAGACGTTCTGGGTACTAAGGATGTTCGGTTTAAAGTTCAACCTAATGAAGTGCATTTTTGGAGTGCCCTTGTGAAGATTCCTCAGTTTTCAAGTTTATCATAATGGAATTGAAGTAAATCTAGAAAAGATAAAAACATTGGAGAATATGAGATCCCCAATGACTCTGAAGGAAATTCAAAGGCTAACAGGCTACGTAGCATCCCTGAATCAATTTCAGAGCAATCAAGAAGGGCAAGAGGGTAGAATGGAATGATTAGTGCGAGTAGGATTTTCGAAAGATTAAGGAGTATCCAGGGAAAACATCAATCCTTTTTAAATCCCTAAGAGCAGAGGTGTTCTACTTGTACTTGTTAGTCACATTTGTGGTGACGGGGCCAATGATGGTTAGGATGGATGAGGGAGTACAAAAGCCAGTGTACTACACAAGCAAGGCTGTACTACCAGCAGAAATGAGATACTAAACGGTCGAGCAGATTGCGTTAGCACTAGTAACACCAGCAAGAAAGCTAGGATCCTATTTCCAAGCTCACAAGATAAAGGTCTACATGGATTGCACATTGAAGCAGATTTTATAAAAACCAGAGGTATCTTAGAGGTAAACCAGATAAGCAGTAGAGTTGAGTGAATTCGATATAACATACCTGCCAAGAGTAGTAATAAAAGAGCAAGTTGTAGTTGACCTAATCACCGAGTTTTCCAAGCCAAACGATGAGGTGATCAAAATGCTCAAGGAAAAGGGAAAGAAAGAGTTTTCTTGGAAACAACATGTTGATCGGTCGTCAAAAATGCACAGTAGCGGGGCAGGCATAGTGTTATCCACTCCGGAAGGTGTTCAGGCAGAGTGTGCCCTATGGTTTGACTTAAAAGCCAATAATAACATGGTCGAATATGAAACACTTTTGGTTGGACTTAGGGTTTGCACAACGCTAGGAGCGGATGAGCTGGAGATATTCAGTGCCTCGCAGGTGGTGGTGAACCAAATCTTGGATCAATATCAACCCAAAGACAACAGCATGACCACTTATTTGGAGATAGCAAGGGTATTGCTTGGGACATTCAAGGCCTATGGGATTACTCAAATATCGAGGGAAACGAATGAGAAGGTTGACGCTTTGTAAAAGTTGGCATCAACAAATTTTAGTATACAGTCAATCCAGTTGCTCACCTCAACAGACCAAGCATCGAAGATGAAGAAGGGGCATCGACAATAGGAGTGATCAAAGAAAGGTGGGACACCTGCATGACCCTGATCAAGGAATACCTAGTAGATGGAATGCTCCTAGCAGAGGTGACTGAAGCAAAGCACCTCAGATACAGAGCCACCAGACACTTGATAGTCTGAGCAGAATTGTACATGAGAGGATTTTGAAGGCTTTGTAGAGGTGCGTCCGCCCAACAAAAGGTAGACAGATACTAGAAAGCAACTACGAAACCGTGTGTAGGAATCACCCTGGGGGTAAACATTTGATGCATTAGATTCTCAAACAGGGCTTCTTCAACCTTATTCCATGATGCCCCGGCAGTCGCAGAGTAGTGCAGTAACTGACAGAGGATAGCTAATGACATCAAAAGGCTGTTTGAGGAATTGAAGAACTTGATATCATCTTGCAATTTTCCATATGGGGACTAGATCTGATTGGTCCAATACCAACAACAACCAAATGAGAAGCAAAACATGCTATTATGGCTGTAGAATACTTCTCAAAATTGGCAGAGAGAGACATACTGGTGCACATAATTGAGGCTAACACAACCAATTTTATGAAAAAGAATATCATCTACCAATTTGGAATCCCAGACATAATAATCACAGACAACGGGATTCAGTTCGTTATTGAAAACTTAAAGAGCATGTGTTAGGATTTCCATATAAAGAATTATTATGCCACACCGGCCTATCCTCAGACAAATGGCCAGACGTAAACAGTGAATAAAATAATTAAGCATACCTTGAAGGCAAAGCTGGATGCTAAGAAAGAGAATTGAGTAGAAAAGCTTCACGAAGTCCAGTGGGCATACCGGACCACGAAAAGAACTTTAATAGGAGAGACCACCTATTCACTAGCATTCAGGGCAGATGCGGTAATCCTGGTTGAAGTAATTCATAATTCACCAAGGGTACAACTCATTCACCCTGAGGCGAATATGGAAATATTAGAGCAAAACCTAGATAAGTTTGACGAAAAAAAGGACCTGTCGGGGATAAAAAATGCTGCAAATCAGCTAAGAGCATCAATGTACTGTAACTCACAAGTCCGAATCGGAAGATTCAAGCTCGGGGATTTAGTTCTTAGAATGGTGTCGCCTAACACAACAAAGAAATCAGCTGGATCACTAGCAGGGAAGGACCATACCAAGTGGTTGGATTGGCCAGTCACGGAGCGTACCACCTTGCCCGGCCAGAAAGGGCAAGATGCCTATAGGGAAAAATCGGTTCAAAATACAGTGGAAGCGTAGAATTAGGGTTTAATATATTTCAAAAAATTTCCTTTTAATAGAAAGAACTTTAATCCTAGATCAATTGATATAGATTAAAAGTGTAGTACCTTTTTTTCTTGTGAGGATTGAACAAGCGCCGAATTGAATCCACAAGATCTTCCAATCCAATCACAAAAGTGAATCACCTAGGAGTGTGGGTTTCCTTTCATTTAATTGTATATTTGAGGATGGAAACAAACAAAATCTCTTTCTTTATTAGTCATAATAATCATCCAAGAAGAAAAACAAAGAACATTAGGTCACTTGATAATTATCAATTATTCTGATTGAAACTCGCGTGAACCTAGATTCGATGTTATACACACAACCTTTTAATGTAAAGGCTACTAGTGTACTAGCTAATACAAAACGTTCTTTTTTTCCATTTTTTCTTTGCTGAATTTTCACACACCAATCTTTAGAGTTGGAAGAATTTATCTAGAGCAACATCTAGATTCCCTACATTTCAAATTCTCTTTTCGCCGAAATTTCTCTCCCTTAGATTTTGGTTAGGCCGAAATTTCTCTCCAAGAAAAGGAAGTGGCCGAAATTTTTCTCTGTAAAAATTAGGTTGGTCGAATTCTACACTATAATATATATAGTGGCCGAATTCTTCATCCTTTTAATTTAGGAGACCAAATCCTCTCCTAAAAAGGATTTACTTGGTGGGCAAGAATCCTTTCCTTATGAGGATTTACTAGGTGACCAAGAATCCTTTTCAAAGAAGAATTCTTTTCTACACAAAGACTCCTAATCCAACTCAAATAGTCTATTTATTCAATAGCCAATTATTAAATATACAAAAATTGTGACTAAATCAAAAACTCCTAATATGACCAATTGTCAATTAGAGTCCTAATAGAAATCAAATACTTCCTAATTTGACTAGATAAATAAATTCCTATTATTTATCAACTTAGCAAATATAGTATTTGATACTTATCATATTACCAACAATAATATGACTCTATGAGGCCATCTCTTACTAGGAAAAAGATTAATAAATAATAATAAAATAAAAAACAATATATAAGACTAATAAATAGTCCCTTGCCGCCCCAGCCTATATATATGGGACAAATATTGTTTTTCCTATTTTATTAAATCCATTGGACTTAAATAAAAAGTCCACATGTGAACTAGACCGGTTCTTACTAAAAGAAACAAGTCCGCAAGCCTTACTACAATTCTAGATGTCCCCATAAATCGGTCCGGTAGAATATATCAAGAGATCCATGCAAGTTCGTGTGGATTGGGGATCTTGACGGGCTATCTAAATTTAAGCTCCAATAGACATAACCTAATCACAATCAACAAATGATTCTCTTAAGTCCGATCTATTAATTTTGATTCACTCCACTATAGAGCTAAAATTGAACTCTTAAATAAAGATAGAATAAGTTAATATTGCTCATTCATACCCTAGACAATCCTAATGGAGAAAGTGAATCATCGTGAAGAATACCAGTAATTGCCTAGAGCTCATAGACCACCTATAGCTCTCTAAGTTACCATATTTACTCAGATGACCGCATTTTGAACTTGGATATTTTATCTTGTCCAGAAGCCATATTTCAACGGACACTATTGAAAACTTAACATTAAGATTTAATATTCAATACCTCAAAACATCCATATGATGATATTCTACTCTCATTTAATAAATGGAGCCACGATGTCCATATCAATAAATGAAGTCCTCTATCGATTAACCAATGAATACCACCAAACTATCGAGGATAGACTATGCTATATAATCGTACTCATTGATAGCTCAAATGATAACATTTGCAACCATAAGTTCATCATTTATCTCTGGATTAAGATGGACTCACCGATTATCTTCAAGTGAAAACTTTTATCCGTTGATGGTTCTTAGATAAAGTATTTCACTGTGATCTTATTTAATGCACCCAGTGCACTAGATTCTTTTGCCCAAATACATCACACTTCGATGATTTTAGACTCATTATAACACATTTGATCCCACTCAAATTCTAGCAAAAGAATCTACAACTTTGACAAGATAAAGGCACCTAACCTTTATCTTAAGTTGTGAATATTATTCAAGACTAAGTAAAGAATTGTGTCTACCTCATACATATCCAGATGTATGAACAATTCTTCTTTTCTCATAGTCTTTTGACCTTACGATTATTTACTTTTGACAATTATAATAGTTAAACTATAAATGCTATAAGATTTGTTAAACTAGAAATCACTTTTATTAATATGAAAAGATTGTCAAATACATTATTACACTCATGCTATCGAGCATAATCCCAACACTGCCCACGCCATGCAATGCTTAATACTTGAAGATGTTCTACCCCTAGAGATCCCTCATTTCGAAATATTTCTCGTTAGCTTAGGAATTAGTTTGCTTTGTTTTTAATAAATTAGCCAATTCGCTGATGTCTCTTTTTAGCGTTCAATAAAAATCCCCTTGAGGGAACAGTTTCAATAAGTCAAGAAAAGTGTTCTAAATTTGCTTTCATTTACACAAGCAATCCCAGAGCACCTAGAAGTAGCTCAATGCCAATAGGAGCACCGAGAGGCCCAATGAGTGGGCCAAAAACACATGCCGGAAAGGCAATGTACACTCAACAAAATTAACTAGGTGTAATGAAACACTGTTAGGATGAGGGATACAATATTTATACTTAAAATAGAATGAAATCAAAGCGCCTATAAGTTAGTATAATGTAAGATACTCTATTGCAACGAACTTGATCAACAGACTGTTGGGAGACATCCCGATGACTTAGTTGACAGATAAAGGACAAGTGTCTATAAATTAGGTACCATGTAAATGGTCTACAAGAGAACACTACTGGACAAAAGAGTAAAAGCAACAAAAAAGTCAGGAAGCAAAGTAACCGACCGAGTTAGAACCAATGCTACCCAAAGATGGCCCATACTAAACCCGGACACGTATAATTGCTTGGTCAAAGTTAGGATGATTAACTTAGTCCATAGGGTTTAAGTTGACGAGAGGTCCTAGCCATAGTAAGATTACTTGGTTAAAGGTGGTGCATCCAATTCAAGCTTGATAAAAAATAAGCAACCAATCAAGAGACGATCACAACCAAACGCGTTAATATGGTCTCAATCGAGTCAGTCAGCTCGGTGTAAGGCAACACACATAGTTTGAGTCAGTTCATGACTTCGACCATTGATAAAAATGTTCGGGTACGATTAGACCGTCGACTTAAGCCTGATAACCAACATGCGATTTAAGCTATGTAACGCAATGTAAAAACAGTAGTCCAAGAAAAAAATAATGGTATTATTCACGTCAAAGACTGACTCATATATCCCTTTCCCACTCACTATTTTAAAAACAGGGTTTTCTATTATCCGTCAATGCACATAGACTCTACAGGATCAAACGACTAATGTTAATCAAGTTATCTATCACATTAACTAATTAGAATCAAATTATGATTAACTAATAATTTATTAATGATTTTAAACTATTAAAAATCTAATCTATTAGTGAATAATATAAGCTATTGTAAACTATTTACTAAGGTTAGATTATTATGTTAGTGTTTACCAAGTTTTAACTATTTAAAGTCTAACACTTTATTCGGTTAATTTATTATTAGGATATTAATCATATTAATCATAATTACGATAAATGACCCTATTAAACTAACTTATTAAACTCTTTAATAACTAGATTAATAATTAATGAGAATTACCAAGTTTTCGAACTATATTTGATATATGACATATCAAATATATTTGTGTAGGCACATCTGACCTAAATGACATACTTATGCATGGCAATGCTTTTATCATCACATAATATAAAGCGACCGAGTATTGTGGATTATTTAACCTAAAACAATGGAATCTAAAATTATAAAAATACCGCCAAAGAATCCCTTGGTTTTCTTGTAACTTCAGAAATCTTTCACTCTCTTTAGGTCACTCCAATTCATCTCATTAATGCACAACAATAAATCTGCACGAAACTCACTAGGCAACAATTGCCTTCGGAAACGTGCACCCGCGGTTTACCTATTCGTTGACTGCAACAGTGTTCTTCGCGATTTGTCCAAGTCATTGATATAGGTTACAATTTTTATTTATTTACAATACAATAATAGTATATATATATATATATATATATATATATATATTATACAACCCATGAACTCTAAATCCACAATACCTTATAATTAATGATCAATCATGTTTTTATAAAATAACTAATTTAATATACATACAAAAATAATATATAGTCAATTTAAATAGTTCCTCCATAATCATACATACATGAGCATCGAAAACAATTTCCTTTTCCGAAAAATTGGCTTTGAAAAATTGGTCACGCAACGGAAATAGGTTTAAACATTTTTATACATATTGTACTCGATCTGGACCAGTGAACTTGGAATCACAATTTTTTGAAACTTATACATACAACATTAATACAGTAATAAAATATAAGTATACATAGGAAATTGAAATCAATAATAAGAAAAAAAATATCAGAACCTTACCAACGTTTGGAGGATCCTTCACCTCTTGCAATACTCCTGGTCTGTATCACGGATCTTACGTGCTATCTTCTAGAACTGGTAACTACGTATGGGCACGACACGGTACTCTGAAATTACTAGAGGAAGAAGAGAAAATAAGAAGAAACTATTTCTTCCAAGTAAAACCAACTACAACAATTCTAGTAAAAAAATATTAACAATTTTTCTTTCTTTTGTTACACAGTGCACGACATGCACACATTAAAAAATCTTAGGTCCTGTCCTACAACTGATTTTCAGCCCGTTTTCAATTTTTTTTTTCAAAAATGATTTCGAAAACGTGCTCATTAATAATTTTTCTTTTTATTTTAGAAAAAAAAATGAAAAACAAAACAAGTGTTAAAAGTGAAAGATTTGAAAAACACAAAATACTTGTTTTTTGTTTTTCACTTCTTTTTTAATATGATTTTTTTTAACTTTTCCCTTCTTAACATTATCCTGTCACTCTTCTTCTTCATCTTCTTCCAAACTTTTTTCTTCTTTTTCTCCTTCTTCATCTCCGGCGACACCCTTCTTCTTTTTATCGATTGGCCCGCCGATCTGCACTTCTTTTTCACCATCGATCTAATCTTCTTCACCGTCGGTCAACCCCCCGATCTACTTTTTCGCCGCCGATCTGCTCTTCTTCTTCTTCTTGTTCTTCATCTTCATTTTCTTCTTCAGCCAATTTGGTTCTTCTTCTTCAACCGATCCGGTTCTTCTTCCTCAGCCGATCATGTAATTTTTTTTGCCTTTGATCTTCGTTGTTTCTCCAGTTGTTTTAGAATTGGCTAGTGTATGTGTATGTGTTTTATATGGAGTGATTTTGTGTTTTTTGTTTATGATAGAATGATTTTGAGATTCATAAAGATAGAATGATTTAAGTATTCTCTGTTATTTTTTATTTTATTTTTGCTTTGTTGTAATTTTTAAATAAAATGTAAAAATGATGTTAATTTTTGAAATTTTTGACAAACCTACCACACGCGTTTTTTCCGCTTTTATTATATGCTACCAGACGCTTTTTCGGATTTCAAAATTGAAACCAAAAACACTATTTTCATTTTCATTTTTCTTTTTGAAAAACAACAAATGAAAAACGCTTACATGACGGACCCTTAAGTGTTTTAGTTTTTCTTCTCTCATTAATATCAGTTGTGTTGATCGTGTTTTTCAAAGAACATACATATCAAATATAAATTATCTTATTTTAAGAAAAAACTCATGATATCTTTTGATTTTAAAACCTTTTAAAAAATATCTCCTATCTTTAAAAGATAATTAAACATTTATTTTAAATTTAAACAATTTAAATTCAATTTCAAATATTTAAATTAATAAAATAAAATAATCATATAATCTTATTCTATTTATAATCTAATATTAACTAACACCCTCAATTTAGTGATTAATAACATAATTAAATATTTTTATTATTTAATTTATTTAATCACCATTATTCAATAATCTCATTATTCATTTAATTTCCAAATAAATATGTGTCACTTTCGTAACACAATTAATTGGACAACCCAATTAATTAACCTTGACCCTTGTTACCTAAATCGATCGGGTTAGCAAGAGGACCTAATGGACTCATAGTTTTTTGAGCTCCAATAATCCTCGGAATAATTAATTAAACTCTTTAATTAATATTCCACAATTATTAACTCTGATGTTATTCCACTAGAAACCCGAAAATGCACTCTCTCAACTACAAATGCTTTACACAGACCGATACAACTCGGTGTCCATCGATATAGTTATTACACATTGTGTGATCCTCCACAACAGTTCATAATTAGAGCTGGGTCATAATGTTCGTTATATCCCTCCAATTACATATATCCTTTAAGTACCATTAATTCTCTAATGAACAATAAATCATATTTCCTCACGGATTTAGGAGAGCGCTCATATTGTCCAAGCCACGAATCATCGCTTAAGGGAACTACCATCTACATCTTAGAATAAGGAGTGGATTCAAATATTGTGTACAAACCTTCCCATCCACAAGCCAAACCACAATCCCAACATATGGAGCATATTGATCAGGAAATGCATCATACCTCACCCATGGTATATCAAAGACCATGATCTAACCTGAAGAAGTCGATAAGACACTCAAGATTAAGATCACCCATATATAGCCATCATTAGTTGATATATATAAATCTCATCGGTAAATGGATCTTGGGTAGAGATTCATATAGATCATGGCCCAGTCCTATATGATCACATCATATAAGGTGCCTCCATTCCTATATCTTCATATGAATGATTCATGATCGAATCACTGTACATGAATGGACCGCAACTATAAATTAACCGCAAATAAAGTACACAACTTTATTTGCTACCTATGGACTTTTTAGATTGCACGTCTCTTATGTATCCATCCATATATGACACTCATATACACAGTTCGAGATTATATCCAGCAATCTAGGATGTTAATATGTACAAGTTATAAATTAAACATCACAACAAGAATGAATTGAATTTTTCTCTTATTTATTTCATAAATCCATTCAAAAATTACTTCTTTAGAACATAAACCCTAACAAAAATTACATAAGCAACTTTTGGGAGATTACAAAAATAATGATCAGAGAACTACATAAACAAAACATGCCGAAAGCAGGACAAGAGTCTCAAGCATCAGGAATCTCAAGCATCAGGTGTGCTCAAGAGACCTCCGGGCTCGAATCTGCCAAGACGAAGGTCATCATCCTTGTAACCCTTGGTTAAGTCTCCAAAGTCTAACCAGCTGATATCATCTTTCGGGTCATCAGTAATAAAAAAGGTGTAACTGTGTCGGGTAAGGGGACAACATCAGTTCCTTTTGTCAAGCTGCTAGTCTCTTCCTCCGTATGAAAGGACACCAGGGATAACTTAGAGGGAAACTCCAAGTGTATGGGCTAGGGAACTTTCCCGGTAGATCTACAATAGGCCTTCAATTTGATCATTTGGTTATTTATGGCTTCCAGGGATGCATCTTTATGCTTCTTGATGGTCATGTCCCAATTTCAAAGAGCCTCTCCCAAAGACCACTCATTTCCACCAAAGAACATCCGTGTAGTAGCTAGCTATCTCTCAAACTCCATCAGCATGATAGCCTCGAAAGTGAGAGACCTCTTGTAACAGTCTATATTTGAACTTCAAGGGCTGATTTGGCCTCCTAGGAGAGCAATTCCATGCTGACCTGCTATTGTTCCAGATCTTTTTTGCAGATGCTCATAATGGATTTGAGCCCCTTAAATGCCTACTACGACTCAAGCATGACTTGTTGAGCAGAGGTAAAGGTGTTTTGGGCGATTTGGGTCTCCTCTTTTAGTTTGTCCATTGCTGTTTCCGTCAGAATGGTCCTCGATTCGAGCTTAGTACCTTGATTCAATCTCAGGACAAGTGGCCATAACCAAAAACAAAGCGATAAGGAAGTTAGGACTCACACCACTTGTGCTAAGTAGAGATAACTAGGAAAAACCCCAACTTGACCATATTGTTTGCTTTGAACAGATTACGGCGATCCCTGACCTCCCATAAAGTCTAGGCCGCCTTGAAAATCTTATTTGTCTTACTATGATTCTTCACAGGCATAGTCTTGTTACATAGCTTAGTCTTACAGAAGTGCCTCAAGACACTACTTCTTGTTAGCTGTTGATTGAGATTGGCCACCACAGTCTTGCCTCAATGTCGCCACTGATGAAGAACAAGTTGTTCTTCTAATATTTGTTAGAAGAGGGGAAACCCCAGATGAAGCCTTTGTAGTCCTTGTGAGTTGGAGAGGTAGGCTTATCATTAAAACCTTAAGGAATCTAGTTGCTCGAGGAGGTTGACTGCAGATAGAAGGTGCCTTCAACGTTTGAGCATCCAAGGGTATAAAAATTGTATATCTCTTGGGGGGGTCAGAGGGTACTTAGCCTAGATCTTCTTCCACATGTGCCACAACTTGATCAACACCCAATAGAAATTAGGGCTCAGTTGTGTAGGATTGATACCCGCACCGGCTAGAAACTGATCAATTAAAATTTGAATGGGGATGGTGACCCCCAGTAGTCAACATGACGTCGTAAAAAGCAACATCGCCAGGAAGAGGATTCCATACGGTATGCTCACCGTTGGAGATCAGTTGCACCGAACGAGAGATGTCAAACCTGAACTTTCCAATTTCATAATTAGTTACCACATTTATATCATGGTCAAAGGCAAATGGGTGATCAACAGAAAACTTCAACATACGTGCCTGTCTTTCTCTTGCAACCTCCTCCATCTTCGATTTTTGCAAGGTTATCTTTAAATCACTCACAAGGAGGGTGGTTTCCTTAAGCGAGGCACTAATAGCTTGCCTTGAACTTATTGTCCTTGACATATCTGGACAAACATTAACAGTGGAAGAAGCAGAAGGATTAGCATGTGACGAAATAAACTTAGGACCGACAATGTAGTAATCTACATTTAAGGCTACGGGTTAAGACGAACGAGTGTACGTGTGAAAGTGACCCTAAAGAACAGACTCAAGCCTAGCAATATTTTCTCTATCACCGACCTAAATGGCACACATGAGGAATTCAAAATACTGATAACGAAGAGTAGGATCCATACATGAGAGATTAGTGAGAGCAACAAAACATGAACCGTCGATAAAGAAGAGATGGAACAAAGAAAAAGCTCGAGATTTAAGAGGAAAGTATTAGTGTTTTTACGGAAGAAAATATGGAGTCATGAGAGGGAAATGGAAAAGTTTTGAATTATATATAATAGTGGATGATGTCATCAGAACAAGTAAATGTCACTAGGCATAACGTACGAGAGAGGGAGTATGTGCACAAACCCCGAAAATCACGCACCGTTCGTGTAGGAAAAACAAGTGGTGGAAGCGAAAAATATCGAATGGTATATTTCAAAAAAAAAATCTTTAAAAGAATGGACCTTATCCCTTGATTAATTAACATATAATAAAAGTATCGTACCTTTTTCTCGTGACGGTTGAAGTTGAGCTGAATTGAATCCGTAAGATCTTCCAATCCAATCACGAACATGAATCACCTAGGAGTGTGGACTCCCTTTCTTTGAATTGTATACTTGATGATGGAAAACAAACAAATTCTTTTCCTTTTTTTAGTCACAAAATCCTCCTATGGAAAAATATAGAATGTTTGGTCACTTGTGAATTCTTAATCTATTAATTGAAACTCGTGTGAACCCGATTCGATTTTGTGTACAAAACCTTTTGATGTAAAAGCTTCTAATGCACTATTGAAAACAAAAACGTTTCATCTTTTCTCTATGCTTGGCCAATTTTTTCACACAATAAGTTTGACAAAGTTTTATTTTTTACTATATAAGCGAAAAAAAAACTTCTCACATAAGAACTAGGGTGGTGGCCGAATTCTCTCTTCAAGATTTTAATCTTGACGGAACTCTCACTCTAGAAAACTTATGTTGACCGAGTTCTCACTTAGAGATATATAGGCCATGGCCGAATCCTCTCCTAAGAGGGATTTACGTCTTGTGTCCAAATCCTCTTAAAAGAAGGATTTATGTCATAGTTAAGAAACCTCACTCAAAGAAGAATTCTTTTGCACTCCAAGACTTCTATTCAGACTCATTAGTATACTTATCCAATAACTAATTATTTAATATAAATTAAATTGTGAATTTATCAAAAACTTCCAAATTTGACCACCTATCAATTAGAGTTTTAATAGATATCAAATACTTCATAATTTGACTAGAAAAATAAATTCCTTTTATTTATTTAAATATAAAATCAAGTGCTTCATACTTATTATACTACCAAAAATAGTATAACACTAGGAGAACTTCTCATACTAGGAAAAAGATTTTAACTTTTCTTTAAATAAATAATTACTAAATTAATTAATTAATTTCAATTTAATAAAAATAATAAAATAATAAAATAAAAAACAATATTCTTGACGGGAAATTTGTTCGGGATTAGAAATTCCTGCTAACACCATCGAGACCACTACCACGAAAGTGGTGGCCGGGGTCGATACCGTTGGTACCTGACCTGTTAAGAGATATATGAGTGGCAGGATCGTAATAACAGTAAATGGGAGCTTTGATTATTAATATATTGCTTTAAAAATACAAATCACTTTCTTATAAGCTCTCTAAGATGTAGTTTGGTAGCAACTCTGTGCCTGTCGAATAGTGGAAACGAAGGTAACCGTGTTCCGAATACAGAATTTAAGCCTTCCCCTCTTCTTTTCTTTCTTCTCTCTATTTATGTGTATGTTTTTTTTGTGTATGCTATACCGTTCTCTATACATCTATTTATATTTGATCTAAGTAGATTTGAATTGGCTGATATCCCGATACGATCCCTTAAATCAGTTTTCTCCATATCGGGCGGGATCCTTTATTCAAAAGTTGTTGACACCGAGTAAATAGCAGAAGCAATTAACGTGAATAAGTTTGTTTCCTCTTTAGAATCAAACTCTTGGCTCGTACGTATACGGGATTAATGATGGTTATCTTCTAGAAATGATCTTGTATGTTATCACGACATTGGGTGTCATGGAGGCTACCCAGCTAGCTGCCTATTGCCCTATAGAACGATGTAGATCCCTGCTCCGACTCTGTTCTTAGAAGCTTGAGATGGATTTTCCCAGGCCCTTAGGGGCTTGAGGTGTTGATGTAGACATTCATAGGAGGTAGCCGAGGCAGTGTAGGTTCAGACGTGATTCCTCCTTCATGTCTAGCAGGAATAGCAGGCTTCTGGAGAGGTTGGCAGGCTTCTCTCGGCTTGAGCTTGGAGGCCCCTTCTGGCATTTACGGGGCGGATGTGGAGCTCGACCTCAAAGCTGGGGTTCCCCGATAGGAGGCCAGGAGAAGCCCAGGTTCCAGTACTCTTGTGGGGGCTCGACCTGGTCGCTCCTGGCTTGTTTTCTAGTAGTTTTGAAGCCAAGCCGGCCTTCCCTGCTCCGGTGGGGTGGCTTTATGGTCTTTTCGGGCTACATGATTGTCGATTATGGGTTTCGACTTGTGGCGGGAAAGTGAAAAATTTATCTTTGACCCCTGGCCAAATTACACTATTAACAGAAGTCTCCTCTGACTTGAACACCGGTGGTAGAGTTGGGGTTGAAGTCAGATTTCTTGTTTAATTGAGACATTTTTCCGCCATAAAAATAATTAATGAAAGCGAAATCTTCTCATTAATTTCCCAATATTTGAATTCGAAACGGTGTGTTATTCGAAGAAAGACTGTTGCAATACAGCTGCAGGTGATCTTCCCGAGGATATCACCGATAACCCTCTATTTAACCCAGCCTTACTGTCACTTTCTTCATACTTTCTCAAATCTCAAATCTCAAATCTCAAATTTCCAAATTTCCAAATTTCCAAATTTCCATATTTCCATATTTCTTCTTTCCTGCTTTCTCTACCGATTTCCCTCTATCTTCAGCTTGCTTTCAAACCTTTCTTACCCCTTAATGTCGACTTCCACAGACAGTATTAACTCCTTGGTTGAGGGCACCAGAGGCCCTAACCTAGCTCCTCATTAACGGGTGCGAGGAATTTTGAGCGATGAAGAATTTTCCCCTCTCCGTCAGCGCCGTCTTCATTGGCTTTGGCATCTCGAACCAGCCCGATAGTCCTTTAAACCTAGTTGACAAAGATTCTAATGTAGGGGAGAGAGTCGATACAGTCGGAAGGGTTCAGGTCATGGTGGCGGAGCTTCTTTCAGTGGCGATCCCTTCTTTCAAACCTAGGGTCATCCCCAATTCAACCGTCGACCCTCAGTCGATTACCCATCTTCGGGACAAATAAGGCATCCCTGACACCATTTCACTCACTGTCCCTGACAGGAACTATGATGTTTTTAACCCACCCACAGGCATAGTTCCTATCCACGTCGTAGCTTTCGAGAGTGGGGTGAGGCTCCCTCTTCACCCTACTCTTCGGCGGGCTCTCAATGCCCTTCAGTTGGCTCCGCTTCAACTGACACCTGGCTTATGGAAGCATCTAGTCGGCTTCCTTTTATTATGGAGGGAGCAATACGAGATAAGCAATGTAACCAGAGAGCCCAGGGCCGAGGAGTTCGCCTTCATTTTCCAGATAGGTAGCCTAGCTAGGGTTCCACGAGGCCAATTTTATGCCAAGGCTAAGAATAGGCTCAACTTTATCATCCCCGGGGCTTTAAAAAAGGACCCCGCTTGGAAAGGGCAGTGGGTATTGGCGGAGGAAGACTGGGGAGCTCTGTTTTCATCTGCTGCCATGAGCTTGAGGTTCCCACCACTTTTAGCGACAAACCCTCGTAGGGTCGGGATTCCTTGCCCTTTGAGTCTAAAGCTGTGTTGAAGACCATCCTGGCCAAGAATTATCTTAATTTGAAGTTCCCAACCGTTTACCTTTTTAACCCTCGCAGGGTGAACAAGTACCTGCGAATCTTTGATGTTGGTCCTTGTAAGTATCTGGTTTTATAATGCTTTTGGATTGTTTGATGATTTAGCTCTGATGTTATTAATCCCTTTCTTAACAGTGTTTGTTGTTGCTCCAGCTTCTCGTGAAGCCCGGCAAGCGGGGATCCCTCATGCTTCTTCCAGATCATCCCCGAAAGCTCTCTCGGCTGTTCCGAAGAAGGGGGGTCAACCACTAAGGTAACTGCCATGCTCGTTCCTTCCCTCTCAACTTCCTAGGTGAAGTCCAAGATGGCTCTTCTTGCATCTCGGTCGGCAAAAGCTCTAAGCCTAGGAGGGTCTGCCTCCCAAGTCGCCAATAAGTCCACTACTGCCCCCTTACCAGTAGCCTCTTTTTTAACCGATGCTCTCCGAGTCACATTATCCCTCTCTACTGAACCAGTTGTACCCCTACCAGTCGAGGTTCCCAGGAAGCCCGATGTCGATACTACTAAGGTCGCCCCTTCTCGCCCCATCAGCAATCGAGCTCGGCTTGTTAGGACGAGGTCATGAAGCAATTTGTTGCATCCTATCTAGGCGTCGAGCTTTCTAGGATAACCCCGATGCCCGTGGACATCATGATTACCAAAGGGTGTTCCCTTCTAGCCGAGGTAATCGTTGCTTTTACTTCCTTATTCAGCAGCTTGATTCATCATTTTCTAACATGAATTTTCTTTGTAGGCTTTCAAGTTTCAGGTAGCCATGGGGCATCTAGTGGCCTTCCTCCGCGATCTGGTAGCCAAGGTTGAGGTTGAGGTTGAGGTTGAGTGATCCATGGGGCTGCTTACGCTGGCTCAAACCCTGGTCCGGGAGATGACCTCCAGTCAACAGGGAATGGAGACATAAGTGGCTGAGCTTCAGTGCTACCATGAGAGGTTGAAGCGGGCTTTTAATCAGAAAACTCTCCGATCAAAGCGGCGGGCTAGCCATCGGGATGACTAGAAGGGACAGGCAAAGGCTCTGGATGTCGCGAACCAGACTTTACAGGCTCAAATTACCCAGCTCTAGACCGAGGTGGAAGCCTTTTTTAACGAGGGGTACTTCTATGCCTCCTATCATGTTACAGAGGCTCTTTCTTATCCATTCGATCTCTTCAGCATCACCGGCTGGGATAGAGAAGAGGTCATGTCACGGGCTACGGAGATGTCTCACCCAGAAAATGTTGAAGCTAGTCCTTCTAGGGAGATAGCTGGAAAGCATTTGGAGGTGCCAGATATGCCTCCTCATATTCCAACCTACCCAACATCTGGTCCTGGCGAATCCTTGAAAAGGGTCCATCCCAAGAAGCTAGAAAGAGGCCTTGCTAAAGCCCGAGACCCCCCTCCAGCAGTGTTTTCAGGATTAAAGTCAACTGAAGGCGGGAACATGCCTGAGTTAGTGGTCAGCCTTCTTGATGTAGCCATACCGCCTGAAGTTATGGCGGTGTTCAATGAAATCGTGGAGGAGGATCCTATTGACCCCGAGGTGGTCGAGGCGGTATATACAGCTGACCAGGACGAGCTATGACCGGAGAGGGAAATAGGAGGCGAGGTTCACTCTGTAGAAGAGGAGCCGGGAGGTCCCTAGGAAGACGAAGAAGCTTGAGTTTTCTCCCATGTAATCCTTTTTGAATGCCCAAAAAGGGGGTGGGCATCCCATCTTTAACTGTGTTTGACCTTTTATCATTTTATCCCTTTTTTTTTGCAGCACGGAATCAGGGATTGGGCTTCCTATTCGCTGTAGGCTTTTTAGGGAATAGGCTCCTTTACTTAATAATAAAGTTTCAATTTTAGATCTATCTCTCTTTCCGACTTGCATGTACGTACTTGGTCTCCCTCTAGGTTCAGCATTTATAGCGAAACAAACTATCTTGGAGGAACAACAAGATAAGAAAACTGTTTAATCGTGAAAACGGACATTTAGCTTCAGGCTTCCTGACCACCGAGTTTCGCAGCTCAATTTCCTTAGTCGATAGTCCCCTTGTTGGATTGTAGGCATGTTATAGTGAGTGACCACGTATCAATGAAAAAATAGTGAACAACAATAACTGGAATATTAAGAGTTTAAATAAATCGAGCCCTCCATCCCCGAGCCCCTTTGGGGGGCTGTATCCCGAGTAAAACATTTAAGTAAAGAACTGTTTATCCCTTTCTTAGGCTCGGGATCAAGAGGGCTTCCACGCTTTCAAGCTAGATTCCTTCTTGAGTGGAGTGGTAGCCTTACCAAAGCATCAGGAGGGCTATCTAGCTATTTCCTGATCTCGAAATCTGGATGACAGCTATGCTCTTACACTCAGACCCTTCTTGGGGGTGGTAGCCAGACCAAGGCATTAAGAGGGCTATCTAGCTATTTCCTTGTCTCGAGATCTGTATGGCAGCTATGCTCTTTCACTCAGACCCTTCTTGGGGGTGATAGCCCGATCAAGGCATCAGGAGAGCTTTCTAGCTATTTCCTGGTCTCGAGATATGGATGGCAGCTATGCTCTTACAATCAGACCTTTCTTGGGGGTGGTAGCCCGACCAAGGCATCAGAAGAGCTATCTAGCTTATTCCTGGTCTCGAGATCTGGATGATAGCTATGCTCTTACACTCAGACCCTTCTTGGAGGGGGGTAGTGTCCGGTCGGGGCATCATGAATAGCTGGGGGGCTTCCTCAGCTTACCCCTAGTCTTGAGGTGATAATGTCGATTTTTCCATGTACACCCAAATCATTGTAGGACATATTTGAAGAAGGAGTAAACAAGAAAAACAAGTTTTATTGATATGGAGGATGTAGTACATTATTATAGAAAAAAAGAAACTAGTCGGAGACCGCCTGCTCTTGAGTCCCCTGTTCAAGGGTAGAATTTCCTTAGGTGATCCGCATTCCAAGTATGGTCGATGAGTCGGCCATTCATATCCTCGAGCTTGTACGCCCCATTACTGATCACCATCTTTATTAGGTATGGTCCTTCCCAGTTGGGCCCTAGAACCCCGTCTGACCTCTTCCTAGTGTTCAACATTACTTTCCTGAGAACTAGGTCTCCTTCTTTGAAGTTTCAGGCTTTAACCCTCCTATTGAAGTACCTGGCAATCCTGCTTTAGTAGATTGCTACCTTCTCGGCTATTCGATCTTGCTTCTCCTCAAGGAGGTCCAAGCTAGCTCCGAGCTTACATTCATTGCTCTCTGGTTCGAAATACTGGACTCTAAAAGAGGTTAAATTATGCTAAATAGGTAGGACTGCTTCAACTCCGAAGGCCAGCTAGTAGGGTGTTTCCCCGGTAGCTGTTCTCTTTGTTGTGCGGTAAGCCCAGAGGACCTCGGGAAGCTCCTCTACCCATCTGCCTTTCTTCTGCTATAGCTTTTTCTTCAACAACTTCTTAATGGTTTTGTTCGTGGATTCCACCAGACTACTGGTCTTAGGGTGGGCTACCGAAGCGAACAGAAGGTCGATTCCTAAGCCTTCATAGAAATCTCTGAATCAGCCATTATCGAACTGTATTTCGAGGCCTGTTATAATGGTAAGAGGGGATCCGAACCTGCAAACTACATTGGTCTTGATGAACCTTGTTATGTTTTCTTCTGATATCTGGGAGAGTGGTCCGGCTTAAACCCATCTTGAGAAAAAGCAGATCACTATGATACCATGATTGGCCTGTCCAGGAGGTGTAGGAAGCGGTCCAATCAAATCGACTCCCCACATAGCAAAGGCGTAAGGCGAGCTAAGGGACGACAAGCGCTCCGGAGAGAGGTGACTCAAGTTTGCGGCCTTCTGGCATGCCTCGTAGGTTTACACCAAGTTCTTCGCATCTTGATGGATGGTCGGCCAATAATACCCCATGCAGAGAACCTGATATGCCAAGTCCTCTCCACCAATATGGTTCCTGCATTCCCCGGAATGAACCTCTCTCAAAGCCCACTTGGCGTCTCCAAGGTGTAGACATCGGAGCAGGGGAAGGGATTTTCCTCTTCTGTATAAATGTTCATCCACCATACAGTACTGGACTGAGAGCCTTTTAACCCTCCTAGCTTGGTCGGGCTCTACGGGGAGTTTCACGTCCTATAGGTACTCTGCTATTGGATCTATCCAGCATTGCTGTCGGTCCAAGGTATAAGCTTCCTCACCTGTCATAATGCTAGGTAGGGGGATTACTTGAAGAGGGACTCCATGAGATAATGTTTGGCCACCATATACAGCTATCTTGGCGAGGACGTCAGCTCGATGATTCAGTTGTTGAGGTATCTGCTTGATTCTGAATCCCTTAAATCTATTTTTGAGTTGTTGAACCAATCTCAGGTACGCGATCATATTATCCCCTTTTGCCTAATAATCCCCGGAGAATTGGTTAACCACGAGTGAAGAGTCGCTCTTGATATTCATGTAATCAACCTCGAGTTCTATAGCTGCCTTTATTCCATCTAGCAAGGCTTCGTACTCTGCCTTATTGTTCATGGTTTTAAATTTAAACCTAAAATAGTGGCAGCACCCAGGTTGCCCGGAAGCTCCGTTAGTGTAGTGAGTCCACGACTCGCAGCCCTCCGGCCAGTTGTCAGATTCTAGAGTCCTCTCAAGGGTTATATCTGTTACCATAGGGGTTGCTTGATCTGAAGGTATTGAGAGCTCGGCTACAAAGTCTGCTAGTGACTGAGCTTTTATCGCGGTCCTAGGCTTATACTTTAAATCAAATTGGGTAAGCTCTAGGGCTCATAGAACTAGCCTTCCAGAAACATCCGACCTTTGTAAGAATTGGCAGAGAGGTTGGTCCGTCACCACTGCTATTGAATGGGCATGGAAGTAGGGATGAAGTTTCCTTATCGAGGTCACCAAGGTGTAGACGAGCTTCTCCAACAGAGTATAGTTCTTCTCAGGCTTGGTTAGGGCGTGACTCATATAGTAAATAGGTCGCTGGATCATATCTCTGCATTCCTTGACCAAAGCCCTACTTACCGCGGTCTCTGAAATGGCCAAGTTTATTTGGAGCTCTTCTCTAGGATTTGGCTTGACCAACAGTGGACGGCTTGTTAGGTATCTTTTCAAAGCTTGGAAAGCTTGTTCACTCTCCTGATCCCATTTCATGTTTCTTCCCTGCTTGATAGCTTTAAATAATGGTAGGCACTTATCGGTAGACTGGGAGATGAACCTATTGAGCGCTGCTACCTGTCTGGTCAAGGCTTGAGCCTGTTTAAGAGATGTGGGGGATTCTAGATCCAGGATAGCCATGATCTTGTATGGGTTAGCCTCTATACCTCTCTCATGAACCATGAAGCCCATAAACTTCCCCGCAGTTACCCCAAAGGCGTATTTGGAAGGGTTCAACCTCATTTGGTTTTCTCTTAGGATCATGAAGGTCCTATGAAGGTCGTCTAGGTGGCCTCTTGAGGTTGAAGATTTAGTGATCATGTCATCGATGTACACCACCATCGACCTTCCGATTTCGGGCTTGAACAACCCATTAACTAACCGTTGGTAAGTAGCTCCAACATTTTTGAGCCCGAAAGGCATAACCTTGTAACAGTACAGGCTTTGTGCGGTGATGAAACTGGTTTTTTCCTGGTCCGTGGAATGCATCATAATTTGATTGTAGCTGTAAAACGCATCCATGAAGCTCAGGAGCTTGTTATAAGAGGTGGAATCGACCAGCTGATCAATTTTTGGAAGAGGGAAACTATCCTTCGGGCATGCCTCGGTTGAGGTCTGTGTAGTCTATATACATGCGCCACTTCCCATTTGCCTTTGTGACCATGACCACGTTGGCGATCCATTTGGGGTAACGAGCTTCTCGAATGAAGCCTGCCTGGGTTAGTTTATCCACCTTTTCCTGAACCGCCACATTTCTTTCAGTGTTAAAGTGGCATCTTTTCTGTTTGATGGGCTTGAAGATTGGATCCACCTCCAGTTAATGTGCTGCTAATGTCATTGGGATCCCCGGCATCTCAGCATGACTCCAAGCAAAAATGTAGTTAAACTTTGTAAGGAGCCTAATCAAACCCTCTCTCATTCCTAGCTCAAGGGTAGCTCCGATCTTGACGACCTTCGAGGGATCGCTTGTTCTGACACGAATCTCTTCTAACTTATCCACTGGATGGCCGCTAGCCCATTCCCTTATCTGTTTTTCCATGTTGGGCACCACGAGGCCTTCTTCTGGGCAATCGATGGGACCCACGTCTTCTAGGTTTAGTGCAGGAGTTATCCTACCTTGGATCATCGTCATCTGGGCGAGTTATTTAGATAGAGCTGATGGGTTGGCTGACACTGCGTAGCATTTCCTAGCTGCTTGCTGATCACCCCGAACTTTCCTTACCTTGTCTCCTACCAGGAACTTCAGGACATTGTGGTAAATGGAAAGAATCCCTTTCAAGGATGACAAAATGGCATCCCTAATATTGCATTGTAGGCAGATGGAGTATCCACCACCACTCGGTCATGATATTTTACTGTAGAGGTATGGCTCCAATGATTATTAGTAGAATTTTTGATCCTACGGGTGTGATGTAGTCCCCAGTGAACCCATATAATGGAGTAGTGCAACTATTGTAGCACCACTGCTTCAGGTTTAGCTTTTCCAAGGTGTCTTTGAATAGGACGTCGACACTGCTACATGTATCGATGAGCACGCGGTGCACCTTGAAGTTGGCAATTTGTACCGTGATGACCATAGGGTCATCATGAGGCTGCACGGTGTTATAAACATCCGCTTCAGTGAAGATGATCTGTGACAGTTGGGAGGGATTGGTCGGTCTCTGGTCGACCTTGAAGATAACCCGCCATTCGTCCGTACGAGGGACCTTCCTTGCATGGTTTTTCCTGGAACTGTTAGAGGTGCCGGCCAGAGTGGGCCCCCCACTGTTAGTATGTATTATCTGAATCTTTTGTATTAGGTCCTCTTGCTCCTCCTTTCTTTTCTCGACATACTCTCAGATCTCGGCTTGCACCTTCCTTCCAATCTGAATGTTCTCCCTAACTTGTTGTAAGAACTCTATCAAGCATCCTCCCCTTATCAAAGCCTCAATCTGGTTCCGCAGGTTGTAGCATTCTGAAGTGTTGTGCCATACGTCCTCGTGAAAGTCATAATATTTATAATGATTTCTCTTATCGATCGGGGCTTTCATGGGAGCAGGCTTTTATAACAAACCCTTGTCCAGAATGGCGAGGTAGAATGTTTCTTGGGATGCATTTAAAGGAGTGTAATGGTCGTACCCCTTCTCATCGCGAGCTATAGGGGCCATTGTCCTAGAAGGTGGTAAGGCTTGAGAAGAAGCTCGTTTATTTGGATACCTTTCCGATCTGGGTTGAGGAAGGGGGAATTCGTATGTTGATTTATTATGGGGTTTGTTTTGGCTTTTCTGAGCTTGCTCGGGTCTGGAAGCTTCCTTATTTTGTCGTTTCACGGCTCTCATGTCGTCATGTTCCATCTTGACCTTAAGCTGTTCGTCGACCTCAATCTGCTCCAAAGCCTGATCACAGGCTTCTTGGTAAGTTTCTGGAGGTCTCTTAGCGAAAGATTGGAAAAGTTTTCCTGCCCACAAGTTCCTTCTGAAGTTGGCGAGGGTTTCTTTCTCTGTGAAGACCCCCATCTGGATGACTTCCTTATGGAAACGCTCGACGTAAGCCCGAAGGGTTTCCACTCTCTCTTGGATCACGTACTGTAGATGGATCAGGTTCTTCAATTGGGGCTTAACTCCCTAGAATTGTGAGTAGAAATCGGTTGATAGTTTGGTGAAGGAATCCACGCTTCCAACGGGTAGTTTCCTAAACCAGGTTTTAGCTCCCTAGAACATTCGACACATAACAGCCCTGGTTGTGTTCTGAACCTCCATCTGTTGAACGAAGCTCTCTAAGTGGCTTAGGGATCTTCAGTCCTGAAGAACATGTCAGTTGGCATTTTAAACTTAGGTGGGAGCTCTGCTTCCTGTACCCTTCTGGTGAAGGGGACATTCATATCATTTAGAGGATCTTTCTTGTCCTCCTTGTATTTTCCCTTCTTCTTCAATTGGACCTCCTTCTAAAGCTCTACCAACTGGTCCCTTAGACGCTTGCCTTCGGATTGCCTTGAGTTCATTGATTCCTCACTATCGGATTCTTCTAATGAACTGGCGACCTCCACCCGATTCCTTCTTTAGAGGGGGTCTGCTCGGGGGCTTTGCTGACTTTCTTCTTCTCTACCCCAGGCTTCTCTCTTTGAAGTCATTAGGTGGAGTAGCTCTCCCCGTTCCCGGGGATGTACATCTACCGCGGATTTGACTTGCCTTTGTTGGTATCATGGCAACACTTCGGGAACGTGGGGCATGGGCTCTAGCCTATCCTGGATTGAGGTTGTGGGCCCCACTTGATTACGAGATGATTCCCGAGAGGCTGGTCCCAGGCAATCAAAGGCAGGCTGCCTAACCCCAGGCCTGCTTGACTCCCCCTGATTGCAGAGACCCGCTTGTTGGATAGCGATACCCTCAGCGAGAAGTGGAAGGCGCACGTTTTTTAAGAAGGCCACTACTTGTTGGTCAAGCTCGACCTGACTTCCTAGAGGGGGATCCAGAGCCCGCACAGTGACTGGTTGGGTTGGAACCTGGCTGTGGAGCCAAGATTTTCTCCCTTTCCTCAGGACCTTTCATGTCGATGTAGCAGAAGGTTGTCCCAATACGCCCTGTTGCCCTTGTGAGGAGCGAAGCCTCATGATTATTATGAAATAACAAACTTTTCAAATGTAAAGGTGGTGGTGTGAGATTATCGCATAGACGGTGCCAGAAAGTGTTGATAGGAAATTTGCTCAGGATGAGAAATTCCTGCTAACACCCTCGAGACCACTACAACGAAAGTGGTTGTCGGGGTCGATACCGTTGGTACCTGACCTGTTAAGAGATAGATGAGTGGTTGGATCATAATAACAGTAAATGAGAGCTTTGATTATTGATATATTGCTTTAAAAGTACAAATCACTCTCTTATATGCTCACAGTCTCTCAAAGATGTAGGGTGGTGGCAACTCTGTGCCTGCCGAATTGTGGAAACGAAGGTGACCGTGTTCTGAATACAGAATTTAGGCTTTCCCCTCTTCTTTTCTTTCTCCTCTTTGTTTCTGTGTAGGTTTTTTTGTCTATGCTATATCATTCTCTATACATCTATTTATATTTGATCTAAGTAGATTTGAATTTCCTGATATCCTGCTACGATCCTTTGAATCCTTTTTCTCCTTATCGAGAAGGATCCTTTATTCAAAAGTTATTGACCCTGAGTAAATAGCGGAAGCAATTAACGTGAATGAGTTTATTTCCTCTTTGGAACCAAACTCTTGGCTTGCACGTATACGGGATTAATAATGGTTATCTTCTAGAAATGATCTTATATGTTATCGCGATATGGGGTGTCATGGAGGTTACCCAGCTAGCTGCCTGTTGCCCCGTAGAATGGGGTAGATCCCTGCTCTGACTCTGTTCTTAGAAGCTTGAGATGGATTTTCCCTGGCCCTTAAGGGCTTAAGGTGTTCCTGTAGACATTCTTGGGAGGTAGCCAAGGCTGTGTAGGTTCAGACGTGATTTCTCCTTCACGTATAGCAGGGACAACGGGCTTCTTAAGAGGTTGGCGGGCTTCTCTCGGATGTCTACTGAGCTTGAAGGCCCTTTCTGGCATTTACTGGGTGGATATGGAGCTGGACCTCAAAGTCTGGGTTCCCTGATAAGAGGCCTGGAGAACCCCGGGTTCCAGTACTCTTATGGGGGCTTGTCCTTGTCGCACCTGACTTGTTTTCTAGAAGTGTTAAAGCCAAGACGACCTTCCCTGCTCTTGTGGGGTGACTTTATGGTCTTTCCGAGCTACATGATTGTCGATTATGGGTTTCGACTTGTGGCGGGAAAGTGAAAAATTTCTCTTTGACCCCTGGCCAAATTTCACTATTAACAAATATATAAGGCTATCATATTAGACCTTACTGCCCAAGTTTATTATATTGGCCATACATTGATTTTCCATTTTATTAAATCCATTGGGTTTTAATAAAAAGTCAACATATGAACTAGATCTGTTCTTACTAAAACAAAACAAGTCCACATGTCTTAAATTAATACATTAATATAATTTAAACAACCCATATAATTAAAATGTGCAAATTATATTCTTAATATATTAATGGAATGCTAATCGCACCCTATTAGGGCTGCCCAAGGGCTCCCACATCCTTGGACGCCCATTCCATGTATTTAAAGACTTACCGCGTGTCTTGATCACACATGACCGCACCTCTCCAAAAATTTTGGATTCCAAATTCCAAAAACATTTCTAGATGGACCCAGAAAATGGTCCGGTAGAATATTTCAAGTGATCCATGCAAGTTCGTGTCGATTGAGGATTTGGCGGGCTAACTAAATTTAATCTCCAATAGACATATCCTAATCACAATCAACAAGTGATTCTCTTAGGTTCGATCTATTAATTTTAGTTCATTCTACTAAAGAACTAAAATTGAACTCTTAAATAAACATAGAATACGTTAATGTTCATCATTCGTTCCCTAGACAATCTTAATGGAGATAGTGTATCCTTGTCAAGAATATTAGTAATCATCAAGAGCTCATAACCCACCTATAGCTCTCATAGTTACCATATTTACACATATGACCACATTTTGAACTTGGATATTTCGACTTGTCGAGAAGCCATATTTCAATAGACACTATTGAAAACTTAACATTTTTAAGATTTAATGTCCAATACCTTAAAATATCCATATGACGATATTCTCCCCACACTTAATAAATGGAGCCACTATGTCCATATCTATAAATGAAGTCCTCTAGCGATTAACAAATATATACCACCAATCTATCGAGGATAGACTATACCATATAATCGTACTCATTGATAGCTCAAATGATAACACTTGTAACCGTAAGTCCATCATTTATCTCAGGATTGAAATAGACTCTCAGATTGTCCTAAATTGAAAACATTTTTCCATTGACAGTTCCTAATAAAGTATTTCACTTTGATCCTATTCAATGCAACTAGTGAACTAGATTCTTTTACTCAAAGACACCACACTTTGAGGATTTTATACTCATCATAACACATTTGATCCCACTTAAATGCTAGCAAAAGAATTTGCAACTTTAACAAGGTAAAGGTACCCAACCTTTATCTTAAGTTGTGAATATTCAAGATTAACTAAAGAATTGTGTCTACCTCAAGCATATCCAGATGTAGGAACAATTCTTCTTTTCTCATAGTCTTTTGATCTTATGATTATTTACTTTTGATAATTATAATAGTTAAACTATAAATGATATAAGATTTGTTAAACTATAAATCACTTTATTAATGTGAAAAGATTGTCAAATATATTATTATATCTTGCTATTTAGCATAATCCCAACATATTAAATATTGAAAAGTTGCTAATGATTGCATCAACAAAAACAGATATGGTTGGGGTTAATGCTTGGTTGTTAAGCATTTAATACCTATTAGTGAGCTACGAGACAAAAGAGGAGAACAAATTAAACACACTTCGCCCGAGCAGGTTCCCTTTTGGAATGAGATACTCAGTCTTGTATGTTTAAAGGAGTATTGTTATAAGTGAAATTCAAATAGCATGACAAGTCAGCAAGAGACAAGGGTTAGGGGTGCCATGTCACCAAAATTCAAACAAAGTGAACCAAACTAAGTTGACCATAGAAGACCCATAAGCCCTCCGACTAAAATGGCATGGGCGATCAGATAAGAAGGCCCGATTAGGACCATCAAGATGGTCGGGGTAAAGTTTGTGATCGGGGGAAACCACATGGTCGAGATTGGTAGATGATTGACTGATTGACACATAAACAATATTCAGATTTAATAAGGTTACTACTTTGATACGCAGAAGAGGAATTTGACCCAAACAAGACATCTCGAAGAACACTTTGATAAGGAAATATACTTCCTTATAGATATCAAGGTGTAGATTAGGCAAGAGACCTACCATTAAAATATAATCAACACAAACAAGGAAGAGAATAATACGATTTTTGATAAGTTAAAATTAGTTCCATTACGGGAACTGGCCTAACTTGTACATTGTAAGGACCTTGATTTTATGATTGGCTTATTTCATGACAAACCACACCACATTGGGGATGATTGTGTAATGGGAAGCTTAGGTCATACTTGGCAAGCTTCCAAGCATCTCCATGACTTGAAAATCAAAAGGTATATTCACTTGACTTTGCCTCTTGAAGAGTTTAGGTGCACACACACACCTCATGCATGTTTTGTTGATCTTGCATTTGTGTTGATATTGTTTATATGTGTGCATCTCTTCACAATCGCACTTGCACTTCATTTATAGATTTAAGTGTGGTATTGTATTGTATTCATGCTTGCATGATGGTGTACTTGTTTAAGCGCGTTGAGTGACCATATGAGAAGGTCTAACTCTTCTCTTGGTTTGGTTACATGGAGAAGGTGTCTAGTTTTAAAAGAGAGTATTTCAATGACTTAAATGTTTTTCAAAACTGACCTTTGTATAGTCTTGTGACCATATCTTTTTATACAATGATTCAAAATGAGTTTTGAAAATTTCTGTACAAACTAGACACCCATACCTTTCCAACGGTATATTATTGGTAATATTTCATGACAGTTTGGATTGGTTTTGAAATCTCTAAAGTGACCACAAAAACAGGGCATCTCTGTTGTTGTCCGTTTATGACATTTGGGCACTAAAATGACCATAATTTTTTCTAAAAATATCTAAATCATGTTCTGTAAATTTGATTAGAAATTATACTTTCATACCTTTCCAACTGTATACTGTATGAAAGGTTTGGAAGTCGATTGGTCAAGTTTTGGGTCACTCGAAGCTCTAGCTGTTGTGATGTTAGGCGTGTACCGCGGTCTAGACCGCTTTTGGTGCAGATGCCTAGGCAACGACCTAGGAAGCGGTGATGTCTAGCCATGCCATTCTGCCTTGACAGCAGCCTAGACACTTGCCTAGCCAGCAGCACGCACATCGGTTGTGACGGGACTTTGTTTCCCAAATCCAAAACAATGTCGTTTTGTCTAGGGCTTTTATATATATGTTCTCTTCTTCTTCCTTGCTTTAAAAGAGCTCAAATAACATATTTTTAGAGAGAGAGAACCTCCCTAAGAGAGAGAAAGCTTCAAGCTTTGTTTTTAACTCTCCTAACCCCAAACACATCTTCATCTTGCATTTCAAGCATCTTTTAAAGGATGGGTTTTCATTGATTGGTAAGTAGAACCTCTATCATTTTTTATTTATTATTCTAGCTTCCAAGACATGTCATCTATTGCTTAGATTAGCATTTTTTCATATTAATTGCATATTCATTGAAGTTATGACATGTTTGGGGTTTGTATTGTGATAGCTAGCATTTAGGTCATATTTTCCCTCTAGCTAATTAGGTCATGTTGATTGCATTTAATGATTGAATTTATTGACCATGCCATGTTTATTGAAAACTTGTGTTGAAGTGGCTTTGTTTGATAACTAGATTGTAATATTGTATATCCATATCTAGTTAAGTCTTTATGCATTGCATTTAGACATTATTGTTTATGCCTCATTGATTGCATTTATTGATTGCGAAATATTGCCCTTGATTATATGTTGTGACAACTTGTGTTAGTTGGACTTTTATTGACAATTAGGTTGCTAGAATCATTTTGCATATAATTGAGTCCTTATGTATGGGCATGTAGGCATTGTTTGATAACTAGGTTATTGTATTGCATTATCTACACCTAGTTAAGCATTGTATGTAAGGTCTAACATATTTTGCATTGAGCATTCACTGATTGTTCACTTGGACCATATACTCTTCATAAAGTCAAAGTCTTGTGGCTTCTAGGTGAAGTTGCACAAGCAAGTCAAGTCTTGCAACCAAGGGTAGGTTGGCAAGCAACTAGTTGGGTATCCACTGTAAAAGGCTTGATGAGTAGAGTAGGAGGTGCTCACGCCAAGATTAGTGGATCAGGGATATCACTAGGGATTGAACCAAGAGCGGTGAGTGGTAGTGGCCATAGCCTGAGGTTGTCGAGAGTGAGTGTCCGAGTATCACTTGAGGCTGTAACTTTTTACTCATATAGTGGATTTCTGTGATCGAGTGTGGCACACTTAACAGCTCGTGGTTTTTCCCATTTGGAGGGTTTACACTTGATGTTGTATGTGTTAGGATTATACTCGATAGTAAGAGTATAATATTGTATTTGACAATCTTTTCATATTAATAAAGTGATTTCTAGTTTAACAAATCTTATAGCATTTATAGTTTAATTATTATAATTGTCAAAAGTAAATAATCATAAGGTTAAAAGACTATGAGAAAAGAAGAATTGTTCATACATCGAGATATGTATGAGGTAGATACAATTCTTTAGTTAGTCTTAAGTAATATTCATAACTTAAGATAAAAGGTTAGGCACCTTTATCTTGTTAAAGTTGTAGATTCTTTTGATAGCATTTGAGTGGGGTCAAATGTGTTATGATGAGTCTAAAATCATCAAAGTGTGTGTCTTTGGGCAAAATAATCTAGTGCACTAGGTGCATTGAATAGGATCACAATGAAATACTTTATCTAGAACTGTCAATAGATAAAAGTTTTTCATTTGTAGACAATCGGAGAGTCTATCTCAATCCTGAAATAAATGATGGACTTATGGTTGCAAGTGTTATCATTTGAGCTATCAATGAGTACGGTTATATAGAATGAATAAGAATGAATTCAATAAAACGTTTGTTGTTATGTTAACAATTAGAGGGGACCTAGTCCAACTAATAAATGGTGCGTACTCCCAAAGGAGGAGTTATATTTATGGGTGTTTGATCACCGTTGAATTTTTACGATTGAATTATTTTATTTAATTCAAGATAAATATTCAAAAGTGCTATATCATGATTGTTTACTTATATAATTTTTGTTATTAAAAAGCTATCATGACCCCATCCCTAATCAATATCCTAAAAGATAATACTTTAACTGATTATAATTATGTCACATGGAAAAGGAATATTGGGTTGTTGTTGCAAGCTGAAAAGTATAAGTTCATTTTTTATATTCCTTCACCACCAAACTATTGAATCTAACTCAAGAAGCAAAGATATGAGTATCAGTAGTGGAAGTCTTCAGATGAGATGGCTAAATGTATGTTACATTATGGCCATCATCTCTGACGTTTTGCAACAGCAACATGAAGGAATGGAGAATGCTACCGATATAAATGATGTCTCTATAAGAGATATTAGCTATGAGGTCTAGGATAACTAAGAGGAGAGGCAGTGTCTGCTTTCATGAATCTTAGGATGAAACCTGGACAGGCTGTGAAGGATCACATGATAAAAGTCATAACACATCTCAACATTACTGAACTGAATGGTGCTGAGATAGATGGTGAGATGAAAACTTGACATGATTGTCAACTCATTATCGGATTCTTTTGGTTAGTTAAAGTTGGACTACACCTTGAATAATAAGGAATACACCTTGCAAGGGCTGATGCAAGATGTTTAAAGAGCGGAAAAAATCCTTGTGAAAGGCAAGGGTCAAGAGATTCATATGCTTGGTAAGTTGCTACTGTTAAAGACCCGTAAGAAGGTTAAGAGACAACAGAAGAAAAATCAACTTGAGCTTTCTTAAAAGGAGACCAAGAAAGTAACCAAGATAAAAGGAAAGTGTTTCTTTTATGGTGAAAAGGGTTAAAGGAATAGACTGAATAAGAATGAATTCAATTTGCATTTAGAAAATGGAGAGTTGGTGTCTACTAGTGTAGTGAGAGATATTAGAATCAATTTTGATTCTTATAGGCATTTAGTTTTAATAAACGTTTATTATGTACCACACTTCAAGAGGCATTTAATTTCAGTCTCTTGTCTAAATAAATTTGGATATTTATTTACTTTTAATAAAGGTTTTATTACTAGTAAGAATAACAAATTTATTTGCAAAGGTACATTGGAAAACGGTGTATTCTATTTGTATGGAAATATCTCTCACTTGTTAGACACGGAATCAATGGAATATAACCATAAAATAGTAAAATTATCAAAAGATGAAACTTACCTATGGCATTTGCGCCTCGGTCATATTAACCTTAAAAGGATTAAAAGATTGGTAAGTTACGGACCTCTAAGTGACTTAAAGGTTGATGATCTACGAACTTGTGAATCTTGTTTGGAAGGTAAAGTGACCAAAAGGTCGTTTACGACCAAAGCCACAAGAGCCATCGAATGTTTAGGATTGATGCACACTAATGTGTGTGGACCTATGAGCATTCAAGCTAGAGGTGGATATGAGTACTTCATCACTTTCATGGATGATCACTCAAGATTTGGTTATATGTATCTCAAGAGACATAAATCAGATGCTTTTGACATATTCAAAGCATTTAAAGCTGAAGTGGAAAATCAGCTTGAGAAACGCATAAAAATCTTGAGGTCTGATCGTGGTGGAGAATATCTATCTGGTGAGTTTCAATAATATCTTATTGATAACGGGATAATTTCTCAGTTTTCTACACCAAGAACAACTCAACAAAATGGGGTGTGGCAGAAAGGAGAAATAGAACTCTTTTGGACATGGTTAGGTCTATGTTGAGTTATTCAACGCCCCCTAATTCTTTTTGGGGATATGCTTTACAAACCGCAATGTACATTCTAAACGATGTACCATCTAAGTCGGTTCCTAAAACACCACATGAGTTGTGAACCGAGGGAAAGCCTAGTTTACAACACTTAAGGATATTAGGATGTCCTACACACGTGTTAAAAGGAAAGACAGAAAAGATGGAGTCTCGTTAAGAAACATGCATATTTGTAGGGTATCCAAAAGGAACAAAAGGATATTATTTTTACAGTCATTTAGATCTTAAAGTATTTGTTTCGAAAAATGATAAATTTCTGGAAAATGACTATATGAATAATTTTGCCCCTAAAAGTAGAATTGTCCTGAATGAGGTTTTAGGAGATACAATTCCACAAAAGGTTTCGCAACCAAGCCCAATTGTAAGTTCCGTACCAACACAAGATCAACAATCTACCATACCACGTTGTAGTGGGAGGGTTGTTAGACAACCCGAGAGATACATCGGTCTATAAGAATCTGTAGAGAATCTTTTAGACGACAATGACCCCTATACGTACAAGGAATCAATGGAAGATGTTTATTGTCGCCTTTGGCAAAAGGCAATGCAATTTGAAATTGAATCTATATTCAAAAACAAAGTCTGGTCTCTTGTAGACTTCCCTAAAGGGATAAAACCCATCGGGTGCAAGTGGGTATACAAGAGGAAAAGAGGAATGGATGGAAAGGTGGAAACTTTTAAAGCTAGATTGGTAGCTAAAGGTTATACATAGAAGGAAGGTATTGATTATGAAGAAACCTTCTTTCCTGTGGCCATGCTTAAATCCATTAGAATACTCTTATCCATTGCGGCATCTCTAGACCTAGAGAATTGGCAAATGGACGTCAAGACAACTTTCCTTAATGGAAGTCTTGACGAAAGCATCTATATGATGCAACCATAAGGATTCATTGAAAAAGGCCAAGAGGAAATGGTATGCAACTTGCAAAAATCCATATATGGATTGAAGCAAGCATCCAGATCTTGTGTAGACAAAAGGATTAAAGGTGACAAGTTGGTTTTCCTAGTTCATTACGTTGATGATATGCTACTCATTGAAAACGATGTAAGTGTATTGACAACAATTAAAAGAATGGTTAGCAAAACAATTTGATATGAAGGACTTAGAAGAAGCAATTTATATTCTTGGTATCCAAGTCATAAGGGATAGAAAGAATAGAACGATTGCATTATCCCAAGCTTCATACATAGATAAAATCTTGTATAGGTTTTCCATGCAAGATTCCAAGAAAGGTATGTTACCTTTCAGACATGGAATCAAACTTTCTAAGGAACAAGTTCCTAAGAATGAGCATGAATAGCAATTCATGAGTAGGGTTCCATATGCATCGACAGTTGGAAGTCTCATGTATGCAAATACTCTATACTAGACCAAATATTTGTTTTGTTGTGGGCATAGTTAGCAGGTTTCAATCGAAGCCTGGTCCTGATCACTGGACCACAGTCAAGCATATTTTCAAGTATCTTCAGAGAACGAGAGATTATATGCTTGTATACTTTGAAGGAGATTTAATTCCTGTTGGGTATACTGATTCTGATTTTCAGTTAGATTCTGACTCCAAGAGATCAACATCAAGACCTATGTTTACTATTGGAGGAGGGGCAGTCATATGGATGAGTATCAAGCAATCTTGTATTTCTGATTCGACCATGGAAGCCAAGTATGTAGCAGCATGCGAAACTGCTAAAAATGTTGTCTGGCTATGTCAATTCTTGATTGACTTGGAAGTGGTTCCTGTTGCGAATAAGCAGATCACTATCAATTATGACAATAGTTGAGCAGTGGCTAATTCGAGAGAACCAAGAAGTCATAAGAGAGGGAAACACATTGAAAGAAAGTATCCCCTTCTAAGGGAAATTGTACATAGGGGTGATGCGAGAATTACCAAGATCGCGTCAGCAGAAAATCTAGCGGATCCCCTTACAAAGGCTCTTCTAGAAAAGAGTTTTGATAGGCCTCTAGAGAACATGTGGATGAGAGATATAACACATTTGCTATAGAGCAAGTGGGAGATTGTTAGGATTATGCTCGATAGCAAGAGTATAATATTGTATTTGACAATTTTTACACATGAATAAAGTGATTTCTAGTTTCACAAATCTTATAGCATTTATAGTTTAATTATTATAATTGTCAAAAGTAAATAATCATAAGGTCAAAAGACTATGAGAAAAGTAGAATTGTTCATACATCCAGATATGTATGAGGTAGACACAATTCTTTCGTTAGTCTTGAGTAATATTCACAACTTAAGATAAAAGGTTGGGCGCCTTTATCTTGTCAAAGTTGTAGACTCTTTTGCTAGCATTTGATTGAGGTCAAATGTGTTATGATGAGTCTAAAATCATCAAAGTGTGGTGTCTTTGGGCAAAAGTATCTAGTGCACTAGGTGCATTTAATAGGACCACAATGAAATACTTTATCTAGAACCGTCAATAGATAAAAGTTTTTCATTTGAAGACAATCGGAGAATCTATCTCAATCCTGAGATAAATGATGGACTTATGGTTGTAGGTGTTATCATATGAGCTATCAATGAGTACGATTATATAGCATAGTCTATCCTCAATAGTTTGGTGGAATTCATTTGTTAATCGATAGAGGACTTCATTTATAGATATGGACATCGTGGCTCTATTTATTAAATGAGAGTAGAATATCATCATATGGATGTTTTGAGTTATTAGATATTAAATCTTAACGTTAAGTTTTCAATAGTGTCTATTGAAACATGGCTTCTGGACAAGTCAAAATATCCAAGTTCAAAATGTGGTCATATGAGTAAATATGGTAACTTGGAGAGCTATAGACGGTCTATGAGTTCTTGGCGATTACTGGTATTCTTCACGAGGATACACTTTCTCCAATAAGGTTGTCTAGGGTACGAATGAGTAACATCAACTTATTCTATCTTTATTTAAGAGTTCAATTTTAGTTCTTTAGTGGAATGAACTAAAATTAAATAGATCGGACTTAAGCGAATCATTTGTTGATTGTGATTGGGTTGTGTCTATTGGAGCTTAAATTTAGATAGCCCACCAAGATCCCCAATCCACACGTTGATTAATTAATTATTAAATTATAAGTCAAAATCGTTTTTTTATTAGGAGATGGTCTCCTAATATTATACTATTGTTGGTAGTATAATTAATATTAAAGACTATATTTGATGAGTAGATAAATAAAAGGAATTATTTATCTAATCAAATTAGGAAGTCTTTAATATGGTTACAAATACACTATTGAGTTCGATTAGGAGTCTTGTGTAGGAAATAATTCCTTTTGGAAAAGGATTTTTAACCACCAAGTAAATCCACCTAAGGATAGGATTCTTAACCACCAAGTAAATCCTTCTTAGGAGAGGATTTGGTCTCCTATATATGTATATACTTACAAATTTCGTCCAAGCATGTAGTTTTTGGTGTGAGAAGTTGTTTTTATTTGTATTTTTTTTATTATAAAAAAAAACTTCGTTCAACTCATTGTGTGAAGAATTTGGCCAAACATAGAGAAAAGAGGGAACGTTTTTGTTTTCGATAATACACTAATATCCTTTACATCAAAAGGGTTTTGTGTACAGCATCGAATCAAGGTTCACACGAGTTTCAATCAAATTGATTGATAATTCAAAAGTGACCGGATGTTCTTGGTTTTTCTCTTGGAGGATTATTGTGACTAACAAAGAAGAAGATTTTGTTTGTTTCCATCCTCAGGTATACAATTTAAAGAAAAGGTGCCCACACTCCTAGGTGATTCACGTTCGTGATTAGATTGGAAGATATTGCGGATTTAATTCGACACTAGTTCAATCGTCACGAAAAAAAGGTACGATACTTTTTATATACATCAATTAATCTAGGGTTAAGGTTCTTGTTATTAAAAGGGAAATTTCTTTTTTTATATACGCAAACTCTAATTTTCTAATTTTCTAATTTTCTCACGTTTCTGTTGTGTTTTGAACCCGTTTTTTCCCTACAGTATGTTTGTTTTATTGGGTGAATTTTGAATATTGACTAATCAAGAAAAATTGGTAATTGATTTGATTAAAACCTATTCACCCCCCTCTAGGTTATTAGACACACACTTTTTGGGGAATTTTCATACACCAGAACATAGAGTTCTATATTTGTATAAATTTACCAAAATAACCCCTAGATAGGGCTTAAAGCAAATTCTGCTTACAAGAGTGCGATAGAGATTGAGGGTTGTAATTATCTTCTACATAGTGAATTTTTCTCACCGTTACCGACAACCGTGGATGTTTCTCCACATTGGGGTTTTACCATGTAAAATATTGTCTTTACTTTTGCCTTCTCTCTTTTGCAGTTTATTGGCCATATATATTTACATCCATTTGTGTGACGCGTGGTGAATTGCAGTCGATCTAAAAATCACCATCAACAGTATGCTTTACATGATGTGACCATGACTTTACATAATGCTTTACATTATGTTGCAATGTCGGTTTCCATGATGTCCCTATGATTTTCCTTACGCTTTCGATGATGTGCTTGCAATGACGCTTTTCATGATTTGCCTATGATTTCCACGATGGTTCCACGATTACATTATTCTTTCCATCATTTGCCCATGACTTTACATTATGCATTATGCTTTCTATGATGTTGCAATGACATTCCATGATGTGCCCATTATTTCCCCTGATTTCATTTTCCATGATGTTCCCATAAAGTCTCTTAACCATGACATTCCTTGATGTGTGCCCACGATATCTACTGAACATGACATCTATACTCCTATGACTTTCCTTGACTTTTCATCACAAACATGTTAACCCCTTAATTTGATTTCCATTCTTTTATTTTCCTTTTTTCCTATCTTTTTCTATGACATTCCATGAGTTGCCTATGACTTTTCATGTTTTGCATATGGTTTTACATGACCAGCCATGATTTTCTTGATTATCCAGCACTATTCATGACAACCATGCCAACCGTTAGTATGAACCATGTTATTAAAAAAAAAGCTATTGTCTTACTTCTAGGATCCAACCGCTTACTATTTAATATATTCTATCCGATGAAAAGTTCAACGACACTTGTGTCTAATATATAATCCACCCCGTACATTTATCATTTTCATATGGATTTTTTTATTGGTAAATTCTAGATGATACGACACGTTACCAAAAGACTAGGGTCGGGGGTGCCATGACACTAGAAAACGATCAGAATGAGCCAACCCAAGTTGACCAAAGATCATGCATCAAACCTCCCTCCCCCTTGATCACGACAACACAAATGATCGGGCAAGAAGACCCAATCGGGGCTGTCGAGACGGTCGGGGTAAAGATCATAGATCGAGGAAAAATGATTCTGGTCGGTTGAGTGACACGTGGACAACATTCAGTAGTAACAAAGCATGACTTAAATATGCAGAAAAAGAGTCTGACAGAGACAAGGTTTCTAGAAGTATACTTCGACAAGGAAACAAACTTTCTTATAGACAACAGAATCTGGATTAGGCAAAAGATCTAATACAACCAAAACACAATCAATAAGAGATAAGGAAGAAGGAAAAAATGACTCCAATAAGTTAGAGTTTTATTTAATTATGAGAGTTTTTGTTACTTGTACATGGAGAATTAAAGTTCTATGCATGTATAAATAGGCCCCAATAACACCCATAAATGGGTGAACACAATTTAATTATCAAGAGCTTGAGAGAGATTGAGTGTGTAATCTTCTTTCAACATAGTGAATTCTTATTGCTGTTATTGGCAACTGTGGACGTTTCCCCACATTAGGGCTTTACCACGTAAAACTTCATGTCATATTTATTTTCTCGTTACTTTTTATTTGCAATTAGTCGCTACTTTGCTTAAATTGTATGATGGGGTATTAGTCAGGAATCATTGTCAATAACTGGCGTTAGAAGAAGGAGGCTGAACCTCCGGTAGTATTTGGTTTACTTGATTAATTTTGAAAGAAGTTAGCTAAAGGCAACATCATGGACACTGGTAGGGACAGAACTCTATCTCCTCGCAATGTGGACGTAACACGAGATGTTAATGCCCAAATCGTGCAGGTTTCACTGCTACTGGTGAAGACAAATCCTTAGGGAGAACTCCATCCATAAGATCTGACATTGTCTCATTTATTTTCTTGTTACTTTTTATTTGCAATTAGTCACTACTTTGCTTAAGTTATGTGACGGGGGATTAGTCCAGGAATCACAGTCAAAAACTAGTGCTAGAATGAGGAGGTTGAACCTCCGGTAGTATTTGGTTTACTTGATAAATTTTGAAAGAAGTTAGCTAAAGGTGACATCAAGGACACTGGTAGGGACAGAACTTTATCTCCTTGCAATGTGGACGCAATGCGCGATGTTAATGTCCAAATCATACATGTGTCGCTGCTACAGGTGAAAGCCAATCCTTAGGGACAACGCCATCCATAAGACCAAACACTGTCATATCCACATGTATAGCTACCTGTGTCTCCTCGAAAGTGTTCAAGCAGGCCTAAGAGTTCTTGCAAGAAGTCATTGAAGATGCCGCTAAGTAGGGAATCAACATATTAGCCATAGCTAACTTGAGTTCACTGTACCAACTTTCTATGCCAATCGTGGCCCAGGATCCTAAGGTGAGCTCCGAGATAGTAGCGGTTACTCCAGGAGTACCCTAAAAACTTGGAAGAGATGAGGTAGAACACTATGGAAAGAGGGGACTTTCACACAAGAGATGTGGCTGAGAAGGCCGGGGAATAAGGGAACGTTGAGAATCTAGTTCACGGGAATATGTGGAAAGGTACAATGGAGTGGAAACCTACCATGAACGGGTTCATAGATATGATAACCAACTGAAGAGGTCCCGCACGTATTCAAGTGACGATGAAACAGCCCCTAGAAGGAGTAAAGACCCAACCCCAACGGTCCAACGTGACCCATTCAGTGCCTAGATCAACAGGAGGGTCCCCACGATCCATATGGACTCATAATTCGTCAGAGGTACGATGAGCGTGGAAAGCCAGAAGGGGAGCGAGAGATTCTCCTTAGGAGGATAGAAGCCCTTGAACGAAGGCAGAGCTTGGGAAACCCTCTAGTCGAGAACTCCGGAAGCCAGTTTGAGGATTCAAAAAGACATGCCCGGTTTTTTAAGAAATTTAGAATGTCGCATGTGGAGCAGTTCAAAGCCAATACTGACCCTCAGGAGCATGTAAGGAGGTACCAAAGTGCCATGGGGCAGTATAATTACAATGACGCCCTCGTGTGTCACATGTTCCCATAAACTTTGGGAGATCAGGGATCCATGTGGTATGGAGGGCTAGTTGCAGGCTCCATTAGGAATTTTGAAGCATAAGTACAAGTATTCACTGAGAAATTCATCGGAAACATCCAGAGAAGGAAGTCCATAGCAACCTTGTCAACCCTTAATCAAAGGAAATATGAGAAATTGAAAAACTACCTTACGTAAAAGTACAAGATCCCAATGACGATGCACTAGAGTTGGCGTTCATCAACACTTTATAGCACAACCATCTGACTCTAAGCCTGAAGTAAAGGGGACCGACCACGTACGCGAACATGGTAGACCATGTTGAAGGATACACCAAGGTAGATGAGGAATAACTGTTGTGGAGAACTTATACACGATAGTCAGCCCAAAAGTAGCCAAAAGTACAAGGACGGTAACCCAAAGAATAGCGACAAAGGGGAGTAGAAAGGCAGTCGGGGAAAGGGTAAGGAAGGATGAAAGGACAACGATAAAGGTGGTAGGCAGTTTAAGAGGCAATAAACTAACTACACTCCACTGGCTAGAAAAGACACCACCAAGTACTGCAGGTTACACCAAGAGAACGTCAATGAAACCTTCAAGTGTTATCAGTTGAGGGACTACATCAAAAAGCTGATCAGAGAAGGGCACCTCAAAGACATGGTATTCCAAATTGTGGATGATCGATGTAAGAACACCATAATAGAGGAGCGAGATAAAAGTCAGAAGAGTCCAAGGAGAGATCCAGGCAATTGGGTAATCAATACCATCTTTGGTGGACCATACACCAGAAGTAGTAGTCGAGAGAGGATGTCCGAAGTTAGAGAAGCTATAGACAGTAAGAGAAACCTGGAGGTGAACCCGTTAGGGCCCGATCAAAAGAAATCCAAACAAGGTTGAGACCCTATAATTTTCACTGAAGCATACGTGCATGCACAGAAAGTAAAACCGAATGATGCAATTATAGTGTCGGTTCATGTAAGCCATAGGGAAGTAGGAAGGGTACTGATCGACAGTGGAAGCTCAACGGATATTCTAAGTTTAGAAGTGTTCGACCCACTCATGTTGCAAAGAAGAGACCGCTAACCATATAAACTCCCACTTAGAGGCTTCAGATGAGCGGAGGTAAGGTCGCTATGAATAGTGAAGATACTTATGGAGATTGGTAACTTTTTTTGTACCAAGACAGTGCTACTTGATTTTATGGTCGTGAGTGTAGTGAATCAGCCATATAATGCCTTACTGGGTAGGCCTTTCTTGAACAAGAAAAAAGCTGTGACGGCCATCTATGCACTTATGGTAAAGTTTCCTATGAAAGTAGGAGTAGGAGTCATGAAAAGCTCATAAGAATATGCAAGAAAGGCAAACCTCGTTGTGCACGAGGAGAAAGCAGAATCAGGGGTAATGCAATTATACACAGTTGAGGAGAACGAAGACCAGAAGATAGATGACAAGGAGGTCAGAGCGAAAACTCCAACCCGGTTCGATATGGACCCCAGAGAGACAACTTTGGAAGATGGGAAAAGTCAGGAAGTTGAACCGACCATAGAGGTCTCAATTGATGACAACAATCTTGAAAAGATTGTAAGACTCGGGGCTTGGCTGATAAAGCAAGTGCAGAATGAGATGGTTAAACTACTAAAGGAATATAAAGACGTGTTTACATGAAAACATGAGGATAAGCTGGGAATCATTCCAAAGATAATCTCGTACTACTTAGCAGTCGACCCTGACCGCAAGACGGTTGTTCATAAAAAAAAAAACAGTTTAACCCAGAAATAAGTAAGGCGATCGAGAAGAAGTAAAGAAACTATTAGCAACATGATCTATAAGGGAATTAAAATATCCATAATGAGCGGCCAACATGGTACTGGTCAGTCAAGGATGTGCATGGCTTTTACCTATCTCAACAAAGCATGTCCAAAGGATAGCTTCGCTCTACCTCTTGTTGACCAATTAGTGGATGCAACTGCTGGTCATGATTTGTTGAGTTTCATGGATGCATACTCGGGGTATAACCAAATCTAGATGTTCGAGCCTGATAAGGACAAGACATCCTTTACTATCGATCAAGTGTTATATTGCTATAAAAATATGCCTTTTGGTCTTAAAAATGCCGGGGCAACTTACTAGAGATTGGTGAATAAGATGTTCGCTCAATAGATAGGTAGAAACATGGAAGTATATATGGATGATATCCTAATGAAAATCATAACGTTGGAAGAACTTGCAGGAAATCTCATGGAAACATTCGGAGTGCTACGCAGGTTTGGTATGAAGCTCAACCCAAAAAAGTGTGTTTTTTTAGTGCAATCGAGAAGATTCCTAGGGTTCCAGGTTCACTAGAGGGGAATTGAAGTTAACCTTGAAACATAAAGGCGTTATAGGAAATAAGGTCCCTAGAACATTAAAGGAGATCTAAAGGCTAACGGGGTGCTTGGCATCCCTGAATCAATGCATAAGCAAGTCAACTGACAAATGTCTTCCTTTTTTTTAAAGCAATTAAGAAAGGTAAGGGGGTGGAATGGAATACCGAGTGCGAGCAGGCGTTCAGAAAGATCAAGGAATATCTAGGACAAGTCCCGATTCTATCCAAACCCTTAGAATGGGATGTGTTTTTTTTGTACCTGTCTGTAACGCCTGTAGCGACATGCTAAGTATTGGTTAGACTTGATAAGAATGTACAAAAGCCAGTGTACTATACGATCAAAGCTTTGTTACCAACCGAGACAAGGTATTCACCAGCTGAGCAGATGGCATTGGCCCTTGTAACTTTGGCAAGGAAGCTAAGGCCATATTCCCAAGCCCACAGGATCGAGGTCTATACGGATTATTCGATGAAGCAAATCCAATCTAAACCCGAAATGCCCAGGAGGTTAATTAAACGGGCTATGGAATTGAGTGAGTTCGAAATAGCATATCTACCAATGCCCGCAATAAAGGGCAAGTTGTGGTTGATATGATAACAGAATTCACTGAACCAAATAGTGAGGTGATCAGGATGTAAAAAGAGAATAGCGAGTTTGTGTGGAAACTACTTGTAGATGGGTCGTCAAACACGTATGGTAGTGGGGTCAGGATATTCATATCTACCCCAGAAGGTGATCAGGTAGATGTACCCCACGGTTTGACTTCAAAGCCACCAATAACATGGTCGAGTATAAGGCCCTTTCAGCATGGCTTAGTGTTTGTAAGGCCTTAGAGGCAGATGAGCTAGAAATATTCATTAACTCGCAAGTGGTTGTAAACCAAATTTTGGATGAATATCAAGCCAAGGATAACAACATGGTCGTATATTTGGGGGTGAACAAAACGCTGTTAGGAAGATTCAAAATGTACAAGATCACCCAGATCCCGATGGAGAAGAATGGAAAGGCAGATACTTTGTCAAAATTAGCGTTAACTACTATCGGTGTACAGTCAAATACCATCCTAGTCGCCCATCTTAAAAGGCCAAGCATCGAGGACCAAGAAGGGATATTAGAGATATGTGTGACTGAAGGAGATCAAATCACTTTGATGACCCCAATCAGGGACTACTTGGAGAATGGAACATTGCCAACAAAAGTAACTGATACGAAACACCATATGTATAGAACTACAAGGTACTCAATGGTCAGGGGAAAATTGTACATGAGAGGATTCTCGAAAGCATTGCAGAGATCTGTCTACCTTATGAAGGGCAGACGGATATTAGAAAGCATCCACTGGGGAGTATGTGGTAATCACTCAGGAGGCAAAAGCCTGGTGCATAAAACTCTCATACAAGGCTTCTATTGGCCAACCCTATTTCGAGACGCTCAGGCTATTCAGAACAATATGGAGGTTTCCAGAGGATAGCTAACGATATAAAGAGGCCTCCCAAACAATTGAAGAGTCTATCATCACCTTCTCTGTTCGTTATGTGGGGGTTAGACTTGATCGGCCTAATGCCAGCTGTAGCCAAGAGTAGGGCAAAGTACGCTGTTATGGTTACCTTGTCAGGAAAAATATCATCTATCAGTTCGGAATCCTATACACGATAATTACAAACAATGGAACTCGATTTGATAGTGACAATTTCGGACATATGTGTCGGGATTTCAGTATAAAATATTATTATGGCCTTAGGTGAAGAAGATACCTCAACTATCTTGGCCATTTTGTTACTAGAGATATTGTCATTAGACCAGGTCCTATGAGACTTACCCCTAGTTGGCTCCTCTCAGCTCCGCCTATCCCTTGGGGACTTATCTCGGCTCAATCTTTCCTTACCGGACCTCTTACGATCAGACCCCTATGTGGAAGATTGAACCCGATCGGACCTATATCTAGATGACCCCCTCTGATTGCTTCGAGAGGGAGGGGGATCATGGCTACTTGATATAACTCAGTCAGCAGGGACTACCAAAGATTCATGATCAGATTCGTACACATGCCCCACCAAGTCATGTTCGATATTGAGCAATACCCTGAGCCACCTGATCAAGGTTCATAGCCTTTTCTGCTTGCTCACCAGCAACAATGTCTAGTTCATAAACTGAAAGAGAAAGGCATTGCAAAAAGTAATGAGCAAACAAAAAGTAGTAATAATAATGAGCCACTACCGGAAAGTTTAAAGACAGAGATTTACGATGCTCATGCCGGGTGAATATCTCTGGAAAGAGACCCAATTCAATCAGCTTATTCTCCGAGTACAAGTTTCAACGGTCCTTGACCTTCCAAGCAGTCTGGGTCACCTCAACGACTGTGTCGGCTTGTTCACGAGTCATAACAATTGCTACTTTGTTCCATAGCTAGGGACTTTAGAAATGTCTTGGGACGACGCTCCGGTTTAACCGATGAGATAGATCGGCCACCACGATCTCACCCTAGTCTCCGCTAATAAAGAACTAGTTGTTCTTCTAGTATTTGTTAGAAGTTGGGAACCGTCAGAAGAAACCCTTATGGTCTTTATGGGCTGGAGGGGCAAGTTTTTCCTTGTATCCATTAGGGATTCAACTTCTCGGTAACGTTGATCGGAGATAAAAAGTCCCTCCTGTATCTGATCGACCCAAAGTTAAAAAAATGCATATCTCCTTGCCCCAATCTTTCTCCATAAATGCTATAGACTGATCATCACCCGATACGAATTAAGGATTATTTAAGCAGGGGAAACACTTGTGTCTACCAAGAAGTGGGCAGTAAAAGGCAGTAAGGAGAAATTTACCCCAGAAGATAGCACGGCCCTATAAATCATGACTACACCAGGAGGTGGGTTCCACACTGCGCGATTACCACTGCAGAACAACTTCACCAAGCAAGAGAGGTCGAGTTGATCCTTAAACTTTGTAAGTTCTTCATCCGTTGCTATATTTATCTTGAGGTCAATGGCGTAAGGATGGTCAGTCGAAAACCCTAGTATGCTAGCCCGTTATTCCCACGAGACACCCTTCAGCTTCAATGTCTGGGAAGTTAATTTCAAATAACTTGTTACTCGGGCAGTCTCTTTAAGAGAAGCCCTGGTAGTTTGCCTAGTCATCTTCAACATATCTGAATGGACATCAACATAAGTAGAACCAAGAGGGTTAGAAGAAGATGGAATAAACCCGGAACTAGCCAAAGAATAATCCACATTTAAAGCAGTAGGTTGGGATGAAGGAAAATGACCCAAATAATAGATTCAAGTTTAGCCATATTCTCGTTATCACCAGTCTCAATAGCATGCATGAGAAGTTTAAAATACCTATAGTAGAGAGTTGGATCTATACCTGAAGTACAATCAAGCGTAGTGAGGACATAGAAGTTTAGGAGCAAATAAGAGCAAGAATCTGAAGATGGCAAAAAAGCTAGGGTTTTTTGCGAAGAATAACTATGAAGTAGTGAGGGAAAAATGAAAAGTCTTTGAGCTATATATAGGAATGAATGACGTCATATGAGCATGCGCACATTATCAGACGCGAATGGGGGTAGATGCACACGAAATGAAAAGAACGCGCCAGTTAAAATTCAATAAAATGGATAAATGATTGCATCAGCTGAAATAAGCATGATTAACACGAACATTCATCGGTTAAGCATTAAATGCATATTTATAGACACCACAATAAAAAATAATAATAAGTTAAATCTACTTTGCCGAGTGAGTTTCATTTCGAACGAGATACTCTATCTCGTATGTTTACAAGGGTGTTGTCATTGGTAAATTCTAAATGATACGACACATCACTAAAAGAGTAGGGTCGGGGGTGTCTTGTCACTGGAAGGAGATTAGAATGAGCCAACAGAAGTTGACCAAAGAGCACGCGTCAAACCTCCCCCCGACCAAGACAACATAACCAATCGGGTAAGAAAACCCGATCGGGAATGTCGAGATGGTCGAGGTAAAGATCATCGATCGGGGAAATGTGATTATGATCGAGTTCAGAAAATGGTCGGTTGTGTGACACGTAGACAACGTTCAGACTTAACAAAGCATGACTCAAATATGCATGAAAAGAGTCTGACACAGACTAGGTTTCTCAAAGTATACTTCGACAAGGAAACAAACTTTCTTATAGATAACAGAATCCGGATTAGGCAAGAGATCTAATACAACTAAAACAAAATCAATGAGAGATAAGGAAGAAAGGAAAATGACTCCAATAAGTTAGAGTTTTATTTAATTATGAGAGTTTTATTTACTTGTACATGGAGAATTAGGGTTCTATGCATGTATAAATAGTCCCCAATAACACAAATAAACGGGTGAACACAATTTAATTATCAAGAGCATGAGAAAGATTGAGTGTTTAATCTCCTTTCAACATAGTGAATTATTGTTGCTGTTATTGGTAACTGTGGACGTTTCCCCACATTGGGGTTTTACCACGTAAAACTTCGTGTCTCATTTATTTTCTCGTTACTTTTTATTTGCAATTAGTCACTACTTTGCTTAAATTGTGTAATGAGGGATTAGTCCAGAAATCACCGTTAATAGCTTTAGACCCAAACGCTCCGTATCATGAGGGATTGAGGATTGCAAGATATACACTCATAGGTAGATTACATGTTTTAGAAGGGTTTGAGCAAGAACCGTTTTGCGACTACTTAGGTTTGTAGTTGCCCTTAACTGTACATGCAAAAGTTTTTCATACTATTCTGAAATGGCAGATTCAATATACTCCAAATACATCACCACTTCGAGATGATGAACTGTGGTTTTGGTTGGGTATGTGACAATATTGTTTCAGTCAGGAGGTGTTTTGCATAATCGCTGGGCTCAAAAGAATGAGTAATAAGGGTCAAGTATACTCTAACGAAGAACAACCTATACGGAAGGCATTTCAAGAATAAACCTTCTTATGCATCGTTGTTTGAAACTTTTAAACTACTGACCTATAAGCAAGGTGAAGATGGCAAATCTATTGGTCATAGGCTATATCTTATCTGCTATTGACAAGTGATTTTGTAACGGAATGGATGTTTGCATTAGTGGATAACTGAAAATAAATAATGTGTCTAAACTAACCTAGAGGGGGTAGGGAGGGGGGAGGAGGGGTAAATATGTTTTAATCAATTGATTACTAAATTTCGATTAATTAATATTAACAAAACTACCCATATTAGTAAGCATTCAAACAAAAATAAAACGCACAACATGTTTTACGTGAGAAACCCTTCAACTGGGCAAAACTCACGGGCTATCCTTCTAGCCATATACGGTCCTCAAAATTCATTATTTGAATGAAAGTTTATAACCTATGTTTACCTCAAGTCACACCATTCTTGGTCGCTAACCCATTCACTTTGCCCAACGTGCCTTTAATAGTGATATTAGACCTACTACCTTGTGCACTAATCCACTTAGTCACAAATCTTAATAGTCAATGAAGAGAATAAACGGCCTTTGTGAATATGTAGAAATATTCTAACATGCAATTAATGTTAGGCTACACTAAGTGCTTATCTAGGAATATCAAGATGGAAACAAACAATCAATCCTAGATATCAATATCTAAATGTAAAAACAAGTAGATTTAACTATAGGGAAAAATGGTCCTAAATGCTAGCTATCAATGAACAATAAAACAAAACTATCACGCAAATCCACAAACATATACTGAACATAATTAATCAAAAGAACAACAATTAATCAACAAAATAATTGCTAACCCTAGGCAAGGATGAACAAAAAAAATATATGAGTTCTAGAACATGTTCAACTTTCCAAGATATAAAAGCAAGAAAACCTATGAGAAGATGATGAATGAAGGATGCTAGATGCACATGGGGTGTGTGTTTGGTTGTGTAAAAATAACATCTTGGAGCTCTCTCAATCTCTTCAAGTCAATTTCTCTTACTAAAAATATGATTTTCAGAACTCTTAAAGGAATTAGAAAAGAAAAAGAAGCATATATATAGGAAAACATGAACTGCTGGTAAAAAGACAAAATTGCCCTTATTGGGCCATTCAGGAGTAAGGTTAGGCGGTTAGGAAGACTACCGTTCCGGTTGCCGTTTGATCACAATGCATTAGGTGTGATTCGATGATCACATTCGACGGTTAGGATGACCGCCGATTCAACTGCAGAATAAGGACAGAATCACCAGGTATGATTAGGCAGTCATAACGGTGGATAGTCAGGTTGTCGATTCATCCATAGAATGAAGACATAATCTATTTTCAAACGATGGTCCCATTCGACAGTCAGATTGACCGCTGAATCAACTGTCGATTCCCAATAGGGGGAATCCTCACCAGTTGATCAACGTGCTAAAACAAAGCATTTCATCATACATGTGCGGACATTTTTGATCAACAAATGGAATAGAACATAGCCATACTTAAAACTAATACCAAGGTGCATGTGTGAGAAGTGGAAAGAAGAACACACATATAAAAGATTGAAACACAAATGCAAGATATGTAAGGCATGCATGAGAGTGTGTGTGTGCAACTAGTCTCTTCAAAGAAGGTTAAGCAAGTGATGTATCTTTGAAGTGCTCTTAAGCTTGGAGATGCCATCAAATCTTGATCACGAATAATGAGGTCTAATATACCTTTACAAGTAAATCTTCAATGTGGTTTGTCAACACAATGAGCCAATCAAAATGTAAGAAACTTATAATCTACCCCTTTGGCTATTTCGTGACAAAACCACAACTCGCAACTAATTAGCCAAAGAGGTAGATAGATATTAGATCTTTAATTTTTCAAACTCTTGTAGAATAACTATCCCTACAAAACAATGAAACTACACTTTCCAAGAGAAGTGTATATGAGGTGATCAAAAGAGATAAAAAAAATACACTTGCATAAAAGAAAAACATGCAACATGTAATGCAAATATCCTACAAAATGGGTTACTCCCCCTTAATAAGACAATTTTCCTTGATATGCAACTCCCCTAATATGCAACTCCCACATAATATGCACTTCCCATAAACTCCACAATATTCCCCATTTTTGTCATGAGATAGGCAAAAAGAGTATTCCTCAATTGGGTCACTTTAATAAAGAGAGTTATTAGCATCAAAGATATGTGCATAATCATATACAGTAACTTTATGCAACATAATTAATGGAGAGAAAAGCTAGGATGTTTGATTTGAAAGACATGTGTGAGATTGTTGCTTTGGATACAAGACATGGAACATCAAAGTTCAAGCAATCGTATTTGGTAAAGCAAACATCAATAGTATCTATAAGAATTCAAACCAATTTGTACCATTTTGTCATAAGAAAACAAGATATATCTCTGAAAACTTTTAAGACACATAAGCAACTATATCATTCCTTAATGTCCAATCAAGACATGGATATAAAATCCTTATTGATTAAATGGATATAAAATCCTTATTGATTGTTGTCTTATTCAACAATTAAAAAGAGAGACAAGGCGAAATTGGATAAGACATCCTTATTTATTAAATGGACATAAGGTCCTTATTGAGTTTAGCATTGTCAATTATATTTACACACGTTTGCACACAAATAACTCAAGCATAATATTTAAGCATTTCAAAATCAAGTTCACATGTCATAAAGATAAATTATAAGTCATTCATGTGCACTTCCTAATCAATTGACCTAGTCCAAAAATACATAATTGAACATAAAAGTGACATGGATTACAAACAAAGCAAAGGCACACTATTTGGATAAAATTCCATATAATTATATATGTGCAACCAAGATTCTCAAGCAGTTAATTAAGGAGCATAAAGTTGAACAATTTTTTGCTTATTTCAACAATGCAAGGTATTAATGGGGTCAATCACCAAAGCTCATCAAGGCATATGACAAATCCCAATAGAGCTACTAAGTGATTTGAACCTAGTTGAGTCTAAAGGCTTAGCGAATAAATCTGCTTGTTGATCATTTGTGCGAACATGTTCAAGTGCAATGCAGTTGTTTTCAACTAGCTCCCTAATAAAGTGATGTCTAATGTCTATATGCTTAGTCCTAGAGTGTTGAACCAGATTCTTTAAAATGTTAATGGCACCTAAGTTATCATAATAAAGGGTTAGAGTACCTTGATCAAAGTCATAATCCACAAGCATTTGCTTCATCCAAAGGAATTGTGTGCAAGCACTCCCAGCAACTATGTACTCAGCCTCGACCATAGATAAGGAAATGGAATTCTGCTTCTTGCAAAACTATGACACCAAGTTGTTTCCTAGGAAGAAGCAACTACTCGATGTACTATTCCTATAATCATAATTTCCTGACAATCTGCATCACTAAAACTAAAGAAGCTAGCATTACTACCAAAAGAGTACCATATCCTTTAGTTGGAAATCCCATTCACATATCAAATGATTATCTTCACAAAGGAGAGAAAGGACTCCTTAGGATTTGCTTGGTACCTAGCACACATACCCACACTAAAGGTTATATCCAGCCTACTTGCGGTTAAGTAAAGCAAGCTACCTATCATGCCGTGATAAAGACTTTGGTCCACACTCTTGTCACTAGCATCCCTGCTTAGTTTCAATGTGGTACTCATGGGTGTGTCACAATGTTTGGTATTCTCATGGAAAACTTCTTCACTTGGTTCTATGCATACTTAGCTAGGGAGATGAAATCCTATCATGCAATTGCTTGATTTGTAATCCTAGGAAGTAATTAAGCTCTCTAACTAAACTCACCCAAAATTCATGAGATATGATATCAACAAATTGTTAGACTTTAGATTTGTTGGTGAAGCCAAACACAATATCATCAACATAGATTTAAGCTACAAATAGTTCTACTTTGTTTCCCTTGATGAATAAAGTCTTGTCGACACTACCCTTATACTAGTCATTATTAACAAGAAAATGAGTGTGGAGCTCATACAAAATCTTCGGTGATTGTTGATGGTGATTTTTGGATTAGGTTTAATTGATCACTCATCGAACAAGTGAATGTGAATAAACAATCTAATTATGATCGAAATAAATAAAAATCAAACAAGGCACAAGATTTTACATGGCAAAACCCCAAGGTGGGGAAACATCCACGGTTGCCGGCAACAACAAGAAGAATTCACTATATCAAGAATAGTTAAACACACAATCTCTCTTGCACCCTTGTAAGCTTAATTGACGTTCACCCCTCTGTGGGTATTATTATGGCCTATTTATACATGCATAGAACACTAAATCTTAGGGTACAAGTAAATTAAGTTCCCCGTAATGTAACTAAATTCTTTTTTTTTTGGAATCGTATTGTTTTTTTCTTGTTTTATGCTGCTTGTATTTTAATTGCGTTAGATCTCTTGCCCGATTTACATTTTGATATCTATTAGGAAGCTTGTTTCCTTATTAGGATGCACTTCAAGATGTCATGTTCAAGTTGGATTCTTTTTTTACGTAATACACTCGTAACTTCATTAAACCCGAATGTTGTCCACATGTCATTCAGCCGAACAACTTCCAAACTCGATCAATTTTACTTTCCACGACCAGCGATTTCACTCGATCATAACCTTTCCCCCGACCATCTTGACAATCCCGATCGGGTTTTCTTATCCGATCATTTGTGTTATCTTGGTCGGAGGGTTTGATGGGTTTTCTTTGGTTTGATTCAATTTGGTTGACTTTTGGTGATGTGGAACCCCGATTCTTGTCTTTTGTTGATGTGTCATATCATCCAAAATACGCCAATAACAATACCCCCTTTAACATACAAGACTGAGTATCTCGTTCCAAATAGAACCTGCTCGGTGAAGTGTGTTCAATTTTTTCCTTTTTTCTTGTCCTGTAGCTCATTAATGCACATTAAATCTTTAACAGCTAAGCGTTAACCTCAATCACATTAGTTATGGCTGATGCAATCATTTGGCCATTTTTTGAATTTCAAACGGCACGAGATTTTAAGGTTTCGTGCACCTACTACCACTCTAGTATGTTACGTCTGGTGATGTTTACATGTTCCGATGACATCACCCGCTTTAATATATAATTTGAAACTTTTCTTTTCCCTCTCACGACTTCATAACTTCTTCTACAAAAAACCCTAATATTTTATTCTCCTCAAAATCTTAAGCTTTTTTCTCCATTAAACTTCTTTTCGTCAACGGTTCATGTTCTGTCGCTCTCACTAATCCCTCAGGTATGGACCCTACTCATTGTTATCGATATTTCAAACTTATGCATGCCATTGAGGCAGAAGATAAAGAAAATATCGCTAGGATTGAATCTATACTTTTGGGTCACTTTCACGCTTACACCCCTTCATTTCAACATGTTGCTTAGGTGTTGATTACTCCATTGTTCGTCCTGAGTTTGTCCCTCCATCTGATAACCCTCCTGCTTTTAATTCTGTTGGTGTTTACCCAAATATGTCGAGGATTGCCAGTTCGAGAAAAGCCATTAGAGCTTCGCCCAGGGAAACTACCCGTCTTGCAAGCGATTTGAAGATAATCTCGTAAAAGTTAAAGATGAATTAAGTCATTAGAGAACGACCGGTGTGCATGCTAAAGTTCATTGCTGATCACCCGTGTACCTTCTATTTCGAGATAAATATGGCTACTGATGATGAACTCGAGAAATTCAGGTATCGGTTTGACCTCTCCGTATTCGGTGTAACTGATTCACAACAGCGAGCGTGTAGGTTGGAACCTTCCCCTAGGGCGGTTGTTATTTACGAAGCCATGTTGTCCCTTGGGAACACCAACCCATTCAGTTTTTCATTGCCCAATTTCTTATAGATGCGGGCATTGCCCCTACTCAACTGACCCCCTAATTCATATTGGGTGTTGATCATCCTGTGGCACCTATGGAAGAAGATCAAAGCCAGTACCCCTCCGACTCCCTATGAAATATGTAACTTTTATACTCTTTGTCGCACAGACACTGGAGATACCTTCTACATGCAGTCGACCTCCTCGAGCAGCTAGATTCCCCCACGGTTTTGATGATAAACCTTCCCATCCCACTCATAAAGACCACAAAGGCTTTATAATGGGTTTTCCTTCTTCTAACAAGTACTGGAAGAACAAATGGTTTTTTGTTAGTGATGAATGGGGTGAGGCGGTGGTAGCCGATCCTAACCAACGGTTGACCAGGAATAATATCCCAAGACACTTCTGTAGCCCTAAACTATGGAGTAAGACTGAGTTGGTGATGACTTTGAGCCAGCCTAACACGGTTGTTAAGGTGACTCAGACTTCTTGGGAGGTTAGGGATCATCGTAACTTGTACGCGGAGAAAGAACTAATCGAGTTGGGGTTTATCCTGCCTATTTATGCTCGACGCAAGCACTGTAAGTTCTTATCCCAATATCACTTATCTTTTGTTATATGTATTTATTCTTATTGCTTGTCACTGGGTTTTCATTTCAGTATACGACGTGGACGTTGTTGCTAGTGAGCAAGTTGAGAAGGTTTAGAATCTGGAACAAGTTAGCATGAAAGCAATCGTTGACCAGGTGGCATATGGAATCGCTCCCTCTGAGCATAACGTAGTGGAAAATATATATGAGTCTGATCAAGACACTTTAATGGCTTCTGCAGGACAAGCTGAAGGGAGCGGTCGTAATGCCCCTCCTCCCTAAAATAGTAGAAGAGGGTAACCTAGAGATAGGTCTGCCTAGTCACAGTTTACCCAAGAGGGATCTGACCGAGATAAGTTTAGTAGGGAGAGGTTTATTAGAGATAGGACCAGTAAGGGGTGGTCCAGTAGAGATGAATCTTGTGTAGAGGTTCCTAGTGGTAAAGTGGTCAAGACTGTAGAGGGATCATCTACCCCTGAGGTCATCCGTAGAAGAATGGAGGCTCAATCTGTTACTGATTCGGTGATCTCTCAGTCGGTGTTGACCCTATCATTCTGGATGTGGAAGATGAGGATGATCATAAGACCCTGACTAACTTAATTTTACTGGAGCAACGGTCGAAAAAAAAGGGCGATCAAGTGTCTACGTTATCTGCTTCCCTTCCACCTACTCCTGCTAGAATAGTTGAACCGGCCCTGGCAAGGGCTGGTTATGTGACTGGATTATAACTAACAAAACATTCTTCTCATCCTAAGCCTTTTTAGGTTCAAGCTAACTATCCTTCTGATCTGGCTACTTCTGATCTATCTACACAGCGCTCTGGCAAGGCCCTAATGTAGTTCTCCGTTAAACGTCAGATAATCTTCATCGACTTTGACTTTGATGATGGCGGGTCCAATTTGGAGGAGCAGTTCATTGATGAAGAAATGCCTGATGTCATTAAGGAGTAGGCACTTCTTCCAGTGTTTAAGTTGAGGTCTTTTCCAGGTTAAACTGTTAAGTTGGCTGGGGACGCTGGGACAAGCCAAGCTAGGAATGCTCATATTAGCACATATCCTGTGCCACTTCCTCAAAAAGGTGTTAGTAAAGGTTAATTCCCTAAAGAGCAAGGATTTGAGGCCTCTACAACTGTTCTTCAGGCTAGAGAGGGTACTGGAATTTTAAAGGTTCAAAGTGTTGTGGACCCAACCTTTTCAAAAACACACCTTACCATATCCATTTCTGGTCATGACGGGTCTATTCCCTTAGTTTCCGTAACAGCTCCTGTTTCTGGATCTTTCCAGCTCTAATGTTCGAGTGACTCTTGCACTGATCCTATTTCCATGCTTCAAACCATGTCAGTTGGCAAGGGGTATACTGGTGACGGATCTTAGAGAGAAAGCCAGAGCTATTAGTACCTCTGAGCAAATCCATATGATCTTCAATAATAGAGTTTTTATAAGTACTTTATGTGTTACCTTTCGCCCATGTGTGTACATGCGTTCTTAATTATCACTTTTTTTTTCAGGCGGTGGAGGAGCTAACCCAGGCCATAACTGACCAAAAAAAGCATGATGTAAAGGTTTTCCAATTAAATAGGGCCCATGCTGAAAATGATGACACTCTTAAGTTCAAATCTACCAGTACATGGAGAAGTTGAAGACTCATGCTATGATTGAGGTTGCTCTAAGGAAGACTATTGCTAACATTCAGGATAGGGTCTCCGCAGTTGAGATGACTCTCAGAGAGCTCAACACAAGGAATGTTGATCTAGAGAAGAGAGAAGGGTAGAGTTGCAAAGTGTTGAGCTTGAGTCAAAGGCCATTCTAGCTGAAACAGTAGCGGATAAACTCAATGATATGACCCGGATCGCTCAAGAGACCCTTACCTCTGCTCAGCCAGTCATTCTTGAGACACAGCAGGCATCTGAGGAGTCTCGAATCCATTATGAGCGTCTGGCAAAGGAACTGGAACTACATAAAGTCAGTATGAAGGTGCTCTCCTAGGAGGCCAGATCATCCCTTCAAGTCCAAAATATGGACCGCTACAAGAGGTCTCCAGCCTTTGATGTTGTAATGCTGAGAGAGGGCTGGCCACTTCTTGGGTGTTCTTAGAAGGTAAGGATAGGTCAACGGAGGAGGCTCACTGAAAAGAGTATAGGACCATCAAGAGGGATAAAGACAAGTCCCTAGAAGCAATAAAAAACCAAAGGATCAGATTGAGGCCCTATTGCAGACCATTAGGAAGAACCCCCATCCTAGGCACCTAGAGCTTCATTCTAAGTCTTTTCTAATGGTCTTCCATGCTAGGGAAGAGAACGGTGCCCTGACAAAGGGAATTGACGTTGGCCCCTTACTAGACATAGATTTTTCCACGTTTATGATTGACTATCCAGAAGATGACATCAGCTGGCCAAATTTGTATAGGTTCTTGTCTTCTGTCACATTCAAGATTTCCTCTTCCTTTTGGCCAACGGGGTGTAATTGGTGTATTTCCTTTTAAAGTGCATACCATATTTATCGTCATCTTTACGTCCTTCCTACCCTTTCCCCCATCACCTTTCTGTTCCCCTTTGTAACTATTCTTTAAGTTGCCATCTTTGGGTTTTTTGGTTGCTCTCAGACAAACCCCCATGTATGATCTTCTACCATGGGCTATCTATTCCTCCTCTACCATGGTGTATCCTCCGACATATCCTACCATGCTTGTATACGTGGTCGACCTCTTCTGTCTTAGGCTTAGCATCAAGTGGTTGTACCATAGACTATTAATAAATACGGATACTAGCGTGTCATCGTTGAGATCCTGTACTTTCTACACTTCCTACAATAACCTAATTAGGTAATCCCTTAACTTCTCATCCTTTCTTAGTTTTAAGGTTGACAAGGCTGTATGAATTTCCTCTGTTAGATATTTCCCATGAAGTGCTTGGTGAAAACTTGTATTAGTTCCTCAATGTTCTTAACGGATCCTACCGAAAGTATTCTGAACCTTCTGGATCCCTAACCTCCCGAGGTCTATGGGAACATCTGACACATGAGAGCACCATCATAATCATATTGTGCCATTACGCTTTAATATCTTTTGATAGCTCCAACAGGTTAGTATTGGCCTTGAATTGTTCCATATGTGGCATCCTGAATTTACCCAAAAAATGGGTCTGCCTTATAGAATCAACGAACGGACTTCCAGAGTTATCGATCAACGGGTTTTTCCGGCTTTGTCTTTGTTCTAAGGCTTCTATTATACCAAGAAGGTCCTCCCGCTCCACTTTCGGCTCTTTATGCTCTTTAAATTTTTAGCATATGGTAAGTCCATATGGGTCCCTATGGACTCGCCCATTAATCTAGGCACCATACAGGTCGTGTCTGGCCATTGTGGTTGGCTCTTTACATTTTATGGGGGCAGTTTCATCATCACTCGAATCTGAGCTAGACCTTTTACTCTGGCCAGCTTGTCTATCTACTTTCTCGGGGCGGTTTTCTCCTCTATCACATCTCCTCACATCTTTCTATGAACTGGACTCCCTATGCTTCTTAGTCCCCCGATCCTCTTGGCGGTCATCGCTTCTGTGTGAACATTCCATTTTTTCTCGATGCTTCGCCCCATCTTTTCCAGATTTTCAGGGTGCTCCTGGAGTTGTTACCTTTATTTCAGAACGTATCTTGGGATCCTAGGCCACCACCAGTGTAGATAGCTGGTACGGTTAACCCAGATTGGTAGTGGTCGTTATGCTGATTCCCTGTTTAGCTGCATCATCAATGACTTTCTGTAAGGATTACTGGATTTTTCAGAACGCATCTTGGGAAATACCAACGGTTACATCTATGGATCTAATAGTATCAGGTCTGATAGATGGTGGTGTTCTTGAGGGAAGATCTTCTCCAACTGTATTAACATCAACAGGATTAGGGATGTTAGTGTCGCGCAAGGCATTGGTGTTATGCAGATATAGACTTCTGTCTCTACTGGTGACCATGATATCATTTCTCATAAGCTTTTTCATGGAATAAATCATTCAAACTCAATGCTAACAGAGGTTTGCCATCTTCTTCTAGCGCTAGCTGTTGACGGTGATATTTGGATTAGGTTTAATTTATCACTCGTCGAACAAGTGAATATGAATAAACAATCAAGCTATGAATCGAAAAAATTAAAAGGCAAACAAGGCATAAGATTTTATATGGTAAATCCCCAAGCTGAGCAGAATTTAATATATCGAGAATAATTACATATACTGTAGGGAAAAGAACGGTTTCAAAAACGCAACAGAAGCGTGATAAAAACAAAATTAGGGTTAGAGTATAAATAAAAAATTTCCCTTTATGCAATGAGAACTTTAACCCTAGATTAATTGACGTATATAAAAATATCATACCTTTTTCTCGTGACGATTGAACAAGCGCCGAATTGATTCCGCAAGATCTTCCAATCCAATCACGAACATGAATCACCTTGGAGTGTGGGCTCCCTTTATTTAAATTGTATTCCTGAGGATGGAGACAAAGCAAAATTCTTTTCTTTGTTAGTTACAAATATCCTCCAAGAGAAAAATCTAAGAACGTCCGGTCACTTGTGAATTATCAATCAATTTTGATTGAACTCGCATGAACCTTGATTCGATGTTGTACACAAAACCCTTTTAATGTAAAGGATATTAGTATACTATCGAAAAAAAACGTTCCCCTTTTTTCTCTACTTGGCCGAACACACACACTATTGTTTACAGATGATCGAATTTTGTCTAGAGTAAAATCAGATTTTTCTCCCTCAAAATTTCTATGATGGCCGAAACTTTCACTTAGAAAAATAAGCTTGGCCGAAATTCTTCTCTAGTAGCCTTAGGGCTGGGCGAATTAATCATGCTCATATATATAGGATCATAAATCTTTTCCTAAGAAGGATTTACTTGGTTGGCAAGAATCATTTCCTTAGGTGGATTTATTTGGTAGTTAAGAATCCTTATCTAAAAAGAAATCTAACTTATCCTATTTTCCTATGGGCTGGCCGAATTTCATCTCTTTGATATGGATTAGGAGAGTTTATTCTTTCCTAAGAAGGATTACTTGATGGACAAGAATCCTATCCTTAGGTAGATTAACTTGGTGGTTATGAATCCTTTTCAAAAAAGAATTCTACCACTAGGTAGTTTTACTTGGTGACTACGAATCCTTTTCCAAAAAAAATTCTTTCCTACACCAAGACTTCTAATCCAACTCAATAGTGTATTTGTAACCATATTAAACTATAAATGCTATAAATGCTATAAGATTTGTTAAACTAGAAATCACTTTATTCATATGAAAAGATTGTTAATTACAATATTACACTCTTGCTATCGAGCATAATCCTAACAATCTCCCACTTGCTCTATAGCAAATGTGTCATATCTCTCATCCCCATGTTCTCTAGATGCCCATCAAAACTTTTTTGAGGAAGAGCCTTTGTAAAGGGATCCGCTAGATTTTCCACCGATGCGATTTTTGTAATCGTAACGTCACCCCTATGCACAATTTCCCTTAGAAAATGATACATTCTTTCAATTTGTTTCCCTCTCTTATGACTTCTTGGTTCTCTTGAATTAGCCACTATTCCACTATTTTCACATCAGATAGTGATCTGCTTATTCGCATTAGGAACCACTTCCAAGTCAATCAGGAATTTGTGGAGCCAGACAGCCTCTTTTACAGCCTCACATGCGGCTATATACTTAGCTTCCATGGTGGAATTGACAATACAAGATTGCTTGATACTCCTCCATATGACTGCCTCTTCTCCAATAGTAAACACAGATCCTGATGTCGATCTCCTGGATTCAGAAGCTGACTGAAAATCAGAATCTGTATACCCAACGGGAATTAAATCCCCTCCAGAGTATGCAAGCATTTAATCTCTCGTTCTCCTAAGATACTTGAAAATATGCTTGATTGCTGTCCAGTGATCAGGACCAGGCTTCAATTGAAACCTGCTAACTATGCCCACAACAAAACAAATATCTGGTCTAGTACAGAGCATTGAATACATGAGACTTCCTACTGCCGAAGCATATGGAATCCTTCTCATGAATTGCTCTTCATGCTTATTCTTAGGAACTTGTTCCTTAGAAAGTTTGATTCCTTGTCTAAAAGGTAACATACCTTTCTTGGAATCTTGCATGGAAAACCTAGACAAGATTTTATCTATGTATGAAGCTTGGGATAATGCAATCGTTCTATTCATTCTATCCCTTATGACTTGGATACCAAGAATATAACTTGTTTCTCCTAAGTCCTTCATATGAAATTGTTTTGCTAACCATTCTTTTATTGATGTCAATAAACCTACATCATTTCCGATGAGTAGTATATCATCAACGTAAAGAACTAGGAAAACCAACTTGTCGTCTTTAATCCTTTTGTATACACAAGGTTCATCAAGGTTTTGAATAAATCCAAAACCTTTTACGGCTTGATCAAACCTTATGTTCCAGGATCTGGATGCTTGCTTCAATCCATATATGGATCTTTGCAACTTGCATACCCTTTCCTCTTGGCCCTTTTCAATGGATCCTTCTGGTTGCATCATATAGATGCTTTCATCATGACTTCCATTAAGGAAAGCTGTCTTGACATCCATTTGCCAAATCTCTAGGTCTAGAGATGCTGCAATGGATAAGAGTATCCTAATGGATTTAATCATGGCAACATAAGAGAAGGTTTCTTCATAATCAATACCTTCCTTCTGTGTATAACCTTTAGCTACCAATCTAGCCTTAAAGGTTTCCACCTTTCCATCAATACCTCTTTTCCTATTGTATACCCACTTGCACCTGATGGGTTTAATCCTTTTAGGCAAGTCTACAAGAGACCAAAATTTGTTTTTGAACATAGATTCAATTTCGGATTGCATTGCCTTTTGCCAATGGCGACAATCAACATCTTCCACTACTTTCTTGTACGTATAGGGATCATCGTCGTCTAAAAGATTCTCTACAGATTCTCCTAGACCGATGTATCTCTCGGCTTATCTAACAACCCTCCCACTACGACGAGGTATGGTAGATTGTTGATCTTGTATTGGTACGAAATTTACAATTGGGCTTGGTTACAAAACCTCTTGTGGAATTGTATCTCCTAAAAGCTCATTTAGGATAATTCTACTTTTAGGCACAAAATTATTCATATAGCCCTCTTCTAGAAAGTTGCATTTGTCGAAACAAATACTTTAAGATCCGATGGACTATAAAAATAATATCCTTTTGTCCCTTTTGAAGACCCTACAAATATGCATGTTTCTGAATGGGACTCTATCTTATCTGTCTTTTCTTTTAACACGTGCGTAGGACATCCAAATATCCCTAAGTGTTGTAAACTAGGCTTTCGCCTAGTCCACAACTCATGCGGTGTTTTAGGAACCGACTTAGATAGTACATCGTTTAGAATATACATGGCAGTTTGTAAAGCATATCCCCAAAAAGAACTAGGGAGCGTTGAATAACTCAACATAGACCTAACTATATCCAAAAGTGTTCTATTTCTCCTTTCTGCCACCCCATTTTGTTGAGGTGTGCATGGTACAGAAAACTGAGAAATTATTCCATTATCAATAAGATATTGTTGAAACTCACCAGATAGATATTCTCTACCACGATCGGACCTCAAGATTTTAATGCGTTTCTCAAACTGATTTTCTATTTCAGCTTTAAATGCCTTGAACATATCAAAAGCATTCGACTTATGTCTCATGAGATACACATAGCCAAATCTTGAGTGATCATCCGTGAAAGTGATGAAGTACTCATATCCACCTCAAGCTTGAATGCTCATAGGTCCACACGCATCAGTTTGTATCAATCCTAAACATTCGATGGTTCTTGCGCTTTTGATCGTAAATGACCTTTTGGTCATTTTACCTTCCAAACAAGATTAACAAGTTGGTAGATCATCAACTTTTAAGTCACTTAGAGGTCCATCAGATACCAATCTTTTAATCCTATTAAGGTTGATATGACCTAAGCGCAAATGCCATAGGTCGGTTTCATCTATTGATAATTTTACTCTTTTATGATTAGGTTCCATTGATTTCGTGTCTAACATGTGAGAGATATTTCCATACGAATAGAATAAACCGTTTTCCGATGTACCTTTGGAAAAAAAAATCATTCTTACTAATAATAAAAGCTTTATTAAAAGTAACCGAATAACCAAAATTTATTCAGACAAGATAATGAAATTAAATTCCTCTTGAATTGTGGTACATAATAAATGTTTATTAAAACTAAATGCCTATAAGAATCAAAATTGATTCTAATATCTCCCACTACACTAGTAGACACCAACGTTCTGTTGCCTAAACGCAAGTTGAATTCATTCTTATTTAGTCTATTCCTTTGACCCTTTTCACCACAAAGGAAACATTTTCCTTTGATCTTGGTTACTTTCTTGGTCTCCTTCTGAGAAGGCCCAAGTTGTTTTTTCCTCTGTTGTTTCTTGACCTTCTAACAGGTCTTAACAGTAGCAACTTTACCAACAATATGAATCCTTGTCTAGAGACATCATAATATCGGTAGCAGTCTTCATTCCTTCATGTTGCTATTGCAACACGTTGGAGATGATGACCATAATGTAACGTACATTTAGCCATCTCATCTAAAGACTTACACTACTAATACTCATCTTTTTGCTTCTGATTAGATCCATTAGTTTTTATGGTTAAGGAATATACAGAATGAACTTATACTTTTCAACTTGCAACAACAACCCAATATTCCTTTTCCATGTGACATTATCATCAGTTAAAATATTATCTTTTAGGATATTAATTAGGGATGGGTCATGATTTCTTTTTAATAACAAAAATTATATAAGCAAACAATCATGATATAGCACTTTTGAATATTTATCTTGAATTAAATAAAATAATTCAATAATAAATATTCAACGGTGATCCAACACCCATAAATGTCACGCCTCTTTTGGGAGTACACACCATTTACGAGTTGGACTAGGTCCCACCAATTATTAACATGACAACCAACGTTTTCTATTTTAGCCTTGCAATTTTATAGACAAGAACTCTTGGGAGGATATTAATAAAATTACATTAAGTGTGTTACCAAGTTATCGACCTTCAATTTAATCCCTCACGAATATCCCTCCTAGAAAAACATGTAAATTACATATATATCTTGGAATATAAGAACTCCTTTCTTGGCGAACAAGTCTTCACGCGACCTTCGTCTTTCGGACTCCCTCGGCTACTTCCCATGGACGTACGAACCCTTCGCCCTTACCCATGGGTGTGCGCATGCCACAAACCCATAACGGGATGCCATGCGCAGCCCATGGCTATCGTAGGGCTGCCGTACGCAGCCCATGCCACAACAAAACGTGGATGCGCGCTCTTCGCACGCACGTTAGTTGTTATGGCTCGCACGGTCCCAAACTTGTTCCGGTTGCTTCTAATTCTTCAAACCTTCGAGTCTTCGATACTTGAATGTATTACAGAAGAATTTAAATAAAAAATACTGCAGTTTTTTTTTATTACAACAACAACAACAACAAAAAAAAACTTAGCAACTACCAAGAAGGAAATTATGGCGATGATAGACCACCCTTCTTGTTACAATCCCAAAACAAAATACATTGAAATTTTAGGACCAAAATTGAGCAATAACAAACCACATATAAAACATATATATATCCATACATTCCAATGTAAATATATATGCGAATACCTGGAGTGCCATCTCTTTCTAAAATATGTATATATATAATAAAAAGAAAAAGATTCACGTACATACATCAATTAATCAAGGGTACAATCAGGCTCTGATACCAATTGTAGGAAAAAGAACAGTTTCAAAAACACAACGGAAGCATGATAAAAACAAAATTAGGTTTGCGTATAAATAAAAAAATTCCCTTTATGCAATGAGAACCTTAACCCTAGATTAATTGACGTATATAAAAGTATCGTACCTTTTTCTCGTGACGATTGAACAAGCGCCGAATTGATTCCGCAAGATCTTCCAATCCAATCATGAACGTGAATCACCTTGGAGTGTGGGCTCCTTTTCTTTAAATTGTATTCCTGAGGATGGAGACAATGCAAAAATCTTTTCTTTGCTAGTTACAAATATCCTCCAAGAGAAAAATCCAAGAACGTCCGGTCACTTGTGAATTATCAATCAATTTTATTGAAACTCGCGTGAACCTTGATTCGATATTGTACACAAAACCCTTTTAATGTAAAGGATATTAGTATACTATCAAAAAAAAAACGTTCCCCTTTTTTCTCTACTTGGCCGAATTCACACACTATTGTTTAGAGATGATCGAATTTTGTCTAGAGTAAATTCAGATTTTTCTCCCTCAAAATTCCTATGATGGCCAAAACTTTCTCTTAGAAAAATAAGCTTGGCGGAAATTCTCCTCTAGTAAATTTATCATGCTCATATATATAGGATCATAAATCCTTTCCTAAGAAGGATTTACTTGGTTGGCAAGAATCCTTTCCTTAGGTGAATTTATTTGGTAGTTAAGTATCCTTATCTAAAAAGAAATCTAACTTATCCTATATTCCTATGGGCTGGCCGAATTTCATCTCTTTGATATGGATTAGGAGAGTTTATTCTTTCCTAAGAAGGATTACTTGATGGACAAGAATCCTATCCTTAGGTAGATTAACTTGGTGGTTATGAATCCTTTTCAAAGAAGAATTCTACCACTAGGCAGTTTTACTTGGTGACTAAGAATCCTTTTCCAAAAAGAATTCTTTCCTACACCAAGACTTCTAATCCAACTCAATAGTGTATTTGTAACCATATTAAAGACTTCCTAATTTGATTAGATAAATAATTCCTTTTATTTATCTACTTATCAAATATAGTCTTTAACATTAACTATACTACCAACAATAGTATAGTTTTAAGAGACCATCTTCTACTAGGAAAAAGATTTTTGACTTTTAATTAAATAATTAATTAATCAACAAATTGATTAATTTCTATTTAATTAAATAATAAAATAAAATATAATATATATAATCTATAGCCTTTGTTGCCCATACCTAATATAAGGGCAATATATTATTTTCCTTAATTTATTAAATCCATTGGACCTTAATAAAAAGTTCACATGTGAACTAGACCTATTCTTACAAAAAGAAAAAAGTTTACATGCCTTATTACAATTCTAGATGGACCCCTATTGGTATGGTAGAATATATTAAGTGATCCATGCATGTTCGTGTAGATTGGGGATCTTGGCGGGCTATCTAAATTTAAGCTCCAATAGACACAACCCAATCACAATCAACAAATGATTCACTAAAGAACTAAAATTGAACTCTTAAATAAAGATAAAATAAGTTGATGTAACTCACTCATACCCTAGAAAACCTTATTGGAGAAAGTGTATCCTCGTGAAGAATACCAGTAATCGCCAAGAGCTCATAGACCTCCTATAGCTCTCCAAGTTACCATATTTACTCATATGACCACATTTTGAACTTGGATATTTTGACTTGTCAAGAAGCCATGTTTCAATAGACACTATTGAAAACTTAACGTTAAGATTTAATATCCAATACCTCAAAACATCCATATGATGGTATTCTACTCTCATTCAATAAATGGAGCCACGATGTCCATATCTATAAATGAAGTCCTCTATCGATTAACAAATGAATACCACCAAACTAACGAGGATAGACTATGCTATATAATCGTACTCATTGATAGCTCAAATGATAACATTTGCAGCCATAAGTCCATCATTTATCTCAGGATTGAGATAGACTCTTCGATTGTCTTCAAATGAAAACTTTTATCCATTGACGGTTCTAGATAAAGTATTTCATTTTGATCCTATTTAATGCACCCAGTGCACTAGATTCTTTTGCCCAAAGACACCACACTTTGATGATTTTAGACTCATCATAACACATTTGATCCCACTCAAATGCTAGCAAAAGAATCTTCAACTTTGACAAGATAAAGGCGCCCAACCTTCTATCTTAAGTTGTGATTATTATTTAAGACTAACTAAAGAATTATGTATGCCTCATACATATCAAGATGTATGAACAATTCTTCTTTCCTCTTAGTCTTTTGATCTTATGATTATTTACTTTTGACAATTATAATAATTAAACTATAAATGCTATAAGATTTGTTAAACTAGAAATCACTTTAGTCATATGAAAAGATTGTTAATAACAATATTACACTCTTGCTATCAAGCATAATCCTAACATATACAATCTCTCTTGTACTCTTGTAAGCTTAATTGGCTTTCACCCCCTATGGATGTTATTAGGACCTATTTATACATGATTGGAACCCTAAATCTTGGTGTATAAGCAAAATAAGTTCCCGTAATGGAACCAAATTCTATTTTGTTGGAATCATATTATTTTCTTTCTTGTTTTGTGCTGCTTCTATTTTAATTGCGTTAGATCTCTTGGCCGATTTACACTTTCATATATATATGAAGCTTGTTTCCTTATTAGGATGCACTTCGAGATGTCTTATTTAAGTTGGATTCTTTTCCTACGTATTAGAGTCATAACTTCATTAAACCCGAATGCTTTCCACATGTCATTCAACCGACCACCTGTAAAACCCGATCGATTTCTTTTCCCTGGCTAGCAATTTCACCTGATCATAACCTTTCCCCGACCATCTTGACAATCTCGATTGGGTCTTCTTATTTGATCGTTTATGTTATCTTGGTCGGAGGGTTTGATGGGTTTGATGGGTTTTCTTTGGTCAACTTAGGTTGGTTCGATCTGGTTGACTTTTGGTGATGTGGCACCCCTGACTCTTGTCTTTTACTGACATGTCATATCATCCAAATTATGCCAATAACAATGATTGTTTAAACCCATATAAAGTATTCTTGTGGCGATAGACATGATTAGGGTGGTGTGGATCAAGTAACCCTTAGGTTTCTTAACAAACACTTCCTCTTCCAAGAAGCACTTGAGAAAGGCACTCTTAATGTCCGTTTGATACAATTTGAACTTGAAAAAACCTTTATTTTGTGATATGATTATTTCATGACATACCACATTGGGGATGATTTTGTAATGGGTAGCTTAAATTTTGTGGTATCAATAAAGAAGATAAGAAAAAGGGGTTTAAATAGGTACCCTAAGTGATAGCTACACTAGCCACTCGAGCCACAGAAATCCACTATATGAAAATGAGATTACACCATCAAGTGATAGACAAAATCTCACTCTCGATAACCTCAGGCTATTGGCACTACCACTCGCCACTCTTGGTTCAATCCATAATGATATCCCCCGATCCACTAATATTGGCATGAGCACCTCTTAATTTACCCTATGGGCCATTTACAGTGGCTTTTGGCAATCAATGCTTGCCAACCAACCTTTGGTTGCAAGACTTCAACTGCTTGTGCAACTTCACCTAGAAGCCACAAGATTTTGACTCTATGAATAGTATATAGTCTAAGTGTATATATAACAATATGCTAAAATGCAATAATGTGCTTGACAACACACAAAATGCTTAACTAGATGTTAAAATGCATTTTAACAACCTAGTTATCAAACAATGCCTACATACCTATACATAAGGACTCAATTAGATGCAAAGAGATTCTAGCAACCTAAACGTCAAATAAAGTCCAACCAACATAAGTTGTCACAACATATTACAGGGGCAATAAATATGCAATCAAGAAATGCAATTAACAAGATATAAATATCAAAGTCTAGATGTAAGGTATAAAGACTTAGTTACAAGGGCAATATGGTCCTAAATTCTAACAATCAACATACAAACCCAATCATGTTATCAATACTCATAAAAATATGCAATAATGAGATTATAGGTATTTAATAATGCAATATATATTTAATCTAGAGTAAGAAAAACAATAAATGAGCTTTAATGTAGTTATAACTTACTCAGTCATGAAACCATGAAGACACATGCTCACATGATGATTGATGATGTTAGATGAACACGGGTTTTGGGTTTGGAGAGTCAATATATGAAGCTTGAAGATTTCTCTCTCTAGAGCAACTCAATCTCTCTATCTCTAGGGTTTAAATTTCATGGTCTCAATGAAGAAGATGAGAAAATGGGTTCAAATAGGTGTCCTAAGTGAAACAACACCATTTTAGAAGATGTATGGTTTAGGTGCGCTTCACTTTAACACACAAACTGTAACAAATTATAGGAGAAAATGCACGGTTCACTTTAACGCTTGAACCATGCATAGTCACTATAACACAACAATATGATATCTGAGTGACTCAAAACATGAACAAACGATAATGAAACCTTTCGAATAATATACCGTTGGAAAGGTATAGATGTCTACTTTCTTCTCAAATTAACGAAAAAGATTTTGATGTCTATAGAAAGAGTTATGGTCATTTGAGTAACCAAATTTCAGATTCGAATAACAACAGAGATGCCCTATTTTAGTGGTCACTTTGGAGATATTAAAGCCAATTCAATTGGTCATGAAATATTATAAATAATATACTGTTGGAATGGTATGGTTGTCTTGTATATCCAAAAAGTATCAAAATACAATTTTAACCATTATATAAAATGTTATGGTCACAAGACCATACAAAGGTCAATTTTGAAAAACACTTAAATAATTGAAAACCAATAGTAAGAACCTAAACTTTTATGATTGACTTATTTCATGACAAGTCACAATGGGGATGATTGTGTAATGGATAGCTTAGGTCTTCTTGATGATTATCAAGGCAAGCTTCCAAGCATCTCCATGAATTCAAGATCAAGAACTTCAAAACGTATATCATTTGACTTTGATTCTTAAGAAGATTAGGTGCACACACACACACACACACCTCAAGCGTGTTTTTTCATCATGAATTTGTATTGTAAATGTTTAGTTGTGTGCATCCTCAACACAATCACACTTGCACTTCATTTCTAGATATAAGAGTAGTTTTTAGTGTTGTACTTGTGTGTCCGTGCTTGCACGATGGTGTGCTTGTCTTAGCGCATCGAGTGACCATTTGAAAAGGTCATATTCTTATTTGTTTTGGTCTTTGGTCAAGTGGTTTTTTCCATGAGTTTGGGCATTCTTTTTATCTTCAAAATCTCACGTTTGATAACTCAATTGAACGTAAAAATTTTTACAGTCATCCAAATCGTGTTATGTTAAATTGAGTAGAAAGTAGTCTTCCATACCTTTCCAATGACCTATTATATGAAAGGTTTCGATATTGTTTGATCATGTTTTAAACCGCTGAATTTCAAGTTATTGAGCTGTGTAGGTTTCGTTCACGGGTGTCTCTCGTGAAATCTCTTGCATAAAGACATCCAATGGATTTCATGGTATGTGTCTCCATTAGTGTGTACGGGTGTGTGCGGGTGTGTGCACGGGTGTCTTCTACCCGCACACTACTCTGATTGCGGGGCAAAATTGTCTTTTCTCATTGCTCATGTCTCCAACTATAGAATCTCATTTTTCTCTCCTTCTTCCCTAAAAACTCTCATGCATTTACTAAAACCCTATAGAGAGATTATAGAGAGATAAAGCTTCAAGATTCAAATATTGTCTCTCCAAACCTACAACCCGTGTGCATCTAACATCATCAATCATCGTTTGAGCATGGGTCTTCCTGGTTTCATGACTAGGTAAGTAAGAACTTCATTGCATATCATTTTTTGTTCTTCTTATTCCAGATTAGGTATTTATTGATTTATTAAATACCTATACTATCTTTATTCCTTATATTTATGAGTCTCAATAACATGATTGGGTTTGTTTGTTATAGCTAGCATTTAGGACATTATTGCCCACTAGCTAAGTCTCTATGCTTTGCAATTACACATTTTTATGCAAGACTCATTGATTGCATTTGTTGTCCTTTCCTTATTTTGACTATTAGGATTATGCTCGATAGCAAGAGTGTAATAATATATTTGACAATCTTTTCATTATAATATAGTTGTTTCTAGTTTAACAAATCCTAAAGCATTTATAGTTTAATTATTATAATTATCAAAAGCAAATAATCATAAGGTCAAAAGACTATGAGAAAAGAAGAATTGTTCGTACATCTGGATATGTATGAGGTAGACACAATTCTTTAGTCAGTAGTGAATACTATTCATAAATTAAGATAAAGGTTGGGCGCATTTATCTTGTCAAACTTATAGATTCTTTTGCTAGCATTTGAGTGGTATCAGATGTGTCAAGATGAGTCCAAAGACATCAAAGTGTGGTGTCTTTGGGTAAAACAATCTAGTACACTAGGTCCACTGAATAGGATCACAGTGAAATACTTTATCCAGAACCGTCAATGGATAAAAGTTTTCACTAGAAGACAATCGAAGAGTCTATCTCAATCCTGAGATAAATGATGGACTTAGGTTGCAAGTGTTATCATTTGAGCTATCAATGAGTACGAATATATATCAAAGTCTATAATCGATAGTTTGGTGGTACTAATTTGTTAATTGATAGAGGACTTCATTTATAAATATGGACATCGTGGCTCCATTTATTAAATGAGAGTAGAATATCATCATATGGATGTTTTGAGGTATTGGTTATTAAATCTTAACATTGATTTTTTAATAGTGTCTATTGAAATATGGCTTCTGGACAAGTCAAAATATCCAAGTTCAAAATGTGGTTATATGAGTAAATATGGTTATATGAGTAAATATGGTAACTTGGGGAGCTATAGACGGTCTACGAGATCTTGGCGATTGCTGATATTCTTCATGAGGATACACTATCTCCATTAAGATTGTCTTAGGTATGAATGAGGAATATTAACTTATTCTATCTTTATTTAAGAGTTCAATTTTTGTTTTTTAGTGGAATGAACTAAAATTAATAGATCGGACCTAAGTGAATCATTTGTTGATTGTTATTAGGTTATATCAATTGGAGCTTAAATATAGACAGCCCGCCAAGATCCTCAATCCACACGAACTTGTATGGATCACTTGTTATATTCTACCGAACCAATTTATGGGTCCATCTAGAACTGTATTAAGGCATATGGACTTGAATCGGTTTTTGTAAGAATGGGTCTAGTTCACATGTGGAAATTTTTTTTAAGTCCAATGGATTAAATAAAAAATAGAAAAAAAAATATTGGCCCATTTATAGACTTGGGCGGCTAGGGCTTGTAAAATACCTTAATATATTATTTTTTATTTTATTATTTAATTAAATGGAAATTAATTAATTAATTTATTATTTAGTTGTTTAATTAAAAGTCAAAATCATTTTCCTAGTCGGAGAAGGTCTCCTAGAGTCATGTTATTGTTGGTAATATGATAGGTATCAATTACTATATTTGATAAGTAGATAAATAAATAGAATTTATTTATCAAGTCAAATTATGAGGTATTTGATTTCTATTAAACCTGTAATTGACAATTGGTCAAATTAGGAAGTTTTAATATAGTCACAATTTAATTTATATTCAACAATTGGTTATTGAATAAATAAACTATTTGAGTTGGATTAGAAGTCTTGGTTGTGGAAAAGAATTCTTCTTTGAAAAGGATTCTTTGCCACCAAGTAAATCAAGCTAGAGATCGGATTCTTGCCTACTAAGTAAATCCTCCTTAGGAGAGGATTTGAGAAACCTATATATATCTCCAGTTTAAATTCGGCCAAGGCATTATTTTTTTCTAAAAAAAATTCGGCCATGGCAAGTTTTATAAGAATAGTGATTTCGGCCTAGAGAGAGAATTTTGAGAGTGAAAAAAATTAGTTTTTTCTCTAGCCAATATTCGGCCAACTCATAGATTTGGTGTGTGAAATTTTGGTAAATAGGAAACGAAAGAAAGAACATTTTGTTTTCGATAGTGCACTAGTAGCCTTTACATCAATAGGTTTTGTGTGCAACATCAAATCAGGGTTCACGCGAGTTTCAATCAAATTGATTGATAATTCACAAGTGACCTAATGTTATTTGTTTTTCTTCTAGGAGGATTATTGTGACTAACAAAAGAAAGAGATTTTGTTTGTTTCCATCCTTAGGTATACAAATTTAAAAAGGGAGCCCACACTCTTTGGTGATTTACGTTCGTGATTGGATTGGAATATCTTATGGATTCAATTCGACGCTAGTTCAATCATCACAAGAAAAAGGTAAGATGCTTTTAATATACATCAATCAATCTAAGGTTAAGGTTCTTTCTTTTTAAAGGAAATGTTTTAAAATATACTCAAACCCTATTTTTCGCTTCAACCGCATATTGAATCGATTTTTCCCTACAGTTGGTATCAGAGCAAGGTTATACCCTTGATTAATTGATATATATGTACATGAATCTACTGCTTTTTATTGTAAATATGCATATTTTAGAAAGAGATGACACTATAGATATTCGCATATATATATCTATATATATATGTGTGTGTGTGTGTGTGTGTGTGTGTGTGTGTGTGTGTGTGTGTGTATGTATATATATATTGGAATGTATGGATATATATATATATATATATATATATATATGCATATATATAAATATATATATATTTATATATATATATATATATTATAATGTGATTTGTTATTGCAAAATTTTGGTCCTAGAATTTCAATGTATTTTTGTTTTGAGATTGTAACAAGAAGTGTTGCCTATTATCGCCATAATTTCCTTCTTGTTAAGTTTATATTTTATTTTATTGTTGTAATAAAAAAAATTGCAGTATTTTTTTTTGTTTAAAATACTGTTGTAATATATTCAAGTATCGAAGATTCGAAGATTTGAAGAATTGAAAGCAACCGGAACAAGTTTGGTATCGTGCACGCCATAACAACAATCGTGCATGCGAATGAGCACGTGGCGACGATTGTTGTGGTATGGGCTACGCACGGCAGCCCTATGGATGCCATGGGCTGTGCATGGCTGCCCTTTATGGAGCCAAGGGGTGTGCAAATAGACGATGGCAGAGAGAGGACTTGTTCGCCAAGAAAGGAGTTATTTTTATATTCCAAAAATTATAATTTACTTGCTTTTCTAGGATGGACAAAAATTGTAGCTATTTATATTTTCATAAATATTGTAATATTTGTCATTGTTTGATAACATGTCATATAGAATAAGAGTGCCACTCATATATCTCTTTTGGTATGAACATGCATTGAATTGTTTAGGTATCTAATTGGCATCTAGATAACTTGGTAAATCATTCTATGGAATTCGATCACACACCTTAAATAATTGAGTGGGAGAAGGTGTTTTGGAACACTTATGGTCTCCAAATTTAGTTGAGCTTTATGGTTCGTGTAATTACCCCTCAAGGGGTATTCATGAATGTAATTTAGCAAGATACTTCCTTATAAGGATAGACTAGACAATTGGCCTAAATGATATCTACTCCCAAAGAAGGGATGTTCACGAGGGAATTTATTGATGGTCAATAACTTGGTAACACACTCAATATGATTTTATTAATATCCTCCAAATAGTTCTTGTTAATAAAATCGCAAGGCTAATTGAAAACGCTGGTTGTTATGTTAATAATTAGGTGGAACCTAGCCCAACTAGTAAATGTTGCGAATTCCCAAAGGAGGCGTGACATTTATGGGTGTTGGATCACCTAATGATGTCTATGGAAGAGATGTTTGCTATGAAGTCCAGGATGACTAAGAGAGAGACAATGAATTCTTACATGAATCTTAGGATGAAACCTAGACAAGCTATGAAAGATCACATGACGAAATTCATAGCACTTCTCAACATTGCTAAAATGGTGCTAAGATAGATGGTGAGACAAAAATTGACATGATCGCCAACTCATTATCAAATTCCTTTGATTAGTTCAAGTTGGACTACACCTTGAACAATAAAAAAATCCACCTTATTGGGCGTGATACAAGATGTTCAAAGCGCAAAGAATATCCTTATGAAAGGCAAGGGTTAAGAGATTCATACGGTTAGTAAAGTTGTTACTGTTAAGACCTATAAAAAGGTCAAGAAACAACAAAAGAAAAAGCAACTTTAGCCTAACTAGAAGGGGTTTCGGGAAAGGATGAGACTAAATGAGAATGAATTCAACTTGCGTTTAAGCAACGGAGCGTTGCTGTCTACTAGTGTAGTGGGAGATATTATAATTATTTTTGATTCTTATAGGCAATTAGATTTAATAGACATTTATATTGTACCTCAATTTAATAGGAATTTAATTTCAGTTTCTTATTTAAATAAATTTAAATATTCAGTTACTTTTAATAAAGCTTTTATTATTAGTAGGAATAAAAAATTTGTTTACAAAGTTACATGGGAAAATGGTTTATTCTATTTGCATAGCATAAACTCTCACTTGTTAGACATGGAATCAATGCAACATAATCATAAAAGAGTAAAATTATCAGAAGATGAAACCTACATGTGGCATTTGCGCATAGGTCATATTAACCATGATAGGATCAAAAGATTGGTTAGTGATGGACCTTTAAGTGACTTAAAGTTTGATGATCTACCAACATGCGAATCTTGTTTAGGAGGTAAGATGACCAAAAGATCGTTCACGACCAAAGGCAGAAGAGTCACTGAATGTTTAGACTAATACACACTGATGTTCGTGGTCCTATGAGCATTCAAGCTAGAGGTGGATATGAGTACTTCATCACTTTCACAAATGATTACTCGATATTTGGCTATGTGTATCATATGAGACATAAGTCGGATGCTTTTGACATGTTCAAAGCATTTAAAGCTGAAGTTGAAAATCAGCTTGAGAAACACAAAAAAATCGTCAGGTCTGATCGTGGTGGAGAATATCTATCTGGTGAGTTTCAGCAATATCTTATTGACAATGGGATAATTTTTCTATTTTCTACCCCAAGTACATCTCAAAAAAATGGGGTGGTAGAAATAAGAAATAGAACTCTTTTGGACATGGTTAAGTCTATGTTGAGTTATTCAACGCTTCCTAATTCTTTTTGGGGATATGCTTTACAAACTGATATGTATATTCTAGCAGTGTACCATCTAAATCGCATTATAAAACACCACATGAGATATGGAGTGGGCAAAAACCTAGTCTACAACACTTAAGAATATTTGGATGTCCTGCGCATGTGTTAAAAGAAAAGACAGAAAAGATGGAGTCTCGTTTAGAAACATGCATATTTGAAGGGTATCCAAAAGGAACCAAAGGATATTATTTCTACTGCCTTTCAGGTCTCAAAGTATTTGTTTCGACAAATGCTAAATTTCTAGAATAGTACTATATGAATAATTTTGTGCCTAAAAGTAGAATTTTCCTGAATAAGCTTTCATGAGATACAATTCCACAAGAGGTTTCACAACCTAACCCAATTATAAGTTCTGAACCAACACAAGATCAAAAACCTACCATTCCTCATCGTAGTGGGAGGGATAGTAGACAACCTGAAAGATACATTAGTCTAAAAGAATCAATAGAGAATCTCTCGGATGATGATAATCTCTACACGTATAAGAAAGCCTTAGAAGTTGTTGATTGTCATCATTGGAAAAAGGCAATGCAATCCAAAATTGAATCTATGTTCAAAAATAAAGTCTGGTCTATTGTGGACCTGTTTAAAGGGATAAAACTCATTGGGTGCAAGTGGGTACACAAGAGGAAGAGAGGAATGGATAGAAAGGTGGAAACCTTTAAAGCTAGATTGGTAGCGAAAGGTTACACACAGAAAGAAGGTATCGATTATGAGGAAACCTTCTCTCTTATGGCCATGCTTAAATCCATTAGGATACTATTATCCATTGTGGCATCTCTAGACCTAGAGATTTGGAAAATGGATGTCAAGACAACTTTCCTTAATAAAAGTCTTGACGAAAGCATCTGTATGATGCAACCAGAAGGATTCATTGAAAAAGGCCAAGAGGAAAAGGTTTGCAAGTTGTAAAGATCCTTATATGGATTGAATCAAGCATCCAGATCCTAGAACATAAGGTTCGATCAAGCTGTGAAAAGTTTTAGATATATTCAAAACCTTGATGATCCATATGTATAAAAAAGGATTAAAGGCCACAAGTTGTTATTCTTAGTTATTTACGTTGATGATATGTCACTCATCGGAAACAATATAGGGGTATTGATATCAGTAAGAGAATGGTTGGAAAAACAATTTGATGTGAAGGACCTGGGAGAAGCATGTTATATTCTTGGTATCTAAGTCAAAAAAGATAGAAAGAATAGAAAGATTGCATTATCCTAAGCTTCAAACATAGATAAAATATTGTCTAGGTTTTCCATGCAAGATTCTAAGAAAGGTATGTTACCTTTCAGACAAGGAATCAAACTTTCTTAGGAGCAAGTCTCTAAGAATGAGCATGAAGAGCAATTCATAAGCAGGGTTCCATATGCCTCGATAGTTGGGGCTCTCATGTATGCAATGCTTTGCACTATACCAGATATTTGTTTTGTTGTTGGCATATTTAGTAGGTTTCAATCGAAGCCTTGTTCTGGATAAAACTCATTGGGTGCAAGTGGGTACACAAGAGGAAGAGAGGAATGGATAGAAAGGTGGAAACCTTTAAAGCTAGATTGGTAGCGAAAGGTTACACACAGAAAGAAGGTATCGATTATGAGGAAACCTTCTCTCCTATGGCCATGCTTAAATCCATTAGGATACTATTATCCATTGTGGCATCTCTAGACCTAGAGATTTGGAAAATGGATGTCAAGACAACTTTCCTTAATAAAAGTCTTGACGAAAGCATCTGTATGATGCAACCAGAAGGATTCATTGAAAAAGGCCAAGAGGAAAAGGTTTGCAAGTTGTAAAGATCATTATATGGATTGAATCAAGCATCCAGATCCTAGAACATAAGGTTCGATCAAGCTGTGAAAAGTTTTAGATATATTCAAAACCTTGATGATCCATATGTATAAAAAAGGATTAAAGGCGACAAGTTGTTATTCTTAGTTATTTACGTTGATGATATGTCACTCATCGGAAACAATATAGGGGTATTGATATCAGTAAGAGAATGGTTGGAAAAACAATTTGATGTGAATGACCTAGGAGAAGCATGTTATATTCTTGGTATCTAAGTCAAAAAAGATAGAAAGAATAGAAAGATTGCATTATCCTAAGCTTCAAACATAGATAAAATATTGTCTAGGTTTTCCATGCAAGATTCTAAGAAAGGAATGTTACCTTTCAGACAAAGAATCAAACTTTCTTAGGAGCAAGTCTCTAAGAATGAGCATGAAGAGCAATTCATAAGCAGGGTTCCATATGCCTCGATAGTTGGGACTCTCATGTATGCAATGCTTTGCACTATACAAGATATTTGTTTTGTTGTTGGCATATTTAGTAGGTTTCAATCGAAGCCTTGTTCTGGATAAAACTCATTGGGTGCAAGTGGGTACACAAGAGGAAGAGAGGAATGGATAGAAAGGTGGAAACCTTTAAAGCTAGATTTGTAGCGAAAGGTTACACACAGAAAGAAGGTATCGATTATGAAGAAACCTTCTCTCCTATGGCCATGCTTAAATCCATTAGGATACTATTATCCATTGTGGCATCTCTAGACCTAGAGATTTGGAAAATGGATGTCAAGACAACTTTCCTTAATAAAAGTCTTGACGAAAGCATCTGTATGATGCAACCAGAAGGATTCATTGAAAAAGGCCAAGAGGAAAAGGTTTGCAAGTTGTAAAGATCCTTATATGGATTGAATCAAGCATCCAGATCCTAGAACATAAGGTTCGATCAAGCTGTGAAAAGTTTTAGATATATTCAAAACCTTGATGATCCATATGTATAAAAAAGGATTAAAGGCGACAAGTTGTTATTCTTAGTTATTTACGTTGATGATATGTCACTCATCGGAAACAATATAGGGGTATTGATATCAGTAAGAGAATGGTTGGAAAAACAATTTGATGTGAAGGACCTAGGAGAAGCATGTTATATTCTTGGTATCTAAGTCAAAAAAGATAGAAAGAATAGAAAGATTGCATTATCCTAAGCTTCAAACATAGATAAAATATTGTCTAGGTTTTCCATGCAAGATTCTAAGAAAGGTATGTTACCTTTCAGACAAGGAATCAAACTTTCTTAGGAGCAAGTCTCTAAGAATGAGCATGAAGAGCAATTCATAAGCAGGGTTCCATATGCCTCGATAGTTGGGACTCTCATGTATGCAATGCTTTGTACTATACCAGATATTTGTTTTGTTGTTGGCATATTTAGTAGGTTTCAATCGAAGTCTTGTTCTGATCACTCGACGACAGTTAAGCATATTTTCAAGTATCTTAGGAGAACGAGAGATTATATGCTTGTATACTCTAGAGGGGACTTAATTCCCATTGGATATGTAGATTCTGATTTCCAATCAGATTCTGACTATAGAAGATCAACATCAGGATCTATGTTTACAATTGGAGGAGGGGCATCCATATGAAGGAGTATCAAACAATCTTGTATTGTTGATTCCACCATGGAAGCTTTGTATATTGTCGCATGTGAAGCTACTAAAGAGGCTGTTTGGCTCTGTCAATTCTTGATTGACTTGGAAGTGGTTCCTAATACAAATAAGTAGATCACTATCTATTGTGACGATAGTGGAGCAATGGCTAATTCGAGAGAACCAAGAAGTCATAAGAGAGGGAAACACATTGAAAGAAAGTATCACCTTTTAAGGGATATTGTGCATGAGGGAGATGACAAAAACCAAGATCACGTCAACAGAAAATCTAGCTGATCCCTTCACAAAGGCTCTTCCGTAAAAGAGTTTTTATAGGCACCTGAAGAATATGGGGATAAGGATGTGACACATTTGCTATAGAGCAAGTGGGAGATTTTTTGGATTATGCTTGATAGCAAGTGTGTAATAATGTATTTGACAATCTTTTCATATTTATAAAGCGATTTCTTATTTAACAAATCCTATAGCATTTATAGTTTAATTATTATAATTGTCAAAATTAAATAATCATAAGGTCAAAAGACTTGAGAAAAGAAGAATTGTTCATACATCTGGATATGTATGAGGTAGATATTATACTTTAGTTAGTCTTGAATAATATTCACAACTTAAGATAAAGGTTGGGCGTATTTGTCTTATCAAAGTGGTAGATTCTTTTGCTAGCATTTGAGTGGAATTAAATGTGTTATGATGAGTCTAAAATCATCAAAGTGTGGTATCTTTAGGTAAAAGAATCTATCCAGAACCGTCAATGGATAAAAGTTTTCACTTGAAGACAATCAGAGAGTCTATCTCAATCCTGAGATAAATGATGGACTTATGGTTGCAAGTGTTATCATTTGAGCTATCAATGAGTAGGATTATATAGCATAGTCTATACTCGATAGTTTGCTGGTATTCATTTTTTAATCGATAAAGGAATTCATTTACAGATATGGACATCGTGGCTCCATTTACTAAATGAGAGTAGAATATCATCATATGGATGTTTTGAGGTATTGGATATTAAATCTTAATATTAAGTTTTCAATGGTGTATCTTGAAATATGTCTTTTGGACAAGTAAAAATATCCAAGTTCAAAATTTGGTCATATGAGTAAATATGGTAACTTGGAGAGTTATTGGCGGTCTACGAGCTCTTGGCAATTACTAATATTCTTCACAAGGATATACTATCTCCATTAAGATTGTCTTGGGTATGAATAAGGAATATTAACTTATTCTATCATTATTTAAGAGTTCAATTTTAGTTCTTTACTGGAACAAACTAAAATTAATAGATCAAACTTAAGTGAATCATTTGTTGATTGTTATTAGGTTACGTCTATTGGTGCTTAAATTTAGATAGCCCGCCAATATCCCCAATCCATACGAACTTCCATGGATCGCTTGATATATTCTACCGGAACAATTTATGGGTCCATCTAGAATTGTATTAAGGCATGTGGACTTGTTTCTTTTTTAGTAAGAATGGGTCTAGTTCACATGTGGACTTTTTATTAAATTCCAATGGATTAAATAAAATAGAAAAAATTATATATTGGACTATGTATAGGCTTGGGCAGCTAGGGCTTGTAAAATAGCTTAATATATTGTTTTTTTATTTTATTATTTAATTAAATGGAAATTAATTAATTAATTAATTAAAAGTCAAAATCATTTTTCTAGTCGGAGACGGTCTCCTAGAGTCATGTTATTATTGGTAATATGATAAGTATCAAATACTATATCTGATAAGTAGGTAAATAAAGGGAATTTATTTATCTAGTCAAATTAGGAAGTATTTGATTTCTATTAAAACTCTAATTGACAATTGGTCAAATTAGGAAGTTTTAAAATAGTCACAATTTAATTTATATTCAGTAATTGGTTATTGAATAAATACACTATTTAAGTTGGATTAAGACTTTTGGTGTGGAAAGAATTCTTCTTTGAAAAGTATTCTTTGTCACCAAGTAAATCCAGCTAGAGATAGGATTCTTGCCTACCAAGTAAATCCTCCTTAGCAGAGGATTTGAGATATATATATATATATATATATATATAGGTTGAATTCAGCCAGTGCATTATGTTTTGATAGAAATAATTCGTCCAAGGCAAGTTTTCTAAGCATAGAGATTTCGCCCTAGAGAGAGAATTTTGAGAGAGAAAAAAATTAGCTTTGCTATAGACAATATTCGGCCAACTCATAGATTTGGTGGGTGAATATTCGGCAAAGAGGAAAAGGAAGAAAGAACGTTTTGTTTTTGATAGTGTTCTAGTAGCCTTTACATCAAAATGTTTTGTGTACAACTTTGAATCAAGAGTGGTGTGTGGTGTGTGGTAGTGTCCATAGCCTGAGGTTATCTATAGTGAGAGTTTGTGTATCACCTGAGGGTGTAACTTTCTTTCCATATAATGGATTTGTGACGTAGGTGGCTAGCTTGGCTAGTTTGTGGTTTTTCCCTTGTTGAAGGGTTTCAATGTAAAAATCAGGTGTTCTATAATTTCCACACTTTTTACTTGATTTTTATTATCGTTTGAATTCGGTTTTGCATGTTAATATTGACTAATCAAAAAATTGGTAAGTAATCAATTACCAACCCAGTCACTCCCTCTAGGTTGTTTAGACACACTCCTTAGTTTTAATTTCAACTGATATTAGAGCAGGTTCTTAGACATACTTAGGTGATCATTGCTCTTGTTTGTATGTCTTGCATTTGTGTACAATTTGATCTTTGCATTCATCTCATTCTTTAAACACTATGAGTGGCATTAAGATGTTAGAAGGTGATTTGATCTTCAAAGTTGAGAGAGAGGAAAGTGACTCCAATAAGGAGATGACTCTCAAGGTAGAGAGATTTATGAGACTTTTGAAATTTCACAAGAAAGAAATAAACTCCAAAGTGAAGGAGGTAATGAATATGACCTTGGTCAAGAAGGGTGACTTGAAGAAGGGAGACCAAAGATAAGCTAGTCTTGAAAATATGAACCAAAGGAGCACTAGTGGTAGAAGCTTTGATAAAGCAAATTCAAGCTCTGGGATCAAATTATGAAGATCACATTAAATTTCTCCAAAGGTCCTTAAAGAAGAATTAAGAAGAGATTAATAAGTTGAAGGAAGAAAATATTGAACTCAGGGCTAAGTGTGATTCCTTCGATAAAGACAAAGAGAATGCCTATCAGTATTCGGAAGAATTGAGGAACATTATTTTTGAACAAACTCAAGAAATCGTGGAGTGCTCAAAGGATACAAGTAACTTGAGTTTGGAATTACAATTCAAGGATGATGTATTGAATATTACAAAGAAGAATGAGGTGGAATTGAAACAAGAAATTGAAAATTGCCACCAATTGATGAAGACAATGAAAGATGAACTTGCTAACAATGATAATTCCTTGAAAATTGTCAGGGATAGAGAGATTAGGTACCTTAAAGAATTGAAGAAGGCCACTATCAAGCAACCTCAATCTCAAGGCAAGAGAAAAGCTTCATCCAAGCAACCCTTAACTCAAGGAAAGTCCACACAAGACTATCAACACAATCAAAGCGTAGGCAATTCAAGATGAAATGACAAGTTCTTAAGAAGTCTACCACCTCATCTAACAAGCCAGCTATCAAGAAAGAAGGTGACCAAAAGAGACAACCTCAACCGAGGCATGACCAACAAAGGAGGTATGATCCAACTGGCTCAACCACCTCTACAAGCTACACCATAAATGTTCCGTCAATCGGTTCAAGGTCCAATGAGAAGCAAACCGACACACCATCAAAAACAACCTCATCAACATTGCGATGCCTTGATGAGATCTAAATGTAATGGTATAAACTCTTCTTTTTTTACCTACTTGTGATTTTTATGGTATGAATGGTTACTTAAGACCAAATTGCTTTTAATACATTAAGAGGTGTAGGTTATAGAGCTTGAAAGAAAAATGGTTGAAAAAAAGGGCCAGTTTTTATGAACCTAGGAATTAAGAAACATGTCAATGACAACTAAAAATGATAAAGTGGAACCTAGGTGGGTTAGAAAGAATGAACGTGCTTGCCTTAGTGCCCATGTGACATCCGTAGATGCAACTAAGTCCGTAGGACTTGGTAGGTCTATAGGGTCTCATATCTTCCATTGACTTGGTTAGATTTGATCCCATGAGAGGAGCTCAAGCAAAGAAAGTGAATTTGCATGATTTGAATGTGCAAAAAGTTGATTAATTTTATGCTCTTTTGATAATTGCTTGAGATTCTTGGTTGCACATATATGCTTATATGGCATTTTTTTAATAAGTGTGCACCATTGCTTAGCTTGTAATTCATGTCATATTTATGTTCAAACATGCATTTTTTGGAATTACACTTTAATGACCATAATTTATCTCCATGACAAGAGAAATTTTAATGACATGCTTAAAATGATATGCATGAAATATTTTTGATTGCTTAATATGCAAAATATGTGTGATAGCAAATGAGAAGACTAAAATCAATAAGGATCTAGTATCCATTCAATCCTTAAGGATTTCATATCCAAATTACTCTCCTCTCTCTTGTTAATGGTCAAACAAGACTACTTTCATACGAATATATTTCCGAAAAAATCTAATAGGATCTCTTGATCCAATGTCTTTGTTTGCCTTTAAGGATTGATATAGTTGCTCTTAACCCGTAAATGTCTTTTGGAAAAATTATATCTTATTTGCTTATGACAAAAGGGTGCAAATTGGTTTGAATTCTTTTGGAAACCCTTTTGATGTTTGCTTTTCCAAATACCATTGCTTGAACTTGAATTCTCTAGGTCTTGCATGCAAAGCAAACATTTTGCACATTTTTCTTTAAATAAAACTCCTCTGAATCTCTCTCAATTATTTAAGTTGCATAAAGTTTGTGTCTATGATTACGAAACACATTTGTGCTAATGGCTCTCTTTGCTAAAACAACTCGATAGAACAAGCTTCTTTACCGATTTCATGATAAAATGGGGGAGAAGTCTTGAGAAATATAGGGGAGAATTGTTTATGCTTTGGGTGAGAAATAATGGGAGAGAGTAACCGTTTAGGGGAAGTATTACATATGCATTACTTTATATTGCTTTATTGAGTGAAATTTCTATTTATATTTGTTCACCTCACATGCAATTGTCCTTGGAAAGTGCTTTCTAGCTATTGTCTGTAGGTCTGATGATTTACGAAGAGATTTAATACCTTGAAGACTTAGATTCTTTGGTACCTCTTATTGTATTGTAGAATGTAACCTTGTTGGGCAGTAGATTTATTTTTGTTTTATGAGGATATTTTGTGAGTGGGGATTTTGTCATGAAATATCCAAAATGGGAGATTGTACGAACCTCAACTTTTATGATTGGTTTATTTCATGAAAAACACATTAGGGATGATTGTGTAATGGGTAGCTTAGGTCTTTGTGATGATTATCAAGGCACACTTCCAAGAATCTCCATGACTTCAAGATCAAGAGCTTCAAAAGGTGTATGACTTGACTTTGATTCTTGAAGAGATTAGGTGCACACACACCCCTTATGCATGTTTTGTTCAACTTGTATTTGTATTGTATTTTTTTATTTGTGTGCATCCTCTTCACCATCACACTTGCACTTCATTTCTAGATTTAAGTGTAGTTTTTTTTGGTGTGCTTGTGTTGTATCCGTGCTTGCACGATGGTGTGCTTGTCTTAGCGCGTTGAGTGACCAATTCAGAAGGTCCTATTCTTCTCTTGTTTTGTTCTTTGGTCACATGGTTTTTTCCATGAGTTTGTACATTCTTGTTATTGTCCAAATATAACCTTTGGTCGCTCATTTGACTATAAATCTTTCCACAGTCATCCAAATCATGTCTTGTTAAATGGAATAGAAAGTAGATTTCCATACCTACCCAACAATATACTATACGAAAGGTTTCAATGTTTTTTGGTCATATTTTGAGCTATCTGAATTTCAAGTTGCTGAGCTATGTAGGTTTCGCGAGACTGCCTTAACGGGTGTCCCTCTTGAAATCTCTTGCATAAAGCTATCCAGTGGAGTTCATGAGAAATGTCTCTATTGGTGTACGTAGGTGTGTACGGGTCTCCTACTTGCGTATTTGCTAATTCCATGGCAAAATTGTCTTTTCTCAATAGCTCGTGTCTCCTATTATAAAATTCCCTAGGTCTCTTCTTCTTCCCTAAAAACTCTCCTGTATTTATAGAAACCCTAGAATGAGAGAAAGATTCTAGTGAGTGAAAGCTTCAAACTTTATATATTGACTCTTCAAACCCAAAACCCATGTGCATCTAACATCATCAATCTTCATTTGAGAATATGTCTTCTTGGTTTCATGACTAGGTAAGTAAGAACTTCATTGAATATCATTTATTGTTCATTTTACTCTAGATTAGGTATTTATTGCTTGTGTAGGATAATTGATTGCAATTCTTGATTGCATTTATTGTCCTTGCCTTATTTTAACAACTTGTGTTGATTGAGCATTCTTGATAATTAGGTTGTGAGATTTGAGTCTTAACATCTAATTAAACATTTAGTGTTTAGTCTTGCACTTTATTACGTTTATAATATTGACATTTATTCACTTAGACTTTTAATTCTTTTCATTGAGTCAAAGTCTTGTGGCTACGGGTGCTAGTTGCACAATCAAGAGAAGCCTTACAACCAAGGGTGAGGTTGGCAAGCAATGTGTCGGGAATCCTCTGTAAAAGGCCCGCGAGGTAGATAGGAGGTGCTCAGACCAAGAGTAATGGATCCGGGAATATCACTTTGGATTTAACTAAAAGTGGTGAGTGGTAGTGTCCACGGCCTGAGGTTACCTATAGTGAGAATTCGTGTATCACTTGAGGGTGTAACTTTCTTTTCTTAGAGTGGATTTGGTTTTTTAGGTGGCTAGCTTGGCTAGTCCGTGGTTTTTCCCTCGTTGAAGGATTTCCACGTAAAAATCAAGTGTTCTTTAATTTCTACATTTTACTTGATTTGTATTATCGTTTGTATTTGGTTTTGCATGTTAATATTGAATAATCAAAAAATTGATAAGTAAATTGATTAACAACCCATTCACCCCCCCTAGGTTGTTTAGACACACGTCTTAATTTTATTTTCACCAATCTTTCAAAACTAGACACATTACTTGAAATAACCAAACCAAATCTAACACAATACACACAACAAGATATAAAATGATGAAATGCAATGCATGATCACATAAATGTTGGGATTATGCTCGATAGCAAAAGGGTAATAATGTATTTGACAATCAATTCATATTAATAAAGTGATTTCTAGTATAACAAATCTTAGAGTATTTATAGTTTAACTATTATAATTGTCAAAAGTAAATAATCTTAAGGTCAAAAGACTTGGTGCATTGAATAGGATCACAGTGAAATACTTTATCTAGAACAGTCAATGGATAAAAGTTTTCACTCGAAGACAATCGGAGAATTTATCTCAATCTTGAGATAAATGATGGACTTATAGTTGCAAGTGTTATCATTTGAGCTATCAATGAGTACGATTATATAGCACAGTCTATCCTCGATAGTTTTGTGGTATTAATTTGTTAATCGATAGAGTACTTCATTTATAGATATGGACATCGTGGCTCCATTTATTAAATGAGAGTATAATATAATCATATGGATGTTTTGAGGTATTGGATATTAAATTTTAATGTTAAGTTTTCAATAGTGTCTATTAAAATATGGCTTCTGGACAAGTCAAAATATCCAAGTTCAAAATGTGGTCATATGAGTAAATATGGTAACTTGGAGAGCTATAGGCGGTCTATAAGCTCTTGGCGATTACTAATATTCTTATCTCCATTAAGATTGTCTAGGGTATGAGTAAGCGATATTAACTTATTCTATCTTTATTTAAGAGTACAATTTTAGTTCTTTAATGGAATGAACTAAAATTAATAGACCAGACCTAAGTGAATCATTTGTTGATTGTGATTGGGTTGTGTCTATTGGAGCTTAAATTTAGATAGTCCGTCAAGATCCCCAATCCACATGAACTTACATGGATCACTTGATATATTATACCGGACCAATTTATGAGTCCATTTAGAATTGTATTAAGGCATGTGGACTTCTTTCTTTCTGTAAGAATGAGTCTAGTTCACATGTGGACTTTTTATAAAAGTGAATGGATTTAATAAAATAGGAAAAATAATATTTTGCCCATGTTTAGGTATTGGGTGGCAAGGCTATATAAAATAGCTTATTATAATGTTTTTTATTTTATTATTTAATTAAATGGAAATTAATTAATTTGGTAATTAACTAATTATTTAATTAAATGTCAAAATCTCTTTCCTAAAAGGAGAAGGTCTCCTAATATTATACTATTATTGGTAGTATAATTAATATTAAAGACTATATTTGATAAGTAGATAAATAAAAGGAATTTTTATCTAGTCAAATTAGGAAGTCTTTAATGTGGTTACAAATACACAATTGAGTTAGATTAGGAGTCTTGGTGTAGGAACGGAGTCTTTTTGGAAAAGGATTCTTGGTCACTAAGTAAATCCACCTACAATAGGATTCTTACCTACCAAGTAAATCCTCTTTAGAAGAGGATTTGTGAACCTATAAATATAGGTTGTAAATTTCGGCCAAGGTATAAGAATTCCATGTTCTAGAATTCGGCCAAGGTATAAGTGGATACTGGAAAGAATTTTTTATTTTATTTTACTTTTATGGTTAAAAAAAACTTCATCCAACTATAGCATGTAGAATTCGGCAAAGGCATAGGTGGAGATTTGAAAGAAGTTTTTTTTTTTATTTTGCTTTTATAGTTAAAAAAAACTTCATCCAAATATAGTGTGTATAATCCGGCCAAGGAGAAGAGAAAAGGGGAACGTTCTTATTTACGATAGTACACTAGTATCCTTTACATCAAAAAGGTTTTGTGTACAAAATCGAATCAGGTTCACACGAGTTTCAATCAAGTAGATTGATAACTCTCAAGTGACCGAATGTTCTTGGGTTTTCTCTTGCAGGATTATTGTGACTAACAAAGAAGAAGATTTTGTTTGTTTCCATCCTCATGTATACAATTAAGAGAAAGGGAGCCCACCCTCCTAGGTGGTTCACGTTCGTGATTGGATTGGAAGACTTTGCGGATTCAATTCGGCGCTAGTTCAATCGTCACGAGCAAAAGGTACGATAATTTTTATATACATCAATTAATCGAGAGTCAAGGTTCTTTCTATTAACGAGTAGTTTTTTTAAAATATATCTGCTGTACGTAAATTTTATAAAACGTACACGTCATTGACAAAGAGAATAAAATTGCCAGGTGGACATCCGAATAAGCATTCAGAAAATATCCTACAAGACATCACCAAAGAAGAGAAGCCCAAATAAATAAGTATTATACAAAACCTACTCTAGGTCAATTAACGATGCTTGGGGATAGTTGATGACATGTTCTACTCGAGATCAGATGACGTCATTTGGGACCAGTTAATATTATGTTCTACTCGGGACAAGCATGAAGAAAACTGAATAAAGAAACCCAAAGCGTAACTCACACAAATCAAGAGTCGTTAAAATACGCGAAGATATCCATATCAAATAAGAATTCCAAGAAGAATAGAATACCAAACAGAAAGGGTTCCAAATTAGGCAACAATTTTATTTCTTCAAAAAGACCACGCCTTTATAAGGAAATAAGTCCTAACTAGACTATATCACTAGAGTTCCATTCGATCTCTATACGAGTTTCTTAAATAGGAAAGAAGACAGACTACTTCGAACAAGTAACCAATCATAACCTAATACAAAGATCTTTTGTTACTTGTACAAAGAGGATTAGGGGTTCTATGAAATATAAATAGACTCATAATCCCATTACAAATAATATAGAAAACATATAAGAAAATACAGAGAGAAAAAAGAGAGATCGAGAGTTGTAAATCTTTTCAATAGTGTATTTTGGCTCGGTTGATTATTCAGCCACCCGTAGACGTTTCTCTGGTCATCGGAGTTTTACCACGTAAAACTTGCATCCGATTACTTTCTCCTTCTCTTTCTTTTTGAAATCACAACAAAAATCCAACCTTGTTGACTTTTCTCATACATCCAGAAATCGACATCAACAATTGGCGCTAGAAGAAGAGGTCGAACCTCCGATTTGATTAAAGGTAATGGCGGGAAGCAGAAACAGTCTTGGGGATATCCAAAAATATCTAAATAATGTCCATACTGGCAGTATTTCACTAGATCTTGCCGTAACCACTGAGAACCAACCAACATCCCTGGCAAGAATTCAACATATCCCTCCGACCAGCGAAGACCTAACACGATGCTTCCTCGAGGGGCTGCAACAGCTGGTGGCGAATGCAGCAAAGGAAGAAGTTGATCCACTGGATGCAGAAGAAGCGCAACCTCCTAACGTCCCACCTACAAGGCTTCGTTCGGTTATAATGGGGCCAGAACTAAATGCACCTGAAGCCGGAAGGAACTCTGTTCCAACTAATCAGGCTGGACCTGAAACACCCTAAGAGGAACAACCACGCTAAAGGTAGAGCCATGATCAGATAACCCGTGCTAGACACTGTAAGCATGACTGACACAGGGATCAGTCGTCATTAGAAGATAGTGATCGGCACCATCAAAAGCACCATCACGGAACCATACGATTGCAAGAATCAACCCGTGAGATGAGGCAGCAAAGCAAAAAGCCAGAGAGAGGAATGACTGTTACTCGACGATTTAACTATCATGGAGATCCGTTGGGAGATGGAGATGACGTAATTCAGAGCCTAACTCGAGAAGTCAAAAACAATAGGTGTCAAATGGACACACTGGTCAGACATTATGGGTACAACGACTTATCTGATGAAGATTCTGACAGTGCATTCACTAGGGACATCCTGCGAACTTCATTCCCATAAAGATTCAGGATGCCGCACGTGGAACAGTTCAAGAAGGATACATACCCTAAAGAACATATCAGACGCTATAAAAGTGTTATGGCTCAGTATGCCCATAATGATTTCTTACTATGCCTCAACTTTCCACAAACTCTAGGGGACACGGGCTTAAGATGGTTCAGGAGATTACCCCCAGCGAGTATCGGAAAATTCAATGAACAAAGCAGGAGTTTCTCAAGATAATTTATGTGCAACGTTCACGGGAAAAAAATAGTGGCTTACCTTTCTCAAATAAAATAAGGGAAAGATGAGTCGTTGAAGAAATAGCTAGGGAGATTCGGCCAAGCGGTATCAGAAATCGGTAGTGCAAACAACAAAGCGATAATTGCTGCACTCATCAACAATTTACAGAATGGACGGCTATCTTTTGACCTAAAATGAGCCCGTCTAACCAGATATTTAGATATGATGGACATGGCGGGAGGATATGCATTAGCCGAAGAATAAAAGTTAACCATGGGAGAATGCTACATGCATGGAGGAAAACCCAAAAAGGACGTCGAGTCCAAGGTACAGAACCAAAAGAGAAAACATAAAGTAAACGGTAAAGAAAAAAGCAAGGACGGAGGGAACGGATGTAATGCCGAACAGACCATGGAGAAATTCCTAGGTAGATATGCCAACAACACCCCTCTTCAGAAAAAGCAAGAGGAAATCCTGGCCATACTAGAAGAGAAAAATCTGGTAAAAGAGTCACGTTGATAGTCTCAGTTTGCTCGGCAAGATATAACCAAATACTGCATATTCCATAAGGAAATCGGTTACGAGACTTCTAAGTGTTACCAACTCAGAGATAACATAAAAACCCTCATTCGGGAATAACAGCTACAAGATGTCATCTTGAAAAGGGATAAGTGGTCAGTGTTAGGATTATGCTAGATAGCAATAGTATAATATTGTATTTGACAATCTTTTCATATTAATAAAGTGATTTCTAGTTTAACAAATCTTATAGCATTTATAGTTTAATTATTATAATTGTCAAAAGTAAATAATCATAAGGTCAAAAGACTATGAGAAAAAAAGAATTGTTCATACATCTAGATATGTATGAGGTAGACACAATTCTTTAGTTAGTCTTAAATAATATTTACAACTTAAGATGAAAGGTTGGGCGCATTTATCTTTTCAAAGTTGTAGATTCTTTTGATAGCATTCGAGTGAGATTAAATGTGTTATAATGCAAAAGAATCTAGTGCACTGGGTGCATTGATTAAGATCACAATGAAATACTTTATCTATAACCGTCAATAGATACAAGTTTTCCATTTGAAGACAATCGGAGAGTCTATCTCAATCCTAAGATAAATGATGGACATATGATTGCAAGTGTTATCATTTGAGCTATCAATGAGTACTATTATATAGCATAGTCTATCCTCGATAGTTTGGTGGTATTTATTGGTTAATCGATAGAGAACTTCATTTGTAGATATGGACCTTGTGGCTCCATTTATTAAATTAGAGTAGAATATCATCATATGGATGTTTTGAGGTATTGGATATTAAATCTTAACGTTAAGTTTTCAATAGTGTCTATTGAAACAGGGCTTCTGGACAAGTCAAAATATCCAAGTTCAAAATGTGGTCATATGAGTAAATATGGTAACTTGGAGAGCTATAGGCGGTCTATGAGCTCTTGCCGATTACTGGTATTCTTCACGAGGATACACTTTCTCCAATAAGGTTGTCTAGGGTATGAATGAGTAACATCAACTTATTCTATCTTTAGTTAACAGTTCAATTTTAGTTCTTTAGTGGAAAATAGATTGGACCTAAGTGAATCATTTATTGATTGTGATTGGGTTGTGTCTATAGGAGCATAAATTTAGATAGCCCGCCAAGATCCTCATTCCACACAACCTTGTATGGATCACTTGATATATTCTACCGGACAAATTTAGGGGTCCATTTAGAATTGTATTAAGGCATGTGAACTTGTATCTTTTTATAATAATAGGTCTAGTTCACATGTGGATTTTTTATTAAAGTCCAATGGATTTAATAAAATAAGAAAAATAATATATTGCCCATATATATGTGTTGGGTGGCAAGGCTATTTAGAATAGCTTGATTATATTATTTTTATTTTATTATTTAATTAAATGGAAATTAATTAATTTGTTGTTTAATTAATTATTTAATTAAAAAACAAAAGCTTTTTCTATTTGGAGATGGTCTCCTAAATATTATACTATTGTTGGTAGTATAATTAATAAAAAAGACTATATTTGATAAGTAGATAAATAAAAGGAATTTTTTATCCAATCAAATTAGGAAGTCTTTAATATGGTTACAAATACACTATTCAGTTGGATTAGAAATCTTGGAGTAGGAAAGAATTCCTTTTGGAAAAGGATTCTTAACCACCAAGTAAATCCACCTAAGGCTATTCTTATTCACCAAGTAAATCCTTCTTAGGAGAGGATTTGGTCTCCTATATATATACTTGTAAATTTCGGCCAAGTATGAGTTTTTGGTGTGAGAAGTTGTTTTTTGTTTGTTTTTTTATTGTTATAAAAAAAAAACTTCGCCCAACTCATTGTGTGAGAATTCGGCCAAGCATAGAGAAAAGAAGGAACGTTTTTATTTTCGATAGTACACTAGTATCCTTTGCATCAATAGGGTTTTGTGTACAACATCGAATCAAAGTTCAGGCAAGTTTCAATCAAATAGATTGATAATTCAAAAGTGACCGGACGTTCTTGGTTTTTCTCTTGGAGGATTATTGTGACTAACAAAGAAGAAGATTGTGTTTGTTTCCATTCTCAGGTATACTATTTAAAGAAAGGGAGCCCACACTCTTAGGTGATTCACGTTCATGATTGGATTGGAAGATCTTGCGCATTCAATTAGATGCTAGTTCAATCGTCACGGAAAAAAACAGGTACGATACTTTTTATATGCATCATTTAATCTAGGGTTATGGTTCTTGTTATTAAAAGGGAAATTTTTTTTAATATATATACGCAAACCCTAATTTCTAATTTTCTCACGCTTCCATTGTATTTTGAACCGTTTTTTCCCTACAATTGGTATCAGAGCTTGGTTGTACCCTTGATTAATTGATGTATGTGTTCGTGAATCTTTTTCTTTTTGTTGTATATATGCATGTTTTAGAAAGAGATGACACTCTAGGTATTCACATATATGTTTATATTGGGATGTATGGATATATATATGTTTTATATATGGTTTGTTATTGCTCAATTTTGATCCTAGAATTTCAATGTATTTTGTTTTGGGATTGTAACAAGAAGGGTGGTCTATCATCGCCACAATTTCCTTCTGTGTAGTTGCTAAGTTTTTTTTTTATTTTATCGTTGTAATAAAAAAAAACTACACTATTGTAATTAAAAAAATGCAGTATTTTATTATTTAAATTCTTCTATAATACATTCAAGTTTCGAATACTCAAAGGTTTGAAGAATTAGGAGCAACCGGAATAAGTTTGGGACGGTGCGAGCCGTAACAATGAACGTGGGTGCAAAAAGTGTGCAGCCACGTTTGTTATGGCATGGGCTGAGCACGGCAGCCTTTTTGGTAGCCATGGGCTGCGCATGGCAACCCTTTATGAGTTTGTGGCATGCACATGCCCATGGGCAAGAGCGAAGGGTGCGCACGCCCATGGGAGGTAGGCGAAGGAGTCCGAACGACAAAGGTCCCATGAAGACTTGTTCGCCAAGAAAAGAGTTCTTGTATTCCAAGATATATGTAATTTACTTGTTTTTCTAAGATGGACCAAATTGTAGCTATTTATATTTTTGTAAATATTGCAATGTTTGTCATTGTTTGATAACATTTCATATAGAATAGGAGTGTCACTCATATATCTCTTTTGGTATGAACATGCGTTGAATGGTTTAAGTATCTAAATTGGCATCTAGATAACTTGGAAAATCATTCTTTGGAATTCGATCACACTCCTTAAACAATTGAGTGGGAGAAGGTGTTTTGGAATACCTATGGCCCCTAAGTTTAGTTGAGCTTTATGTTTCATGAATAACCTCCCAAGAAGTATTCAGAAATGGAATTTAGCAAGATACTTCCTTACAAGGATAGACTAGACAATTAGCCCAAACGATATCTACTCCTAAAAGAGGGATATTAGTGAGGGATTATATTGAAGGTCGATAACTTGGTAACACACTTAATGTAATTTTATTAATATCCTACCAAGAGTTCTTGTTAATAAAAATGCAAGGCTAAAATAGAAAATGTTGGTTATTATGTTAACAATTAGGTAGGACCTAGTCCAACTAGTAAATGGTGCGTACTCCCAAAGGAGGTGTGACATTTATGGGTGTTGGATCACCGTTGAATTTTTATGATTGAATTATTTTATTTAATTCAAGATAAATATTCAAAAGTGATATATCATGATTGTTTACTTATATAATTTTTGTTATTAAAAAGAAATCATGACCCCATCTCTAATCAATATCCTAAAAGATAATACTTTAACTGATGATAATTATGTCACATGGAAAAGGAATATTGGGTTGTTGTTGCAAATTGAAAAGTATAAGTTTATTATGTATATTCCTTAACCACCAAACTAATGAATCTACTTAGTAGCAAAGAGATGAGTATTAGTAACGGAAGTCTTTAGATGAGATGGCTAAATGTACATTACATTATGGTCATCATCTTCGACGTGTTGCAACAGCAACATGAAGGAATGGAGACTACTGCCGATATAATGATATCTCTAGAGGAGATGTTTGCTATGAGGTCTAGGAAGACTAAGAGAGAGGCAGTAACTACTTTTATGAATCTTAGGATGAAACCTGGACAAGGTGTGAAAGATCACATGATGAAAGTCATAGCACATCTCAACATTGATGAACTGAATGGTGCTGAGATAGATGTTGAGACCAAAATTGACATGATTGTCAACTCACTATCAGATTCCTTTGATCAATTTAAGTTGGACAACATATTGAATAATAAGGAATACACCTTGCAAGACCTGATTCAAGATGTTCAATTCCCGGAAAAAAATCCGCCAACTCATTGTATGAAGAATTCGGCCAAGCATAGAGAAAATAGGGAACGTTTTTGTTTTCGATAGTACATTAGTATCCTTTGCATCAAAAAGGTTTTGCGTACAACATCGAGTCAAGGTTCACACGAGTTTCAATCAAATTGATTGATAATTCTAAACTGACCGGACATTCATGGTTTTTTCTCTTGGAGGATTATTATGACTAACAAAGAAGAAGATTTTGTTTGGTTCCATCCTCATGTATACAATTTAAAGAAAGGGAGCCCACACTCCTAGGTGATTCACGTTCATGATTGGATTGGAAGATCTTACGGATTCAATTCAATGCTAGTTCAATCGCCATGGAAAAAAAAAGGTACGATACTTTTTATATAAATCAATTAATCTAGGGTTAAGGTTCTTCTTATTAAAAGGGAATTTTTTTTTATATACACAAACCCTAATTTCTAATTTTCTCGCCCTTCTGTTGTGTTTTGAACCATTTTTTCTCAACAGTCAGAAACAAAGAAAGAGGCCAGGGCCGATCACAGCTTCGGTCGAAATCAAAAGGCCAGCCCCGAGGCCAATGAAGTAATACAAACAATCTTTTGAGGACAATCCATTGGAAGAAGTAACCGAGAGCGAACACAGGATATTAGAGAAACAGTGGAGGCAAGACAGAACTTTTACGTAAACTCGGTTGAGCCAGACCCGAAGAAGGTAAAGGAAGGATGTGACCCAATAATATTCACAGAAAAAGACTCACATGGGGTTGATGTTCGGCCAAATGACACCCTGGTCATAAGTGCTCGGATTGGTCACCTGGAAGTCAGGAGAATCTTGATAGATAATGGAAGTTCGGCAGACATTCTCAATGTATCCGTCTATGATTAACTCAGGTTGGACCGAAATGATCTATAGCCTTTCCATACCCCTCTCAAAAGGATTCGGAGGAATTGAGGTCAGGTCACTCGGGACGGTAAAGCTACCCGTAAAGATTGGAGCGGCACCTTATCAGAGAACAGTAGTACTCGATTTCGTGGTGGTAGATCTTAACAATTGGCCATATAATGCATTGTTGGGTCGGCCAGTCTTGAATAAAACTAAGGTCGTAACAGCCACATATGCATTGATGATCAAATTCCCGACCGAGCAGGGGGTCGGTGTAGTCAAGGGGTCCCAAGAGATGGCCCAAAGAGCAAACCTGTCAGTATACAAAGACAAAAATGATGGTGAACAAGTATGCACTATAACACAACCGAGTCAGAACAAAGAGTCACTGTCATTCGAATTTGATCCAAGGGAAGAGTCGAAGGAGTCCAAAAATGAACCGGTGGAAGAAATTATCTTGAAAGAAGATGAACCAGATAAGAAGATCAAGATCGGAGCCAATTTGGAAGGGAAAGTCAAACAAAGCTACGTTGACCTGCTTAAAGAATACAAGGATGTGTTCGCCTGGAGTCATGAAGGTATGGTCGGGATAGATGCCTTTAATAATATCTCACCATCTCGCAGTAGACCCGAATGCAAAACCAGTGATACAAAAGAGAAGGTCATTCAATCTCGAGAGAAATCAGGCAATCAAACAGGAAGTGGAGAAGCTACTCGTTGTAGGGTCGATTAGAGAGATCAACTACCCTCAATGGGTAGCTAATGTAGTCCTCGTCCAAAAGAAAAATGGACAACGGAGAATTTTCGTAGATTTCACAGATTTGAACAAAGCATGCCCAAAAGACAGTTTTCCACTTCCAAGGATAGACCAACTGGTGGATGCTACATCAGGCCACAAATTGCTTAGTTTCATGAACGCCTACTCGGGATATAACCAAATCCGGATGAACAAGGTTGACGAATAAAAAACAGCATTCACAACCGATCAGGGCTTGTACTGTTACACAGTGATGCCCTTCAGATTAAAAAATACAGGGGCAACATATCAAAGACTGGTCAACAGAATCTTCGCACGACAAATAGGAAGAAACATGGAAGTATACGTTGATGACATTCTGACCAAGAGCATCTCGGCAGACAAGCATACCTCAGACCTGCGAGAGACATTTGATGTTTTGAGAAAATACCAAATGAAACTGAATCCGAACAAGTGTTTATTCGGAGTTTCTTCAGGAAGGTTTATGGGTTTTCAAGTTCACCAAATGGGGAATCGAAGTCAATTCTTAAAAAGATCCAAGCCTTGCAGAGAATGACCTCACTAAGGACACTAAAAGAAGTACAGCGCTTAACATGATGTTTAGCTTCCTTGGGTAGATTTATCTCAAATGCCACAGATAGATGCGCACCATTTTTCAAAGTAATTAAAAAAGAAAAAGGACTCGAATGGAACAAAGAGTGTGAGCAGGCATTCTTAAAAATTAAAGAGTACCTAGGGCAGGCTCCCATTCTTTTGAAACCACAAATGGGAGAAATACTCCATTTATACTTATCAATAACAAAACTAGCAACAAGCTCAGTCCTAGTCGGGACAGAAGATGGAGTACAGATGCCAGTGTACTATACCAATAAGACACTTTTACCAGCCGAGACCAGGTATTCACAGATAGAAAAAATGGCCATAGCATTGGTTTCGGCGGCAAGGAAGCTAAGGCCATACTTTCAGGATCATACAATTCAGGTTCTCACTGACTACCCATTGAAGCAAATTTTATAGAAGCCAGAGATTTCAGGAAGACTAACCAAATGGGTAATCGAGCTAAGTGAATTCGATATCCACTACATCCCCAGGTCATCTCTCAAAGGACAAGCAGTGGCAGATTTTATAGCAGAGTTCACAGAACCAAACCTGGAAGCAAAAAAGATGTTAGGTAAAAATTTCCCATGGAAATTATATGTTGATGGTTCTTCAAACACTCACGGCAGCGGGGCAAGGATCGTAGTATGCACTCTAGAAAGAGATGATGTGGAATGTGCCTTGAGGTTTGACTTCAAAGCAACCAATAATCAAGCCGAGTAAGAGGTGCTACTAGCTGGACTCAGAGTCTGCATAGCTCATAGGACAGATGAAGTCGAGATATTTAGCGATTCACAGGTAGTTGTCAACCAAGTCCTGGACGAATACCAAGCCAGGAATGAAGGCATGATAGCCTATTATGACATTGCAAAACAACTACTCCAGAAATTCAAAGAATATAGGATTGCCCAAATCCCCAGAGAGGAACATGAAAAGGCAGACGCTTTGTCCAAACTAGCGTCAGCAACAACAACAATCAGGCCAAAAACTATTTCGATCGTATATCTCCTCAAACCAAGCATAGCTGAACCAAAAAACTTTCAAATTTTAGAAATTCGAACACCGCCAAACAGTTGGATGACTCAGCTGAGAAGGTTCCTGGAAGAAGGCATTGGTTGGAGGAGAACTATACAGAACGGGGTTTTCCCAAACACTCCAAAGATGTGTATCAGAGGAGTATGCATGTCTGATATTATAGGAAATCCACGGAGGAGTTTACGAAAACCACACTGGGGGTAAAAGTTTAGCACACAAGGTACTCAGGCAAGGTTATTACTTGCCTACTTTATTCTCAGATGCATAACGATGTTCGGAGAGTTGCAATACTTGCTAAAGGATTGCTAATGATATCCGACAACCCCCTGAACAACTCAGAAACCTCACATCCCCATGGTCAATTACCATGTGGGGTTTGGATTTAATTGGCCCAATGCCAGCTGGGACAGAGGGTGGAGCGAAGTATGCCATAGTAGCCGTTGACTATTTCACGAAGTTGGCAGAAGCTGAAGGATTAGTACATATCACATAAGTAAATACCACAAATTTCGTGAAAAAGAATATACTCTACAGGTTTGGAATCCCAGACACTATCATCACTGATAACGGTACCCAGTTCGATAACCTGAAATTCAGAAAGATGTGCAAGGAGTACCAAACTGCCAATTGCTATGCCACACCTGCCCATCCTCAAACAAACAGGCAGGTTGAAGCAGTAAGCAAAATCATCAAGCATACACTCAAAGCAAAGTTGGATGCCAAGAAAGGAAGTTGGGTAGAAAAGCTTCCCGAAGTATTATGGGCATATCGGACGACAACAAGAACTTCAACAGGAGAGACTCCATTCACTTTAGCATTTGGAACAAAAGATGTTATCCCCATAGAAACGTCATATGCATCACCCCGGGTAAGGCTATATAATGAAGATCAAAATGTTGATATGTTGTTACAAAGTCTAGATGAGCTAGAAGAGAAATGGGAGAAGTCCTAAATACGAAATATGGCATATCAACAAAGAGTAGCTTGCCACTACAACTCTCATGTTCGGGTCAGGAAATTCCAACTAGGAGACCTGGTACTCAGGAATGTGTCATTGAATACAAAAAATAAAGTTGCAGGATCCCTAGTTGATCAGTGGAAAGGCCCGTACAAAATCGAAGGAATATATGGCCATGAAGCATATTGGATTGCATGACCCAATGGAGGGGTTTTACCCCGACCATGCAATGCCCAATATCTGAAGATTTTCTATCCTTAAATTATTTTGTTTCCCTTAGTAAGGACAATTTTAGTTTTGGAATTAAAATTTTTATTGGTTTGGCAGTTATAAATAAAATTCAAACTTGGGATTTCCAAAAAATATAGCATATGATAATAAGAACAAATGAAAGACGAGCATGATAATAAGAACATGCAAATAGAATACTCGGAACCATTGATTCTTGAATGGGCGGACAAGCTCTAAGGAGCATGCCAGCCGAGCAAGGTCAATTGACCTTAGCAAAAAGGCAAACCCGATGCACCAGATTCTAGAAAAGTTCAGGACGCTATCGGAAAAAATTTCGGTGAAATGCGTAGCTGTGTTAAGCGGTTCGAAAAGCTTAACGATTCGACAAACCCTTACACAGAAAAACTGGGGAGACGTCCTCGGTAATGTGTAAGGACTCACACATATGATCATGGTGAGCCTTGATGTAATGTTTGGGTAGCAACCGAGTATGAAACACAAGTATAAATCTACATGCCTGTTTTAAGATGACTCGGTTAATAATATTAGCCAGTTTAATAAGATACTTGGCGTTAAAAATTATTCGGGTAACGAAACAAGTTTAATAAGATACTCTGTGAAGTTACCCGAACATCAGAATTAGTCAGTTTAATAAGATACTTGGCATAAATTGCAATAGCCAGTTTAATAGGATACTCGGCAACAATATAATCAAGTTAAAGAAGATACTCGGTGAAATTCCTTAAGCAATGAATCAGATCAAACCACTCGATTATTAGAATTACAGTTAACTCGAAATTTCATTGATAAATCTTTACAAAGAATTGTTACAGAATCGTTAAAAAGAATCTTTACAAAAATGAAATTTCTACAAAATAAATCAAGGTGTTAGGAGGATTTAGAACTCATACCGATGCTCAGGTTGGGTACCATTTCGTATTCGCGGAGTAGACTTTCACTGGAAGGCCAAACAATCCTATCGACCAAATCATCCATCCATTTACTGTAATCTTCTCCCGGGATCGGTCTGACATCAGGCACCACACCTTCCACAACCGACTACTAACTGGCATAAAAGGTCGAGAGGGAGTGCTCGGATGGAACCTCTAAATGCATGGGATAAGGCTCTTTGCCTTGACTACTGCAATACGCTCTCCACAGATTCGTATGAGTCCAAAGAGATTCCAGGGACCGATCCACGTGATTCTTGATCAATGGCTCCCAGTTTGTTCGGGTTTTTTCAGTTGCCCGATTCTTGACCTTAAAAAACTAGCTAGCTGAAACTAGCCCTCGCTAAAATTCCTGAAGAAGACGGGCATCGTAAGCAAGGCATCTTTTAAAATGATCAACCCCCTGGACTTCAAGTTCCAGCCTAGCCTCTTTGGATAAGGATTTGACCGTTTAAGTTTGGTGTTCCAAGTCTTCGATTTTCTGTTTATACGACGACTTAGACTGCTCTGTTTCCTGCTCGGCCTTAAGCACTTATTCCTGGGGAGAAGACAACTAGTTTTGAAGTGACATAGCCTTCTCCTTTACCAAAGAAGCTCTTTCCTCATTCTCCACTTGCTTCATCAAACAGTGGTCGATAAACACTTGAGCAATGCCCACCTTCTTTTGGCAAGTCGATTCAACCTGAGCACGGATATCCTCACGTTCTTTCAGCTGAGCCTCAAGACGCCTTATTCGATTAGCCTGATGTTTCTGCGTTTGAACCAGCTCAGCGAACTCGGCCACCATCTACAAGGAAGCAAAATTAAAAATATGGCAAGCAAAACGATGAGAGTTGGGAATATAACCTACATAAGATGCGTCGTTGAAAATAGTTTAAGACGGTCCGTTAAAGAGCCATCTCAAAAACAGCTCCAGTGGTCATCCCTGATGAAAGCCCGACCAGACACCATTGCCGGCAGCATATCCTGAGGGGAAGGATAGGAAGGGCCTCCCGAGGGTTCAGCCTTAGCATCTTCAACCTCGAGAGGTATGGAGTCCATGTCCGGACCAAAAGCTTCCACCCCTACTGATGTTTCTACATGAACACTACATGAACACTTAAGGGAATCTCAGCCCCGGTATCTTCATCACTTGATTCAACAAATGAAACTACTCGAAGGACCTTATATGGGCAAGTAAGAGAGTCGACCGCTTTTCGTTTCTCAGCAAGAGCAGGGTGGAAGCTGAGATCAGCCAAAGGGTCTTCCTGATCATCATCTCGGATGGAACCAAAAAAGTTAGGATTGAGATTAACTTATCCCTCAGTGGTTTTACCCCTATCACCGGCATCCGTTCGCTTGGTAGGGACCATAACTGGGGAGCTCAATCCACCAAGCCACTCACCAAGGCAATCACTCTGCCTCCCTCTGTTTACAGGCAACTCTTGAGTATAGCCACTCGGACCACTAGACTCCCTACGGTCGGCCGGCCGGCCGGATGATTTCCTGGAGGACACTTTTGGGAATCTGCTCGCCAGCCTCATCAGGGTCCTCATCTGACTCAGGTGGGGCAATGACCTCTTTGTTCTGAAGAGAAGCTTCTTTTTGGCTCGCTTAAAGAATTGACTTCACTTGACTTCACTTTACGAGCTTGAAGATCGCAGACGATGTCTGAGTCATACACTTAGAAGAAAAAAGGGAATCGCGCCAGAATATAAAAGGCAAAAAAAAAAAAAAAAAAATGGGGGGGGGGGTGGTACAAAGATCACTTACATCGCCTGCTGTAGCATGAAATCTGGCTAAAGAAACCAAACTCTATCATCTTCTTCTCATTGAAAAGATAAATCCTGCTCCTCTTCTCCAGAGTGTGAACTGCTGCCTGAGCAAGTCTAGTCAGCTCAGTATCACTGAATTCAACTTTTTTCTTGTTCCATACCTCAGGGAAACAGAAAAAATAGGGAACTTTCAGTACCCTTCGAGTTTCCCTAGCCGAAAAAGTGACTTCAATACCTAGATTTCCTCCGGTAAAAAACCAATTGTTCTTCCAGTATTTGTTAGACGAAGGAAATCCCAATACAAAGCCCCTCTTTTTGGATTCATCAGAAGTGCCAACTCCTTGATTCACATATGTCCCCTCAGGGACCCAGCAATTTGGCGGGTTAGACATAAGGAAATAATTTTGTCTTACCAGACTGCCTTCACGTGTAAAAGTGCCTGATTTCAATCGAGAAAGGCGACGACAGGTTCATTCGGCTCCACATATGCCACATGCACATCAAACTCTTGTAGCTATTCGGGGCCAATTGAGCTAGAGCGATCCCTGCTTCAGCCAGAAACCAAGCAATGAACGGCTGAAGAGGAAGAGTAACGCCGCAACAGAGCATGGACCCATAGATTTCCATGATGCCCGGGGGAGGGTGCCACGCAGCTCTCACCAGTAGGAATCAGAGTAACTGAATTATCCAAGTCAAATCGGGCATGATATTTCCCGATCTCATCTACCCCACCACATTCAATTCGGTGTCAAACCCACTCGGGCGATCAACAGAAAAAATGAGATGAGATTCTCTGAACTCCTCTTCGATGTCCTTCTCATTAATAATCTGCTCCCTGATCCGGATGTTGCTCGAGTTGTGCTTATGGACTTCACTTTTACTTTGATGTTTTCCCTTCCTTGATCGAAGTGGTACCCTGTGATTAGAAACGATAGATTCAGAACTAGATGAATCAGAATCAGAACTGGATACAGAACTAAAACGAACGTCAAGGTAAAGCCCAGAAACGTCGACTTCAAAAAAAAGAGGTTCATTCGAGGGGATTTCCCCCAATAATCTTTAAGCGTAAGAAACTAGTTGAAAATCCCCACGATCAAGTACTTCGAGAGCTATAGTAAAAAGTCGATTACGGGAAGTCGGATTCATAAAAACTAACCTTGAATGAAGAAATCTGATTCAAAATCTTCAACGGAGAATAGCAATTCTCTGCATAAAGAAATCTAGGCTGGAAAAATTTATGGTTTGAGTCTTTGAGGATGAACCAACGCAACTCCTTTCAATGGAGAATTTAAAGGGGTAATAGTACGAAACCCTAGGATCTCAAGGCAGGAAAAATCAATGACATATTTGATGACGTAGACGGTGCACTAGGAGACGCGTAGGTCGTTTCTCATAAATGGCATCGAGAAATGAAACGGTAGAGGACACGTGTTAAGAGAAGAACTGGCTAAGGTTGTCAGAACTCCAAAACGTCGCAATCATTGAGATCTCACATGAGGAGGCAAATTGAATTTATATGGTCACCATTAAGACAAGCCATTATGACAAGACATTTACCCTGCCATTAAAGAGATGAAGAAATTGAAAAGTTGATTATAGTACTTTTGCTCGGAACGAAACCCTGTTCGGTAAAAATACTTTAAGGGGGTATTGTCTTATGTAAATTTTATCAGACGTACACGTCATTGACAAAGAGGATAAAATTGCCAGGTGGACATCCGAATAAGCATTCAGAAAATATCCTACAAGAAATCACCAAAGAAGAGAAGCCCGAGTAAACAAGTAATAAACAAAACCTACTCAGGGTCTACTGACGTCATATACTACTCGGGTCAGTTAACGATGCTCGGGGATAGTTGATGACATGTTCTACTCGGGATCAGATGATGTCATTTGAGACCAGTTAATATTATGTTCTACTCAGGACAAGCATGAAGAAAATCGAATAAAATAGCCTAGCGCATAACTCACACGAATCAAGAGTCGTTAAAATGCGCAAAGATATCCATATCAAAGAAGAATTCCAAGAAGAATAGAATACCAAACAGAAAGGGTTCGAAATCAGGCAACAATATCGTGTTAAAATGTTAGGATTATGCTCGATAGCAAGAGTATAATAATATATTTGACAATCTTTTCATATTAAAAAAAGTGATTTCTATTTTAACAAATCTTATAGCATTTATAATTTAATTATTATAATTGTCAAAAGTAAATAATCATAAGGTCAAAAGACTATGAGAATAGAAAAATTGTTTATACATCTAGATATGTATGAGGTAGACACAATTCTTTAGTTAGTCTTGAATAACATTCACAACTTAAGATAAAAGGTTGGGCGTCTTTATCTTGTCAAAGTTGGAGATTCTTTTGCTATCATTTGAGTGGGATCAAATGTGTTATGATGAGTCTAAAATCATCAAAGTGTGGTGTCTTTGGGCAAAAGAATCTAGTGTACTGGGTGTATTGAATAGGATCGAAATCAAATACTTTATCTAGAACCATCAATGGATAAAAGTTTTCATTTGAAGACAATCAGAGAGTCTATCTCAATCCTGAGTTAAAAGATGGAGTTATGCTTGCAAGTGTTATCATTTGAGCTATCAATGAGTAAAATTATATAGCATAGTCTATCCTCGATAGTTTGGTGGTATTCATTTGTTAATCGATAGAGGACTTCATATATGGATATGGACATCGTGGCTCCATTTATTGAATGAGAGTTGAATACCATCATATGGATGTTTTGAGGTTTTGGATATTAAATCTTAACGTTAAGTTTTCAATAGCGATTATTGAAACATGGCTTCTGGACAAGTCAAAATATCCAAGTTCAAAATGTGTTCATATGAGTAAATATGGTAACTTGGAGAGCCATAGGAGGTCTATGAGCTCTTGGTTATTACTGGTATTCTTCACGAGGATACACTATCTCCAATAAGGTTGTCTAGGGTATGAATGAGTAACATCAACTTATTCTTTCTTTATTTAAGAGTTCAATTTTAGTTCGTTTGTGGAATTAACTTAAATTAAATAGATCGGACCTAAGTGAATCATTTGTTTATTATGTTGCGTTGTGTCTATTGGAGCTTAAATTTAGATAGCCCGCCAAGATCCCCAATCTACATGAACATGCATGGATCACTTGATATATTCTACCAGACCAATTTAGGGGTCCATCTAGAATTTTATTAAGACATGTGAACTTGTTTCTTTTTGTAAGAATAGGTCTAGTTCACATGTAGACTTTTTATTAGGGTCGAATGGATTTAATAAAATAAGAAAAATAATATATGGCCCATATACATGTGTTGGGCGGCAAGGCTATTAAGAATAGCTTAAATTATATTATTTTTATTTTATTATTTAATTAAATGGTAATTAATTAATTTGTTGATTAATTAATTATTTAATTAAAAGTCAAAATCTTTTTTTCTAAAAGGAGATGGTCTTTTAAAATTATACTATTGTTAGTAGTATAATTAATATTGAAAACAATATTTGATAAGTAGATAAATAAAAGGAGTTATTTATCTAATCAAATTAGGAAGTCTTTAATATGGTTACAAATGCATTATTGAGTTGGATTAGGAGTCTTGGTTGAGGACAGAATTCCTTTTTGAAAAAGGATTCTTAACCATCATGTAAATCCACCTGAGGAATGAATTCTTTAATACTAAGTAAATCCTTCTTAGGAAAGGATTTGTGATCCTAATCTATAACTTATAAAATTCAGCCAGCCCATGTGTATATACAAAATGATAGAATTCCATTTAGATAAGGATTCTTAACTACCAAATAAATCCACCTAAGGAAAGGATTCTTGCCAACCAAGTAAATCATTCTTAGGAGAGGATTTTTGATGCTATATATATATATATATATATATATATATATATATATATATGTGTGTGTGTGTGTGTGTGTGTGTGTGTGTGTGTGTGTGTGTGTGTGTGTGTGTGTGTGTGATTTTCGGCCTGCTCTAAAGCAATTGATAGAGAATTTCGGCAAGCCCTATTTTTCTAAGAGAAGAATTTGGCCAACATAGGAATTTTGAGCGAGAAAAATCTGATTTTACTCTAGACAAAATTCGATCAACTCTAAGCAATAGTGTGTGAATTCGGCCAAGAAGAGAAAAAAAGGGGATCGTTTTGTTTTCGATAGTATATTAGTATCTTTTGCATTAAAAGGGTTTTGTGTACAATATCGAATCAAGGTTCACGCGAGTTTCAATCAAATTGATTGATAATTCACAAGTGACCGGACGTTCTTGGATTTTTCTCTTGGAGGATATTTGTAACTAACAAAGAAAAGATTTTGTTTGTCTCCATCCTCAGGTATACAATTTAAAGAAAGGGAGTCCAAACTTCTAGGTGATTCACGTTCATGATTGTATTGGAAGATCTTACGAAATCAAATCGGCGCTTGTTCAATCGTCACGGGAAAATGGTACGGCACTTTTTATATACATCAATTAATCTAAGGTTAAGGTTCTCGTTGCATAAAAGGGAAAAAAAAATATGCCCAAACCCTTATTTTATTAAATTTTCTCATGCTTCTGTTGCGTGTGGTTTTTTCCCTACAATTGGTATCAGAGCCTGGTTGTACCCTTGATTAATTGATGTATGTCTTCGTTAATCTTTTTCTTTTTATTGTATATATGCATGTTTTAGAAAGAGATGGCGCTCTAGGTATTCGCATATATATATTTACATTTGAATGTATGGATATATATATGTTTTATATGTGTTTTGTTATTGCTAAATTTTGGTCCTAGAATTTTAATTTATTCTGTTTTGGGATTGCAACAAGAAGGGTGGTCTATCATCACCATAATTTCCTTCTTGGTAGTTGCTAAGTTTTTTTTATTTTTGTTGTTGTAATTAAAAAAAACTGCAGTATTTTATTATTTAAATTCTTCTGTAATACATTCAAGTATCGAAGACTCAAAGGTTTGAAGAATTAGGAGCAACCGGAACAAGTTTGGGACAGTCCGAGCCGTAACAACGAACGTGCATGCGAAGAGAACGCAACCGCGTTTGTTGTGGCATGGGCTGCGCACGGCAGCCCTATGGAAGCCATGGACTGGGCTATGGCAGACCTTTATGGGTTTGTGGTATGCGCACGGCCACGGGTAGGGGACAAGGGTGCGCACGCCCATGGGAGGTAGCCGAGAGAGTCCAGATGATGGAGGTCACGTGAAGACTTGTTCGCCAAGAAAGGAGTTTTTTGTATTCCAAGACATATGTAATTTACTTGTTTTTCTAGGATGGACCAAAATTATAGCTATTTATATTTTTGTAAATATTGCAATGTTTGTCATTATTTGATAACATGTCATATAGAATAGGAGTGCCCCTCATATATCTCTTTTGGTATGAACATGCATTGAATGGTTTAAGTATCTAATTTGGCATCTAGATAACTTGGCAAATCATTCTTTGGAATTCGATCACAGGCCTTAAACAAATGAGTGGGAGAAAGTGTTTTGGAACACCTACGGCCTCCAAGTTTAGTTGATTTTTATGTTTCTAAATAACTTCCCAAAAGGTATTCATGAATGGAATTTAGCAAGATACTTCCTAACAAGGATAGACTAGACAATTAGCCCAAACAATATCTACTCCCAAAGGAGGGATATTCGTGAGGGATTATATTGAAGGTCGATAACTTGGTAACACACTCGATGTGGTTTTATTAATATCCTCCCAAGAGTTCTTGTTAATAAAATCACAAGGCTAAAATTGAAAACGTTGGTTGTTATGTTAACAATCAGGTGGGACCTAGTCCAACTAGTAAATGTTGCGAACTCCCAAAGGAGGCGTGACATTTATGGGTTTTGGATCACCGTTGAATTTTTACGATTGAATTATTTTATTTAATTCAAGATAAATATTCGAAAGTGCTTTATCATGATCATTTACTTATATAATTTTTGTTATTGTTCAGAAATCATTACCCCATCCCTAATCAACATCCTTAAAGACAATACTTTAACTGGTGATAATAATGTCACATAGAAAAGGAAAATTGGGCTTTTATTACAATCCGAAAAGCATAAGTTCGTTCTGTGCACTCCTAAACCACCTTCTCCTACTAATGAATCTACTCAGGAGCAAAGAGATGAGTATCAACAGTGAGAGTCTTCTGATGAGATGGCTAAATGTTATATTATGGCCACCATCCCCGACGTGTTGCAACAGCAACATGAATGAATGGAGACTGCTGCAGATAAAATGATGTCTCTAGAGGAGTTGTTTGCTATGAGGTCTAGGACGACTAAGAGAGAGGCAATGACTGCTTTCATGAATCTTATGTTGAAACCTGGATAAGGTGTGAAAGATCACATGATGAAAGTCATAGCACATATTAACTTGCTGAACTGAATGGTGTTGAGATAGATGGTGAGACCAAAATTGACATGATTGTCAACTCACTGTCGAATTCCTTTGATCAATTCAAGTTGGACTACACCTTTAATAATAAGGAATACACCTTGCAAGGCCTGATGCAAGATGTTCAAAGCGCGGAAAAAATCCTTGTGAAAGGCAAGGGTCAAGAGATTCATACCGTAGGTAAAGTTGTTATTGTTAAGACCCGTAAGAAGGTCAAGAAACAACAGAAGAAAAAGCAACTAGGACCTGCAAAGAAAGAGACAAAGAAAGTAACCAAGATCAAAGGGAAGTGTTTCCATTGTGGTGAAAAGGGACATTGGAAAAGAAATTGCCCAAAGTCACAAGACAGTAAGGAAGAATGTAATATTAATTATCTTGAAACATGTTTTTTGGTGGATTCTATGGATTATTGGATCATAGAATCCGGAGACACTAGTCATGTTAGTTTTTCCTAACAAGGGTTCAAAAAAAGGAGAAGGCTTAATGAGAACTAATTCAACTTGCATTTAGGCAATACTGCGTTGGTGTCAGGTAGTTCAGTGGGAGATATTAGAATTAGTTTAAATTCTTATAGGCATTTAGATTTAATAGACGTTTATTATCTACCTCAATTCAAGAGGAATTTAATTTCAGTTTCTTGTTTAAATAAATTTGGTTATTCAGGTACTTTTACTAAAACTTTTATTTTTAGTAAGAATGACAAAATTATTTGTAAAGGTATATTGGAAAACGGTTTATTCTATTTGCATGGAAATATCTCTCACTTGTTAGACACGGAATCAACGGAACCTAACCACAAAAGAGTAAAATTATCAAAAGATGAAACCTACCTATGGCATTTGCGCTTACGTTTTTTACACCAAGCACACCATAACAAAATGGGGTGGTAGAAAGGAGAAATAGAACTCTTTGGATATGGTTAGGTCTATGTTGAGTTATTCAACGCTCCCTTATTCTTTTTGGGGATATATTTTACAAACTGTAATGTACATTCTAAACGATGTACCATCGAAGTCGGTTCCTTAAACATCGCATGAGTTGTGGACCGGGCAAAAGCCTAGTTTACAACACTTAAGGATATTTGGATGTCCTGTGCACGTGTTAAAAGGAAAGACAGAAAAGATAGAGTCCCGTTCAGAAACATGCATATTTGTAGGGTCTTCAAAAGGGACAAAAGGATATTATTTTTATAGTCCTTCGGATCTTAAAGTATTTGTTTCGACAAATGCAAATTTTTTGGATAATGACTATATGAATAATTTTATGCCTAAAAGTAGAATTGTCTTGAATGAGCTTTTAGGAGATATAATTCCACAAGAGGTTACGCAACCTAGCCCAATTGTAAGTTTCGTACCAACACAAGATCAACAATCTACCATACCTCGTCGTAGTGGGAGGGTTGTTAGACAACCTGAGAGATAAATCACTCTAGCATAATCTATAGAGAATATTCTGGACAACGATGATCCCTATATGTATAAGGAAGCTATGGAAGATGTTGATTGTTGCCATTGGCAAAAGGCAATACAATCCGAAATTGAATCTATGTTCAAAAATAAAGTCTGGTCTCTTGTAGACTTGCCTAAAAGGATTAAACCCATCGGGTGCAAGTGGACATCAAGATAGCTTTCCTTAATGGAAGTCTTGACGAAAGCATCTACATGATGCAACCAGAAGGATTCATTGAAAATGGCCAAGAGGAAAGGGTATGCAAGTTGCAAAGATCCATATATGGATTGAAGCAAGCATCCAGATCCTGGAACATAAGGTTTGATCAAGCCGTGAAAAGTTTTGGATTTATTCAAAATCTTGATGAACCTTATGTATACAAAAGGATTAAAGGTGATAAGTTGGTTTTCCTAGTTCTTTACGTTGATGATATATTACTCATCAGAAACGATGCAGGTATATTGACATAAATAAAAGAATGGTTACCAAAACAATTTGATATGAAGGACTTAGGAGAAGCAAGTTATATTCTTGGTATCCAAGTCATAAGGGATAGAAAGAATAGAACGATTGCGTTATCCCAAGCTTTATACATAGATAAAATCTTGTCTAGGTTTTCCATGCAAGATTCCAAGAAAGGTATGTTACCTTTCAGACATGGAATCAAAATTTCTAAGGAACAAGTTCCTAAGAATGAGAATGAATAACAATTCATGAGTAGGGTTCCATATGCATCTTCAGTTGGAAGTCTCATGTATGCAATGCTCTGCACTATACCAGATATTTGTTTTGTTATGGGCATACTTAACAGGTTTCAATCGAAACCTGGTTCTGATCACTGGACGACAGTTAAGCATATTTTCAAGTATCTCAGGAGAACGAGAGATTATATGCTTGTATACTCTGGAGGGGATTTAATTCCTGTTGGGTATACAAATTCTGATTTTCAGTCAGATTCTGACTCTAGGATATCAACATCAGGATCTGTGTTTACTATTAGACGAGGGGCAGTCATATGGAGGAGTATCAAACAATATTGTATTGCCGATTCCACCATGGAAACCGATTTTGTTACCGCATGCGAGGTTGGAAAAGAGGCAGTCTAGCTCCGCCAATTCTTGATTGACTTGGAAGTGGTTCTTGATGCGAATAAATAGATCACTATCTATTGTGACAATAGTGGAGCAGTGGCTAATTCGAGAGAACCAAGAAGTCATAAGAGAGGGAAACATATTGAAAGAAAGTATCACCTTCTGGGGGAAATTGTGCATAGGGGTAACGTGACGATTACCAAGATCGTGTCAGCAGAAAATCTAGCGGATCCCTTTACAAAGGCTCTTCGACAAAAGAGTTTTGATGGGCATCTAGAGAACATGGGGATGAGAGATATGACACATTTGCTATAGAGCAAGTGGGAGATTGTTAGGATTATGCTCGATAGCAAGAGTATAATAATGTATTTGACAATCTTTTCATATTAATAAAGTGATTTCTATTTTAACAAATCTTACAGCATTTATAGTTTAATTATTATAATTGTCAAAAATTAAATAATCATAAGGTCAAAAGACTATGAGAAAAGAAGAATTGTTCATACATCTAGATATGTATGAAGTAGACACAATTCTTTAGTTAGTGTTGAATAACATTCACAACTTAAAATAAAAGGTTGGACACCATTATCTTGTCAAAGTTGTAAGAATGGGTTCGTTTGGAATTGTATTAAGGCATGTGGACTTTTATAAAAAGTGCAAATGGATTTAATAAAGTAAGAAAAACAATATTTGGCCAATGTATAGGTGTTGGGCGACAAGGCTTTATAAAGTAGCTTATTATATTGTTTTTTATTTTATTATTTAATTAAATGAAAATTAATTAAATTGGTAATTAATTAATTAATTAATTAAAATTCAAAATCTTTTTCCTAGTAGGAGAAGGTCTCTTAATATTATACTATTGTTGGTTGTATAATTAATATTAAAAACTATATTTGATAAGTAGATAAATAAAAGAAATTATTTATCTAGTCAAATTCGGAAGTCTTTAATATGGTCACAAATACACTAATGAGTTGGATTACGAGTCTTGGTGTAGGAAATAATTATTTTTGGAAAATGATTCTTGGTCACCAAGTAAATCCACCTAAGAATAGAATTCTTGCCTACCAAGTAAATTCTCTTTAGAAGAGGATTTGTGAACCTATAAATATAGGTTCTAAATTTCGGCCAAGGTATAAGAATTCCATGCTCTAGAATATAGATGTTTTTTTATTTATTTTGCGTTTGTAGTGAAAAAAAAAACTTCGTCAAACTATAATGTGTAGAATTCGGCCAAGCCATAGGTGGAGACTTGAAAGAATTTTTTTTTTATTTTTTTGCTTTTAAAGTTAAAAAAAAAACTTTATCCAACTATAGTGTGTAGAATTTGGCCATGGAGAAGAAAAAAGGGAACGTTCTTGTTTTTGATAGTACACTAGTAACCTTTACATCAAAACGGTTTTATGTGCAAAATCGAATCGGGTTCACGCGAGTTTCAATCAAGTAGATTGATAACTCACAAGTGATCGAACGGTCTTGGGTTTTCTCTTGGAGTATTATTGTGACTAACAAAGAAGAATATTTTGTTTGTTTCCATCCTCAGATATACAATTAAAAGAAAGGGAGTCAACACTCTTAGGTGATTCATGATCGTGATTGGATTGGAAGATCTTACGGATTCAATTCTGTGCTAGTTCAATCTTGTCGAGAAAAAGGGTACAATACTTTTATTATACATCAATTAATAGGTTCTTTCTATTCAAGGGGAAAATTTTTAAAATATACTAAACCCTAATTTCACATTTCCGTTATGCGATTTTCCCTACAGATATAGTTTCCAAAAAATTGTAAGATGGAGAAACGATATCAATCCTCAATGGCAAACCAAGACATGGTTACAAAGATCCCATTTGATTTTCCGAATAAAGTACCTGTATGATAGTAGCCTTGTTTGCACATTTGGATATGAAATCCTTAATGATTGAATGGATACTAGATCTTTGTGCAGGTATTACAATAGGTGGAGGAGAAGGAATAACAAAATAAGAGGTAGCAGCAGCAATGGTAGAAGCAGTAACAGCAGTAAGGGCAGCGGAGTCTTGACCTCTCACCCTCCTTAGCTTGGATGCAAATAGATCCATCTAGGATCTAAGTCTGAAAGGAAGAGGGGAAGGTGCCCTTAGTACCTCAGCTGGGATAGTCCCATGCTTGACATGTTTTGTTAAGCTTGAAGGATGAGGAGTTCTCATAGCTTCAGTATATGGATGAGAGTTCCTGATAGACCCGGTAGCAAGGGATCTATGTGGAGTAGGATGCAGAGAAAAAGATAGGTCATCAGAAATTTCAAGCTCCTTTTGAACTGGTAAAGGAACAGTGGAAACTATTAGAAATAAGAAAAGGTTAGAATTCACCAAGATCATCTAAGGAATACAATGCAGCAAAAACAGAAAATCTCGGCTACCTGGAGAAACGAGAGAGATACGAAGGTAGTGGTTAACCCACTTAGCGTCAAAAGCATCCAAGGTAGGATATTGTTGGCTGAGGTAGGACCTGTTGATAATAGCCTTCAGGATCGACTTTGATTCAGCAGAAATGAAGCCTTTCTCCCAGATTGGTTTACCACCAAACTAGGTAGGGACCTTGTACTCAGTACCCTTAATGTGAACTGAGCCCCCTCAGTCGCCACCTACCATGACTAACTCCACTTTTCAGAAGGTGTCCTTATTCTTGGCTCCTAGTACCATAAACTTCAAATTGTTCTTTCTCGAGCATAAAACAGTCCCCTCAGACTAGGAGAATTGAAAGCGACCAAAAACACATACTTTAACTCGTCCATTCCGAGTTCCCTGTTAATATTGTTCTTCTCGCACTGTTCTTTCCACAATCCCAGAAACCTGACCAGATGTCTCGAGAACCCAGGATCAATTGGAAGGGTGCAAGCTGTAAGGCATGAAGCGCCTTACGAAGGGTAAGGTGGAGAGAAAGCCTAACTCCACTATCAAAAGCAGCAACATGAATTGGAAGCTCACCTGGAAAAGGGGTGTACACATCATACCCTCGGTGTGGGATAGTCATTGTGATGGTATCAGGAATAAGAAATTTTTCCCTCAGACATCTGATCGATTCGGCTGTGGCGGTCGAGTCGGGGATTACCCGAAATTCATTGAGAGAGTAAACGCCCCTCTTAGTAAGCCTGGATTGGCCCCGGTTAGGTCTCCGCCATCTCTGACGCCATCAGATTCCTCTCTTGAGTCCCCTTAAACTATCTCCAACGAGGTATCTGGGTTGTTTGAGAAACCGGTTCCTATTGTAATATTCCGGCTTGAGCAGCAACATTGGAGTAAGGGGGTGTCACTACCACCGCTATCCTGCTCATGAACCCTCTTCCCATGAACAAAGTTTGAGGAGTTGTCTTCCACTATCCTGTCAATAATTTCAGTCTTTGAGGAAGACATAGTGGAGGAAGGATGTAGAGGAAGACGAAAAGGGCAAGGAGTTTGATGAAGAGGAAGACGAAGGAGACAGAGAAGTGAACGAGCTAGGGTTTGCTAAATTTGGAAAATAAAAGTTGTGAATGCTTGAATAAGTCGAAGAGGAATGCGAGTTTAAATAGGTAGTGAATCGATGGGTTGGTAATGGAAGCACGATTCGAACGTATAAGATTTTTGGCTTGACAAAAAAGCACCTTCGATATAACCATTTCGTTTTTTCAAACGGGTATGGTTCCCTTTCCCATCACGTGGACCGTTGCACTTAATGTGAAGATTTCTTCCCAGATTCTGGTAACCAATTAAAAGTGGAATATTCCTCAAGAGATACAAGAGATTTATCTCCAACCCCAACCATTTACCATGTTATAGTCAGAGGGGACTTCTTTTAATAGTTATTTTTTGTCAATGGACCAAAGAGAAATTTTCCACTTGTTGATACCTGGTAAGATGTATCCCGAGATACCATATGAGGTTTACCTACTTCTACTTACATGGAGATACTGGATCATATGCCATCTAGGTACCTCGATTTTGTTATCTCGAAGAAAGTCTGCTTTCATCACCTCCATAAATTATCAGGTACCCATACGAGCTAATGTCGCAGTACCTTCTGCTCAGTACCCTGATACAAGAGTGTCCAACTGGTATTCGAGTACCTCAACACTGTTTTACCACCTTTTCATGGTACATATCCTACCCATCAAGAGAGAAGAAAGTCAGTTGGAAAGCTCTAATATGATTGGTTGTGTGCCATACCATCAGACGGTACACCCTCATCAGTACACAGAACTTGAATTCTTCTCCAATCTAGCTAGAATAAAGGGGTGACCTCTTTTTACCACTAAAGCGCCATAATGAGATTACATAAGTCAACCAATTTGCCATTAATTCATATATAAACTTGGATAGAAATGTGACGTAATCAATAGGAGTAATTCCCGTGTAAATTGATTTCCTCTTTCAACGTCAATCAATTCTGATAACCAATAAATCCATTGGTTTAAATTATAAGGATTTGGTTGATGAAGGAGGAGGAGTTAAATACAGCACTAAAATTTGGGGAAAGTATCTAGCATATGATTTATGTAGACCTATCAAAAATCAGAGAAATATAGAATACTATCGCCATTTTGAGAGACTTTCACCACCGAGGAACTAGCCACTTATCGACATGTACGTATTCACCATCTCTAATAGTGTTTTGAGAAAGAGAGATTGAGAAAGGATTCAATGAGATTATTATCAGTGTATACCCCTTGTATTCATGTTTATCAAGTTCCCAATAAAATAATTTCCTATACTGCACACATAGATAACCTTTCTTACTCCTTCATCCTTACCTATTACTCTTTGTTATTTGTCAAATTACCTTGGTACTTCATACCTACCCCGCTAAAACTTTTTTAGGTAGCAGGCTCAAGGGTGTTGGCTGAAATTCCTCACCCTTAGTGAATTTTTGGTAAAAAATATTAATTAATTAAACTCTTTCGTTAATGTTTCATGATTATTAACTTCGGTGTTATTCCAAAAAAAAACTCATAGCTGAACTCTCTTTAATATAGATGTTTTTACACAAACCAATAACTTTCGATGTCCATCGATATAGCTATTACATATGGTATAATCCTTCATAAGTAGTTCATAATTAAAGTTGGGTCATAATGTTCGTTATACCCTCTAATTATATCTTTCCTTAAAGCACCGTTGATTCTCTAATTAACAATAAATCCTACATTCCTTATGGAATTAGGAGAGCGCTCATATTGTTCAGGCCTTGTATCAACCCTTAAGGGAACTACCATCAACTTCTCACAAGAAAAAGTGGGTGGATTCCACTATTGTGCACAAACCCTCTCAGCCACAAGCCAAACCATAATCCCAACGTATGGAGCATATTGATCAGGAATCCAACTCTAACCTTACCCATGGTACATCAAAGTTTACAATCTAATTTAAAAGAGTCGATGAGACACTGAGGATTAAGATCACCCACATATAGCCATCATAAGTTGATAAATATAAATCTTATCATTAAATGGATCTTAGTGAGAGAATCATATAGATCATGGCCCATTCATATATGATCACCTCATACAAGATGCCTCCATTCTCATATCTCCATATGAATGATCCAAGATAGGATCACCATACACTACGGAATGGACCACGTCTGTAGAGTAACCACAAATAAAATAACTAGCTTTATTTGCTATATACGGACTCTTTAGATTGTACGTCTCTTATTTTATCCATCTGCATATGACATTCATATACACAGTTCAAGATTACATTCGGTAATCTTGGATGTTAAATGTACAAGTTATACACAATATATGATAAAAGAAGAAAGAATTAAACTATTCTTTTATTTACGTTTACATTCCATTTGCAAATTACAAGCTTTAGTGAATAAACCGCAACATCCCAACTGTTGTCCTTTTTGTCAGCATGTCGTCCACATACACTTCTATATTCCTGCTGATGTGTCGAGCAAACATCTTATTTACTAGTCTCTGGTTGGTTGCGTCGGCATTTTTAAGACCAAAAGGCATCACCTTATAGCAGTATAGTCCTTGGTAAGTTGTAAAAGAGATTTTTTCTTCATCTGGTTCAAACATCCGAATCTAGTTGTAGCCTAAGTAAGCATCCATAAAGCTCAGCAATTCATGACCAGCCGTTGCATCTACTAGCTGGTCAATCCGGGGTAAGGGAAAGTTATCCTTCAGGCATGCTTTGTTGAGGTTAGCAAAGTCTCGACATATCCTTTATTGTCTATTCTTCTTTTTTATGAGTACCACGTTAGCGACCCACTCGAGGTACTATACTTCCCTTATCGATTATGCTACCAAAAACTTCTCTACTTCTTCTTTAATTGCTTAGCTTCTATCCAGATTGAACCGCCTACTTTTCTAGATGACTAGTCATCAGTCAGGATCGACCGCTAGGTAATGGGAAATTACTTTCGTGTCAATTCCCAGCATATCCTCATGTTTCCATATAAAGACATCATTGTATTCTCTCAACAGGTTGATCATCTCCTTCTTGACTTGCTCCGCCAACAGGGCTTCAAGTTTAATGTTTGCTCCGGGTTATTATCATCGATCACCACCTCCATGGTTAGTTTATCTTCTTTGTTTTTCCTATCTTCTAGAGGTATCTCTCTAGGGTCCAGGTCAAACCGAGTTGGTGTCTCTGCACCAGCTTCTCCCTTATCTATCTTCATATCACCCTCCTCTTTAAGGAGGTCTATCTACATCACTCCTAGTTCTACTATTTCCCTATACACTGCTAGATTTTCCTTTCTCACCCATTCTTGAAAGCTTTTCATGACTCCCACCCTATCTTCCGTTTGGAATTTCACTATCCGAGCATAGGTTGTGGTCATAGCTCTTAACTTGTTTAAGAACGGTATTCCAGTAAGGCATTGTAAGGCCAGTTTTCCACATCTACAACCATAAAATCCAGGAGTACTATCTTTGTGTAGGGTTAACTCTCAATTTTTACTGGCAATTTTACTATCCCTAAAGGCCTTACTTTCGCTCCTTTAAAGCGTCTAAGGGGGACCCTAAGCGGTTGTAGTTCCTTTCTCTATAGCCCAAGTTGATCGAACACCACAACACACAGGATATCTACCAAGCTTCCATTGTCGATCAACACTCTTCTCACTTCATGGTGGCCCATGTGAAACAGTACAACAATTGCATCATCCGACCTTACTTCTGACCGAAGCCTGTCTAATTCGGGGAGTATTATTGGGTCCTATCCTCGTTTGAATTTTTTCTGGTCGGGGCCAAGTGAATTTGCTTCCAAATTCCTTTGACAATCTATTGCTTCTCTAACTTCGGCCATTCTTTCCCGACTACTGCTCCTCGTGTATGGTCCCTGAAAGATTGTATTGATAACCCCATTATCCAAACTTCTTCTATTGCAGGCTATCCTATGATGCTCTCCCCCCTGATGTTGATCACCCCCATTTTTCAGGATCATATCTTTGAGGTGCTCTTCTCTAATCAACTTTTCAATATAGTCCCTTAACTAATAGAATTTTACGGTTTCATGGCCATTTTCTTGGTGAAACCGACAGTATTCGGTTGTGTCTCTTCTTGCAAAACTGGACTGTTTTGGGGGTCTTTTGTATAGGTTTTTATCTTCAATTACGTTCAAGATCTCTTCTTGACTCTTGGCCAACGGGGTGTAATTGGTGTACTATCTTTTAAAATGTTTGTCACCCTTCTAACCATTATCTTTGCATCCATCCTTGCTCTTTCCCCAATTGCCTTTCTGGTCCCCCATACCGTTACTATTCGTGCTACCAACTTTAGGTTTTTAACTGTTCTCGGGATGACCTCTGTGTATAAGCTCTCCTCTGTGGGCCATTTGCTCTTCCTCTGCCATAGTATATCCTCCGACATCATCTATCATGCTTGCATACGTGGTTGGCCACTTCTGTCTTAGGCTTAATGACCAGTGGTTGTGCTGCAAACTATTAATGAACGAAGATACTACCGCATTGTCATTAGGGTCTTGTACTTCCGACACCTTCTGTGAGAACCTGATAAGGTAGTCTTTTAGCTTTTCATATTTTCTTTGTTTTAATGTTGACAAGGCTGATATAGATTTCTTTAGATAGATATTCCCCATAAACTGCCTGGTGAAAGCTTGTATAAGTTCCTCAAAATTCCTGATGGTCCCTATCGTAAGTCCTCCAAACCACCTAGACCACAAGTCCCCCAAGGTCTGGGGGAACATTCGACACATGAGAGCTTCATTATAATCATACTGGGTTGAAAATTCCCTTAAAAGTGTTTATGTCTATACCTAGAGGAGGGGCGAATAGGTTTTAATCGAATCAATTACAAATTTTTCGATTAATGAATATTACCCCAAATTATAAAGCATTCAATTAAACTAATTATGCATAAAACAATAAACGACACACGATATATACGTGGAAACCCTTCGACAAGGGAAAAACCACGGGATATCCTTCAATCCACATTTGATCATCAAATCCACTATTGTAATGATGTTTACAACCTAAGTTAACCACCTACTCACACTTCAAGGTTACTAACCCACCACTACTACCCAACGGGCTTAATACGGATTCTTGATCAATGCTGTCAACCCAATCTTGGTTACAAGACTTCACTTGCTTGAGCACTACACACCATAGTCACAAGACTTAACCTCAATGAAGAGTCAAAACAATCTAAGTGAATATGATGAAATATTCAAACAGACAAGTAGTGCTAGGCTACACTAAATGCTTATCTAGGATTCAAATATGTCAACAAATGCAATCCCTAGATATCAATGTCTAAGTGCAAGTGCAAGAAGACCTAACTAGATATAGCTATGAGAGACTAATATCTAGTTATCAAACAACGGCCATTCAACAAAAGTTATCATATAACATGGCAAAGAACAATTAATGCAATTAACAAATGCAATCAATTAGACCTAAACAATATCTAAATGCAAAGCATAGAGATTTAGCTAGAAGGGTAAAATCGTCCTAAATACTAGCTATCACAAAACAAAATTCTCAACCAACAACTAACATCACAAGCATGTCATAAAAGCTTTTAAACACAAGAACATGCATTTAATTTGTAAGAAAAGCTAAAACATAGGCATACATGTCATAGTAATAAAATAATGAAGTCTAAGTCATGTAGAGATTACCTAGTCATGAAACATATGAAGACGCATGCTTGAATGATGAAGAATGATGCTAGATGTTCATGGATGGAAGTTTGGTTGAGTAAAAAAATGTTCTTAGGAGCTCTCTCTCACTAGAAATTACTTTCTCTCTCTAAGGATAGATTTTCAGAGCTCTAGGTCTGATTTGTGGAAGAATATGATGTATTTATAGGGTCCAAATCAAACTACGATGTTTTGGGAAAGATTAAAAAGATTTTCAAGTGATAGAAGCGACCTTACGGTGACCTAGATGATAGGTCACTTCAAGGTCTATTTTCTCTCAGGTTTGGGTGCCAAAATATGCTTGAAAAAATGACTTGGAAGTCAGGTCGCCTTAAGGTCGCCCTGAGGTCGCTAAGCTCTCGGGAAAAATCATGACAACATAACAACTCTAGATTCGAGCTACCCAAAACATGACCAAACGACATGTAAACCTTTCGTATAATATGCCGTTGGAAAGGTATAGAAGTTTACTTTCTACTATAATTTACAAAACATGATTTAGATGTCCGTACAAATAGTTATGATCAAATGAGTGACCAAAGGTCAGATTTGGACAACAACAAAAGTTCCCAAACTCATGGACACAACCATGTGACCAAAGACCAAAACCAAGAGAAGAATAAGACCTTCTCAAATGGTCACTCAATGCGCTAAGACAAGCACACCATCGTGTGAGCGCGAACACACACAAAACCACACTATGAATGCATATAGAAAACAATGAAGCACACATACATAACAAACCAAATGCAAGTGAGTGAGTGAGTGTGAGAACCACATAATGCATGTCAATACAAATGTATAATATGTGATTGTATGTAACTAAAACCTCTTCAAAGAAAGTTAAGCAAGTGATATACCTTTGAAGCTTTAGTTTGGTAACAAACAAAGACTGCCTAAACTACCCTTACATGTAAATCCCCAAATGTGGTTTGTCAATCGAAATAAGCCAATAAAAAATCGAGGAACTTACATGGGCTACCACGCTTTAGTATCTCTTGACATGCTCTTGCGGGTCAGTATTGGCCATGAATTACTCCACGTGTGGCATCCTGAATTTACCGATCAACAGGTTTCCTTATTATATCAACGAACGGGCTGCCAAAGTTACCGATCAACAGGTTTCCTCGACTTTGCCTTCTTTCATGGCCTCTATTCATTTGAGAAGAACCTCCCGCTCTCCGTTTTAGTTTTCCATGTTCGTCAAATTTATGGCTGATGGTGAGCACGTATGGGTCTCTAGGGATTCGTCTTGTAATATGAGCATCATGTAGGTTACGCCTTACCAGATGAGTTGGCTCTCTGCATCTCTTGGGTGCAGTTTCATCATGAGTTAAAGTTGAGCGAGATCACTTTCTTCAGTTGTTAAGCGTATCTGCTTGCTCAGGCAGGGACTCTCCCCCATCATACTTTCTTGCATCTTCCCATGAGCTGGACTCCTTATGCACCCTTGTTCATGTTGGGATTATGCTCGATTGCAAGAGTGTAATAATGTAATTGACAATATTTTCATATTAATAAAGTGATTTCTATTTTAACAAATCTTATAGCATTTATAGTTTAATTATTATAATTGTTAAAAGTAAATAATCATAAGGTCAAAAGACTATGAGAAAGGAAGAATTGTTCATACATCTAGATATGTATGAGGTAGACACAATTCTTTAGTTAGTCTTGAATAACATTGACAACTTAAGATAAAAGGTTAGGCGCCTATATCTTTTCAAAGTTGTAGATTCTTTTGCTAGCATTTATGTGGGTTCAAATGTGTTATGATGAGTCTAAAATCATCAAAGTGTGGTGTCTTTGGGCGAAAGAATCTAGTGCATTGGGCGCATTGAATAGGATCACAACGAAATACTTTATTTAGAACCGTCAATGGATAAAAGTTTTCATTTGAAGACAATCAGAGAGTCTATCTCAATCCTGAGATAAATGGACTTATGGTTGCAAGAGTTATCATTTCAGTTATCAATGAGTACCATTATATAACATAGTCTATCCTCGATAGTTTGGTGGTATTCATTTGTTAATCGATAGAAGACTTTATTTATAGATATGGACATCTTGGCTGCATTTATTAAATGAGTGTAGAATATCATCATATGAATGTTTTGAGGTATTGAATATTACATCTTAATGTTAAGTTTTCAATAGTGTCTATTCAAACATGGCTTCTGGACAAGTCAAAATATCCAAGTTCAAAATGTGGTCATATGAGTAAATATGGTAACTTGGAGAGCCATAGGCGGTTTATGAGCTCTTGGCGATTACTGGTATTCTTCACGAGGATACACTTTATCCAACAAGGTTGTCTAAGGTATGAATGAGTAACATCAACTTATTCTATCTTTATTTAAGAGTTCAATTTTAGTTCTTTAGTGGAATAAACTAAAATTAAATAGATCGAACCTAAGGGAATCATTTGTTGATTGTGATTGGGTTGTGTCTATTGGAGCTTAAATTTAGATAGCCCGCCAAGATCCCCAATCCACACGAACTTGTATGGATCGCTTGATATATTCTACCGGGCTAATTTAGTGGTCCATCTAGAATTGTATTGAGGCATGTGAACTTGTTTCTTTTTGGAAGAATGGGTCTAGTTCACATGTGGACTTTTTATAAAGATCAAATGGATTTAATAAAATAAGAAAAATATATATTGTCCCATATATATGGTTTGGAAGGCAAGGCTATTTAGAATAGCGTAATTATATTATTTTATTTTATTATTTAATTAAATGGAAATTAATTAATTTGTTGATTAATTAATTATTTAACTAAAAGTCAAAATCTTTTTCTTATAGGAAAAGGACTCCTAATATTAAACTACTGTTGGTAGTATAATTAAAATTAAAGACTATATTTGATAAGTAGATAAATAAAAGAATTTATTTTTCTAATCAAATTAGGAAATCTTTAATATGGTTACAAATACATTATTGAGTTGGATTTGGAGTCTTGGTGTAGGATAGAATTCATTTACAAAAGGATTCTTAACCACTAAGTAAATATACCTAAGGAAAGGATTCTTAACTACCAAGTAAATCCTTCTTAGGAAATGATTTGTGATCCTAATATATATCTAATGAAATTTTGGTCGGCCCATATATATATATATATATATATATTTATAATAGGATAGAATTCCTTTTTATTAAGGATTCTTAACTACCATATAAATCCATCTAAGGAAAGGATTCTTGCCAACCATGTAAATCCTTCTTAGGAAAGGATTTATGATCCTATATATATATATATATATATATATATATACGTATGTTAATTTCGACCAGCCTAAGTTTTTTTATGAGAGGAATTTCAGCCATGCTAAGCAATTTTCAAGAAGAGAATTTTTCCTGCAAGAGAGAATTTTGAGGGAGAGAATTTTGAGGGAGAAAATTTTGTTTTTTACTCTGGACAAAATTCGACCAACTCATAGAGATAGTGTGAATTCGGCCAAGAAGAGAAAAATGGGAACTTTTTTTGTTTTCGATAGTATATCAGTATCCTTTGCATCAAAAGGGTTTTGTGTACAACATCGAATCAAGGTTCACACGAGTTTCAATTAAATTGATTGATAATTCAAAAGTGACCGGAAATTCTTGGTTTTTCTCTTGGAGGATTATTATGACTAACAAACAAGAAGATTTTGTTTGTTTCCATCATCAGGTATACAATTTAAAGATAGGGAGCCCACACTCCTAGGTGATTCACGTTCGTGATTGGATTGGTAGATCTTGCGGATTCAATTCGACGCTAGTTTAATTGTCATGAAAAAAAGGTACGATACTTTTTATATACATCAATTAATTTAGGGTTAATGTTCTTATTATTAAAAGGGAAATTTTTTATTTATATGGAAACCCTAATTTTTATTTAATGTTCTCACACTTCCGTTGTGTTTTGAACCATTTTTTCCCTACAATTGGTATCAGAGCCTAGTTGTACCCTTGATTAGTTTGGTGTATGTGTTAGTGTATCTTTTTTTTTTATTGTATATATGCATATTTTTTAAAGAGATGGCACTCTAAGGATTCGCATATAAATTTACATTGGAATGTATGGATATATATATGTTTTATATGTGGTTTGTTATTGCTCAATTTTAGTCATAGAATTTCAATGTATTTTTGTTTTGGGATTGTAACAAGAAGAGTGGTCTATTATCGCCATAATTTCCTTCTTGGTAGTTGGTAATTTTTTTTTATTTTGTTGTAATAAAAAAAATTGCAGTATTTTTTATTTTTAATTCTTCTGTAATATACTCAAGTTCGAAGACTTGAAGGCTTGAAGAATTAAGAGCAACCGGAACAAGTTTGGGATCGTGCGAGCCGTAGCAACGAACGTCCGTGCGAAGAGCACGCAGCCACGTTTGTTGTGGCATGGGCTGCGCACAACAACCCTATGGAAGCCATGGGCTGCACATGGCAGCCCATTATGGGGTTGTGGCATGCGCATGCCCATGGGTAAGGGCCAATGATGCACACGCCCATGGGAGGCTGCCGAGAGATTCGGACGATGAAGGTCAAGTGAAGACTTGTTCGCCAAGAAAGAAGTTTTTTTTATTCCAAGACATATAATTTACTTGCTTTTCTAGGATGGACCAAAAGTGAAGCTTTTTTTTTTTAAACAAAAATTGAAGCTATTTATATTTGTTGTAAATATTGCAATGTTTGTCATTGTTTGATAACATGTCATATAGAATAGGAGTGCCACTCATATATCTCTTTTGATATGAACATGCATTGAATGGTTTAAGTATCTAAATTGGCATCTAGATAACTTGGTAAATCATTCTTTGGAATTCAATCACACGCCTTAAACAATTGAGTAGGAGAAGGTGTTTTGGAACACCTACGGCCTCCAAGTTTAGTTGATTTTTATGTTTTGTAAATAACCTCCCAAGAGGTATTCATGAATGGAATTTAGCAAGATACTTCCTTACAAGGATAGACTAGACAATTAGCCCAAACGATATCTACTCCCAAATGAGGGATATTCGTGATGGATTATATTGAAGGTTGATAACTTGGTAACACACTCGATGTGGTTTTATTAATATCCTCTCAAGAGTTCAAGTTAATAAAATCACAAGGCTAAAATTGAAAACGTTGGTTGTTATGTTAACAATTAGGTGGGACCTAGTCCAACTAGTAAATGTTGCGAACTCCCAAAAGAGGCGTGGCATTTATGGGTGTTGGATCACCGTTGAAATTTTACGATTGAATTATTTTATTTGATTCAAGATAAATATTCGAAAGTGCTATATCATGATTGTTTACTTATATAATTTTTGTTATTTAAAAGAAATCATGACCCTATCCTTAATCAATATCGTAAAAGATAATACTTAAACTGATGATAATTATGTCACATGGAAAAGAAATATATTGGGTTGTTGTTGCAAGCTGAAAAGTATAAGTTCATTCTTTATACTCCTAAACCACCAAACTAATGAATCTACTCGAGAGCAAAGAGATGAGTATCAGTAGTGCATGTCTTCAGATGAGATGGCTAAATGTACGTTACATTATGGCCATCATCTCCGACGTGTTGCAATTACAACATGAAGGAATGGAGATTGCTGTCGATGTAATGATATCTCTAGAGGAGATGTTAGGTATGAGGTCTAGGACGACTAAGAAAGAGGCAGTGACTATTTTTATGAATCTTAGGATGAAACCTGGACAAGGTGTGAAAGATCACATGATGAAAGTCATGGCACATCTCAACATTGTTGAACTGAATGGTGCTGAGATAGATGGTGAGACCAAATTTGACATGGTTGTCAACTCACTATCGGATTTCTTTTGTTTGTTCAAAGTTGGACTACACCTTGAACAATAAGGAATACACCTTACAAGGCCAGATGCAAGATGTTTAAAGCGCCAAAACGATTCTTGTGAAAGGCAAGGGTCAATAGATTCATATGCTTGGTAAGTTGCTATTTTAAAAGACCCGTAAGAAGGTCAAGAGACAACAATAGAAAAAGCAATTTGGTCAAAGGAATAGACTGAATATGAATGAATTCAACTTCCATATAGGCAACGGAGCATTGGTGTCTACTAAAGTAGTGGGAGATATTAGAATCAATTTATATTCTTATAGGCATTTAGATTTAATAGATGTTTATTATGTACATCAATTCAAGAGGAATTTAATTTCAATTTCTTGTTTAAATAAATTTGGTTATTCGGTTACTTTTAATAAAGCGTTTATTATTAGTAAGAATGACTAAATTATTTGCAAAGGTACATTGGAAAACGGTTTATTCTATTTGCATGGAAATATCTCTCACTTGTTAGACACGGAATCAACGGAACGTAATCATAAAATAGTAAAATTATCAAAAGATGAAAGCTACCTATGGCATTTGCGCCTAGGTCATATTAACCAAAATAGGATTAATAGATTGGTTAGTGATGGACCTCTAAGTGACTTAAAAGTTGATGATCTACCAACTTGTGAATCTTGTTTGGAAGGTAAAATGACCAAAAGGTAGTTCACGACCAAAGGCGCAAGAGCCATCGAATGTTTAGGATTGATACACACCGATGTGTGTGGAGTTATGAGCATTCAAGCTAGAGGTGGATATGAGTACTTCATCACTTTCACGGATGATCACTCAAGATTTGGCTTTGTGTATCTCATGAGACAAAAGTCAGATGTTTTGATATGTTCAAAGCTTTTAAATCTGAGGTTGAAAATCAGCTTGAGAAACGCATAAAAATCTTGAGGTCTGATCGTGGTGGAGAATATCTATCTGGTGAGTTTCAGGAATATCTTATTGATAATGGGATAATTTATCAGTTTTATGCACCAGGCTCACCTCAACAAAATGGGGTGACGGAAAGGAGAAATAGAACTCTTTTGGATATGGTCATGTCTATGTTGAGTTATTCAACGCTTCCTAATTCTTTTTAGGGAAATGCTTTACAAATGGCAATGTATATTCTAAACGATGTACCATCTAAATCGGTTCCTAAAACACCGTATGAGATGTGGACTAGGCGAAAGCCTAGTTTACAACACTTAAGGATATTTAGATGTCTTGCGCACATGTTAAAAGGAAAGACAGAAAAGATGGAGTCATGTTCAGAAACATGCATATTTGTAGGGTATCCGAAAGGAATAAAAGGATATTATTTTTATAGTCCTTCAGATCTTAAAGTATTTGTTTCGACAAATGCTAAATATCTGGGAAATGACTATATGAATAATTTTGTGCCTAAAAGTATAATTGTCCTAAATGAGCTTTTAGGTGATACAATTCCACAAGAGGTTTCGCAACCAAGCCCAATTGTAAGTTTCGTACCAACATAAGATCAACAATCTACCATACCTCGTCATAGTAAGAGGGTTGTTAGACAACTTGAGAGATACATCGGTCTAGGAGAATCTATAGAGAGTCTCCCGGATGACAATGATCCCTATACATACAAGGAAGCAATGGAAGATGTTGATTATCGCCATTGGCAAAAGGCAATGCAATCTGAAATTGAATCTATGTTCAAAAACAAAGTCTGGTCTCTTGTAAACTTGCCTAAAGGGATAAAACGCATCGGGTGCAAGTGGGTATACAAGAGGAAAATATGAATGGATGGAAAGGTGTAAACCTTTAAAGCTAGATTGGTAGCTAAAGATTATACACAGAAGGAAAGTATCGATTATGAATAAACATTCTCTCCTGTGGTCATGCTTAAATCCATTAGGATACTGTTATCCATTGCAGCATCTCTAGACCAAGAGATTTGGCAAATGGACGTTAAGACAGCTTTCCTTAATGGAAGTCTTGACGAAAGCATATACATAATACAACCAGAAGGATTCATTGAAAATGGCCAAAAGGAAAGGGTATGCAAGTTACAAAGATCCATATATGGATTGAAGCAAGCATCCAGATCCTGGAACATAAGGTTCGATCAATCCATAAAAAGTTTTGGATTTATTCAAAACCTTGATGAACCTTGTGTATACAAAAGGATTAAAGGCGACAAGTTGGTTTTCCTAGTTCTTTACGTTGATGATATACTACTCAACGGAAACGATGTAGGTGTATTGACATCAATAAGAGAATGGTTAGCAAAACAATTTGATATGAAGCACTTAGGAGAAGTAAGTTATATTCTTGGTATCCAGGTCATAAAGGATAGAAAGAATAGAACGATTGCATTATCCCAAGCTTCATACATAGATAAAATCTTTTCTAGGTTTTCCATGCAAGATTCCAAGAAAGGTATATTACCTTTCAGACATGGAATCAAACTTTTTAAGGAACAAGTTCCTAAGAAAGAACATGAAGAGCAATTCATGAGTAGGGTTCCATATGCATCGGCAGTTGGAAGTCTCATGTATTCAATGCTCTGTACTATACCAGATATTTGTTTTGCTGTGGGCATAGTTAGCAGGTTTCAATCGAAGCCTGGTCCTGATCACTAGCCGGCAGTCAAGCATATTTTTAAGTATCTAAGGAGAACGAGAGATTATATGCTTGTATACTCTGGAGGGGATTTAATTCCCGTTGGGTATTCAGATTCTGATTTTAAGTTAGATTCTGACTCAAGGAGATCAACATCAGGATCTGTGTTTACTATTAGAGGAGGGGCAGTCATATTTCCACCATGGAAGTCGAGTATGTTGCCGCATGCGAGGCTGCTAAAGAGGCTATCTGGCTTCGCCAATTCTTGATTGACTTGGAAGTGGTAAATGATGCGAATAAGCAAATCACTATCTATTGTGACAATAGTGAAGCAGTGGCTAATTCGAGAGAACCAAGAAGTCATAAGAGAGAGAAACACATTGAAAGAAAGTATCACCTTGTAAGGGAAATTGTGCATAGGGGTGACGTGACGATTACCAAGATCGCGTCAGCAGAAAATCTAGCGGATCCCTTTACAAAGGCTCTTCCACAAAAAAGTTTTTATGGGCATCTAGAGAACATGGAGATGAGAGATATGACACATTTGCTATAGAGCAAGTGGGAGATTGTTGGGATTATGCTTGGTAACAAGAGTGTAATAATGTAATTGACAATCTTTTCATATTAAAAAAGTGATTTCTATTTTAACAAATCATATAGCATTTATAGTTTAATTATTATAATTGTCAAAAGTAAAAAATCATAAGGTCAAAAGACTATGAGAAAAGATGAATTGTTCATACATCTAGATATGTATGAGGTAGACACAATTCTTTAGTTCGTCTTGAATAACATTCACAACTTAAGATAAAAGGTCGGGCGCCTTTATCTTGTCAAAGTTGTAGATTATTTTGCTAGCATTTGAGTGGGATCAAATGTGTTATGATGAGTCTAAAATCATCAAAGTGTGGCGTCTTTGGGCAAAAGAATCTAGTGCACTGGGTGCATGGAATAGGATCACAATGAAATACTTTATCTAGAACTGTCAATGGATAAAAGTTATCATTTGAAGACAATCGGAGAGTTTATCTCAATCTTGAGATAAATGATGGACTTATGGTTGCAAGTGTTATCATTTGAGCTATCAATGAGTACGATTATATAGCATAGTCTATCCTCGATTGTTTTGTGGTATTCATTTGTCAATCGATAGAGGACTTTATTTATAGTTATAGACATCGTGGCTCCATTTATTAAATGAGTGTAGAATATCATCATATGGATGTTTTGAATCTTAACGTTAAGTTGTCAATAGTGACTACTGAAACATGGCTTCTTGACAAGTCAAAATATCCAAGCTCAAAATGTGGTCATATGAGTAAATATGGTAACTTGGAGAGCTATAGGCGGTCTATGAGCTCTTGGCGATTACTGGTATTCTTCACGAGGATACACTTTCTCCAATAAGGTTGTCTAGGATATGAATGATTAACATCAACTTATTCTATCTTTACTTAAGAGTTCAATTTTAGTTCTTTAGTTGAATGAACTAAAATTAAATAGATCGAACCTAAGTGAATCATTTGTTAATTGTGATTAAGTTGTGTCTATTGGAACTTAAATTTAGATAGCACGCCAAGATCCTCAATCCACACGAACTTGCATGGATCACTTGATATATTCTACCGGACCAATTTACTGGTCCATCTAGAATTGTATTGAGGCATGTGAACTTGTTTCATTTGTAAGAATGAGTCTAGTTCACATGTGGACTTATTATAAAGGTTAAATGGATTTAATGAAATAAGAAAATAATATATTTACTCATATATATGGTTTGGGCGGCAAGGCTATTATATTATTTTATTTTAATATTTAATTAAATGAAATTTAATTAATTTATTGATTAATTAATTATTTAATTAAAAGTCAAAATCTTTTTCCTAATAGGAGGACTCCTAATATTATACTATTGATGGTAGTATAATTAAAATTAAAGACTATATTTGATAAGTAGATAAATAAAAGGAATTATTTATCTAATCAAATTAGGAAGTCTTTAATATGGTTACAAATACACTATTGAGTTGGATTAGGAGTCTTGGTGTAGGATAGAATTCATTTAGAAAATGATTCTTAACCACCAATTAAATCTACCTAAGGAAAGGATTCTTAACTACCAAGTAAATCCTTCTTAGGAAATGATTTGTGATCCTAATATATATCCAATGAAATTTCGGTCAGCCCATATATATATATATATATATATATATATATATATATATATATATATATATATAATAGGATAGAATTCCTTTTTATTAAGGATTCTTAACTACCATATAAATCCATATAAGGAAAGGATTCTTGCCAACCATGTAAATCCTTCTTAGGAAAGGATTTATGATCCTATATATATATATATATATACGTATGTTAATTTCGACCAGCCTAAGTTTTTTTTTGAGAGGAATTTCAGCCATGCTAAGCAATTTTCAAGAAGAGAATTTTTCCTAGTAGGAGAGAATTTTGAGTGAGAAAAATTTGTTTTTTACTCTGGACAAAATTCCACCAACTCATAGAGATAGTGTGAATTCGGCCAAGAAGAGAAAAAGGGGAACATTTTTGTTTTCGAGTGTACACTAGTATCATTTGCATCAAAAGGGTTTTGTGTACAATATCGAATCAAGGTTCACGCGAGTTTCAATTAAATTGATTGATAATACAAAAGTGACCGGACGTTCTTGGTTTTTCTCTTAAAGGATTATTGTGACTAACAAAGAAAAAGATTTTGTTTATTTCCATCATCAGGTATACAATTTAAAGAAAGGGAGCCCACACTCATATGTGATTCATGTTCGTGATTGGATTGGAAGATCTTGCGGATTCAATTCGACGCTAGTTCAATTGTCATGAAAAAAAGGTACAATACTTTTTATATACATCAATTAATCTAGGGTTAAGTTTCTTGTTATTAAAAGGGAAATATTTTATTTATATGCAAACTCTAATTTTTATTTAATTTTCTCACGCTTCCGTTACGTTTTGAACCATTTTTTCCCTACAGTTCCCCGGTCTTCTTGGTGGTAGTTTCTTCTTTGTGAGTGCCATCTCCCATCACGACATTCTGCCCTATCTATCCCAGATTTTTAGGGTTCTCCTGGAGTTGTCGCCACTATCTCAGAATGTATCCTGGGATTCTAAGCTACAACTGGCGTGGAGAGCTGGTATAGTGAACTCATATTGACGGTAGATGTTATATTTATTCCCTGTTTAGCGGTGTCGTCAATGACCCTCCGCAGGGATTCCTGGATCTGTCGAAACGCGTCTAGGAGGATGCCAACGGTTACATCCATTGATGTTATTATGTCAGGTCTGTTGGATGGTGGAGTCCTTGATGGCAGGTATTCTCTAACAATGTTAGTGTCCATTGTGTTAGGGACGTTTGAACTGCGCGAAGCTTCGGTATTGCATGGAGATTGGCTTCTATCCCTGCTGGTGTCCCTGATGCTATCTTTCACAAGTTTTTCCTGGAATTAACTGTTCATGTGTAACACTAACGGAGGTTTGCCCCCTCCTTCTAGTGCTAGTTGTTAACGGTGATTTTTGGATTGGTTATAATTAACCACGCGTCACATAAGTAAATACAAGTAAAGATGATCAGTAAATCACAAGAGAGAAAAAGTAAAGCAAGGAACGATATTTTACATGGTAAAACCCCAAGGCAGGGAAACGTCAAGGGTTGCCGGCGACGGAGAAAATATATTTACTATGGTAAGAAGAATTACACTCTCAATCTCTTTTGTGTTCTCGTAAACTTATTCAATCATTAACCCTTTCAAGGATGCTATTAGAGTCTATTTATACAGGTATAGAACCCTAATTCTTAGTGTACAAGTAAGAAAAGTTTCTGTTATTTAGTGAAACTCTGACCTATTGGACTCTTGTTCTTCTTCTTTCTCATTTCGCATTGATTGTATTTAGGTCTCTTGTCTAACCCGGACTCTGATATCTATAAGGAAGTTTGTCTTCATATCAAAGTATGCTTCAACATGCCTTGCTTGAATCAGACTCTTTTTCTACGTATTTGAGTCGCAACTGCATTAAATCAGAGTGTTGTCCATGTGTTGATCAACCAACCATAACAAACTTCCTTCTCCCCGATCGGTGGTTTCACCCCAATCATAGGCTTTAACTCGACCATCTTGATAGTCCCGATCAGGTTATCTTCACTTGATCACCAATGTTACACCTGTTGGGGGTTGTAAGGTCATCTTTGGCCAACTTAAGTTGATTGGGTTTGGTTGAATTTTGGTGACATGGCACCCCCGACTTTTGTCTGTTGCTAACGTGTCATATTATCCAAATTACGCCAACAACATTAAGAATTTAAGTAAAAAACTTTTAAGGGCATTTTGGTATTTTGACAGTTAAGAAATTGTTATTTTTACTACCAAACTTGATCAACACTTAAGTTGACCAAGTTTAACTAATGGCAAGGGAGGTGAGTATCAATTAACAATAAAGTTGTTTCATAGTGCAAAAGGGCAAACCTCAGAGGAGTTTGATGCAAATTACTCTTGTTTTTTTATAAATGAAACTTGCTAGTTTGGGTCAAGTATGGGGCACCGTCGCCTCATTTGGGCAGGGATTGGGGTAGAAATCAAAAACTCGTTCGGATTAAAGGTCAGATTTGGGGCAACTTATTAAAATCGATTTTTGAGTTTCGGGTTTAGGGTATACCGATCCGACCCGTTGTCATCCCTAATTCTGATAGGTGCATGGTGCACCATGCACCTGACAAGGCATTTCTACGATTAAATAATATTTCATTCGGGTTGCCACGGTGCCACCGAGTCTCTTGCACGAGCATCTTGGTAAAAGTGGGTAGCGGCACCAGGTGAACCAGACAACCCATAAAATTAACCTAAGAATTATCTCAAATAATGTGTCAAATTAATTAAATGATAATGATAACTCATTCACTTCATCATTTTGGTTGATGTTTAAGTAAATTTTTTAATTAGTATAAAATTACTCGTAATAATAATTTGCGATATTTTTAGGCTTGGACCAGGTCCGTTCTAATTTGACATGTCAATTTTGTTATTTTTGTGGTAGTATAGTATTACTCATAATAATAATAATAATTTCCGGTTTTTTTGGGTTCGACCGGGTCTGTTCTATTAGATAGTGAGCCCGGCAGGCTGCACCAGTCCTGCTCTTTGACACCTCTGCTCTGAAGCACAAACAAATTGTAAGATGGTGTCTCGATCTTTTTCTATTTCAACCAAATTGAACTCCCATTGCCCCTCTCCAAATTCTTATTGCTACCTTTGTCTTTCTTGTTTTGCCTCCTTAACTAATCTAACAACAAAACCGCCCTCAAACTCTTTGAAAAAAACACAAAATCATTTCATTTCACTCATCAAATCCTGTACCCAAAAACCTCATCTACTCCAAATACATACCCATCTCATCATTACATCTCTTATCCAAGACCAAATTCTTTCTCTTCACTTTTTGTCCCGCATTTTCCGCCAAACCGGTTATTCCCGCCAAGTGTTCGATCAAATGCCCAACCCAAACGTGTCTCATTACAACACAATGATCAGAGCTTACTCTGTCAGTAACTCACCCGAACAAGGTTTCCATTTGTATCGAAAAATGAGACTGAATGGCATCCCCACAAATCCCTTGTCCTGTTCTTTTGCCATTAAGTGTTGCATTAGATTTTCTTCGTTTGTTTGTGGCCTACAAATTCATGCCAGAATCACCAGAGATGGTTTTCAATCAGATAGCCTTCTAATGACTACTTTGATGGACTTGTACTCGAATAGTGAGAAACCTGTTGAAGCCTGTAGGGTGTTTGATGAGATTCCCCAAAAAGATACTGTTGCGTGGAATGTATTGCTTTCTTGTTATATACGTAATCAAGGTATGCGAGATGTGTTGTGTTTGTTTGATAATATGAACTTTGAGGTAAATAGGTGTGAACCGGATAATGTTACTTGCCTGCTTGTGCTTCAAGCTTGCACACATTTGGGCGCTTTAGAATTTGGTGAGAAAGTTCATAGATACATTGAGGAACATGGATATAGTGATGCTATAAATCTTTCTAATTCTCTTATAACAATGTATTCACGGTGTGGGAGTTTGGACAAGGCATATGGGGTGTTTAAGGGTATGAGTATCCGACAGAAGAATGTGGTTTCGTGGAGTGCCATGATTTCTGGTTTTGCAGTGAATGGATATGGAAGAGAGGCTATTGAAGCATTTGAAGAGATGCAAAGAAGTGGTGTTTTGCCGGATGATCAGACTGTCACTGGAGTTCTTTCTGCTTGTAGTCACTGTGGATTGGTTGATAAAGGAATGACCTTTTTTGGGCGCATGACCAAAGAGTTTGGGATAGTGCCTAACATACACCATTATGGATGCATGGTTGATCTTTTGGGTCGTGCTGGTTTGCTTGATCAGGCCTATCGACTTATAAAGTCAATGACTGTCAAGCCTGATTCAACAATATGGAGGACGTTGCTTGGCGCTTGCAGGGTTCAAGGTCACGTTACTCTTGGTGAACAAGTGATCGGACATTTGATTGAACTTAAAGCTGAAGAAGCCGGAGATTATGTATTGTTATTGAACATATATTCTTCTGCTGCAAAGTGGGAGAAGGTGAAGGAATTGAGGAAGTTTATGAAAGAGAAAGGAATCCAAACTAGTCCTGGCTCTAGTTCAATTGAATTGAAAGGAGTATTACATGAGTTTGTGGCCGATGATGTTACACATCCGGGAAAGGATGAGATCTACAAAATGCTGGATGAAATTACTCAGCAGCTCAAAATTGCCGGTTATGTTGCTGAAATAACATCTGAATTGCACAATTTGACTTGTGAAGAAAAGGAGCGTGTGCTCTCTTATCACAGTGAAAAGTTGGCTATTGCTTTTGGGATTCTTGCAACTCCACCTGGAACAACAATCCGAGTGGCTAAAAATCTTCGAACATGTGTTGACTGTCATAATTTTGCTAAACTTCTGTCGGAGGTATACAATAGACAAGTAATTATTCGAGATCGAACACGGTTTCATCATTTCCGAAATGGATGCTGCTCTTGCAATGACTATTGGTGAGGATATATATTCTAATTTCTAAGGTGGCAAAGAGTTGAGTTTTCTTGCGGTCTCTAAATATGAAGAGAGATTTCATCAACTTCATATATAACTGGAACAGTGGAACAAATGCTCTCAAGTCTTATCACCAATGCATAGACTAGTGCTTTTCTTCATTACATGAGTATATTAATTATCATTTTTTTTCAAATATTTTGTCAAAAATCCTTTAAATTATACTGATTATGTTGTAGAATGAAATATATAGTATCAATGATACTAGATTATCTAAAAATTTAATTCAAATTTCAATTTAAATGATATGGTAAGTAATTTTTTCTTTATCCACATCACTTCATGTTTTGTATAATAACAATAACTCACTTACTGTATCATTTAGATTGTATAGTATTACTGAAACACTAATGATTTATAATTTATATGAATGGTTTAAAATTTAACCTTTTCACATTTTAATATATTTAATTTAATATAATGAATGGGTATATATTTGATTTTTTTTTTGTTCAAATAATTCAAATAAAAAAATAGGGGTAAAACCTTGACCTGGTTTAGAATATAATTAAAATATTAAGGCATTTCAATGCGGTCTCTGTTTTGGTCATTATAGTTTAACTACAAAACCGAATATTTATTTAGCTCATTTACGCTAATAATCTCTTAGGGACTATATATTTTTTTTTTATCTAAAGTCTTATAAATCCTTAATTTGTTAGGTATATAGATAAGTCTTATAAATTAAGATACTATAAAATGTTTGTTTTTTTTTTCATTTTGGACGATTTATTACAAATGTTGTTATATGTATATTTTATTATATGTACACGTTAGTGACAGATAAGGCAGCCTCCAAAAAAGATTGTTAGATAAGCATCCAAACTAGCAACTGAAAAACACCATCGGTGGTATCATCAAGACACGAGAACTCGAGTAAGGCCGAATACGAATACTCGGCACATCCAGCTTTACTCGAGACGACATGAGAAACTCGAGTAAAGAAGCTGTCAAGAAATATGTGATTCACATAAATGAGCCAAGAAAAATGATCTAGAATCACACTCCAATACGGAAACATCCTTATTCCATTCTCCAGTGTCAGGGGAGGAAAGAATTTAAAAGCTTTCAGAAGGATAAACATCAAATAGGAAACAAGTCCAAATCAAGCAATAACTCTACTCTTCTAGAAGACTACACACTGATTAGGAAATAAATCCTAAACGGATTATGCAACTAGAATCTCACGAAGATTCAGATTCGATCCACAAGATCTCAAAAACAGGAAAGGAGACAAAAACGACCTCAACAAGCAACCAGTTCCAATCAAACACTATCACATTTCCTTATATGTAACAAGGATTAGGGTTCTAAACACATATAAATAGACCCATAATCTCACTGTAAAACGGGGTTATATAGACCAGGGGGAACAGAAAGTAATCACTTAAAAAGGGAGGCAAGAGAGATCGAGAGGTGTAATTCTTTATTTTATAGTAGATTTGGCTTAGTTGTGCTTACAACCACCCGTGGATGTTTCTCCGGTCACCGGAGTTTTACTACGTATACTCGTGTCATAAACATATCAATTGCATTCTCTTTCTATTTCTCTTTTTAACAGGTTAAAATCGAACCAAGCGTTGTTGACTTTCTTGCCCATCAAGAATTTGACGTCAACAATTGGCGCAAGAAGGAGGAGGTGAACCTTCGATTTGTTTAAACGATGTATGGTGATGGAACTAAAGATAGTTATGGAGACATATGAAAATCACCAGATAATGCTCACCAAAGAGGGACCACTCAAGATCCCACAACCATCATTGGGAACCAACCGATATCCTTGGCTGGCTTCCAGTGAGTCCCTCAGACCAACGAGGACATTGCATCGTTTCAGGGATGCATTGCAACAGTTATTGACAGATGCAGTGAAGGAATAGATCTGTTGGCCACAATGTTGGAACCCCGTTCACCGGTTACGCAGCAGAACTAGGTTTTAAATTTTTTAATACAGATCATAATCTGTATCTGGAACTAGTGAACTTGGGATCGTAATTATTTTAGGAACTAATACATACAATATGTATACACAAGAAATTGTAATCAATAAATCAGAAGAAGAAAAGCATACCAACGTTTGGAGGCTCTTTCACTTTATAATATGCTCATGTCTGAACCAATCTTACCAACATTTGGAGGCTCCTTCGCTTTACGATGTGTTATTGTCTGAACCACTAGATCTTCCTCGTTATCTCCCGGGACTGGTAACTACGTGTGGACACATCACGGTCTCAAGAACTTGAATGGAGGATGTAGAGAGAATTGAAGAAACTCTTTTTTCTATATTCACAAAACTAGAACAATTCTAGAATATAAAAATTTACCAATATTTTTCTAGCAATATTTTTCTTTTTATTTGTTTGCACTAATCAGTGCATGAACATATACATATATTTATCAAAAACTCTTTTTGACTTCTCACTATAATACCCATGCACACAATTGCATACCACCCTTTTGTTATTAAATTGATGCGTGTGTCACCATCTCAAGCTTCTAATTGTTTTTAATTACAATTCAAGAGACCTAATCTTGTGCTTGACGCAGACCAACACTTTGCATCCAATGCAAATTCAATAACTCAAGATGAGTGTGGCTCTAGTGTGTTTAGTTTGATGTCTCTTATTTGTTTTTCAAAGCAAACAATATATATCTCATATATATATTATCCTCTTTTTTTAAATAAACATATTTTTATTTGATTTTAATATCTTTTAAATAAAAAATGTATCGTATCTTTTATTTAAAAAATAATTGAATATTTATTTTGAATTTAAACATTTTAAATTCAATTTCAAATATTTAATTTAATTTAATAAAATAATCATATTATCTTATTCTATTTAAAATCAAATATCAACTAACACCCTCCAATTAGTGATTAATAATAAAATTAAATAATCTCATTATTTAATTTATTTAATCACCATTATTCTTTAATTAAAAAATCTCATTATTCAATTAGTTCTCAAATAAATATGTATCACTTTCGTAATATAATTAATTGGACAATCCAATTAATTAACCGTGACCCTTGTTACCTAAATCAATCGGGCTAGCAATGAGACCTATTGAACCAACAATATTTTGATCTCCAATAATCCTCGGAATCATTAATTAAACTCTTTAACTAATATTCATTGATTATTAACTCCGATGTTATTCCACTAAAAGCCTGAAGCTGTACTCTCTCAACTGTAGACGCTTTTACACAAACTGATACAACTCGGTGTCCATCGATATAGCTATTACATATGGTGTTGGGATTATGCTCGATAGCAAGAGTATAATAGTTTATAAGACAATCTTTTCATATTAATAAAGCGATTTCTAGTTTAATAAATCTTATAACATTTATAGTTTAATTATTATAATTGTCAAACGTAAATAATCATAAGGTCAAAAGACTATGAGAAAAGAAGAATTGTTCATACATCTAGATATGTATGAGGTATACACAATTCTTTTGTTAGTCTTGAATAATATTCACAACTTAAGATAAAAGGTTTGGCGTTTTTATCTTGTCAAAGTTGTAGATTCTTTTGCTAGCATTTGAGTGGGATCAAATGTGTTATGATGAGTCTAAAATCATTAAATGTGGTGTCTTTAGGCAAAAGAATCTAGTGCACTGGGTGCATTGAATTGGATCACAATGAAATACTTTATCTAGAACCGTCAATGGATAAAAGTTTTTTATTTGAAGACAATCTGAGAGTCTATCTCAATACTGAGATAAATGATGGACTTATGGTTGCAAGTGTTATCATTTGAGCTATCAATAAGTACGATTATATAGCATAGTCTATCCTCAATAGTTTGGTGGTTTTCATTTGTTAATTGATAGAGGACTTCATTTATAGATATGGACATCGTGACTCCATTTATTAAATGAGAGTAGAATATCATCATATTGATGTTTTGAGGTATTGGATATTAAATCTTAACGTTAAGTTTTCAGTAGTGTCTATTAAAACATGGCTTCTGGACAAGTCAAAATATCCATGTTCAAAATGTGGTCATATGAGTAAATATGATAACTTGGAGAGCTATAGGCGGTTTATGAGCTCTTGGCGGTTTATGAACTCTTGGTAATTATTGATATTCTTCACGATGATACGCTTTCTCCAATAAGGTTGTCTAGGGTATGAATGAGTAACATCAACTTATTCTATATTTATTTAAGAGTTCAATTTTAGTTCTTTAGTGGAATGAACTAAAATTAAATAGATCGGACCTAAGTGAATCATTTGTTGATTGTGATTGGGTTGTGTCTATTGGAGATTAAATCTAGATAGCCCGCCAAGATCCTCAATCCATATGAACTTGCATGGATAACTTGATATATTCTACCGGACCAATTTAGGGGTCCATCTAGAATTGTATTGAGGCATGTGGACTTGTTTCTTTTCGTAAGAATGGGTCTAGTTCACATGTGGACTTTTTATAAAGGTCAAATGGATTTAATAAAATAAGAAAATATTATATTGGCCCATTTTTATGTGTTGGGCGGCAAGGCTATTTAAAAAAGCTTAATTATATTATTTTTATTTTATTATTTAATTAAATGGAAATTAATTAATTATTTAATTAAATGTCAAAATCTTTTTTCTAGTAGGAGATGGTCTCCTAAAATTATACTATTGTTGGTAGTATAATTAATATTAAAGACTATATTTGATAAGTAGATAAATAAAAGGAATTATTTATCTAATCAAATTAGGAAGTCTTTAATATGGTTACAAATACACTATTGAGTTGGATTAGGAGTCTTGGTGTATGATAGAATTCCTTTTTGAAATGGATTCTTAACCACCAAGTAAATCCACCTAAGGAAATGATTCTTAACTACCAAGTAAATCATTTTTAGGAAAAGATTAAGTCTTCTAATTGAAATATAAGATGAATTCGGCCAATCCTTATTAATTTAGGGCTAGGAATTCAGCCATGATATATATATATATATGTGTGTGTGTGTGTGTGTGTGTGAATTCGGCAATGATATATATATATATATATATATGTGTGTGTGTGTGTGTGTGTGTGTGTGTGTGTGTGTGTGTGTGTGTGTGGCTTTCATAATTTCGACATTGAGAAGAATTTTCAAGAAGAAAATTTCGGCCAAGCTTGGTATTTTCTAAAGAGAGAATTAGGCCAAGCAAGACAGAATTTTGAGGGAGAAAAATCTGATTTTACTATAGACAAAATTTGACCAACTCTAAGAAATAATGTGTGATTCGGGAAAGAAGAAAAGGAAGAAAGAACGTTTAGTTTTCGATAGTACACTAGTAACCTTTACATCAAAAGGTTTTGTGTACAACATCGAATCAAGGTTCACGCGAGTTTCAATCAAACTGATTGATAATTGAAAAGTGACCTAACATTATTTGTTTTTTTCTTGGAGGATTATTGTTGCTAACAAAGAGAAAGATTTTGTTTGTTTCCATCCTCAGGTATACAATTAAAAGGAGAGGGAGCCCACACTCCTAGGTGATTCACGTTCGTGATTGGATTGAAAGATCTTGCGGAATCAATTCGGCACTTGTTCAATGGCCACGAGATAAAGGTAAGACATTATTTATATACATCAATTAATCTAAGGTTAAGGTTCTTGTTATTAAAAGGGAAATTTTTTATTTATACCGAAACCCTAATTTTATAAATTTTCACGCTTCCGCTGCGCGGTTTTTTCCTACATATGGTGTGATCGTCCACATTAGTTCATAATTAGAGCTGGGTCATAATGTCCGTTATACCCTTATAATTATATATATCCTTTAAGTATCGTTGAATCTTTAATGGACAATAAATCCTATTTCTTTACAGAATTAGGAGAGCGCTCATAATGTCCAAGCCTCGAATCAACACTTAAGGTACCTACCATCTAGTTCTCACAAGAAGGAGTGGATTCCACTATTGTGTATAAACCTTCCCAACCACAAGCCAAACTGCAATCCCAACATATGGAGCATACTGATCGGGAACTGCATTCGACCTCACCCATGGTATATCAAAGACCACGATCTAACTTGAAGGAGTCGATAAGACACTCAGGATTAAGATCATCCACATAGAGCCATTATTAGTTGATATATATGAATCTCATCGGTAAATGGATCTTGGTGAGAGATTCATATAGATCATGGCCCTATCCTATATGATCACATAATACAAGGTGTCTCCATTCCTATATATCATATGAATGATTCAGGATAGAATCATCGTATATTACGGAATGGACCGCAGCTATAGATTAACCAGAAATAAAGTACCCAGCTTTATTTGCTATTTATGGACTCTTTAGATTGCACGTCTCTTATTGTATCCATCTGTATATGACACTTATATACACGATACGAGTTTACATCCTGGATTCTTGGATGTTAAATATATGCACAAGTTATAATATAAACAACACAACAAGAATGAATTGAACTTTTCCTTTTATTTATTTCATAAATCCATTTACAAATTACATCTTTAGGGCATAAACCTTAACAATCTCCCACTTTCACTAAATCTTGTGAGGCATGTCTCTTAACCCTAGACCATCAAGGTGACCCAAAAACACTTTAGCCGGTAAGGTCTTCGTAAATGAATCAGTGTGATTGTCTTGTGAGGCTATCTTGGTGAAGATCACATCTACAAGACCTTATCCAAGATCATATAGAAAAAAGTTCTGAGGTGAGCGGAGTAATTCAAACCATCTTTGGAGGACTTTGACTAGGAGAAGTAACCGAGAAAGGACTTAGAAAATCTGAGAAGCGGTTGAAGCAAGGCAGAATTTCGATGTTAATTCCATCGAGCATGATCCAAAGAGAATAAATAAATGATGGGACCCAATAGTAATTACTGAAGCTGATTCACATGAGGACAACGTCTGACCAAATGATGCACTAGTCATTAGCGCCCAGATTGGCCATAGGGAAGTTCGAAGCATACTAGTGGACAACGGTATCTCAGCAGACATTCTCAGTGTAGTCGTTTATGATCAGCTGAGATTGGATCGAAAGGACTTGCAACATTTCCATACCCCGCTCAACGGATTTGGAGGACCCTAGGAAGCGTGAAAAATAAAAAACTAGGGTTTGGGTGTAAATAAAAATTTTCCCTTTTTCAATAACAAGAACCTTAACCCTAGATTAATTGATGTATATAAAAAGTGTCGTACCTGTTTCTCGTGACGATTGAACATGCGCCGAATTGAATCCGTAAGATTTTCCAATCCAATCACGAAAGTTAATCACCTAAGAGTGTGGGCTCCCTTTCTTTAAATTGTATACCTAAGGATGAAAACAAACAAAATCTTTCTCTTTGTTAATTACAATAATCCTCTAAGAAGAAAACAAAGAACGTTAGGTTACTTGTAAATTATAAATCAATTTGATTGAAACTCGCGTGAACCTTGATTCAATATTGTACACAAAACCTTTTAATGTAAAGGCTACTAGTGTACTATCAAAAACTAAACGTTCTTTCTTCCTTTCTTCTTTACCGAATCTCACACTATTTCTTAGAGTTGATTGAATTTTGTCTAGAGTAAAATCAGATTTTTCTCTCTCAAAATTCTATGGTGGCCGAATTCTTCTCTTGGAAAAACTAGGGCTAGCCGAAAATCTATCCTGGAATTAATTATGGCTGGCCGAAATTCTTAAAAGATATATAGGATCATAAATGCTCTTCTAAGAAGGATTTACTTGGTTGGCAGGAATCATTTCCTTAGGTGGATTTATTTGGTAGTTAATAATCATTTTCTAAAAGGGATTATATCCTATTATATATATATAATGGCTGGCCGAATTCTCCATAGAATAAAATAGGATCTTTAAATCCTTTCCTAAGAAAGATTTACTTGGTTGTTAAGAATCATTTCCTTATGTGAATTTTCTTGGAGGTTAAGAATCCTTTTCTAAAGAATTCTATCCTCTACCAAGACTCCTAATCCAACTCAATAGTGTATTTGTAACCATATTAAAGACTTCCTAATTTGATTAGATAAATAATTCCTTTTATTTATCTACTTATCAAATATAGTCTTTAATATCAATTATACTACCAACAATAGTATAATTTTAGGAGACCATCTCCTACTAGAAAAAAGATTTTGAATTTTAATTAAATAATTAATTAATCAACAAATTAATTAATTTCCATTTAATTAAATATTAAAAAATAAAAAATATAATTAAGCTATTTTAAATAGCCTTGTTGCCCAACACTTATAAATGGGTCAATATATTATTTTTCTTATTTTATTAAATCCATTGGACCTTAATAAAAAGTCCACATGTGAATTATACACATTCTTACAAAAAGAAACAAGTACACATGCCTCAATACAATTCCAAATGGACCCCTAAATTGGTCCAGTAGAATATATCAAGTGATCCGTGCAAGTTCGTGTGGATTAGGGATCTTGGCGGCCTATCTAAATTTAAGCTCCAATAGACACAACCCAATCACAATCAACAAATGATTCACTTATGTTCGATCTATTAATTTTAGTTCATTCCACTAAAGAGCCCTTAAATGAGTTACTCATTCATACCCTAGACAACTTTATTGGAGAAAGTGTATCCTCGTGAAGAATATCAGTAATCGCCAAGAGCTTACAGACCGCCTATAGCTCTCAAGGTTACCATATTTACTCATATGACCACATTTTGAACTTGGATAATTTGACTTGTCCATAAGCCATGTTTCAATAAACACTATTGAAAACTTAACGTTAAGATTACCTCAAAACATTCATATGATGATATTCTACCCTCATATAATAAATGGAGCCACGATGTCCATATATATAAATGAAGTCCACTATCGATTAACAAATGAAAACCACGAAACTATCGATGATAGACTATGCTATATAATCATACTTATTGATAGCTCAAATGATAACACTTGCAACCATAAGTCCAACATTTATCTCTGGATTGAGATAGACTCTCCGATTGTCTTCAAATGAAAACTTTTTTCCATTGACGGTTCTAGATAAAGTATTTCATTGTGATCTAATTCAATGCACCCAGTGCACTAGATTCTTTTTCCCAAAGACACCACACTTTGAATATTTTAGACTCATCATAACACATTTGATCTCACTCAAATGCTAGCAAAAGAATCTATAACTTTGACAAGATAAAGGCGCCCTAACCTTTTATCTTAAGTTGTGAATATTATTAAAGACTAACTAAAGAATTGTGTCTACCTCATATATATCTAGATGTATGAACAATTCTTCTTTTCTCATAGTCTTTTGACCGTACGATTATTTGCTTTTGACAATTATAATAATTAAACTATAAATGCTATAAGATTTGTTAAACTAGAAATCACTTTATTAATATGAAATGATTTTCAAATACATTATTATACAATTGCTATCGAGCATAATCCCAACAGAAATTGCCCGTGAAAATTAGAGTGGCACCTTGCCAAAAAATGGTGCTACTTGACTTTGCAGTGATAGACATGGAAAACTGGCCTTACAATTCCGTACTGGGTTGACCTTTCCTAAACAAAACAAAGGTAGTAATGGTAACCTACGCCCTGATGATCAAATTCCCGACAGGATGGGGGCAGGAACGATCAAGGGTTTCGTAAGAAATGGCTAGAAGAGCTAATCTCTCCATTTACAAGGACAAAGATAACAGTGAGCACCAAGTGTGTACCCTGACCCAACTGGATCAGACTAAGCATGGAGAATCATTTATGTTCGAGTTCGACCTAAGGGAGGAACCCGAAACATCAAAGAATGAGCTAACAGGGGAAGTAGTCCTAAAGGACGATGGACCAGTAAAGAAGGTTTAAATCGGAGCTAATCTAAAATAAAAGGTCAGGACATATATGATCAATTTACTCAGAGAATAACAAGACGTATTTGTATGGAGTCATGAAGACATGGTGAGGATAGACACACGAGTGATATCGCATCACTTGGCTGTGGATCTGAGCGTAAAACCTGTAATTCAAAAAAGAAGATCTTTTAACCTCAAAAGGAGTCAGGCAATCAAGCGGGAGGTAGAGAAGTTACTCGCTGTAGGATCAATCAGAGAAATCAATTATCCATAGTGAGTAGCGAATGTGGTGCTAGTCCAGAAGAAAAATGGACAATGAAGAATGTGCGTGGATTTCACAGATTTGAACAAAGTTTGCCCAAAAGATAGTTTTCCACTTCCCATAATAGATCAGTTGGTCGACGCTACATCAGGTCATGAACTGCTAAGTTTATGTATGCCTATTCGGGATACAACCAGATCCGGATGAACAAAGCAGATGAAGATAAAATGGCGTTCACAACTGACTAGGGTCCATACTGCTACTCGGTGATGTCTTTTGGGCTAAAAATTGCTAGGGCCACATATCAAATATTGGTCAACAAAATTTTCGCTCGCCAAATAGGAAGAAACATGGAAGTCTACATTGACGACATGTTAACCAAAAGTATCACGATAGCCAAGCATACTTCAAACTTATGCGAAACATTTGATGTCCTAAGGAAAAACCAGATGAAGTTAAATCCGAGTAAATGCATATTCGAGGTTTCTTCAAGAAGATTCCTCAGTTTCCAAGTTCACCGGAGAGGGATCGAAGTAAATCCTGAGAAGATTAAAGCTCTCGAAGAAATGATTTCTCCAAGAACCTTAAAGGAGGTGCAACGCCTGACGGGATGCCTAGCTTCCCTAGATAGATTCATTTCGAAAGCCATGGACAGATGTGCACCATTTTTCAAAATAATCAAAACGGAGAAAAGACTCGAATGTGAATAGGAATTTCGGGAGATAAAAGAATACTTAGGATAGGCACCCATCCTCTCTAAACCAAAGAAAGAAGAAGTGCTTTATCTATAAATGTACTTTACAGAATTAGCCGTAATCTCGGTCCTAGTCAGAACAGAGGATGGAATACAAAGGCCAGTATACTATACCAGCAAGGCTCTTCTTCCTGCTGAAACCAGATATTCTCAGGCAGAAATGATGACTTTAGCATTAGTTTCGGCAGCAAGGAAGTTGAGACCGTATTTTCAGGCACATGCAATCAAGGTATTCACCGACTACCCGCTTAAGCAAATTCTACAGAAACCTGAGATTTTAGGGAGATTAACCAAATGGGCAATCGAGCTAAGTGAATTTGATATTAAATATGAGCCCAGGACATCATTCAAGGACCAAACAGTGGCAGATTTTGTAGCAGAGTTCATAGAGCCCGATCTAGAGGCAAAAATAATGTTGGGTAGAAGTTTCCCATGGAAATTATATATTGACGGCTTCTTGAACACTCAAGGCAGAGTCAAGGATCTTGGTATGCAGCCCAGAGGAAGATGACGTTAAATGTGCCATGAGATTTGACTTCAAAGCAACAAACAACCAAGCAAAATACGAGGCATTACTGGCAGGGCTTAGAGTTTGCAACACCCTCGGAGCATATGAGGTCCAGATATTCAGCGACTCATAAGTAGTTTTCAACCAAATCCTAGACGAATATCAAGCCAGAGATGAAAGCATGATGGCATACTTAGGCATAGCAAAACAACTCCTCCAACGTTTCAAAGAATATAGGATTGCCCAGATCCTTCGGAAGAAAATGAAAAAGCAGATGCTTTGTCCAAGCTAGTATCAGCAACAACCATAATCAAACCAAAGAATATCTAGTTGCACATCTTCTTAGGCCAAGTATAGCTAAGCCGAAAGACCTTGAAGTTTTAAAAATCCGAACACCGCCAGACGGCTGGATTACTCCTCTAAAAGGTACTTGGAAGAGGATGTACTCTTGAAAGACCCTTGGAGGAAAAAAGCATCAGATACAGGTCAGTCAGGCATACTATAATTGGAGGAGAATTATACAGAAGAGGATTTTCCCGAACACTCCAAATGTGTGTATCAGAGGAAGACACACACCGGATATTAAAAGAATTCCATAATGGCGTGTGTAGAAACCATACAAGAAGTAAAAGCTTAGCACACAAAGTACTCCGACAAGGTTTTTACTGGCCATCTCTGTTCTCTAAGGCATAACTATGTTCGGAAAGTTACAACGCTTGCCAAAGGATCGCCAATGATATTCGGCAACCACCTGAACACCTCAGAAGTCTCACATCCCCATGGTTGTTCGCCATGTGGGGCTTGGACTTAATTGGTCCAATGCCAGCAGGAACAGGGGGTAGAACAAAACATGCAATTGTGGTTGTTGATTAGTTTACTAAGTGGGTAGAAGCAGAAGCACTAGTGCACATCATGAAATCAAACACCAAACTTTGTGAAGAATAACATGTTGGAACCCCGTTCACCGGTCACGCAGCGGAAATGGGTTTTAAATTTTTTTATACAGATCGTAATCTGTATCTGGGACCAGTGAACTTAGGATCGTATTTGTTTTTGGAACAAATACATATACTAATTATTACACTAATAAAATATATATGTAAATACAAGAAATTGTAATCAATAAAAAAGGAAGATTAAAAGAACCATACCAACGTTTGGAGGCTCCTTCACTTCTTGTAATGCTCCTGATATGTACCACCGATCTTCCTTACTATATCCCTGGACTGATAACTGCGTCTGGGTATGTCACGGACTTCGAAATTTTGGAGGATATTGAAAAGAAAAGAATAAGAAACTCTTTCTTTATATTAGTGCACAACACTTGCACATAAAACCTTTTCTCTCATTTTGGTGTTATTTCATGCACACACTTGCACACAATACCAAGAAAACTAGCTCAAACTCTTTTGACCTTTTTTTTTTATTTTTAATCTTACGCACATGCAAAACAAAAAGAAAAAAAAATATCTTTTGTGAACCACTTTTAACCTTTTTTTTGTCTATATATATATATATATATATATATATATATATATATATATATATATATGTGTGTGTGTGTGTGTGTGTGTGTGTGTGTGTGTGTGTGTGTTGTGCGTGAACTCACGTATCTTTTCTTTTTAAATAATATATATCATATATATAATATTTAAATATTTGATCAAATCTATATTTGATTTTTAAAAAATTCCAAATAAAAAATATCTCATATCGTTTATTAGATTTTATTTGAATTCAAACTATTTAAATTTAAAAAATAAAACTTAATTTTAAAAAATAAAATAATCATATTATCTTATTTTATTAAAAAATAAATTTCAACATACACCCTCCTTTTAGTGATTAATAACATAATTAAATAATCTTATTATTTAATTTATTTAATCACCATTATTCATTAATTAAATAATCTCATTATTTAATTAATTTCCGAATAAATACATTTCACTTTTGTAATACAAAGAATTGGACAATCCAATTAATTACTGTGACCCTTGTTACCTAAATCGATCGGGCTAACAAGGGGACCTAATGGACCCACAGTATTTTGAGCTCCAATAATCCTCAGAATCATCAATTAAACTATTAATTAATATTATTTGATTATTAAATCCGGTGTTATTCCATTACCCAAAGCTGCACTTTCTCAACTGCAGACGCTTTTACATAGACAGATACAAGTCGGTGTCCATCGATATAGCTATTACATATAGTGTGATCCTCCACATTTGTTCATAATTAGAGCTGGGTCATAATGTCCATTATACCCCTCTAATTACATATATCTTTTAAGTATTATTGATTATCTAATGGACAATAAATCCTATTTCCTCACGGAATGAGGAGAGCGCTCATATTGTCCAAGTCCCGAATCAACTATTAAAGGAACTACCATCTACTTCTCACAAGAATGACTGGATTCCACTATTGTGTACAAACCTTCCCAGCCACAAGCCAAACCGCAATCCCAACATACGGAGTATATTGATCAGGAAATGCATCTGACCTCAACCATGCTATATCAAAGACCACGATCCAACCTGAAGGAGTCGATAAAACACTCAGGATTAAGATCCTCCACATATAACCATCATTAGTTGATATATATGAATCTCATTGGTAAACGGATATTGGAGTGAGATTCATATAAATCATGGCCCAGTCCTATATGATCACATCTTACAAGGTGCCTCAATTCCCATATCTCATATGAATGATTCAAGATAGAATCATTGTACATTATGGAATGGACAGCAACAATAGATTAACCACAAATAAAGTACCTTTATTATTTGCTATTTATGGACTCTTTATATTGCACCTCTCTTATTGTATCCATTTGTATATGACACACATATATAAAGTTCGAGATTACATCCGACAATCCAGGATGTTAATATTTGCACAAGTTTATAAAATAAATAACATAACAAGAATGAATTGAACCTTTCTTTTTATTTACTTCATAAATACATTTACAAATTACATGTTTAGGGTACAAACCCCAACAATCTCCCACTTGCACTAAAGCATGTGAGGCATGTCTCGTAACCCTAGACTATCTAGGTGACCCGAAAACACTTTAACCGGTATGGTCTTCGTAAATGGATCAACATGATTGTCTTGTGAGGCTATCTTTGTGACGATCACATCTCCTCTCTGCACTATCTTTCTTATGAGATGATACTTTCTCTCTATATGCCTCCCTCTCTTGAGGCTTCTTGGTTCTTCAGAATTAGCCACGGCATCACTGTTATCACAATAAAGTGTGATGGGCTTTTCCAGGTCTGGAATAACTTCCAGATCACTCAAGAACTTATGGAGCCAAACAACCTCTTTAGCGGCTTCACAAGTGGCTACATATTCGGCTTCCATGGTGGAGTCAACAATGTAAGATTGCTTGATACTTCTCCACACAATGGCTCCACCACCTAGGGTGAATACTGATAAAGACATGGATTTCCTAGAATCTCTGTCTGATTGAAAATTAGAATCCGTGTATCCTAACGGGATCAAATTCTGTCCGGAATACACTAGCATATAATTTCTCATTCTCTGAAGATACTTGAGAATAGTCTTGACAACAACCCAATGATCCAATCCTGGGTTGGATTGGTATCTGCTAACTACTCTCACTGCATAACAGATGTCCGGTCTCGTTCATAACATAACATACTTGAGACTACCCACTACAGATGCATAGGGTACACATCTCATATCCTCAACTTCTTTAGGTGTCTTAAGACATTGTTCCTTAGACAAGTGAACTCCATGCCTGGAAGGTAAATTACCTTTCTTGGAGTTCTGCATCAAAATTCGCACAAGAATCTTATCGATATATGATGCCTGAGACAGTACTATGAGTTTGTTCTTACGATCCCTTATAAGTTGGATCCTTATAACATAACTTGAATCTTCCAAATCTTTCTTTTGGAATTGGCTAGTCGTCCAACCCTTTACATCAGACAACACTCCCACATCATTCCCAATGAGTAGGATATCATATATGTATAGGACCAAAAAAACTACTTTCTTATCAATGATGCGCTTGTTGACACAAGGCTCATCGACGTTCTGCTCGAAGCCATAGGTTTTGATCACATCATCAAACCTAATGTTCCAAGATCTAGATGCTTGCTTAAGTCCATAAATGGACCTTAACAACTTGCAAATATTTTTCTCTTGATCTGGAGACACGAATCCCTCTGGTTACATCATATAGATGCTCTCATCAAGATTGTCATTCAAGAATGTAGTCTTGACATCCATTTGCCAAATTTCATAATTGAAATAGCCAGCAATGGATAAGAGAATTCAAATAGACTTAAACATGGCTACTAGCGAGAAGGTCTCTTCATAATCGACCCCCTTTTTCTGGGTATAACCATTGGCCACTAGTCTTGCTTTGATGGTCTCAACCATCCCATCTACTCCTCTCTTTCTCTTATAGATCAACTTATACCCTATGAGTTTTACTCCATCCGGTAATTCTACAAGATCCAAGACTGAGTTAGAGTATATGGACTCCATCTCGAGATTCATGGCTTTAAGCCATTCATCTTTATCAGGATCTTTCATTGCATTCTTAAATGATAACGGATCGTCCAAACTATCAGTAGAGACAACACCTTGTCCCTCACCTAGTCTCACTACCCTCTCACTACATCTAGGTGGTAGTGTATCCTGATCAGCAACCATCTGACTCTCAGATGTTTATGGATCAACAACTCTTGTTGATGAAGCACTAGTATAACCAGGCTCCAACTCATTCAATACAATCTTAGAACAAGGTTTATGGTCACTAATATAAGTGTCCTCAATAAACATTGCATTTGTCGATACAAATACTTTGTTATCTTTGAGACTATAGAATTGTCCACCTTTGGTCTCCTTGAAGTATCCTACAAACAGGCAAACCACAGACTTGGAGTCTAGCTTTCCACTTCTCTTTTTCATCACGTGTGCAAGACACCCCCATATCCGAAAATTCTGTAAACTAGCTTTACGACCATTCCACAACTCTAGAGAAGTCTTAGGAACAGATTTTTATGGCACTGCATTTAAAATGTATGTCACTGTCTGTAACGCATATCCCTAAAATGAATTTGGTAATGATGAGAAACTAATCATAGATCTCAACATTTCCATCAGGGTTCTATTTCTCCTCTCTGCTACACCATTTTGCTGAGGTGTACCGAGAGTTGTGAGTTGGGAAACTATCCCATGCTCGACCATAATCTCTTTAAACTCTTGATCAAGGTACTCACCTCCATAATCCGATCATAGTGACTTGATAGTCCTACCTAATTGATTCTCACCTTAAGCTAGGAATTCTTTGAACTTTTCAAATGTTTCTGACTTTCGTTGTATCAGGTAGACGTATCCGTATCTTGATTAGTCACCTATAAAGGTGACATAATAATCATAACCACCCCTAGCTTTAGCATTCATCGGTCCATAAATGTCTGTATGTGTAAGCTCTAGCGGTTCTTTAGCTCTAAGTCCTTTTCCAGTAAAAGGTCTCTTAGTCATCTTACCTTCCAGACAAAATTCGCAGACAGGTAAAGTGTCAACCTTTAACTCACTTAAAGGTCCGCTTGTTACTAATCTGTCTATCCAGTCAAGGTTGATATGGCCAAGCCTTAGATGCTAGAGATATGTGTCATTATCTAGAGAAATCTTATGTCGTTTAGTTTTTGGTTTTTCAACCTTAAACATTTCAGTGTTGAGCAGTGTAGTATGTATTAACGGTCTTAACACATACAAATTGTTTTCATTAATTCCTTAACAAATATTCAGATCATTCTTTCCAATAATAACAGACTTATTATTAAAAGAAACATAATATTTTTATTCAAAGAAACATAATATTTTTATTCTAACAACTTAGAAACGGAAATCAAATTCCGTGTAAATCCAGGAATATAAAAAACATTGTTTAATAATAAAAAACTATTATTATTACAAAATTGTAATCTTATTGCTCCCACTGCTTTGGCAAATACGACATCCCTCGACCCCACACGTATTGAGAAGGCTCCCTCCTCTAACTGTGTCCAAGAATCAGTCCACTACAAAGAAGAACAAACATTGTTAGTGGCCTTCCAATCAACTATCCAGGGTGAAGAATCATCTTCCACTAAGCAAGATTCAAGAACAAGTGAATCATACTTACCTTTCATCTTTTTCTTTTTGGCTACCTCCTCCAGGTACTGAGGACAGTGCCTCTTCTCGTGTCCGACCTTGTTACAATGGAAACATTTTCCTTTATCTTGGTCGGTGGAGGTGCCCTTTCTTTTTTCTTTGGGCTTACCCTTTGCCTTCTCAGTTGACCTCTTCCTCTTATTATTATTAGAGGAAGATGGTTCGACAACATTTACCTCAATGGTCTTGCCCTAGTTGTCCTTAATCAAGGACTCAAAGGTAGCGAGCTCATTGAGCAACTATGTAAGACTGAACTTTAACTTGTTCATCCCGTAGTTGCTTTTAAACTGACCAAAACTCTTCAGAAGAGTCGTTAGTACGATGCAGACTTCAATAGGTTTGTCAATGGCCCCGTCATTGACTTCTACCATGTTGAAGTATTACATCATGCTTAGGACATGTTCTCGAACTGATGTACCTTTCTTTATACGAGCGAGCATAGCGGAATGAACAGCTTCATATCGCTTTTGTTTGGAGGGCTGCCTGAACATAGCTTTCAATGACTCCATGATTTCGAATGCAGAAGTCATTGCTTCATGTTTTGTGACAAGCACGTCTGTCATTGAAGCCAACAAATATGTTTGGGCCTTCTCAACAGATGAGACCCATCGCTGGTATGCCTCACAAATAGTTTGTGTGGCATTGGCAGTAGGCGCTGGAGGACATTCTTCTGTAAGCACAAACTTGAGGTCTTTGGTGACCAAAATTGCATTAATATTAAGTTTCCACTTAGTATAGTTATCACCAGTTAATTTGTCGTTTGCGAGAATTTGAAGTAATGCAAAAGACACTACTGAAATAAATAAAACATTCATTCAGTCATTTATTTAAAACAAGTGCGAATGTTTTGATATAAATTTAAACATGATGCCTGAAAATATTTAACGAACTAGAACTACCCTAAAACTAGTTACTATACCACGACAATCCAACATACCACAAAGAAGTGCCGTCTTAGGGTCGGTGAAGTCTTTGCATGTTGGACCGAGACATTCTCAATCAAATGATATTCTAGAATAACTCTTATTCCTTATCATTCAACCATTGTTTATTCAGTCAGATTTTTAATTAACAAACTTAATCAAAATCTTCGTAAGTGTAACCTACCATTTCAAATCTTACGAGTTTAACTCGAGAATTGCCTCCTTAGGGTCGGTCAATCCCGAAATACCCTTAGAAATCCAATCTGTTAGGAAATCAACCTTGGTATTGACCTTTGTGGAAACCCTTCTTAGGGAGGACGAAAACAAAGCCGTCACGAGGCCCCAGTCGGATCTCACGGTGTTGAACTAATGATGGAGACTGCAGGATATATATGTCATATATCCCTCTCCCATTTACGATTTAAAAAATTGGGTTTTCTATTATCCGTTAATGCACATAAACTCTACAGTATCAAACAGCTAACTTTAATCAAGTTATCTAGTGCATTAACTAATTAGAACCAAATTCTAATTAACTAATAAATTATTAATGATTTTTAAAAATTAAAAATCTAATCTATTAGTGAATAATCCAAGCCTTTGTAAACTTTTTACTAAGGTCAGATTATTATGATAGTATTTACCAAGTTTTAACTATTAAAACAAACACAATATTCGGTTAATTTATAATTAGGCAATTAATGAAATTAATCCTAATTACTATAAATAACCTCATCAATCTAACTTATTAAACTCTTTAATAACTAGATTAATAATATATGAGAATTACCAAGTTTTTTAACCATTAAAAAACTTATCTCATTTTCATAGTCAATTTATGCATTTACCCATTTTAATCACATTAAAAATAATACATAAAATATCAGGCTATGATGCATGTATGACATATCAAATATATTTGTGTAGGCACTTCTAGTCTAAATGACATAAGTATGTATGACAATGCTTTTATCATCAACCGAATACTGTGGATTATTTAACCTAAAAAAAATAGAATATAAAATTACAAAAATACCCCCAATGTATTCCTTGGTCTTCTTGTAATTTCTGAGTCTCTCAGTCTCTTCAGGTCACTCCGATTCATCTCATGAATCCTTCTTCGCGATTTTTCCTAGTCTTCAATATGAGTTACATTTGTTTCTTACAATATAATAACAGTAAAAAAAATAAACAAAAAAATTATTAAAAAATAATAATACAACCCATAAACCCTAAATCCACAATACCATATAATTAACGATCAATCAAGTTTTTGTAAATTAAAAAATGTAATATACATACAGAAACATCATGCAGTCAATTTAAATCGTGTCTATACAATCATACATACAGGAACATCGAAAACAATATCCTGTTTCAAAAATAAAATAGGCTCTGATACCAATTATTGGAACCCCGTTCACCGGTCATGCAGTGGAAATGGGTTTTAAATTTTTTTATTTAGATCGTAATCTGTATCTAGGACCAGTGAACTTGGGACCATATTTATTTACGGAACAAATACATATACTAATTATTGCACTAATAAAATATATATTTAAATACAGAAAATTGTAATCAATAATAAAAAGGAAGATTAAAAGAACCATACCAATGTTTGGAGGCTCCTTCAGTTTTTGTAATGTTCCTGATCTGTACCACCGATCTTCCTTACTATATCCCGGGACTGATAACTGTGTATGGACGCGTCACGGACTCAGGAATTTAGGAGGATGTTGAAGAGAAAAGAATAAGAAACTCTTTCTTTATATCAGTGCACAACACTTGCACATAAAACCTTTTCTCTCTTTTTGGTGTTATTTCATGAACACACTTGCACACAATACCAAGAAAACTAGCAAAAACTCTTTTGACCTTTTTTTCTTTTTAATCTCACGCACACATGCAAAACAAAAAGAAAAATAAATTGTCTTTTGTGAACCACATTTTACCTTATTTTTTTGTCTATATATATAAGTGTGTTGTGCGTGTACTCACGCACCTTTTTTAAAATAATAATAATATATATCATATATATAATATTTAAATATTTGATCAAACCTATATTTGATTTTTAAAAAATTTCAAATAAAAAATATCTCAATCGTTTATTTTATTTTATTTGAATTCAAAGTATTTAAATTTAATTTAATAAAATAAAATAATCATATTATCTTATTTTATTCAAAAATAAATTTCAACATACACTCTCCGTTTAGTGATTAATAACATAATTAAATAATCTTATTATTTAATTTATTTAATCACCATTATTCATTAATTAAATAATATCATTATTTAATTAATTCCCAAATAAATGCATGTCACTTTCGTAATACAATGAATTGGACAATCCAATTAATTAACCGTGACCCTTGTTACCTAAATCGATCTGGCTAGCAAGGGGACCTAGTGGACCCACAGTATTTTGAGCTCCAATAATCCTCAGAATCATTAATTAAACTCTTTAATTAATATTCTTTGATTATTAACTCCGGTGTTATTCCACTAAAAACCCGAAGCTACACTCTCTCAACTGCAGACGCTTTTACATAGACCGATAAAACTCGGTGTCCATCGATATAGCTATTACATATGGTGTGATCCTCCACAGTAGTTCATAATTAGAGCTGGGTCATAATTTCCGTTATACCCCTCTAATTACATATATCCTTTAAGTACCATTGATTCTCTAATGGACAATAAATCCTATTTCCTCACGGAATTATGAGAGCGCTCATATTGTCCAAGCTCCGAATCAACCCTTAAAGGAACTACCATCTACTTCTCACAATAATGAGTGGATTCCACTATTGTGTACAAACCTTCTCACCCACAAGCCAAACCGCAATTCTAACATACGGAGTATATTGATCAGGAAATGCATCTGACCTTACCATTAATATATCAAAAACCACAATCTAACCTGAATGAGTCGATAAGACACTTAAAATTAAGATCACCCACATATAGCTATCATTAATTGATATATATGAATCTCATCGGTAAACGGATCTAAGTGATAGATTCATATAGATCGTGACCCAGTCCTATATGTTCATATCATACAAGGTGCCTCCATTCCCAAATATGTTATGAATGATTCATGTTAGAATCACCGTACATTACGGATGGACCATAACTATAGATTAACCGTAAATAAAGTACCCAACTTTATTTGCTATCTATGGACTCTTTAGATTGCACGTCTCTTACTGTATCCATATGTATATGATTGTTAGGATTATATTGGATAGCAAGAGTGTAATATTATAATTAACAATCTTTTCATATGAATAAAGTTATTTCTATTTTAACAAATCTTATAGCATTTATAGTTTAATTATTATAATTGTCAAAAGTAAATAATCATAAGGTCAAAAGACTATGAGAAAAAAAGAATTGTTCATACATCTAGATATGTATGAGGTAGACACAAATCTTTAGTTAGTCTTGAATAATATTCACAACTTAAGATATAAGGTTGGGCGCCTTTATCTTGTTAAAGTTGTAGATTCTTTTACTAGCATTTGAGTGGGATCAAATGTGTTATGATGAGTCTAAAATCATCAAAGTGAGGTGTCTTTGGGCAAAAGAATCTAGTGCACTGGTGCATTGAATAGGATCAAAATGAAATACTTTATCTAGAACCGTCAATGGATAAAAGTTTTCATTTGAAGATAATCGAAGAGTCTATCTCAATCCTGAGATAAATAATGGACTTATGGTTGCAAGTGTTGTCATTTGAGCTATCAATGAGTACGATTATATAGCATAGTCTATCCTCGATAGTTTGGTGGTATTCATTTGTTAATCGATAGAGGACTTCATTTATAGATATGGACATCGTGGCTCCATTTATTAAATGAGAGTAGAATACCATCATATGGATGTTTTGAGGTATTGGATGTTAAATCTTAACGTTAAGTTTTCAATAGTGTCTATTGAAACATGGCTTCTGGACAAGTCAAAATATCCAAGTTCAAAATGTGGTCATATGAGCAAATATGGTAACTTGGAGAGCTATAGGCGGTCTATGAGTTCTTGGCGATTACTGGTATTCTTCAAGAGGATACACTTTCTCCAATAAGGTTGTCTAGGGTATGAATGAGTAAAATCAACTTATTCTATCTTTATTTAAGAGTTCAATTTTAGTTCTTTAGTGGAATGAACTAAAATTAAATAGATTGGACCTAAGTGAATCATTTGTTGATTGTGATTGGGTTGTGTCTATTGGAGCTTAAATTTAGATAGCCCGCCAAGATCCCCAATCCAGACGAACTTGCATGGATCACTTGCTATATTCTACCGGACCAATAGGGGTCCATCTAGAATTGTAATAAGGCATGTGAACTTGTTTCTTTTTGTAAGAATAGGTCTAGTTCACATGTGAACTTTTTATTTAGGTCCAATTGATTTATTAAAATGAGAAAAATAATATATGGCCTTTATACTAGGTATGGGCGGCAATGGCTATGGATAATAGCTTTAATATATTATTTTTATTTTATTATTATTTAATTAAATGGAAATTAATTAATTTATTGATTAATTAATTATTTAATTAAAAGTCAAAATCTTTTCCTATTAGGAGATGGTCTCCTAAAACTATACTATTGTTGGTAGTATAGTTAATGTTAAAGACTATATTTGATAAGTAGATAAATAAAAGGAGTTATTTATCTAATCAAATTAGGAAGTCTTTAATATGGTTACAAACACACTATTGAGTAGGATTAGGAGTCTTGGTGTAGGAAAGAATTCTTTTTGGAAAAGGATTCTTGGTCACCAAGTAAAACTACTTAGTGGTAGAATTCTTATTTGAAAAGGATTCATAACCACCAAGTTAATCTACCTAAGGATAGGATTCTTGTCCATCAAGTAATCTTTATTAGGAGAGATTAAACACTCCTAATCTACTTCAAACAAGGGAATTTCGTTCATCACATGTATAATATAGGATAGGATAGATTTCCTTCTAGATAAGGATTCTAACTACCAAATAAATCCACCTAAGGAAAGGATTCTTGCCAACCAAGTGAATTCTTCTTAGGAAAGGATTTATGAACCTATATATATGTGGACGATAAATTCAACCAGCCCTAAGGCAATTAGAGGTAATTTCGGCCAAGCTTTATTTGAGAAAGAAAAAGTTTCGGCCATCACAAGGGTTTTGTGTACAACATCGAATCAAGGTTCACGCGAGTTATAATCAAATTGATTGATAATTCACAAGTGACCGAACGTTCTTGGATTTTTCTCTTGGAGGATATTTGTAACTAACAAAGAAAAAATATTTTCTTTGTCTCCATCCTCAGGAATACAATTTAAAGAAAGGCAGCCTACACTCCTAGGTGATTCACGTTCGTGATTGGATTGGAAGATCTTGCGGAATCAATTCAGCGCTTGTTCAATAGTCACGCGAAAAAGGTACGATACTTTTATATACATCAATTAATCTAGGGTTAAGGTTCTCGTTGCATAAAAGGGAAAAAAAAAATATACGCAAACCCTAATCTCGTTTTTCTCACGCTTCCGCTGTGTTTCTAAACCGTTTTTTCCCTTCATATGACACTCATATATACAGTTAATATGCACAGGTTATAAAATAAACAACACAACATGAGTGAATTGAACTTGTCTTTTTATTTATTACAAACATCCATTTACAAATTACACGTTAAGGGCATAAACCCTAACAGAACATACTCTACAGGTTTAGAGTCCCGAATACTATTATCACTGATAACGGCACTCAATTTGGCAATTAAAAATTTATGCAATTGTGTAGCGAGTACCATATTTTAAATTAATATGCTACACCTGCCCACCCTCAAAAAAATGGACAAGCCGAAGTAGTGAACAAAGTCAACAAGCACACGCTCAAAGCAAAGCTGGATGCCAAAAAGGGCAGTTGGGTTGAAAAAATTCCTGAAGTATTATGGGCTAATCAGACAACGGCAAGGACTTCTATAGGAGAAACACCGTTTTCTTTGACATTCGGAACAGAGACCGCCATCCTCGAAGAAACATCATATATGTCGCCCAGAGTCAGGTTATACGATGAAGATCATAATACTGATATGTTGTTACAAAGCCTGGATGAGTTAGAAGAAAAAAGGGAGAAATCTTGAGTGCAAAATGCGGCATATCAGTAAAGAGTGGCTAGGTAATACAATTCTCATATACGGGTCAGGAAGTTCCGAATGGGAGACCTGGTGCTCAGATGAGTATCGTTGAACACAAAAGAGAAAGTCACGGGCTCGTTGTCTCATAAATGGGAAGGCCTATATAAAATTGAAAGAATAGCGGGACATGGAGCATATTGGGTTGACCGACCAGATTGAGGGGTTTTACCCTGACCATGCAACGCCCAATGCCTGCAGATTTTTATCCTTGAAATTCCCTAATTTTAGGCTTTATTTATTTAGTCAGAATATTTTTAGTATTTTATTTTTAGAATTTTTTTTGAGATTTTTTCCATATTTTGTTAGTTTTGCAGAATTATAATTATAAACCCGACACGAGATTCCCTGAAATATGACCATATGGTAATAAGAACTTATGGCTAAAGAATGGATACGATAGAATGCTCGCGGCCATTAATTTGGTGAAAATCCCGAATGGGTGGAGAAGCTCAAAAAAGTATGTTAGCCGAGCAATGTCAACTAAGACCTTAGCCAAAAGGCAAACCCGATGCACCAGATTCTGAAAAACTACTCAGGGCGCCGTCGGGTAAATCCCGGTGAGTTGTGCAATTGTGTTAAGCAATCCAGAGCTTAACGATTTGGAAAACCCTTACGCAAACAAAACTAGGAGATGTCCTTAGGGACATGCGCAAGGATCCAAACGTATGATCGTGGCGAGCCTCAATGCAACATTTGGATAGCAACCGAGTACGAAATACAAGTTCAAATCCACTTGCCTTTGTTTCAATATTACTCTGTTATTAATATTTGCTAGTTAATAAGGTACTTGGCATTTAAAAAAGTTGAAGTTACTTGAGTAACAAAATAAGCCAGTTAATAAGATACTTTGTGTCTTAAAAAAGGTCAAAGTTACTCAGATAATAATATCAGCCGGTTAAATAAGATACTTGGCATAGCCAGTTAATAAGATACTTGGCGTTTTAACATTCAGTATTTCAACATTCGTAAGAACAAATTCACGGCAAAAAGCAATTACGCAAATATATAATTTTTTAACCATACAAATTTTTACAAGATCACCTAAGGTGTGGCCGTGGATTTGGAGCTCTTGCCAATGCTTGGATCAGGCACCATCTCATATTCACGAAGAAGACTTTCGTTTAAAGGCCAGGCAATTGTGTCAACCAGATCATCCATCCACTTGCTATAATCCTTTCCGGGGATTAGTCCAACATCGGGCTCCGAACCGTCCATCCCAACTTCTTGACTGGAATAAAAAGTTGAAAAAGAATGCTCGGTTGAGACCTCTAGATGCATAGGATGGAGGTCTTTACCTTGACTTCGACAATAAGCTCTCCATTCCCTCATCTGACTTCGAAGAGACTCCAAGGACCGGTCTACATGGTTTTTGATTGATAACTCCCAATTGGCTAGAGCCTTGTCAGTCGCCCGATTTTCTACATTAAAGAACTTGCCAGCTGAAACCAACCCCCCACTGGAACTCCCTAAGGAGTAAGGCATCATAAGTTTGAGATCTTTTAAAGCGATCAACCCCTTGAACTTCAAGTTCCAGCCTGGCTTCCTTCACGAGGGATTCAATCTTCAGAGCTTAGAGCATAAGATCTTCAATTTTGCCCTCATAAGATGACTTCATTTTTTTGTCATCCTGTTCAGCCTGAAGCATTGACTTCTGGGCATCGAAGAGCAAGTCTTGTAAAGGCTTAGCCTTCTCCTTCGCCGCAGAGGTTCTCTCCTCGGGCTCCATCTGTTTCTCTAAACAGCGATCAGTGAACTCCTAGGCAGAACTCGTCTTCCTTTGATAGGCCACCTCAATCCGAGAACGGTTATCCTCACTCTCCTTTAACTGAGCTTCTAGAGCCTTATTAGATTAACTTGGTGTTGTTGCGTCTGAATAGCCTCAGCAAACTCAGCAACCACCTACAGAGAAATAGGTTAAAGAAGCCCGAATTTAAGCGCATTGATGCAAAGTTCGGTTCAGAAAACTCACATAGGTCGCACTATAGAAAATATTATGAAGACGCTCTATAGGGGAACCATTCCTGAAGCGACTCCAATGATCGTCACCAATAAATGCACATCCGGAAGACATGGCCTTCATCATATCCTTAGGGGGGCTTATAGGGTGTTCCGAGAACCCTGCCTCTATAGTTTCAACCACAACGGACCAGGAGTTCTCTCTGTTCAAACTCTCTCGAGGATTCTCCCTTTCTTCTGAAAACTTCTCCATTTGAGAACTCGGGGAATCCCTAACGTCAACATCTTCATCGTTCGATTTAATGAACTTCACCAATCTTGAAACTTTTGTAATAGGTCGAGCAAGAGAATTAGTTGCCTTCCTTTTTTTGGCCAGTATACGGTGGAAACCAGGAAGTGAAGAATCAACCTATTCAGTAGGGGGTTCCCTAACTTCTTCCACTCTTCTATCAACAAACTGCTCAACTGACACCCCATCGACGGGGAAACTAAGCCCCTCAGACGCTACACCAACAGGATGCCCATCTTGCCTGTCCACATCCTCAAGCAGTCTCTGGTCATTATCAGACCCAATGGGACCACTCGGGCCACTTGATTCCCCAAACTCGGCTGAACGACCTCCTCAGGGATGTACTCAGGAACTTGTTCATCTTCTTCCTCGGAATTCTCATCCGATTTATTATCAGGCGAATCAATCCTCTTTTCCCTTTGACGAGAAGCCTTTTTACGACTTGCCTAAATAATCGCCTTCACCTGGTGAGCATGGGCGTCACAGACGACGTCCATATCGTACACTGAATTCGAAAGGGATAGGAAGTTAAAAGGCATAAAATGGAAAAAGCTACAAAATAAGAGCAACAGGAAAGCTCACTTACATCGTCTACGACGAGGAGAAATATGAGCAAATAAGCCAAGATCTATCATTTTCTTATTATATAAAAGGTAGGACCTGTTTCTTTTTTCCAAAGTACGCACAACTGCTTGAGCAAGGTTTGACAACTCAGCATCAGTGAAAATGGGCAGTGTTTTGTTCCAGCGATCGAGAGAGCAAAAGTAACGAGGAACCTTAAATACTTCTCGAGCCTCACCGAATGAAAGCTCAACTTGGTTTCCCCATTTCTCACCTACGAGAAACCAACTGTTTTTCCAATATTTGTTTGAAGTGGGAAAACCCCATATAAAACCCTTTTTCTTGGCATCAGGGAAGTTTCGATGCCCCGACTCACCTTCACTCGCTCGGGAATCTAGTTATCAGGGTGGTTAGACAAAATAAAATAAGTCCCAGTCTGACCAGACTGCCTAAGAGTATAAAACTGCCTTATTTCACGAGGAGATGGTGACGACAACTTCATCCGGCTTTACATGTGCCACATGCACATCAAAGTCCTATAGCTATTTGGGGCAAGCTGGGCTGGAGCAATCCCCGCCTTAGCAAGGAACCAGACGATCAAAGGTTGAAGGGGAATAGCCACCCCGCAGCTAAATATGGATCCATAATATGCAACTATACCCGGGGGAGGATTCCACGCGGCTCTATCACCAGTAGGTATCATCGGGATAGAATCATCTAGATCAAACTGAGCACGATATTTCACGATCTCCGTATCCCCGACCATGTTCGGTTCGGCATCATATGCACTCGGGCAATCAAGAGAAAAGAGAATCCGAGAGGCACAATGTTCTTCTTCAACATCGTTCTCACTAACCATTTGCCTCCCAATATGAACGTCGCTTGAACCGTGTTTGCGAACCGTGCGATTAATTTGATGCTTCCCCATCCTAGATCATAAAGGAACCCTGTGACGCTCAGAAACGAAAGACTCAGAGCTAGAAGAAGATTTAGGGCTAGGGCTAGATGGAACACCAGGGTAAAGCCCAGAAACGTCAACATTCAAAAAATACGGCTGGTCAGGGGGTGATTCTCGTAATAATTTATAAATACACGAGACTAAATAAGTATCTCCATGCTCAAGCGCATCAAATGCCTAAACAAAAAGACGGTGTCGTGTAATAGGATCCATGTAAACTGACCTTTAAAGCAAACGCAGGAAGCTTGAAAAAAGCTTCAATGACGAGCGAAGAATAGATCTGTGCACAAGAGTAGGAAGACAGAAGCAAGCCTGATTTTTCTTTTCGTAAAGATGGCAATGAAACAGCCCTTGTCAATTTAAATAAGCCACTTGATGATTAAAGCACGGAACCCTAGGGTTTGGTAAGGCGGGAAGATTGAAAAAAAGGGAGACGTTCGATGACATAAGCTGCGTATCGGATAATCAGTAGGTCGCATCACATAAATGCCAACAGAGATACCAAATGATGGAAAGACACATGCCGTGAAGAAAACAGATCAAGCCGTCAGAATTTCAGAATGTCACAATCATAGATTTGGCATGAAGAGACAAATTGCACATACATGGTTGCCATTAAGACACATCATCAATGCTTCAAATTGATTATTATTCCCACTTTAATGAGACATTAAGGAAGGAAATAACAAAAAGCTAGACGGAGATTCAACGATCAAAATACTTTCGCCAAAATGAATTCTACTAGACAAAAGTATTTTCAAGGGGAAATTGTTATATGTATATTTTTCTTAAATGTACATGCCAATGGCAGATAAGGCATCTTCCCAAAAAGATTGCTAGATAAGCATCCAAACTGGTAATTGAAAAACACTATCGGTGGTATCACCAAGACATGAGAACCCGAGTAAGGCCGAATACGAATACTTGGCACATTCAGCTCTACTTGGGACGACATGAGAAACCCGAGTAAAGAAGCTGTCAAGAAATATGCGATTCACATAAATGAGCCAAGAGAAAGGATCTAGAATCATACTCCAATACATAAACATCTTATTTCATTCCCCCATGTCAGAGGAGGAAAGAATTTAAAAGCTTCCAGAAGGATAAACATCAAACAGGAAACAAGTCCAAATCAAACAAAAACTCTACTCTTCTAGAAGATTACACACCGATTAGGAAATAAATCCTAAACAGACTATGCAACTAGAATCCCATGAATATTCAGATTCGATCCACAAGATCTCAGAAACAAGAAAGAATACAAAGACGACTTCAACAAGCAACCAGTTCCAATCAAACACTATCACATTTCCTTATATGTAACAAGGATTAGGGTTCTATACACATAATAGAACCATAATCTCACTGTAAAACGGGGATATATAGAGCAAGAAGAACAAATAGTAATCATTGAAAAAGAGAGATAAGAGAGATCGAGTGGTATAATTCTTTATTTAATAGTGGATTTGACTTGGTTGTACTAACAACCACCCGTGGATGTTTCTCCGGTCACTAGAGTTTTACAACATATAATCGTGTAATAAACATATCAATTACATTCTCTTTCTCTTTCTCTTTCTCTTTCTCTTTCTCTTTCTCTTTCTCTTTCTCTTTTAACAGGTCATAATCAAACCAAACGTTGTTGACTTTCTTACCCATCAAGAAATTGACGTCAACAAATGTAAAATTGATTAGGTTTTATTAAGGATTCTAAATAATTAGGAATTTTTTGAAAAATGATTTTTAATATACAGATAAAATTATAAATGTACGAATTATTATAGAACATTTATAAAAATTTACTAAAAAACTCTATTATAGTATTTATTAAGATATAAATCAAAAAAAATTATTTTTTCTAAACGACATATATCTTAAAATAAGATATAAATTGATAAAACAAACAAACTGATTTATCTTAATTTAATATATAAGAGACAATAAGTCTTATGGTGAAAAAAAAACTACCCCTTAATCTTCTACGATAAGGAAGGACTAAGCTTGAGGTTGAAAGAATATAAATCATCAAAGATTTTGATCGGTCATCCTCCCTCCATTGCAAAAAAGATCCATTCATCAACTATGAGACAGGCTTGGCTTTCTTTCGCAGTATTTACGAAATGTTGCATACCAGCTGAATAAGCTCGAGGTTGAAAGAATATAAATCATCAAAGATTTTGATCGGGCATCCTCCCTCCATTGCAAAAAAGATCCATTCATCAACTATGAGACAGGCTTGGCTTTCTTTCGCAGTATTTACGAAATGTTGCATACCAGCTGCCATGTTATTCAAAATTGTCAACTAGTACAATGCTCCGATGATGAGAACGCTTCGAATCTACAACATTCCCATACCAGCTCAAGACTATATACTGCAAGAAAAAAAGAAGAAAGAAATGAAAATCAATTCATAAGTTGAGTCCTAAGCAGCCACTGCTTGCTTCTGCGCAAATGCAATTCCTTTCTCAATGCTGGCCTTAAGTTCGGGCTTAAGAGATTCCAGAGCCTTCCGTTCATACTCAGTCAACCCCTGAATCTCAGATGAAATCAAAGCTTCAACACCATTTCTTCCAAGCTTAATCCTTGACGCAAAGAATGGAAGCTCGGTCAGGTTTGACTCTACATAAGCACACTCATAGACATCCCCATCTCCATCCAGTGCACGAAGAGATGACTCAACAAATCTTGCTGCTGCATATGCCATTGAAAGGGTAGCAGATCCTGCACCAGCCTTTGCCTCCACAACTTCTGTCCCAGCGTTTTGGATCCTTACAGTTAGCTCTTCCACTTCTTCATCAGTAAAATTAATAGTGGGTTTTGTCTTTGATAGCAGGGGTAAAATGGTTATCCCAGCATGTCCACCAACAACTGGAACATCCACGTCAATCAGTTTAAGTTTCTTCTTTTGAGCAACAAATGTATTTGCTCTCACAACATCTAATGTGGAAACACCAAAAAGCTTATTTGGATCATAAACTCCCTTCTGCTTAAGAACTTCAGCAGCAATTGGCACCGTAGAGTTGACTGGATTGCTGATAATATGGATAAAAGCATCAGGGCAGTTGTCAGCAACAGCCTCAACCAAGGTCTTCACTATGTTGGCATTGATGTTGAAGAGGTCGTCACGGGTCATTCCGGGCTTTCTTGGGACTCCAGCAGGTATGACAACAAGATTCACACCCTTCAAACAGTTAGCTAATTCAGAAGCTCCAGTGAAATCCAATACTTGAGAGGGAGTGTTGCAGTGACTGAGATCTGCAGCTACTCCCTTGACATTTGCTATATCATAGAGGTGCAGGGCTGATACCAATGGGGACATCTTGACTAGAAGTGCTAGGGGTTGACCTATTCCTCCAGAAGCCCCCAGGATTGCCACTTTGAAAGAAGCCTGAGGTTGTATCCCATACTGAGGCCTATGGTCTGATAAGTGGGCTTGTCGTGCAAAAGTATCTTGAAGAGCTGCACTGCTCTCTTTGCTTAAAAAGGAGGTCTCTGATTCACAGCTCACTGCCTTGAGGCCACTGAAGCTTGCAAGTGAAAACTTGGAGTTGAATCTCAAAGCAAAGGAGGGCTTTGACTGTGGAAGCAGGCTTGCTTTGGGGCTAAAGGAGACAGACGATCCAATTGAAAAGGTAGTCGCTGCCATCTCACACTCTGCAAAAAAGAAAAGTATATCAGAGCCTTAAAATTCAGAAGTATCCCAGAGGACTAACGATGGCGTAATTGAAACTATGATAACATCTACAAACCAATTTCATTGAGGCATACAAATCTTCATTTGACTTTAAAAATGATCTTACACACTAACTAATTAAGTTTCAAAGGAGAGACAAGCATAAGCATTAGATATTCATTGTTCCATCAGCTGCATATATCCCAACTCTCAATTGCAACATAGCTTATCGCCCCAGTCCCCACAACAAATTAAGAAAATTGTCAAACCAAACTAAGGACAAAATGAATTTTCAAGGAAAAAGAAAAAGATGTTAAATATCCTCTGATATTGTGCAGTAAAAATTATATTCCCAATCTTATAGAATAAATATATTAAGAAGTTAACAAAATTATTTGATACAAGCACTAAATTCAGATCATCAATACATGGAATTACTGGATCTGAAAATTCCATAAGCAAACTAATGAAAGAAAAAGACCGGTAATAATATCTCAAAAAATGAAAGAAACAGAAATTGAAACTAACAGATCTAAAGCTACATAAGTATTCATTAAATATGATGGAAGAGAGGGAGGAACGGAACCTTGAAGATGTTGAAGAGTGAGCAAATCTGTGGGTTTTGGCGAAGGAGGAGGAGGGGAAGGAGAGAATTTAAGGGAGATTTGGTTGATTTTGTAAATTGGGTTTCTCCGCCAATGGCTTTGTCTTCAAGGTTTAAAAGTGTGTTGGTATCACCTAAACCCCCACCTAATACTGAACACTTTTTTGCTGTTCTTCAAATCCTGGCCGCTTGTTTTTTCAACGCCCGGGATTCAACCCTTACTCACTTGTCCATTCAATTATAAAAAGATATATAGTATAATTGGATCGGTAATATAACAGAAAGGAAAAGAAAAAGTTAAATAAGAAAAAAAAAAGTTTTTAATAATTACTGTTTAAATGATTATAAATATAACAGAAAAAAAAGGAAGCCAATCATACTTGGTTGGGAGAAATAAATTAATGATATTTTTTCTATTCATTCTTTTAACAATATAATATCCAATATTAATAGGGTTAGTTTTTGGATATTGAAAAAATTAGGGTCCGTCTTGTAAGTGTTTTTCAATTATTGTTTTTCGAAAATAAAAATGAAAATGAAAATGAAAATGAAAAAAATGTTTTTGGTTTTAATTTCGAATTCCGAAAATGTGTCTAGTAACATATACTGGAAACTGTATTTTGAAAATGAAAACGGAAAAAATGCGTCTAGTAGGTTAACTGAAAACTATCAAAAATTAATTAAATAATTAAACAATATAATTTTTGTATTGTAATTTTTAAATTAAACAAAAGTAACACATCAAAAATAAATTAAAAAAATATATCAAAAAATGAATTAATCAAAACCAAACTCTTAAATTATAAATAAATAATTACAATATATATATATATATATATATATATATTACTATATAAAAAAATTTTTATATTATATTATATTATATTTTTATATATAATATATTACATTATATACTACATAAATATATAATATTTGATATTATATATATATATATAACATTATAAATATATATATCATAATATATATAGTATTAATATATATATATATTATAATATTATATATATTATTACATATATATATATATTAATATTTTATTATTATATATAATAATATGTAATAATATATATAATCATAATATTATATATACTATTTATATAAATATTAGAATATATAATATTTTATATAGTAATAATATATATATATATATATATATATATATATATATATATATATTACTGCATGAATGCTTTCAGTTCTAGTTGGAAATAAATTATTCTGAAATATATATATATATAGGGGCACTTTGGTCATTTAAAAATATTTTTCTGTCTTATCCTAGCCATATGAAACTCATAATAGAACTAAATAAAACAAAATGAAAAATAAAATGAAAAACAAAATGATTTTTTTATAAATAAAAAAGTGAAAAACAAAATGAAAAATAAAAACGAAAAACGAAAAACAAGTATTTTATGTTTTTCAAATCTTTCACTTTTAATACTGATTTTGTTTTTCATTTTTTTTTCATTTTTTTTTCGTTTTTCGAAAATAAAATGAAAAACGGTTAACTAACGCGTTTTCGAAATCTTTTTTGAAAAATAAAAACGAAAACGAACTGAAAAACAACTATAGGATGGGCCTTATTAATTTTGGATTATTTCCCCTTATTTTCCTCTCAAATTTGGGTGGAAACCAAATTGAGTCACGTTGTCTTAAAAAAAAAAGACAGAATAAGATGTTGACGTCAATTTCTTGATGGGCAAGAAAGTCAACAACGTTTGGTTCAATTATGACTTGTTAAAAAAAGAAAGAGAAAGATAATGCAATTGATATGTTTATGAAACGAGTTTACGTGGTAAAATTCCAGTGACCGGAGAAACATCCATGTGTGGTTGTAAACACAACCAAGCTAAATCCACTATTAAATAAAGAATTACACCACTCGATCTCTCTTGCCTCTCTTTTTCAGTGATTAATTTATGTTCTCTCTGTTCTATATATCCCCGTTTTACAGTGAGATTATGGGTCTATTTATATGTGTATATAACCTTAATCCATGTTACATATAAGGAAAGATTATAGTGTTTGATTGGAACGGGTTACTTGTTTGAAGTAGTCTTTGTCTTCTTTCCTGTATATGAGATCCTGTGGATCGAATCTGAATTTTCCTGGGATTCTAATTGCACAGTCCGTTTAGGATTTATTTCCTAATCGGTGTGTAATCTTCTAGAATAGTAGAGTTACTGCTTGATCTGGACCTGTTTCCTGTTTGATGTTCATCATTCTGGAAGCTTTTAAATTCTTTCCTCATCTGACACAGGGGAATGAAATAAGGATGTTTCTGTATTGAAGTATGCTTCTAGATCATTTCTCTGGGCTCATTTATGTGAATCACATATTTCTTGACAGCTTCTTTACTCGGGTTTCTCATGTTGTTCAGAGTAAAGATGAATGTACTGAGTATGAGTATTCGGCCCCGATGGTGTTTTTCAGTTGCTAGTTTGGATGCTTATCCGACAATTTTTTTAGGAGGTTGCCTTATCTGTCATTGAATTGTACATTTAATAAAATATACATATAACAGTACCCCCTTAAAATACTTTTGCTAAGTAGAAATCATTTTGGCAAAAGTATTTTAATCGTTGAATCTTCGTCTAGCATTTTGTTATTTCCTTCATTAATGCCTTATTAAAGTAGGAATAATAATCGATTCGCAGCATTAATGACGTGTCTTAATGACAACCATGTATGTACAATTTGTCTCTTCATGCCAAATCCCTATGATTGTGACGTTTTGATTTATTTTCTTCACGATACGTGTCTTTCCATCGTTTTGTATCTCTGTTGGCATTTATGAGATACGACTTGCTAATTATCCGATACGCCGCTTATGTCATCAAACGTCTCCCTTTTTTCAATCTTCCTGCCTTTCCAAACCCTAGGGTTCTGTGCTTTAATAATCAAGTGGATTATTTAAATTGACGAGGGCTATTTCATTGCCATCTTTACGAAAAGAAAAATCAATCTTGCTTATGTCTTTCTGCTCTTATGCACAGATCCATTCTTCGCTCGTCATTGAAGCTTTTTTCCAGTTTCTTACGTCTGCTTTAAAGGTCAGTTTCCATGGATCCTATTACACGACACCGTCTTTTTGTTAAGGCCTTTGATGCGCTTGAGCGTGGAGACACTTATTTAGTCTAGTGTATTTATAACTTATTAGGGGAATCACCCCCTGACCAGCCTTATTTTTTAAATGTTGACTTTTCTGGGCTTTACCACGGTGTTCCTTCTAGCCCTAGCCCTGAATCTTGTTCTAGCTCTGAGTCTTCCGTTTCTGATCGTCACAGGGTTCCTTTACGATCTAGGATGGGGAAGCATCAAAGTAATCACATGGTTCGTAAACACGGTTCAAGCGACGTTCAGATTGGAAGGCAAGTGGTTAGTGAGGGAGATGTTGAAGAAGAACATCGTGCTCCCAGATTCTCTTTTCTCTTGATCTCCTGAGTGCATATGTTAACAAACCAAATGTAGCCAGGGATACGGAGATCGAGAAATATCATGCTCAGTTTGATATAGATGATTCTATCCCAATGATGTCTGCTGGTGATAGGGCCGCGTGGAATCCTCCCCCGGATATGGATGCATTTTATGGATCCATGTTTAGCTTCGGGGTGACTATTACCCTTCAACCTTTCATCGCCTGGTTCCTTACTGAGGTGGGGAGAGCTCAAACCCAGCTTGCCCCAAATAGCTATAGGATTTTGATATGTGTTTGGCATATGTGGAGCAGGATGAAGTTGTCGCCGACATCTCCTGGTGAAATAAGGTAGTTTTATACTCTTAGACAATCTAGTCAGACTGAGACTTATTTTCTTTTGTCCAACAACCCTAATAAATGGATTCTCGAAGGAGTGAAGGTGAGTTGGGGTGTCAAAACTTCGTTGGATGCCAAGAAAAAGGGTTTTATATGGGGTTTTATATGGGGTTTTCCCACTTCAAACAAATACTGGAAAAATAGTTGATTTTTCGTAGGTGGGAACTGGGGAAACCAGATCGAGCTTTCAGTTGGTGAGGCTCGAGAAGTACTGAAGGTTCCTCGTTAATTTTACTCTCCCGATCGCTGAAACAAAACACCGCCCATTTTCACTAATGCTGAGTTGTTTAATCTTGCTCGGGCAGTTGTGTGTACTTTGGAAAAAAAAAACAGGTCCTACCCTTTTGATATGAAGAAAATGATGGATCTTGGCTTTTTTGCTAAAATTTATGTTCGTCCCAGACGATGTAAGTGAATTTTCCCGTTGCTCTTATTTTATCGCTTTTACCGTTTTATGTTTGTTAACTTCCTATCCCTTTAGAATTCAGTGTACGATATGGACGTCGTCTGTGATGCCCAGGCTTGCCAGGTGAAGGCGATTATTCAGGCAAGTCGTAAAGAGGCTTCTCGTCAAAGGGAAAAGAGGATTAATTTGCCTGATAATGAATTGGATAAGAATTCCGAGGACGTAGATGAATAAGTTCCCGAGTACATCCCTGAGGAGGTTGTTTAGCCGAGTGTGGGGGAATCAAGTGGCCCAAGTGGTCCCATTAGGCTTGATAATGGCCAGAGACTGTTTGAGGATGTGGGCAGGCATAAGGGGTATCCTGTTGGTGTAGCGTCTGCGGGGCCTAGTTCCCCCGCTGATGGGGTGCCAATTGAGCAGTTTGTTGATATGGGTATGGAAGGAGTTAGGGAACCCCCTACTGAACAGGTTGATCCTTCACTTCCTTGTTTTTTTTGGGCCTTTTCAAGATATAACTGAAGACAAGAAAGATCCTGCAACAGATCTCAATTCCCACTATAGGCGAGCCGAAAAAAGGAAGACAGTTCATTCTCCTACTCAACCTCCTAAAAAAATTCAAAGAGTGGTGTCTTTCATTGAGTCGAGTGGTGAAGATGTTGACGTTAGGGATTCCCCGAGTGCTCAAATGGAGAAGTCTTCAAAAGAAAGAGAGAATCCTCAAGAGAGTTTGAGAAGAGAGAACTCTCTGTCCCCTAAGGTTGAAACTACAGAGGCAGGGTTCTCGGAACAGCCTATTAGCCCTTCCCCCCAGGATATGCTGAAGGCCATGTCTTCCGACTGTGCTTTTATTGGTGACGATCATTGGAGCCGTTTTAGGAATTGTTCCCCTACAGAGCGCATATTTTCAACAGTGCGACCTATGTGAGTTTTTTGAACCAAAATTTGCATCAATGCGCCTTAATTTAGGATTCTTTTGTTGGGATAAAAAATGGGTTCGTAAGGCAACGGAAGCGTGAGAAAATGAAAATTAGGGTTTGCGTATAACTAAAAAAAAAATCTCTTTTATGCAATGAGAACCTTAACCCTAGATTAATTGACATATATAAAAGTATCGTACCTTTTTCTCGTGATGATTGAACAAGCGCCAAATTGATTCTGTAAGATCTTCCAATCCAATCACGAACTTGAATCACCTAGGAGTGTGGGCTCCCTTTCTTTAAATTATATACCTGAGGATGGAGACAAAACAAAATCTTTTCTTTGTTAGTTACAAATATCCTCCAAAATAAAAAATCCAAGAACATCTGGTCACTTGTGAATTATCAATCAACTTGATTGAAACTCGCATGAACCTTGATTCAATGTTGTACACAAAACCCTTATGATGTAAAGGATACTAGTGTACTATTGAAAACAAAAATGTTCCCCTTTTTTCTCTTCTTGACCGAATTCACACACTATTGCTTAGAGTTGGTCGAATTTTGTCCAGAGTAAAAACCAAATTTTTCTCCCTCAAAATTCTCTCTTGCTTGGACAAAATCTCTCTTTAGAAATTCCCAAGCTTGGCCGAAATTTCTCTTGCAATTTCTTATGGGCTCGCCGAATTTCAAACACACATATATATAGGATGATTAATCCTCTCCTAAGAAGGATTTACTTGGTTGGCAAGAATCCTTTCCTTAGGTGGATTTATTTGGTAGTTAAGAATCCTTTTTAAAAGGAATTATATCATCATCTTATATATACATAGCTGGCCGAAATTCATAGGATAAGTATTAGGAAACTTAATTCTTTTCATAAGAAAAATTTACTTGATGGATAAGAATCCTATCCTTAGGTAGATTTACTTGGTGGTTAAGAATCCTTTTCAAAGAAGAATTCTACCATTAAGTAGTTTTACTTGGTGACAAAGAATCCTTTTCCAAAAAGAATTCTTTCCTATACCAAGACTCATAATCCAACTCACTAGTGTGTTTGTAACCATATTAAAGATTTCCTAATTTGATTAGATAAATAATTCATTTTATTTATCTACTTATCAAATATAGTCTTTAACATTAACTATACTACCACCGATAGTATAGTTTTAGGAGACCATCTCCTACTAGGAAAAAGATTTTGACTTTTAATTAAATAATTAATTATTCAATAAATTAATTAATTAATTAATTTCCATTTAATTAAATGATAAAATAAAAATAATATATTTAAGCTATTCTTAATAGCCTTGTCGCCCATACCATATATATGGACCATATATTATTTCTCTTATTTTATTAAATCTACTGAACCTTAATAAAAAATCCACATGTGAAGTAGACCTATTCTTTCAAAAATAAACAAGTTCTCATGCCTTAATACAATTCTAGATGGACCTCTAAATTGGTCTGATAGAATATATCAAGTGATCCATACAAGTTGTGTGTGGATTGGGGATCTTGGCGGGCAATCTAAATTTAAGCTCCAATAGACACAACCCAATCACAATCAACAAATGATTCACTTAGGTCCGATCTATTTAATTTTAGTTCATTCCACTAAAGAACTAAAATTGAACTCTTATATAAAGATAGTATAAGTTAATGTTACTCATTCATACCCTAGACAACCTTATTGGAGAAAATGTATCCTCGTGAAGAATACTTGTAATCGTCAAGAGCTCATAGACCGTCTATAGCTCTCCAAGTTACCATATTTACTCATATGACCACATTTAAGACATGTTTCAATAGACACTATTGAAAATTTAACGTTAAGATTTAATATCCAATACCTCAAAACATCCATATGATGGTATTCTACTCTCATTATATAAACGGAGCCACGATGTCCTTATCTATAAATGAAGTCCTCTATCGATTAACAAATGAATACAACCAAACTATCCAGGATAGACAATGCTATATAATCGTACTCATTGATAACTCAAATGATAACACTTGCAACCATAAGTCCTATTAGGATTATGCTTGATAGCAAGAGTGTAATATTGTAATTAACAATCTTTTCATATGAATAAAGTGACTTCTAGTTTAACAAATCTTATAGCATTTATAGTTTAATTATTATAATTGTCAAAAATATATAATCATAAGGTCAAAAGACTGTGAGAAAATAAGAATTGTTCATACATCTAGACATGTATGAGGTAGACACAATTCTTTAGTTGGTATTGAATAATAGTCACAACTTAAGATAGAAGATTGGGCGCCTTTATCTTGTCAAAGTTGTAGATTGTTTTGCTAGCATTTAAGTGGGATCAAATGTGTTATGATGAGTCTAAAATCATCAAAGTGTGGTGTCTTTGGGCAAAAGAATCTAGTGCACTGGGTGCATTAAATAGGATCAAAATGATAAACTTTATCTAGAACCGCCAATGGATAAAAGTTTTCATTTGAAGACAACCGGAGAGTCTATATTAATCCTGAGATAAATGATGGACTTATGGTTGCAAGTGTTATCATTTGAGCTATCAATGAGTACGATTATATAGCATAGTCTATCCTCGATAGTTTGGTGGTGTTCAAATGTTAATCGATAGAGGACTTCATTTATAGATATGGACATCGTGGCTCCTTTTATTGAATGAGAGTAGAATACCATCATATGGATGTTTTGAGGTATTGGATATTAAATCTTAACGTTAAGTTTTCAATAGTGTCTATTTAAACATGGCTTCTGGACAAGTAAAAATATCCAAGTTCAAAATGTGGTCATATGAGTAAATATGGTAACTTGGAGAGCTATAGGCGGTCTATGAGCTCTTGGCGATTAATGGTATTCTTTACGAGGATACACTTTCTCCAATAAGGTTGTCTAGGGTATTAATGAGTAACATCAACTTATTCTATCTTTATTTAAGAGTTCAATTTTAGTTCTTTAGTGGAATGAACTAAAATTAAATAGATTGGACCTAAGTGAATCATTTGTTGATTGTGATTGGGTTGTGTCTATTGGAGCTTAAATTTAGATAGCCCGCCAAGATCCCCATTTCACACGAACTTGTATGGATCACTTGATATATTCTACCAGACCAATTTAGGGGTCCATTTAGAATTGTATTAAGGCATGTGAACTTGTTTCTTTTTGCAAGAATAGATCTAGTTCGCATGTGTACTTTTTATTAAGGTCCAATGGATTTAATAAAATAAGAAAAATAATATATAGCCCATATATATGTTTTGGGCGGCAAGGCTATTTAGAATAGCTTAATTATATTATTTATATTTTATTATTTAATTAAATGGAAGTTAATTAATTTGTTGATTAATTAATTATTTAATCAAAAGTCAAAATCTTTTTCTTTTAGGAGATGGTCTCCTAGATGGTCTCCTAAATATTACACTATTGTTGGTAGTATAATTATTATTAAAGACTATATTTGATAAGTAGATAAATAAAATGAATTATTTATCTAATCAAATTAGGAAGTCTTTAATATGGTTACAAATACACTATTGAGTTGGATTAGGAATCTTGGTGTAGAAAAGAATTCCTTTTGGAAAAAGATTCTTAACCACCAAGTAAATCCTTCTTATGAGAGGATTTGGTCTCCTATATATATACTTGTAAATTTCGACCAAGTATGAGTTTTTGGTGCGAGAAGTTGTTTTTTATTTGTTTTTTTATTGTTATATAAAAAAAAAACTTCTTCCAACTCATTGTGTGAAGAATTCGGCCAAGCATAGAGAAAAGAGGTAACGTTTTTGTTTTCGATAGTACACTGGTATTCTTTGGATCAAAAGGGTTTTGTGTACAACATCGAATCAAGGTTCACGCGAGTTTCAATAAAATTGATTGATAATTCAAAAGTAACCGGACGTTCTTGGTTTTTCTCTTGGAAGATTATTGTGACTAACAAAGAAGAAGATTTTGTTTGTTTCCATCGTCATGTATACAATTTAAAGAAAGGGAGCCCACACTCCTAGGTGATTCACGTTCGTGATTGGATTGAAAGATCTTGCGGATTCAATTCGTCGCTAGTTAAATCGTCACGAATAAAAAAGGTACGATACTTTTTATATACATTAATTAATCTAGGGTTAAGGTTCTTGTTATTAAAAGGGATTTTTTTTTATATACGCAAACCCTAAATTCTAATTTTCTCACGCTTCTGTTGCGTTTTAAACCCGTTTTTTCCCTACAATTGGTATCAGAGCCTGGTTGTACCGTTGATTAATTGATGTATGTGTTCGTGAATCTTTTTCTTTTTATTGTATATATGCATGTTTTAGAAAGAGATGACACTATAGGTATTCACATATATATTTACATTGGAATGTATATATATATATATATATATATATATATATATATATATATATGTTTTATATATGGTTTGTTATTGCTCAATTTTGGTCATAGAATTTCAATGTATTTTGTTTTGGGATTGTAACAAGAAGGGTGGTCTATCATCGCCATAATTTCCTTCTTGATAGTTGCTAATTTTTTTTATTTTTTTTTTATTTTGTTGTTGTAATAAAAAAAAACTGCACTATTGTAATAAAAAAAACTGCAATATTTTTTTATTTAAATTCTTCTGTAATACATTCAAGTATCGAAGACTCGAAGGTTTGAAGAATTAAGAGCAACCGGAACAAGTTTGGAACCGTGCGAGCCATAACCACGAACCTGCGTGTGAAGAGCGCGCAACCACGTTTTGTTGTGGCAAGGGCTGCACACGACAACCCTTTGGTAGACATGGGTTGCGCATGGCAGCCCTTTATGGGTTTGTGGCATGCGCACGCCCATGGGTAAGGGCGAAGGGTGCGCACGCCCATGGGAGGTAGCCGAGGGAGTCCGAACGACGAAGGTCACGTGAAGACTTGTTCGCCAAGAAAGGAGTTCTTGTATTCCAAGATATATGTAATTTACTTGTTTTTCTAGGATGGACCAAAATTGTAGCTATTTATATTTTTGTAAATATTGCAATGTTTGTCATTGTTTGATAACATGTCATATAGAATATGAGTGCCACTCATATATCTCTTTTGGTATGAACATGCATTGAATGGTTTAAGTATCTAAATTGGCATCTAGATAACTTGGTAAATCATTCTTTGGAATTCGATCACACGCCTTAAACAATTGAGTGAGTGAAGGTGTTTTGGAACACCTACGGCCTACAAGTTTAGTTGAGCTTTATGTTTCGTGAATAAACTCCCAAGAGGTATTCATGAATGGAATTTAGCAAGATACTTCCCAAGAGTTCTTGTTAATAAAATTGCAAGGCTAAAATAGAAAACGTTGGTTGTTATGTTAACAATTAGGTGGGACCTAGTCCAACTAGTAAATGCTGCGTACTCCCAAAGGAGGCGTGACATTTATGGGTGTTGGATCACAGTTAAATTTTTACGATTGAATTATTTTATTTAATTCAAGATAAATATTCAAAAGTGCTATATCATGATTGTTTGCTTATATAATTTTTGTTATTAAAAAGAAATCATGACCCCAACCCTAATCAATATCCTAAAAGATAATACTTTAACTAATGATAATTATGTAACATGGAAAAGGAATATTGGGTTGTTGTTGCAAGCTGAAAAGTATAAGTTCATTCTGTATATTCCTTAACCACCAAACTAATGAATCTAACTCAGGAAGCAAAGAGATAAGTATCAGTAGTGGAAGTCTTCAGATGAGATGGCTAAATGTACATTATATTATGGCCATCATCTTCGACGTATTGCAACAACAACATGAAGGAATGGAGACTGTTGCCAATATAATGATGTCTCTAGAGGAGATGTTTGCTATGAGGTCTAGGACGACTAAGAGAGAGGAAATAACTACTTTTATGAATCTTAGGATGAAACCTGGACAGGGTGTGAAAGATCACATGATAAAAGTCATAGCACATCTCAACATTGATGAACTGAATGGTGCTAAGATAGATGGTGAGACCAAAATTGACATGATAGTCAACTCACTATTGGATTCCTTTGATCAATTCAAGTTGGACTACACCTTGAATAATAAGGAATGCACCTTGCAAATCCTGATGCAAGATATTCAAAGCACCAAGATAATCCTTGTGAAAGGCTAGGGTAAAAAGATTCATATGCTTGGTAAGTTGCTATTGTTAAAGACCCGTAAGAAGGTCAAGAGACAACAGAAGAAAAAATAACTTTAGCCTTCTTAGAAGGAGACCAAGAAAGTAACCAAGATCAAAGGAAAGTGTTTCTTTTGTGCTGAAAAGGGTCAAAGGAATAGACTGAATAAGAATGAATTCAACTTGCATTTTAGGCAATGGAGCGTTGGTGTCTACTAGTGTAGTGGGAGATATTAGAATCAATTTTGATTCATATAGGCATTTTGTTTAAATAAACGTTTATTATGTGCCACAATTCAATAAGAATTTAATTTCGGCATCTTGTCTAAATAAATTTGGATATTCAGTTACTTTTAATAAAAGTTTTATTATTAGTAAGAATAACAAATTTGTTTATAAAAGTACATTGGAAAACAGTCTATTCTATTTGCATGGAAATATCTCTCACTTGTTAGACACGGAATCAACGGAACCTAATCATAAAAGAGTAAAATTATCAAAAGATGAAACCTACCGATGGTATTTATGCTTAGGTCATATTAATCTTAATAGGATTAAAATATTGGTAAGTGAAGGACCTCTAAGTGACTTAAAGGCTAATGATCTACCAACTTGTGAATCTTGTTTAGAAGTTAAAATGACCAAAAGGTCGTTTACGACTAAAGGCGTAAGAGCCATCGAATGTTTAGGATTGATACACACTAATGTGTGTGGACCTATGTGTTGGTAATTAAATAATTAATTAATCAACAAATTAATTAATTCCCATTTAATTAAATAATAAAATAAAAAATAATATATTAAAGCTATTATTAATAGCCTTTGCCACCCATACCTTAATATAGAGGCCATATATTATTTTTCTTATTTTATTAAATCCATTGGACCTTAATAAAAAGTCCACATGTGAACTAGACCTATTCTTACAAAAAGAAACAAGTTCACATGCCTTATTACAATTCTAGATGGACCCCTATTGGTCCGGTAGAATATATTAAGTGATCCATGCAAGTTTGTATGGATTGGGGATCTTGGCGGGCTATCTAAATTTAAGCTCCAATAGACACAACCTAATCACAATCAACAAATGATTCACTTAGGTTCGATCTATTTAATTTTAGTTCATTCCACTAAAGAACTAAAATTGAACTCTTAAATAAAGATAGAATAAGTTGATGTTACTCATTCGTACCCTAGACAACCTTATTGGAGAAAATGTATCCTCGTGAAGAATACTAGTAATCGCCAAGGGCTCGTAGACCGCCTATAGTTCTCCAAGTTACCATATTTACTCATACGACCATATTTTGAACTTGGATATTTTGACTTGTCCAGAAGCCATGTTTCAATAGACACTATTGAAAACTTAATGTTAAGATTTAATATCCAATACCTCAAAACATCCATATGATGGTATTCTACTCTCATTTCATAAATGGAGCCACAATGTCCATGTCTATAAATGAAGTCCTCTATCGATTAACAAATGAATACCACCAAACTATCGAGGATAGACTATGCTATATAATCGTACTCATTGTCTTCAAATGAAAACTTTTATCCGTTGATGGTTCTAGATAAAGTATTTCATTTTGATCCTATTCAATGCACCCAGTGCATTAGATTCTTTTACACCACACTTTGATGATTTTAGACTCATCATAACACATTTGATCCCACTCAAATGCTAGCAAAAGAATCTACAACTTTGACAAGATAAAGACATCCAACCTTTTATCTTAAGTTGTGAATATTATTCAAGACTAATTAAAAAATTGTGTCTACCTCATACATATCTAGATGTATGAACAATTCTTCTTTTCTCATAGTCTTTTGACCTTATGATTATTTATTTTTGACAACTATAATAATTAAACTATAAATGCTATAAAATTTGTTAAACTATAAATCACTTTATTAATATGAAAAGATTGTCAAATAAAATATTATACTCTTGCTATCGAGCATAATCCTAACACTATGAGCATTCAAGCTAGAGGTGGATATGAGTACTTCATCACTTTCACCGATGATCACTCAAGATTTGGCTATGTGTATCTCATGAGACATAAGTCGGATGCTTTTGATATGTTCAAAGCATTTAAAGCTGAAGTAAAATCAGCTTGAGAAACACATAAAAATCTTGAGGTTCGATTGTGGTGGAGAATATCTATCTAGCGAGTTTCAGCAATATCTTATTGATAATGGGATAATTTCTCAGTTTTCTGCACCAGGCACACCTCAACAAAATGATGTGGCAGAAAGGAGAAATAGAACTATTTTGGATATGGTTAGGTCTATATTGAGATATTCAACGCTCCCTAATTCTTTTTAGGGATATGCTTTACAAACTGCAATGTACATTCTAAACGATGTACCATCTAAGTCGATTCCTAAAACACCGCATGAGTTGTGGACCGGGCGAAAGCCTAGTTTACAACACTTAAGGATATTTGGATGTCCTACGCACGTGTTAAAAGGAAAGACAGAAAAGATGGAGTCCCATTCAGAAACATGCATATTTGTAGGGTAATCAAAAGGAACAAAATGATATTATATTTATAGTCTTTCAGATCTTATGACAAATGCTAAATTTCTGGAAAAGAACTATATGAATAATTTTGTGCCTAAAAGTAGAATTGTCTTGAATGAGCTTTTAGGAGATACAATTCCATAAAAGGTTTCGCAACCAAGCCCAATTGTAAGTTCCGTACTAATATAAAATCAACAATCTGATATACCTTGTCGTAGTGGGAGGGTTGTTAAACAACTCGAGAGATACATCGGTCTTGGAGAATTTGTAGAGAATCTTCCGGACGACGATGATCCCTATACGTACAAGGAAGCAATAGAAGATGTTGATTGTCGTCATTGGCAAAAGGTAATGCAATCCGAAATTGAATCTATTTAAAAAAAAAAAGTCTGGTCTCTTGTAGACTTGCCTAAAGGGATAAAACCCATCGGGTGCATGTTGGTATACAAGAGGATAATAGGAATGGATGGTAAGGTGGAAACCATTAAAGCTAGATTGGTAGCTAAAGGTTATGCACAGAAGGAAGGTATCGATTATGAAGAAACCTTCTCACCTGTGGCCATGCTTAAATCCATTAGGATACTCTTATCCATTGCGGCATCTTTAGACCTAGAGATTTGGAAAATGGACGTCAAGACATCTTTCCTTAATGGAAGTCTTGATGAAAGCATCTACATGATGCAACCAGAAGGATTCATTGAAAAGGGCCAAGTGGAAAGGGTATGCAAGTTGCTAAGATCCATATATGGATTGAAGCAAACATCCAGATCCTGGAACATAAGGTTAGATCTCCCACTTGCTCTATAGCAAATGAGTCATATCTCTCATCCCCATATTCTCTAGATGTCCATCAAAACTCTTTTATGGAAGAGCCTTTGTAAAGGGATCCGCTAGATTTTCTGCTGACGCGATCTTGGTAATCGTAACGTCACCCCTATACATAATTTCCCTCAGAAGGTGATACTTTCTTTCAATGTGTTTCCCTCTATTATGACTTCTTGGTTCTCTCGAATCATCCACTGCTCCACTATTGTCACAATAGAAAGTGATTTGCTTATTTGCATCAGGAACCACTTCTAAGTCAATCAGTAATTGGTGGAGCCAGACAGCCTCTTTAGCAGCCTCACATGTGGTAACATACTCGGCATCCATGGTGGAATCGGCAATACAAGATTGCTTGATACTCCTCTATATGACTGCCCCTCCTCCAATAGTAAACACAGATCCTGATATTGATCTCCTAGAGTCAGAATCTGACTGAAAATCAGAATCTGTATACCCAACGAGAATTACATCCCCTCTAGAGCATACAAGCATATAATCTCCCATTCTCTTAAGATACTTGAAAATATGCTTGACTGCCGTCCAGTGATCAGGACCAGGCTTTGATTGAAACCTGCTAACTATGCCCACAGCAAAACAAATATCTAGTCTAGTACAGAGCATTGCATACATAAGACTTCCTAATGCCGAAGCATATGGAATCCTACTCATGAATTGCTCTTCATGCTCATTCTTTGGAACTTGTTCCTTAGAAAGTTTGATTCCATGTCTGAAAGGTAACATACCTTTCTTGGAATCTTACATGGAAAACCTAGACAAGATTTTATCTATGTATGAAGCTTGGAATAATGCAATCGTTCTATTCTTTCTATCTCTTATGACTTGGATACCAAGAATATAACTTGCTTCTCCTAAGTCCTTCATATCAAATTGTTTTGCTAACCATTCTTTTATTGATGTCAATACACCTACATCGTTTCTGATGAGTAGTATATCATCAACGTAAAGAACTAGGAAAACCAACTTATTGCCTTTAATCCTTTTATTTACACAAGGTTCATTAAGGTTTTGAATAAATCAAAAACATTTTACGGCTTGATTGAACCTTATGTTCTAGGATCTAAATGCTGGCTTCAATCCATATCTGGATCTTTGCAACTTGCACACCCTTTTCCTCTCGGCCCTTTTCAATGAATCCTTCTTGTTGCAACATGTAGATGATTTTGTCAAGACTTCGATTAAGGAAAGCTGTCTTGACGTCCATTTGCCAAATCTCTAGGTTTAGAGATGCCGCAATGGATAAGAGTATCCTAATGGATTTAAGCATAACCACATGAGAGAAGTTTTCTTCATAATCGACACCTTCCTTCTGTGTATAACCTTTAGCTACCAATCTAGCTTTAAAGGTTTCCACTTTACAATCCATTCCTTTTTTCCTCTTGTATACCCACTTGCACCCAATGGGTTTTATCTCATTAGGCAAGTCTATAAGAGACCAGACTTTGTTTTTGAACATAGATTCAATTTTGGATTGCATTTCCTTTTGCCAATGGCGACAATCAACATCTTCCATTGCTTCCTTGTACGTATAGGGATCATCATCGTTCGGAAGATTTTCTACAGATTCTCCTAGACAGATGTATCTCCCGGGTTTTCTAGCAACCCTCTTACTATGATGAGGTATGGTAGATTATTGATCTTGTGTTGGCATGGAACTTACGATTGGGCTTTGTTGCAAAACCTCTTGTGGAATTGTATCTCCTAAAAGCTCATTTAGGACAATTATACTTTTAGGCACAAAATTATTCATATAGTCCTCTTCTAGAAATTTAGCATTTGTTGAAACAAATACTTTAAGATCAGAAGGACTATAAAAATAATATCCTTTTGTTCTTTTTGGATACCCTACAAATATGCATGTTTCAGAATGGGACTCTATCTTTTCTGTCTTTCCTTTTAACACGTGCGCATGAATTCCAAATATCCTTAAGTGTTGTAAACTAGGCTTTCGCCGTGTCCACAACTCATGCGGTGTTTAGGAACCAATTTAGACGGTACATTGTTTAGAATATACATGGCAATTTGTAAAGCATATCCCTAAAAAGAACTAGGGAGCGTTGAATAACTCAACATAGACCTAACCATTTCTAAAAGAGTTATATTTCTCCTTTCTGCCACCCCATTTTGTTGAGTTGTGCCTTTTGCAGAAAACTGAGAAATCATTCCATTATCATTAAGATATTGCTGAAACTCACCAGATAGATGTTCTCCACCACGATCGGACCTCAAGATTTTTATATGTTTCTCAAGCTGATTTTCTACATTTTCTTACCTTCCAAACACCATAACTTCTTCATTTGAACTCTGGTTTGAGTGATTCAAAGTTGTGAGTATTTTTCTATTCATCCTCCATCTTTTCTCTAAAGGTTTGAGTGAGTTTTATTACTATTGTTAGAGTCTAAACACTCAAAAACGGGACTGCACCAAAATCAACTGAGGTATTGATTTTCTTTCAAAGTTTTCTTTTAAAACTTGGTCAATTGCCTTGGGTTTTCTTCTTCAACTTATATATGTGTATTGCGAGTGTTTTGATTTGACTTTTGAACTCTTTTAAAGCTAGGTTGAGTTTCAATTGAAATCATACATGTTGAGTTAGGTTTTCATTTTGCCTATGTTTTCACATGTTTGGGATTGTATTGTACTAGTTTTGATTCTAGGACTATTTGATGATCTTTGATTGATTGATTTTGTGAAAAATAGTTCCTCACATGTATTAGGCTCTCTTGGCCGAATTCTCACATAAGACATGTGCTTATGTTCTTTTGAGCTATTCATGTGTTTTGTTGAATCAATTAATAGGAATATGCGTTAGAATTTTATCTTAAATCTAAATGACTTTTTCATATGATTTTAGCATGTTTTTGGTTTGTATCATTTAAACTTGATTAATTGAACATATTTTGTGATTCAATTTTAGATCTTTGAATGTATCTAGGTTGTGATTAATGTTGAACATATCTTACATGATCTAGATGATTTAAACATGCAAGATTGACTAGACTACATTTGATTTGTGCATTCATGCTCATGTCTAGTATTTTCCATAGGATGTGTTGATCATAGCATTCTATGTTGCGTGCTTGTTTGCATTTTACATTCATGATCACCTAGATGCCTTGTGAGAAGGAAGTATTGCCAATAGGTGTGAGACCTATGTTGTTGTGCAAAAAGTCTTGGCAAGCGGTGTGAGACCTTGGATTGTCAAGCAAGAAAGTCTTGGCGAGAGTCGGGAGGACTCGGATAGTCGAGCAAGAAGTCTTGCCTAGGGTCGTGAGGATCAGGATAGGTGAGCGAGGAAGTCATGACTAGAGTCGGGAGGACTTGTATAGTTGAGCAAGAAGTCTTGCCTTGGGTCGTGAGGATCCGGAAAGATAAGCGAGGACGTATTGACAAGAGGTGTGAGGCCTCGGATTGTTGAGCATGAGGGTGACATCTTCATGAGTAGGATAAGAGGGTAGTTTCTAGGTAAATGGTTCACTTGAGAGATTATACTTGTCTTATCTACTAGTGGATTTTGGTTGCCGGTGGTTGCTAACCCGTGAATGTTTCCTCTTCGGAGGTTTACCATATTATATCTTGTGTCAACTTCTCTCCATCCCTATCTCTCTAGTATTTGTATTTGTTATTAGAATACTATGGATAGAACTCTTTATGTAAGTTGACTTCCTTTCTATAATATAGATTGTGTATGTGTTACCATTACTTGTTTGTATCACACTTTACTTATTCTATATATTGATTAAGTATCTTTAATTACTATATATATATTGTGATACGAGCAATCTAGAGGGACAAACTTTTGTTTGTTTCTAAGGAAGTCGAAAAAGGTGTCTAACCTATTCACCCCCTCTAGGTTATCCTTGAGCATTTAACCGTGTTTGTATTTTCAATTGGTATCAAAGCAGGACACTAGATTGCACTTAGTGTGAGTCCGGGTGATACATTCACGGTTTTTGCAAAGCTTTTGAAGTCATGGGTTTCCAAGATGATGTAATGACGGAAGGAGCCTCAAATACTAGGCCACCAATACTTCGAGGCACTAACTATGGGTATTGAAAGTTGAGGATGAAAGCCTACATCCGCTATATTGATGAAAGGGCTTGGATGGTAGTGGAAGAAGGTTATAGTCCTCCTACCAAGGTTCAAGAGAATGAAACCATGATACTCAAGCTAAGGAGTGAATGGACATCGAATGAGTTTGAGGTTGCTAAATGGCACCATCATGCTATAAATGCCATCTTTGGAAGAGTTGATGGGCATCAATTCTCCTACATTCAAAATCTTGAATCCGTAAAGGAACCTTGGGATACTCTCCAAGTTACTAGTGAAGGAACCTTAGCGGTGAAGAAATCGAGGCTTCAAATGTTGGCATCACAATTTGAAGGTTTAAGTATGAGTGAAGAAGAAAAGTTCGAAGACTTCCAATTCCGACTTCTTAATATTGCTAACCAATGTCAAGCACTTGGAGTACCTATCTCAAAAGAGCGTTTAAATTGGAAAATCCTTAGGTCTCTTCCTAAGAGATTTAAATCAAAGGTGACGGCCATTGAGGAAAGCAAGGATGTGGATAGTATAAACATCGATGAGTTGCTTGGGTCTCTCCAAACTTATGAGATGTGCTTGAAGCCAAAGATTAAAAGTAAGGGAATCGCTCTCAATACTATTAAGGAGGAGAGTGATGATGAAAATAAGACATGGCTCTTTTGGTTAGAAGGTTCAAGAAGTTTCTAAAGAAGAAAGCCAAGCCCAGAGGCAAGTCTTCTAAGGAAAATGGAGTTAAGAAAACATCATCTCCAAGGAATGAGAAGAATAGTCAAGCCATGAACAAGAAAGGTGTTCAATGCTACAATTGTCATGGTTTCGATCACTTTGCTAGTGAGGGCACCAAGAAGCCATCTAAGAAAGACAAGAAAGGCAAAGTGTTGGCGGCTACTTGGAGTGATGATAATTCTAGTGACAATGAGAGCTCTAGTAGTGAGTCTTCAAGTGATAAAGAGTTGGTGAGCAACTTTATAGCTCTAACGACTTCTCATTCTCCACTAGATAATGATGGTACAACACCTTTGAACAAGAACTTTGATGCAAATCATCATGGAAGCTCTAGTTCCATTCCTACTAATCTTGAGTTGTTGGAAAAGATAGAAAATCTTGAAGAAGCTAGACAATGCTCAAAGAGAAGTAGTTGAGAAGAATGATTTGATCAAGAAACAACTAGATGAGTCTGTGGTTGTCACTCGTAGACTTATTGGTGAAAAAGGTGATATTATGAAAAAGTTTAGAGAACTTGAAAAGATAAACCTTGAGAAGGATAATGTGATATCTTCTTTGAAGAAGAGAGAACAAGAATTGATGGAAGAGATAGACACGACTAAAGAGGCCATCAAGGACTTAGTGAATGATTCAGTAAGTGTGTCTAGTGTTAGGAATCTTGTTAACTCTCATAGTGGTGAAGATGACTTGGTAATTGAAGAGGAGCTCTTGGAAGCACCACTTTCTACATACTTTGATGAAGTTGTGATTGATAAGAAACCACACAGAAGAGAAGATCAAAAGCCAAGAAGAAGTTGGCGAACAAGGTATCTTTGCAAACTCCTAGTGAAGCTAGTTCAACTCCAAAAGATACAATATCATCTTTTATTCCAATTTGCCATTATTGCAACACAATAGGTCACATTAAGCCTAGGTGTTATAAATATACAGAAAAATGCAAATTAGGAAATGAATCTAGAGATAAGGAGATTAAACTTCAACTTGAACAAGCTAAGATCTTGAAAGTTGAGAAATATGATAATATTGCTAAACATAAGAAGAAGTTGTGGAGTATAAAGAATACTAATCTTGTTCAACTTGACAAAGCATGTGTTGAAAATGTTAAGGAAGAGTGTGTTAATGGTATTCTTGTTAATCAAGTCATTGAAGGACTTTACTCTAGATTTAACATTGTTGTCAAGGATGATATTGGAAATGTTTGTGTAGGTACACCTAAGAACAAGTGGTTCAAGGGTGAGTGCTCTTATCACTAAAATAAGAAGCACATGTGAGATAGCTTTGAGGCTATATATAAATTGTGTTGAGAATTCTTGCTTGCTAGCTTTGAATACTCAATGTATTGATATGAACTTGGTTATCTCACATCATGTTTGTTATGATGGTCAAAATTTTTTGATTAACTTTAGAGAAGTTATTTTGATATATGTGTTGATTGAGTTGAGATATTATGCTTTTTATACTCTTGTTGTGAAACATCGTCAACTTGGTGTCATGAGGACATTCAAGGCAAGAGTGCTCATAAAAAAGGCAGAAGTATGATATTTGGTGAATATAATGTGCAAAAAGGTATCTCTATACTCTAATGCATGTTCTCTTAGATATTCATCTTTTGACTCAATTTTTGATATACATCTCATAGAATGTCATATTACAGAATTTTGTATAGCATACATATGGTTCTCTTTGACATTTGTTATTTTTGGATCTAATAGTGATATTGTTCACATTGATCTTAACTTTGATGATTGTTTGTGTATAGTATATTGAGTGGCATTACTTTTGAAAATATGAGCTTCATATTCTTTGAAAGTTACTCATTTGAGAAGTAATGATCGTGAATAAGTCTATACTTATTGCTCTTAGATCATGTGCTTATGACCCATAAAATTTTGGTTTCTAAAATTGCACATTGCTTCTCTTATATGTTTGCTAGTATGTTGAGTTTACTAATATGTAAACATTGAATACACCTTGAAGTTTTTTTGCTTAAGTACATTTAAAATGACCTATGGTTAGTATCCATTTTGCTTCGGCAATTACATAGAACTTAATGAGCACCTTCATGAAAAAGGCTACACACATTGGTTGTGAATGCTACCCAATGTTGGAAAGAGCTACACCATTGTGATGAGTGAAAGCCGTCATGAAGTGAATTTTGTTTATGTTAAAAAAATGGAAAATCAAAGAAGTGTTGAAATGATATCATAAAAAAAAAAAATTGATTCCAAGCCTATAAAGAAAATGAGGAAGGCTTAAAAAGGATTTTTGTTAAAAATCAAATGAGCTCAGGTTGAAACACAGAAATGGTATGACGAGCCACATGCACATACACGCTCATATGTTGAAATCTGTTCTAATAAAAGCAAAAATTCCGGATGATATTCAGTTTGACTTTTTATGGAAAAAGCTTAAGATGAATAGTTGTTGGAAATTGTTTGCATGTTAATTATCAAACTACTTCTTGATATATATTTGAAGCATATCTCTCTCACACACACTTTGTTTATGAGTATGATGATATTTTAGCAATTGTTGAAGAATTATGAGAGAACTTGAAAAATCTTTGTGTATCTCTCTTAGCATATGAAGCTTATTTTGTTGATATTTCTTCAAATTGCTTGAATGTGTGATTGTGTGAACATATTTGTGAACTTTATGCTATTATTGATTTTAGTTATAACATTTATCAAGGGGGAGCATTGTATGCTAGACATTGTTCTCTATTATGATATGTTCACATGCTTCATTTTGTTACATGTTGGCATATTTTGACTTAATGATACTTGTAAGATATTGCTCACTATCTTTGTCTTGCATGATGATTCATTCTTAAGTCATATGTCTTTGTTTTTATATATTTGTGACTAATATGCTTGTTTTTGTCTTTCACTCACTTTTGTTGTATGTATATAGCATCTTATAACACAAGAACAAATGGGAATAACAAAGGTTACCGAAAGTGGAAATCAATCGAATCCCATTGTGAAAGCCAAGTCTACCTCAAAAGGATCCAAAGCTTCAAGGTCAAAGGATTTAGGGATCTTTGGAACTAAGAAGATATTTCAAGAGAGAGGCATTGACTTAGGTAAGTGTAAAGATTCTTATGTTCTTAAATGCATTAAGGATAGGAATTGGGAATCTTGGGTGAACATGTTAGGAATAATGAGTCATACTCTTGTTAGAGAGTTTTATCTTGAATATAGAGAGAGTGCCACCTTATTGGATGTTTTGATGGAGATTAGAGGTGTTGTGTTTAGAGTTAACCCGAAAAACATTAACAAGTTTCTTGGGCTATCTAATGATATAGATTCGAACTTTCTAGATGTAGATGTTATTGAGAATCTTAATATCATGGGTAGAACTCTTTGTGACAATGCTTCTTTTGAGTGGAAAGGTAGAGCATATATTAGTCAACATGAGTTAACTAAGGCTAGTGCATTTTGGCATCTATTCATTTGCACAAACATTATTGGATCTTCGAATTCAACCGAGTTGAATAAAGACAAGATCAAAATAGTGTATGCCTTGGTGAATAATGAACCTATAAACCTTGGGGATCTACTTATGCTTTATATTGATAGTGCGGCTTTCTCAACTAGATGAGATAAAAAGCTTGCATTACCGGGGTTTATAACTTCTTTGTGTTTAGCTCGTGGAGTTAATAGTAGAGGAGATGATGTGTTGGTACAACCCTTGGAAAAGTATAGTGATAAATGTGTGTCATACATGTCATATAAGGATAAGGGTAAGACATGTGATACTTTTGGACTATTTAGTAGTTCTCAAGTTGATTGTCAAGAGACTAGCACAAACATTCTTCTGGATTGGGCTTTACATTTGAAGAAGAAGGTTGATGAGCTTAGTGCTATTGTTGATATACAAGATGCTAGAATAAAAGAGTTGGAGGAGTGTATTGCCTCAAGTTCAAGACCACCCCTCAAGCATTATGTTAGATCAACTACACGCACATCTTTCTTTGGTTGACCAAGTAACTAGTATTTGAGTCTTATGGTAAGTTTCTTACCTTTTGGCATCATTTCATGTCAAAAAGGGGGAGAAAGAGTTGCTAGTTACTTAGTTTCTTTGTATGTTGTTTTTGTGAACTTTCTATGGCATATAATAATTAGTTTTAAGGTTTGGTTAAGAATTCTTGAATTTTGGCATGTATTGAGGGGGAGATACATGTATTTGTGGAATTAATTGTATATTCTTATCCATATTATATGTTGCCATTTGTTGTTTTTTCTCTTGTATATGTATTGTGCTTTGGGATGATTTATAGGTTGCTCAAGGGAAGATCAAGATGAAGTTCAAGAGTTGGTGAAGATTAGTTATAGGAATCTTACTCATTGTAATGTGATGGAGTGATTTTGTGTCCTATCTTCATTTTTATATTTGTAGTAAATGTATAGGTGTTTTGACATGGAATTTGCCAAAGGGGGAGATTGTTAGGTTTTAGTTTGTGTTGGCATTAATTCCATATCAAAATAATGTTTACTTGTAATGATTTAGTTGTTTAGATTCATGATGATTCAAGCTTCAAGGAAGAAGGAACAACTAATCAAAGCAAGTTCTAAGTCTTTAAAGAGAAAGGATGCAATTTGGTTATACAAAGGTATACTAAGACCTTATCTTTCTCTTATAAGGCTTAGGCACACACACACAATTCATACATATGTGTCCCTGCATCGTTGTGCACCTTTAAAGGCACACACATACAATTCATTCATATGTATCCTTGCATCGTTGTACACCATGTATAACACATTCACACACTTGAAGATGAATGCTCATGCATTGGTATGGAAATAACATGTTTTGGAAAATGCATGATTGGAGACTATCTCTATTTAGTTTGCATTCTAGTGTGGATTGTGTTTATGTGTGTATATGTTTGTATAACATGGATATTGAACTTGAATTTAGTCTTAAATCATTCTTGATTGAGTTCCGATCATTTTGGTTACTCATACTATTGATTTCAAGTTCTAAGTTAAAAGATACTACACTTTCAACTCATGTTTCATACATCGTCTTCGTATTCGTATATCTAGTCTAATTATTATTTTTTGGGTTGAGTATCTTATATGTCCATGTCCATGTCCATGTGAGAGTTACGGTTCTTAATCCACAAACGTATTCAAATTTCGAGTTTGGAGACCTGGGAACGGTTGAAGAACGCGAGGGAAGCGCAAGGGGATTGCACCATGGCCGAAGGCCATGAAGAGGTGCAAGCCAGAGATGGTGCGTGGCCATCTCGGCTGCAACACCTTGTTGCCTCAAGATGCCCACGCTTCATCTTGGGGAAGCAATAACAAATAAGGGCAAAATTGTCTTTTGGCTTCTTTCATTCCCTCTCCTTTATATTCTCTTTCCTTCTCACATTTCATTCTAAGAAGAAATTCAAACTTGTATGCAGAAATTTTCTCTCTACATTTTCTTACCTTCCAAACACCATAACTTCTTCATTTGAACTCTGGTTTGAGTGATTCAAAGTTGTGATTATTTTTCTATTCATCCTCCATCTTTTCTCTGAAGGTTTGAGTGAGTTTTATTGCTATTGTTAGAGTCTAAACACTCAAAAACGGGACTGCACCAAAATCAACTAAGGTATTGATTTTCTTTCAAAGTTTTCTTTTAAAACTTGGTCAATTGCCTTGGGTATTCTTCTTCAACTTATATATGTGTATTGCGAGTGTTTTGATTTGAGTTTTGAACTCTTTTAAAGCTAGGTTGAGTTTCAATTGAAATCATACATGTTGAGTTAGGTTTTCATTTTGCCTATGTTTTCACATGTTTGGGATTGTATTGTACTAGTTTTGATTCTAGGACTATTTGATGATCTTTGATTGATTGATTTTGTGAAAAATAGTTCCTCACATGTATTAGGCTCTCTTGGCCGAATTCTCACATAAGACATGTGCTTATGTTCTTTTGAGCTATTCATGTGTTTTGTTGAATCAATTAATAGGAATATGCGTTAGAACTTTATCTTAAATCTAAATGACTTTGTCATATGATTTTAGCATGTCTTTGGTTTGTGTCATTTAAACTTGATCTTGTGATTAATTGAACATATCTTGTGATCCAAGTTTAGATCTATGCATGTATCTAGGTTGTGATTAATGTTGAACAAATCTTACATGATCTAGATGATTTAAACATGCATGATTGACTAGACTACATATGATTTGTGCATTCATGCTCATGCCTAGTATTTTCCATAGGATGTGTTGATCATAGCATTCTATGTTTCGTGCTTGTTTGCATTTTGCATTCATGATCACCTAGATGCCTTGTGAGAAGGAAGTCTTGACAATAGGTGTGAGACCTATGTTGCTGAGCAAGAAGTCTTGGCAAGAGGTGTGAGACCTTGGATTGTCAAGAAAGGAAGTCTTGGCTAGAGTCGGGAGGACTCAGATAGTTGAGCAAGAAGTCTTACCTAGGGTCGTAGGATCCAGATAGGTGAGCGAGGAAGTCTTGACTAGAGTCGGGAGGACTCAGATAGTTAAGCAAGAAGTCTTGCCTTGGGTCGTGAGGATCTTGAAAGGTGAGCGAGGAAGTCTTGACAAGAGGTGTGAGGCCTCGGATTGTTGAGCATGAGGGTGACATCTTCATGAGTAGGATATGAGGGTAGTTTCTAGGTGAAGGGGTCACTTGAGAGATTGTACTTGTCTTATCTACTAGTGGATTTTGTTTGTCGGTGGTTGCTAACTCGTGGATGTTTACTCTTCGGAGGTTTACCACATTATATCTCGTGTCAACTTCTCTCTATCCCTATCTCTCTAGTAATTGTATTTGTTATTTGAATATTATGGATAGAACTATTTATGCAAGTTGACTTCCTTTCTATAATATAGATTGTGTATGTGTTACCATTACTTGTTTGTATCACACTTTACTTGTTCTATATATTCATTAAGTATCTTTAATTAATATATATATTATGATACGAGCAATCTAGAGGGACAAAATTTTGTTTGTTTCTAAGAGAGTCGAAAAAGATGTCTAACCTATTCACCCACCCTCTAGGATAGCCTTGAGCATTTAACCGTGTTTGTATTTTCAAGAGGTCTGTCACTTACCAATATTTTAATCCTATTAAGATTAATATGACCTAAGCATAAATACCATCGGTAGGTTTCATCTTTTGATAATTTTACTCTTTTATGATTAGGTTCTGTTGATTCCGTGTCTAACAAGTGAGAGATATTTTCATGCAAATAGAATAAACCGTTTTCCGATGTACCTTTGAAAATAATTTTTTCATTCTTACTAATAATAAAAGCTTTATTAAAAGTAACCGAATAACCAAATTTATTTAAACAAGAAACTGAAATTAAATTCCTCTTGAATTGAGGTACATAATAAACGTTTATTAAATCTAAATGCCTACTAGAACCTAAATTGATTCTAATATCTCCCACTACACTAGTAGACACCAACGCTCCATTGCCAAAATGCAAGTTGAATTCATTCTTATTTAGTCTATTCCTTTAACCCTTTTAACGACAAAGGAAACACTTCCCTTTGATCTTGGTTACTTTGTTTGTCTCCTTCTAAGAAGGCCCAAGTTGCTTTTTCCTCTGTTGTTTCTTGACCTTCTAACGGGTCTTAGCAGTACCAACTTTACCAACCATATGAATTTCTGTCTAGAGACATCATAATATCGGCAGCAGTCTCCATTTCTTCATGTTGCTGTTGCAACACGTTGGAGATGATGGCCATAATGTAACATATATTTAGCCATCTCATCTAAAGACTTCCACTACTGATACTCATCTCTTTGCTCCTGAGCAGATTCATTAGTTTGGTGGTTAAGGAATATACAGAATGAACTTATACTTGTCAACTTGTAACAACAACCCAATATTCCTTTTTCCATGTGACATAATTATCAACAGTTAAAGTATTATCTTTTAGGATATTGATTAGGGATGGGGTCATGATTTTTTTTAATAACAAAAATTATATAAGTAAATAGTCATGATATAACACTTTTGAATATTTATCATGAATTAAATAAAATAATTCAATCATAAAAATTCAACGGTGATCCAACACCCATAAATGTCACGCCTCCTTTAAGAGTACGCACCATTTATTAGTAGGACTAGGTCCCACCTAATTGTTAACATAACAACCAACATTTTCTATTTAGCCTTGCAATTTTATTAATAAGAACTCTTGGGAGGATATTAATAAAATTACATTGAGTGTGATACCAAGTTATCAACTTTCAATGTAATCCCTCATGAATATCCCTCATTTGGAAGTAGATATCGTTTGGGCTAATTGTCTAGTCTATCCTTGTAAGGAAGTATATTGCTAAATTCCATTCATGAATACCTCTTGGGAGGTTATTCACGAAACATAAAGCTCAACTAAACTTGGAGGCCGTAATGATATGAACCTCACCAAGAGCAGTGAGACCTGGAACCAATATATGGTAACGAAGGATCGTTTTCTAATTCAAGTTTATAAATAAATAAAATAAAATGGACCGCGACCCGTTATCTGTATAGAGATAAGAACTAACGGTATCAAGAAGGTTGTAGACGCCACACTCAAGAAAAAGAAAGAAGGTGAGTGATAAGTCAAGGTTTGAACGCCACAAGGTAGAACCTTGATAAGTTCACAAGTTCTATGAAGAACCAAAGAGAAAATTCTCTCAAATTTATTTCAATTCAAAATCTATCCTCAAATTACATCAATTGGTCCCTTTTATACTAAAAATATCTAAGATCTAAAAGGGAATAAATATTAGGCAATTAATGCCTTACAATCATGAAAATAAATGCAAACAAATTTAGGAAATAAATAAATACTAAACTAGCAACTATTGACTTGCTTCTTAATTGGAAAGCTAAATCTGGAAACAAATCAGCCCCTTAATTTGGGAAACAAATAAACTATTATTCTTTGGAAATTAAAAGGAAATAAATCAGCCAAAGTTGAATATTCTCCTAGCTTGTACCACATGCCCAAGTCTTCTTTATTCGGCCCAATCCATTGTCTTGATGACATTAATTAAGGCTTGGTCTTCATGTGAGCCGAATTTGGACTTTAACAACTCAGAATCAGCCCATCAATAAATGCTTCATTGATCATATTGCTTTCATGTAATTGGCCCAACTAGAATATGCAATGGATCCTTCGGTGACGCTTCTTGATTCTCATCATTCCCCTTCTCTTCAAAAGGATTCGTCCTCAAATCTTCACCATAATGTTGTTGATAGTCTGAACCATGAAATATGGTTCCCCTCTTTTATCTTTGTTTGATGAATCACTTTTGAAAGACATATTTTTTTTGTTATATCAATGCTCGGAATCAAGAAAATAAAAAGAAATAGTTGATATAAGTTCAACTACACAACCTAAAAAAAATGTACTATTTTTTGTTGGATCATTTTTTTATAACGAAACTGATCAAACTTTTTTATTTGTAAAAAATCTGATTTTTTTTTATCAAATAGAAAAATAGAAGAAGAAGAACAATGATAGATTAAACCTGATTTAGAAGCCTAAGCTCTGATACCAACTGATATGAACCTCACCAAGAGCAGTGAGACCCGGAACCAATATATGGTAACGAAGGATCATTTTCTAATTCAAGTTTATAAATAAATAAAATAAAAAAGACCGCGACCCGTTATCTATATAGAGATAAGAACCAACGGTATCAAGAAGGTTGTAGACGCCACACTCAAGAAAAAGAAAGAAGGTGAGTGATAAGTCAAGGTTTGAACGCCACAAGGTAGAACCTTGATAAGTTCACAAGTTCTATGAAGAACCAAAGAGAAAATTCTCTCAAATTTATTTCAATTCAAAATCTATCCTCAAATTACATCAATTGGTCCCTTTTATACTAAAAATATCTAAGATCTAAAAGGGAATAAATATTAGGCAATTAATGCCTTACAATCATGAAAATAAATGCAAACAAATTTAGGAAATAAATAAATACTAAACTAGCAACTATTGACTTGCTTCTTAATTGGAAAGCTAAATCTGGAAAAAAATCAGCCCCTTAATTTGGGAAACAAATAAACTATTATTCTTTGGAAATTAAAAGGAAATAAATCAGCCAAAGTTGAATATTCTCCTAGCTTGTACCACATGCCCAAGTCTTCTTTATTCGGCCCAATCCATTGTCTTGATGACATTAATTAAGGCTTGGTCTTCATGTGAGCCGAATTTGGACTTTAACAACTCAGAATCAGCCCATCAATAAATGCTTCTTTGATCATATTGCTTTCATGTAATTGGCCCAACTAGAATATGCAATGGATCCTTCGGTGACGCTTCTTGATTCTCATCATTCCCCTTCTCTTCAAAAGGATTCGTCCTCAAATCTTCACCATAATGTTGTTGATAGTCTGAACCATGAAATATGGTTCCCCTCTTTTATCTTTGTTTGATGAATCATTTTTGAAAGACATATTTTTTTTGTTATATCAATGCTCGGAATCAAGAAAATAAAAAGAAATAATTGATATAAGTTCAACTACACAACCTAAAAAAAATGTACTATTTTTTGTTGGATCATTTTTTTATAACGAAACTGATCAAACTTTTTTATTTGTAAAAAATCTGATTTTTTTTTATCAAATAGAAAAATAGAAGAAGAAGAACAATGATAGATTAAACCTGATTTAGAAGCCTAAGCTCTGATACCAACTGATATGAACCTCACCAAGAGCAGTGAGACCCGGAACCAATATATGGTAACGAAGGATCATTTTCTAATTCAAGTTTATAAATAAATAAAATAAAAAAGACCGCGACCCGTTATCTATATAGAGATAAGAACCAACGGTATCAAGAAGGTTGTAGACGCCACACTCAAGAAAAAGAAAGAAGGTGAGTGATAAGTCAAGGTTTGAACGCCACAAGGTAGAACCTTGATAAGTTCACAAGTTCTATGAAGAACCAAAGAGAAAATTCTCTCAAATTTATTTCAATTCAAAATCTATCCTCAAATTACATCAATTGGTCCCTTTTATACTAAAAATATCTAAGATCTAAAAGGGAATAAATATTAGGCAATTAATGCCTTACAATCATGAAAATAAATGCAAACAAATTTAGGAAATAAATAAATACTAAACTAGCAACTATTGACTTGCTTCTTAATTGGAAAGCTAAATATGGAAACAAATCAGCCCCTTAATTTGGGAAACAAATAAACTATTATTCTTTGGAAATTAAAAGGAAATAAATCAGCCAAAGTTGAATATTCTCCTAGCTTGTACCACATGCCCAAGTCTTCCTTATTCGGCCCAATCCATTGTCTTGATGACATTAATTAAGGCTTGGTCTTCATGTGAGCCGAATTTGAACATTAACAACTCAGAATCATCCCATCAATAAATGCTTCTTTGATCCTATTGATTTCATGTAATTGGCCCAACTGGAATATGCAATGGATCCTTTGGTGACGCTTCTTGATTCTCATCACATAAGTGTTCCAAAACACCTTCTTCCACTCAATTGTTTAAGGCGTGTGATCGAATTCCAAAGAATGATTTACAAAGTTATCTAGATGCTAATTTAATACTTAAACCATTCAATGCATGTTCATATCAAAAGAGATATATGAGTAGCACTCCTATTCTATATGATATGTTATCAAACAATGACAAACATTGCAATATTTACAAAAATATAAATAGCTACAATTTTGGTCCATCCTAGAAAAACAAGTAAATTACATATATATTGGAATACAAGAACTCCTTTCTTGGTGAACAAGTCTTCACGCGACCTTTGTTGTTTGGACTCCCTCGGCTAACTCCCATGGGGTGGCACCCCTCGCCTTTACCCATGGGCATGCGCATGCCACAAACCCATAAAGGGTTGCCATGCGCAGCCCATGGCTACCAAAGGGCTGCCATGCGCAGCCCATGCCACAACAAACGTGGTTGTGCGCTCTTCGTACGCATGTTCGTTGTTACGGCTCACACGGTCCCAAACTTGTTCCGGTTGCTCCTAATTCTTCAAAACTTCGAGTCTTCGATACTTGAATGTATTACAGAAGAATTTAAATAACAAAATATTGCAGTTTTTTTTTTATTACAACAACAAAAAAAAAAACTTAGCAACTACCATGAAGGAAATTGTGGCGATGATAGACCACCCTTCTTGTTACAATCCCAATGAAATTCTAGGACCAAAATTGAGCAATAACAAACAACATATAAAACATATATATATCCATACATTCCAATATAAATATATATGCGAATACCTAGAATGTCATCTCTTTCTAAAACATGCATATATACAATAAAAAGAAAAAGATTCACGAACACATACATCAATTAATCAAGAGTACAACCTGGCTTTGGTACCAATTGTAGGGATAAAAAATGGGTTCAAAACGCAATGGAAGCGTGAGAAAATAAAAATTAGGGTTTGCTTATAATTTTTTTTTCCCTTTTATGCAATGAGAACCTTAACCCTATATTAATTGGCGTACATAAAAGTATCGTACTTTTTTCTTGTGACGATTGAACAAGCGCCGAATTGATTCCGCAAGATCTTTCAATCCAATCACAAACGTGAATCACTTAGGAGTGTGGGATCCCTTTCTTTAAATTGTATATCTGAGGATGGAGACAAAACAAAATCTTTTCTTTGTTAGTTACAAATATCCTCCAAGAAAAAAAATCCAAGAACGTCCGGTCACTTGTGAATTATCAATCAACTTGATTGAAGCTCGCATGAACCTTGATTCAATGTTGTACACAAAACCCTTATGATGTAAAGGATACTAGTGTACTATTGAAAACAAAAACGTTCCCCTTTTTTCTCTTCTTGGCCGAATTCACACATTATTGCTTAATGTTGGTCAAATTTTGTCCAAAGTAAATTCCAATTTTTTCTCCCTCAAAATTCTCTCTTGCTTGGACGAAATCTCTCTTTAGAAATTCCCAAGCTTGGCCGAAATTTCTCTTGCAATTTCTTATGGGCTGGCCGAATTTCAAACACACATATACATAGGATGATTAATCCTCTCCTAAGAAGGATTTACTTGGTTGGCAAGAATCCTTTCCTTAGGTGGATTTATTTGGTAGTTAAGAATCCTTATCTAAAAGGAATTCTATCATCATCTTATATATACATAGCTGGCCGAAATTCATAGGATAAGTATTAGGAGACTTAATTCTTTTTCTAAGAAGGATTTACTTGTTGGACAAGAATCCTATCCTTAGGTAGATTTACTTGGTGGTTAAGAATCCTTTTCAAAGAAGAATTCTACCATTAAGTAGTTTTACTTGGTGACCAAGAATCCTTTTCCAAAAAGAATTCTTTCCTACACCAAGACTCCTAATCCAACTCAATAGTGTATTTGTAACCATAATAAAGACTTCCTAATTTGATTAGATAAATAATTCCTTTTATTTATCTACTTATCAAATATAGTCTTTAACATTAACAATACTACCAACAATAGTATAGTTTTAGGAGACCATCTCCTACTAGAAAAAAGATTTTGACTTTTAATTAAATAATTAATTAATCAACAAATTAACTAATTTGCATTTAATTAAATGATAAAATAAAATTAATATATTTAAGCTATTCTTAATAGCCTTGCCGCCCATACCATATATATGGGCCATATATTATTTCTCTTATTTTATTAAATCCATTGGACCTTAATAAAAAGTCCACATGTGAACTAGACATATTCTTACAAAAAGTAACAAGTTCTCATGCCTTAATACAATTCTAGATGGACCCCTAAATTGGTCCGGTAGAATATATCAAGTGATCGATAAAAGTTCGTGTGGATTGGGGATCTTGGCGGGCAATCTAAATTTAAGCTCCAATAGACATAACCCAATCACAATCAACAAATGATTCACTTAGGTCCGATCTATTTAATTTTAGTTCATTCCACTAAAGAACTAAAATTGAACTCTTAAATAAAGATACAGTAAGTTGATGTTACTCATTTGTCCACCAGACAACCTTATTGGAGAAATGTATCCTTGTGAAGAATACCAGTAATCGCCAAGAGCTCATAGACTGCCTATAGCTCTCCAAATTACCATATTTACTCATATGACAACATTTTGAACTTGGATATTTTGACTTGTAGCCATGTTTCAATAGACACTATTGAAAACTTAATGTTAAGATTTAATATCCGATACCTCAAAACATCCATATGATGGTTTTCTACTCTCATTATATATATGGAGCCACGATGTCCTTATCTATAAATGAAGTCCTCCATCGATTAACAAATGAATACCACCAAACTATCGAGGATAGACTATGCTATATAATCGTACTCACTGATAGCTCAAATGATAACACTTGCAACCATAAGTCCATCATTTATCTCAGGATTGAGATAGACTCTCCGATTTTCTTCAAATGAAATTTTTTATCCAATGACGGTTCTAGATAAAGTATTTCATTGTGATCCTATTCAATGCACCATTGCACTAGATTCTTTTGCCCAAAGACGTCACACTTTGAAGATTTTAGACTCATCATAACACATTTGATCCCACTCAAATGCTAGCAAAAGAATCTACAACTTTGACAAGATAAAGACATCCAACCTTTTATCTTAAGTTGTGAATATTATTCAAGACTAATTAAAAAATTGTGTCTACCTCATACATATCTAGATGTATGAACAATTCTTCTTTTCTCATAGTCTTTTGACCTTATGATTATTTACTTTTGACAATTATAATAATTAAACTATAAATGCTATAAGATTTGTTAAACTTGAAATCACTTTATTAATATGAAAAGATTGTTAATTACAATATTACACTCTTGTTATCGAGCATAATCCTAACATCTTTAACCTACTTCTCTACAGGTGTTTGTTGAGTTTACTGAGGCTATTCAGACGTAACAACACTAAGTTGATCGGATAACGCACTGGAAGCCCAATTAAAGGAGAGTGAGGATAACCAAATTGAGGCGGCCTATCAAAGGGAGGCGAGTTCTGCCCAGAAATTTATCGATCGCTGCTTAGTAAAATAGATGGAAGCCGATGAAAGGACAACTACTGCGGAGAAGAAGGCTAGGTCTTTACAAGACTTGCTCTCTGATGCCCAAGAGTCAATGCTTTAGGCTGAATAGGAGGCCGAAAAAACGAAGTCATCTTATGAGGACAAAATTGAAATTCTTAAGCACCAAGCTCTGACGATTGAATCCCTCTCGAAGAAAGTCAGATTGGAACTTGAAGTTCAAGGGGTTGATAACTTTAAAGATCTCCAACTTATGATGGCCCACTCCTTAGGGAGTTCCAGCGGTGGTTGGTTGTTGTAGGGAAAATAAAACACACGCTGTGGAAGCGTGAGAAAATTTAATAAAAATTAGGGTTTGCGTATAAATAAAAATTTTCCCTTCGACTAACAAGAACCTTAACCCTAGATTAATTTATATATATATATAAAGTGTTGTACCTTTTTCTTGTGACGACTGAACAAGCGGATAATTAATTTCGTAAGATCTTCCAATCCAATCACGAACGTGAATCACATGAGTGTGGGCTCTCTTTCTTTAAATCGATATACCTGAGGATGGAAACAAACAAAATCTTTCTCTTTGTTAGCTACAATAATCCTCCAAGAAGAAAACAAAGAACGTTAGATCTCTTGTGAATTATCAATCAATTTGATTGAAACCCGCGTGAACCTTGATTCGATGTTGTACACAAAAACCTTTTGATGTAAATGCTACTAGTGTGCTATCGAAAACTAAACGTTCTTTCTTCCTATTTCTTCTTTCCCGAATCACACACTATTTCTTAGAGTTTATCGAATTCTGTCTATAGTAAAATCAGATTTTTTTCCCTTAAAATTCCTATGATGACCGAATTCTTCTCTTAGAAAAATAGGACTGGCCGAAATCTCTAAGAATTGCTAATTAGCTGGCCGAAATTAACCTACATACATATATAGAATCATAAATCCTTTCCTAAGAAGGATTTACTTGGTTGGAAAAAATCCTTTCCATAGGTGGATTTATTTGGTAGTTAAGAATCCTTATCTAGAAGGAATTCTATCTTCTTATACATATATATGGGCTGGCCGAAATTTCATAGAATACAATTAGGAGACTTAATTCTTTTCCTAAGAAGGATTTACTTGGTAGTTAAGAATCCTTTCCTTAGGTGTATTTACTTGGTGGTTAAGAATCCTTTTCTAAAAGGAATTCTATCCTACACCAAGACACCTAATCCAACTCAATAGTGTATTTGTAACCATATTAAAGACTGCCTTATTTGATTAGATCAATAACTCCTTTTATTTATCTACTTATCAAATATTATTAATTATACTACCAACAATATTATAATTTTAGGAGACCATCTTCTACTAGGAAAAGGATTTTGACTTTTAATTAAATAATTAATTAATCACCAAATTAATTAATTTCCATTTAATTAAATAATAAATAAAATAATATAATTAAGCTATACTAAATAGCCTTGCCTCCCAAGACATATATATGGGCCAATATATTATTTTCTTATTTTATTAAATCCATTTGACCTTTATAAAAAGTCCACATGTGAACTAGACCCATTCTTAAAAAAAGAAACAAGTCCACATGCCTCTGTACAATTCTAGATGGACCCCTAAATTGGTCCGGTAGAATAGATCAAGTTATTCATGCAAGTTCATGTGGATTGAGGATCTTGGCGGGCTATCTAGATTTAAGCTCCAATAAACACAACCCAATCACAATCAACAAATGATTCACTTAGGTCCGATCTATTTAATTTTAGTTCATTCCACTAAAGAACTAAAATTGAACTCTTAAATAAAGATAGAATAAGTTGATGTCACTCACTCATACCCTAGACAACCTTATTGGAGAAAAGTGTACCTTGTGAAGAATACCAGTAATCGTCAAGAGCTCAAAGACCATCAATAGCTCTCCAAGTTACCATATTTACTCATATGACCACATTTTGAACTTGGATATTTTGACTTGTCCAGAAGCCATGTTTCAATAGACACCATTGAAAACTTAATGTTAAGATTTAATATCCAATACCTCAAAACATCCATATGATGGTATTCTACTTTCATTAAATAAATTGAGCCACGATGTCCATATCTATAAATGAAGTCCTCTATCGATTAAAAAATGAATACCACCAAACTATCAAGGATAGACTATGCTATATAATCGTACTCATTGATAGCTCAAATGATAACACTTGCAACCATAAGCCCATCATTTATCTCAAGATTGAGATAGACTCTCTGATTGTCTTCAAATGAAAACTTTTATCCATTGACGGTTCTAGATAAAGTATTTCATTTTGATCCTATTCAATGCACCTAGTGCACTAGATTCTTTTGCCAAAGACACCACACTTTGATGATTTTAGACTCATCATAACACATTTGATCCCACTCAAATGCTAGCAAAAGAATCTACAACTTTGACAATATAAAGGAGCTTAACCTTCTATCTTAAGTTGTGAATATTATTCAAGACTAACTAAAGAATTGTGTCTAGCTCATACATATCTAGATGTATGAACAATTCTTCTTTTCTCATAGTCTTTTGACATAATGAATATTTACTTTTGACAATTATAATAATTAAACTATAAATGCTATAAGATTTGTTAAACTTGAAATCACTTTATTAATATGAAAAGATTGTCAATTATATTATTGCGCTCTTGATACCGAGCATAATCCCAACAATCTCCCACTAGCTCTATAGTAAATGTGTCATATCTCTCATCCCCATGTTCTCTAGATGCCCATCAAAACTCTTTTATGGAAGAGCATTTGAAAAGGGATCCGCTAGATTTTCTACTGATGTGATCTTGGTAATCGTCATGTCACCCCTATGCACAATTTCCCTTAGAAGGTGATGTTAGGATTATGCTCGATAGCAAGAGTGTAATATTGTAATTAACAATCTTTTCATATGAATAAAGTGATTTCTAGTTTAACAAATCTTATAACATTTATAGTTTAATTATTATAATTGTTAAAAGTAAATAATCATAAGGTCAAAAGACTATGAGAAAAGAAGAATTGTTCATACATCTAGATATGTATGAGGTAGACACAATTCTTTAGTTAGTCATGAATAATATTCACAACTTAAGATAGAAGGTTAAGCTCCTTTATATTGTCAAAGTTGTAGATTCTTTTGCTAGCATTTGAGTGGGATCAAATGTGTTATGATGAGTCTAAAATCATCAAAGTGTGGTGTCTTTGGCAAAAGAATCTAGTGCACTAGGTGCATTGAATAGGATCAAAATGAAATACTTTATCTAGAACCGTCAATGGATAAAAGTTTTCATTTGAAGACAATCAGAGAGTCTATCTCAATCTTGAGATAAATGATGGGCTTATGGTTGCAAGTGTTATCATTTGAGCTATCAATGAGTACGATTATATAGCATAGTCTATCCTTGATAGTTTGGTGGTATTCATTTTTTAATCGATAGAGGACTTCATTTATAGATATGGACATCGTGGCTCAATTTATTTAATGAAAGTAGAATACCATCATATGGATGTTTTGAGGTATTGGATATTAAATCTTAACATTAAGTTTTCAATGGTGTCTATTGAAACATGGCTTCTGGACAAGTCAAAATATCCAAGTTCAAAATGTGGTCATATGAGTAAATATGGTAACTTGGAGAGCTATAGATGGTCTATGAGCTCTTGACGATTACTGGTATTCTTCACAAGGTACACTTTTCTCCAATAAGGTTGTCTAGGGTATGAGTGAGTGACATCAACTTATTCTATCTTTATTTAAGAGTTCAATTTTAGTTCTTTAGTGGAATGAACTAAAATTAAATAGATCGGACCTAAGTGAATCATTTGTTGATTGTGATTGGGTTGTGTCTATTGGAGCTTAAATTTAGATTGCCCGCCAAGATCCCCAATCCACACGAACTTGCATGGATCACTTGATATATTCTACCGGACCAATTTAGGGGTTCATCTAGAATTGTATTATGGCATGAGAACTTGTTTCTTTTTGTAAGAATAGGTCTAGTTCACATGTGGACTTTTTATTAAGGTCCAATGAATTTAATAAAATAAGAAAAATAATATATGGCACATATATATGGTATAGGCGGCAAGGCTATTAAGAATAGCTTCAATATATTATTTTTATTTTATTATTTAATTAAATGAAAATTAATTAATTTGGTGATTAATTAATTATTTAATAAAAAGTCAAAATCTTTTTCCTAGTAGGAGATCGTCTCCTAAAACTATACTATTGTTGGTAGTATAGTTAATGTTAAAAACTATATTTGATAAGTAAATAAATAAAAGGAATTATTTATCTAATCAAATTAGGAAGTCTTTAATATGGTTACAAACACACTATTGAGTTGGATTAGGAGTCTTGGTGTAGGATAGAATTCCTTTTTGAAAAGGATTCTTAACCACCAAGTAATTCTACCTAAGGAAAGGATTCTTAACAACCAAGTAAATCCTTCTTAGGAAAAGAACTAAGTCTCCTAATTATATTAAGTGAAATTTCAGCCAGCTATGTATATATATGAGGAGGATAGAATTCCTTTTAAAAAAGGATTCTTAACAACCAAATAAATCCAGCTAAGGAAAGGATTCTTGTCAACCAAGTAAATCCTTCTTAGGAGAGGACTTATGACCCTATATATAGGTTTGGAAATTTCGGCCAGCTCTAAGTTTTTTTGTGAGAGGAATTTCGCCCATGCTAAGCAATTTTCAAGAAGAGAATTTGGCCTAGCAAGAGAGAATTTTGAGATAGAAAAATTTGTTTTTTACTCTAGACAAAATTCGACCAACTCATAGAGATAGTGTGAATTCGGCCAAGAAGAGATAAAAGGATAATGTTTTTGTTTTCGATGGTACACTAGTATCCTTTTCATCAAAAGGGTTTTGTGTACAACATTGAATCAAGGTTCACGCGAGTTTCAATCAAATTGATTGATAATTCAAAAGTGACCGGACGCTCTTGGTTTTTCTCTTGGAGGATTATTGTAACTAACAAAGAAGAAGATTTTGTTTGTTTCCATCATCAAGTATACAATTTAAAGATAGGGAGCCCACACTCCTAGGTGATTCACGTTCGTGATTGGATTGAAAGATCTTTCGGATTCAATTCGACGCTAGTTCAATCGACACGAAAAAAAAGGTACGATACTTTTGATATACATCAATTAATCTAGGATTAAGGTTCTCGTTGCATAAAGGGAATTTTTTTTATTTATACGCAAACCCTAATTTCATTTTTTATCACGCTTCCATTGCGTTTTGAACCCGTTTTTCCCTACAATTGGTATCAGAGGCTGGTTGTACCCTTGATTAATTGATATATGTGTTCGTGAACATTTTTATTTTATTGTATATATGCATGTTTTAGAAAGAGATTGCACTCTAGTTATTCACATATATATTTACATTGGAATGTATGGATATATATACATGTGTCGTATGTGAATTTTACCAAGCATACAGGTCATTGATAGGAAGGAGAAAATAGCCAGGTGGACGCCCAAATGGGAGCTCAAAAAATATCCTACAAGGCATCATTAAAGAGAAGAAAAGCTCGAGTAAGCATATATAGAATGAAACCTACTCGGGATCAGTTAACAACACTCGGGACTGGTTGAACAAGGCTTCCACTCGGGCTCAAACGGCGCTACTCGGGACCATCAGGTATATCTCTTACTCGGGAATAAATACGAATCGAGTAAGAACTTGGTGCTTATTTCATACGGATTAAGTCATTAAATACTCGAAGATATCCATCAGGAAGGAATCCCGAATAAAATGAAACATTAAGTTAGAAGAGTCCCCAATCAGGAAATAACTTGATTTCTTTACGAAGACTACATTCTTATAAGGAAAAAAGTCCAAATTGAACTACACTACTAGAATCCCACTCGATTCCATAAGAGACACTGAAACAAGAAAGAAGACAAATCAACCTCAAGCAAGTAACCGAATCACAAATATAAAGATCTTGTATTACTTGTACAAAGCAGATTAGGGTTCTATAAGCATATAAATAGACCCATAATCCGGCTCCAAAAGATATAGGCAATATAGCATACACAACAAGCAATCATAGCAAATACAGTGAGAAAAAAAAGAGATTGAGAGCTTGTAAACATCATATATTCATAGTGGATTTTGGCTTGGTTGATCCTTTAACCACCATTGGATGTTTCTCCGGTCATCGGAGTTTTACCACGTAAAACTTTTATCTTCGTTATTCTCTCTGAATCTCTTTCTCTTTGAATTAATAGCCGAAATCCAATCCTTGTTGGCTATTTTGACGTAATCTAGAAATCAATGTCAACAATTGGCGCTAGAAGGAGGGGTCGAACCTCCGAACTTGTTAAAAGCAATGGCAAAAAGCAGAAGTAGTTCAGGGAATGGCTAAAAATCACCAGGCAATTTCCATGTTGGCAATACGTCACAAGCAGGAAACACAGAAAACCAGCCTGCTCACCTGGCGGGGATCCATGAAGTTCCTCCAACCAGCAGAGATCTTATGCTGCGTTTCCAAGAGGCCTTGCAGCAATTGGTGACGGACGCAGCAAGGGAAGGGATTGATCTACTGGTTGCAGGAGCACATACTCCCAATCCTCCACCCACAAAGTTCCGTTCGATGGTTGTTGGGCCAGGAATAACTATACCAGAAACCAGAAGGAACTTTTTCCCAATCAACCCGGCTGGACAAAAAACACTTGAAGAAGAACATCACTAGAGGCTGGGCCACAATCAAACAGTACGTGCCAGACATCGTAAATACGACTGGTGCAGAGGTCGGTCATCATCATAAGACAGTGATCAACACCATCGCAAATGTCATCATGGAGTCACACGAGAGGACCGGTATCAGAGTGAAGAGTCTGAGGAAAGAATGACGATAAGCCAAGGGTTTAACCGTTGGGAAAGTCCGATGGGGGATAGAGATGTCACGATCCAGAGCCTAACTCGAGAAGTTGAGAATAACAGGCGACAGATGAAGGCACTGGTCAGACGTTATGGCTGTAACGATCTATCTGACGATGACTCTGACAGTCCATTCACCAAGGAGATTTTACGGACCCCTTTCCCAGAAAGATTCTGGATGCCGCATGTGTAGCAATTCAAAAAAGATACATATCCAAAGGAGCACGTTAGACGCTATAAAAGTGGCATGGCTCAATATGCCTACAGTGACCCCCTATTGTGTCTCAACTTTCCGTAAACACTGGGGGACACAAGGTCAAGATGGTTCGAAAGACTACCCCCTGCGAGCATCAGAAATTTCAGGGGAGCAGAAGCTTCCTAAGGCAATTTCTGAGCAATGTTCATAGGAAGAAGTCGGTGGCCTACCTCTCTCAAATAAAGCAAGGGAAGGACGAGTCATTAAAAAAGTACTTGGGCCGGTTCGGCCAATCAGTATCAGAAATTGGCAATGCTAATGATGAAGCAATTATTGCTGCCTTCACCAATAACTTATAGAATGGACGACTGTCCTTTGATTTGAGAAGAGCACGGCTGACTAAGTATGCTGACATGATGGATATGGCAGGAGGATACGCTCTGGTCGAGAAGGAAGAGTTAGCTACAGGAGGAAGCTATATGCATGGAGGAAAGCCCAGAAGAATACCGAATCCAAGGGGCAAAATCAAAAGGAAAAACGGAAAGGGAATGGCAAGGAGAAAAACAAGGATGAGGGTAATGGGCTCAACGCCGAACGATCCACAGAGAAATACCGAGGCAGATATACCAATTACACCCCTCTTCGGAAAAAACAAGAAGAAATTTTAGCCATCTTGGAAGAGAAGAATATGGTGCAAGAGCCTCGACGACAATCACAGTTCACCCGGAGAGATACAACCAAGTATTACAGGTTTGACAAAGAAACCGGGCATGAGACCTCAAAGTGTTTTCAGCTCAGAAATTACATAGAGACTCTTATTCGGGAAGGGCACCTGCGGGATGTAATCTTGAAAAAAGATGAGAGATCAGAAACTAATAAAGAAGTTAAGGTTGATCACAACCCGGGTCAAAATCAAAGAACCAGCCCCGAAGCCAATCAAGTAATACATACAATTTTCGGAGGACCCTCTACTGGGAGAAGCAACCGAGAACAAACTCAGGAAATCAGAAAAGCAATAGAAGCAAGGAATAACTTCGACGTAAACTCATTTGATCCAGACCTGAAAAGGGTAAAGGAAGGCTGGGACCCAATAGTCTTTACATAGGCAAATTCCCATGGCGTCGATGTTAGATCTAATGACTCTTTGGTTATAAGTGCCCGGATTGGCCATAGGGAAGTCCGGAGAATTTTAATAGATAATGGAAGTTCAGCAGACATCCTAAGCGTGGCCGTGTACGACCTGCTAAGACTAGACCGAAAAGATTTACAGCCTTTCCATACTCCATTAAGAGGGTTTGGGGGGATAGAGGCCAGGTCACTAGGGACGCTAAAACTACCCGTGAAGATCGAAACTGCACCATGCCAGAGGACTGTCCTGCTTGACTTCGTTTTAGTTGACTTGGATAATTACCCGTACAATGCATTATTGGGCCGACCATTCCTGAATAAAACAAAGGCCGTGATGGCCACTTATTCTTTAATGATCAAGTTCCCGACAGAACAAGAGGTTGGGATAGCCAAGGGATCTCAAGAGATGGTCCGAAGAGCAAACCTGTCAGTATACAGAGACAAGCATGATGCTGAACAAGTGTGCACCATAATGCAGCCAAATCAGTGTGAATAATCCTTGTCATTCGAACTGGATCCAATGGAGGGCTCGAATGAATACAAAATAGAATTGGTTGAAATAGTACTTGAAGAAGACAAGTCGGACAAGAAAATCAAGATCGGGGCCAACTTGGATGGAAAAGTCAAGCAAGACTTGACCAATCTGCTTAGAGAGTACAAAGATGTATTCGCTTGGAGTCACAAAGATATGATCTGAATAGATGCCCGAGTAATATCCCACCACCTCGCAGTTAACCCGAATGCAAAATCGGTTATACAAAAGAGAAGATCGTTCAATCATGAAATAAGTCAAGCAATCAAACAAGAGGTTGAAAAGCTACTGGCAACTGGATCAATCAGAGAAGTCAACTACCCTTAGTGGGTCGCCAACGTAGTCCTCGTCCAGAAGAAAAATGGACAATGGAGGATGTGCGTAGATTTCACGGATCTAAACAATGCATGTCCAAAGGACAGCTTCCCACTTCCAAGGATAGAACATCTGGTGGACCAAAGCAGGTCACGAATTGCTTAGCTTCATGGTCGCTTACTCGGGATACAATCAGATCCGGATGAACAAAGCTGTTGAAGAAAAAATAGCTTTCACAACGGATCAGGGTTTATATTGCTACACAGTAATGCCCTTTGGTTTAAAAAATATAGGTGCTACCTATCAAAGGTTTGTCAACAAAATCTTTACTCAGCAAATAGGAAGGAACATGGAAGTGTACATTGATGACATGTTGACTAAAAGCGTCTCGGCAGAAGAGCATGCCCAGGACCTCTGAGAGACATTTGATGTTCTGAGAAGATACCAGAGAAATTAAACCCGAACAAATGTTTATTCGGAGTCCATTCGGGGAGATTCTTGGGTTTTCAAGTCCATCAAAGAGGAATCGAAGTTAATCCTGAGAAGATCCAGGCTTTGCAAGAAATGACCTCACCTAAAACATTGAAAGAGGTACAACTCCTAATAGGGTGTTTAGCCACCTTAGAGAGATTCATCTCAAGGGCTACAGACAGATGCACACCTTTCTTCAAGATAATCAAAAAAGGGAAAGGACTCGATTGGAATAAAGAGTGCGAGCAGGCTTTCTTAAAAATAAAAGAGTACTTGGGACAAGCTCCCGTTCTCTCAAAACCGTAAAAAGGGGAAATACTTCAGCTATATCTGTCAATAACCGAGCTTGCAGCAAGTTCAGTCTTAGTCAAAATAGAAGATGGAGTGCAGAAACTCGTACTGGTCGAGACCAGGTACTCACAGGCAGAGAAGATGGCCTTAGCATTGGTTTCAGCAGTAAAAAAGCTGAGACCATATTTTTAGGCCCATACAATCCAGGTTCTCACCAATTGCCCATTAAGACAAATTTTACAAAAAACCAGAAAAATCATGAAGACTTACCAAATGGGAAATCGAGCTAAGTGAATTCGATATTCATTATGTCCCTAGAACCTCTCTCAAAGGACAAGCTGTGGCAAACTTCATAGCCGAATTCACAGAACCAAACCTGGAAGCAAAAAGACTCTTGGAAAAGAGTTTCCCATGGAAACTGTATGTTGATGGCTCTTCAAATACTCATGGCAGCGGGGCAGGGATCGTAGTTCACACCCCAGATGGAGATGATATTGAATGTGCCTTGAGATTTGATTTTAAAGCAACCAATAATCAAGCCGAGTACGAGGCATTATTAGCTAGAATCAGATTCTGCATAGCTCTCGGGGCAGATGAAATTGAGATATTCAGCGATTCACAGGTAGTTGCCAACCAGGTTATGGACGAGTACTAGGCCAAAGATAAAGGTATGATAGCCTACCGTGACATCGCGAAACAGCTTCTCCAAAAATTTAAAGGATACAAGATCGCTTAGATCCCTAAGGAAGAAAATGAAAAGGCTGACGCATTGTCTAAATTAGCGTCAGCAACAACCTCAATTGAACCAAAGACCATTCCAGTTGCACACCTCTTTAAACCGAGTAAATTTCAAGAATCCGAACATCGCAAGACAGGTTAGATGGTCCAGCTGAGAAAAATCCTGGAAGAAGGCGTGCTTCCGGAAGATCCGGTATTAGCAAAGCGCATTAGGTATCGATCAACTAGGTATACCATGATTGGAGGAGAATTATACAGAAGGGGGATTTCCCGAGCTCTCCAGAGATGTGTACTTGAAGAAGATCCACATCGAATACTTGAAGAGATCCACGGAGGAGTTTACCGGAACCACACTGGGGGTAGAAGTCTGGCGCATAAGGTACTCAGGCAAGGCTATTACTGGCCTACGCTTTTCTCAAATGCACAACAGTTGTCGGAAAGTTGCAATACCTGTCAAAAGATTGCCAACGATATCCGACAACCCCCAGAAAAGCTCAGAAACCTCACTGTCCCATGGCCATTCGCCATGTGGGGCCTAGACTTGATCGGGTCAATGCCAGCTGGGACAGGGGTGGACCAAAGCACGTCATAGTAGCTGTCGATTATTTTACAAAATCGGCAGAAGCTGAAGCGCTGGTGCATATCACAGAAGCCAACACCACACATTTTGTAAAGAAAAACATACTTTATAGGTTTGGAGTTCCGGACACTATAATCACCGACAATGGCACTCAGTTCGATAACCAAAAGTTCAGACAGTTGTGCGAGAAGTATCAGATTGCTAACTACTATGCGACACCAGCTCATCCTCAAACAAACGGGCAAGTAGAAGCAGTAAATAAAATTATCAAGCACACCATTAAAGCAAAGTTAGATGACAAAAAAGAAAGATGGGTTGAAAAGCTTCCTGAAGTATTATGGGCATATCGGACGACAGCAAGGACTTCAACAGGAGAAACTCCGTTCACCTTAGCGTTCGGAACAGAAGCTGTCATCCCCGTAGAAAAATAGTATACGTCTCCCCGGGTCAGGCTATACGATGAAGAACAGAATGTTGATATGCTACTACAAAGTTTGGATGAGCTAGAGGAAAAAAGGGAAAAGTCCCGAATAAGAAATACAACAAATCAACAAAGAGTGGCTCGCCATTACAACTCTCGTGTTCGGATCAAAAAATTCCAGCTAGGAGACCTAGTGCTCAGAAAGGTGTCATTGAACACAAAAAATAGAGCCGCAGGATCCCTGGTTGACATATGGGAAGGTCCATACAAAATAGAGGGGATAGCTAGCCATGGAGCTTATTGGATTGCTCGACCTAATGGAGGGGTGTTACCCCGACCATGCAATGCCCAATATCTGAAGATTTTCTATCCTTAAAATATATATATATTTATATTGAATATTTTATTCTTTTTTCTAGTCAGGACAATATTGGTAGGATAAATATTAAACTGTAATTTAAATCTATCAATTTTTTACAGTAATAAATAAAATTACTCGAAATTTCCGAAAGGAAAGCATCTAGCTCGGGATTTCCAAAGAAAGCATATGATAATAAGAACATATGGAAGAAGAGCATGATAATAAGAACATGCAAATAGAATTCTCGGGACCATCAAATCACTTAATGGGCAGAGAAGCTTGTAGAAGCATGCCATCCGAGCATGGTCAAAATGACCTTTGTAAAAAGGCAAACCCGATGCACCAGACTCTGGAAAAATGCTCGGGACGCTATTGGGAGAAATTTCGGTGAAATGCGTAGCTGTGTTGAAGCAATTTTTAATTTTTTTTTTTTAAAAAAAGGAGCTCAACGATTCAGCAAACCCTTGCGCATAAAAACTAGGGAGACGTCCTTGGTATTGTATAAGGACTCAAACGTATGATCATGGTGAGCTTTGATGTAACGTTCGGGTAGCAACCGGGTATGAAATACAAGTGTAAATTTCTGTTTCAAGATGACTCTTGGCAATTAAAAGTCATTCGGGTAACAACCGGTTTAATAAGATACTCGGTTAAGTTACCCGAACACCAGCCAGTTTAATAAGACAATTGACAATTAAAGTCATTCGGGTAACAACTAGTTTAAAAGGATACTTGGTTAAGTTACCCGAACACCAGCCAGTTTAATACAGCACTCGGCAACAATCAGCAATGAACAGATCAAGACCATTCAATTCAGAATAAAATAAGATTTTATTGCTCTTAAAAGAATGGTTACAGTTCAAAGAATGGTTCTATACAAGTAAATAATAATAATCAGAATTTTCTACAATTCTACAAAATCAAAGTTGCGAGGATTTCGATCCTTTGCCAATACTCGGATCTGGCACCATCTCGTACTCACGAAGCAGGCTCTCATTTGATGGCCAAGTGATATCGTCGACAGTATCATCCATCCACTGGCTGTAGTCTTCACCCGGGACTAGCCCGACATCTGGGACTGCACCTTCAACCGACTCTTGACTTGCATAAAAGGTCGAGAGAGAATGTTCAAATAGAATCTCTAAATGCATGGGATGGGGCTCTTTTCCTTGACTACGATAATAGGCTCTCCATTCCTTTATATGAATCCGAAGAGATTCCAAGGACCGGTCCACATGGTGTTTGATTGACAGCTCCCAATTTGCACGGGCTTTCTCGGTCGCCATATTCTTAACTTTGAAGAACTCGCCGGCCGAAATTAGCCCACGTTGAAATTCCCAAAGAAGTAGGGCATCGTAAGCAGGGGATTTTTTAAAATGATCCACCCCTTGGACTTCTAGTTCTAACCTGGCCTCTCGAGAAAGGGATTCAACTGTCAGCACTTAGCTCTCCAGATCTTCAATTTTTTGGTCATACGCCGACTTCGCCTGCTCCGTCTCCTGCTCGACCTTGAGCATGGATTCTTCAGCAGAAGATAGAAGATTTTAAAGTCAAGCAACCTTCTCCTCTGCCAGAGATGCCTTGTCCTCGACTTCAACATGCTTCGCCAAACAATGGTCGGTAAATATTTGTATAGAACCGACCTCCTGCTGGTAAACTTTCTAGGCTCGAGCAAGGCCTTCCTCACTCGCCTTCAGCTGAGCCTCTAGACGCCTTATTCGATCGGCTTGATGTTGTTGCATCTGAATAAGCTCAGCAAATTCGGCCACCATCTGCAAAGGGATATACTTAGAAATCTGGTAGAAGCAAAACAATAAAGGAGTCAAATTTAACTTACATAAGATGCGCCGTTGAAAACGTTTTAGAGATGTTCGGACAGTGAACCATCTCTAAAATTGCTCCAGCCGGTCCTCCCCGATAAAAGCACGATCAGAGGACATCTCCCGTAGCATATCCTAGGGAGAAAGGAATAAAGGAACCCCCGAGGGTTCAGCTCCCAGATTTCCAAACTCGGAGGCAGAAGAAGCCATGTTCGGTTCTAAGGATGGAGAAGGAACCTCCGAAGGTTCAGCCCTCATGTCTCCGACTCCAGGGGTAGAAGAAGCCCTAATCGGTTCTGAAGCAACTGCATCTACTGATGCTCCAGCGCCAACACTCGAGGCAATCTCATCCTTAACATCTTCGTCACTGGAATCAATAAATGAGACTACCCGAGGAACTTTGAGTTGACGAGACGGCGAACTAACTGCCTTCCGCTTCTTACCCCGAAAAGGTGTAAGTTAAGATCAGCAGCAGGATCTTCCTACAGATCCTCTCGAAAAGACTCAAAGAATTCGACACCTGCAGGCATTTGATCCGTCAAGACGTTACCACCGTCGCCAGCTTCAAACCGTCCAACAGGCTCTTCACCCGGACCTTCACATTGCCTCTCCCTATTTTCAGGTAGTTGGGTGTCAATTGGCTCACCTTGGACACTTGGACCAGTAAAATCCTGAGTAGAAGGCTAAGCACCCCGATCAACGCACTCGAGAATTTGCTTAGCAATATAAGCTTCCTCATCAGGCTTGGGTGGAGCAATACCCTCATCGCCCTAACGGGAAGCTTCCTTTCTACTGGCTTGTAGAATCGCCTTCACCTGGAGAGCCTGAAGATCGCTGACAACATCCGTATCGAACACTACAAATTTTTTTTTCATATTAGAAAAGAAAATGAAAAGCAGAGAAGTATAACAGAAAGAGCGTCAGGTTACTTACATCGCCTACGATGGCCCAAAACCTGTCTAAAGAAGCCGGGCTTTATCAAGTCATCCTCTTTGAAAAGATAGCTCTTGCTCCTCTTCTCCAGAGTATGAACAGCTGCCCGAGTCAACCTCTTCAGCTCAGAATCACTATAATCAGTTATTTTCTTGTTCCACACTTCGGGGGAACGGAAGAGGCGGGGAACACTCAACACCGTTCGGGAATCCCCATATCGAACAGTGACGTCGAGCCCGAGAGTCCCTCCAGCAAAAAACAAACTGTTCTTCCAGAACTTGTTGGATGTGGGGAATCCCCATATAAAACCCTTCTTTTTAGGGTCATCAGAAGCATCGACCCCCCGATTCACCTTTGCTTCTTTGGGGACCTATCCGTCCGAAGGAGTAGACGCAAGAAAATAGGTCCCCGTTTTTCTAACTTGCCTCAGCATAAAGAAATGCCTGATTTCATTCGGGGAAGGCGGCGAAAGGTTCATTCGACTGAATATGTGCCACATGCACATCAGGAATTTGTAACTATTCGGGGCCAACTGAGATGGGGCTATCCCTGCTTCAGCCAAAAACTTGGCAATAAAAGGATGAAGGGGAAGTGTGACGCCGCAGCAAAGCATGGATCCATAAATAGTGACCATGCCCTCGGGAGGATTCCATACGGCTCTATCCCCCGCAGGAATAAAAGTGACTGAGTCGGGCAAGTCGAATTGGGAGCGGTATTTTTCTATCTCAGCCGGTCCGACCATATTTGGCTCAGTATCAAAGCAACTAGGGTGAGTATCAGAAAACAAAAGACGAGACGCCCTGTACACTTCATCAACGTCACCCTCGTTAACAGTCTGTTCCCTGGTCTGAACGCTGCTCGAGTCGTGCTTGTATACCTTACTACTGCTCTGATTGTTACCCATCCTTTGAAAAGATACCCTGTGATCAGAAATATCAGAATCAGAACTAGATGGAGAACTCGATACAGGGTTGAAAGTGACGTCTGGTGAAGCCCAGAAACATCAACCCCTAAGAATGGAGGTTCATCTATTGGGATATCCCCCAGTAATCATTTAATGCAAGATACTAACTGGAAATCCCCATATTCTAATGCATCAAAAGCGATTTTAAAGAGACGATGGCGGGAAGATGACCCCATTAAAACTAACCTTAAATTGAGATTGATGCAAGATCTTCAAGCGGAGAATCGCGAACTTCTGGATAAAGAAATCTGAGTTTAAAGAAATTTCTGTTGAAATTTTTTGAGAATAAACCAACAATGTCTCTCAGCAAAGAATTTAAAGACAAGACGACACGAACCCTAGGATTTCAAGGCGGGAAAATTTTTATGACGAAACTCGATGATGTAGGCGGCGTTTGGGGAAACGCAAAAATCATTTCTCATAAATGATATTGAAAAACGAAGAGACAAGGGACGCGTGTCAAAACAGGAAGTAGCCCTCAACCGTCAGAACTTCAAACGTCGCTATCATTTAAGATCTCGCGTGATGAAGCGAATCGAAATTACAGGGTCACCATTAAGACGCGTCATTATAACAAGACAGCTATTCTGACAAGTGAAAATTAAGACGATTAAAATATTCTTGTCTGAAATGAAATTTACTCGGAAAAAATATTTTAAGGGGGTATTGTCATATGTGAATTTTACCAAGCATTCAGGTCATTGACAGGAAAGAGAAAATAGCCAGGTGGATGCCCAAATGGGCACTCAGAAAATATCTTACGATGCATCATTAAAGAGAAGAAAAGCCCAAGTAAGCATTTATAGAATGAAACCTACTCGGGATCAGTTAACAACACTCGGGACTGGTTGAACAAAGCTTCCACTCGGGCTCAAACGGCGTTACTCGGGACCATCAGGTATTACTCTTACTCGGGAATAAATACGACTCAAGTAAGAACTTGGTGCTTATTTCATACGGATTAAGTCGTTAAATACGCGAAGATATCCATCAGAAAGGAATCCTGAATAAAATGGAACATTAAGTTAGAAGAGTCTCCAATCAGGAAATAACATGATTTCTTTACGAAAACTACATTCTAATAAGGAAACAAGTCCAAATTGAAATACACTACTAGAATCCCACTCGATTTCCATAAGAGACTCCGAAACAAGAAAGAAGACAAATCAACCTCAAGCAAGTAACCGAATAACAAATACAAAGATCTTGTATTACTTGTACAAAACAGATTGGGGTTCTATAAGCATATAAATAGACCCATAATCCGGCTCCAAAAGATATAGGCAATATAGCATACACAACAAGCAATCATAGCAAATACAGAGAGAAAAAATAGAGATCGAGAGCTTGTAAACATCATATCTTTATAGTGGATTTTGGCTTGGTTGATCCTTCAACCACCCGTGAATGTTTCTCTGGTCATCGGATTTTTACCACGTAAAACTTTTGTCTTCGTTATTCTCTCTTAATCTCTTTCGAAATCCAATCCTTATTGGCTTTTCTGACGTAATCCAGAAATCAACGTCAACAATATGTTTTATATATGGTTTGTTATTGCTCAATTTTGGTACTACAATTTTAATGTATTTTGTTTTGGGATTGTAACAAGAAGGGTGGTCTATTATCGCCATAATTTCCTTCTTGGTAGTTGCTAAGTTTTTTATTTCATTTTGTTTTGTTGTTGTAAAAAAAAAAAACTACACTCTTGTAATTAAAAAAAAACTGCAGTATTTTATTATTTAAATTCTTCTGTAATACATTCAAGTTTTGAAGACTCGAAGGTTTGAACAATTTGGAGCAACTGGAATAAGTTTGGGACCGTGCGAGCCGTAACAACAAACGTGCATGCAAAGAGCGCGCAACCACGTTTGTTGTGGCATGGGATGTGCACGACAGCTCATTTGGTAGCCATGGGTTGCATGGCAACCCTTTTTGGGTTTGCGGCATGCGTACGCCCATGGGAAAGGGTGAAGGGTGCACACACCCATGGGAGGTAGTCGAGGGAGTCCGAACGACGAAGGTCGCGTGAAGGCTTTTTCACCAAGAAAAGTGTTCTTGTATTCCAAGATATTTGTAATTTACTTGTTTTTCTAGGATGTACCAAAATTGTAGCAATTTATATTTTTTGTAAATATTGCAATGTTTGTCATTGTTTGATAACACGTCATATAGAATATGAGTGCCACTCATATATCTCTTTTGGTATGAACATGCAAGGAATGGTTTAAGTATCTAAATTGGCATCTAGATAACTTGTTAAATCATTCTTTGGAATTCGATCACACGCCTTAAACAATTGAGTGGGAGAAGGTGTTTTTGAACACCTACGGCCTCCAAGTTTAGTTGAGCTTTATGTTTCGTGAATAACCTCCCAAAAGGTATTCGTGATTGGAATTTAGCATGATACTTCCTTACAAGGATAAACTAGACAATTAGACCAAACGAAATCTACTCCCAAAGGAGGGATATTCGTGAGGGACTATATTGAAGGTCGATAACTTGGTAACACACTCAATGTGAGTTTATTAATATCCTCCCAAGAGTTCTTGTTAATAAAATCACAAGGCTAAAATTGAAAATGTTGGTTGTTATGTTAACAATTAGGTGGGACCTAGTCCAACTAGTAAATATTACAAACTCAAAAAGGAGGCATGACATTTATAGGTGTTGGATCACCGTTGAATTTTGATGATAAAATTATTTTATTTATTTCAAGATAAATATTCAAAAGTGCTATATCACGATTGTTTACTTATATAATTTTTGTTATTAAAAAGAAATCATGACCCCATCCCTAATCAATATCCTAAAAGATAATACTTTAACTGATGATAATTATGTCACATGGAAAAAGGAATATTGGGTTGTTGTTGCAAGTTGACAAGTATAAGTTCATTATGTATATTCCTTAACCACATAACTAATGAATCTAATCAGGAGCAAAGAGATGAGTATCAGTTGTGGAAGTCTTTAGATGATATGGCTAAATGTACGTTACATTATGGCCATTATCTCCAATGTGTTGCAACAACAACATGAAGGAATGGAAACTACTACCGATATTATGATTTCTTTAGACAAGGATTCATATGGTTGGTAAAGTTGCTACTGTTAAGACCTGTTAGAAGGTCAAGAAACAACAGAGGAAAAAGCAACTTGGGCCTTCTTAGAAAGAGACCAACAAAGTAACCAAGATCAAAGAGAAGTGTTTCCTTTATGGTTAAAAGGGTTAAAGGAATAGACTGAATAAGAATGAATTCAACATGCATTTTGGCAATGGGGAGTTGGTGTCTACTAGTGTAGTGGGAGACATTAGAATCAATTTAGATTCTAGTAGGCATTTAGATTTAATAAACGTTTATTATGTACCTCAATTCAAGAGGAATTTAATTTCAGTTTCTTGTTTAAATAAATTTGGTTATTCGGTTACTTTTAATAAAAATTATATTATTAGTAAGAATGACAAAATTATTTGCAAAGGTACATTGGAAAATGGTCTATTCTATTTGCATGGAAATATCTCTCACTTGTTAGACATGGAATCAACGTAACATAATCATAAAAGAGTAAAATTATCAAAAGATGAAACCTACCTATGGCATTTGCGCTTAGGTCATATCAACCTTAATAGGATTAAAAGATTGGTATGTGACAGACCTCTAAGTGACTTAAAGGTTGATGATCTACCAACTTGTGAATCTTGTTTGGAAGGTAAAATGACCAAAAGGTCGTTTACGACCAAAGAAGCAAGAGCCATCGAATGTTTAGGATTGATACACACTGATGTGTATGGGACTATGAGCATTCAAGCTAGAGGTGGATATGAGTACTTCATCACTTTCACGGATGATCACTTAAGATTTGGCTATGTGTATCTCATGAGACTTAAGTCGGATGCTTTTGATATGTTCAAAGCATTTAAAGATGAAGTAGAAAATCATCTTGAGAAACGCATAAAAATCTTGAGGTTCGATCGTGGTGGAGAATATCTATCTGGTGAGTTTCAGCAATATCTTATTGATAATGGAATAATTTCTCTGTTTTCTGCACTAGGCACACCGCAAAAAAAATGGGGTGGCAGAAATGAGAAATAGAACTCTTTTGGATATGGTTAGGTCTATGTTGAGTTATTCAATGCTCCTTAGTTCTTTTTGGGGATATGCTTTACAAACTGCCATGATATTCTAAACGATGTACCATCTTAGTCGGTTCCTAAAACAACGCATGAGTTGTGGTCCGGGCGAAAGACAAGTTTACAACACTTAAGGATATTTGGATGTCCTACGCACGTGTTAAAAGGAAAGACAGAAAAGATGGAGTTCCGTTCAGAAACATGCGTATTTGTAGGGTATCCAAAAGGAACAAAAGGATATTATTTTTATAGTTCTTCAGATCTTAAAGTATTTGTTTCGACAAATGCCAAATTTCTAGAAGAGGACTATATGAATAATTTTGTGCCTAAAAGTAAAGTTGTCCTAAATGAGCTTTTAAGAGATACAATTCCACAAGAGGTTTCGTAACCAAACCCTATTGTAAGTTCCGTACCAATACAATATCAACAATCTATCATGCCTCGTCATAGTGGGAGGAACCCGAGAGATACATCGGTCTAGGCGAATCAGTAGAGAATCTTCCGGACGACGATGATCTCTATACGTACAAGGAAGCAATGGACGATGTTGATTGTCGCCATTGGCAAAAGGCAATGCAATCCGAAATTGAATCTATGTTCAAAAACAAAGTCTGGTCTCTTGTAAACTTGTCTAAAGGGATAAAACCATCGGGTGCAAGTGGGTATACAAGAGGAAAAGAGGAATGGATTGTAAGGTGGAAACCTTTAAAGCTAGATTGGTAGCTAAAGGTTATACACAGAAGGAAGGTATCGATTATGAAGAAACCTTCTCTCCTGTGACCATGCTTAAATCCATAAGGATACTCTTATCCATTGCCAAATCTCTAGACCTAAAGATTTGGCACATGGATGTCAAGACAACTTTCCTTAATAGAAGTCTTGATGAAAGCATCTATATGATGTAACTAGAAGGATTCATTGAAAAGGGCCAAGAGAAAAGGCTATGCAAATTGCAAAGATCCATATATGGATTGAAGCAAGCATCCAGATCCTGGAACATAAGGTTCAATCAAGCCGTAAAAGGTTTTGGATTTATTCAAAACCTTGATGAACCTTATGTATACAAAAGGATTAAAGGCGAGAAGTTAGTTTTCCTAGTTCTTTACGTGAATGATATGCTACTCATCGGAAACGATGTAGGTGTATTGACATCAATAAAAGAATGGTTAGCAAAATAATTTGATATGAAGGACTTACAAGAAGCAAGTTATATTCTTGGTATCCAAGTCATAAGCGATAGAAAGAGTAGAACGATTGTATTATCCCAAGCTTCATACATAGATAAAATCTTGTCTAGGTTTTCCATGCAAGATTCCAAGAAAGGTATGTTACCTTTCAGACATGGAATCAAACTTTCTAAGGAACAAGTTCCTAAGAATGAGCATGAAGAGCAATTCATGAGAAGGATTACATATGCTTCGGCAGTAGGAAGTCTCATGTATGCAATGCTTTGTACTATGCTAGATATTTGTTTTGCTGAGGGCATAGTTAGCAGGTTTCAATCGAAGCCTGGTCTTGATCACTGGACGACAGTCAAACATATTTTTAAGTATCTTAGGAAAATAAGAGATTATATGCATGTATATTCTGGAGGGGATATAATTCCCGTTGGGTATACAGATTTTGATTTTCAGTCAGATTCTGACTCCAGGAGATCAACATCAGGAACTTTGTTTACTATTGGAAGAGGGGCAGTTATATGGAGGAGTATCAAGCAATCTTGTATTGCCGATTCCACCATGGAAGCTGAGTATGTTGTTGCATGCGAGGGTGCTAAATGGCTGTCTGGCTCCGCCAATTCCTGATTGACTTGGAAGTGGTTCCTGATGCGAATAAGCAGATCACTATCTACTGTGACAATAGTGGAGCAGTGGCTAATTCGAGAGAACCATGAAGTCATTAGAGAGGGAAACCCATTGAAAGAAAGTATCACCTTCTAAGGGAAATTGTAAATGAGCGGATTCCTTTACAAAGGCTCTTTCACAAAAAGGTTTTGACGGGCATCTAGAGAACATGAGGATGAGAGATATGACACATTTGCTATAGAACAAGTGGGAGATTGTTAGGATTATGCTCGATAGCAAGAGTGTAATATTGTAATTAACAATCTTTCCATATGAATAAAGTGATTTCTAGTTAAACAAATCTTATAGCATTTATAGTTTCATTATTGTAATTGTCAAAAGTAAATAATCATAAGGTCAAAAGACTGTGAGAAAAGAAGAATTGTTCATACATCTAGATATGTATGAGGTAGACACAATTATTTAGTTAGTCTTGAATAATATTCACAACTTAAGATAGAAGGTTGGGCGCTTTTATCTTATCAAAGTTGTAGATTCTTTTGCTAGCATTTGAGTGGGATCAAATGTGTTATGATGAGTCTAAAATCATCAAAGTGTGGTGTTTTTGGGCAAAAGAATCTAGTGCTTTGAGTGCATTGAATAGGATCAAAATGAAATACTTTCTTTAGAACCGTCAATGGATAAAAGTTTTCATTTGAAGACAATTGGAGAGTCCATCTCAATCCTGAGATAAATGATGGACTTATGGTTGCAAGTGTTATCATTTGAGCTATCAATGATTACGATTATATAGCATATTATATCCTCGATAGTTTGGTGGTATTCATTTGTTAATCGATAGAGGACTACATTTATAGATATGGACATCGTGGCTTCATTTATTGAATGAGAGTAGAATACCATCATATGGATGTTTTGAGGTATTGGATATTAAATCTTAACGTTAAGTTTTCTGTAGTGTCTATTGAAACATGGCTTATGGACAAGTCAAAATATCCAAGTTCAAAATGTGGTCATATGAGTAAATATGGTAACCTGGAGAGCTATAGACGGTCTATGAGCTCTTGACGATTACTGGTATTCTTCACGAGGATACACTTTTCTCCAATAAGGTTGTCTAGGGTATGAGTGAGTGACATCAACTTATTCTATCTTTATTTAAGAGTTCAATTTTAGTTATTTAGTGGAATGAACTAAAATTAAATAGATCGGACCTAAGTGAATCATTTGTTGATTGTGATTGTGTTGTGTCTATTGGAGCTTAAATTTAGATTGCCCGCCAAGATCCCCAATCCACACGAACTTTCATTTAAAATTGTATTAAGGCATGAGAACTTGTTTCTTTTTGTAAGAATAGGTCTAGTTCACATGTGGACTTTTTATTAAGGTCCAATGAATTTAATAAAATAACAAAAATAATATATGGCCTATATATATGGTATGGGCGGCAGGGCTATTAAGAATAGCTTAAATATATTATTTTTATTTTATTATTTAATTAAATGGAAATTATTAATTTGTTGATTAATTAATTATTAAATAAAAAGTCAAAATCTTTTTCCTAGTAGGAGATGGTCTCCTAAAACTATACTATTGTTGGTAGTATAGTTAATGTTAAAGACTATATTTGATAAGTAGATAAATAAAAGGAATTATTTATCTAATTAAATTAGGAAGTCTTCAATATGGATACAAACACACTATTGAGTTGGATTAGGAGTCTTGGTGTAGGATAGAATTCTTTTTTGAAAAAGATTCTCAACCACCAAGTAATTCTACCTAAGGAAAGGATTCTTAATAACCAAGTAAATCCTTCTTAGGAAAAGTACTAAATCCTTCTTAGGAGAGGACCTACATGAGGAGGATAGAATTCCTTTTAAAAAAGGATTCTTAACAACCAAATAAATCAACCTAAGGAAAGGATTCTTGCCAACCAAGTAAATCCTTCTTAGGAGAGGACCTATGACCCTATATATAGGTTTGGAAATTTCGGCCAACTCTAAGTTTTTTTATGAGAGGAATTTCGCCCATGCTAAGCAATTTTCAAGAAGAGAATTTGGCCTAGCAAGAGAGAATTTTGAGGGAGAAAAATTTGTTTTTTACTCTGGCCAAAATTCAACCAACTCATAGAGATAGTGTGAATTCGACCAAGAAGAGAGAAAAAGAGAATGTTTTTGTTTTCGATAGTACACTAGTATCCTTTACATCAAAAGGGTTTTTTGTACAACATTGAATCAAGGTTCACGCGAGTTTCAATCAAATTGATTGATAATTCAAAAGTGATCAGAAGTTCTTGGTTTTTCTCTTGGAGGATTATTGTAACTATCAAAGAAGAAGATTTTGTTTGTTTCCATCCTCAGGTATACAATTTAAAGATAGGGAGCCCACACTCCTAGGAGATTCACGTTCGTGATTGGATTGGAAGATCTTACGGATTCAATTCGACGCTAGTTCAATCGGCACGAAAAAAAAAGGTACGATACTTTTGATATAAATCAATTAATCTAGGGTTAAGGTTCTCGTTGCATAAAAGGAATTTTTTTTATTTATACGCAAACCCTATTTTCCTTTTCTCACGCTTCCATTGCGTTTTGAACCCGTTTTTCTCTACAGGTGATACTTTCTTTCAATGTGTTTCCCTCTCTTATAACTTCTTGGTTCTCTCGAATTAGCCACTGCTCTATTATTGTCACAATAGATAGTGATATGCTTATTCGCATCGGGAACCACTTCCTAGTCAATCAAGAATTGGCAGAGCCAGACAGCTTCTTTAGCAGCCTCACTTGCGGAAACTTACTCGGCTTCCATGGTGGAATCGGCAATACAAGATTGCTTGATACTCCTCCATATGATTGCCCCTCCTCCAATAGTAAACACAGATCCTGATGTTGATCTCCTTAAGTCAGAATATGACTAAAAATCAGAATCTATATACCCAATGGAAATTAAATCCCTTCTAGAGTATACAAGCATGCAATCTCTCGTACTCTTAAGATACCTGAAAATATGCTTAACTGTCGTCCAGTGATCAGGACCAGGCTTCGATTGAAACCTGCTGACTTTACCCACAACAAAACCAATATCTGGTCTAATGCAGAACTTTGCATACATGAGACTTCCTATTGCCGAATCATATGTAATCCTTCTCATGAATTGCTCTTCATGATCATTCTTAGGAACTTGTTCCTTAGAAAGTTTGATTCCATGTCTGAAAGGTAACATACCTTTCTTGGAATCTTGCATAGAAAATTTAGACAAGATTTTATCTATGTATGAAGTTTGGGATAATGCAATCATTCTATTCTTTCTATCCTTTATGAATTAGATACCAAGAATACAACTTACTTCTCCTAAGTCCTTCCTATCAAATTGTTTTGCTAACCATTCTTTTATTGATGTCAATACACCTACATCGTTTCCGATGAGTAGTATATTATCAATGTTAAGAATTAGGAAAACCAACTTGTCGCCTTTAATTCTTTTGTATACACAAGATTCGTTAAGGTTTTGAATAAATCCAAAACTTATCACGGCTTGATCAAACCTTATGTTCCAGGATCTGAATGCTTGCTTCAATCCATATTTGGATCTTTACAACTTGCATACTCTTTCCTCTTGGCCTTTTTTCAATGAATCCTTCTGGTTGCGTCATGTAGTGCTTTCGTCAAGACTTCCATTAAGGAAAGTTGTATTGATGTCCATTTGCCAAATCTCTAGGTCTAGAGATGCCGTAATGAATAAGATGGATTTAAGCATGGCCACAGGAGAAAAGGTTTCTTCATAATCGATACCTTCTTTCTGTGTATAACCTTTAGCTACCAATCTAGCTTTAAAGGTTTGGACCTTTCCATCCATTCCTCTTTTCTTCTTGTATACCCATTTGCACCCAATGGGTTTTATCCCTTTTGGCAAGTCTACAAGAGACCAGACTTTGTTTTTTAACATAGATTCAATTTCGGATTGCATTGCCTTTTGCCAATGGAGACAATCAACATTTTCCATTGCTTCCTTGTACGTATAGGGATCATCGTCGTCCGGGAGATTCTCTATAGATTCTCTTAGACCGATGTATCTCTCGGGTTGTCTACTAACCCTTATACTACGATGAGGTATGGTTGATTGTTGATCTTGTGCTGGTACGGAACTTACAATTAGGCTTGGTTGTGAAACCTCTCGTGGAATTGTATCTCCTGAAAGATCATTCAGGACAATTCTACTTTTAGGCACAAAATTATTCATATAGTCCTTTTCCAGAAATTTTGCATTTGTCGAAACAAATGCTTTAAGATCTGACAAACTATAAAAATAATATCCTTTTGTTCCTTTTGGATACCCTACAAATATGCATGTTTCTGAACGGGACTCCATCATTTATGTCTTTCCTTTTAACAAGTGCGCAGGACATCCAAATATCCTTAAGTGTTGTAAACTAGGGTTTCACCCGATCCACAACTCATGCTGCATTTTAGGGACCGACTTAGATGGTACATTGTTCAAAATGTACATTGGGGTTTGTAAATCGTTTCCCCAAAAGGAATTTAGGAGTGTTGAATAACTCAACATAGACCTAACCATGTCCAAAAGAGTTTTATTTTACCTTTTTGCCACTCCATTTTGTTGAGGTGTGCTTGGTGTAGAAAACTGAGAAATTACCCTATTATCAATAAGATATTGCTGAAACTCACCAGATAGATATTCTCCACCGCGATCAGACCTCAAGATTTTTATACGTTTCTTAATGTGATTTTCAACCTCAGACTTAAATGCTTTGAACATTTCAAAAGTATCCTACTTATGTCTCATGAGATACACATAACCAAATCTTGAGTGATCATCTGTGACAGTGATGAAATACTCATATCCACCTCTAGTCGTAAATGACCTTTTGGTCATTTTACCTTCCAAACAAGATTCACAAGTTAGTAGATCATCAACCTTTAAGTCACTTAGAGGTCCGTCACTTACCAATATTTTAATCCTATTAAGGTTAATATGACTTAGGTGCAAATGCCATAGGTAGGTTTCATCTTTTGATAATTTAACTCTTTTTTGATTAGGTTCCGTTGATTCCGTGTTTAACAAGTGAGAGATATTTCTATGCAAATAGAATTAACCGTTTTCCAATGTACCTTTGCAAATAATTTTGTTATTCTTACTAATAATAAAAACCTTTTACTAAAAGTAACCGATTATCCAAATTTATTTAGACAAGAGACCGAAATTAAATTCCTCTTGAATTGTGGTACATAATAAACGTTTATTAAATCTAAATGCCTATAAGAATTTAAATTGATTCTAATATCTCTCACTAGTAGACACCAATGCTCCATTGCCTAAATACAAGTTGAATTCATTCTTATTCAGTCTATTCCTTTGACCCTTTTCACCACAAAGGAAACTTTTCCCTTTGATCTTGGTTACTATATTGGTCTCCTTCTAAGAAGGCTCAAGTTGCTTTTTCTTCTATTGTCTATTGACCTTCAGATAGGTCTTAACAGTAGCAACTTTACCAACCATATAAATCTCTTGACCCTAGCTTTTCATAAGAATCGTTTTGGCACTTTGAACATCTTGCATCAGGCCTTACAAGGTGTATTCATTATTGTTCAAGGTGTAGTCCAACTTTGAACAAACCAAAGGAATCTGATAGTGAGTTGACAATAATGTCATGTTTTCGTCTCAAAATTCAGTTCAGCAATATTGAGATATGCTATAACTTTCATCATGTGATCTTTCACAGCCTGTCCAGGTTTCATCCTAAGATTCATAAAAGTAGACATTGCCTCTCCTCTTAGTCATCCTTGACCTCATAGCTAATATCTCTTATAGAGACATCATTATATCCGCAACAGTCTCCATTCCTTCATGTTGCTGTTGAAACATGTCGGAGACGATGGCCATAATGTAACATACATTTAGCTATCTTATTTGAAGACATCAGTCATATGTAAATTTTATCAGATGTACACGTCATAGACAAAGAGGATAAAATTGCCAGGTGGACATCCGAATAGGCATTCAGAAAATATCTCGCAAGATATTTCCAAATAAGAAGAACCCGAGTAAGTATAAAAACAAGTGTTGAGCAAAACCTACTCGGGATCAATTGATGTCATATTTTACTCGGGATCAGCTGACATCATATTCTACTCGGGATCAAATGGCATCATTTGGGATCAGCTGATGTCGTGTTCTACTCGGGACAAATATGAAGGAATCCGAATAAAGAAGCCCAGCACATAACTCGTATACGAACAAAGAATCATGTTAAAATATGTAAAGATATTAGCATTGAAGAAGAATTCCAAGAAAAATAGTATGCCAGACAGGAAAAAGGTTCCAAATCAGGCAACAATTTTATTTCTTCAAAAAGACTATGCATTTGTAAGGAAATAAGTCCTAACTGGACTATATCACTAGAGTCCCATTCAATTATACAAATCTCCGAAATAAGAAAGAAGATAAACTACTCCAAACAAGTAACCAATCATTATTAAATACAAAAATCTTTTATTACTTGTACAAAAAGGATTAGAGTTCTATGCGTATATAAATAGACTCATAATCCCATCATAAGAGAATACGGAAGAATACAGAGAGAAAAAAGAGAGATTGAGAGTTGTAAATCTTAATTTCAATAGTGGATTTTGGCTCGGTTGTTTATTCAACCACCCGTGGATGTTTCTCCGGTCATCGAAGTTTTACCACGTAAAACTTGTGTCCAATTACTTTCTCCTTCTCTTTCTTTTTGAGATCACGGCTAAAATCCAAATCTTGTTGACTTTTTCATACATCGAGAAATCGACGATAACAATTGGCGCTAGAATGAGGGGGTGAACCTCCGATCTGATTTAAAGTAATGGCGAGAAGCGTAAACAGTTCTGGGGATATCGAAAAATCTCCAAATAATGTCCATATTGACAGTAGTTCACGAGATCTCACCACCACCACCGAGAACCAACCAACATCTCTGGCGGGGATCCAACAAACCCTTCGACCAGTGAAGACTTGACATAACGCTTCTGTGAGGCACTGTAACAGCTGGTAGCAGACGCGGTAAAGGAAGAAGTTGATCTACTAGCTGCAGAAGAAGTGCAACCTCATAATCCCCCACTTAAAAGGCTTCGTTCGGTTATAGTTGGGCTAGAACTAGATGCACCAAAAGCTGGAAGGAACTCTGTTCCAATTAATCAGGCTGGATATGAAACACCAGAAGAGGAGCAACCACGCCAAATGCAGAGCCATGATCAGATAACCCATACTAGACACCGCAAGCATGACCGACACAGTGATCGGCACCATCGCAAGCGCCATCACGGAACTATATGTCTGTAAGGATCAACCTGACAAACTCGGTAACAAAGCGAAGAAGAGTTTGAAAAAGGTATGACAGTCACTCGACAGTTTAACCATCATGGAGATCCGGTGGGAGATAGAGACATAATTCAGAGCCTAGCCCGAGAAGTTGAAAACAATAGGCATCAAATGGATGCACTGGTTAGACGTTATGGGTACAATGACTTGTCCGACGATGATTCTGATAGTCCATTCACTAGGGACATCCTGCGAACCCCATTCCCAGAAAGATTCAGGATGCCGCACGTGGAACAGTTCAAGAAGGATACATATCCTAAAGAACACGTCAGACGGTATAAAAGTGCTATGGCTCAGTATGCCCACTACGACCCCTAATTATGTCTCAACTTTCTACAGACTCTAGGAGACACAGCATCGAAATTTTTGGTAAATTAAGCAGAAGTTTCTCAAGACAATTATGGGCAACGTTCACAGGATGAAATCACTGGCTTACTTTTCTCAGCTAAAACAAGGGAAAAATGAGTCACTAAAGAAATACTTGGGGAGATTCGGCCAAGCGGTATCAGAAATCGGCAGTGCAAATGACGAAGAAATAATTGCTGCATTCATAAACAACTTACAGAATGGACGACTATCTTTTGACTTAAGGAAGGCCCGTCTAACCAGATATGCAGATATGATGGACATGGCAGGAGGATATGCACTGGCCGAAGAAGAAGAGTTAGCCACAGGAGGATGCTACATGCAAAGAGGAAAACCCGAACAAAAGGATGTCGAGTCAAAGCTACAGAACCAAAAGGGAAAACAAAAAGGAAACGGTAAAGAAAAAAGAAAGAACAGAGGAAACGGGTGTAATGCTGACCATACCACGGAGAAATTCTGAGGAAAATACGCAAACTACACCCCTCTCAGAAAAAAAGCAGGAATAAATCCTGGCCATACTGGAAGAAAAGAATCTAATAAAAGAACCACGCCGACTGTCTCAGTTTTCCCAGTGAGATACAACCAAATATTGCAGATTCCACAAGGAAACCGGTTATAAGACTTCCAAGTGTTACCAGCTCAGAGATTACATAGAAACTCTCATTCAGAAAGGACACTTGCAGGATATAATCTTAAAAAATGGATGAGAGGCCAGAAACAAAGAAAGAGACTAGGGCCGATCACAGCTCCGGTCGAAACCTAAGGGCTAGCCCCGAGGCCAATGAAGTAATACAAACGATCTTTGAAGAACCATCGACGGGAAGAAATATCCGAGAGGAAACACAGGAAATCAGCGAAGCGGTGGAGGCAAGACAGAACTTTGACATCAACTCAGTTGAACCAGACCCGAAAAGGGTAAAGGAAGGATGAGACCCAATAATATTCACAAAAGCTGACTCACTGGTCATAAGTTTTCGGACTGGACAAAGGGAAGTCAGGAGAATCTTAATAGACAATGAAAGTTCGGCAAATATTCTCAATGTAGCTGTCTACTATCAACTCAGGTTAGACCAAAAGGATTTGCAGCCTTTTCATACCCAACTCAGAGGATTCAGAAGAGTTGAGGTCTGGTCTCTCGGGACGGTAAAGTTGCCCGTAAAAATTGGAGTGGCACTTTGTTAGAGAACAGTTTTACTCGATTTCGTAGTGGTAGGCACAGATAATTGGCCATATAACGCATTGTTAGGTCGACCATTCTTGAATAAAACAAAGGTTGTAACACCTACTTACGCCCTAATGATCAAATTCCCGACCGAACAGGGGGTCGAAGTAGTCAAGGTATCCCAGGAGATGGCCTAAAAAGCTAACCTGTCAGTTAACAAAGACAAACGATGGTGAACAAGTATGCACTATAACACAGCCGAATCAGAACAAAGAATCACTATCATTCGAATTTGATCCTAGGGAAGAACCAAAGGAGTCAAAAAATGAGCCGGTCGAAGAATTAACTTGAAAGAAGATGAACCAGATACGAAGGTCAATATCGGGGCCAATTTAGAAGGGAAAGTTAAACAAAGCCTCACTGATCTGCTTAAAGATTACAAGGATGTGTTCGCCTGGAATCATGAAGACATTGTCGAGATAGATGCCCGAACAATATCTCACCATCTCACGGTGGACCCAAATGTAAAACCGGTAATACAAAAGAGGAGGTCATTCAATCTAGACAGAAGCTAGGCAATCAAGCAGGAAGTGAAAAAGTTACTCGCTGTAGGGTCAATTAGTAGCTAATTTAGTCCTCGTCCAAAAGAAAAATGATCAGTGGAGAATATAAGTAGATTTCACAGATTTGAATAAAGCATGCCCAAAAGACTGTTTTCCATTGCCAAGGATAGACCAACTGGTTGATGCCACCTCTGGCCACGAATTACTTAGTTTTATGGATGTATACTCAGGATATAATCAAATCCGGATGAATAATGCTGACAAAGAAAAAACGACGTTCACAATTGATCAAGGCTTATACTGTTACACAGTAATGTCCTTCGGGTTAAAAAATGCAGGAGCAACATACCAAAGACTGGTCAACAGAATCTTCTCACGCCAAATAGGAAGAAACATGGAAGTTTACATAAACGATATGTTGACCAAGAGCATCTCGGTAGACAGACATACCTCAGACCTGCGAGAGACATTCGATGTTTTGAGAAGACACCAAATGAAGCTAAATCCAAACAAGCGCCTATTGGAGTTCCTTCATGAAGGTTCCTGGGTTTCCAAGTTCACCAAAGGGGAATCAGAGTAAATCCTGAAAAGATCCAAGCCCTACAAAAAAATGACCTTAGAAAAACGCTAAAAGAAGTGCAGCGCATAACATAATGCTTAGCTTCCTTGGGTAGATTCACCTCAAAGGCCACAAACAAATATGCTCCCTTTTTTAAAGTGATTAAAAATGGAAAAGGACTCGAATGGAACGAAGAATGTGAGTAGGCGTTCTTAAAAATCAAAGAATACCTAGGGAGAGATACTCCACTTGTACTTATCAATTACAAAATTAGCAGTAAGTTCAGTTCTAGTCAGAACAGAGGATGGAGTACAGAGGCCGGTGTATTATACCAGCAAGGCATTTCTTCTAGCTGAAACAAGGTATTCACAGGCAGAAAAAATTACCCTAGCATTGGTTTTGGCAGCAAGGAAGCTAAGGCCATACTTTCAGGCTCATACAATCCAGGTTCTCACCGATTGCTTACCTAAGCAAATTTTACAGAAGCCAGAAATTTTAGGAAGACTAACCAAACGGGCAATCGAGCTAAGTGAATTTGATATCCAGTACATCCTTAGGACATCTCTCAAAGGCCAAGCAGTGGCAGATTTTATAGAAGAGTTCACAGAACCAAACCTGGATGCAAAAAAGATGTTGGGAAATTTTTTTTCATGGAAATTATATGTCGATGGCTCTTCAAACACTCACAGCAGTGGGGTAGGAATTGTAGTATGCACCACGGAAGGAGATGATGTCGAGTGTGCCATAAGATTTGACTTCAAAGCAACAAATAATCAAGTCGAGTACAAGGTGCTGCTAGTTGGACTCAGAGTTTGCATAGCCCTCAGAGCAGACGAGGTCGAGATATTCAGAGACTCACAGGTAGTTGTCAACCAAGTCCTGGACGAATACCAAGCCAGAGATGAAGGCATGATAGCTTATCGTGACATTGAAAAAATAACTCCTTCAGAAATTCAAAGAATAAAAGATTTCTCAGATCCCCTGGGAGGAGAATGAAAAGGCAAATGCTTTGTCTAAGCTAGCATCAGCGATAACCACAATCAGACCAAAAACTATTCCAGTTGCATATCTCCTCAAATCGAGCACAGCTGAGCCAAAAAACTTTGAAAATTTAGAAATCCGAACACCTTCAGATGGTTGGATGACTCAGCTAAAAAGGTTCCTAGAAGAAGGCATACTCCTGGAAGATCCTCTACAAGCCAAACGTATCAAGTATCGGTCAACAAGATACACATTGATTGGAGGAGAACTATATAGAAAGGGGTTTTCCCGAACACTACAAAGATATGTATCAGAGGAAGATGCATATCAGATATTACAGGAAATCCACGGGAGAGTTTGTGGAAACCATACTGTGGGTAAAAGTTTAGCACACAAGGTACTCAAGCAAGGTTATTATTGGCCCACTTTATTCTCTGATGCATAGCAATGTTCGGAGAGCTGTAGTACTTGCCAAAGGATTGCTAATGATATCCGACAACCCCCTTAACAACTTAGAAACCTTACGTCCCCGTGGCCATTTGCCATGTGGGGCTTGGACTTAATTGGCACAATGCCAGCTGAGACGGGGGGTGGAGCGAAGCATGCCATATTAGTCGTTGACTATTTCACGATTAATGCATATCACAGAAGCAAATACAACAAATTTCATGAAGAAAAATATACTCTACAGGTTTGGAGTCCCAAACACTATCATCACTGACAACGACATCCAGTTCGATAACCTGAAATTCAGACAACTATGCAAAAAGTAACAAATTGCCAATTAATATGCCACACCTGCCCACCCTCTAACAAACGGGCAAGCTGAAGCAGTAAAAAAAATCATCAAGCATACAATACAAAGCAAAACTAGATGCCAAGAAAGGAAGTTGGGTTGAAAAACTTCCTGAAGTATGATGGGCATATCGGACGATAACAAGAACTTCAACAGGAGAGACTCCATTCACTTTAGCATTTGGAACAGAAGTTGTCATCCCCATAGAAAAATCATATGCATCACCCAATGTCACGCTGTATGACGAAGATCTGAATTTTGATATGCTATTACAAAGTCTAGATGAGGTGGAAGAGAAAAGGGAGAAGTCCCGAATACGAAATATGGCATATCAATAAAAAGTAGCTCGCCACTACAGTTCTCACGTTGAAGTCAGGAAATTCTAATTAGGAGACATGGTACTCAGAAAGGTGTCTCTGAATACAAAAAACAAACCTGCAGGTTCTTTGACTGACAAATGGGAAGGCCCATACAAAATTGAAGGAGTAGCTGGCCATGGAGCATATTGAATTGCACGACCAGATGGAGGGGTCTTACCCCGACCATGCAATGCCCAATATTTGAAGATTTTTTATCCTTAAAATTGTTTCTATTTTAGTTAGGACAGTTTTAGTCAGGTCAATTATTAGCTTTGGAATTTAAGTCATTATTGGTTTTGCAGCTATAAATAAAAATCAAACTCGGGATTTCCGAAATATAAAGCATATGATAATAAGAACATATGAAATACGAGCATGATAATAAGAACATGCAAATAGAATACTCGGGACCCTTAATTCTTGAATGGGCAGAGAAGCTCGAAGGAGCATGCCAGCCGAGCAAGGTCAGTCGACCTTAGCAAAAAGGAAAACCCGATGCACCAGATTCTGGAGAACGGCTTGGGGCGCTGTAGGGAAAAATTCTGGTGAAATGCGCATCTGTGTTAAGCGGTACGAAAAGCTTAACGATTCGGCAAACCCGTGTACAGACAAAACTGGGGAGACGTCCTTGGTAATGGGTGAGGACTCGAACATATGATCATGGTGTGCCTTAATGTAATGTTTGGGTAATAACCCGAGTATGAAATACAAGTAAATCTACTCGCTTGTTTCAAGATGGGTCGGTTAATATAAGCCAGTTTAATAATATACTTGGCGTTAAAAGTGGATTTGGGTAACGAAACCAAGTTTAATAAGATACTCGGTGAAGTTTCGGTGAAGTTACTCGAGCAAAATTAGCACGTTGAATAAGTTATTTGGCATACAAAAAATTGCATTAGCCAGTTTAATAAGATACTTGGCACAAGAAGATTTGGCAGAGATCGCGTTAGCCAGTTTAATAAGATACTCGGCGTTAGAAGCGACACCAAATAATAAAACCAAGTTAGATAAGATATTTGGTACTCGATGAAATTTTTTGAGCAATGAGTTGGATTAAACCACTGGATTTTCTGAATTATAGTTAAAACATGAAATTTCATTGATAAAAATCTTTACAATGGTGAATCTTTACAAAGATAGCTTAAGGTTGGGAGGAGAATTTAGAACTCTTGCCGATGCTCGGGTCGGGCACCATTTCGTACTCACGAAGGAGACTTTCATTTGAAGGCCAAGTAATTATATCGATCGAATCATCCATCCATTCATTGTAATCTCCTCTAGGGATTGGGCCAACATAAGGCACCAAACCTTCTACGCCGGATTCCTGACTGGCATAAAAGGTCGAGATAGAGTGCTCTGATGGAACCTCTCAATGCATAGGATGGGGCTCTTTGCCTCGACTTCGGCAATAGGCTCTCTATTCGTTCATCTGAGTCCAAAGAGATTCCAGGGATCGGTCCATGTGGTTCTTGATCGACAGTTCCCAGTTGGTTTGGGTTTTTTTAGTTGCCCGATTCTTGACCTTAAAAAATTCGCCAGCTGAAACTAACCCTCGCTGAAATTCCAGAAAGAGAATGGTGTCATAAGCAGGGGATCTTTTAAAATGATCAACCCCCTAGACTTCAAGTTCCAGCCTGGCCTCTTTGGATAAGGACTCGACCATCAAAGCTTAGCGTTCCAAGTCTTCGATCTTCTGTTCATAGGATGACTTGGACTGCTCTGCTTCCTGTTCGGCTTTGAGCATCAATTCCCGGGCAGAAGATAATAAGTTTTGAAGCGACATAGCCTTCTCCTCTACCAAAGAAGCTCTTTCCTAGGCCTCCACTTTCTTTGCCAAACAGTGATCGGCAAACACCTTAGCAGAGCCCACCTTTTTTTGATAAGGCGATTCATCCCGAGCACGACTATCTTACTCTTCTTCAGCTGAGATTCAAGACACCTTATTCGATCGGCTTGATGTAGTTGCGTCTGAACCTGCTCAGCAAACTCAGCCACTATCTATAAGGAAATTAAATTAAAAATCTAAAAAAAAAAGAATTGGAAATAAAACATACATAAGACGCGCCTTTGAAATTTTTTTGAAGATGGCTCGTTAAAGAAGCTTCCCTGAAATGATTCCAGTGATCATCCCCGATGAAAGCCCGACCAGATGGCATCACCCTAAGAATATCCTTAGGAGAAGGATAGGAAGGACCTCCCGGAGATTCAACCCTTACATCTTCAACCTCGGGAAGGAAGGAGCCTCTGTTCGGGTTAGAAGTTTCTGCACCAGGTGATGCTTTAACATGAACGTTCAGGGGAATCTCAACCTCGGTATCCTCATCACTTAAGTCGATGAATGAAACTACCCGAGGGACCTTATGAGGATGAGCAGGAGAATCGACCGCTTTTCATTTCTCAGCCCGATTATAGTGGAAGCTGAGATCAACTGAGGGGTCTTCCTGATCATCATCCGTGAAGGACTCAAAAAAGTAAGGATCTACATTTATTTGTCCATCTGAGGTTTTATCTCTATCCCTGACACTTAACCGTTTAATAGGAATCTCAACCGGGGAGCTCAACTCATCAGGCCCTTCACCGAGACCATCACTTTACCTTCCACCATCTTCACGCAATTTCTGAATGTAGTCAGCTGGGCCGCTTAGGCCACTAGATTCCCCTACGGTCGGCTGAATGACCTCTTCGGGCACATATTTAGGGATCTGTTTGTCAGCCTCATCAGGTTCCTAATTTGACTCAGGTGGGGCAATGCCTTCTTTGCTCTGACAAGAAGCCTATTTTTGGCTCACCTGAAGGATTGATTTCACCTGACTAGCTTGGACGTCGCAGACGATGTCCGAGTCATACACTTTAAAAAAAGTGATAGAAGAATCGAGTCGGCATATAAAAAGAAAAAAAAAAGAAAGGGGGGAAGGAAGATCACTTACATCGCCTGCGGTAGCCTAAAATCTGGCTAAAGAAGACAAGATCTATAATCTTCTTCTCATTGAAAAGATAAGTCCTGCTCTTTTTTCCAAAGTACGAACTGCAGCCCAAGCAAGTCTAGTTAGCTCAGTATCGTAAAATTCAAGTTTTTTCTTGTTTCATACATTAGGGGAACATAAAAAATGGGGATCGTTCAGCACTGTTCGATTCTCCCCGGACAAAAGAGTAAATTGAAGTCCAAGGTTTTTTCCAGCAAAAAACCAACTGTTCTTCCAGTACTTGTTGGACGAAGGGAATCCCCATACAAAGCCCTCTTTTTTTGGCATCATCGGAGGTGTCAACTCCCAGATTCATTTTTATTCCCTTAGGGACCCAGCAATCTGGCGGATTAGAAATGAGAAAATCAGTCCCTATTCGACCAGATTGCCTTAATGTGTAGAAGTGCCTGATTTCGCTATGGGAATGTGGCGACAGGTTTATCCGGCTCCACATATACCACATGCATATCAAGATATTGTAGCTGTTCGGGGCCAGTTGGGCTGGAGCGATCCTTGCTTCAACCAGAAACCAGGAAATAAACGGTTGAAGAGGAAGAGTGACACCGTAACAAAGCATGGACCCAGAAATTGCCACCATGCCCGGGGGAGGGTTCCATACTGCTCTATCACCACTAGAAGACAGTGTAACTGAGTCATCCAAGTCGAACCGAGCACAATACTCCCCGACATCATCTTTCTCAACCACATTCGGCTCGGCGTCATACCTAATTCAACGTCCTTCTCATTAATAATTTGTTTCCTAATTCGAAAGTTGCCCGAGTTGTGCTTATAAACTTTACTTTTACTTTAATGTTTCCCCATCCTCGATCGAAGAGGTACCCTATGATCAAAAACAATAGATTCAAAACTGGATTCAGAATTAAAACGGGCCTCAGGGTAAAGCCTAGAAAAGTCAACATCTAAAAAAGAAGGTTCATCATGGGGGATTTCCCCTAATAATCTACAAGCGCAAGAAACCAGATGAAAATCTCCACGATCAAGCATTTCGAAAGCTATAGTAAAATGACAACGACGGGAAGATGGATCCATTGAAACTAACCTTTTGAGTGAAGAAACCTGTTGTAAAAACTTCAATGGAGAATAGAGATTTTCTGCACAAAAAAATATGGGTCGGAAAATTTCTGGTTTGAGTCTCTGAGAATAAACCAGGGCAGCATGGTTCAGTGGAGCATTTAAAGGGACAATAGCACAAAACTCTGGGGATCTCAAGAGGCGAGAAAAATCAAAGATATATTTGATGATGTAGGTGGCGCACTAGGAGACGCGTAGGTCATTTCTCATAAATGGTATCGAGAAATGAAGGGGTAGAAGACACGTGTTAAGAGAAGAACTGACCAAGATCGTCGGGACTCCAAAACGTCGTAATCATTAAGATTTTGAGTGAAAAAGTAAATTGAATTTACATGGTTACCATTAAAACACATCATTATAACAAGACGTTAACTCTGGCATAAACGAGACGTAAAAGATTGAAGGGCTGATTAAAATATTTTCACCTAAAACAAATCCCTATTCGGTAAAAATATTTTAAGGGGGTATTGTCATAAGTAAATTTTATCAGATGTACACATCATAGACAAAGAGGATAAAATTGTCAGGTGGACATCCGAATAGGCATTCACAAAGTATCCCGTAAGATATTTCCAAAGAAGAAGAACCCGAGTAAGTATAAAAACAAGTATTGAGCAAAACCTACTCGGGATCAATTGATGTCATATTCTACTCGGAATCAATTGACATCATATTCTACTTTAGGTCACTTGTAAACTCATCATAACACATTTGATCCCATTCAAATGCTAGAAAAAGAATCTACAACTTTGACAAGATAAAGGCGCCCAACCTTTTATCTTAAGTTGTGAATATTATTCAAGACTAACTAAAGAATTGTGTCTAGCTCACACATATCTAAATGTATGAACGATTCTTCTTTTCTCATAGTCTTTTGACCTTATGATTATTTACTTTTGACAATTATAATAATTACACAATAAATGCTATAAGATTTGTTAAACTGGAAATGACTTTATTAATATTAAAAGATTGTCAAATATATTATTACATTCTTGCTATCAAGCATAATCCCAACAACAAGAATGTAATAATGTATTTGACAATCTTTTCATATTAATAAAGTTATTTCTAGTTTAACAAATCTTATAGCATTTATAGTTTAATTATTATAATTGTCTAAAGTAAATAATCTTAAGGTCAAAAAACTATGAGAAAAGAAGAATTGTTCATACATCTAGATATTTATTAAGTAAACACAGTTCTTTAGTTAGTCGTGAATAATATTCACAACTTAAGATAAAAGGTTGGGCGCATTTATCTTGTCAAAGTTGTAGATTCTTTTGCTAGCATTTGAATGGGATCAAATGTGTTATGATGAGTCTAAAATCATAAGTGTGGTGTCTTTGGACAAAAGAATCTAGTGCACTGGGTGCATTGAATTGGATCACAACGAAATACTTTATCTAGAACAGTCAATGGCTAAAAAAATTTCATTTGAAGACAATCGGAGAGCCTGTCTCAATCCTGAGATAAATGATGGACTTACGGTTACAAGTATTATCATTTGAGCTATCAATGTGTACGATTATATAGCATAATATATCCTTGATAGTTTGGTGGTTTTCATTTGTTAATTGATAGAGGACTTCATTTATAGATTTAGACATCGTGGCTCTATTTATTAAATGAGAGTAGAATATCATCATATTGATGTTTTAAGGTATTGGATATTAAATCTTAACATCAATTTTCAATAGTGTCTATTGAAACATGGCTTCTGGACAAGTCAAAATATCCAAGTTCAAAATGTGGTCATATGAGTAAATATGGTAACTTGGAGAGCTATAAGCGGTCTATGAGCTCTTGGCGATTACTGAGATTCTTCACGAGGATACACTTTATCCAATAAGGTTGTCTAGGGTATGAATGAGTAACATCAACTTATTCTATCTTTATTTAAGAGTTCAATTTTAGTTATTTAGTGGAATGAACTAATATTAATAGATCGGACCTAAGTGAATCATTTGTTGATTGTGATTGGGTTGTGTCTATTGGAGCTTAAATTTAGATAGCCCGCCAAGATCCCCAATCCACACGAACTTGCATGGATCACTTGATATATTCTACCGGACCAATTTAAGGGTCCATCTAGAATTGTATTGAGGCATGTGGACTTGTTTCTTTTTGTAAGAATGGGTCTAGTTCACATGTGGACTTTTTTTATTATTGTATATATACATGTTTTAGAAAGAGATGTCACTCTAGGTATTCGCATATATATTTACATTGGAATATATATATATATATATATATATATATATATATATGTTTTATATGTGATTTGTTATTGCTCAATTTTGGTCCTAGAATTTCAATATATTTTTGGTTTGGGATTGTAACAAGAAGGGTGGCCTATCATCGCCATAATTTCCTTTCTGGTTGTTGCTAAGTTTTTTTTTTATTTTGTTGTTGTAATAATAAAAATAAAAAAATCTACAGTATTTTTTATTTAATATTCTTTTGTAATACATTCAAGTATCGAAGACTCGAAGGTTTGAAGAATTGGAAGCAACCGGAACAAGTTTGGGACCGTGCGAGCCGTAGAAACAAACGTGCATGTGAAAAGCACGCGGCTACATTTGTTGTGGCGTGGGCTGCACACGGCAGCCCTATGGAAGCCATGGGCTGTGCATGGCAGCCTTTTATGGGTTGTGGCATGTACACACCCATGGGTAGGGGCCAAGGGTGCGCACACCTATGGGAGGCAACCGAGGGAGTCCAAACGACGAAGGTCGCATGAAGACATGTTCGTCAAGAAAAGAGGTTTTTGTATTCCAAGACATGTAATTTACTTGCTTTTCTAGGATGGACCAAAGTTGTATCTATTTAATTTTTTGTAAATATTGCAATGTTTGTCATTGTTTGATAACATGTCATATAGAATAGGAGTGCCACTCATATATCTCTTTTGGTATGAACATGCATAGAATGGTTTAGGTATCTAAATTGGCATCTAGATAACTTGGTAAATCATTCTTTAGAATTCGATCACTCGCCTTAAATAATTGAGTGGGAGAAGGTGTTTTGGAATACCTACGGCCTCCAAGTTTAGTTGAGCTTTATATTTCATGTAATAACCTCCCAAGAGGTATTCTTGAATGGAATTTAGCAAGATACTTCCTTACAAGGATAGTTAGACAATTAGCCCAAACGATATCTACTCCCAAAGGAGAGATATTCATGAAGGATTATATTGAAGTTCGATAATTTGGTAACACACTCAATGTGATTTTATTAATATCCTCCCAAGAGTTCTTGTTAATAAAATTGCAAAGCTAAAATTGAAAACGTTGGTTGTTATGTTAACAATTAGGTGGAACATGTTGGAACCCCATTCACTGGTTACACAGAGGAACTAGGTTTTAAATTTTTTAATACAGATCATAATTTGTCTGGAACCAGTGAACTTGGGATCGTAATTATTTTTTGAAACTAATACATACAATATGTAAACACAGAAAATTGAAATCGATATAATCAGAAGAAGAAAATCTTACCAACGTTTGGAGACTCTGTCACTTTACGATATGCTCCTGTCTGGACCAATCGATCTTCTTCACTATCTCCTGGGAGTGATAACTGCATGTGAGCACGTCACGGTCTCAGGTACTTGAATGGAAGATGTGGAGAAATACTTGAAGAAATTTTTTCTTCTCAACTTTGTGTATTGATTTCACATAAACACAAATTGCATCTCATGCAAAACTTATTGCTTTTGATATATATCTATATGTTTTTTTTCAAAACTCCCTTTTTTTTTTTACTTTTTGTTTACCTAATCCGTGCCTTTTTTCTTTCACAAAACTATATCTATATATATTACGCCTCCACTTGCGTTTATATATATTATGTGTGTATTAGGTATTTGCATCATATGCAAATTCTTCTTTTGACTATAATTTCATGTGCACCGATTAATTTGCATCCAACGCAATCTCTTGTGTTAGTAATTGATATATATCTTTTAATTATCTTTTTCAAATATATCATATATATTAAAAGTGATAATAAGTATTTTAAATTTAAACTTAAATTCAAATACTTAGATAAATGATTTAGTAAAAATAAAAAAATTCTATAATTTTGTCTTCACCTAAATCCAAATATCAAGTAACGTCCTCCAATTAATAATTATTTAACAATTCATAATTATCAATATAATTAAATAATCTAATTCTTTAATTAATTAAACTATTAACATTCATTAATAAAATAATCTCATTATTCAAATAATTCCCGAATATATATATGTCACTTTTGTAACACAATTAATTGGACAATCCAATTAATTAACCGTGACCCTTGTTACCTAAATCGATCGGGCTAGCAAGGGGACCTAATGGACCCACAGTATTTTGAGCTCCAATAATCCTTGGAATCATTAATTAAACTCTTTAATTAATATTCCCTGATTATTAACCTCGGTGTTATTCCACTAAAAACCCGAAGTTGCACTCTCTCAACTGTGGACGCTTTTACACAGACTGATACTACTCGGTGTCCATCGATATAGCTATTACATATGATGTGATCCTCCACAAGAGTTCATAATTAGAGCTAGGTCATAATGTCCATTATACCCCCCAAATTACATATGTCCTTTAAGTACCGTTGATTCTCTAATGGACAATAAATCCTATTTCCTCACGGAATTAGGAAAGAGCTCATATTGTCCATGCCCTGAATCAACCCTTAAGGGAACTATCATCTACTTCTCACAAGAAGGAGTGAATTTCACTATTGTGTAAAAACATTCCTAGCCACAATCCAAACCGTAATCCTAACATACAGAGCATATTGATCGGGAACTGCATCCGACCTTACCCATGGTATATCAAAGACCACTATCTAAGCTGAAGGAGTCGATAAGACATTCAGGATTAAGATCACCCGCATATAGCCATCATTAAATGATATATATGAATCTCATCGGTAAACGGATCTTGGTGAGGGATTCATATAGATCTTGGGCCAGTCATATATGATCACATCGTACAAGGTGCCTCTATTGCCGTATCTCATATGAATGATTCAGGTTAGAATCATCGTACTTTACAGAATGAACCGTAGCTATAGATTAACAACAAATAAAGTACCCAACTTTATTAGCTTTCTGTGGACTCTTTTGATTGCACATCTCTTACTGTATCCATCTGTATATGACACTCATATACATAATTCAAGATTACATCCGACAATCTTGGATGTTAAATATATACACAGGTTATAAAATAAACAACACAACATGAATGAATTGAACTTTTCCTTTTATTTATTTCATAAATCTATTTACAAATTACATCTTTAGGGCATAAACCCCAACAATCTCCCACTTGCACTATGAGGCATGTCTTGTAACCCTAGACCATCTAGGTTACCTAAAAACACTTTAGCCGGTAAGGTCTTCATAAATGGATCAGGATGATTGTCTTGCGAGGCTATCTTGGTGACGATCACATCTCCTCTCTACACTATCTCTCTAATGAGATGATACTTTCTCTCTATATGCTTCCCTCTCTTGTGGCTTCTTGGTTCTTTGGAATTAGCCACAACACCACTGTTATCACAATAAAGTGTGATGGGCCTATCCAGATCTAGAACAATTTCCAGATCACTCAAGAACTTACGGAGCTAAACAACCTCTTTGGTAGCTTCACAAGTGGCTCCATATTTCGCTTCCATGGTGGAGTCAGTAATGCAAGATTACTTGATACTTCTCAACACAATGGCTCCACCACCTAGGGTAAATACTGATCTAGACGTGGATTTCCTAGAATCCCTGTCTGACTGATAATCAGAATCCGTGTATCCTAACGGGATCAAATCCTACCGGAATACACTAGCATATAGTCTCTCGTTCAACGAAGATACTTGAGAATTATATTGACAGCAACCCAATGATCCAATCCTGGGTTGGACTGGTATCTGTGACTACTCCCACTGCATAGCAGATGTCCGATCTCATGCATAACACAGCATATATGGGACTACCTACTACCGATGCATAGGGTACACGTCTCATATCCTCAACTTCTTGAGGTTTCTCAGGGCACTGTTCCTTAGACAAGTGAACTCCATGCCTGGAAGGTAAATTACCTTTCTTGGAGTTTTGCATCAAAAATTGCACAAGAATCTTATCGATATATGATGCCTGAGACAGTGCTATTAGTTTGTGCTTACAATCCCTTATATGTTGGATCCCTACAACATAACTTGCCTCTCCAAAATCTTTCATTTGGAATTGGCTTGCTTGCTAGCCCTTTACATCAGACAATACTCTCACATCATTCCCAATGAGTAGGATATCATCTATGTATAGGATCAATAAAACTACTTTCTTATCAATGATGCACTTGTTGACACAAGGCTCATCGAGATTCTGCTCGAAGCCATAGGTTTTGATCACATAATCAAACCTAATGTTCCACGATCTAGATGCTTGCTTAAGTCCATAGATGGACCTTTGCAACTTGCAAACCTTTTGCTATTGATCTGGAGGCACGAATCCCTCTAGTTGCAACATATAAATGCTCTTATCAATATTGCCATTCAAGAATGTAGTATTGACATCCATTTACCAATTTTCATAATCGAAATAGGTAGCAATGGATAAGAGAATCCTAATATACTTAAACATGACTACTGGTGAGAAGGTCTCTTTATAATCGTCCCCCTCTTTCTGGGTATAACCCTTGGTCACTAGCCTTGCTTTGATGGTCTCTTCCTTCCCATCTTCTCCTCTCTTTCTCTTGTAGATCCACTTACACCCTATGGGTTTTACCTCATCTGGCAAGTCTACAAGATCCAAGATTGAGTTAAAGTACATGGACTCCATCTTGAGATTCATGGCTTTAAGCCATTCCTCTTTATCAGGATCTTCTATTGCATTCTTAAATGATAATGGATTGTCCACACTATTATTAGAGACAACACCTTGTCCCTCACCTATACCTGAATAGCGTTTAGGTTGTCTCACAACCCTCTTATTACGTCCAGGTTGTAGTGTATCCTGATCAGGAACCATCTGACTCTCAGATGTTTGTGGATCAACAACTCTTGTTGATGCACTAGTCTAACCAGGCTCCAACTCATTCTTGTTGATGAAGCACTAGTCTAACCAGGCTTCAACTCATTCAATACAATCTTAGAACAAGGTTTATGGTCACTAATATAACTATCCTCAAGAAACATTACATTTGTCGATACAAATACTTTGTTATCTTCGGGACTATAGAATTGTCCACCTCTGGTCTCCTTGGAGTATCCAACAAACATGCAGACCATAGACTTGGAGTCTAGCTTTCCACTTATATTCTTTATCACGTGTGTTGGACACCCCCATATGCGAAAATATCATAAACTAGCTTTACGAACATTCCACAACTCTAAGGGAGTCTTAGGAACATATTTGGACGACACAACATTCAAAATGTATGCCACTGTTTGTAACGCATATCCCCTGAAGGAATTTGGTAATGATGAGAAACTAATCACAGATCTTACCATTTCCATTAGGGTTCTATTTCTCCTCTTCACAACACCATTTTACTGAGGTGTACCGAGAGCTGTGAGTTGGGAAACTATCCCATGCTCGACCATGAAGTCTACAAACCCTTGGTCAAGGTACTCACCTCCACGATCTGATCGTAGTGACTTGATAGTCATACCTAATTGATTCTCAACTTCAGCTCGAAATTCTTTTAACATTTCAAATGTTTCTGACTTCTATTACATTAGGTAGAAGTATCCGTATCTTGAGTAGTCATCTATAAAGGTGACATAATACTCATAACCACCCCTAGCTTTAACATTCAACAGCCTGTAGACGTCTATATGTATAAGCTCTAGCAGTTCTTTAGCTCTAAACTCTTTTCCAGTAAAAGGTCTCTTAATCATCTTACCTTCTAGACAAGATTCACAGACAAGTAAGGTGTCAACCTCTAACTCACTTAAATGTTCACTTTTTACTAGTCTGTCTATCCGGTCAAAATTGATATGACCAAGCCTTAGATGCCAGAGATACATGTCACTATCAGGAGAAATCTTATGTCGTTTATTTTTTGGTTTTTCAACCTTAAACATTTTGGTGTTGAGTAGTGTAGTATGTATTAACGGTCTTAACACATACAAATTGTTTTAATTAATTTCTGAACAAATACTCAAACCATTCATTCCAATAATAACAGACTTATTATTAAAAGAAACAGAATATTTTTATTCTAACAACTTAGAAACGGAAATCAAATTCCATGTAAATCCAGGAATATAAAATACATTGTCCAACAATATATAATTATTACAAAAACGTAATCTAATTACGCTCACTGCTCGTGCCGACATGACATCTCCTGATCCCACACGCATTGAGAAGGTTTTCTCCTCTAGATGTGTCCAAGAATCAGTCCATTGTAAAGAAGAACAAACATGGTTAGTGGCCCATGAATCAACTATCCAGGGTGAAGAATCATCTTCTGCTAAACATGACTGAAGAACAAGTAAATCATATTTACCTTTCTTGGACTTCTTCTTTCTTTGGGCTTTCCTGGGTATGGGCTTACCCTTTACCTTCCCAGCAGACCTCTTCCTCTTATTATTATTGGAGGAAGATGATTTGACAACATTTACCTCACCGGTCTTGCCCTTGTTGTCCTTAGTCATGGACTCAAAGGTAGTGAGCTCATTGAGCAACTGTGTGAGATTGAACTTTAACTTGTTCATCTCGTAGTTACTCTTAAACTGATCGAAACTCTTCGAAAAATTCGTTGGTACGATGCTCACTTGACTGGGTTCGTCAATGGCCCTTCCATTGACTTCTGCCATAGGAAATCATGCTCAGGACATGTTCCTGAACTGACGTACCTTCCTTCATACAAGCGAGCATAGCGGAACGAATAGCTTCGTGTCACTTTTGCTTGGAGGGCTGCCCAAACATAGCTTGCAATGACTCCATGATTTTGAATGCTGAAGTCATTGCTTCGGGATTTCTCATCAGATGAGACCCATCGCTCGTATGCCTCACGAATAGTTCGTGTAGCATTGGCAGCAGACACTGGAGGACATTCCTCCATAAGCACAAACTTGAGGTCTTTGGTGACCAATATTGCATTAATGTTAAGTTTCCACTTAGTGTAATTATCACTAGTTAATTTGTCGTTTGCGAGAATTTGCAGTAATGCAAAAGACATTATTGCTGAAATAAATAAAACATTCATTCAGTCATTTATTTAAAACAAGTGCGACTGCTTTGGTAAATTTAAACATGGTGCATGAACATGTTTAACGAACTAGAACTACCCTAAAACTAGTTGCTATACCACGACGATCTAACATACCACAAAGAAATGCCGCCTTAAGGTCGGTCAAGTCTATGCACGTTGGACCGAGATATTCTCAATCAAATGATATTCTAGAATAACTCTTATTTCATATCACTCAACCATCGTTCATTCAGTCAGATTTTTAATTAACAAACTTAATCAAAACCTTCTTGAGTGTAACCCACCATTTTAGATCTCACGAGCTTAACTCGAGAATTGCCGCCTTAGGGTCGGTCAATCCCGAAATACCTTCAGAAATCCTATCTGTTAGGATGTCAACCTTAGTATTGACCTTTATGGAAACCCTCCTTAGGGAGGACGAAAGCAAAGCCGTCATGGGGCCCCACTCGGATCTCACGGTGTTGAACTAATGATGGAGACGGGGGGATATATATGTCATATATCCACATATATATCCCTCTCCCACTCACTAATTTGAAAATAAAATTTTCTATTAACCGTCAATGCACCTAGACTCTACAGGATTAAACGACTAACTTTAATCAAGTTATCTAGTGCATTAACTAATTAGCACCAAATTCTAATTAACTAATAAATTATTAATGATTTTTAACAATTAAAAATCTAAGCTATAAGTGAACAATCTAAGATTGAGTAAACTATTTACTAAGGTCAGATTATTATAATAACGTTTACCAAGTTTTAACAATTAAAACTCTAACAATTTATTCGGTTCATTTATTATTGGGTAATTAATCATATTAATCCTAATTACAATAAATGACCCTATTAATCTAACTTATTAAACTCCTTAATAACTAGATTAATATTAATGAGAATTACCAAGTTTTCTAACCATTAAAAACTAATCTATAGCCAATTATGTATATTGTCCATTTTAATCACATTAGAAAAAATACATAAAATATCAGGCTATGATGCATGTATAGCATATCAAATAGATTTGTGTAGGCACGTCTAATCTAAATGACATACATATGCATGGCAATGCTTTTATCATCACATAATATAAAGAATACATGAATTGACTGAGTACTGTGGATTATTTAATCTAAAAAATTGGAATATATAATTACAAAAAAATTCTTAAGGCATTCCTTGGTCTTCAAGTAACTTCAGATATCTTCCAGACTCTTCAGGTCACTCCGATCATCGCATGAATATGAACAGTGCGCATGAACAGTGTCCATGAACAGTACCCCCATGAACATTACCACCGTGAACAATGTCCAGTGAACAGTACCCCCCGGTGAACAGTGCTGGTGAACAGTATCGTGTTTCCAGTTCTTCGTTTACGGGTTACAATTATATTTATTTACAATACAATAACAGTAAAAATAAATAAAATAAAAATTATACAACCAATAAACCCTAAATCCATAGTACCTTAAAAATTTACGATCAACCATGTTTAAATTAAACAATTTAATTATAAATATTCATACAATCATAAAGATGGTGCCTACACATTCATACATACAGGAGTATCGAAACCAATTTTCTGTTCCGAAATATAATTTGGCTATGATACCAATTGTTGGAACCCCGTTCATCGGTTATGCAGCGAAACTATGTTTTAAACTTTTTAATACATATTATAATCTGTATCTGGGACCAGTGAACTTGAGATCATAATCATTTTTCGAAACTAATACATACAATATAAAAACACAGAAAATTGAAATCGACATAATCAGAAGAATAAAATCTTACCAACGTTTGGAGGCTCTTTCACTTTACGATAGGCTCCTCTTTGAACCAATCGATCTTCTTCACTATCTCCCAGGACTGGTAACTGCGTTTGGGCGTGTCACAGTCTCAAGAACTTGAATGGAGGATGTAGAGAAATACTTGAAAAAACTCTTTCTTCTCAGTTTGGTGTATTGATCTCATGCAAAACTTACTGCTATCTATTTTTTTTTCTTTGTTTACGAAGAACAATAAATATATATATATGCTTTTTTTCACAACTCTTTTTTTTTTTACTTTTTGTTCACCTAATCCGTGCCTTTTTTCTTTTCACAAAACAACGTCTATATTTATCACGCCTCCACTTGCGTTTATATATATATTATTTGTATATTAGGTATTTGCATCATATGCAATTTCTTCTTTTGACTATGATTTCATATGCACCGACCAATTTGCATCCAATGCAATCTCTTGTGTTATTAATTGATATATATCTTTTAATTATCCTTTTCAAATATATCATATATATTAAAAGTGATAATAAGTATTTTAAATTTAAACTTAAATTCAAATACTTAGGTAAATGATTTAGTAAAAATAAAATAATCCTATAATTTTATCTTCACCTAAATCCAAATATCAACTAACGTCCTCCAATTAATAGTTAGTTAATAATTAATAATTATCAATATAATTAAATAATCTAATTATTTAATAATTTAACTACTAACATTCATTCATTAAATAATCTCATTATTCAATTAATTCCCGAATATATATATATATATATATATATATATATATATATATATATATATATATGTCACTTTTGTAACACAATTAATTGGACAATCCAATTAATTAACTGTGACCCTTGTTACCTAAATCGATCGGGCTAGCAATGGGACCTAATGGACCCACAGTATTTTGAGCTCCAATAATCCTCGGAATCATTAATTAAACTCTTTAATTAGTATTCCATGATTATTAACTCCGGTGTTATTCTATTAAAAACCCGAAGCTGCACTCTCTCAACTGTAGACGCTTTTACACTGACCAATACTACTCGGTGTCCATCGATATAGCTATTACATATGGCGTGATCCTCCACAACAGTTCATAATTAGTCTGGGTCATAATTTTTGTTGTGCCCCTCTAATTACATATATCCTTTAAGTACCGTTGATTCTCTAATGGACAATAAATACTATTTTCTCACAGAATTAGGAGAGCGCTCATATTGTCCAAGCCCCGAATCAACCCTTAAGGGAACTATCGTCTACTTCTCACAAGAAGGAGTGGATTCCACTATTGTGTACAAACCTTCCCAGCCATAAGCCAAACTACAATCCCTACATACAGAGCATATTGATCGGGAACTGTATCCAACCTCACCCATGGTATATCAAAGACCACAATCTAACCTGAAGGATTCAATAAGACATTGTGGATTAAGATCACCCATAAATATCCGTCATTTGTTGATATATATGAATCTCATCGGTAAACGGATCTTGGTAAGAGATTCATATAGATCATAGCCCAGTCATATATGATCACATCATACAAGGTGCCTCCATTCCCATATCTCATATGAATGATTCAGGATAGAATCATCGTACATTACGGAATGGACCGCAGCTATATATTAACAATAAAAAAGTACCCAGCTTTATTAGCTATCTATGGACTTTTTAGATTGCACGTCTCTTACTGTATCCATCTGTATATGACACTTATATACAAAGTTCGTGATTACATCCGGCAATCTTGGATGTTAAATATATGCACACGTTATAAAATAAACAACACAACATGAATGAATTGAACCTTTTGTTTTATTTATTTCATAAATCCACTTACAAATTACATCTTTAGGGCATAAACCCCAACAGGGCCTAGTCTAACTAGTAAATGTTGTGAACTCCAAAAGGAGGCGTGACATTTATGGGTGTTGGATCACCGTTGAATTTTTAGAATTGAATTATTTTATTTAATTCAAGATAAATATTCGAAAGTGCTTTATCATGATTATTTACATATATAATTTTTGTTATTGTTCAGAAATCATGACCCTATCCATCAACTTATTAAAGATAATACTTTAAATGATGATAATTATGTCACATTGAAAAGGAAAATTGGGCTTTTATTGCAATCTGAAAAGCATAATTTCATTCTATACACTCCTAAACCACCTACTCCTACTAATGAATCTACTCAGGAGCAAAGAGATGAGTATCAGCAGTGGGAGTCTTCTGATGAGATGGCTAAATGTTACATTATGGCCACCATCTCCGACGTGTTGCAACAGCAACATGAAGGAATGGAGACTGTTGTCGATATTATAATGTCTCTAGAGGAGATGTTTGCTATGAGGTCTAGGACGACTAAGAGAGAGGCAGTGACTGCTTTTATGAATCTTAGTATGAAACCTGGACAGGGTGTGAAAGATCTCATGATGAAAGTCATAGTACATCTCAACATTGCTGAACTGAATGGTGCTGAGATAGATGGTGAGACCAAAATTGACATGATTGTCAACTCACTGTCAGATTCCTTTGATAAATTCAAGCTGGACTACACCTTGAATAATAAGGAATACACCTGGCAAGGCCTGATACAAGATGTTCAAAGCGTGGAAAAAATCCTTGTGAAAGGAAAGGGTCAAGAGATTCATATTGTAGGTAAAGTTGCTACTGTTAATACGCGTAAAAAAGTCAAGAAACAACAGAAGAAAAAGTAACTAGGACCTACTAAGAAGAAGACAAAGAAAGTAACCAAGATAAAAGGGAAGTGTTTCCTATGTGGTGAAAAGGGACATTGGAAAAGAAATTGCCCAAAGTCTCAAGACAGAAAGGAAGAAGGTAATATTAATTATCTTTAAACATGTTTTTTGATGGAATTCTTTGGATTCTTGGATCATAGACTCTGAAGCCACTAATCATGTTTGCTTTTCCTTACAGAGGTTCAAGGAAAGGAGGGGTTCAAGGAAAGGAGAAGGCTTATTGAGAATGAATTCAACTTGCATTTAGGCAATGGCGCGTTAGTGTCTGCTAGTTCAGTGGGAGATACTAGAATTAGTTTAGATTCTTATAGGCATTTAGATTTAATAGACGTTTATTATGTCAATTCAAGAGGAATTTAATTTCAGTTTCTTGTTTAAATAAATTTGGTTATTCGGTTACTTTTAATAAAGCTTTTATTATTAGTAAGAATGACAAAATTATTTGCAAAGGTACATTGGAAAATGGTTTATTCTATTTGCATAGAAATATCTCTCACTTGTTAGACACAGAATCAACGGAACCTAATCATAAAAGAGTAAAATTATCAAAAGATGAAACCTACCTATGGCATTTGCGCCTTGGTCATATTAACCTTAATAGGATTCAAAAGATTGGTAAGTCATGAACCTTTAAGTGCCTTAAAGGTTGATGATCTACCAACTTGTGAATCTTGTTTGGGAGGTTAAATGACCAAAAGGTCGTTTACGACTAAAGACACAAGAGCCATCGAATGTTTAGGATTGATAAACACTGATGTGTGTGAACCTATGAGCATTCAAGCTAGAGGTGGATATGAGTACTTCATCACTTTCATGGATGATCACTCAAGATTAGGCTATGTGTATCTCATGAGACATAATTCGTATGCTTTTGACATGTTCAAAGCATTTAAAGCTATATAGAAAATCAGCTTGAGAAACCCGTAAAAATCTTGAGGTCTGATCGTGGTGGAGGATATCTATCTGGTGAGTTTCAGCAATATCTTATTGATAATGAGATCATTTCTCAATTTTCTGTACCAGGTACACCTCAACAAAATGGGTTTGCATAAAGGAGAAATAGAACTCTTTTTGACATGGTTAGGTCTATGTTGAGTTATTCAATGCTTTCTAATTCTTTTGGGGGATATGCTTTACAAACTTCCATGTATATTCTAAACGATGTACCATCTAAATCGGTTCCTAAAACACCGAATTAGTTATGGACCGGGCGGAAGCCTAGTTTACAACACTTAAGGATATTCGGATGTCCTGCGCACGTGTTAACAGGAAAGAAAGAAAAGATGGAGTCCCGTTAAGAAACATGTATATTTGTAGGGTATCCAAAAGGAACAAAAGGATATTAATTTTATAGTCCTTCAGATCTTAAAGTATTTGTTTCGACAAATGCTAAATTTCTAGAAGAGGACTATATGAATAATTTTGTGCCTAAAAGTAGAATTGTCCTGAATGAGCTTTTAGGAGATACAATTCCACAAGAGGTTTCGCAACCAAGACCAATTATAAGTTCAGTACCAACACAAGATCAACAATCTACCATACCTCATCGTAGTGGGAGGGTTAGTAGACAACCCGAGAGATACATAGGTCTAGAAGAGTCTGTAGAGAATCTTCCGGACGATGATGATCCCTATATGTACAAGGAAGCAATGGAAGATGTTGATTATCATCATAGGCAAAATGCAATACAATCCGAAATTGAATCTATTATCAAAAACAAAGTCTGGTCTCTTGTAGACTAGCCTAAAGGGATAAACCCATCGGGTGAAAGTGGGTATACAAAAGGAAAAGAGGAAATGATGGAAATGTAGAAACCTTTAAAGCTAGATTAGTAGCTAAGGGTTATACACATAAGGAAGTTATCGATTATGAAGAAATCTTCTCTCCTGTGGCTATGCTTAAATCCATTAGGATACTCTTATCCATTGCGGCATCTCTAGACCTAGAGATTTGGAAAATGGAAGTCAAGATAGCTTTCCTTAATGGAAGTCTTGACGAAAGCATCTACATGATGCAACCAGAAAGATTCATTGAAAAAGGCCAAGAGGAAAGGGTATACAAGTTGTAAAGATCCATATATGGATTGAAGCAAGCATCCGGATCCTGGAACATAAGGTTCGATCAAGCCGTGAAAAGTTTTGGATTTATTCAAAATCTTGACGAACCTTGTGTATATAAAAAGATTAAAGGCGACAAGTCGGTTTTCCTAGTTCTTTATGTTGATGTTATACTACTCATCAGAAACGATGTAGGTGTATTGACATCAATAAAAGAATGGTTAGCAAAACATTTTGATATGAAAGACTTAGGTAAAGCAAGTTATATTCTTGGTACCCAAGTTATAAGGGATAGAAAGAAAAGAACGATTGCATTATCCCAAGCTTCTTACATAGATAAAATATTGTCTAGGTTTTCCATGCAAGATTCCAAGAAAGGTATGTTACCTTTCAGACATAGAATCAAACCGTCTAAGGAACAAGTTCCTAAGAATGAGCATGAGGAGCAATTCATGAGTAAGGTTCCATATGCATCGACAGTTAGAAGTCTCATGTATGCAATGCTCTGTATTAGACCTGATAGTTGTTTTGTTGTGGGTAAAATTAGCAGGTTTCAATCGAAACCTGGTCCTGATCACTGGATGATAGTCAACCATATTTTCAAGTATCTTAGGAGTACGAGAGATTACATTCTTGTATACTATGGAGGGGATTTAATTCCCGTTGGGTATACAGATTCTAATTTTCAGTCAAATTCAGGCTCCAGGAGATCAACATCAGGATCTGTTTTTACTATTGGAGGAGGGGCAGTCATATGAAAGAGTATCAAGCAATCTTGTATTGTCGATTCCACCATAGAAGTCGAGAATGTTGCCGCATGCGAAGCTGCTAAAGAGGCTGTCTAAAACTCTGCCAATTCTTGATTGACTTGGATGTGGCTCCTGATGCGAATAAACAGATCACTATTTATTGTGACAATAGTGGAGCAATGGCTAATTCGAGAGAACCAAGAAGTCATAAGAGAGGGAAACACATTGAAAGAAAGTATCACCTTCTGATGGAAATTGTGCATAGGGGTGACGTGATGATTACCAAGATCCCGTCAGTAGATAATCTAGTGGATCCCTTTACAATGGATCTTCCATAAAAAAGTTTTGATGGGCATCTTTAGAACATGGGGATGAGAGATATGACACATTTGCTATAGAGCAAGTGGGAGATTGTTGGGATTATGCGCGATATCAAGAGTATAATAATGTATTTGATAATCTTTTCATATTAATAAAGTGATTTCTAGTTTAACAAATCTTATAGCATTTATAGTTTAATTATTATAATTGTCAAAAGGAACTGGTCATGATTATAATGGGGTGCCCACCCTATTTTCTAGGTAATCAAGATAAGTTGTCGAAGGAATCATATCAACTTCCGGCATACTTCTGGCCTCCTTCCACCGCTCCTTTCTACTGGTCTATGATTACCTCCCCTCCGTCCATTAGTGGATCAACCTAATTGTCTCCTCTGCTACTCCTACGCCCGGAGGCTGCTCATCTGCTTGTTGCTGGTCATGGTCCTCCTCCAGGACTTCATTTACCACAGCCATAACCTTAGGGGGAATGATCACATCCTGAGTGGTAGCAGTTGACTCTGTTACCATTGGCGCAACCCGTGACTCTGCTCCAGCGAGCTCCTCAAGGCGATTTTCTAATCTCTCTTAAACCTCAACCAGCCTCTTTCCCACCTCCGTGACTACAAGAGAATCTCCCTTAAGCTGGACCCCATCGAAAGACTCCCCTGGTCCTGAGCATGGAAGGGTTAGAGGAGGGAGATGTGGATATGCTTTAATTACTTGTTTCCCTGTTCCTGCTGTGTTTGAGGTGCCTGCTACATCACCAACACGAAGATATATCTTCTCGAACTTAGCCATAATCTCATCCCTGTCCCAGCCATCGATGATGGAGAGGTTAAAAGGTGAAGGCAGTGCTTCAGCAACCTGGTAGGAGGCGTAGAAGTACCCATTCCTGAATGAGGCCTCTACCTTAGTCTACAGCTTGGCCACTTAAGCATGTAAGCTTTTGTTTTTGACATCTAGCATCTTGGCCTCTTCTTTCCAGGAATCTCTCTCCAAGGCCCGATGTTCGGACTTGAGGCTCTCTTGGTTGTAGGTCTGCCTTAGCTTCTCGTGGTCGCATTGAAGCTCGGCAAGCTCCTTCTTCATCACATTCTGGTTGGTAGTCATCTCCTACACTAAAGCTTGAGCTTGAGTAAGCAATCCCATGGCCATCTCAGGTTCGTCCTTAGCTTTTGCAGCACGTCACTGAGAGAAACCACTTGATGCCCCATAACAACATTGAATTTGAAAGCCTGCAGGTCGTAAAGTTCAAGTTAGTAAAAAACCAAACTAGCTACCTCGATTATTGGTGAAATAAGATGGTTACCTCAGCCAACACAAATCCTTTGGTGATCAGGATGTCAAAGGGCATTGAAGCCATCCGAGAGAGGCCACCTCCTGGACAAGACGCCATGAACTACTCCAAGACCTCGTATTGTCCAAAAAAACTTAGTTTATGTCGAAGGTGGGTATGAGGACCCTCCGTAACAGCAGTTCTGAGGCCCCTCAAAGCTTAAGAAGCCGATGATACGAGTGGAGGAACAAGAGTATCGGGTCGGCTAATCATGGGGGTAGCAAAAGTAGTAGCGAAAATAGAAGGGGCAACCGAGGTAGGAGTAGTGGTGGCTATAGCAGATACATGTGGGGCGCTGGTCTCCTTGCCTCATGCCTTAGAAGCCTGAGATGGAAAGACCTCATCAGCGACCTAGGATTAAAGGAGGCGAGATATGAGGGCTGAAGCGAATGGCCCCCTTTCTCTGAAATGGTCGAGGAGGCCCCTCAGATTGGTCTGGCAGAAGGAGAAGGGGTACGATCAAGCTAAACTTCATGGGTAGCTGGAGCAATAATAGAAACTGATAAAAAAAAAGGAAACAAGAGTGAGAATGAAAGTGACTAGAATAAAGGAAGTGAGCTAGTTCAAATATCTATTTCTTGCTGGGAGAAGCAGCAGATATGCACATATATCGATTCACCCTATGAGGATCAAAGGAGTTAGCAGTAGGAAACTTCAGGTTTAGATAGTTGTGGGAGATGATAGCCTTCAAAATTGTCTCAGACTTAGCGGATAGAGAATCTCTATCCCACAAGGGCTTATAGTTGAAAGCACCAGGAACCTCGAATTCATGCCCTCGATGAAGATCGAGCTTCCCTAATCACTTTCCACCAAAATCCATTATTTCTTCTAGGCGAGGTCTTTCTTGGAAGCACCGGGAACGATAAATTTGAGCTTGTTCTTAGCTTTCACGTAGAACTGATGTCTTGGGCCACCAGATAGGCTACCAATTTGGAAGATGTAAGTTACTTCTTTCGTTACGGGCTCCCTGGCTCCCCTTCTCAACTCACACTGCTCCCTTTATAGCACGAGGAAGCCAATTTGACGTCTCTAAAAGCCAGGGGTTTATTGGAGTCAGGCCAATTGCTAGACGTTGAGAGCCCATCGAATGGAGGGGTGAAGAGGAAGCATGACCCTATTCTCGAGAGCTACGACGTGGATCAGGAACACGTCTTTTGGACGAGAAAAGACATTACAGTTTTTGAAAGGAATGAAGATGGTGACGCTGTCAGGAATGTTTTACTTGGACTTCAAATGACTAATCGACTTCGGATCAGTTGTAGAATTGGGAATGACCTTGAAATCATAGAGAAGAGTTTCTTATGGAATGGCGAGCTCCCTTTGAGAGGCACCAGAAGCATGAACTGAACCCTTACCAACCGCTCTGTCACCAGAGTCGCCACTCGAATCTTTGTTAGCCAGTTCTAACAGATTCTTAGGTCTGTTTGAGAATCCATTCCCTATTGAAACATTTTGCTCTAAAAAAGGCCTAGGGGAGGGGGATGATCATCCTTGCAGTCATTACGGCTACGCTTCCCGTGAGCGAGACTGGAGACCTCGTCGCCCTCTTTTATGAGGTTGATTGTATCATGACTAGAGTTTGATATGGTGACAAGGAATTTTTGAGTTTGATAAGAGAAAGAAAGGTGGAGGAACTTCGTGTGAAGATAAAGAGCGAAAAAAGATTTTAAGGATTTGAAGTTTGAAGGAGAGAAAAACGTGAAGTGACTATGTTTAAGTAGGGATGAGTGACACAATAACTAGTAACTTTAGTGACAAAAGTAAATTGAAAGGTGAGATCTTTGGTGATTGCCTTGATTCCTGAGGACTGACTTAACACGATCGTTTTTGTTTGAAAATAAATCATTTCTTGCTCTCCACGTTTTACTTGCATTTAATAAAAGGATTCCCTCCCGGATTCTAGCAGCTAAATAAGACGGAAAATTTCCCAACAAAAATAGAAAATCTGACTCTAACCCCAACTCAATCACCGGTGTTCAAGTCAGAGGGGACTTCTATTAATAGCCAAATTCGGCAAAGGACTAAAGAAAAATTTTCCACTCTACAAGCGATGGTTCATATCCAGGATCACATAGCGAGGTACTAAGGTTCCTGAGGTTGAGCTACCATACAACCTCGCAGGAGCAAGGCGAGGTTTCCTACGTTCTAGGAATACCTCAGGTCAAGCACGATATGATCAAATCGAGTTCCTTACGTAGGAGCCCGAGGTAAGGCCAACAAGGGAAGACCTAAGCTTCCCGAGGTCGGGATATCTCGCGACCTTCATGAAATCCTGCTACCCTTTCTGCTTGTACAAAGAGACCTTTAGGGCGTCGAATTTATCTTACAATGTATCTTCGTTTCGTTGAGTGAAGCTATCCAACCAGGTATAAGGAAGATCATAAAGCTCCGTTACAACTAAAAAGCGCCAACACAGTCTTTTCAGCTGCAAAAGAACCAAGGAAGGTCAGATCAAGCTCTTAACGCCAAGACTAGAACATAGATGCACCTCACCATTCAAGATAACAGACACCATATTTGATGACCTAGATGATACATCTCACCAGAGCAGCGTACATGATCGCATTTACTCTCCAACGAGCAGTAAAACACTACATACGTGCAAGACAAATGATTTATTCCGAAGAGGAAACAAACTTATCTCACTCCAAGATATTCTCAGATTTGTTATCGAGCCAAAGTTAATGATATTTCAAACGAAATATCTTGTCCGATAAGGAGGGATTTGATTGAGAGATTCGTGGCGAGAAGGTGATAGGTTTAACCTATAGACCATGTATAAAACATATTTAGGCATGCATGAAGGATGAGTTTGTGACAACGCACATGTAGGAAAAAAGAATTCGCTAGTTGCAAAGAGAGCTTTATTCTTGCCTAAATTCTATTTGTAGAATACAGCCTTCGCTTTATCTACTTCTCGACAGGCATGAAGCTATTACCTCTATTGTACCCAAGAGAGATTGAGAGCTTTCGAGTGATTTTTATATGTCACCTTTGATTCATTTGAGTTAACTAAAGCAATAAGATTTCCTTTACATATCCTATACGTATCTTATCATCACATATTTGAATCATTCCCAGAATTACACATATAAACCTGGTACCGAAGGTACCACTCTCGACCGTAACCTCCGAGGTAGTGGTCTCTTGGGTTTTAGTTGAAATTCCTCACCCCGAGCGAATTTTTGGTTAACAGTATCTGAGTGAATCTTTGTTTGATATGATGTGTCCTGATAGGGTCATGTTTCCTGTTTTGGCCGAGTACATCTCGTTGAATAGAGATCTTCGTTTATTAAGACTTTTTTTACTGGACGACTTTATTTGGGGCATATGCTTCTAACTTCTATATCAATTTTCTTGATGACATGTCAATGGCCATTGTCCTTCTCATTGACTAGTGGACTTCTAATGATGTGGAATTACTATATTTCTACATTACCCGCTACCTTCGATGATGTGTCATTCTGACGAAAAATACATATAACAGAAACAAACACAGTTATCTCCATGATATCCTCTACAAACCGATTTTCTAGGGTCAACTACATTAAAAAGAAAATCCTACCTAATAAAGAAGAAGATCAATCAAGTGATCTTCGGCTTGCATGCCACGGATTAACCATAATTGCACCGTGTATAAATAGAAAGATAATAGCACGAAGAAAGGGATGAATAAAATAAAAAGAAGAGAAAAATCGACCCTTAGAACCATAAGAGCTATCACTTAGTTCTATGATCAAAATTAAGCATAGCCATCGTCACTGATAGTTATATCCACTTATCCATGTACGAATTCACCGCATCCAAATAGTTAGAGAGAAAAGAGAGATTGAGAGTAATTTCATGTTATCATACCTACTTCATTATTGAATACAATAACATCGTTCTGTAGTTCATCATCACCATCATTCTTTCATTCATTTCATCAACTTTTACACATGCGACCGGTACCGAAGGTACCTAGCCCGATCGCGATCTGCCTTGGTAGTGGCCGTAAGAGTGTTAACTGAGATTCCTCACCTAGAACAAATTTTCGGATAGCACTTTTTGGCACCGTCTGTGGTGAGATTCCATACCCTTTTTTAAATCACGTGTTTGAGTTTTTACAGATTTAACAATGTCATGATACTTCGATCCTCTTAGGGCAACCCGAAGCATCTGGGCACCAATCTGTAGCCTCCACCATGAAGGTTCAAAGGAAGGGTAAGAGATCGAAGCATCAAATTCCTGCTCCAGCACTGACTGGTAATGCTCAGGCTCTAGTCCCCCTGGTGATCGGCCTTGCCATTCTAGAGCAGCAGGTCATGGCTTTTGTAAAAAGTATCCATCTCTGGTTGGTTGTAGAGGGTATTACCCCTCAAATGGCAAAACCTAGTACACGAGAGGATCCCAATAGACCGGGAGCTATTGCTTTTGACAGGTTAGGACCACCACCACCGGTACCGATCTGTGATAGGTTGGAGACCCTACCCTTAGTTCGAGATCGATTAGGGCCCATGCCCCCGAATCTACTTAGGCCAGTTAGTTACCAACCTCGACAGGTAAAATTACTCATTGACGTCCCGCCAAGGGGATACTACCACCCATCCCAGACGGTGGTCGCTAGAAAAGAACCTTGATTCGACATCGGGGGTAGTAAAAAAAGTGCCTGGGAAAATCCTCCCCAAGAGGATAACCTAGGTGAGGTCACTGTCTCGTAAGAGGGATTTGACAATGAAGATTTTAAGGTCAAGCCTAAAAGCATCGGTAATATACACCTGCGAAATTAGCTAGCTCGGATGCAAATTGAAACCCAGGACTTGAAGAGGGGCAAGCATAGTAAGAGCTGAAAGAACCCCGTAGGCAAGATGAACGCCTTATTCTCCAATAGGCTCAGAGAAGCAGAACACCTTCAAAAATTCAAAATAACTACTGACGAGTATTATAGTAGTGAGGATCCTTTAGGCCACCTAAAGAGCTTTCTTTAATAGATGGAGGTCTAGAATACGACCAGGGCAGCCTTATGCATAATATTCCCAACCACCATGACTGACTACACCATGACGTTGTACATAAAGTTACCCGCAGGTAGCATGAACAACTTTACTAAATTGTCTAGCTATTTTCTTCACAGTTTCAAACGATCAAGCCACTGCCAAAAGACCTGATCCACTTGCAATACATAATTCAAGAGCAAGGTTAGACACTCTGGTCCTATGTGGAGAGGTTCCATAAGAAAGTGATCCAGATGGGGGTCTTTGCTAAGAAGAAGACCCTAGCTAACTTTTGCAGACACTTGTGGGAAGGCAGATTGTTTCGATCTTTCACAAAGCGTTTGCCAGCGACCTATGAAGAGGCCTACGATAAAGCCCTCAAGTAAGTAGAAATAGATGAACAACTTAAAGTCAAGAATGAATTTGATGACATGAGAACCACCAAGTGCTAGAAGAAAGAGGCGCCCAAGCCTGTACCATTACAAAAGGTTCAGAAAAAACCTCCCGGCTGGTCTACATATCACATCCTACCTTCCCAACCTCAGTAGGAACGGTATCCGGCAAGGAGAACTCCACCTAGAGCTTCGCCTCCACCAAGAGTGATAGCCCTTATATCATATGACAAGAGGGGGTACAATCATTAAACCCCATTGAAAGCATCCCGCAAAACGATTTGTCTTGCCATTCATGACAAGGGATTGCTGAAGAAACCTTTTTCCATGAAAGCGCTAGCTGACACGAGGAATCGGTACAAATACTGTGAATTCCATGAGGGCGTGGAGCATAACACCTTAGAGTGTTTCAGCTTACTTAACCAGATCGAAGAATTAGTGAGAGATGGCAACTAGGTGGAATTCTTATAGCAAGTCCATGACAACATCCACACAGGCTAGGAGGTATAGGACAAGATCAAGGAGGATGCAGAGAAAAGAAGAGGAGAACAAAAAGACCTAATGCAACAAATCCAGGTCATGCACACCATTAGATGGGGAGCTACCATGGCTGGACCTCCAACAACTCTAAGAAGAACCATGCAAGGAAGGTACCCAGGATTGAAGAAAGATGAGATGTGCTTAAAATTTGCACGCCAACTGCCTATGTTGACTCTAGCTGAGTTCATTAGGAATATGCTGCATTGGTGGTTTCATGATCGCTATAAAACTACACAAACCATGCGTCATTAGTTGACCGACGCAGCACATCTTGTGCTCTTAAAACGTGTGGAGAAGTGTGGTTATTTGACCGTAAATCCAGTCGACTGGAACATTTTTTTGGTCAGGCGGTCTAGAAAATAGTGGACTGTAGACTTAGCACGGAAGACTTGTACTTGCAACAAATTTCAAATGGATCATTTTCCATGTTCTCACGCCCTTGCGGCGGCACAGTAGATTACTGTAACTTGGACTTCACAACTTTGAAAACCTACTGATCAGTACCCATTTGGTGAAGCTTATCATTTTTAATGTTTGTTACAGGGAGCGAAACTTGGACTTCACAACTTTTTGTGCAAACTACTACAAGACACATACACTTATTAACGCGTACTCGATTCCTATTATGCCGGTGGGCCATCCTTCCACTTAGGTTGTGCCATCTGACATTGTTCAGAGGGTGATTTTGAATCCAAACTCCAGGAGACAAGCAGGACGCCCCCGAGGGGGGGTCACCATGTCTCATCTTCGGAGAGGACAACTACACAATCCTGTAGAAGATGTGGAAAACCAGGGCATAATTCCAAGAGATGTTCTAATCCACCGATGATTAATAAAGGTACAAGAAGAGCTGTTCCCGATGAATACCGCCGTAAGTGTAGCATCTGCCATTCAATTGGACACAACAAACAAACGTGCCCTAACATTGACTCTAATAGAGAATGAATGACAATTTTTTGATCACATTGAAATTTTTTGGAAGTGTATCATATTTTAATAATTTTGAATTGCAATAATTACTTATTATTGAATGAATTAATATTAATGAATGAATAATGAACGAATTAATGTTCATGAATTAATGACATGTCTGTGTACAACTACAATGGTAATATACAAAAAATCACTTAGCGGGCTTGGAGTTAGCAAAAATCTCCACAACCAATTTTTCCTGAATCATCCCCATGTCGTCCTCTGACCAATCAAAAGACCTTCGGTTCGCCACTATGTACTCGATAATTCTCAAAGTATGGGGACCACAGTTACCTCTACAATTCGGGACATAAAACACCATTAGAAATCATTCATAAAGAATATCTAAACACGTGAATGAAATACAATGTCTTACGATTTCTTTTGTTGGGGGACTGTAGAAGGATGCACCAGACTGACTGAGAAGGGCTTATTTTCCCTAGTGAACGCCCGATGACCAGGACGTCGTGCTGTGTGGAACCCTGCGTCACTCAACATGGAGGGTAAAAACCACCGTAATGGCCGGACCTGCTGGTGCCTGATCGGATAAGGGACTTCCTGTCTCCAGGGGTCATAAATATCAATCTTCCCACGATAAAGGTCGACGCTCACCACCAGCCAATGTTGGGCCCCAACGTTGCACGTAATAGTTTGCATGCCATGTTAGCTAAGGATATACTTACAATTTTTTTTAAAATCATCTCAATCATGCGACACTTACCTGGTTAACCTCGTGCCATGGGCGGTTTCAACTCGTGGTTGCTCCACGGACCGTGAGAAGGTCCTCTTCCAACCATCAGGACTGTAACACATTTCACCTTGCCGTGCTCACAGCACCATGGGAATCACGAGGCATCATCCTCTCCCACATGTACAACATAAGTGGCTGTACAAGCATTGACAATATCGTATTATTAATACAGAAGCATAAAATCAGATGTGATTCCCAAATGTTATAACTACTTACATAATATTATGTATCCAACACGTTGATCCTCTGGTTGTACACATTGTGGAATCCTCGCTGACGCTTCCGTAGAATATTTAGGTATGCATCCATATGCTGATAAACAATAAAACCACCGTACTTGTTAACAATTCAACAATACTTACACAAAAGTTAATATGAAATATAATAAGTACGTACCGTGTCCTCCAAGTCCATAAAGTTGGGCTGCATATGCACGAACCATCCCGTGGTAACTGGTGACACCACGTCCACATCACGTCTGTATAATGATTGAATTACCTTAGCTATACATAAATTTGAATAAACAAGAAATGTACATCCATTTGTATTATAAAAAGTTGGACTCACTGCTCCCCATTGATGTTCCTCTTGAAGGCCTTGTATGCCGCTAGGTGGTCACCGTCCACTAGTCCGTGGGGGTCAAAAATGTGTTCCACGGACTCGGGCCTTGTCTTTAACCTCTTTAGACTGTATGGATCTATGTAAGAGCTCACCAACTGCCATCCGCGCTTACCTAAACGCTTCACCGAGGGAGGGGACCGCTCCGACGGCATGGACGTGCTAGATGGGGGAGGGGACCGCTCCGACGCCATGCTCGTGCTGGGTGGGGGAGGGGACCGCTCCGATGCCACGCAAGTGCTGGGTGGGAGAGGGGACAGCTCCGACTCCAAGGTCTTGCTGGGTAGGGGAGGAGAGGGGACCGCTCCGATGCCACGCACGTGCTGGGTGGGGGAGGGGACCGCTCCGACACCACGGTCGTGCTGGGTGGGGGAGGGGACCGCCCCGACGCCACGAACGTGCTGGGTGGAGGAGGGAACCTCTCCGACCCCACAGACGTACTGGGTTGGGGAGGGAACCGCTCCGACGCTACGGATGTGCTAGGCGGGGGAGGGAACCGCTCCGACGCCACAGACGTGCAGGGTTGGGATGGAAACCGCTCCGACGCTACGGATGTGTAGGGTGGGGGAAGGGACTGCTCTGATGCCACGGACTTACAGGGTGGGGGAGGGAACCGCTTTGACCCTACGGATGTGCTAGGTGGGAGAGGGGCCTGCTCCGACGCCACGGATGTGCTGGGTGGGGAAGGGGACCGCGGTGGTTGAATCGATGTGCTGCGAGGTGGGGGGATCGATGTGCTGCGAGGTGGGGGGATCGATGTGCTGGAAGGTGGGGGGGACCGCTGAGCCTGGGTGTCTGTCCCTCCATAAACCTATCAGTCGACCCTCCGGGACTAAATAATTGATCAGAAGGTGGGGGGTCATCCCGGTGTGTACTTAAGATGGAACCTTGAAGCCCCCGGATCATATCCAGTATCAATCGGTGTTGCTGCTGACGATCCTCATCACTCTTTCGGATCATATCCAACAACTCCAAGTGTTGACGTTGTCGATCCTCGTCACTCTTTCGGAGGGTTTCACGCACATCGTTCAACATTTCAGTTCACGGAGCCTGAAATCATGTCTACAATGTTAGTAAAAAACTATCAACACGTGTTACTAAAAAACACTTAACTTTGTTTTCAGCTTACCTTTCCATCACGTTCAACGCCCCTACGGGAATCCGCTGCAGATGTACCATTTCCGGGGGTGGAAAACCAAACCCGCCTATGCCTATGCCTTTCTCGTTTAGGATCTGTCTCATATCCCTCACTGTCACTGGGCCTCAAACCCTCAGCAACGGGCTCAGATCCCTCACTGTCAATGGTCCTATCTGTACCACTGATCCCGCCTAAGGTGGTCTGATCAGGGACCTCAGGCGGCATATCATCCATGTCATCTTCTACATACATGCCCCCCCCCCCCCCCCCCCTCCTCGTTTAGGCAGGCATAGTATGGTGCTTGTCTCTCAGCTGGTGTCGGCACCAGTTCCTTGAGCGCAAACATCTGAAATATTAGTTAGAACAATGTCATTTTACAAATACTAACTAATAAAAACATTAACAAAATAAATACATACCCTGTCTTTGAAAATCTTTGCTAGCTTCTTCCCTCTCGGTTGTTTGGTCAACTCCCACTTCAAAATACAGAGAGTCAGATCAGTAACCCTCCGGACACCGACCTCTTTGGCCAACTCAGGGATCACCTCCAAAGCAAATATCTGCATCATAGATAAGTACGATAAGTATCCATACAACTTTGGGCACCAACAATAAAGTGCAATTTGTAGTTCGAACTTCTTACCAACAGGGCATGAGAGAAAGACCGTATATGTTGTAGGTCTCCACCCTGTGTACATCAACGCCCTTTTCCTACCGACGTCGCTCGAACCAGTCTCTTCGCCCGTCAAGCGCATGCTTGAGTGAGTGAATAGAATGCCTGTACACGTGGGCACCCCACAGGAACGCGTCGAACACATCTAGGTCCTCAACTAGCCGAAACTGCCAAACTGGAATCTTGAATCTCTCATCCACCCCCATCAGTATCCAGTTCAGCATATATAAGAGGCCGAGCTTGACAACATCGTACGCCTTTCCGAAATCTGTGCTGGTGACGACACCCCTAATCTGCTCCAGCGACACCTTCTCGGCTCCAGGAAAGTACCGCTCATGTATGCCATTCTCCCCTGCTGCATACATTGTGGTCTCTGGTACAACTCCAAACCGCAGTCCGGTGATCAGGCAAAATTCCACCTTCGAAAACCTCACCAACTGGGTTCCTAACATGAAGTGCATCTCATCTATGGGGCCGTTATGATGGAGCTCTCTCAAAAGCAACCGATGGATAATACCACCGGAAAACTTCATCTCCCTATGCATCGTCAAGAAATGCCCGAAACAAGACACCATGAACCGCCGACGATCTTCATCTGTAAATTCTACAGGGACACGGTTCAGCGCGTCGTCTATATGGGTGAGGGCATCAAAATGGTTGTGTCGTGTCAGTTTGCCCTCGTACCAGTATTCTTCTGGAGTTTTAAGTGAATCCCTCAACCTAATTCTCATCTGCAATGTAACAGAAATACAACATCATTAGGCAGAATTTTATTAAAAAGCTCGATCCCTTACAAAAAAAACCCGATTGATTTACAAAAATGCTCGATTCCTTTTCAAAATGGCTCGATCCTTTTCAAAACAGCTCGATTGCTTTACAAAAAGGCTCGATTTCTTTTAAAAAAGGCTCGATCCCTTTCAAAAAAGGTCGATTGCTTTACAAAAAACCTCGATTCCTTTTCAAAACGGCTTGATCCCTTTCAAAAAAGCTCGATCCCTTACATAAAAGCTCCATCAATTTTAAAAAAAGCTTGATCCCTTTTAAAATATGCTCGATCCCTTTTTAAAAAAGCTCGATCCATTTTAAAAAAGCTCGATCAATTTTAAAAAAGGCTCGATCCCTTTTCAAAAAAGCTTGATCCCTTTCAAATAGGCTCGATCCAATTCAAAAACAGCTCGAACATATTCAAAAAAACTCGATTCCTTTTCAAAAAGGCTCGATTCCTTTTCAAAAAGGCTCGATCCCTTTTAAAAAGGCTCGATCCCTTTAAAAAAAGCTCGATCCCTTTAAAAAAAGCTCGATCCCTTTTAAAAAAAGCTCTATCCCTTTTTAAAAAGCTCTATCCCTTTTTAAAAAGCTCGCTCCCTTTTTAAAAAAGCTCACTCTCTTTTAAAAAAGGCTCGATCCCTTTTCAAAAAAGCTCGATCCCTTTCAAATAGGCTCGATCCAATTCAAAAACAGCTCGAACCTATTCAAAAAAGCTCGATTCCTTTTTTAAATGGCTCAATCCCTTTTCAAAAAAGCTCGATCCCTTTCAAATAGGCTCGATCCAATTCAAAAACAGCTCGAATCTATTCAAAAAAGCTCGATTCCTTTTCAAAAAGGCTCGATCCCTTTCAAAAAGGCTCGATCTCTTTAAAAAAGATTGATCTTTTTTAAAAAAAAGTTTGATCCCTTTTTAAAAAAGCTCGATTCCTTTTAAAAAAAGCTCGATCCCTTTTAAAAAAAGCTCGATTCATTTTCAAAAATGCTCGATCCCTTTCAAATATGCGCGATCTAATTCTTAATCAGCTCGAACCTATTCGAAAAAGCTCGAAACCTATTCAAAAAAACTCGATCCTTTTCGAAATGGCTAGATTCTTTTTTAAAAAAGCTCGATTTCTTTTCGAAAAAGCTCGATTCCTTTTCCAAAAACCTCGATCTACCAAAACCTAATTTTCACGAAAAAAATAGCTCGACTAATCAAAGAAGCTCAATTTTCTTGAAAAAAAGTCTCGAAAACCCAGATTTCATCTTCCTCAACTGATATTCAACCAAATTACAAACCCTAACCTAAACCACAACCATTCTCACATCTCTATTTTAACCGGTTTCTACAATTCCTATCAACAAAACTCAATTCTAACTTGTAATACAAGTTAACAACAACAAAAACGAGGAAAAATAACCAATCTTACCTTTGTCAATCGCAGCTCTTCCGGTCACTTCACAGTCGATTAGTTTCCCGTCGGTTTGACTGTTGCTTCTCTGTGACTTTGAAAATGACAACTTCCTCACTGTTAAAATATTTCGGGGTATTTTTGTCTCAAAAGCTCTTTTGGTGCATTTTAAACATACATTAGTAAAGTGGTGATATTTGCACAGCACACCCCTCAAATAGTGCCAATAATTTTTTGACCCCTTTATTAAATCTATTTGACCTTTATAAAAAAGTCCACACGAGAACTAGACCCTTTCTTACAAAAAGAAACAAGTCCACATGTCTCAATACAATTCTAGATGGACCCCTACATTGGTCCGGTAGAATATATCAAGTGATCCATGCAAGTTCGTATCGATTTGGGATCTTTACAGACTATCTAAATTTAAACTCCAATAGACACAACCCAATCACAATCAACAAATGATTCACTTAGGTCCAATCTATTAATTTTAGTTCATTCCACTAAAGAACTAAAAATGAACTCTTAAATAAAGATAGAATAAGTTAATATTTCTCATTCATACCCTAGACAACCTTATTGGAGAAAGTGTATCCTCGTAAAGAATATCAGCAATCGTCAAGAGCTCATAGACCGCCTATAGCTCTCCAAGTTACCATATTTACTTATTTGACCATATTTTGAACTTTGATATTTTGACTTGTCTAGAAACCAAGTTTCAATAGACACTATTGAAAACTTAATGTTAAGATTTAATATCCAATACCTCAAAACATTCATATAATGATATTCTACTCTCATTTAATAAATAGAGCCACAATGTCCATATCTATAAATGTAGTCCTCTATCGATTAACAAATGAAAACCACCAAAATATCGATGATAGACTATGTTATATAATCGTACTCATTGATAGCTCAAATGATAACACTTGTAACCATAAGTCCATCATTTATCTTAGGATTGAGATAGACTCTCCGATTGTCTTCAAATGAAAAACTTTTATCATTGTGATCCAATTCAATACACCGATTGCACTAGATTCTTTTGCCCAAAGACACCACACTTTGATGATTTTAGACTCATCATAACACATTTGATCCCACTCAAATGCTAACTAAAGAATCTACAAGTTTGACAAGATAAAGGTGCCCAACCTTTTATTTTAAGTTGTGAATATTATTCAAGACTAACTAAAGAATTGTATCTACCTCATACATATCTGGATGTATGAACAATTCTTCTTTTCTCATAGTCTTTTGACTATTATTTACTTTTAACAATTATAATAATTTAACTATAAATGCTATAAGATTTGTTAAACTAGAAATCACTTAATTAATATGAAACGATTGTCAAATACATTACTACACTCCTGCTATCGAGCATAATCCCAACAATTGAGGCCTCCTACGGGTCTAAGCAAGCCTCTGGAGTAGTAGCACTGCTGTAAGACCGGTGGCTCCTCTCCATTGTACCGGGCCATTTGGCACCCTAACAAGCCATCGAAGTCCCGATCTGATTAAGAAGAGCCTAGAGGCTTCCCTCATTTACCGAGGCCTTCTACATGCCTAAGCAAGCCTCTAGAGCAGCACCACCGCTGCAAGATTGGTGGCTCCTCTCCATTTGAACTGGGCCATTCAACGCCCTAGTGAGCCGCCAAAGTCCTGATCTGATCGAGGAGAGCCCAAAGGCTTCCCACACTTGTTGAGGCTTCCTACATGCCTTAGCAAGCATTGGGGGCAGCAGCATCGCTGTAAGGCCTAGTGGCTCATAACTTCTTGTGTCGAGTCATTCAACGTCCAAGTGAGCCACTGTGGTCTCTATTCTTTCCAGGTAGGTCCAGAACCTCGTTTCAGTTATTGGGGACTTCTAGGATCATAAGCATGCCTCTGGACCAGTATCATATCGATGGCTCCTCTCCGATTGTATCAGGCCATTAAATACCCTAGCGAGCCACCGAAGTATTGATCCATTCGAGGAGATTCTGAGGCTTCCTATTTTAGTTTAGGCCTCCAACATGCCTAAGCAAGCCTCTATAATAGCAACACCACTGCATGACCCACCGGTGGCTCCTCTCCATTTGAACCGGGCTATTCAGCACCGTAGCAAGCCATCGATGTCCGGATCTGATCAAAGCGAGCCCAGAGGCTTTCCACATTTGCTTAGGCCTCCTACATGTCTAGGCAAGCCTCTAGAGAAGTAGCACTGCTGCAAGACCCGTGGTTCCTCACTTGTTGTATTAGGCCCCTCACAATGCCTTTGTGAGCCATCGTGGTCCCGGTTCAAGTAAGTGAAGTCCAGAGCCTCATTTCAGCTGCTAGGGTCTTTTTGAAGCTCAATCATGCCTCTAGATAAGGATTAGCGGTTCCTCACTTTTTATTGGGTCACTCAACGCCCAGTGAGCTATCTAGGTCCCGGTTCGTTCAAATGGAATCTCAAACCCCATTATGATTGTTGAAGGCTCTTATCTACCCTGAGCAGGCCGCTAAACCGATTACATCACTTAAGGACAAAAAGCTCACTATTCTCTCTGGTACTCCTGTGGGAGGGGCGATGACCCCAACAAGAGAAGATTTCTTCTGTTCACAATAAAAAGCACCTTTGCGGAAAGTCACTCAATTATCTACACCCAAAACGCAAATCATCTCAAGAGATTCTACTCATGAATAGAAAGGCCATGCCTTCGTGTTTTGTTCGGGCCTTCATGCCTATTCTTTTTCTTCTTCTTCTTTCTTGTTTTTCTTTCTTTTATCATATATATATATATATATACACACACACACTACCTACTAATTTTTCAGCATATAACCTGTGATATTTTTTTCCCCTTAAATCTGTTCAATTTTGTCTAAAAAACAGAGATAGAGATGGACTTGGATTTTCGTAAATGGAAAGGAAATGAGATTTCAACGTTTCACAAACAGAGAAGAAGACGAAATCTAGAAATTATTTTTTTGGTTTTCCTTTTTGTTTGTAATATAATAATTTTTATTAATATAATAGGCTTTATAAAAACATTCAGAATTATATTCCAAACAAGAAGATGGACCAAAAGTGGGTTCCATCTCCATTTCGTCTATTATTATCAATTTTCGATGGTTCTCAAGGGTTTACTGTCAAAAAATGAGTTCAAGAGACACTGCTACCGCACGTATAATTCAAAGAGCATTGGTGTAATTAACCCTTTATGTTATTCCAGATTTGCCCATTGGTATGAACCCAAGTGAAGATAACATGACAACAAAAATGGACAGAAATAAAATTCCATCATTATTCCATCAACTTCTGTCAATAAATAAAAGTTCAACGGATTTAAAGACAAAAAAAAATCAAGGGACATATTGCTACCTCACGTATAATTCAATAGGCATTGATGCAACTAACCCTAATAGAAATAAGGAGACTAATATATCACAATTGTATCATTAACCATTGCAGTCAAAAGACCATCTTTCCACAACTCCTTTAAAGGACACGTCACAAGATTATTCGTAAACCCGGTACAATTGTGATCCTTCCAGGATGTACATTCCCGATTGCTTAACTTACCAGTCATGGTTAAGGATAGAAATAAGTGTGAAAAAAGAAAACGAATGCTTTGTTCTAATATGGCAGTGAGATATATGGTAACTGACCACTTGGCGAGTAGACTCGGAACTGGCTCAAGTTAAACCATAGAGATGATGCACTTCATCACATCATTTAGGATGTGCATTTGGTAATGGCACTTTTCGTAAGCACTTTCGAATGACAAAATAATAGAAAACTACTAAACTTGTTGAGCCCCATATCGGCATTTGACTTCATCTCCTTCTAAAAACCTCTCCACGGCATATGAAGGCAGGCCTGTCATCTCTAAAGTCTTTTCCCAAACTTTATAAGAAGTTTCGATGTTGTGCGCTTCTTCAGAAGCATTTGTCGGACGACACTCTTGAGAAATGAATGCACAAACAGGCCAATCATCTGCTTTCAGCAATTCACAATACTCTGGAATCTGTGGATCCGTGGCTGAAAAAAGTGTACTCCTGGAACCTGCATTGATAGTAAATCATGATAAGTTCAGCTTGTGCATCATGATTTTTTTTCTTTTTCAAAAAATTATGCTTAAAATAAGAGATTTGGGGCGTGTTTGAAGGCATCAGGCATCAATGCAAAACTACTCAAGTTTAATTCTGTTATCTTAACAGTACAGTATAAATAAATATATAATGTTTCGAACTTCAATGTTTATATATATGTGTGTGTGTTGAAGCTCAGGGGTAATTCCAACAAGTGAATATTCTAACACGCAATCTTGCTTTGGGGAATTATCCATGTTGATAAACTCACACACACTGCCTTTCGGCTATAATTTTGATACTTTGCTAAATTTTGATACTTTGCTAGTCAGTCACATTACGAATTTTACTCAAGGGTCCACAGGGTTGACAGGGTAAACCTCAAAAAGGAAACACAAGGCAAAGAGTAGAGTGAACTCAATAGATTTTATGCCCCTACTAGCAGAATCAAACCCGATAAAAATATCTATAGCCATGTTTGGTGAACAAACTTTGCTTGCTAAAAGTTGCCTCCATTATCCAAGCAATTGAGGAGACTAAACAAATCACTAGAATTTTAAAATACTTACCTTCTTGGGGACTAAAGATAAAATAAGGTATAAGATGATACGCAGCTTGAACAACTCTGGAAAGATCTCTTGCCTGCAATTGAATAAAGATAAAGCCATAAGTTAATTATGTTTCTACAGAAAATGCAATGCCTAGCCTAAGTTAACCTCTTGATTAGAAACCGTTACCACTCTGATGCAATTTAATTGATCCAACTATCATAGTTACTCTGATGCAGCCATGGAAAAAAAAGAAAAAAAAAATTGTTGTTAATTTCTATGTAGTAATAAGTTTTAGTATTTTGGTTCTCATTATGCGGGTTCAAATAGTTACCAACCATTACACGATCCAGCTACCACTGGTCACCACCACCCTTCTAATACTATCCACCATCTTCACTCGTCTTTATTGCATGTAGTATCACCCATCACTAGCTCACACCATGAACATCCAACCTCTATCATTGACAATAACACAAACTACTGCTACTTCCTCCAATCCCTCTCACTACCCTTTCCACCACCTTTGTTTCTAACCACGACAGTTTTGCCTACTACCTAATTGCTCCAAAGATACAGCTACCATACTCACCTTGTGGAGATATAGCACCATTAAAGAACTGAAACTCATTTGATCATCCAAACATGACATCCTGCAATCTCCTAACACTAAAACATGCAATAAGCTTAAAAAGATGACAAGCGTGGAGTAGTATTTTCAAAGAAATAATTATCTTCTCATATCCTTGAGCTTTTGAATTTAAAAAATTTAGAAACTAGATAGAGAATCACCATCACCCAGGCCACATGCATATCTGCATAAATGTTAAGTATATACCTGATAAAGAATTCCATCAGTTAAGTGAGTAATTAAATAAGGATTTTCAAGGTCTTGTTTAAAAACTTCACAAATCAAATCAGTTGGAATATAAAGAGCTACCCAAGGAACTACACAATGTTTACAGCGACACTTACATTATACAGAAAATTTAATTACGCAACGTATAATTTGACCAACTGAAAATTAATGAAGCACACATATTTGTTCATTTTATGGAAAAATATCACATCATTTTCTCCCCCTGCAACCTCTTTAAGGCAGAGACTTACAACATTAGTGTGGACAATTCCAGGTGATACACATAGTACATTAATGCCAGCTTCAGCAGGAAGTCGCTTTTGGAGGACACTACTAAACATAACCTGCAATCAAAGGCTGTCAAATTGCTAATTACTTCTTAACAGTTTAACAGATATGTAAAGAAAGATATCAAATTAGTTCTCTTTCTCTGAGAACATGCAGCCTGGTTTTAATAAATGATCAGCTTCTGCATGCTAATAATAGTTGAAGGCAACAGTAAATTCAAGAAGAAGAAAAAGGAAAAAGAGGAAACTAAAACTAAAACTAAAATAAAAATGTACATTGTTGTAGCAGCCTTAGTTCAAGAACTTAGATAAAAATAATAATTTTAAAAAGTAATTTAAAAAAATCGCAAGTCACTGATTACAGACGCATAACATTTGTAGCATTCTTCCAAATCCAATGCTGACATGTTAAATATAATTTTTTTGTACCACAATTTATTATGAAATGGAAATAACCCCAAGCTTTGACCAACTACTCAACTGAGCTGTCACTAAATTCTTTCTTGAAAAAGCAGTTTATTAAATGATCCAGTAAGATACAGCACAAGTGTCACTTATACAAACAAAATCCCCCAAAAACAATACCAATCTAAGTTTGCATAAATCAAGTCAAGTGAGAAGTTGCAATAGAATTGCTGATATTATATATACTTTGACAAAAGGCTTCCAGGCGGTATCATAAATACAACTCAATTTATACACTAATAAAAATAAAAACTTAAAATAGATCATATTAAAATTAAGAGGTCCCCTCAATTAAGGGAAGCGGAGAATGGGAGTCTATAGAAAATCTGTAATCATATGATATACACGAAGATAATCCCTCACTCTGAATAAGAGTAGAAAATAGTACTACAAATAGTAAATTAATAATTAAAAGATAAAACAAGCTGAATGATTAATTTGATAATGTGTAGATTTTAACAGAAACAGATCCGTGATGTTTTTACTGGTTATCCCAAATTGATCAAACAGAAATATCCTATTGAACACACAGGAGTGAGGAACAGCTGCCAAACATGCCAATTTTCTAAGTGAAATAAACCAGCAAAGCAACCCTGGTTTCCAGGTAATCAAGCAGTAGGAAGAATTAAACATTGATTGTTAACAGCACCTGTGCTAGTTTGCTGCTTGAGTATCCAAATAAGCTTGTATATTTTCTCTTCCCAGAAACAACATTCATGTCTTCTGTGTCAACAAAGCCAACATAATGCATCTGCACCAAAGAAGATGTGCAGATTACTTTTAAACATATAGGAGTAATAGTTGGACAGCATAATTATGAGAAGGATTCACATTGCAATAAAATGAATCAACACTACTGCATCAGGTACACACAACAAGACTCTTTTTTCTAATTTCTTTTATCTGTAAACAGTTGTTGAGAAGTACATGAAGCTCAGCCTATATAAGAGGATAGATTATAGAGGAGAAACACCCCAAGGAAGATTAAATAAAATTCTTAAAGTCAATCCATCTTTTAACAAGCAGTTCCTTAATTGTCAGAAAAAATTCCTCAACGGATAATCTTCTCAATGTACCCAATAAATTTATCAGAAAAGCTCAAAAAACAATAAAGCACAAAAAGGGGTAGCATCCCTAGTTTACAATAAGTACTGACAATAAGAATGGAACAACTAAGTTCTGATATAAAAAATATAGATAAATTCTAATATGGCCCAGAAACATTAGCAAGAGTAGTAATGGACAACAAAGAAAAATGGTTACTTATAATCCCAGACTCAGCAATAATAGAATTCCTTACAGATGCATAACATTCATTTCTTTGTCTTTGATAATAACAAAGACAATAGCAAGGAAAAATCAATAAAATGTCATGGACAGTGGACACAGCACATGCATAAATTCATAAGCACAAACAAACACATTGAAATGAAACTTACAACAGAATTAAGATTTACAATTCGACTTGGAGAGCCTCTAATAAGGGATGGCAAAAGCAAAACAGAAAGCAATGCTGGAGCCAGATGATTCACTTGCATGTGCTCTTCATACCCATCTTTAGAGAATCTTTGCGGCTCTAAATACATCAAAGTGAAAGCATATCAGTTGATAATATACTATGATTTCCATATAAATGCAACTGGAAGGAATAAGCATATTGCACTGCAATATATACAGATTGCCGAAGGATATATGGTTATGTATCCAAATAAGTACAAAATGATTTGCATAGTAAATGTAAGCACCTTATAATCAAGTTGATGTTCGGACTACAACAAGTAATACTAGAGAGAAGGATGATGGACTAAAACACTATAACTTGATTTACATCCAGAAAGCTTAGCTGGACCAAACCTACGATGTACTTATGAACATGGAATTGATGCAAAAGTCAAAGCACAAAAGAATATAACTAAAACCAACATACTGCAAGATATGAATGTCAAACTTAAAGGCTTGAAAACACCAACCTCCAATTGAAAATATCCCGGCATTATTAATAAGAACATGCAAAGGTCCTAAACGAGCATTCCATGCCTCGGCAAACCTCGCGACAGAATCCAACGACAGTAGATCAAGTTCCATCACCTAGATTAAGTCAAAATTACCATCCGAAACAGAAATTTAAACTGAAGAATATTTATATATTACAATAAATAAACTGAAACCACTTCCCATCCTTGTATTCACTGTAGCCATTATTACAAGAATAATTAACATGTTGTATAAGAATATAAACATGATATGATCATTCTTAAAGAAGTAAATTGCAATTACTAAAAAAGAAACAAAGAATCTGATACCTCAACATTGAGAGGAAGGCCTCTTCCAGACCACTCTTCCTGCCATTTCTGGATCAACTCTTGAGCAGCCTTGGTGTTCCTCACCGCCATGACCACGTGAGCCCCTGACTCAGCCAATTGCCTGCTAAAAAATAAATAAATGACGTCGTTTTAGCTAGATATTGTAAACTATTTATCGAGTGAAATGTTACCGGGCGATTTCGCGGCCGATTCCGCTGGTAGATCCAGTAACAATGCAGGTGAGATCGTTGACAGGTGGGAGTGGGAGAGGATTCTGCAGATGACTGGCGAGGATCCTCTGGAATAGCATCTCGTAAATCACGTACAACCAACCTCGAAGCCACTCCATCCACCCTAGCGCATCCTTCTTCTTCTTCCTGCTGCTACCGTTCTTCTTCGCCTCCACCTCCGCCTCCGGCATCTTCAAGATTAGTTGTAGCTTATCGATCCTATAGCGAATAAGAATCCATGTTGTGTTTTTTCAAAACAGTGCGAGTGTGACTGTGAGTGTGAATGTGTGACGTTTGCTTGTATTATAGCTTTCTAATTATCGTAAACGAGATTTTGGTTTGCACAAATGACTTTTATGTCAGCCGATCAAATTCTATTCATAGTTAAAGCTTTAAGAAACAAATAAAATCTGGTCCCGAATTACCGTAATAGTTAGGGGTTGTTGGTACGGATTAATCAAAATTACGTGATTTTTGGAAAATTTAACTCAATAATATGATTCCTAGAAAAAATTTAGACATGTATTTGGTTGTGTATAGGAATATTATGTCGGATTCTTTGAAATATTATGTAATAGCATTTAGTTGTACATAAGAATTTGTTTTTTATTTATTTATTAAAAACTAAATAAAAAATAAAAAATGAAAATCGAACCTTGTCTTTACCCACCAGTCTTTATCATTCTTTGCCATTTTTTCAAAAAATCACCGGCTGCCATTCTTTCATCTCTTTTAAGAAAAAAAATCTAGATCTTTGTCGTAGTCGTCGCCGTCACCTCCGTCTGGCCAGGATCTTCTTCGTCGTCTCCTTGCCTCCACGTCGTCATCTACCCAGATCTTGTGTAAGAGAAGATGAAGTTTGGTATATAGGTAGTGAGAAATCTGTGTTTGGGTAGTGAGAAAGTGTAAGAAAATAAAAAGAATTATGGACTGACAAAGAGGTTAAGGATTAGGGATTTTTGTGAAATGAAATTGGCAATTTTTTGTATTAATTTTCAGCAGCAATGAAGAAAAAAGAGGAAGAAAATAATATATATATATATATATATATATATATATATATATTTAATGATGGTGGGTCCCATAGTAGGAATCAAGAAACCCACCTATTGAGATGGGAATCACATTTCCCCTTTGAAGAGTATTGTGATTCATAATGGATTAACTTTCGCATGAAACAAAAATCTCAAACTTGTTAGCAAACATGAGAATGCTTTGAGATTCTCATTCTTATGCAAAGATGACCCCATACTAAATGGTCCCTTAGGAAAATAGACCCTTGGCCATTTATAACTGAACACATCAGAGATTGGATCTCTATGGATTCAATTTGGGATAAGATCTAGATATGGATCGACTCTTCTCGCCGCGATTGCGAACTCTCATCTTCACCGAGTTTTCTCCATCCAAATGGATTTTCTCTTAAAAAGGAAGTAAATCCAATACTTCGGGGGGTTTGTTTTTTGGTATAAAGTCTAAAGACGTTTGAACAAAAAAATTGTTTGTTTTTTTTTTTCAAGTCTTAAGTCTGAAATAGTGTTATAAACATGTGAAATCCAATAAGTTGGAAATCCTGGTTTAAATATGAAGTCTAAAAATCCTAACTCATTTTAAACCATTCTTTTTTTCAAAAAAAATATACCTAAAATCTTCACACTATTACAAACAAATTTTTTTTTGAAAAAAAATGGATGTTGGCGGTGGTTTTTCGTTGTGTGAAAAATCGATATGCCAATTGGTTATGTTTAGTGCAACAATGGAAGAAATACATGAAAGTAAAATAGAAGACAGATTTACGTGGAAAACCCTCGTAAAAAGCGAAAAACCACGGGGTGCCGTTGAAGACATAAAAGTGCTCACTAGGAAAGAAAGTGAATTGGGATTATATACCTCTACTCACTGCTCTTTGTTTAACGCTATTCTTGGTGTATTTTTATTTTGTCTACACAGTGAAAAATGAAAGGTATTTATACAATTTTTTAACATTAGACTTGGTGTGCAAGCAGTTGACTTACATAATCCAATTATGATTCTCCTTTCTCTTTTGGCATTATCTCGTAGTAAATGCAGTTGACATTATGCCTGATTTAATTTATAATACCTTTTGGAGAAGATATACTTGTTTCCTATTTGATGTGTGATTGTTGACTCTCAAATCTCGGCGTGATCATTGGGTATTAATTAGGCGCGCCGGACTCTAATTAGACCAGTGGTCCTTGTTGGAGGGGTGCTCTAGTAGATCAGAATCGTATTTGACGTGGTTCCCTATTGCCTGAATCACTTTTCTTTCCTTGAGTCGTCTCCATGAAGCTTACTATTTTCCATATGCCTACTCATTCGATGAATTTCTTGGTTGACTCTGGATGACGTGGTGCATCTTTTCTCCAATATTGTTGTTGACTTCGACGATGTGTTATCTGATGAAACGTTGCATATAACAGGTGGACTGATACGTCACCCAGACCAGATTCTCTTAAAACAATACCCCCTTAAATATTTGAGCTGTGTGCAAGTGTTTGGCCTGCACCTTGCTTGTGCCCAAGTTAATTATGTTTGACATTCACTTGGCGAGAGGTATTTAAAACATCCTTGTTGTTATCTTCATTAGTGTGGCGATTATGATGCTTTTATTAGCCCGAAGCTTCACTGACGTGTCTTCAGCATATCCATAGATGCTTGAGTAGGTTGACGTTTGGTTTTCTTGATAGTGATGCTTGGGGGCTTGAAGTCCTCCTCATACAACAATTGTATTTGCACATCATTTCCCATGCCTTTACGTTTTTCTGTTTCATAACTTGGTGATGTCACTTTTAGGGTTTTGATTTTGAAAATCTCCTTTTCATTGGTATTTGAGGTTTTGTTTATGTTGGGTGTCTTGTTCTTCTCTGATTTTATTCTATCCAGACTCCACTTCTTTCCCAAAAGTCTTATTAGAATTTTATCACCAGGTATATGGAAAATTTGGAGTTCTAGGGTCCGTCTGCTACACTCTTTGTTTGTTTAAAAAATATGTTTCTGTTAGGATTATGTTCGATAGCAAGAGTGTAATATTATAATTAACAATCTTTTTATATGAATAAAGTGATTTCTAGTTTAACAAATCTTATAGTACTTGCAGTTTAATTATTATAATTGTCAAAAGTAAATAATCATAAGGTCAAAAGACTATGAGAAATGAAGAATTGTTCATACATCTAGATATGTATGAGGTAGACACAATTCTTTAGTTAGTCTTGAATAATATTCACAACTTAAGATAGAAGGTTGGGCGCTTTTATCTTGTCAAAGTTGTAGATTCTTTTGCTAGCATTTGAGTGGGATCAAATGTGTTATGATGAGTCTAAAATCATCAAATTGTGGTGTCTTTGGGCAAAAGAATCTAGTGCACTGGTGCATTGAATAGGATCAAAATGAAATACTTTATCTAGAACCCTTCAATGGATAAAAATTTTCATTTGAAGACAATCGGAGAGTCTACTCAATCCTGAGGTAAATGATGGACTTATGGTTGCAAGTGTTATCATTTGAGCTATCAATGAGTACGATTATATAGCCTAGTCTATCCACGATAGTTTGGTGGTATTCGTTTGTTAATCGATAGAGGACTTCATTTACAAATATGGACATCATGACTCCATTTTTTGAATGAGAGTAGAATACCATCATATGGATGTTTTGAGGTACTTGATATTAAATCTTAACGTTAAGTTTTCAATAGTGTCTATTGAAACATGGCTTCTGGACAAGTCAAAATATCCAAGTTCAAAATGTGGTCAAATGAGTAAATATGGTAACTTGGAGAGCTATAGGCGGTCTATGAGCTCTTGGCGATTACTGGTATTCTTCACGAGGATACACTTTCTCCAATAAGGTTGTCTAGGGTATGATTGAGTAAATATCAACTTATTTTATCTTTATTTTGAGAGTTCAATTTTAGTTATTTAGTGGAATGAACTAAAATTAAATAGATTGGACCTAAGTGAATCATTTGTTGATTGTGATTGGGTTGTGTCTATTGGAGCTTAAATTTAGATAGCCCGCCAAGATCCCCAATCCACAAGAACTTGTATGGATCACTTGATATATTCTACCGGACCAATAGGGATCCATCTAGAATTATAGTAAGGCATGTGAACTTGTTTCTTTTTGTAAGAATAGGTCTAGTTCACATGTGGACTTTTTATTAAGGTCCAATGGATTTAATAAAATAAGAAAAATAATATATGACCCATAAACATGTGTTGGGCAGCAAGGCTAATTAAGAATAGCTTAATTATATTATTTTTATTTTATTATTTAGTTAAACGGAAATTAATAAATTTGTTGATTAATTAATTATTTAATTAAAAGTCAAAATCTTTTTCCTAGTAGGAGATGATCTCCTAAAAATATACTATTGCTGGTAGTATAGTTAATGTTGAAGACTATATTTGATAAGTAGATAAATAAAAGAAATTAATTATCTAATCAAATTAGGAAGTCTTTAATATGGTTACAAATACATTATTGAGTTGGATTAGGAGTCTTGGTGTATGAAAGAATTCTTATTGGAAAAAGATTCTTGGTCACCAAGAAAAACTACTTAGTGGTAGAATTCTTCTTTGAAAATGATTCATAACCACCAAGTTAATCTACCTAAGGATAGAATTATTGTCCATCAAGTAATCCTTCTTAGGAAAGAATAAACTCTCCTAATCTAAATCAAAGAGTAAAATTTGGCCAACAACATATGGTTATAGGAGAAGTTAGATTTCCTTTTAGATAAGGACTCTTAACTACCAAATAAATCCACCTAAGGAAAGAATTCTTGACAACAAAGCAAATCCTTCTTAGGAAAGGATTTATCATCCTATATATATGTGCAAGAGAATTTCGGTCATGACTAAGGCAACTAGAGGTGAATTTCGGCCAACCTAATTTTTCTAAGAGAAGAATTTGGTCATCATAGGAATTTTGAGGTAAAAAAATCTGATTTTACTCTAGACAAAATTCGATCATCTCTAAGCATTAGTGTGAGAATTCGGCCAAGTAGAGAAAAAAGGGGAACGTTTTTGTATTCGATAGTATACTAATATCCTTTACATCAAAAGGGTTTTGTGTACAACATCGCATCAAGGTTCACGCGAGTTTCAATCAAATCGATTTATAATTCACAAGTGACCGGACGTTCTTGGATTTTTCTCTTGGAGGATATTTGTAACTAATAAAGATAAGATTTTTGCTTTGTCTCCATCCTCAGGAATACAATTTAAAGAAAGGAGCTCACACTCCAAGGTGATTCACGTTCATGATTGGATTGGAAGATCTTCCGGAATCAATTCGGCACTTGTTCAATCGTCATGAGTAAAAGGTACGATACTTTTATATATGTCAATTAATCTAGGGTTAAGGTTCTCGTTGCATAAAGGAAAAAAAAATATTTATGCAAACCCTAATTTTCGTTTTTATCACGCTTCTGTTGCATTTTTGAACCGTTCTTTTCCTACAGTTTCTAATCTAGTCATTTCCTATGAGTTTCTCCCTCTTGTGAGGTTCTATGGACCACAACACTCAACATTATCTTTTTTATTGTATGATGATAGTGGTTTAACTTAAAAACACGGTCGAAGTGGAGATGCTTGAAAAGTTACGGTGAAACCCTGTTCCAATTCAACTTGTTTTTCTCTCTGTTGATGTTTCCTAAATAAATACCAATGTTTAAACTAATCCTTCTTCTTCCACTCACAATGAATTTAATCCAGCTATGGTAAGGGCTAAATCGGTTAGAACAGACTAGATGACTCGTGTTTCAAAGGTTCTGGTGTTACCTAGGGACATTAGGATTGGCTACCAAACGGTTGGAGAATCAGACGTTGAGTTCAAGTGCATGGAGGCTCGTACTAGATTTTAGGCAAGAAAGTCATGCGCTTTTGATTGCGAGCGAAACATGTTGGGCGTGAGTGATTTGCACAAGTATTTGGGCATGTTTGACTTAGACCCTAACACCAACCAGCTTCTCCCAGCTAGTGATAGGACAGCCTGGATTCCACCACCCTAGGCAATAGCTATATATGGTGCTTTGTTGAGCTGCGGGGTGACCTTTCCTCTTCAGCCTTTCATCATGCATTTTTTTACGGAGGCTCAACTGGTGCCTACACAACTCGCTCTAACACAACTATTAGATTTTGATGTGCTTATGGCACAGATCATAGAAGTCAGGCTTGCCACCTTTACTCCTCGTGAGATTAGGCACATGTATACTCATAGGCTATCTTGTCAATCCGGAACATACTCCATGTTATCCGTTTCTCCCGACCACTGGATTTCTATCGGGGTTAAAGTCAAGAAAGGTGTCGAGGTTGATGAATGCCCTCTTCTGTGACTTTCCATCCTTTAATAATTACTAAAATAACAATTGGTTTTTTATCGAGAGCGACTGGTTATCGGAGGTGACTGGGGTTATTGCCAAGCCAGAGAAATGTTTGGCGAGGTGCAGGGTTCCTAAGTTCTTTACTTCCTTAGAGTCCAAGGTTAGGGTACCCCTTTCTTTGGATGATAATGATAAAATCAACCTTAACAGGGCGGTGGTCCATGTTTTGATTTATGCCCTAAAGTTTATAATTTGTAAATGCTAGTAAAACATAAATAAAAGAAGTAGTTATTTCATTTAATAAATAAGAATCTTACGTTTATAACATATTTACTAAACATCGAAGATTGCTAGATGTAATCTTAAATTGAGTATGAGTGTCATATACAGAGGTATTCGGCTTTAGACGTGCAATCTAATGAGTCTGTAGATAGTAAATAAAGTTGGATACTTTATTTATGGTTAATCTGTAGTTGCTATCTATTTCGTAATGTACGGTGGTCTTATCCTAGAATATTCATATGGTAATATGATAACGGAGGCACCTTGTATGATGTGATCATATAGGACTGTGCCAATATATATATAAATTTCTCAACAAGATCCAATACATGTAGAGATTCATATAAATCGACAATGATGGATGTATATGGGTAATCTTAATCCTAAGTGTCGTACTGACTCATTCAGGTTAGATCGTTGTTTTTGACATGCCATGGGTGAGATCAGAGTAGCATTCCCGATCAATAACTATGTATCTTGGAATGACGGTTTGGCTTGTGGCTGGGAAAGTATGCGTACAATTGTGGAATCTACTTCTTCTTATGAGAAGTAGATAAGTAGTTCCCTTAAGGATTGATTCGGGACTTTAACAATAAGAACACTCTCTTTATTCGGTAAGGGAATAAAGGATATAATTGTTCATTAGAGAATCAATGGTAGTTAAAGGAAAAGATATAATTAGTGAGGTATAATGGACTTTATGATCTAGCTATGATTATTAACTACTTGTGAAGGATCATACTATATACAAGAAGCATTCCACACACACATATTTTGCTTAATGTGATTGATTCATTAGCAATGAGAGATTATTTTTGAGAGATTAATGAAAATCTAATATTCTCTCTTTGACTTTGAAAAGTTATGATATAATTTCTCTTTTTGTTTGTTATGTGTTATTGTGTGATTCCCTTGTGAACAAGTTTACTAGTTGATCAATATGTGTGGCATATGTTAAGGGGGAGCTTAGTTTGTTTAACTTAGTTCTCTATATGACATGTTTGCTTAATATCTCATAGTGTTTCTCATGCTTTCCTTGTCACTTCCTTGGCAAAAAGGGGGAGAAAATGTGATGGAGAAGATGTTTTCCTCACCATGTATTCATGTATTTTTGCCTAAGAGGGAGAATTCTTGTCTTAAGGGCGAGTATTGCCTTAAGGGGGATAAATATTTTCTATATTTGAGATAAGGGAGTTGTGTATATTTTTGTGTATGTTTATCTCACCAACAATCTTCTTTGTAGAAGATTTCTTCTTTGTTTTGTTTGGTTGTGTTTGTCTCACAGGATCTTTGTTGTTCAAAGAAGAGGTTCTTGAAGAATCGTGAAGACATGAAGAAATTTTAAATTAGGGTATCTCTTTGTAATGTGAGTATGTGAGAATGCAATCAACTAGGAATCTATGTTGAGTGATCATTGTATGGTGAGGTTGAGGTTTTGTCATGGAATAACCAAAGGGAGAGATTGTTAGGTTTTAGATTTGTGTTGGCTTGATTCCATAATGAAACACATTTTCTTTGTATTTCTTAGTTGCTTAGATTGTTCGTGATGGATTTGGGCGTCAAAGAAGAAAAACAAATTTGCTTGCAAAGTTCGTCTTCAAGAGGATTGGTGCTTACTTGGTTGCCAAGGTAACAAGATTCTTCTATTAGGATTATGCTCGATAGCAAGAGTGTAATATTGTAATTAACAATCTTCTCATATGAATAATGTGATTTCTAGTTTAACAAATCTTATAGCATTTATAGTTTAATTATTATAATTGTGAAAAGTAAATAATCATAAGGTCAAAAGACTATGAGAAAAGAAGAATTGTTCATACATCTAGATATGTATGAGGTAGACACAATTCTTTAGTTAGTCTTTAATAATATTCACAACTTAAGATAGAAGGTTGGACGCTTTTATCTTGTCAAAGTTGTAGATTCTTTTGCAAGCATTTGAGTGGGATCAAATGTGTCATGATGAGTCTAAAATCATCAAAGTGTGGTGTCTTTGGGCAAAAGAATCTAGTGCACCGGGTGCATTGAATAAGATCAAAATGAAATACTTTATCTAGAACCGTCAATGGATAAATTTTTTTATTTGAAGACAATCAGAGAGTCTATCTCAATCTTGAGATAAATGATGGACTTATGGTTGCAAGTGTTATCATTTGAGTTATCAATGAGTACGAATATATAGCATATTCTATCCTCGATAGTTTGGTGGTATTCATTTGTTAATTGATAGAAGACTTCATTTATAGATATGGACATCGTGGCTCCATTTATTGAATGAGAGTAGAATACCATCATATGGATGTTTTGAGGTATTGGATATTAAATCTTAACGTTAAGTTTTCAATAGTGTCTATTGAAACATGGCTTCTGGACAAGTAAAAATATCCAAGTTCAAAATGTGGTCATATGAGTAAATATGGTAACTTGGAGAGCTGTAGGCGGTCTATGAGCTCTTGGCGATTACTGGTATTCTTCACGAGGATACACTTTCTCCAATAAGGATGTCTAGGGTATGAGTGAGTGACATCAACTTATTCTATCTTTAATTAAGAGTTCAATTTTAGTTCTTTAGGGGAATGAACTAAAATTAAATAGATCGGACCTAAGTGAATCATTTGTTGATTGTGATTGTGATGAAGACCAACCAGTTGATCACAATTCGGCTAAGGTTGGAAAAGATCCAGATCCTTTAACCATTCATGGATGACCAATGACAAGAGCTAGAGTTAAAAGGATGAAAGAAGCCTTAACTTGTTTAATGGAAAGCATTTGGAAGGAGCAAGCTAGTCAAGATTTGGTCAAAGTTGTAAGGATGCAAGAAGAGTATAAAATGGTTAACATGTTTCAAACAAGTCAAAATCCCGAAGACAAGAGTCCAGCCTTGTTAGAATGAAGTATTCTAGCCTATCTTGAAGAAAAAAGGCCATTCAGCCATGTTGGGTTTTGTGGGCCTATTTTATAATTAGTTTGGGTTTAATTATGTTAGGTTTTGTAGGCTTATTTTTTGATTAGTTTGGGTTTTAATAGTGTTAGGTTTTGTGGGCTTATTTTATAAATAGTTTGGGTTTTTGTGTTGGGTTTTATTTTGTTAAGTATGGGTTCATGTGTTCTTTGATTAGGAATAAGGAGTTACAAAGGCTAAATACTTTATGGCCATTATTCATGGTCTAAATGTCATTTAGTGGTAGGTTACACATTTAATGGGCAGTTATATTTGTGTTGTATTGTCCTTGGCCTTTGTTCTATATAAACAAGGCTGCTTTTTCTATGTAAGGCAGAGATTTGAGTAATATAAACTTATTTGAGCACTTTGTGATTGTTTTGCTTTTAAGTTCTTGCATGAACTTTCCAACTTATCAAGCTTATTCAGCTTGTGGTGTTCAACAACCTCAAAATCTTTGTTTTGCCTTTAAACTTATCAAACTTCATAGTTTGTGGCGTTATGGGGAAATCAAAATGCTGTTCTAATTAGCTTTTATCATCATTCCATTGATAAAGTGATTATAATAGTTTCTCTTACTTCAATCTTGAACGATCGGGTTTGTTTCAATTAGTTGGAGGGTGTTAAATTGCATTCCATATGTATCATAGCTCTTTAGCTATTGGGGTGTATGGTTGCTAAGTTAATGGTTTCCATCATTTTGGTATCAGAGCTTGGCTCAAGTTTGAGGTTTGCATATCCAATTATTTGTTGTTCTTTTAATTTTTTTTATCACTTTCTTTTCTTCTTCATCTTCTAGCACCGTATCTATAATTTATCTTAATTGTTGTGCTTCTTGAGGTTATTAACATTCTTCTTTGTTTTTCGCAAAAAAAAAGGAAAAAAAAAACTTAAAAAACAACAAAAAAACAACAACAAAAAAGTTTTGCGGATTCAAAGAATTCTTGCAAAATTCCAAAAATCTTTCTTTGTTCAAATCATTCTTTTTCGGTTTGGGAAATATTTAAATATTGTCTTCTTAACCAAAACAAACAAAGTTCTTGTTAGGAGAGAAATTGATATTTCAGTTCTAATCTTTGTTTACTTTAAGTGGCCTACCTTTTGTTTGTTTTTTTTAGACCTACCCAATTTCACTCCGTTGAATTTGCCATAATCTGAATTGTTTGTTTAAAAGGACCTTAGTTAATCTAAGAACCCAAAGAACAAAACAAGAGAGGTAAAAGGCAAGAGTGGTGAGATTAGCATCGAGAAAAGCCAAATAATTGTGTGAAACACGAGTGGTGTGAATCAATTCTTTGAGAGAAACACGTAAGGGAGTGATTGTGAGGTTGTTCTAACTTTTTTTTTCAGGTTTTAAACATGTCTAACAAAGATAAAGAAGTGAGTTCTTCCTCAAATGATCAAGTGATTCAAGCAATGCAGCAACAATTTGAACGTATGTTCAAAGTGATGGGAGATGTTGGAGATCGTCTAGAAAGACATGATGAAGCAATTACCAAATTGCAAAGAGAACCACGACGTTGAAGACAACCAGCCTTTGTCAATGATGTATATGATGGTAGAGAAGACACGGATGATGGCCAAGCTACCATAATTGGTCTAGACGTTAATCCTAGAAGACAAGCTAGGAGAGGATGTTTTGATGGTGTGGACCGAAACATAGGCAACATCAAAATGAAAATTCCTCCTTTTCAAGGGAAGAACAATCCGGATGCCTATTTGGAATGGGAACGAAAAGTGGAGCTGATATTTGAATGTCATAATTACTCCGAAAAGAAAAAGGTAAAACTAGCTGCTGTTGAATTTTGTGATTATGCTATTGTTTGGTGGGATCAATTGTGTAAAGACAGGCGTAGAAATGGTGAAAGACCCGTAGAGACTTGGTTGGAGATGAAACAAATCATGAGGAGGAGATTTTTCCCTAGCCATTTCTATAGGGATTTGCATCAACGGTTACAAACTTTGACACAAGGTTCCATGAGTGTAGAAGAATATCACAAAGAAATGGAGATAGCCATGATAAGGGCTAATGTGGAGGAGGACCGTGAGGCCACCATGGCTCGGTTTTTGAGTGGGTTAAACTAGAACATTGCTGATCTTGTGGAGTTACAACATTATGTGGAGATTGAGGACATGGTGGGTGTGGCCATGAAGATTGAAAGGCAACTCAAAAGAAAAGGCATCAGGTATGATTCAAAACCTTATTCAGGTTCTTCTTCTTCTTGGAAACCGAATTGGGGTAAAAAGGATGATAAACCCATTGTTAAGCCTAAAATTGATGAAACTAAAAGCAAAAATGAAATAGGCAGCAATGGTAGAGGTGAGAATCAACCTAATCAAACTAGAGGCATTAAGTGTTTTAAGTGCCTTGGACATGGTCATGTGGCACGTGAATGTCGTAACAAAAGGGTAATGATCATGAGGGATGGGACAGTTGAATCAGAAAGTGAGATAGAGGATGAAGATGACATGCCACATTTAGAAGATGCTAGTGATGTAGAGTATGCTAGTGGAGAAAATTTGGTTGTACAACGCACACTTAGTTTGCAAAGTAAAAATAATGAGCATGGTGAGCAACGTGAAAATTTGTTTCATACTCATTGTTTGATTGCTAACAAGTTGTGTAATGTGATTGTTGACAGTGGAAGTTGTACAAATGTGGCAAGTACCTTACTTGTAGAAAAACTGAAATTACCTACTATTAAACATCCAAAACCATACAAGTTACAGTGGTTGAATGATAGTGGTGTTGTGAAGGTAAATCGGCAAGTGTTAATTTATTTTTCAATTGGTAGATATAAGGATGATGTTTGGTGTGATATGGTACCTATGTATGCTGGTCACATGTTATTGGGGAGACCATGGCAAAATGATCAAAGGGTAATGCATGATGGGTTTAAGAACCATTATTCTTTGATCATGGAGGGATAGAAATACCAACTTGGACTTTTACCTCCAAAGACAATTTTTGAAGACCAGATGCGTATAAAACAGCAATATGAAGAGCTTAAATCTTCATTATCTGAAACTTTGGGAAGGGAGCAAGAAAGAGAGAAAAAAAAACGTGAATTGAGTGGTAAAAATGAGAGCAATGGGAAACACAAGGGGAGAGAAAACGAGGAAGGCTTGAGTGAAAGAAAAATAAGTGTTTATGCAAAAATGTGTGATGTGAAGAAAGCATTAACCATGAGGCAGCCCTTACTTGTACTTATGTACAAGGATGTTTTAATTGTTTCTAACGAAATTAACAAGAGTTTGCCTAGTGTTATTGTTGATCTTTTACAGAAAAATGAGGATCTCTTTCCCGAAGATGTTCCTATTGGTTTGCCACCAATTAGAGGAATTGAACATCAAATTGATTTCATTCCGGGTGCAAGCATACCAAATAGGCCAGAATATAGATGCAACACCGAAGAGACCAAGGAAATCCAAAAGCAAGTAAGTGAGCTTATGGAAAAGGGGTATGTACGTGAAAGCATGAGTCCATATGAGGTTCCTGTTTTGTTGGTACCTAAAAAGGATGGTTCTTGGAGAATGTGTGTTGATTGTCGAGTCATCAACAAAATCACGGTAAAGTATAGACATCCTATCCCTAGGTTAGATGATATGTTAGATGAATTGCATGGTACTTGTGTGTTTTCAAAGATTGATTTGAAATCTGGATATCATCAAATAAGAATGCATGGGGGTGATGAATGGAAAACCGCTTTCAAAACTAAACATGGTTTATATGAATGGTTTGTAATGCCTTTTGGCCTAACTAACGCACCTAGTACTTTTATGAGATTGATGAACCATGTTTTGCGTGCTTACATTGGAAAGTTTGTAGTAGTTTATTTTGATGATATACTTGTGTATAGCAAAAATTTAGACGAGCATGTAACACATTTAAAGGCTGTTTTTGATGTGTTTAGAAAAGAAAAGTAATATGCTAATCTAAAGAAATGCATTTTTTGCACTAATAAACTTTGTTTTCTTGGTTATTGATGAGGACCAGCCAGTTGATCACAATTCGGCTAAGGTTAGAAAAGATCCAGATCCTTTAACCATTCATGGAGGACCAATGACAAGAGCTAAAGCTAAAAGAATGAAAGAAGCCTTAACTTTTTTAATGGGAAGCATTTGGAAGGAGCAAGCTAGTCAAGATTTGGTCAAGGTTCTAAGGATGCAAGAAGAGTATAAAATGGTTAACATGTTTCAAACAAGTCCAAATCCCGAAGACAATAGTCCAGCTTTGTTAGAATGAAGTATTCTAGCCTATCTTGAAGAATAAAAGGCCATTCGGCCAAGTTGGGTTTTGTGGGCCTATTTTATAATTAGTTTGGGTTTAATTATTTTAGGTTTTGTGAGCTTATTTTCTTATTAGTTTGGGTTTAATTGTGTTGGGTTTTGTGGGCTTATTTTATGAATAGTTTGGATTTTTTGTGTTGGGTGAGTTCATGTGTTCTTTGATTAGGAATAAGGAGTTACAAAGGCTGAATACTTTATGGCCATTATTCATGGTCTAAATGTCATTTAGTGGAAGGTTACACATTTAGTGGGAGGTTACACATTTAATGGGAGGTTATATTTGTGTTGTGTTGTCCTTGGCCTTTGTTCTATATAAACAAGGCTGCTTTTTCTATGTAAGACAGAGATTTGAGTAATATAAACTTATTTGAGCACTTTGTGAGTGTTTTGTTCTTAAGTTCTTGCATGAACTTTGGAACTTATCAAGCTTATTCGGCTTGTGGCGTTCAACAACCTCAAAATCTTTGTTTCGCCTTTAAACTTATCAAACTTCATAGTTTGTGGCGTTTTGGGGAAATCAAAGTGCTGTTCTAATTAGATTTTATAATCATTTCATTGATAAAGTGATTAGAATAGTTTCTCTTACTTCAATCTTGAACGATCGGGTTTGTTTTCAATTAGTTGGAGGGTGTTAAATTGCATTCCATATGTATCATAGCTCTTTAGCTATTGGGGTGTATGGTTGCTAAGTTAATGATTTCCATCATTTTGGTATCAGAGCTTGGCTCAAGTTTGAGGTTTGCTTATCCATTTATTTGTTGTTCTTTTAGTTTTTTTTTCTCACTTTCTTTTCTTCTTAACCTTATAGCACTTTATCTATATTTCATCTTAATTGTTGTGCTTCTTGAGGTTATTATCATTCTTCTTTGTTTTCTGCAGAAAAAAAAAACGGAAAAAAAAGACAAAAAAAATAAATTATTGCGGATTCAAGGAATTCTTGCCAAAATTCCAAAAATCTTTCTTTGTTCATATCGTTCTTGTTTCGGTTTGGGAAATATTTAAATATTGTATTCTTAACCAAAACAAACAGAATTCTATTTCGGAGAGAAATTGATATTTCAGTTCTAATCTTTGTTTACTTTAAGTAGCCTACCTTTTGTTTGTTTTTTTTAGACCTAAGCAATTTCACTCCGTTGAATTTGCCATAATCTGAATTGTTTGTTAAAAAGGACCTTAGTTAATCTAAGAACCTAAAGAACAAAAGAAGAGAGGTGAAAGGCAAGAGTTGTGAGATTAGTATCGAGAAAAGCCAAATAATTGCGTGAAACACGAGTGATGTGAATCAATTCTTTGAGAGAAACACGTGAGGGAGTGATTGTGAGGCTGTTCTAACTATTTTTTTCAGGTTTTAAACATGTCTAACAAAGATAAAGAAGTGAGTTCTTCCTCAAATGATCAAGTGATTCAAGCAATGCAGCAACAATTTGAACGTATGTTCAAAGTGATGGGAGATGTAAGAGATCGTCTAGAAAGGCATGATGAAGCAATTACCAGATTGCAAAGAGAACCACGACGTGGAAGACAACTAGCCTTTGTCAATGATGTATATGATGGTGGAGAAGACACGGATGATGGCCAAGCTACCATCATTGGTCTAGACGTTAATCCTAGAAGACAAGCTAGGAGAGGACGTTTTGATGGTGTGGACCGAAACATAGGCAGCATCAAAATGAAAATTTCTCCTTTTCAAGGGAAGAACAATCTGGATATCATCAAATAAGAATGCATGAGGGTGATGAATGGAAAACCGCTTTCAAAACTAATCATGGTCTATATGAATGGTTAGTAATGCCTTTTGGCCTAACTAACGCACCTAGTACTTTTATGAGATTGATGAACCATGTTTTGCGTGCTTACATTGGAAAGTTTGTAGTAGTTTATTTTGATGATATACTTGTGTATAGCAAAAATTTAGACGAGCATGTAACACATTTAAAGGCTGTTTTTGATGTGCTTAGGAAAGAAAAGTTATATGCTAATCTAAAGAAATGCATTTTTTGCACTAATGAACTTACTTTTCTTGGTTATGTTGTTAATGATAAAGGAATACTTGTTGATCAAGAAAAAGTGAAAGTAATTAGGGAGTGGCCGAAACCCACTTGTGTTAGTAATGTAAGGAGTTTTCATGGTCTTGCTAGCTTTTATGGGAGATTCATTAAGGATTTTTCTACCATTGCTGCACCATTAACTTAATGCATTAAAAAGAATGTGGGATTTAGGTGGGGTAAATAACAAGATGATGTTTTTAACTTGCTTAAACACAAACTTTGTTCAGCACATTTGCTTGCTTTGCCTAACTTTGCTAAAACTTTTGAGATTGAGTGTGATGCAGGTGGAAGAGGTATTGGAGGAGTCTTAATGCAATAGGGCAAACCCATTGCATTCTTTAGTGAGAAGCTAAGTGGAACAAGTCTTAACTACCCGACGTATGATAAGGAGTTTTATGCCTTGGTGAGAGTGTTAGAGACATGGCAGCACTATCTTTGGTACAAGGAATTCATTATACACACCGATCATGAGTCCTTGAAATATCTCAAAGGACAAGGAAAGCTAAGCCGTAGGCATGCAAAATGGGTGGAGTTTATTGAATCCTTTCCATACATCATCAAGTACAAACAAGGTAAGGAGAATGTGGTTGCCGATGCTCTTTCTAGAAGATATGCTCTAATTTCTAAACTTGATGCAAAATTATTGGGTTTTGAGTACATTAAAGACTTATACAATTCTGACTTTGATTTTGCTAATGTTTATGGGGCATGTGAGCAAGGGGGTTTTGACAAGTTCTTTAGGCATGATGGTTTTCTTTTCAAAGAAAACAAGCTGTGTGTTCCTAGATGTTCAATGAGAGAATTGCTTGTGAGAGAGGCACATAGTGGCGGGTTAATGGTGCATTTTGGAGTTAAAAAGACTTTGGGTGTGTTAAATGATCATTTCTTTTGGCCACACATGAAAAGAGATGTTAAGAGAATATGTGAGAGATGCATTACTTGCAAACAAGCTAAATCTAAAGTAATGCCTCATGGGCTGTATACTCCTCTTCCTATACCTAGTGAGCCTTGGGTTGATATATCAATGGACTTTGTCATGGGATTACCTAGGTTAAAAGGGGGGAGAGATTCTATTTTTGTTATTGTTGATAGGTTCAGCAAGATGGCATATTTCATTCCTTGCCACAAAACAGATGATGCGAATTTTTTTGCGGGGCTGTTCTTCAGAGAAATTGTGAGGTTACACGGAATTCCAAGGACAATTGTGAGTGATAGAGATGTGAAGTTCCTTAGCCACTTTTGGAAAACGCTTTGGAGAAAGTTGGGTACAAAGCTGCTGTATTCAACCACTTGTCATCCACAAACAGATGGACAAACAAAGGTGGTAAACAGAACTTTATCAATGCTTTTGAGGGCCATAATTTAAAGGAATTTGAAGAATTGGGAGGAATGCTTGCCACATGTGGAGTTTCCTTATAATCGAAGTGTGCATGCTACAACAAACCATTCACCATTTGAAGTTGTGTACGGGTTCAATCCATTATCTCCTATGGATTTACTACCTTTACCTTTGGAAAGAGCTAATTTGGATGGTAAGCAAAAAAGCTGATTTTGTCAAAGCCTTGCATGAAAAGGTACGCACACAAATTGAAAAGAAAACTCTACAATATGAGAAGCAACATAACAAGGGCCGAAAGCAAGTAGTATTTGAACCTGGTGATTGGGTCTGGGTACACTTGAGGAAGGAAAGATTTCCTAGCAAACGAAAGTCTAAACTCATGCCAAGAGTAGATGGACCATTTCGAGTCCTTCAAAGAATCAATGACAATGCATACAAGCTGGAACTACTAAGTGAGTATGGCAATGTTAGTGCAACTTTCAATGTTTCTGATTTGTCTTTGTTTGATGTAGGTGATGAAGGTGCTGATTCGAGGATGAATCCTTTCGAGGAAATGGGGAATGATGAGGACCAGCCAGTTGATCACAATTCGGCTAAGGTTAGAAAAGATCCAAATCCTTTAACCGTTCATGGAGGACCAATGACAAGAGCTAAAGCTAAAAGGATGAAAGAATCCTTAACTTGTTTAATGGGAAGCATTTGGAAGGAGCAAGCTAGTCAAGATTTGGTCAAGGTTCTAAGGATGCAAGAAGAGTATAAAATGGTTAACATGTTTCAAACAAGTCCAAATCCCGAAGACAAGAGTCCAGCCTTGTTAGGATGAAGTATTCTAGCCTATCTTGAAGAATAAAAGGCCATTCGTCCATGTTAGGTTTTGTGGGCTTATTTTATAATTAGTTTGGGTTTAATTATGTTGGGTTTTGTGAGCTTATTTTCTTATTAGTTTGGATTTAATTGTGTTGGGTTTTGTGGGCTTATTTTATGAATAGTTTGGGTTTTTTGTGTTGGGTGAGTTCATGTGTTCTTTGATTAGGAATAAGGAGTTACAAAGGCTGAATACTTTATGGCCATTATTCATGGTCTAAATGTCATTTAGTGGAAGGTTACACATTTATTGGGAGGTTACACATTTAATGGGAGGTTTTATTTGTGTTGTATTGTCCTTGGCCTTTGTTCTATATAAACAAGGCTGCTTTTTCTATGTAAGGCAGAGATTTGAGTAACATAAACTTATTTGAGTACTTTGTGAGTGTTTTGTTCTTAAGTTCTTGCATGAACTTTGGAACTTATCAAGCTTATTCGGCTTTTGGCATTCAACTACCTCGAAATCTTTGTTTTGCCTTTAAACTTATCAAACTCCATAGTTTGTGGCGTTTTGGGGAAATCAAAGTGCTGTTCTAATTAGCTTTTATCATCATTTCATTGATAAAGTGATTAGAACAGTTTCTTTTACTTCAATCTTGAACGATCGGGTTTGTTTTCAATTAGTTGGAGGGTGTAAAATTGCATTCCATGTGTATCATAGCTCTTTAGCTATTGGGGTGTATGGTTGCTAAGTTAATGATTTCCATCAGTTATGTTGTTAATGATAAAGGAATACATGTTGATCAAGAAAAAATGAAAGTAATTAGGGAGTGGCCGAAACCCACTTGTGTTAGTAATGTAAGGAGTTTTCATGGTCTTGCTAGCTTTTATATGAAATTCATTAAGGATTTTTCTACCATTGCTGCACCATTAACTGAATGCATCAAAAAGAATGTGGGATTTAGATGGGGTAAAGAACAAGATGATGCTTTTAACTTACTTAAACACAAACTTAGTTCAGCACATTTGCTTGCTTTACCTAACTTTGCTAAAACTTTTTTAAATTGAGTGTGATGCAAGTGGAATAGGTATTGGAGGAGTCTTAATGCAAGAGGGCAAACCCATTGCAATATTTAGTGAGAAGCTAAGTGGAGCAACTCTTAACTACCCGACGTCTGATAAGGAGTTTTATGCCTTGGTGAGAGTCTTAGAGACATGGCAGCACTATCTTTGGTACAAGGAATTCATTATACACACTGATCATGAGTCCTTGAAATATCTCAAAGGACAAGAAAAGCTTAGCCGTAGGCATGCAAAATGGGTGGAGTTTAATGAATCATTTCCATACATCATCTAGTACAAACAAGGTAAGGGGAATGTGGTTGCCGATGCTCTTTCTAGAAGGTATGCTCTAATTTCTAAACTTGATGCAAAATTATTGGGTTTTGAGTACATTAAAGACTTATACAATTCTGACTTTGATTTTGCTAATGATTATGGGGTATGTGAGCAAGGGGTTTTGACAAGTTCTTTAGGCATGATGGTTTTCTTTTCAAAGAAAACAAGTTGTGTGTTCCTAGATGTTCAATAAAAGAATTGCTTATGAGAGAGGCACATAGTGGCGGGTTAATAGGGCATTTTGAAGTTAAAAAGACTTTGGGTGTGTTAAGTGATCATTTCTTTTGGCCACACATGAAAAGAGACGTTGAGAGAATATGTGAGAGATGCATTACTTGCAAACGAGCTAAATCTAAAGTAATGCCACAAGGGTTGTATACTCCTCTTACTATACCTAGTGAGCCTTGCGTTGATATATCAATGGACTTTGTCTTGGGATTACCTAGGTCAAAAATGGGGGGAGATTCTATTTTTGTCGTTGTTGATAGGTTCAACAAGACGGCGCATTTCATTCCTTGCCATAAAACAGATGATGCAACATTTGTTGCGGGGCTGTTATTCAGAGAAATTGTGTGGTTACACCGAATTCCAAGGACAATTGTGAGTGATAGAGATGTGAAGTTCCTTAGCCACTTTTGGAAAACGCTTTGGAGAAAGTTGGGTACAAAGTTGTTGTATTCAACCACTTGTCATCCACAAACAGATGGACAAACAGAGGTGGTAAACAGAACTTTATCAATGCTTTTGAGGGCCATAATTCAAAGGAATTTGAAGAATTGGAAGGAATGTTTGCCACATGTGGAGTTTGCTTATAATCGAAGTGTGCTTGCTACAACAAACCATTCACCATTTGAAGTTGTGTACGGGTTCAATCCATTATCTCCTATGGATTTACTATCTTTACCTTTGGAAAGAGCTAATTTGGATGGTAAGCAAAAAGCTGATTTTGTCAAAGCCTTGCATGAAAAGGTGCGCACACAAATTGAAAAGAAAACTCTACAATATGGGAAGCAACACAACAAGGGCCGAAAGCAAGTAGTATTTGAACTTGGTGATTGGGTTTTGGTACACTTGAGGAAGGAAAGATTTCCTAGCCAACGAAAGTCTAAACTCATGCCAAGAGGGAATGGACCATTTCGAGTCCTTCAAAGAATCAATGAAAATGCATACAAGCTGGAACTACCAGGTGAGTATGGCAATGTTAATGCAACTTTCAATGTTTCTGATTTGTCTTTGTTTGATGTAGGTGATGAAGGTACTGATTCGAGGACGAATCCTTTCGAGGAAATGAGGAATGATGAGTACCAGCTAGTTGATCACAATTCGGCTAAGGTTGGAAAAGATTCAGATCCTTTAACCATTCATGGAGGACCAATGACAAGAGCTAAAGCTAAAAGGATGAAAGATGACTTAACTTGTTTAATGGAAAGCATTTGGAAGGAGCAAGCTAGTCAAGATTTGGTCAAAGTTCTAAGGATGCAAGAAGAGTATAAAATGGTTAACATGTTTCAAACAAGTCAAAATCCCCATGACAAGAGTCCAGCCTTGTTAGAATGAAGTATTCTAGCCTATCTTGAAGAATAAAAGGCCATTCAGCCATGTTGGGTTTTGTGGGCCTATTTTATAATTAGTTTGGGTTTAATTATGTTGGGTTTTGTTGGCTTATTTTATGATTAGTTTGGGTTTTAATAGTGTTGGGTTTTGTGGGCTTATTTTATGAATAGTTTGGGTTTTTGTTTTGGGTTTTATCTTGTTAAGTGTGAGTTCATGTGTTCTTTGATTAGGAATAAGGAGTTACAAAGGCTGAATACTTTATGGCCATTATTCATGGTCTAAATGTCATTTAGTGGGAGGTTACACATTTAATGGGCAGTTATATTTGTGTTGTATTGTCCTTGGCCTTTGTTCTATATAAACAAGGCTACTTTTTCTATGTAAGGGAGAGATTTGAGTAATATAAACTTATTTGAGCACTTTGTGAGTGTTTTGTTTTTAAGTTCTTGCATGAACATTGGAACTTATCAAGCTTATTCAGCTTGTGGCATTCAACAACCTCAAAATTTTTGTTTTGCCTTTAAACTTATCAAACTTCCTAGTTTGTGGCGTTATAGGGAAATCAAAGTGCTGTTCTAATTAGCTTTTATCATCATTTCATTGATAAAGTGATTATAATAGTTTCTCTTACTTCAATCTTGAACAATCAAGTTTGTTTCAATTAGTTGGAGGGTGTTAAATTGCATTCCATATGTATCATAGCTCTTTAGTTATTGGGGTGTATGGTTTCTAAGTTAATGATTTCCATCAGATTGGGTTGTGTCTATTGGAGCTTAAATTTAGATAGCCCGCCAAGATCCTCAATCCAAACGAACTTGCATGGATCACTTGATATATTCAACCGGACCAATTTAAGGGTCCATCTAGAATTGTAATAAGGCATGCGAACTTGTTTCTTTTTGTAAGAATAGGTCTAGTTCACATGTTGACTTTTTATTCAGGTCTAATGGATTTAATAAAATAAGAAAAATAATATATGACCCTTATATATGGTATGGGCGGCAAGGCTATTAAGAATAGCTTAAATATATTATTTTTATTTTATTAATTTAATTAAATGGAAATTAATTAATTTGTTGATTAATTAATTATTTAATTAAAAGTCAAAATCTTTTTCCTAGTAGGAGATGATCTCTTAAAACTATACTATTATTGGTAGTATAGTTAATGTTAAAGACTATATTTGATAAGTAGATAAATAAAAGGAATTATTTATCTAATCAAATTAGAAAGTCTTTGATATGATTACAAATACACTTTTGAGTTGGGTTAGGTGTCTTGGTGTTAGGATAGAATTCTTTTTTGAAAAGGATTCTTAATCACTAAGTAAATCTACCTAAGGAAAAGATTATTAACCACCAAGTAAATCTACCAAAGGAAATGATTCTTAACTACCAAGTAATCCTTCTTAGAAAAAGAATTAAATCTCCTAATTATATTCATATGAATTTCGGCCATCCCATATATATATACAGAAGGATAGAATTCCTTTTAGATAAGGATTCTTAACTACCAAATAAATCCACCTAAGGAAAGGATTCTTGCCAACCAAGTAAATTCTTCTTAGGAAAGGATTTATGATCGTATATATATATATATATATGTGTGTGTGTGTGTGTGTGTGTGTGTGTGTGTGTGTGTGTGATTTTCGGCAAGCCCTAAGAATTCTTTGATGAAAATTTCAACCATGCTAGGTAATTTTCAAGAGAGAATTTGGCATAGCAAGAAAGAATTTTGAGGGATAAAAAATAGTTTTTGCTCTAGACAAAATTCAATCAACTCATAGATAAAGGGTTTGGAATTCGGCCAAGGAGAAAAGAGAAAAAGAGAACGTTTTTGTTTTCGATAGTACATTAGTATCCTTTACATCAAAATGGTTTTGTGTACAACATCGAATCAAGGTTCACGCCAGTTTCAATGAAATTGATTGATAATTCACAAGTGGCCGGACGTTCTTGATTTTTCTCTTGGAGGATATTTGTAACTAATAACGAAATAGATTTTGTTTGTTTCCATCCTCAGGTATACAATTTAAAGAAATAAAGCCCACACTTATAGGTGATTCACGTTCGTGATTGGATTGGAAGATCTTGTGGATTCAATTCGAAGCTAGTTCAATCGTCACGAAAAAAAAGGTACGATACTTTTATATATGTCAATTAATCTAGGGTTAAGATTCTCATTACTTAAAGGGAAATTTTTTATTTATACGCAAACCCTTAATTTTTGATTTTTATCACGCTTCCGTTGTGTTTTAAACCCTTTTTTCCCTACATATTCTTCCTCTTACAAGGCATAGGCAAATACACACACATTGCATCCATATATGTCCCTACATATTTGTGCTCATTTTGTATAACAAATTCACACACTTGAATTAGATTGCTCATGCATTGGTGTGAAATTGACAGGTTCAGAAAAATGCATGTTTATGGACTGTCTTTGAAATAAGCATTCTTGTGTGATATGTGTTTGTATGTTTATATGTTTGTATAACATGGACCAATGGACTTCAATTAGGTCTTATATTGCGCATTATTGAGTTCCGGTCATTTTTGCTACTCATGTAGGGAAATGACACACTTGCAGCGAAAGCATGAGAAAATTTAATAAAATTAAGGTTTGCGTATAAATATTTTTTTTCCCTTTTGCACAACAAGAAACTTAACCCTAGATTAATTGATTTATAAATAAAAATTTTCCCTTTATAATAACAAGAACCTTAACCCTAGATTAATTGATGTATATAAAAAGTGTCATACATTTTTCTCGTGACGATTGAACAAGCGCCGAATTCATTCCGCAAGATCTCCAAATCCAATCATGAACGTGAATCACCTAGGTATGTGGGCTCCCTTTCTTTATCTTGTATACCTGAGGATGGAAAAAAATAAAATCTTGTTCCTTGTTAGTCACAATAATCCTCAAAGAGAAAAATCAGGAACGTCAGACCACTTGTGAATTATCAATCAATTTGATTGAAACTTGCGTGAACCTTGAATCGATGTTGTACACAAAACCCTTTTGATGTAAATGATACTAGTGTACTATCGAAAACAAAAACGTTCCCCTTTTTCTCTTCTTGGTCGAATTCACACTATCTCTATGAGTCGGTCAAATTTTGTTCAAAGTAAAAACCAATTTTTTTTATCCCTCAAAATTCTCTCTTGCTTGACCGAATTCTCTCTTTAGAAAGTCCCAAGCTTGGCCGAAATTAATTCTTTCAATTAATTAGAGCTGGCCGAAATTTCCAAACCTATATATATATAGGATCATAAGTCCTCTCTTAAGAATGATTTACTTGGTTGACAATAATCCTTTCCTTAGGTGGATTTATTTGGTAGTTAAGAATCATTTTCTAAAAGGAATCTACAACTTTGACAAGATAAAGGCGTCCAACCTTTTATCTTAAGTTGTGAATATTATTCAAGACTAACTAAAGACTTGTGTCTACTTCATACATATCTATATGTATGAACAATTCTTCTTTTCTCATAGTCTTTTGACCTTATGATTATTTACTTTTGACAATTATAATAATTAAACTATAAATGCTATAAGATTTGTTAAACTAGAAATCCCTTTATTAATATGAAAAGATTGTCAATTACATTATTACACTCTTGCTATCGAGCATAATCCCAACAATCTCCCACTTGCTCTATAGCAAATGTGTCATATCTCTTATTCCCATGTTCTCTAGACGCCCATCAAATCTCTTTTGTGGAAGATCCTTTGTAAAGGGATCCGCTAGATTTTCTACTGACACGATTTTGGTAATCGTCACTTCACCCCTATGCACAATTTCCCCTAGAAGATTATACTTTCTTTCAATGTGTTTCCCTCTCGTCTAACTTCTTGGTTTTCTCAAATTAGCAACTGCTCAACTATTATCGCAATAGATAGTGATCTGCTTATTCACATCAGGAACCACTTCCAAGTCAATCAAAAATTGGTTGAGCCAGACAACCTTTTTTACAGCCTCGCATGCGGCAACATACTCGGCCTCCATAGTGGAATCGGTAATACAAGATTGCTTGATACTCCTTCATATGACTGCCCCTCCTCCGATGGTAAACACATACTCCTCCATATTACCATACCAAAATCTTCCACATAGGAAACACCCAAGGCCGTGAAGTTAAGCACATGCTCTTCACTATTCTTGAGCAAGGTCTTCTTGTTTAGCTCCTTCACTTTGGAGTTCATCCTTTTCTCCTCTTTCACATTGGAGGTCATACTCTTCTTGTGAGATTTTGTGAATCTCCTAAATCTCTTAACCATGAGAGTCATCTCCTCATTGGAGTCATATTCCTCCCTCTTAATTTTAGAGGTCAAATCTCCCTCTAACATCTCAATGCCACTCATGGTGTTTAATGAATGAGATGAATGCAAATGAATGGAACAATCAAATGCAAACAAATGCATGACACACAAACAAGAGCTTGGATCACCTAAGTATGTTTAGGAACCTCCTCTGATACCAATTGAAAAGTTCCCTAAGAACGTATGTGTCTATAACCTAGAGGAGGGGGGGGGAAGGGTGAATAGGTTTTAATCAATTCAATTACCATTTTTTTCTTGATTAGACAATATTCAAAATTCACCCAATAAAACAAACATACAACATCAAGTGTAAAGTGCGGAAATATAAACAACACAAGATGTATACGTGGAAACCCTCCAAATAGGCAAAACCATGGGCTGTTAAGTGCGCTACACTCGGTCACAGAAATCCACTATATTAATAAAAGGTTACATCCTCAAGTGATACTCGGACTCTCACTCTTGACAACCTCAGGCTATGGACACCGCCACTCAATCCCTATTGATATCCCCTGATCCACTACTCTTGGCGTGAGCACCTCCTACTCTACCCCTCGGGCCTTTTACAGTGGATACCTGACCAATTCCTTGCCAACCTACCCTTGGTTGCAAGGCTTCTCTTGCTTGTGCAACTTCACAACGAAGCCATAAGACTTTGACTCAATGAAGAGTATATGGTCTAAGTGTATATATGACACTATGCCCAAATGCAATTATGTGTAAGACCAAACACAAAATGCTTAATTAGATATAGATAATGCAATTAAACATCCTAGTTATCAAACAATGCCTACATGCCAATAACAAGGACTCAATTAGATGTGTAGATAAAAGTTAACAGCCTAATTGTCAATAAAAGTCCAACAAACACAAGTTGTCACAACAAATAATCAAGGACAATTTTGCAATCAAGAAATGCAATCAAGAAATGCAATTAATGAGGTATACACATAATGTTCATAAACTAGACTATATGCACAAAGTCAACTTAATCATCAATTATGTATACATGAACATTCATGGATTAGCTATTTAGGCATAAATGACCTAATAATGCAAGCTATCACAATACAAACCCCAAACATGTCATAATTTCAATAAATATGCAATTAATATGAATAAATGCTAATTTAAGCAATAAATGACATGTCTTGGTAAGCTAGAACAATAAATGAACAACAATGGTGATTCTACTTACCAATCAATGAAAACTCATGCTTGGAATGATGCTTGAATGCAAGATGAAGATGAGTTTGGGGTTTGGAGAGTCAAATAACAAAGTTTGAAGCTTTCTCTCTCTAATGGAGGTTCTCTCACTCTCAAGATGGGTTCTTTGAGCTCTAAGACGGCAAGGAATAAGAAGAGAACATATATAAAGAAGCCCTACACAAAACGACATCGTTTTGGACTTAGGAGACAAAGTCTTGCACGACCGCTGTGCGTGCCATGGCCTAGGTAAGTGTCCAGACCATGGTATGTGCAGCATGGCACGGCTGGATATTACCACTGCCTAGGTCGCTGGCTAGGCATGGCACCAATAGCGGTCTAGGCATCGATACACGCCAGACAGCACAATAGCTTGAGATTCAAGAGACCCAAAACATGACCAAACGACATTCAAACCTTTCGTATAATATACCATTGATAAGGTATGGAAGTCTACATTTTACTCCAATTTACAAAACATGATTTGGATGTCTATAGAAAACGTTATGGCCATTTTAGTAACCAAAGGTTAGAAACGGACAACAACAGAGATGCCATGTTTTTGTGGTTACTTTGGAGATTTCAAAACCAATCCAAACGGTCATAAAATATTACGAATAATATACCGTTGGAAATGTATGGGTGTCTAGTTGGTACAGAAATTTTTAAAACTCATTTTGAGTAATTTTATAAAAAGATATGGTCACAAGACCATACAAAGGTTAGTTTTGAAAAACATTAAATCATTGAAATACACTCTTTTGAAACTAGACACCTTACTTAATATAACCAAACCAAGAAAAGAATGAGACCTTCTCATAAGGTCACTCAACGCGCTAAAACAAGCACACCATCGTGCAAGCGCGAACACGACATAATACCACACTTAAATCTATAAATGAAGTGCAAGTGTGATTGTGAAGAGATGCACACATATAAACAATATCAACACAAATGCAAGATCAACAAGGCATGCATGAGGTGTGTGTGTGCACCTAAACTCTTCAAGAGGCATAGTCAATTGAATATACCTTTTGCACTTGAAGTCATGGAGATGCTTGGAAGCTTGCCAATGAGGACCTAAGCTACCCATTACACAATCATCCCCAATGTGGTGTGGTTTGTCATGAAATAAGCCAATCATAAAATTGAGGTCCCTACAATCTCCCTCTTTGGCTATTTCATGACAAAACAACCACTCACAAATAAATCCTCACAAAACAAAAAATAATCTAGCTATTGTTCATGAGAGTCCATTCTATGTTACAAAAAGAGATACCTAAGACTCTAAGTCTTCAAGGTCTTCAATCTCTTCGTAGATCATCATAACTACACACAATAACAAGAAAGCACATTCCAAGAACAAGTGCATGTGAGGTGAACAAACATAAAAAGCAATTACACTCAGTAAAACCATATAAACAAATGCATGTGCAATGCTCCCCCTAAATGGGTTACTCTCTCATGATCTCTCCTCAAAGCATAACCAATGCTCCCCCAAAATGGGTTACTCTCTCTCATGATCTCTCCCCAAAGCATAAACAATGCTCCCCCTATATTTCTCAAGACTTCTCCCCCTTTTTGTCATGAGATAGGCAAAGGAGCTCCCCCTATCGGGTTGCTTTAGCAAAGAGAGTTATTCTTACAAGAACATTGCATAATCATATACACAAACTTTATGCAACTTAAATAATTGAGAGAGATTCAAGGAGTTTGATTTAAAGAAAAAATGTGTGATAAGGATGCTTTGCAAGCAAGACATGTTGCATTCAAATCCAAAACAAATGGTATTTGGCAAAGCAAACATCAAAAGTGTTTTCAAAAGAATTCAAACCAATTTGTACCCTTTTGTCATATGCAAACAAGATATAGTTTCCAAAAATTTTAAAATAAAGCAACTATATCAATCCTTAAAGGCAAACTAAGACATGAGTGACTATTGCACCCTTTTTTATTTTTCCGGATAATTATCCATATGATAGTAGTCTTGTTTCACCATTAAGAAAAGAAAGAAGACTAATTTGGATATAAAATCCTTATTAATTGCATGTATACAAGATCCTTATCGATTAGTCCTCTCATTTCCACTCACACATATTTGCATTAAAGCAATCAAACTCAATTCATGCATATCATTTTAAAGCATGTCATTAAAAAGCAAGTTCACATGTCATGGAGCTAAATTATAGGTCATTCAAATGTACTTTCCCAATTAATTCTCCTAGTCCAAAAATACATGTTTGAACATAAATATGACATGGATTGCAAACAAAACAATGTTGCACACTTATAAAAGAAAAATATATAAGCATATATGTGCAACCAAGAATCTCAAACAATTTTTAAAAGAGCATAAAATTAATCAACTTTTTGCACATAGCGAATCATGCAAGTTTGCTCTCTTTGCTTGAGCTCCCCAAATGGGGTCAAATCCAACCAAGTAAATGGAAGGCATGAGCCCCTATAAACTTACCAAGTCCAAAGGACTTAGTTACATCTACGGGTGTCTCATGGGCACTAAGGCAAGCAGGTTCATTCTTTCTAACCCACCTAGATTCCACCTTTTAATTTTTAGTGGTCATAAAAAAATTTCTAAACTCCCTAGGTTCATGTAAACTTTCCCCTTTTTTTGAACCGTTTTACTTTCATGCTTTCTAATCTACACCTCTTAATGTATTTAAAGCAATTTGGTCTTAAGTGACCAATCATACCACAAAAATGACAAGTAGGTACAAAGTAAGAATTTATACCATTGCATTGTGTTCTCATCGAGGCATCACCATGTTGATGAGGTTGTCTTTGGTGATGCACCGGTTGGCTTTTCCTTGGAACTTGATCCGATCGGTGGCATCTTTGTAGTCTAGCTTCTTGAGGTGGTTGAGACGGTTGATCTTGCCTCATTGGTTGGTCATGCTTCTTGTGGTCACCTCCTTTCCTCATAGTTGGTTTGTTAGAGGAGGTGATTGACTTCTCAAGAACTTGTCCTTTCTTCTTGAATTGCCTAGGTTTTGGTTGAGTTGCCAAAGCTTGTGTTGACTTTTCTTGAGTTGAAGATTTCTTAGATGAAGCTTTGATCTTGCCTTGAGCTTGAGGTTGTTTGACCTTGACCTTCTTTAATTCTTCAAGGCACCTCATCTCTCTTTCCTTGACAATTTTCAAGGAGTTTTCTTTGTTGGCAAGCTCATCTTTCATTGCCTTCATCCTTTGGTGGCAATCTTCAATCTCCTTATCATACTTGGACGCATCAATCTTGTCCATCATCAAGGAGTCATTAATGGAGGTCACTTTCTCCATGGTCTTCAATTTGGACTCAAAATGCTTAATTAGATGTAGATAATGCAACTAAACATCCTAGTTATCAAACTATGCCTATATGCCCATACCAAGGACTCAATTAGATGTGTAGATAAAAGTTAACAACCTAATTGTCAATAAAAATCCAACCAACACAAGTTGTCACAACAAATAATCAAGGGCAATTTTGCAATCAAGAAATGCAATCAATGATGTATACACATAAATGTTCATAAACTAGACTAGATGTACAAAGTCAACATAATCATCAATTATGTATACATGAACATTCATTGATTAGCTATTTAGGCATAAATGACCTAATAATGCAAGCTATTACAATGAAAACCCCAAACATGTCAAAATTTCAATAAATATGCAATTAATATGAAGAAATGCTAATTTAAGAAATAAATGACATGTCTTGGTAAGCTAGAACAATAAATGAACAACAATGGTAGTTATACTTACCAATCAATGAAAACTCATGCTTGGAATGATGCTTGAATGCAAGATGAAGATGAGTTTGGGGTTTGGAGAGTCAAATAAAAAAACTTGAAGCTTTCTCTCTCTAATGGAGGTTCTCTCACTCTAAAGATGGATTCTTTGAGCTTTAAGAAGGCAAGAAAGAAGAACAGAACATATATAAAGAAGCCCTACACAAAACGACATCGTTTTAAACTTGGGAGACAAAGTCCCGCACGACCGTTGTGCATGCCGCGGACTAGGCAAGTGTCCAGACCACGGTATTGGCAGCATGGCATGGCTGGACATTACCGCTGCCTAGGTCGCTGGCTAGGCATGGCACCAACAGCGGTCTAGGCCGCGGTACAGGCCAGACAGCACAACTGCTAGAGCTTCGAGTGACCCAAAACATTACCAAACGAAATCCACACCTTTCGTGTAATATACCGTTGGTAAGGTATGGAATTCTACTGTCTAATACAATTTACAAAACATGATTTGGATGTCTTTAGAAAAAAATATGGTCATTTAAGTAACCAAAGGTCAGAAACGGACAGCAACAGAGATGCCCTGTTTTTGTGGTCACTTTGGAGATTTCAAAACCAATCCAAACGGTCATAAAATATTACGAATAATATACTATTGGAAAGGTATGGGTGTCTAGTTTTTACAAAAACTTTCAAAACTCATTTTGAATCATTTTATAAAAAGATATGGTCACAAGACCATTCAAAGGTTAGTTTTGAAAAACATTAAATTATTGAAATACACTCTTTTGAAACTAGACACCTTACTTCATATAACCAAACCAAGAGAAGAATGAGACCTTCTTATATAGTCACTCAATGCGCTAAAACAAGTACACTATCGTGCAAGTGCGAACACAATACAATACCACACTTAAACCTATAAATGAAGTGCAAGTGTGATTGTGAAGAGATGCACTCATATAAACAATATCAACACAAATGCAAGATTAACAAGGCATGCATGAAGTGTGTGTGTGTTCACCTAAACTCTTCAAGAGGCAGAGTCAAGTGAATATACATTTTGCTCTTGAAGTCATGGAAATGCTTGGAAGCTTGCCAATGAAGACCTAAGCTACCCATTACACAATCATCCCCAATGTGGTGTGGTTTATCATGAAATAAGTCAATCATAAAGTTGTGGTCCTTACAATGTCTGAAAGGTAACATACCTTTCTTGGAATCTTGCATGGAAAACCTAGACAAGATTTTATTTATGTATGAAGTTTTGGATAATGCAATCATTCTATTCTTTTTTTCCTTTATGACTTGGATACCAAGAATATAACTTGCTTCTCCTAAGTCCTTCATATCAAATTATTTTGCTAACCATTCTTTTACTGATGTCAATACACCTATATCATTTCCGATGAGTAGTATATCATCAGCATAAAGAACTAGAAAAATCAACTTGTCACCTTGAATCCTTTTGTATACACAAGGTTCGTCAAGGTTTTGAATAAATCCAAAAAATTTCACAGCCTGATCGAACCTTATGTTCCAGGATCTGGATGCTTGCTTCAATCCATATACGGATCATTGCAACTTGCATACCCTTTCCTCTTTGCCCTTTTCAATGAATCCTTCTGGTTGCATCATGTAGATACTTTCGTCAAGACTTCCATTACGGAAAGATGTCTTGACGTCCATTTGCCAAATCTCTAGGTCTAGAGATGCCGCAATGGATAAGAGTATTCTAATGGATTTAAGCATGGCCACAAGAGAGAAGGTTTCTTCATAATCAATACCTTCCTTCTGTGTATAACCTTTAGCTACTAATCTAGCTTTAAAGGTTTCCACCTTTCCATACATTCCTCTTTTCCTCTTGTATACCCAGTTGCACCTGATGAGTTTTATCTCTTTAGGCAAGTCTACATGAGACCGGACTTTGTTTTTCAACATAGATTCAATTTCGAATTGCATTGCCTTTTGTCAATGGCGACAATCAACATCTTCCATTGCTTCCTTGTACATATAGGGATCATCATCGTCTGAAAGATTATCTACAGATTCTCCTAGACCGATGTACCTCTCGAATTGTCTAACAACAATCCCACTACGACGAGGTATGGTAGATTGTTGATCTTGTGTTGGTACGGAACTTACAATTGGGCTTGGTTGCAAAACCTCTTGTGGAATTATATCTCCTAAAAGCTCATTTAGGACAATTCTACTTTTAGGCCCAAAATTATTCATATAGTCCTTTTCCAGGAATTTAGCATTTGTCGAAACAAATACTTTAAGATCTGAAGGACTATAAAAATAATATCCTTTTGTTCCTTTTGGATACCAGACAAATATGCATGTTTCTGAACTGGACTCCATCTTTTCTATCTTTCCCTTTAACACATGCGCAGGACATCGAAATATCCTTAAGTGTTGTAAACTAGGCTTTCGCCTCCGTAACTCATGCGGTGTTTTAAGAATCGACTTAGATGGTATATCGTTTAGAATGTACATTATGGTTTGTAAAGCATATCCCTAAAAAGAATTAGGGAGCATTGAATAACTCAACATAGACCTAACCATATCCAAAAGAGTTCTATTTCTCATTTCTGTCACCCCATTTTATTGAGGTGTGCCTGGGATAAAAAACTGGAAAATTATCCCATTATCAATAAGATATTGCTGAAACTCACCAGATAGATATTCTCCACCATGATTGAACCTCAATATTTTTATGCGTTTCTCAAGTTGATTTTCTATTTTAGCTTTAAATGCTTTGAACATATCAAAAGCATCCTACTTATGTCTCATGAGATACACATAGCCAAATCTTGAGTGATCATCCAAGAAAGTGGTGAAGTACTCATATCCACCTCTAGCTTGAATGCTCATAGGTCCACATATATCAGTGTGTATCAATCCTAAACATTCGTTGGCTCTTGCGCCTTTGGTCGTAAACGACCTTTTGGTCATTTTACCTTCCAAACAAGATTCACAAGTTGGTAGATCATCAACCTTTAAGTCACTTTGAGGTCCGTAACTTACCAATCTTTTAATCCTATTAATGTTAATATGACCTAAGCGCAAATGCCATAGGTAGGTTTCATCTTTTGATAATTTTACTCTTTTATGATTCGGTTCCGTTGATTCCGTGTCTTACAAGTGATAGATATTTCCATGCAAATAGAATAAACAGTTTTCCAATGTACCTTTGCAAATAATTTTGTCATTCTTACTAATAATAAAATCTTTATTAAAAGTAACCGAATAACCAAATTTATTTAAACAAGAAACTGAAATTAAATTCCTCTTGAATTTAGGTACATAATAAACGTCTATTAAATCTAAATGCCTATAAGAATCTAAACTAATTCTAATATCTCCCACTGAACTAGCAGACACCAACGCTTCATTGCCTAAACGCAAGTTGAATTCGTTCTCATTAAGCCTTTTTTTTTCGTGAACCCCTGTAAGGAAAAACAAACATGATTAGTGGCTCTAGAGTCTATTATCCAAGAATCCATAGAATCCGCCAAAAAACATGTTTCAAGATAATTAGTATTACCTTCTTCATTTTTTTCTTTAGACTTTTGGCAATTTCTTTTCCAATGTCCTTTTCACCACAAAGGAAACACTTCCCCTTGATCTTGGTTACTTTCTTTGTCTCCTTCTTAGTAGGTCCTAGTTGTTTTTTCTTCTGTTGTTTCTTGACCTTCTTACGGGTCTTAGCAGTAGCAACTTTACCTACGGCATGAATCTCTTGACCCTTGCCTTTCACAAGGATTTTTTCTGCACTTTCAACATCTTGCATCAGGCCTTGCAAGGTGTATTCCTTATTATTCAAGGTGCAGTCCAACTTGAATTGATCAAAGGAATCCGACAGTGAGTTGACAATCATGTCAATTTTGGTCTCACTATATATCTCAGCACCATTCAGTTTAGCAATGTTGAGATATGTTATGACTTTCATAATATGATCTTTCACAGCCTGTCCAGGTTTCATCCTAAGATTCATAAAAGCAGTCACTGCCTCTCTCTTAGTTGTCCTAGACCTCATAGCAAACATCTCCTCTAGAGACATCATTATATCGGCAACGATCTCCATTCCTTCATGTTGCTGTTGCAATACGTCGGAGATGGTGGCCATAATGTAACATTTAGCCATCTCACCCGAAGACTCCACTGCTAATACTCATTTCTTTGCTCCTGAGTAGATTCATTAGTAGGAGTAGGTGGTTTATGAGTGCACAGAACGAACTTATGCTTTTCGGATTGCAATAAAAGCCCAATTTCCCTTTTCCATGTGACATAATTATCACCGGTTAAAGTATTGTCTTTAAGGATGTTGATTAGGGATGGGGTCATGATTTCAGAACAATAATAAAAATTACATAAGTAAATAATCATGATAAAGCACTTTCGAATATTTATCTTGAATTAAATAAAATAATTGAATCATAAAAATTCAACGGTGATCCAACACCCATAAATGTCACGCCTTTTTTGGGAGTTCGCAACATTTACTAGTTGGATTAGGTCCCACCTAATTGTTAACATAACAACCAACGTTTTCAATTTTAGCCATGTAATTTTTATTAACAATAACTCTTGGGAGAATATTAATAAAATTACATTGAGTGTAGTACCAAGTTATCGACCTTCAATATAATCCCTCATGAATATCCCTCATTTGGGAGTAGATATCGTTTAGGCTAATTGTCTAGTCTATCCTTCTCCTACTCAATTGTTTAAGGCGTGTGATCGAATTCCAAAGAATGGTTTACCAAGTTATCTGGATGCAAATTTAGATACTTAAAACATTAAATGCATGTTCATACCAAAAGAGATATATGAGTGGCACTCCTATTCTATATGAAATGTTATCAAACAATGACAAACATTGCAATATTTACAACAAATATAAATAGCTTCAATTTTGGTCCATCCTAAAAAGGCAAGTAAATTACATGTCTTGGAATACAAAAAACTTCTTTCTTGGAGAACAAGTCTTCACGCGACCTTCGTCGTCCAGACTCTCTCGGCTGCCTCCCATGAGCGTGCGCACCCTTGGCGCTTACCCATGGGCGTACGCATGCCACAAACCCATAAATGGCTACCATGCGAAGCCCATTTCTTCCATAGGGCTGCCATGTGCAGCCCATGCCACAACAAACGTGGTTGCGTGCTCTTCGCACACACGTTTGTTGCTACTGCTTGCACGGTCCCAAACTTGTTCCGGTTGCTCTTAATTCTTCAAACCTTTGAGTCTTCGAAACTTGAGTGTATTACAGAAGAATTATAAATAAAAGTACTGCAGTTTATTTTATTACAACAACAAAATAAAATAAAAAACTTGACAACTATCAAGAAGGAAATTATGACGATGATAGACCACCCTTCTTGTTACAATCCCAAAATAAAATTACACTAAAATTCTAGAACCAAAATTGAGCAATAACAATCCACGTACAGAACATATATATGCGAATACCTAGAGTGCCATTTCCTTCTAAAACAAACATATATACAATAAAAAAAAAAGATTCACGTACACATACATCAATTAATCAAGGGTACAACCAGGCATCTGATACCAATTGTAGGGAAAAAGACACACTTGCAGTGAAAGCGTGAGAAAATTTAATAAAATTAGGGTTTGTGTATAAATAATTTTTTTTCCCTTTTACACAACGAGAACCTTAACCCTAGATTAATTGATGTATATAAAAAGTGTCGTACATTTTTCTCATGACGATTGAACAAGCGCCGAATTGATTCCGCAAGATCTTCCAATCCAATCACAAAGGTGAATCACCTAGGAGTGTGGGCTCCCTTTCTTTATCTTGTATACCTGAGGATGGAAACAAACAAAATATTGTTCCCGGTTAGTCATAATAATCCTCCAAGAGAAAAATATAGAACGTCCAACCACTTGTGATTATCAATCAACTTGACTGAAACTCGCGTGAACCTTGAGTCGATGTTGTACACAAAACCCTTTTGATGTAAAGGATACTAGTGTACTATCGAAAACAAAAACGTTCCCCTTTTTCTCTTCTTGGCCAAATTCACACTATCTCTGTGAGTTGGTCGAATTTTATCCAGAGTAAAAACCAATTTTTTTTCTCCCTCAAAATTCTCTCTTGCTTGGCCGAATTCTCTCTTTAGAAAGTTCCAAGCTTGGAAGAAATTAATTCTTTCAATTAATTAGAGCTGGCCGAAAATTCCAAACCTATATATATGATCATAAGTCCTCTCCTAAGAAGGATTTACTTGGTTGGCAAGAATCCTTTCCTTAGGTGGATTTATTTGGTAGGTAAGAATCATTTTCTAAAAGGAATTATATGCTCCTCTTATATACACATAGCTGGCCGAAATTTCATAGAATATATTTAGGAGACTTAATTCTTTTCCTAAGAAGGATTTACTTGGTAGTTAAGAATCCTTTCCTTAGGTAGATTTACTTGGTTGTTAAGAATCCTTTTCAAAAAGGAATTCTATCCTACACCAAGACTCCTAATCCAACTCAATAGTGTATTTATAACCATATTAAAGACTTTCTAATTTGATTAGATAAATAACTCCTTTTATTTATCTACTTATCAACTAATGTCTTTAATATTAATTATACTACCATCAATAGTATAATTTTAGGAGACCATCTCCTACTAGGAAAAAGATTTTGATTTTTAATTAAATAATTAATTAATCAACAAATTAATTAATTTTTCATTTAATTAAATAATAAAATAAAAATAATATAATTAAGCTATTCTAAATAGCCTTGCCGCCCAACACATATATATGGGCCATATATTATTTTTCTTATTTTATTAAATCCATTGGACCTTAACAAAAAGTCCACATGTGAACAAGACCTATTCTTACAAAAAAGAAACAAGTTCACATACATTAATACAATTCTAAATGGACCCCTAAATTGGTCCGGTAGAATATATCAAGTGATCCATGCAAGTTCGTGTGGATTGGGGATCTTGGCGGGCTATCTAAATTTAAGCTCCAATAGACACAACCCAATCACAATCAACAAATGATTCACTTAGGTTCGATCTATTTAATTTTAGTTCATTCCACTAAAGAACTAAAGTTGAACTCTTAAATAAAGATAGAATAAGTTGATGTTACTCAGTCATACCCTAGACAACCTTATTGGAGAAAGTGTATCATCGTAAAGAATATCAGTAATCGCCAAGAGCTCATAGACCGCTTATAGCTCTACAAGTTACCATATTTACTCATATGACCACATTTTAAACTTGGATATTTTGACTTGTCAAGAAGCCATGTTTCAATAGACACTATTGAAAACTTAACGTTAAGATTTAATATCCAATACCTCAAAACATCAAAATGATGATATTCTATTCTCATTTAATAAATGGAGCTACGATGTCCATATCTATAAATGAAGTCCTCTATCGATTAACAAACGAATACCACCAAACTATCGGGGATAGACTATGCTATATAATCATACTCATTGATAGCTCAAATGATAACACTTGCAACCATAAGTCCATCATTTATCTTAGAATTAAGATAGACTCTCTGATTGTCTTCAAATGAAAACTTTATCCATTGACGATTCTAGATAACGTATTTCGTTGTAATCCTATTCAATGCACCTAGTGCACTAGATTCTTTTGCCCAAAGACAACTCACTTTGATGATTTTAGACTCATCATAGCACATTTGTTCCCATTCAAATGCTAGCAAAAGAATGTACAACTTTGACAAGATAAAGGCGCCCGACCTTTTATCTTAAGTTATGAATATTATTCAAGTCTAACTAAAGAATTGTGTCTACCTCATACATATCTAGAGGCATAAACAATTCTTCTTTTCTCATAGTCTTTTGACCTTATGATTATTTACTTTTGACAATTATAATAATTAAACTATAAATGCTATAAGATTTGTTAAACTAGAAATCACTTTATTAATATGAAAAGATTGTCAATTACATTTTACACTCTTGCTGTCGAGCATAATTCAAACAACTCATATATTTGATTTCAAGTTCCGAGTCAAGAGTTACGAAACTTTCCAGTTATGTTGCATGCATTGTCTTTGTCTTCATATATCGAGTCAAACTTTTATTTTATGGGCAGAGTTTTATAGACATCCATGTGCGTGAGAGAGTCTCAATTTGTAAACCAAAAATGGATTCAAATTCGGAGTTGAAGGCCGGACAATGTTCGAAGAAAGCATAGGGAGCACAAAGGGGAAATGGCGATGGCCGAAGCCATCAAAGCCATACCTCCCTGAGATGGCGCATGGCCATCTCCGGAGGGACAGCCCTCTGGCCCCTAGATGGCCACACACCGTCTTGGGGTGGTTCTACCCTTTCCTTTGCCTTTTATTTGGTTTCCCTCTCTTTTCTCTCATAGGTTCAAGAGTTGAGGTTGTTGAAGTTGAAGAACACTTGTGCACATAAATGTTTCTCTCAACCTTTGATTTTTTGTTTTTGTGATATCTTCTTTAATTATACTTCGATTTACTTGATTCAAATACCAAAATTGAGTGTCTTGGTAAAATATACAAACCCCAAGCATTTTCAAAACAAAAGGATGTCTTGATTTTTCACAGTGATCAGATTTCTACTTGAGATTTCATCATTTGGTAGTATATCATCTTCTTCTTAGTTATCTTCTTTGATCCTTTTAATGATTGTTCTTATTTGATTAAGAATAATGACTAGAATGATTTTGAATTCATTTTGTCATTTGTTTAATTTATTTCCAAGTTTAGCTTATGTTGTGATCATTTGAGAATTTTTAAGTTAAGCTAAACTTGATTAACATGAACTTGTTTTTAGGAATACTTTTGTATTCTTGTGATTGATTGCTAGTTTCTAGATTTGATTTCATGTTCTAAAAACTAGATCCTATTCAATTGATATATCTATTTCTCCTAACTAGTTCTTAGTTGATAACATGCTTAGGTTTCTAGATATATTTTTGATTGATCTTTGAGCATCTTATTTAGTTATCTTGTTGCACGTTCATAAAGTTTTGTTTGATCAATTCTCCATTTGATTGTGATTGCATCATGATTGCATGTGTACACAACACTTAGATCATTGCCTTGTAAAAGGTTGGAGTCTCTTGTTAGAGTGAGTAAAGCTTTAACTTGGGCAAGGAATCTTGGCTAGGACACGTGGTCTAGATAGCCAAGCAAGAAGAATTATCTAGGATCGGTGGATTCGGATAGGCAAGCAAGGAATCTTCCTAGGGGCAAGGGTGCCTTGGATAGGAAGTTGTTTCCTCGAGGTGTGTTTGTCACATCTTGGTTAGGAAGTAGGCAAGTAATTCACTAGGCTCAAGGGTAGAGTAAGAGTTGTAGCTTGGAGAGCATTTCATGTGTTAATTGCTTAAGTGTGTAACTCTTATTCGACATAGTAGGTTATAGTTTGTCGGTGGTTGTGGTATCAACCCGTGGATGTTTCCTCTTCGAAGGTTTTACCACGAAATCATCTTGTGTTGATTCTTAGCATTTTAATTCATTTGCTTAGTTTGTTTGGATTGCTTTAACATTTGCTATATTGTCATTCATACCATATTGTTAAAGTGATCATACTAAAAATTGCTCTAGAATGCAACCGAGGTGGCTATATGCATGATGTTTCCAACCATATTAACCGACTATGCTAAGACATGGTTTAGGAAGCTGCCGGCAGGTAGAGTAGATAGCTTCACTAAGCTGTCCAGTGATTTCTGATCGTAGTTCCAAGAGTCAAGCCGCATCAAAAAGATCTGTAAGGACCTTGATTTTACGATTGACTTATTTCATGACAAACCACACAACATTGGGGATGATTGTGTAATGGGTAGCTTGGGTCCTCACTGCTAAGCTTCCAAGCATCTCCACGACTTCAAGAGCAAAAGGTAAATTCACTTGACTTTACCTCTTGAAGAGTTTAGGTGCACACACACACATCATGCATGCTTTGTTGATCTTGCATTTGTGTTAATATTGTTTATATGTGTGCATCTCTTCACAATCACACTTGCACTTCATTTGTAGATTTAAGTGTGGTATTGTGTTGTGTTTGTGCTTGCACGATGGTGTGCTTGTTTTAGCGCATTGAGTGACCATATGAGAAGGTCTCATTCTTCTCTTGGTTTGGTTATATGGAGTAAGGTGTCTAGTTTCAAAAGAGTGTATTTTAATGATTTAATGTTTTTCAAAACTGACCTTTGTATGGTCTTGTGACCATATATTTTTATAAAATGATTCAAAATGAGTTTTGATAATTTCTGTATAAACTAGACACCCATACCTTTCCAATGGTTTATCATTCGTAATACTTTATGACCGTTTGGATTGGTTTTGAAATCTCCAAAGTGACAACAAAAACAGGGCATCTCCGGTGTTGTCCGTTTCTGACCTTTGGTCTCTAAAATTACCATAACGTTTTCTACAAGCATCCAAATCATTTTTTATAAATTGAAGTATAAATAAGACTGCCATACCTTTTCAACGGTATATTATACGAAAGGTTTGGATGTTGTTTGGTCATGTTTTGGATCGCTTGAAGCTCGAGCTGTTGTGCTGTCTGGCGTGTACCGCGGCCTAGACCGCTGTTGGTGCCATGCCTAGCCAGCGGCCTAGGCAGAAGTAATGTCCAGCCATGCCTTGCTGCACAGACCACGGTCTGGACACTTGCCTAGGCCGTGGCACGCATAGTGGTCATGCGGGACTTTGTCTCCCAAGTGCAAAATGATGTCGTTTTGTGTAGGGCTTCTTTATATATGTTCTCTTCTTCTTCCTTGCCTTCTTAGAGCTCAAAGAACCCATCTTTAGAGTGAGAGAACCTCCATTAGAGAGAGAAAGCTTCAAGCTTTGTTATTGACTCTCCAAACCCCAAACTCATCTTCATCTTCATCTTGCATTCAAGCATCATTACAAGCATGAGTTTTCATTGATTGGTAAGTAGAACCACCAATGTTGTTCATTATTGTTCTAGCTTACCAAGACATATCATTTATTGCTTAAATTAACATTTCTTCATATTAATTTCATATTTATTGAAATTATGACATGTTTGGGTTTGTATTGTGATAGCTTGCATAATTAGGTCATTTATGCATAAATAGCTAATCCATGAATGTTCATGTATACATAATTGATGATTAGGTTGACTTTGTGCATCTAGTCTAGTTTATGAACATTTATGTGTATGCCTCATTGATTGCATTTCTTGATTGCAAAATTGCCCTTGATTATTTGTTGTGACAACTTGTGTCGGTTGGCCTTTTATTGACAATTAGGTTGTTAAATTTTATCTACACATCTAATTGAGTCCTTGGTATGGGCACGTAGGCATTGTTTGATAACTAGGATGTTTAATTGCATTATCTACATCTAGTTAAGCATTTTGTGTTTGGTTTTACACATAATTGCATTTGAGCATAGTGTCATATATACACTTAGACCATATACTCTTCATTGAGTCAAAGTCTTGTGGCTTCGGTGTGAAGTTGCACAAGCAAGAGAAGCCTTGCAACCAATTGGTCAGGTATCCACTGTAAAAGGCTTGAGGGGTAGAGTAGGAGGTGCTCACGCCAAGAGTAGTGGATCATGGGATATCACTAGGGATTGAACCAAAAGTGGTGAGTGGCGGTGTCCATAGCCTGAGGTTGTCGAGAGTGAGAGTCCGAGTATCACTTGAGGGTGTAACCTTTTATTCATATAGTGGATTTCTGTGACCGAGTATGGTGCACTTCACAACCCGTGATTTGTCCCATTTGGATGGTTTTCACGTATACATCTTGTGTTGTTTATATTTCCGCACTTTACACTTGATGTTGTATGTTTGTTTTATTGGGTGAATTTTGAATATTGACTAATCAAGAAAAAATGATAATTGACTTGATTAAAACCTATTCATCCCCCTCCCCCCACTAGGTTATAGACACACACATTCTTAGTTCACTTTCAAGATCTGATCCACTTATAATATGTGATTCAAGAGTGGTGAAATGCTCAGATCTTACGTGGAGAGGTTCCACAAGGAGGTGATCCAGATGGAGGTTTTTATCGAGAAGAAGACCCTTACCAACTTTCGCAGGAACCTGTGAGTAAGCAGGTTATTCTGGCCTTCACCAAGCGTCCTCTAGAGACGTACCAGGAAGTCTACGACAGAGCCCTTGAGAAGGTGGAGATAGATGAGCAGCTCAGGGTTAAGATTGAGCATGATGACATGAGGACTGCCAAGCACTAAAATAAAGAGGCACCCAAACCTACACATGTGCAGAAGGATAAAAATAGACCTCTTAATCAGTCCTCATACTGACCTTTACCTTACCAACCACAATGGGACCGGTATCCGGCTGGGAGTACCCCTCATCGATCCTCATCACCTTCTAGAGTGGTGGCCCTTATAGCCCACGAGACGATCTACCTCGCCATCCGGGATAAGGGGCTGCTGAGAATGCTAGGTCCCATGAAATCACCAGTTGACACTAGGAACCGATATAAATATTATGACTTCCGTGATGATATGGGGCACAACACCTCGGAGTGCACCAGTTTGCATAACCAGATCGAGGAACTGGTGAGGGATGGCTGCTTGATGGAGTTCTTGCAGCAGGTTTTAGATGGCATCCACAACGACAAGGAAGTTCAGACCAAGATCCGAGATCATGGAACCGAAAGACCTAATGCAGCAGATCTAGGTTATACACCCAATCAGCGGAGGACCCATTCTAGCTGGTACCTATAATATATCTAGATAGAATCATGCTAGGAAAGTCCCGCGGTAGAGTATCTTCAAGATAGATCGAAGCTCGACGGTAACCTCTCAATCGGCCTAAATCATTTTTGCTGAAGCAGATGTGTATAACACAATACAGATGCATGACGACCCCGTGGTAATCACAGTACATATCACCATTTACTTGGTCCACTGCAACCTGATTGACACAGGCAGCAGCGTGGACATCCTTTTTAAAGACACTCTGGAAAAGCTCAACTTGAAGTGGTGGTGTAACAATAAGTGCACCACCCTCTTGTACGGTTTCAATGGGGACT